>OZ010796.1:322612104-323954202 GCA_963932465.1 Maratus speciosus | reverse complement strand
GCTATCAGCAGTTGATTAAACAAAAAGTGAAGTAAATAATAAGGGAATTATGAAAGTTATAAAGAGAATTGTTTAAGAGTAAGTGCAATCTTCGAAAAATCAGTTGTTATCTACTTCTTAAGATCGGGCGACAAAATTCATGACTTTAATTTTTCAAGTTATAAAAATTTGTTTTAATGCTTAATTTAGTTATTATTACACTGAATCAGACTTGAGCTTATTCCATTTCATTTAGCTGTGATGGAATTTTTTTTCTCTCAAATTCCTTTTAGTTTATTTTCTAGTAAGCTTTCTTTATATCATTTATTTTGGTGTTCATGTATTTTGAGTAATAAATTTTTTTTACTTATCAATAATGCTTTTCTGTGTTATTACATTTTTAAGTAGTTCTTTGGATTCTAAGGAACTGCAGTTAACATAAATTTCAATAACGAACAGAAGAGTTATTTAAATCACGTCTGTGGATGTGTATTTTTTAAAATATGATTTGAAATTGAATTGTATGATCTTGACTACTATTTTAGTATTATTGGTAAAGGTAACGGCTACCACAGAAAGTAATATAGAATTTTTCGGAGGAACTTTCAAAATTAAAATAATGACCAAATTGTACATTCTTTTTGATAATGATCAACGCCCTCTATGTAAGGGAGAAACCCTTGACATGCGTCATGAATTATTATTAATAATTATTATTAGAAAATAAGAATGAATAATTCCACAAGTCAACGAAATCGCAACATGAAAGTTGTTCGGATTTTTTTTCTTTGTTTTGCCTGCTTTGTGTGACGTTTTCGTGACGTCAAGGCTTTCTCAAATATATAGGCGGCGTTGTATTGACCCAGCTATGAAAAATAAATTGTCCATTTCAAAATACTTTTGTTTTGTTCAACGAATAAAGCTTTTGGAACATGATAAAGAAGGTAGTTTTAATTCATCTTAAATTGTACGACTGATAATTAGTATGTTAAATGAATATTATAACAAGTTATTTTAACGGTACTTTAACGCGTACTGTCCAGCATAAAGGATTAATGCTTTAAATATTCGAATAATTTCACCTTATGGAATTTAGAATGCTTCAGATGCTTAAACAATGTGTTGGAAGGTAAAACGTAAATGACATTGGGTGGAAAATGGGTCTAGTTCAGCCATACTCAACTTTTTTTTTTCTCGTGAGCCGCAGACATATGTTTCCGACATTAAGCGGGCCGCAACACACTTATCAAAGGATAAAAAAAAGTTTAATTAATGAAGAATCACGTATATGGGTCATTATCAGAAAAACGTACACTATGCAGTCGCCACAAATTTGTGTTCATTCAGTATAATTTTAATGCGAAATTGAAATGAAAGAAGTGAGAATCAAACGTCTTAGATATATTCCTATGTGAAAAAATGTAAAAAAGTAAAATCTTTTTATTTTAAGTGCGGCCACAGACTGTGATATATCATGTCTGTGGACTGTCTCCGGTTTTACAAGTACATACGTAAGAATTTCCTTTTTAAAGTTTACTATCCAGTTAGCATTTTCATTAATTTAGATAAGAGATGTATTTTCTGTTCTTCAGTAATATAAATTTTTTCTTTTACCAAAAATATTTTTTTCTTTAAGTTATTATTGTCACTTAACTGTTGTATCCTGTCTGTGGAGAGAACATAATTTTCCATAAAAACCTACCAAAATCTTTATTTTTTTTAAATATTATTTGAAATTGAAATGTATGATCTTGACTAGTATTATTTTTAAGGGCTACCATACAAAGTGATATAAAAAAAAAATTCCGAGAAACTTTCAGAATTAAAATATATGATGACCAAATTGTACATTTTTTTTATAATGACCGATATGAGTGCACACAATTGAACACAAACGTTTAACAGGACTCACATAGTCATTTAATACAGTGACAGACCATTTTGATTTTATTTTATTATTAAATTTATTATTACCCCTCTAATTCTCCTCCCGACTAAATCTTCACTCAGAAATATGAAGTCAAACATGTTCTTTACATCCTAGAATTTCAAGAACAATTCGTCAAGAATTTCAGTAGGTATTCGACAAAATATGTAAAATCGAAAGCGTCCGTTCACTTACCCGTAATTTTTGGACATGAATGTAGTAAGAAAACATAAATAGTACTAGAAAGCAATATAATAAATTTAATATTATCAGTACGATTGAACGTTTGTCGTGGAAGAAATTTTATAAAAAAATTTAGCACTGCTATTTCCAAATAATAATCAACGTGACAGATTTCTGCTGCAAATGTCGTAGTATTTATGCCACGAAGTTTTGTTTGGAAATAATGGTGTAAAAATTATTCATGCCCCCCACCTCTCCCCGTCAAATGTTGAAGTCTAAAAAGCAGTATTAGGTATATAATAAGAATAAAGGGTACTAATATAACAATGCAGAATTTCCTAGTTCGAAAGAAAAAAAATCAGGAGATTTTCTCTACTAAATAAACATTTTTATCTAATTTTTTTATTGTAGAAATATATAGTGCGATTGTAATTAATTTGCAATATTGCATGATTGGTCTTGATGATTAAAAAACGTGTACAGCACTGATGAACAAATAGGACTACATGTAAAACACTTCTGACTAAGAAAACGGCATTTAAGATGTTTTAATATAATTTTGGGGTCAGGTACCCTTTGAACCAACAAAGTACATGGAAAAGTGACCTCTGTAAGAATTGCAATCACTCTTTAACTAATTAACTTTTAATTATAAAATTGAAAACACATGTTAGGAACGGTTTTGTTTATCAGTTAAAGTTGTTAAGAAAAGTATACACATATATAGTTTTTTCTTTTTTTTAATTTATTTTTAAAGATGATACAATTTTTAATAAGGAATTATTCTTGCATGCATTGCGCGCATGATTTTTCCTATTTTGATGGCTGAAACAAGGCAAGATTTTTTTAATGTCTACAGATATAAGGGTCAATATCTAAAAAATGGACAATTTGCGCCCACTGCCAATAACATTCCATTAATTATACTAAAACCAAAAACTGAAAAATTTAATATATTGTAACATTTGTTATAACAATTACCAATGATAAATGGACATATGATGATGTATAAATAATTAATTTTAAGTTTTAAACAAACGAAATCATCATTTCAGTCCCTGCCCCCCAGGGGAATACCTTCTTTAGGTATTTACGGGTTTCGCGACCCCGGGTTCCCGAGCGATCTTTCTCCTTTCCTGTTTTCTTCTCTTTTTAGTTGTCTATCCTTTTTTCTTTGTTTCACACTTTTTAATCTTCTTTTTTCAGTTTCTTATCCCTCTTTGTTCTTGTTCATGTTTTTTACTGACCATTTTGTTCAAATTGTTAATTGTTCTACTAACATTGTTCTTGTTTTTTTTGTTTAAAAAAAAAAAAAAAGGAAAAAAAAGTTTAAAATATTGGAAAAAGACAAAAAATACACCTTGTTTCTAAGTTCTCACCCACATCACTTTTTCTTTTTTACAATAGTGGATTTTTTTATTTTCACGTGAGACACTCTGGGTGTTGAGGTTTTTTAATCTCATCGCCTCGTTTCTACCTCTTTAGGCTGATCTCGAGTCCCAGAGTGCAGGGCATCTCCGAATTCCGGTTCCGTGATCGGTGGGCGCCGTACTTGTATGGCGGTGGTTAGGAATGCACTGGGCGACTGGTGTCCTTTCGACGTAAGGGTGATGTAGGTTGGACAGAGCTGTAAAGGCTTACCTACGACAACCGAGTTCCACTGTGAAAGAACTAGAGTTTGGAGATGCTATCGAGTTTAATCCAACGTTCGAAAAACGTGGAAGTTTGTTGATAGTTTTCACCCTTTTGAGACCTGCGCCTAAAGTAACGGTAAGAAGAAGGGTCGGTGACCAGGCCCGATGCCAGGCGTTTTAAACATTATCTCTCAAATATGGCTACAATATCAGACAATAACACAAACGATGTGGAGGCCCCACAACCCCATATTTCATCCAATGCTCAACCGGAGACTGCTACGCCTCAGAATATATCTAAGGAGAAACTGACTGCTTCGGCCTCAGGCCTTCAAGCAGATATAAATCAGAGCCAAACCAAATCTTGGGCTGATAGAACTGATGATACATGTGCTGAAAGATTCTTTCTTGTTAAAAGGTTAGAAGGCAGCTTCGACAAGACCTCTCCCTTCTTGATTAACAAATCCATCCAAGGATTGATAGGTGAACCAAAAACCATTAAAAAAATTCGATCTGGTGAACTTCTTATTGAAGTAAACAATAGCAAACAAGCCATTAGTTTAAAAAAATGTACAAATTTTGCAAATATCCCGATCTCCGTAAGTCCACATAGAACCCTCAACACATCTCGTGGGGTGATTTCTGAATCTGACCTGCTGCATGTTACAGAAACTGAAATAGTTGATAATCTAAAAGAACAAAATGTAATTGAAGCTAGACGAATCAAAATCTACCGTAAAGACGAACAAATCCCCGCCAGTCAAATACAAATCCCTACCAAGCACATCATACTCACCTTTAACTCACCAAACTTACCCAAATATGTAAAAGCTGGATATCTGTCATGTTCTGTCAGACCGTACATTTCAAACCCACTGCGTTGCTTTAATTGTCAACGCTTTGGGAATTCAAAAACAAATTGCCGTGGTAAGGAAACATGTGGTCGGTGCAGTGCAGTTGGCCACGAAAGTGCGCAATGCAACGCTCCACCTTGTTGTGTCAACTGTAAAAAAGATCATCCATCTTACGCCAAATCGTGTGAACAGTGGAAAAGAGAAAAGGAGATACAGACCATACGCACAAAAGATAACATTTCGTACCCAGAAGCCAGAAAAATAGTTGAGTCCAGGACACCTAGAGTTGGTGTTTCATATGCTGCTGCTTTATCCAAAACGGCCCATAAAACTTATCAAAGCATTGCCACCCAAACCGAATTCCCCACTGATAATAATTGCCAACCAAAACAAAAAGAAATCAACCTGTCTACTTATTCTGGTAAAACAAATAGTTCAACGCAATCTGACTTTCCTAAGCCACCGAAATCTATTCCTCCTAAGTCACCAAACTCTCTTCCTCCAAGGTCACCAAACTCTGTTCCTCCTAAACCATCACAAAATCCCTCTTCAAAATCTTCCCAATCTCATATTCCTAAGAGAGGCTCTCAAAATACCACCAAAAGAGGACTTCAAAAAACAAACCATAGATCTGATTCAGAAAAATTTAATCTACCAACAATTAAAGCCACTGTGTCATCTGAAAATCCAGCCAAAAAGATAAAGAATAAAACATCCAAAAATGAAATCCATCCAAAAATGAAAGAAAAAATGGAGGATGATGATGCCGTTGCTCTTCATCCAGAACCGGATGAAGAATTTAACGATGGAGATAGTATGTCTACTATCTCCGGATAATAGGGCGCAGATAAATTTATTAAAAAAAAACTCACTCATGACTAATATTATTTCATGGAACTGTCGAGGCTTTCATAATAAATATGACGAAATTCGAAGTATTCTTCATGACCATCAACCACTATGTTTAGCTTTACAAGAAACCCATCTTAAAATTAATGACAAAGCTAAATTGCGCACCTTCGCCACATACAGAAAAGATTTTACAGGTAGTGATAGGGCCACTGGTGGAGTGGCTCTTTTCATCTCTCGCAATTTACCCCATACTCATATTAACCTAAACACAAACTTACAAGCTGTTGCAGTCCGTGTACATATAAAACGTCTCATTACAGTCTGTACCATTTATTTACCACCCCACCAAATTATTCAGTCAGCACTCCTTGATGATCTCCTTCTTCAACTCCCCACTCCTTTCATCATCGTTGGGGATTTTAATGCTCATAGCCAACTGTGGGGGAATTCTGACACTAATCAACGTGGTGATATCATTGAAAAATTAATTTCTGACAATGGCTTATGCCTACTCAATAATGGTGATCATACATATTTTCATGAACCGACACGCACCTTTCATGCCATAGATCTCACTATCTGCTCTCCATCTATCTATCCGTATTGGAATTTCTGGATTTCAAGTGACCTGCACGGCAGTGACCATTTTCCCACTTTCATTTCACAGACCACTCCTGACAGGGATTCTAATCATTATTTTAAACGCTATAACTATGACAGAGCCAATTGGCCAACTTTCACAAATCATGCTAAAATCACAAATCATATGGTAGAAGGTGACATAGACGATGCAGTTGATAATATCACCCATTGTATTATCAATGCTGCAGATATTAGCATACCTAACTCATCATCTACAATGAGACACCGGAAGCCATGGTGGAACAGTGACTGTCAAGCTGCTAAAAAAAATCAACAGAAAGCCTGGGGCATCTTTCGACGTTATCACAATAACACTAACTATATTGCCTACAAAAAAGCAAAGGCTGAAGCTAGAAGAGTGCGCCGTAAAAGTCAACGTGAATCCTGGATTCAATATGTATCTAATATTAACCCAAATACCTCTAGTAAAGTCCTCTGGAAAAAAGTAAAAAATTGTATGGGTCTTTATTCTGAAAACCACATCTCAATTTTAAATCACAACGGACAAACAATAGCTTCTCCTAAGAACATTGCTGAAACCATAGCAAATACGCTTGCATCTAACTCTGCCTCTGACTCGTACCCGGAACCTTTTTTATCATACAAAAGACAAGCAGAAACTAGCCACCTCAATTTTAACTCCCGTTACTCTTATGACTATAATCTCCCTTTTACTCTCTCAGAGCTCTTAAAATGTTTGCAAAATAGTCATCTATCAGCTCCAGGTCACGATGGCATCACCTATACCATGCTTAAACATCTCTGCACAACCTCTCTCAATAATTTACTTGCATTTTATAACAGAATTTGGATAGAACAGGTCTTTCCTCAAGCCTGGTGTAACTCTATTATCATTCCTTTTCCTAAACCAGGGAAAGATGCTAGCAATCCCAATAATTACAGGCCAATCGCACTCTCTAGCAGTCTTTGCAAATTACTTGAAAAAATGATCAATTGTCGTCTTGTGCATATTTTAGAAAATAACAATTGCCTTGCTGCATTTCAAAGTGGATTTCGACGAGGTAGGTCAACTATCGATAACCTGATCAATCTTGAAAATCACATACGGACAGCCTTTCTAAAACGCAACCATTTGGTGTCAGTATTTTTTGACATGGCGAAAGCCTATGACAGAACGTGGCGATACGGGATCCTTCGTGATCTTTTTAACCTAGGCTTTCGTGCGAATCTCCCTATTTTTATTAAGAACTTCCTCGCCATTCGACTTTTTCAAGTCCGAATCGGTGGGGTACTCTCTAGTTTTTATGTACAAGAAGAGGGTGTACCCCAGGGCAGTGTCCTGAGTGTCACCCTCTTTGCTATAAAAATAAATGACATTCTTAGTCAACTACCCCCTTCTGTGAAAGGTGATTTATATGTTGACGATTTCCGCATCATGTGTATGGGACAGGATATCCGTTTTATTGAAAGATAGTTACAAATTGCAATCACCCATATTCTTACTTGGACTAATAAAAATGGATTTATAATTTCTCATGACAAAACTTCTTGTGTTCACTTCTGTAGACGTAGGGATCTGCATCCAGATCCTGAAATTTTTATTGGATCAACTCAAATTCCTGTTGTAGACAGTGTCCGTTTTCTCGGCCTCCAATTTGATAGTAAGCTAACCTTTTTACCACATATTTTACAATTACGGACAAAATGTGAAAAATCGCTTAACTTACTAAAGGTGCTTTCAAATACTTCCTGGGGAGCAGACCGTACTTCTCTCCTTAAAATCTATCGAGCCGTGATCCGTTCCAAAATTGACTATGCCTGCCAGGTCTATGGTTCCGCACGTAATTCTGTTCTTAAAAAACTTGACACTGTGCATCATAGCGCACTCCGTGTTTGCTCTGGTGCATTTCGTACCTCTCCAGTTGTGTTGTCTTTATGTTGACTGCAATGAACCAGCATTACACCACATTCGTGAAAAGCTTTCTTTAGAACTTTATTACCGTATCCTTTCACATCCTGGCCATCCTCTTCATTCATACATTCTAAATACAGACAATGATATGCTTTATCAGCATCGACCATCTTGCATCCCATCTTTTGGTGTCAGAATTAGGAACATTATTGATAATAGCCCTCTGTGTAGTATCGAGGTGAGTCCATGTCCAAATCATGCTCACCCTCCTTGGAAAACTCCTAATGTTACATTGCTCCACCCTTTTAAAGGATATGATAAAAATAACTTGGCTCCAATTATTTTCCAACACTTATTTGCTGCACATAGATCAAATTTCAATAGTTACACTGACATTTATACAGACGGTTCCAAAATTGGAGATATTGTTGGTTGCGGTGTTTTTTGTGAAAATACTTCTCTCAGCTACCGGCTGCATTCGTCTACTTCTGTGTGTACAGCTGAACTTATCGCGATAGAGAGAGCCCTGTTGCACATTTCTCATCATCATAACACTTCCTTCATCATTTATACCGACTCAAATAGCTCTATTGACGCAATAAACTCTTTTAAAAAGCATCCTTATGTCTCATCAATCCTTGATTTTTATAATAAATTGACAAGACGTGGCTATAATATTTTATTTTGCTGGGTACCTGGACACATGGGTATTCCTGGTAATGAGAAAGCGGATGAGGCAGCAAAGCGTGCTCTTAATCCGTTGTGCCATAAAGTTCCATTCTCAGACGTTAAACTACTTATCAAACACTTTGTTCATAATAAATGGCAAGAAAGTTGGAATTTAGAATGCAATAATAAACTGCACCACATCAAACCTACCATCATGACCTGGCCTCCGTGTTATCCAAGGAAAACCGATGTTCTTCTGACTCGTCTGAGAATTGGACATTCTAGAATCACTCATAAACATCTTTTACTTCGGGAGGATGCACCCATGTGCCCACATTGTCATTTAGATCATCTCACCATTCATCATGTTTTAACTGACTGTCCGGGTCTTCGTCACTTATATAGAAGGTATTTTAATACAGCCTCACCAATCTTGACAAACCTCATTGGGGAAACACCTCATGGGGCACTATTTACTTTTTTAAAATATGCTGGATTTTACTTTGAAATATGATTTTTGCATCTTTCTTTGGTTTAACAACAACTTGAATTGTTCTTTGACTTTTTTCTGACATCTGGATGGGAGCCCCATCCAGACTGCACTTCTGCACTTCAATCTTTTATAGTCCGCTTGTTTAGTTTTTAATTTTCTTCCCTATCTACACATTTCTGACTGCATCTGGATGGGACCCCTATCCAGATTGCTTTTCTGATGCTCTTTATTTTTATGTTTTTAGTCTACTCTTGTTTGGAGCAGCATGTCCCTTATGGGATTTTGTGCCATTAAACAATATACAACCAACCAACCAACCAACCAACCATTTCAGTCCCTGTCCCCAGGTACAAATATCCAATATTAAATGTATGCTGTGAAAACTTTTATAAATATTTTTAACTTTTGCTATTATATATTTATACCTATATATATACAGCATGGGAAAATATAATGCTCCTTTACTCGTATAGATTGCATAGTAAAATACTGTAGTAAATATATTTGTCTCTGAGGTTGACCATCATCTCAGTCCCTCTAACCACACATTTAAGTTAACAGATACTTATTGGCGCTGACAGAATTATTTCCATTGCAACAGCAACTACAGTTCAGCTATGCACCATGGATAAAGGTAAGTTGTTCTTCTCTTTGTTTCATTTTTAGAAATATTTAGTTTTTGTTCTGAAAAGGGATGAGTATTTTTTTATAGCATCATTCATGTCCCCATACTCAACTTTTTATCTATAAAAAAAACCCTTATTGCAAATTTATTTATGTAACATACAAATGTCACATGGAATATTTTATCATTTACATGTGTTCAAAATGATTCAATAAAATGGCTATGTAGCTGTCACCTCAAACATAAAAAAAACATCACCTCAGTCCCAATTATTAGACACTGATTATGGAGTTAACAGACACTTTCTTCCATAAAAGTTTATCCTACGCATAAAATATACATCCTTGATCTCAAAACATTACAGCATTCAAATGACAAAACATATATCATAGTATATAATTGTATTTGGAAGTTGGTGTATTAATTAAAAAAAATAAAAATTTTGGAGTGAAATTATACAGTTTTCAGATATTGACCCATAAAGTGTTTTCAAAATGATCTACAATGAAAAAAATAAAAGTTGTAAATCCCGAGAAATTTTTTATTTAAAGAAATTCAAAATATCGAGATTATTTTTTATACAAAAGTAGTCTTGAATTCTAATTTTACTTGAGAAACATAATAATAGGTCATTTAATAGGTCATTTTGTGCTTCTGTACGTTTAATATATCAACAGAAAATTTCGAGAAATTCTAGGTAACCGTTTTTCAGAAATCGTGCGCGCAATGATCAAAATCGTTGTTTTGAGAAAATTGGCTTTAAAGATTGAATCACCCCTTGATGATATAGCAAAAGCTCAAAGTATTTTCGACATGACTTCTCTTCTAATGAAAATTTTTGTATGGGGTTTGCTTTTAAATGTTCCTAAAGAATCATATTTAATTATAAGCTATTTTTCAAAAATTCGATTTTTGGACGCTTTAAAGGGTACCTGACGCCTTAAATTCGTAATAAATTACAGGATATATTTTGTCTTTCCATGAAAGTATATAAAACAAAAGTGAGGGTGTTAAATACTTTTTATGCACATCTCAATTAATTTTATAAATAGGGATTAATGAGTATTGTCTCGGGCCGCATATAAAAGGTCGCAGGTTGAGTACGGCTGATCTAGTTAGAATGAAGGGACGGGTTGCGAGGAGGCGAAATGAGATTTTGTTCTGGCGAAAAATATGCCCCGTTTAGGCGATTTTATAAACATTTCTTATGCTAATTTTGCACTGAAATACTATTTGTGATTAAGTTGTAAAGACATTTTTCAATTGAGATTTGTCACCTGTAAGTTAAAATCTCTTTCATGTCGGCTGAGCTTTTTTTTTTTTTTTTTTTTTTTTGGGAGGGGGGGGGGGTTGAAGAATTTGTGCTGTTTTTATTGAATATATACTTTCTTGTCAACTACGTTACTTCTTGTACTCCAGTGATATTCTTTTAATGAATTGGTGGTGATAATATTTTTGTAAACTTAACGATATTTCATATACGTTCTAACGTAACAATTTTCACTATCATTTTTATCTACTTCATTTTAATTTTACACTCTGTGAAATAAATTCTTTCCTATCATGAACAATGAAAATGCGCTTATTTTAAATATTTTCCCTAAATTTTAGAGATACATAAGCATCACTTTCTGTTCTCATGTCAAAAGTTATTAATTATCCAAAAAATGTAATACTTACTTTTTACATTCATGAAGTCAAATAAAATTATGGGCTCATTTGGGTCGATTACCTATGAGTAAAATTTCCTTGCAAACGTATAGGCCTCTTTTTAGCAAAATTATTATGGGCCAAAGGACTTTCAGGGACATCCTGCGTGGTATTTTAAACAGAATTAGAATAGGTTATATATTATACGTTCAACTGTGACCTTTATTCAGGGAAATTCATAGTGGTGCGCCCTCCTATAACCTTTAAATACGTGTCGCAATATATAACATTAACACGTGTCACTCCATAAATTCAACAACCCTGGTCTAAGTCATAGGGTTAGATGTCAAATGTCATGAACCTGAATTGGAGATTACTGAAACCTTCAACAGGTAAAATCAGCATTTGTTCCGCTGGTTATCAAGCACTGTTTTTTCTTCTCTATCCTTCCCCTCCCAAACCCATAAGTAAAAAAAGATTTTAAAAATGTAAGGGTTCAAGGCCGGTTAAGAACAATGAACTCGAAAGCTTTAGTATATACTTACCTCTTTCGGAAGGGAAAATCGTAAGGGGTTAAATGCACTCCAGGTTACTGACTACTGAATTTTCGCACTCATCAGTACCTTCCGAGAGGGAAAAAAGGATAGTTAAGAAAAAAAATAACAGAGAATTACAGGATACATGTGAAGAAAAGAATAAAATAGCTCAATCGATAAAGTTCATGGTCACAATGTCGCCTGAAACTGGTGATCGATATTTTAAATTAATCTCTGTCTTCTATATTAGCAAAATAAATAAATAAATAAATAAATAAAAAATAAATAAATAAAAAATAAGTAAATAAATAAAATGTAGCAGAACTTTAATGTTTTATTGTGCTCAGTTGGAAGAGATTGCGCTCCTAATAGATAGAAAATTTCAAAGACCGCCATCTCTCCGCTTTATATTATGAAAACTCTTCTAAAAATAAAGTAATGCAAGTTGTACGAAATCAGTCCGTCATTTCAAAGTCCAGTATACGATATAGGAGAGACCGGGGGAATGGCGCCACCTGGGGTTATGCCACCACCCCGCCTAGTTTAAAAACTAACAGCAGTTTGAGATAGTGAATGTGCCTGCACTATAGCGGCCAACAATAGAAACAGTACCTATAGAGTGACAGTGATTTTACTGCGCGTCTTTCGTTTGTTCTAGTGAAAAAAATTAGTTTTCTTCTTATTTTGGAGCTTCAAATGAGTAGGGATAAGAACCTTTTATTGTAACATTAGGTATTTAAGATAATATTACACGAAATCTACATGCATTCGCCGACATTTTGATGCAATGTGTTGAACAAGTTCGGTTCTTCTTTCGGTTTTGCTTGGGGATTTGCGCCATATTGTCCTATCGGTGTAATGCCGCCACTATGCAAATCGGGTGAGAAATGGCCTCATTTGAATGTAGTAGAGCCTATTCAGCAGAGATTTATATTTGTGACTTTTGCAATTTGAGTTAAATTGTAAGCTTAACATATTAATAAATCTGGCTTAAGGAAAATTGTAACTATTGACTATTCTAATAAATTACATCGCTTTCTAAATATTTTGAGTTAGGTTATGTGTTTCCTAGTATCAATTTAATGTATTTATTAGATAATTAAAGAGTGCTGTAATTACCCAGATATAGTGGCGGAATTACCCCAGTATCCTGAGTAATCCCGCTACTGTACAGAGGTTGAAAGAAGTTTTTTTTATGCGTGCTTATGATACAGTTATAATTACGGTTAAATTTAAACAGATACTAAAGGGCATGATTCAGCTTTAGAATTTTTACTATTTAAAAATATACATTTTTTAGAGGTGAAAAAAATGTAAGTCCCTTAAGGTGGTGGTATTCCCCCAGTCTACCCTAAGTTAGACTATTACATCTATGTTAAACAGGAAAGAAGTGACGAAGCATAAGCTTTTGGTGAGACTCTTATAAAATTTTAAATTAATACTCATTTAGAAGAGGACTTTTCCTCTCCACAAATGATAATTTTAAAATAAACTATTGAGTATTAACAAAGTATTTCATGTATTTTTCGCTGCTTAGTTGGTAACGGTTACAAAGCCTAACCATTTCTAAAGCTATCTCTGCAACTAGCCATTTATTATAATAAAAATAAATAATTCGTAATCTACCTTTGTTATGTAAGGTATAACGATGGATGATTGTTAAGGGTACAAACGTGGTCAAACCCAAAGGCTTGTGATACATAAATGAAGTATTTTAGAAAAAATGTACTATAACATTTTAATAAATACAGTAATTAATAATGTGACGCCTTGGATGTTAGGAATGAAATGGTAGCGTGGTAACATCAATAAGGCGGAAGCTCAATTTGAAATCAAATTGAACATTTATTAAAATAAAATAAGATAATGATTCTTGATTAGACTTGAATTATAAACAACTAATTATAACGTGGGTGCGTTTTCAGTTTACGACAATGTTCATTAAAAGAGTAATGTCCGACAAACGTGATAGAGCTTATATCACTTTAGTGAATTCTTCTCTCACAATAACTAAAGTGTCACCCAATTTCAGTTAACGAATAAAATAAATGTCTCTCTGTCTATCTACAGTAAAACTAACGAGTTATCGACATTCTCTCCCTCACCGGCTGGAGCGGAGAAGACAACCCTTCCTGGGTTAGCAGATTATTCTTTTTCCTTCAGACTCTGTCCTAAGCAGCTGATCTATCTAAGAGGACCACCTCTTCTGCTGGGATCATAATCCAATCTCCCTTTTTTTCCATGATCTCTTCATCTTTCTCATCACCTCGCTCTTCTTAAAACAAAGGCGGTCTTTCGTCCACTCAGAGCCTTAGCTGAGTGACATCACTAACAAGCTTCGAGATTATAGGTTAAGAAGGACCCCTCCCTTCCTGCGTAAGAAAGCTTGAAGTTTAGTTTCATTATCGGACAGGCCTGGGAAAAGTGCGGGGTTTTGAGACTTGAAAGGCATTCCATATCTCCTACTCTTTTCATCTCCTTGTCTCTTTTCCGTCAAAAGGTAAGATTGGTTGAGATGAATCTATTCCTTTGATCACACCCTGCACAATCTTGGACTTAGAGAATAATCTGAGCTAGAGTGCTTATATACATGGATTTTCCTATATAGAGTTTTGTATGAATATATACGGGGCTTTTCTGTGAGGTATCTTAGATTCCTCACAATAAGGACAACAGAAAATTTTTTAATGCACTATCTTTATTACAAAATTTGGTTGAATCATGTCATATGTCACCTCTCCTGACTTATCCCATTTACTTATACTTTACGAGCATGTGCTTAATCTTTAACTGATGTTACCGGTCTCTCAGACCGCGACTTTTTTCAGTTTTAATAGTTTAGCTTGCAATTTTCAGTTTAACTACAAACACTACTGAAATTTTGTTCTGTTTGGAACTTTAGTACTATCACCAGAGACTTTGAATAGGTGAATTTTAATTATAAAAGTCCTGAACAAAAAGATTAGTACAAAAACATCATCCTATGAGTTAATCGCGCCTTTTATTCATCTTTCGATGGATCTGTCTCACAGACCGCTTCACACTAGTTATGTGACAATTTCTTTGATATCAGTTAAAGGTTAATTACTTTATTGTTATGAATAACAAATCATTATTATAATTATTATCATAACGAATTAAAGGCATAAGTAAACATTTTTCTCCAAATCACTTTAATATTTACTAATATTAACAAATACTTAAATTGTTTGTGACTCCTAAATTGAATGTAGCTTCCTCTGGCATTCAAAATTCAAAAGACACAGTACGGTAACAGTATCAGTAGTCGACTCGACAGAGTATAAGTGTTTGACAGTTCGAGAATTTGAAACATATAATAAAACTTTGGCGCATTTTTTTCAAGCATTTTCGAGTTTCTGCGACAACTTTTATTCATTCTACATGAAAATTATCGTTAATTACACTGGTTTTGCTAAAATTACTAGGTAGTATAAGAAGATAAATCAGAAATTCTTGTCAGTCATTTGAAAGCTTTTGCTAAAGCGCCTTGAATTAAGAAAACTGAGTTGAATTTTCTTTTTTCAGTGGTAAGAGTCATATAACTATTTACAATTTCCCATTGGAGTATTTAGTCCTTCAAATACAGCTTTTGAAGTCTGAGTATGTAACATTTGAGGAGGGAGAGAACTTCTAAAAGAAGCTACTAAAACACATTCCTCATAATATTTTTCAGTGCGTTTGACATGAGGATTTATTTCCACCATTCGTAGATTAAATATATGACAATTCTACATTATATTGACCACAGCATCCCTCCTATGTGGCCACAGTAAATGGGATGGATAAATTCCAATTATATTTTATGAATATCTTGGAAAACTAATTTCCAGACTTGGTTGCTGAAGAAGGAAATTGCTCTTCCTAATTTTGTTTAAACAAACAGGTAAAATATTTTAAAAATTACTTGCTTCATAGTTGCGTACTAGTTTTAATACATTAGTTATATAAATTTTATTGGTTCATTACTCAAGCCTGGTTTCCAACCTGTCAACTAATGACTCTCACTTATTGACAGTGTCAACTACTGATGCAAAAAAAAAAAAAAATGTATTTTGAAAATTCTAAGTTTTTCAAGTCTGAAACAATGTTTTCGGCCTTTTCTATAACGCCCTGTTAAAGCAGATTCTGGTAAATAATAAAAAAGCAAGCAGGAACTTCTACTTCAAATAATTAGAAAAATGTTAGCAAAAGAGTATGCTTGAGTGCTTAACCTGTCGAACACTGGTGCCTTTACCTTAACTTCTGGAAGTTCGGTCTCTGATTAAATTATGGGGATCGTAGTAACAAAGAGTACTAAACTTACTATGTTAGATGTTTTAACCTTTTTGTTTAAAAGGCACTCTGTTCTAATGAATTTTGAAAGTGGTGTAGTCGCAGTAAATAAGGCCACTCTGCTAGTAAGAATAATGTTGAATATATTACATTGTTTTCTTAATATAATTTACAAATAAACAAGTAACCTTATGTATTCATGATTTAGTGTACATTTTACTACCCCCTTCGTATTTAAATAAAATTTAAGTCTGTACTGAAATTTATGACATTCCTGGATCATCTGGCGTTTTTAGCGCGGGAAGAGATAGCTATATATATAAATTATATAGCCATAATATAATTACAAATCATCATATATTCCTATTACAATAATTGATATATATATATATATATATATATATATTAAGGGGAAGTCCCTTTAGAAATTTCTAAAAATCGATTTTTTTTTTCATATTTCGAAAATAGAATATCTCGAGAATATATTGGCAAGAGGAAAAATCAAAATATTCAATATTAACAGAGTTATCCGACTTTTAGTCGAGTGCGCCAGAGCCCGCATGTTGTGCTAGCGAAGATTAAATCAGAGGTGCCAAGCTCGCACTAATCTTCCGTAATGCGGGGATTAATTTAACCCAGTTTAACGAAGTTTCGAACCAGAAAAATTATTTGATGAATCTTTATTTATTTAATTCAGTTTCCTACGTGGAACGTATTTAATTTTCATCTCTGAAAAAAAATTCCGGTACGAAATGTATTAAACCAGGGTTAAATTAACCCACATATTACGGAGGATTAGTCGCAACTTGGCACCTATGTTAAATGAAGATCTTCCTCCCTTACTTCATCAGGAACTTCAAGAGCATCTCCTACCAATCTACCAAGATTTATCTATAGATGACTTACTCCAAAGATTCTTGGGTAGCCATACCCAGAACGCTAATGAAAGTTTTAACGCAACAGTTTGGCGGTTATCTCCAAAACACCTGCCTTCTGGACTACAAATTGTTGAAATTTTATCATACATCGCTGCTGGGATAATTAATGAAGGCTACACTTCCGTTCTTAGAGTTATGGATAATTTAAATATTGTTGTTGGTACCTATGCCAAAGTTTTTTTTCTTCTGAAAACGCCAATGAGGCCCGAGTAACGAGACAGAACCGGAGGAGTCTTTTTCAGACAAAAGCAGCTCGTACAGCCCGAAAACAGCAGCAACTCGAAGAAAACCAACTTTTCGAGGAATCCCAAGGTCTGTTATATGCACCTGGAATCGCTGATTGATCGGCAAGTCACTAAAACCAGCGATTTTATCGTACTGAAACTTTAAACACTATTATCTCGAAACTATGTTTTCAAAAAATGCTCGTGCTGTAACACTAAAAGTTATCGGTTTATTTGGCTGATTTTTGGTAAGGCTTTTCTTTATATCATTACTGTAAGGATGTACTTAAAGTTTAAAAGATTTCATGTAAATAAACAATTTTTTAAGGATGAAAAATGTCAAAAAAATAGTACAAAACCTGAACATTTTATTAAAAACCGTACTTAAGTTTTTACTTTATACTTTTTTATCGTTTTATAGGTTTATCCTTCCCGTGCATACGTTAGAAAAGAAAATAATTTTTTTTTCAGATCAATAGAAATAGAGTGACGAGTGCAACACTTTTGGGCCTCGCGCCTGAGACGCCCGAAGAAAAATTTTGCTAAGCCGCCATTCTGTACATAAAAAAATATTTTTTTTGTACCCTACAAAGATGTAATAAAGTCATGCTACAGTTTCAAAATGATCCGATTATTTTATCACCTTTAAAAAAAAAATAATGAAAAATGACTGATTTTGAGGCGTCTAAAGGGACTCCTCCCTTAAGTTGAAATAATTACTGGCCTGCTTAAACATAACATACTTATAATGTACTTTTTGTATAATAAAAATGTATGATAGCTTAAAAATTTTTCAGGAATAAGGATTTCAAATATCCCAATGCAATATATTCTCACATAAACTATTTGTCGATTTAACAAAGTATGTATAGTTTGAAAAATAAAATCTATAGCATAATAAAAATTATATTTTGTACATTCTCAACTTACCAGAAACATGCATTTGGGGGAAAATTACTAATTCAGTTGGGATTTATGATACTTTTTCCATGCTTGAGGTTAGTTGGTTTGGTTTGCTACAGCCATCTTTAACACATAAACGTTGCACATAGGACATAAAACGAATAGGAATTATTTGTAGTGAATTTTTAAAATATCTCATTGAATGTGAAATATTTTTACTGTTTCTATGAATTCTAGACATCATATCGCTCACCCGCAAGAAAAGGATACAACGATAAAAGGATACAAAGGATAATACTATATTTCACACGAGAGACAAAAGAAAATCGCATGTTTTTACTCTGTAACATAAAATTTTGGAACTTAAGCTCTAAATACAGATGTAAAAGAGTTTGCATAAAAGCCTTAAGGGGTTGGTCAATTTCTCCGCTAATGTTAAACCAATGGGCATGTGATGCATTTCGCATTTTTAAAATATCTTCTCGGGAAATTAATATTTTTTACTTCTTTTTTCTGTATACTTTTTTTGAAGGATGTTTCCCATTTTTTAGTGACAAAATATTTCTAAAAGGTATACATTTTATTTGAAGTAGTAAAGTCATACTCAGTTTCGCTAAGATTAAGAAGGCACATAAAATTATAAATTGGGCACATATTTTTAAAATATTTTGATAATTAAGATAAAAAGAAACATCCTTTAAAAACAGTGCACAGCAAAATTAAGTTAAAAATGTTAGTTTCCTGAGAAGATATTGTAAAAATACGAAAGCATTACACGTCCATAGGTTTAACATTAGCTAGGGGAAATTAAGTAGAAGAATGAAGATACAAAAGGTTTGGAGGATTGAGTAATTTTACCCCCCACCTTACACACACACTCATAATTTGCTCCCCTTCTGTGGTGGCAAATGGACATGTAGCGTAATAAAGCGTTTTTCAAGATAACTACATTTATGGCTCTTTTTCTGCAGCAAGATGTACCTAAGCTAGACTTACTAGTGCAACAAAATGCAAAATGATTTTTATGGAGTTGAGCCACTTTTCTTGCGGATGAGCAATATGTTTTTGCCAAGCGGTGGGGAAGAGATATGGGTTTCAACCAATCCTAATCAGTATTGTCAAATTGCGGTACTTGCTCATATATAATTACTGTTTGAATTCTAATAAATTTGATGATTGTGTAAAGGACATTTTATCAGGCAACGGCCAATTTTAGCTCTATTCTATCACAGACGCATTCAGAGTGACCTTTTTTTATGGTGAATTAACCTGAATTCACAATTCATGCATGAAACAAACGAAATTTTAATATAGTTATAATTTTATAAAATCTACACCGGATCGGAATATGAATTTCTTCAACAAACTTCTTATGCTCAAAGACGTCAGTGCAATAATTTTTAGTTTGACTGTAGAAAGAGAATTGTGCAAAAGCTACTAAAAAAATGTCAAATCTTAGTACTCAAATTTATTGAATTGTGACTTTAACAGCATTTCCTAAAGCACTTTTTAATTTATCATAACATCAAGTAGTTAGTCTTCTCGAGTGGGCCTTGATCATTAAAAAAGACTAACATGAAAAAAAGTATGATTAACTTTAAAATTTAATTAATTTAGACTTCTTTTATGAAACCAGGTTGAACTCATCTATAATACATTTGAAATTTTATATCATAACGACTTAAAATATCGAACTACGAACTTTCTTTCAACACAAAACCTAATCTTTTTTATGAATGTTGATTAAAATAATTATATGTAATATTACATTTAATATTATATAATTATAAAATATTGATTTCAGCCCAGTTTTCATTAAAATTTGTATAAAGAGTTCTTGGATCTCCACATAGCATTTATGAACCTATAAAATTTAGATTAAAATTTAGAACCTAGATTCGTCCATCCCATTTTTCTCTGAAAAAGGAAAGCAATAGAGAAAATAAACGGATGTTTCGGATGAATCAGGTGCATAGTTGTATTTTTTTTCATTAGTTGATTCTAGATCTTTTAAATAAAATGTCCATGACATCTTTAACTCTGATGACCCAAATTGAGCAATAGCTTTTACCTGGAACGGTGAAAATGTTAAAGAGAATGAGGTGGGCCCTCGGAGATTTAGAAATTTCTCCGTGCTAAGGAAAACTGCACAATATCGATAATTTCAGTAATTGATATGAGTAGGAAATGCTTAATAATGCATATCCATCTGAAGTAATTCCTTAACCCTTGCCAGCTCGAGCGCAGTAACATCATGCCCTGGCTCGTGTGGTGTCTGTCAGACACCTATTAAATTTTACGTGCATATATTTTTTTCCTCATGCATATTGTTTAAATGTTACTTTAAATAAAACACAGGTAACATAAGTAATAGTAAAAGATAGGGGAGAAGGTAGAGGCCAGCCCAAGGTTACACGAGCCCGCGCTTTTGTATGGCCACAGAATAAAAGTCAGTGGTGTCTAGAAGGCAACGCGCGTGCTAAGAAGGGTTAAGGCTACTTTTTCTTCTAACAATAACACTTCAAAAATAGCAAATAAAGCCTTTGTGCAAATTATTGCTTTTTAATAACACTTTATTTGAAACTACACTCAAAAAAGAAAAAGTTATATAGATGTTGCTTACTTAAAAAAAATAACCAATGTTTTGCTTTGTTGATAAAATTTCCCCAGGAAATCTTTGAGAAGCCGCTCAATTTATTTTTAATTTTAAAGAGAAAATCCTTACGATCACTATAGTTGAAATATTGAACGACCCATAATTCTCAACCTCTTTGTCTTCATTTAAGCATTACCTCCTAGAACATCAGTAATGCATTAAAAAAATCATTAGAAAAATCAGCATTTGTCGATAATTACTCTTACATTTTAATCTTGCTGTTAACCCTTTGATTACAAGTTAGCAGTGGCGATTTTTTATTTTATTTTAATATTCAATCGTACCATAATTTGCATTCATTCTTTTTTCTTTCCGGTCGGTTTTTCTTGAAAATATCCTAGTATAATTGCATGTCAGAGATTAGTTTTCAAAAAGTGGTACGAATAGGATAAAAAAATAGTTCGCCTGGACGTATATGTCTCAACACGCAATCAAAGGGTTAAAGACTTGCATTATATTTTAAATATTCATCATGTTATAGTTTCATAGCTGAATAGCAGTAGTCCACAATGATTAGGGCGTTGGCTTCTTTAGAAGGAGATCTGGATCTTGTTTGCATGTTTGTAGTAGTTTGAAATCTAGCTTAAGTTGGATTCGAGTTTAATTAAACGTTTAGCCCGCCCGTACATAAAGTGGCTAAAGAAATACTCAGTCAGTTGAAAACTCCAACTATAGCGCGGCAGTATTTTAGTTTTATTATAGAGGAGACCGGGGGAATGGCGACACCTTAAGGGAATTTAAATTTTTTCACCTCGAAAAAATGTTTATTTTTTAATAGTAAAAATTCTAAAGCTGAATCATGGTCTTTAGTATCTGTATAAATTTAACCGTAATCATAACTGTAAAGTAAGCATACATAAAAAAATATTTTTTAAAGCTCTGCACAGTGGCGGGATTACCCAGGACACTGGGGTAATTCCGCCACTGTACCGGGGTAATGCCGCCACTCTTTAATGACCTAGTACATGCATCAAATGGATACTAGGAAACACACAACCTACTTAAAATAGTTAGAAAGCAATGTAATTGAGCAGAATAATGGTTAAGCTTACAATTTACTTCATATTGCAAAAGTCAGTCTGCTGAATCGGCTCCACTACATTAAACTGAGACCATTTCTCACCCGATTTGCATGGCGGCGGCATTACCCCGAGAGGACAATATGGCGGAAATCTCCAAGCAAAGCCGAAAGAAGAACCGAACTTGTTCATTACATTGCATCAAAATGTCGGCGAATGGATGTAGATTGCGGGTCATATTATCTTAAATACCTAATGTTACAATAAAAGATGCTTATCTCTACTCATTTGAAGCTCCAAAATAACAAGCAACTAGATGAAATCTACATTTTTCACTAGAACAAACGAACGACGTACAGCAAAGTCACTCTCACTTTAGGCACTGTTTATATTGTTGGCCGCTATAGTGCAGGCACATTCACTATCTCAAACTGCCCTTAGTTTTTAAACTAGGTGGGGTGGCGGCATAACCCGGGTTGGCGTCATTCCCCCGGTCTCCCCTATACAGTGCCCTCGAATTCTTGCAATTAAAAAAGAAGGTTGATAGCATGCAGCAAGAACAACATTATTCGCGGCGAACATAGGGCGCAATTAACTTATTGAATCAAAAATACAGGACGTCTCACTTTAAGTTACGGGTGCACAACCTTTTTAAGAGAAGGGCCACTTTTAAAAATGTCTGGGTTGTCGAGGGCCACATCTGTCACACGAACAGAATTCTATTTCGGGGAAGTGTGTGTGTGTGTGTGTGTGTGTGTGTGTGGGGGGGGGGGGGTTACCCCTCTAGGTTCTCCTACCCAGTCAACATATCCAATTTAGTTGGCAAGGATATATCAACAGTTCACGTTTGTACATATAACAAGGGTTAATTTGAAAGAGTGATAATATTCCTCGATTTTATTCGGGGGAGTAAATTTTGTTTTATTAAAAGTGCTAAAAAATAAACATAGGCATGAAAATGGCTGGTGCCAAAATAAAAAATGCGAACTTTATGAACGAAGAGGGCAGGAAGAGCCGATCAACAAGATTTGAGATTTTTATTCGCCTGATCAACGAAATTTGAGATTTTCCGCACCTGATCGACAAAATTAGCGATTTTGCCGCACCGGATCGACGAAATTCGCTACCTTACCGCACCTGGTCGACAAAATTCCTATTATTCTGCACCTGATCGACGATATTTGCGATTTTTCCGCGCCTGATCGACAAAATGCGCGATTTTTTCGTGCCCGACCAACGAAATTCGCGTTTTTCGGATCCCGATCGACAAAAACTCACGATATTTTTCGTGCAAGAACGACGAAATTTCCGATTTTTCCACCTCTGAACGACGAGATTCACGATTTTTACGCGAACGATCAACGAAATTCGTTATTCTTAACTGACTCTGACGAAATTTGTGATTTTTTCAAACGGCAAATTGACGAAATTTGCGATTTGTTCTTGCGATAATCGGACGAAACTCGCGATTTTCCCACAGCCAGTCAACGAAATTTTCAATTTTTCCGCCCATCATCGACAAAAGTCGCGATTTTTCTGGGCCTGGCAAAGAAATTTGCGATTTTTCAGAGCCTGATAGACAAATTCGCGATTTTTTCGTGCCAAACCAACGAAATTTGCGATTTTTCCGAGCCCAATTGACAAAACTCGCGATTTTTCCGTGTCCGTTCGACGAAGCTTGCGATTTTTCCGAGCCCGATCGACGAAATTTAGAATTTCCCGCGGCAAATTGACGAACTTCCCGATAAACAGACGATACACACGATTTTTCCGCTCCTAATTGACAAAATTCGCGATTTTTCTACACCCGACAGACAAAATTAACGATTCATAACTGACTGACGAAATTTGCAATTCTTTCCAGCGGCAAACTGACGAAATTCGTGACTTTTTTCGCGCGACTTACGAAACTCATGATTTTTCCGCAGTCGATCAAGAAAATTCGCAATTTTTTCGCGCACCATCAACAAAATTGACGATTTTTTCGTGCCCGATCAACGAAATTTCCGATTTAACCGCGCTTGATCGACAAAATTCGCGATTTTTCCGTGCCCGACCATTGAAATTCGCGATTTTTCCGAGACCGTTCGCCAAAACTCGCGATTTTTCCTAGCCCGACTTTTCCGTGACCGATCGGCGAAATTTGCGATTTTTTTTCCACGCTTCAACTAAAAAAATTGTGATTTTTCGTTGACCGATCAAGAAATTTGCGATTTTTCTGCGCCTGACCGATAAAATTCGCGATTTTTCGAGCCTTATCGACAAAATTCGCTATTCTTCCGCACCCGATCAACGAAATTCACGATTTTTCCTCGCCGAATCTAAGAAATTCCCAAATCTTAAATCGCTGACGAAATTAGCAAATTTTTCCCGCGGCTAATTGACGAAATTCGCGATATTTTCTTGCGATTTAAGAAACTCACGATTGTTCCGCAGTCGATCAAGAAAATTTGCAATTTTTCCTCGCATCATCAATAAAATTTATGATGTTTTTCGTCCCCGATCAACGAAATTTGTGATTTTCCCGCGCCTGATCGACAAAATTCGTGATTTTTCCGTACCCGACAAACGAAATTCGTGATTTTTCCGTGCCCAAACGACAAAACTCGCGGTTTTTCTGCGCCCGATCAGCGAAATTTGCGGTTTTTTCCGTGCTTCATCGACCCAATTCGCGATTTTTCTGCGCCCGATCAAGGAAATTTGGGATTTTCCCAAGCCGGATCAAGGAAATTTGGGATTTTCCCAAGCCCGATCAAAGAAATTTGGGATTTTTCCAAGCCCGATCAAGGAAATTTGCGATTTTTCCGAGCATCATCGACAAAATTCGCTTTTTTTCCGCACCTGATCAACGAAATTTACGATTTTTCACGCCCGATCAACGAAATTCGCGATTCCTATTTGACCAACAAAATTTTCAAATTTTCCCCCGGCAAACTGATGAAATTCACGATTTTTTCCTGGAACTTTTGGATAAAAATTGCAATTTTTTCAAGTTATAAATTGACGAAGTTCGCGGGCCACACGTTACCCCATCGCGGGCCACTTTTGGCCCGCGGGACACAGGTTGTGCATCCCTACTTTAAGTAAATCCCAAACTTCCGTTCATAACTTATATTATAGTGAAGGTAACGTAAATATTTTTTTAACGGCTTAAATGTGATGAAATCTTGTAGCTCAGTGTTATTTTACTGCTTTCCCTTTATTGTGGCACAACTCAAAAATTTCAAAATATGCTTTTATTAATCCAAACGAATCTATTGGTTTACTACTTTTATCATGTAAACTGGCGCATAATGTCATCCCACTGGCTTTAATCGGTGGGCAGATGTGCCGCTATCAAGCTCGTCCTCGACATACATCAACACTGGTTGATCTTCAGTTAAAAAAAAAATTGAGACGTGCCACTGTCAACACAGAAAAATAATTTGGTGGTGCCAGGCAACTTTTATTTTAAACTGAATAAGTGCTTTTGATGCTAAGGTTTTTTGGCAGTAAAAACGGAAAAGACGCATTTTTAGTACCCGAAAGGGCTCTAAATTAATATAATTCAAAGTAACATAATTCAATAAGTTTTTGTCGTAAAAAAATGGGATTTTTTTGTTTCCCTTGTTAGAGTACGGAGAATGTTCTTTTAATCTTTAACTGATGTCTCGCGGTCTCCCAGACCCCGCGACTCCCAGCTGTAAACACTTTTACAGCTTTTTACTGTTCTGTACTGAAGTTAAATAATATGAATAAAATACTTTTTTCATGCAATTTAATTCACATGCTCCTAAGAGAAGTACAACGATATTGTTAGGACAAAATTTAAGTAAATTCAACCATTTGAGTTATTTTTTTAATTCATTTTATTCGAGGGGTCTGAGAGACCGGATCACATCAGTTGTGTGACAAATTTTAGTCACATCAGTTAAAGGTATGTATCTTATAAAACCCAGGAACCGTATAATTTTTTTAATTTGTAACTATTCAAAAAATATGCAATTAATTTGACGTATGCTTCAAATATGGTGGTGAAAACAAAATTTGAAACATTTTTGAAATTGGAAGTATACCTCTAAATCGAACGGTTTGTGGTTAGCTATTAGCGATAAGAAAAGACACCACGCATATTCAGAATTTCAAAATTCAAGCACTTAATCATGAACAACTTTATTTAACGAAACAAATTGTTTTATTCAGAATTCATTATGAATCTATCATTCATCATTTGATAAAATAGCTTCAAGATTCTGGTCTGTAATAATTATTTTATTACCATTTGAGATTAAAGTAAAATACTCTCTTACATTTTATACTAAATATGAATTTGTTTTTGAAACTCGTGCTTATTCTAAAAATAATTTTCGAATTTGATAAAATTTTGCCTTTAATATGATTAAGTTTTATTTCAGAAATACCTTCGTGATGAGTCTGGATTGTGTAGTAGGGGAAAGTAGGGTAATCCCGCTCACTCGAATATATCTAAATAGAATAGAATTGAAAACGTGCGATCGGTACCGACACCTAGCGAAGTTCATCGTAAGTTCCCAGTAAGGATATAGTAACCGACGGAAGGAAAGTATTTTTGTGCCCTCACGTTATTAGTTTGCAGTTGTTTTATCATAAAATTCTACATCTAACTTGAAGGTAAGTGTACATTCTTATTTTCAAATGTTAATTCACACATTATGTCTATAAAATATATACATTTAGTTGTACATTCATGCTTTTATTTATTTTTGTAGTGCGTTGTTACACCAAATATAATGCATTAAAATCCAACATGGCTATGAAGGGTAATGGCGCTCAGAAGCAATTTTTCCAGTGTGCTACTTTTTTTAAATTCAAATTTCTTGATTGACACCACTTTTTTAAAATGGTAAAATTCCCCTTGTTTTCGCCTTAATTAACATGGCATTATACAAGGAGAATTTTACGATTTCAAAAGAGTGGTGGTAACAATAAAATCTGAATTTTAAAAAAGTAGCCCACTGGCAACACTGTCCAGAAGTGCTACAGGATGAAAACCACGAACGCTTAGCTCTTTAACCCTTTCCGGCATGGTGGGTTGTTGTTTCGCTGCACAATATGTGGAAAGTGGTCGCATAAAGTCTGCTGTGGTGTGAATAGCCCACACAACTACATATGACTTTTCTCGTACTTAAATGTTGTATTCAAATTTTGAGAGCCATTATCTTACCATGTCGGGTATTACCTCTCAGTCGATGGTGAACTAAATAAAACGATAAAAAATATTCTTAAAATTGTTATACAAATTAGTTGATTGCAAACTGTTCCTTATGCTTTGGACTTATACTGCGTTAATAAAATATTGATTTTTGTATAAATTTGACTAGCTATTCATGTTTCCCTTAAGTGAGCGGCATCACCATACTTTCCCATAACACACTACAATTTCATGCCTACTGCGTGATAACAATTTTATGTATAAAAGATCTCTTAACTCATCGTTTTTCGCAGTCGCGCTATGAGATTTTCCCTCAAGTTAGACTTAAAAAGCGTGTATTTAATTTAGAAGTGACCTTCAAATTCCTCTGTTTTCTTAATGCATTGGTCTAAATTTGTATGATGACTGATTATGTCGGTTATATTAGAATCCCAGACTGTGCCCCCATCTATCTAGATTTGGTCAAATTATAATTTCGTTAGAAATTGCAACTTTTTAAAAACGGTGCTCTGCGGGGCTTTGCCCCATTGGCTGAGGTAAAACCCGCAGTGATTGGAAAAAGTCCCGCACTGCGAATTTTTGCTGTTATTACTGCGGGTTTGCGCCCATATGTTCACTAAAACGAATGAAGTGAAAGGTTTTACTTTCGAAAACTGTAAATGTTTTATTATTTTATGAAAAGATATGGGTACACTGAATGTAACATACTAAATACAGGGTGTTTCACTACCAGACCGACAAACTTGCAGGAGATGTAGGGAGCACAGAGACGACTCGGAATCACATAGCAATGCAGGGTCGAAAATGCAATCCTAACGAGGGTTGTTAGGGGCTGGATCATCGCGATAGCAAATTCACATTTTAAGAATATAAGCTTAAAATATGTCATGATTTCCCTGATAATGAAGTTCCCCGAAGTTCATCGAAGGCTTTTCATTCCTGCATCTTTAGTTATCCTCCAGCTTATAAGAGGTAGTAGGAGCGTTTTGGACTGACTTATCTTCGTTGCTACCGCAAACGTCCGACGGATTCACGACATATTTTAAAACATCCGAGATTCAATGCAGTGCGCACGTTACGAAACTTCGGGCAACTTCATTATAGGAAAGTCATGACATATTTTAAACTTATGGTCCTTAAATGTCAATTTTCGATCACGATGATTAAGCCCCTAACAACCCTTCTATCCCGTTGGGATTACATTTCCGACTCTGCATTGCTATGTGATTCCGAGTCGTCGCTGTGCCCCTTACACCTCCTGCAAGTTTAGCGGTCTGGTAGTGAAACACCCTGTAATTTAATATTCTGAATATAAATTAATAAAATCCATAATAAGATGCATTCATTAACTTTTGAAAAAAGTTGTTTTTGCAGCTTTGAAAAAATGGTTTGTGATTAAAAGTTACCACTTTGAAAAATAGTTGATTTCTTAAAAAAGAATAACTGAGTAAAGAATAAAGGTTATTGAATTATACCAAGATAAGCAACTATTAACAATAGACAACTATATATAAACCGATCATTCAATCTTCACATTTGTGAAGTTATCTGTGGAACTTATGCTATTTTGGTACCTAGCAGAACTATTTTGGATCGGTTTAAATAAAAGAAGTTGAACATCATCCGTGTGTAACAGGCATTTCCTGTCGTTTCACAAAATCTGTAACTATTGGGTAACTCTTATAAAACTGCCCATGGTAAACATTATCGTAAAAGGAAATTATTTTGACTACGTAGAGCTGAAAGTAGACATAAGAGTTGCCTGGTACCTTCACAACAGCAAAACTACCCGCTATTGGTGCAGACTATTGATGTCTTGCTAATTGGAATCTCCATTCCCACAACGTAATTGTGGAAAACTTTGCATGTAGATGAAACGATAGACTAAAACCCTGCATCTTGAACTTGTGTGGGTCTGTCATTCTGCAGTGTGCTTAACTGGACAACTGGAAGTTTAAAGAAATGCAATCGAGGTAAAGTACACGGTACTTTCGTGTACCGCATTTTCGTGAGTTCGTACAGTCAAATTTCCTTTTCTCATATGACGATTTTTTTTAAATTTTAAATCTAACTGTACCTTATCTAGTATTTTATTTCAGCAATAGTGTATGTGATAATCAGGGTGTTACTCGCTTAACCCTTGATTACCACCCCTACGTCAATTCGACGTGTAATTTTTTTTAAGTTTTCAATATCACAACCATGGTAAGAGCTGGTTTTTTTGAAACTTAAAGGCATCGGAACGACGTGTAGGTGGTAATAAGTGCTCATCCCATACACGTCTTTTTAAAGGTGTAGGTGGCAACAAGCGCTCATCCTATACACGTTTGAAAATTTTGAAATTTTCATACAATAATGTTCAATTTTTCTCTCAACTCCTTTGAATATTCCTGTAGAAATAGGAACTTTTTAGGACTATACGTCGATTTGACGTGTGAGGGGTAATAAGCGATGGGATTCCAAGGGTGGGAATCAAGGTTTAAGATATGAAGGTTTTGGAGGTCGTGAATTCTTAATAAAATAAAGGCTCTTCTTTCATTTAATATTTTTCTAAATTATTTTAATTGAAAGTTAATTTCAAATGCAGAATATTTGTAAGAGAAAATAATTCTTCTTACCTGTATAGGTGAGAGCGCTGGTTCTTCGGAGTTTCACGGAAAATGCTGTATCCACCTTACCCTGTTTAAACTCTGAAATAAATATTTTATTGAAGTGTTGATTAGTGTGTAGAATTACTCAAAGTGATCCAGGCTTTCAACTTTAAAGGAGATTATTGTATTTAATCAAATACAATTAATTAATGTACTATGCATATTCTAGGTTAATAGTAATATATATATACAATTTATATTTAACTTGATTAATAATGTGTTGCATTCTTGAGAGCCGAAGATAGCTTCCCGTAAAACGAATGCAGAGAGTGACAGACAAAACATAGGCCCTTATCACTCAAGAGTTACGTCCTATTCTGAGATGAAAAGGGTTTTCACAAGTATAGGCAGGACGCCTCTTCAACAGAATTTAATTTTACAGTACAAAATGCTGATTTAAGTATAAATTCAGAGTCTATCAAAGTCCAGTCAAAATGTCCTGCTTTTACAGTCTTTTAAAGTTTTTTGTTGTGGTGCTGCCATCTGTAGGAATATTGAATAGTTGCATACGTCACAGGCAGCGAACGCAAACGAAGATAAGTTTATTACGGGTAATTGTCCCAGTCTATTAGAATTGTTTGATGCTTGTCCGTAAAGTGTCGCCACCTGCCGCATATTTCACAAACGAAAGGTCGAAACACATTTTGAACTATTTCCGACAAGATAGAAAAAAAGAAGTCGTAAGTAATCTTGATAAAGTAAGTCGGGAAATTCAAAGTGGAATTTATATGATTGGCTTTGCCCTGCCATTGCTTGTTCACATCGATAAAATAAAAAAGAAAAGTGCCCATCAAAACTGATGGCATTGAGCTCACAGGCTATTCACACTAATTTTATATTATACTCTTATTTTAAAGAATAATGCCCCTCAAAAAAAATAAGTGATGGGGAATTAGCACCCGTTTCCCCCCTTTAAACTTAACTAGTGAACCTCCAAATCTAATTAGGGAAGCTCCTTAACATAATAAACCGGTATACCAAATTTGGAGCAAATCGAATAATCCTGCAAAAAAACCCATTTATCTAAATTAAGGGGGTGGACTAGCCCCCCTTTATCCTTAACCAATGAATCCCCAAAACGAATCAGTTGAAGCTCCTTAACATAATAAACCGGTATACCTAATTTGGAGCAAATCGAATAATTCTGCATGAAAAACCCATTTAACTAAATTAAAAGGTGTGGGCTAACCCCCCTTTTCCCCTTTTATCCTTAACCAATGAACCCCCAAAACTGATCAGGGAAGTTCCTTAACATAATAAACCGGTATACCAAATTCGGTTGGTTGGTTGGTTGTATTTATGACGGCCAATTATCTGCACGAGGGATATAGGCCCAAGTGAGAGTGCCCCTCGTGGGGGTCTTTCTAAGGGAACCTAACCCGTATTAACGCTTGGAAATCCAAGGTTCGAAGAAAACCACGAAAACTCCGAACGATTAGGCCGACGGGCGTGATTGGGTTCGAACCCAGCACCTCCCGTCTACCAGCTTCGAGAGCAGAACCTCTCAGCCACTGGTAGGGCATACCAAATTCGGAGCAAATCGAATCATCCTGCATGAAAAACCCATTTATCTGAATTAAGGGGGGGGGGGGGGGTGGACTAACCTCCTTTTCCCCCCTTTATCCTTAACCAATGAACCCCCAAAATTAATCAGGGAAGCGCCTTATTACAATGAACCTAGAAAATTTTTTTGAAGCAAATCGGATGTTTCTGTCAAGAGTTATCGCGTTACGTTCATACGTTCGTACGCACACACATACATACATGCATACAGAACCGGCGGGCACATTAGCTCTCAGGCTTTTATAGCCTGTGAGCTAAAAAAAGACCGAGAACTACAATTTAAAAGGGGAATCTAAGCTATTTCGAACAACCAAGAACTAACTCGTGAGATCTCGTTTACTGGAGTTTTATCGAGGAATATCACCTTATCCTTGTAAGAATATGGTGTGTCTAAACTGATTTAGGTTATTAACACTATTTCTAACGATGTCAAATGACACCTTTTTTAAGATTTTGATTTATGGTTATTTTATTAGTAATTTTCAAACTAAGAGAATCATCAAGCATTCAGTGTATTAAAAAATATTTGCGATTATTTTATTAAAAAATTACACAGAAAAATACCATAAATAAAAAATTTAAAAAGGTGTCATGGTGCTATCGGTGTAAATAATTTTAACCCTCAAAATGCTGTTACCGGTCTTGCACATTGTTTCTTTTTTCCATTTTCACAGTTTAATATGTAAAATCAGTTTAACTATAGATGTTAGTGAGCTTTTGTTTCGTTTGCAGTCCTCTTCGGACTATCGCTTAGAGAATTCTGAATAGATGAATTTTGATTATAAAAGTCGTGTGCAGAAACAGTATCCTATGGGTTAAATGAGTTTTTTAGTCATCTTTCGGTCAAACGGTCTCAGGGACCGCTTACAGTCAGCATGCAAGATTTTTGTTACAGCAGTTAATGGTTAATATTCAAACAGAAGAAATTTTTTATATCTTTTGACGATTATCTGTGAAAAAATTCTATTAAAATTTCTTTATAGTATATTACCAAATGAATTATTTTCTCCTTTTCTCACAGTCAGATATTTTTTAAATTAAAGTTTTACCCAAATTATTTAAAGATTAAAAAATCAAAGCAAATAAGTGACATTTCTGTAACCTGTAATGTTTACCACAACAGATTTTCTTATCACGAGTGTTTGAAGTTTCAGTATATCATTTTAAGGTCGGGTTGTCCGGGCACGGCTTGATTTTTAGAGTGTTTTCAGGATTTTTCTTTTGTTTGTTTTACTCTGAGTTAGTCGTATGTGTATCTCTGTGATACAAGCCGCCCTTTTCCTCTTGTAAGTTTTGAACTAAGTAGACTCGACACCCTGTGTGTCTCTATCTACCTTCCTCCCACCGATATCAACTTTTGATCCGCGACAGTTGCTCTGGAACCGGCTAATGCATTGAAAACTTACAAGAGGAAAATGGTGGCTTGCATAACAAAGACGCACAAGCGACTAATGCAGAGTTAAATAATGCACATAGAAGAAAAAGCTTTTGACATTTAGTTTTATTGTAATTATGCCTAAGTGAGTAATATTTTCACATGTAATATTCTCTATTACTATAAAGATATATTATATATATAATTACTATATATACTTGATACTTTTATATGAAAGTGTTTATGTTTTAATCTATCTAAACTTTTCCAATGTTCAAAATGCACGGCGTGCACAGTATATCAGCGTAGGGGAATGCGATCTTAATATTCATCGGGAAAAAAAAAAAAAAAAACCCTGATTCTTTACATATATTAACCCTTAAATGCCTGGTGTTGCTTTTCGGCAACAAACCCAATTTAGGCTTCTAAAATACTATTAGAATGATATTGAAGCTATAATGCCTAATGTTGCCAATAAAATAGATTCTGAAAGTATTATTAAATCGATTTTCAACATGTAGATGGCAACACTTGTATTGTTTAAGAATAAAGATAGATTTATTTTTTCAATTGTTGCTACATGTTCTTTTTGTTTTTTTTGGAAACTTGCGAAATATCCTATTTTGTTCTGCAGTGAGCAAGTAAAATTTATTTCTTATTATAGTTCCTAAAATTCTTGTGTGTTTAATATTATAAAATTTTATCAAGGAAAATTATTTTTCCAATTAAAGACCAGTATTGTCGATTAGTAGCAAACTGTTTTTTAGCCGTAAACCGTACTTAAAACAAAATATGATTTTTTAAAAGTATTTTTCCCATGATTTATTTAAAAAATGAAAGCCGAAAAACATTAGTACAATGATTTTTGAAAAATCAGGCATTTAAGGGTTAATTAAAATAATAAAACTTTGTAAAAAATCACCATAAAATTAAAACAAAACACAGGACGCGTTTCGAGCTAAAAACATAACAGCTCGTCATCAGCTACAGCATACACGTGTCCGTAAACGAACGTGTATGCTGTAGCTTCAACTATTCGCTGTATTTAAGGGTTAAATTAGTTGAAGGTAGAAGTCTGCACTAGCCGGAATTTCCAGACCCGGGCCCGACCCGAATAAAAGTAATATTGGCCCGGCCCGATGAAGAAAATTAAAAGTTCGGCCCTACCCCTGCCCGGCCCGTACAAAAATCAGTGAAAACAGGCCCGGCCCGTGGAAAAATCAATTAAATGAGGCCCGCCTCAATTTCTACAAAAAAAATTGCGTTTTTCTAAACATACAATTAAGATTCTTTTAAAGAATAATACTCATACATATTTATGGGATAATTTTACAGTATATTTTAAAATTACTATGTTTTCGCAAGACAGAAAATACACAGCAGCAACATTAATCATTACTTAGAATCTTAGATGTTTCAACATTAAAATAAGGATGCATTAAAAAATTAATGTAGTTTAAAGAAAAAAATTAGGGTTAAAAACATGATAACGTTTGAAGCTATATAATAAAAAGCAGAAGTGTAAAAATATTTCTCTGCCATTTAAATAAGGCTTTTCTCAAATCCAAATGAGCTACTTTCAGATACATTTCTGAATTCATTTCTTTTAGGACACGCCTAAGATTGTCAGGTGTTCTTATTCGGAAATTATGTAATCGAATAACGTTATCCATTTTAGGATAAAGGTAATATAACTTTGAGAAAATGCTGTCAAAGTTAAAGTTTTGAATCGAATTTCCAGAAGAAATAGCACGGGAAAGGAGAAAGCCTGCAGTCACGTGATAAGAATATCTTACATCTCGACAAGTAATTTATTTATAAAAATGAAAAACACTGTTCGATTTCAAATCCCTGCCTTTCCTACACATTCTGAGAGCAATAAAGTCCACTTCCGGCCTTGCTTGACTATGCAGAAAAAAAATGCAAGCCTGATCTTGACCCGGAACGAGTCTGCAGAAAAAATTAAGCCCGAGCTCAGACACCATTTAACTGTCCGATGCTGATCTCTACGCTGGACATGTTATATTTCTGTATTGATGTTGTTAGATTAGCATCGGCTCGTAACGCACATTTACACTTATTTTCGCAAAAGTCACAATTGAAAATGGCTCATATTTTATCGGCTTTGATTAAGTTTTTATAGCGCGCCGGAGGCCCGCTTAATTTTTTTTTTACCGGACCGGCCCGGTAGGCCGGTTCATTTTTTTTTCTATTTCTCCATCCCGCCCCGGCCCGTTTGAAAATTCGCCTTCACTTTGCCGGGCCGGGTACGGGCTTCGGGCTAAGACCAAGCCCGTGCAGACCTCAAGTTGAAGGACAAATTAAAAATTTATAAATGAAAATTTCATAAAATAGAGGCTGTTTGAAATTTGAGGTTATTTTTTGCACTAGCTTTTCACATTCAAAACTCTTTCATAAATCGAAATTATTAAAAATGTAATTTTTTAAAGGTTTGTTCTCCAATTTAAGAAGTTTAGTTCAATTTGCAAAAACAAAAAGTCAATAACTTGAAAGTTTTAACCCTTTCATGGGCAAAGTATTTCTGTTGCTAAAATGTTAAAATGATTGAATGACACCGGTATTTATGAATATATTTATATGAAACTGTGTAAAAGCTTTACTTCGCGTGCATTAGGGGAAAGCAGGGTAATGACGCTCAGAAGGGCAATCCCGCTCACCCAATATCAAACAGAATAGAATTGAAAAAGTGCGATCGGTACCGGCACCTAGCGAACTTCATTGTAAGTTCCCACTAAAGATATATTGACCATCGGAAGGAAAGTATTTTTGTGTCCTCACGTTATTAGTTTGCAGTTGTTTTGTTATAAAATTCTACAACATCTAACTTGAAGGTAAGTGTACACTCTTATTTTCAAATATTAATTTACTCAATATGTCTACAAAATATATACATTTAGCTGCACTTTCATGCTTTTATTTATTTTTGTAGTGCGTTGTAACGCCAACTATAATGCATTAAAACCCAACATGGCGATTACGGGAAATGGCGCTCGCGTGGAATTCCAGAAGAAGTGTTGCCAGTGGGCAACTTTTTTAAAATTCAAATTTATTGATTAACATCACTTTTTTGAAATGGTAAAATTCCCATGTTTCGCCTTAATTAACATGCAATTAAACAAGAAGAATTTTACGATTTAAAAAAAGTGGTGAAAATCAAAAAACCTAAATTTAAAAAAAGTAATCCAGTATATGTGTAACACAATATTTGTAAAGTGGTCGCAAAAAGTCTGCAGTGGTGTGAACAGCCCAGACAACTACATATGTGACTTTTGTCTTACTTAAATGTTGTATTCAAACTCTGAGCGCAATTACCCTACCATGTCGGGCATTACCGCTCAATCGATGGTAATTTAAATAAAACGATAAAAAAAATCCTAAAACTCTTAGAAAATTAGTTGATTGTAAACTGTTCCTTATGCTTTGAAGTTATACTTCGTTAACCTTTAACTGATGTCACAAATTTTGTCTCATAACTAGTGTGAAGCGGTCTGTGAGACCGTTCCATCAAAAGATGAATAAAAGCCACGATTAGGGGAAAGTAGGGGAATGGCGCTCAGAAGGGTAATCTCGCTCACCCAATATCTCTAAGCAGAATAGATTTGAAAACGTGCGATCGGTTACCGGCAAATCCGAACTTCATCGTAAGTTCCCAGTAAGGATATAGTGACCGTCGGAAGGAAAGTATTTTTGTGTCCTCAAGTTATTAGTTTGCAGTTATTTTATTATAAAATTCTATAACATCTAACTTGAAGGTAAGTGTACACTCTTATTTTCAAATATTAATTTACTCATTATGTCTACACAATATATACATTTAGCAGCACTTTCATGCTTTTATTTATTTTTGTAGTGCGTTGTTACGCCAATTATAATGCATTAAAACCCAACATGGCGATAACGGGTAATGGCGTTCGCATTGAATTCCAAAAGAAGTGTGGCCAGTGGACAACTTTTTTAAAATTCAAATTTATTGATTAAAACCACTTTTTTGAAATGGTAAAATTCCCTCTTTTCGCCTTAATTAATCTTATACTACGACTATAATGCGAGCAAAAATTGTGTGTGTATGTATGTGTGTGTGTGTATACATAAATTTTATCTTAAAAACGGCTCTAACGATTTTGACGAAATTTTGTATTTTGCAATTTTCGAGCACGAGAAGACTATTGGGCTAGGTCACGTAATCGAGAAAATTCGATTAGTGGGTCATTTTGGGGTCATAATGGACCAGGGTCAAGCTAATTATATCTAAAAAACGGCTCAATCGATTTTGACTAAATTTTATATCCAACCGTTTTGAGGAACGAGAAAACTATTGGGCTAGGCCACATGTTCGAGAAATTTCCTTTAGTGGGTCATTTTTGGGGCACTTCGGGTCAAGTTAATTTTATCTAAAAAACCGCTCTAACAATTTTTGACTGAATTTTGTAATCTACTGTTTTGGATTACGAGAAGACTAATGGGCTAAGTCACATGTTAGAGAAAATTCGATTAGTGGGTCATTTTTGGGTCACTGTGGGTCGAGCTAAGTTTATGTAGAAAACGGCTCTAACGATTTTGACGAAATTTTGTGTTCTATCGTTTTCGGGCACGAGAATACCATTGGAATAGGCTGCATGGTAAAGAAAATTCGATTAGTGGGTCATTTTGGATCAATATGGGTCAGGTGTCAAACTAATTGAATCTAGAAAAAGGTTCAAAACATTTTGACAAAATTTTGTAATATACCGCTTCTGGGCATGAGATGACCATTGGACTAAGTCACATGTTCGATAAAAATCGTTTAGTTTGTCATTTTGGATCACTGTGGGTCAATGTAATTGTATCTAAAAAAATAATCAAACGATTTTGACAAAATATTGTATTATACCGTTTCTGGGCATGAGATGACCATTTGGCTAAGTCACATGTTCGAGAAAAGTCGATTTGTGGGTGGGTCATTTTTTGGGTCACTGTGGGTCAAGCTAATTGTATCTAAAAAACGACACAAACAATTTTGACAAAATTTTGTATTATACCGTTTCTGAGCATGAGAAGACGATTGGGCTAAGTCACATGTTCAAGAAAATTCGATTACTGGGTCATTTTTGGGTCACTGTGGGTAAACTAATTGTATCTAAGCAAAGGCTCAAAACATTTTGACAAAATTTTGTATTATATCGTTTGAGCATGAGAAAAACATTGGGCTAGTTCACATGTTCGAGAAAATGCGATTATTGGGTCATTTTGGGGGCACGGTGTGATGATTGTATCTAAAAAATGACTCAAACGATTTTGAAATATTTTGTATTATACCGTTGGATATGAGAAGACCATTGGGCTAAGCCGCATGTTCGAGAAAATTCGATTTTTGGGTCATTTTTGGGTCACTGTGGGTCAAGATAATTGTATCTAAAAATGACTCAAACGATTCTGAGAAAATTTTGTATTATACCGTTTCTGAGAATGAGAAGACGATAGGGCTAAGTCACATGTTCAAGAAAATTCGATTACTGGGATATTTTTGGGTCATTGTGGGTCAACTAATTGTATCTAAGAAAAGGCTCAAAACATTTTGACAAAATTTTGTATAATATCATTTCTGAGCATGAGAAGACCTTTGGGCTAAGTCACATGTTCGAGAAAATTCGATTAGTGGGTAATTTTTGGGTCACTGTGGGTCAAGATAATTGTATCTAAAAATGACTCAAATGATTTTGACAAAATTTTGTATTATCCCATTTCTAGACATGAGAAGACCATTGGGCTAAGCCGCATTTTCGAGGAAATTGTATTAGTGGGTCATTTTTGGGTAACTGTGGGTCAAGCTAATTGTCTAAAAAAAGGCTCAAAACAGTTTAACAAAATTTTGTATTATATCGTTTTTGAGCATAAGACCATTGGGCTAAGTCACATGTTCGAGAAAATTCGATTAGTGGATCAGTTTGGGTCACTGTGGATCAAGCTAATTTTATCTAAAAACGGCACAAGCAATTTTGACAAGATTTTTTATTACATTGTTTCCCAGCACGAGAAGATAATTGGGATAGGTCACAAATGTATATAAATATAGATTAGCGGGTCCCTTTTGGGTTATCGTGGGTAAGCTAATTTTCTCTATAAAAAGGCTAACTATTTTGACTAAATTTATATTATATCGTTTTCGAGTTCGAGAAGCGCATTGGTTAGATCGCATGTTCGAAAAAATTCGGTTAGTGGGTCATTTTGGATCACTATGTCTAAGGATCGTGCCAATTGTATCTAAACAGCAAGAATGATACAGTGAGAATAAAATATCGAATTGAACACAAGGCTAATTTCGACCGAGCTTAACTCGGTCATTCCTGCTTGTATGTCATTAAACAAGGAAAATTTTACGATTTCAAAAAAGTGGTGAAATTTTTTTTTAAAGTAGCCCACTACATGTGTAACACAATATGTGTGCACAATGTGTGTAAAGTGGTCGCAAAAATTCTGCAGTGGTGTGAATAGCTCACACAACTACATATGTGACTTTTGTCTTACTTAAATATTGTATTCAAACTCTAAGCGCCATTACCCTACCATGTCGGGCATTACCGCTCAATGGATGGTTATTTAAACTAGCGGGCATGACCGAGCTAAGCTCGGTCAAAACTAGCCTTGTGTGCAATTCGATATTTCATTCTCACTGTATAATTCTTGCTGTTTAGTTAAAATTGGCATGATCTCAAGTCATAGGGACCCACTAACCAAAATTTTTCGAACACACGACCTAACCAATGCTCTTCTCGAACCCTAAAACGATAGAATACAAAATTTAGTCAAAATTGCAAAAGTCATTTTATAGATAAATTTAGCTTGACCCACGGTAACCCAAAAAGGACCTACTAATCTAAATTTATCGAACATCTGACCTATCTCAATGGTCTTCTCGTGCTAGGACACGGTGTAATAAGAAATTTTGTCAAAATCGTTTGAGCCATTTTTTAGATAAAATTAGCTAAATATTGACCCATAGTGACCAAAATGAATGGTTAATCCAATTTTCTTGAGCATGCGACCTTGACCAACGGTCTTCTCGAACCCGAAAACAATAGAAAACAAAATTTAATGAAAATCATTAAAGCTGTTTTCTAGATAAAATTAACTTGACCCACAGTGACCCAAAAATGACCCACTAATTGAATTTTCTCGAACATGTGACTTAGCCCAATTGCCTTCTCATGCCCAGAAACTGTATAATACCAAATTTTGACAAAATCTTTTGAGCCGTTTTTAGATACAAATAGCATGACTCAGAGTGACCGAAAAATGACCCACTAATCGAACTTGTGACTTAGCCCAATGGTCATCTCATGCCCGGAAACGGTATATTACAGAATTTTGTCAAAATGTTTTGGGCCTTTTTTTAGATCCAATTAGCTCGACCCTGATCCATTGTGTCCCAAAATAACCCACTAATGAAATTTTCTTGAACATGAGACTAAGCCCAATGGTAATCTCGCGCCCGAAAACGATAAAATACAAAATTTCGTCAAACTCGTTAGAGCCGTTTTCTAGATAAACTTTGCTTGACCCACAGTGACCCAAAAATGATCCACTAATCGAATTTTCTCTAATATGTGACTTAGTCCATTGGTCTTCTCGCAATCCAAAATGACAGAATACAAAATTGTGTCAAAATCGTTTGAGCCATTTTTAGATAAAATTATCTAAATCCTGACCCATAGTGACCAAATATGAATGGTTAATCGAATTTTCTTGAGCATGCGACCTAGACCAACGGTCTTCTCGAACCCGAAAACGATAGAAAACAAAATTTAATCAAAATCATTAAAGTTGTTTTCTAAATAAAATTAACTTGACCCATAGTGACCCAAAAATGACCCATTAATCGAACTTTCTCGAACACGTGACCTAACCCAATGATCTTCTCGTGCACGAAAACAGTATAATACAAAATTTTGTCAAAATCGTTTGAGCTTTTTTAAAGATACAATTAGCATGACCCACAGTGACCCAAAAATTACCCACTAATTGAATTTTCTCGAACATGTGACTTAGGCCAATTTTCTTCTCATGCCCAGAAACTGTATAATACCAAATTTTGACAAAATCGTTTGAGTCGTTTTTAGATACAAATAGCATGACCCAGATGACCCAAAAATGACCCACTAATCGAACTTGTGACTTAGCCCAATGGTCATCGAATTTTCTTGAACATGCGATCAAGCCCAATGGTATTCCCGTGCCCGAAAAGTATAGAATACAATATTTCGTCAAAATCGTAAGAGCCGTTTTCTAGATAAACTTTGCTTGACCCACAGTGACCCAAAAATGACCCACTAATCGAATTGTCTCTAATATGTGACATATCCCATTGGTCTTCTCGTAATCGAAAACCACAAAATACAAAATTTAGTGAAAATCGTTAGAGCCGTTTTTTAGATAAAATTGGCTTGACCCATATTGACCCAAAAATGACACACTAATCGAAATTACTCGAACATGTGACCTAGCCCAATAGTTTTATCGTGCCGAAAAGCGGTTGGATATAAAATTTAGTCAAAATCGATTGAGCCGTTTTTTAGATATAATTAGCTTGACTTTGACCCATTATGAGCCAAAATGACCCACTAATCGAATTTTCTGGAACACGTGACCTAGCCCAATGGCCTTATCGTGCCCGAAAATGGTAAAATGCAAAATTTCGTCAAAATCATTAGAGCCGTTTTTAAGATAAAATTTACATACACGCAAACACACACACATACACACACACACAATTTTTGCTCCCATTATATTATAAGATAAAACGATAAAAAAAATTCCTTAAACTTTTATGCAAATTATTCGATTGCAAACTGTTCCTTATGCTTTGGAGTTATACTTCGTTAATAAAATGTTGATATTTTTATCTACATTTGACTAGCTATTCATGTTTTCCCTTAAGTGAGCGCCTTTCCCCTACTTTCCCCTAACTCATAGAATGTTGTTTTTGTACAGGAGTGTTATAATTAAAATTCACCTATTCAAAATTCATTCCTATAGTTTTTGATGATAGTTCTAAAGTTCCAAACGAAACAAAATTTCAGTTGTGTTTGTAGATAAACTGAAATTTGCAAGTTAAACTATGAAAATTGAAAAAAGCACCGGTCGGTGAGATCGGTAACATCAGTTAAAGGTTAATAACATACTGATTTTTTTTTTGTCTAAATTGGACTAGCTATTCATGTTTTCCCTTAAGTGAGTGCCATTTCCCTACTTTCCCCTATATAAAGCAAATTTTAATTAATTCTTGAATTCTAGTGCCAATGTGGCATTTGGGAATTAAAATTAAGGGGTAGGGGAGACCGGGGGAATGGCGACACCTTAAGGGAATTTAAATTTTTTCACCTCAAAAAAATGTTTATTTTTTAATAGTAAAAATTCTAAAGCTGAATCATGATCTTTAGTATCTGTATAAATTTAACCGTAATCATAACTGTAAAGTAAGCATACATAAAAAAATATTTTTTAAACCTCTACACAGTGGCGGGATTACCCAGGACACTGGGGTAATTCCGCCACTGTACTGGGGTAATGCCGCCACTCTTTAATGACCTAGTACATGCATAAAATGGATACTAGGAAACGTACAACCTACTGAAAATAGTTAGAAAGCAATGTAATTGAGCAGAATAATGGTTAAGCTTACAATTTACTTCATATTGCAAAAGTGACTCTGCTGAATCGGCTCCACTACATTAAAATGAGGCCTTTTCTCACCCGATTTGCATGGCGGCGGCATTACCCCGAGAAGACAATATGGCGGAAATCCCCAAGCAAAGCCGAAAGAAGAACCGAACTTGTTCAACACATTGCATCAAAATGTCGGCGAATGCATGTAGATTACGGGTCATATTATCTTAAATATCTAATGTTACAATAAAAGGTGCTTATCTCTACTCATTTAAAGCTCCAAAATAATAAGCAACTAGATGAAAACTACATTTTTCACTAGAACAAACGAACGATGTACAGCAAAGTCACTCTCACTTTAGGCACTGTTTATATTGTTGGCCGCTATAGTGCAGGCACATTCACTATCTCAAACTGCCCTTAGTTTTTAAACTAGGTGGGGTGGCGGTATAACCCGGGTTGGCGGCATTCCCCCGGTCTCCCCTATATATAATATACCGGTGTCCTTCAAGCGGGTAAGCATGAAAACCTGCGACTTATGAAAAAACAAACACTTGTTTCAAGAAAAATATATTTAAAGTTTTCGTTTGTTGGCCGTGATATTGGTCCTTAAATGTTGGTTGTAACAAAAAAGAGTTTTGAGGGCATACTCTAAACACAATAAAGATTAAAAAAATAAAATAAAATAAATCTAAAGTTTTCTGAAAGACCTTCCGCCTTAAGAGAAACATCCTGTTTATTGTAGATTTTAACACCAAATCTGCATTTTCTTCTGTCTTTTCAGTGGCATTATAACTACATTTCTTCTTTTTATGCCCTTATTAAGTTTTTTTTTTTCCAGCTTATCTGGAGAGCAGTCACACTGTCATATAAATACTGATTACAAGTCGGTTTCCAAAGCAATGGAAGGTAATTTAATCAAAAATGTAATGTGGCAGTTATTTCTTCCCGTTGTTGTTTGCAAAATAATAAATACAAGACACTCATAATGATAAATATATATTTTTGCGCATATAAACAAAAGTAACCAACAGAGTTTGACTAAAACTATTAGTATAACGTGTAACTATCACTGAATCTTTAATTAAACAGGGCAGCTGAAAACATTTGGGTTAAGTAAATTAGGTTAAGGGTAATCACCTTCTTTACAAGACGTTCAGTTAACTTTGTTTCTTCATTTAAATAATGCAGATATATCTGACAGATTTATGAAATCAAAAACTGCTCGTAATCGTAGCTTTAAAATAGACTTTTTGTTTCATTAATATTTAAAAGGTAAATGCAGGATTCACCATAATTAATTCAGTAAGGTATAATTAATTCAGTATAATAACTTTTGAAATAATAATTTTATGTTTGCAAAAGTTATGTAACAGAAAAAAAAACAACTTAAAACGTGTGAATTATTTACATATAGTTTCTAATATGATTACTATATCATATGTACGATCATTTGAAGCCTTCACTTAACCCTGCGGTGCTCGCGCGGCGTCCCACAGACGCCAGGAATGTTTCTTTTATAATTGTTTTAATAAACGGATGGGTTATGACTTTATAAATGATTAATGGCTTTATAAACGGATGTTAGTATACAAACTGTGGGTATTGATTCAGATAAATTTAGATATTTGTTAATCCCAATATTGTTAAAACAATTACCACATAATTTACCACGCGAGCACTGCAGGGTAAATAAACAAATTAGATCGATTGTTTTCTTAACACTTATTTTGGAAATTTAAAATTCCTTCGACAGAGCGACTGAGACACCGGTAGTTTTAATTCTATCTTCCTTTTATTTAGTGTAGGTGGGGGTAAAGATACGCACTGGGCAAAGATACGTACGGGGCAAAGATACGCACTGACAGATTTAATATGAAGAAATGTTTCGACAATCATGACCGCTAGGTAGCAGTTTGGTCTCAAGTGTAGTAGTTGTGAGTTCAAACCTTGTGAAAAAAGTAGCACTCCGTGCCAAGAAAATGAGGTAAGTTTAAATTTTTGTATTTTGATCTAATATTTTTAAATTTTCACTTTATTGTTTAGCTGACAATACTTCGAATTTTTACAAATCCAAAAATTCAGTGGAGAACGGAAACTCTTTATATTATAAATGTCGTGTAGTTTACATCGATCACATTTGTTTAAACTTGTAGGTAGTCAGTTAAGTAAAATACTATAGGATTGGGTAAAAGAACGCATCCGTCTTGGGGCAAAGATATGCACAAGCTTAAGATGCGGGGCTTGGCCGTATCATTTTAGCTAGATTCAACGCTTTCTACAATTACGTTGCGGAAAGTTTTATTTTTTTATAAGTTAGTATTCTGTAAAATATAACAGCTACTTAACTAATATAAGCTAGTTAACTACCTTTTCATTTTTCTAGTTAAGTTTTGTTTAAATATAAAACGTAGGTATCTACAAACCTACTTTTGAAAATCAATTTTCTTGTTCCATAAAACGCCTTTGTTTTAAGTCTTAGCCCTGAACTCCTGTTAACGGCCTCACCGATTGCTGCTATATTCATTTTTCAAAGTTTAACTAGTAATTGAAGAGCTAAGTGGAAGAACATGTTAAGTAACAAAAATTACATTTGAAGAAATTTGATGTGAAAGTTTTTGTTCTCAATTTTAATGATTTATTTTCTCTTTGATACCATGTGTTTAAAATACTAACAGGTGTGGTACTAAACTCTATCAAAAAAACTTATTCATATTTAATTTTTAAATATTAAGAAATATTATTTGGATTATTAAATATTAAAATATTAAATATTAATGAATAATGTCTTAAATCTTCAAGGCTAAATAGAACTTTGGTATTTTAGCTTTACCATGTGATAGAATACCTGATAACACCTTCGTCCAAACGATAAAATCATTTTTAAGAAAAAGTAGCATAACATGTTCTTCCACTCAGCTCTTCAATTTTCAATTTAACTATTGATGTTAGTTTAATTTTGATTAGTTTGGAAACTTAATAGTATCGCTAGAGACTTCTGAAAAGATAGATTTTAATTATAGTAGTCCTGTACATAAAGTTTACTACAGAAACAGTATCTTATAGGGGAGACCGGGGGAATGGCGACACCTTAAGGGAATTTAAATTTTTTCACCTCAAAAAAAATGTTTATTTTTTAATAGTAAAAATTCTAAAGCTGAATCATGATCTTTAGTATCTGTATAAATTTAACCGTAATCATAACTGTAAAGTAAGCATACATAAAAAAATATTTTTTAAACCTCTGCACAGTGGCGGGATTACCCAGGATACTGGGGTAATTCCGCCACTGTACCGGGGTAATGCCGCCACTCTTTAATGACCTAGTACATGCACCAAATGGATACTAGGAAACACATAACCTACTGAAAATAGTTAGAAAGCAATGTAATTGAGCAGAATAATGGTTAAGGTTTCAATTTACTTCATATTGCAAAAGCCACTCTGCTGAATCGACTCCACTACATTCAAATGAGGCCTTTTCTCACCCGATTTGCATGGTGGCGGCATTACCCCGAGATGACATTATGGCCGAAATCCCCAAGCAAAGCCGAAAGAAGAACCGAACTTGTTCAACACATTGCATCAAAATATCGGCGAATGCATGTAGATTACGGGCCATATTGTCTTAAATACCTAATGTTAAAATAATAGGTGCTTATCTCTACTCATTTGAAGCTGCAAAATAATAAGCAACTAGATGAAAACTACATTTTTCACTAGAACAAACAAACGATGTACAGCAAAGTCACTCTCACTTTAGGCACTGTTTCTATTGTTGGCCGCTATAGTGCAGGCACATTCACTATCTCAAACTGCCCTTAGTTTTTAAACTAGGTGGGGTGGCGGTATAACCCGGGTTGGCGGCATTCCCCCGGTCTCCCCTATATATAATATACCGGTGTCCTTCAAGCGGGTAAGCATGAAAACCTGCGACTTATGAAAAAACAAACACTTGTTTCAAGAAAAATATATTTAAAGTTTTCGTTTGTTGGCCGTGATATTGGTCCTTAAATGTTGGTTGTAACAAAAAAGAGTTTTGAGGGCATACTCTAAACACAATAAAGATTAAAAAAATAAAATAAAATAAATCTAAAGTTTTCTGAAAGACCTTCCGCCTTAAGAGAAACATCCTGTTTATTGTAGATTTTAACACCAAATCTGCATTTTCTTCTGTCTTTTCAGTGGCATTATAACTACATTTCTTCTTTTTATGCCCTTATTAAGTTTTTTTTTTTCCAGCTTATCTGGAGAGCAGTCACACTGTCATATAAATACTGATTACAAGTCGGTTTCCAAAGCAATGGAAGGTAATTTAATCAAAAATGTAATGTGGCAGTTATTTCTTCCCGTTGTTGTTTGCAAAATAATAAATACAAGACACTCATAATGATAAATATATATTTTTGCGCATATAAACAAAAGTAACCAACAGAGTTTGACTAAAACTATTAGTATAACGTGTAACTATCACTGAATCTTTAATTAAACAGGGCAGCTGAAAACATTTGGGTTAAGTAAATTAGGTTAAGGGTAATCACCTTCTTTACAAGACGTTCAGTTAACTTTGTTTCTTCATTTAAATAATGCAGATATATCTGACAGATTTATGAAATCAAAAACTGCTCGTAATCGTAGCTTTAAAATAGACTTTTTGTTTCATTAATATTTAAAAGGTAAATGCAGGATTCACCATAATTAATTCAGTAAGGTATAATTAATTCAGTATAATAACTTTTGAAATAATAATTTTATGTTTGCAAAAGTTATGTAACAGAAAAAAAAACAACTTAAAACGTGTGAATTATTTACATATAGTTTCTAATATGATTACTATATCATATGTACGATCATTTGAAGCCTTCACTTAACCCTGCGGTGCTCGCGCGGCGTCCCACAGACGCCAGGAATGTTTCTTTTATAATTGTTTTAATAAACGGATGGGTTATGACTTTATAAATGATTAATGGCTTTATAAACGGATGTTAGTATACAAACTGTGGGTATTGATTCAGATAAATTTAGATATTTGTTAATCCCAATATTGTTAAAACAATTACCACATAATTTACCACGCGAGCACTGCAGGGTAAATAAACAAATTAGATCGATTGTTTTCTTAACACTTATTTTGGAAATTTAAAATTCCTTCGACAGAGCGACTGAGACACCGGTAGTTTTAATTCTATCTTCCTTTTATTTAGTGTAGGTGGGGGTAAAGATACGCACTGGGCAAAGATACGTACGGGGCAAAGATACGCACTGACAGATTTAATATGAAGAAATGTTTCGACAATCATGACCGCTAGGTAGCAGTTTGGTCTCAAGTGTAGTAGTTGTGAGTTCAAACCTTGTGAAAAAAGTAGCACTCCGTGCCAAGAAAATGAGGTAAGTTTAAATTTTTGTATTTTGATCTAATATTTTTAAATTTTCACTTTATTGTTTAGCTGACAATACTTCGAATTTTTACAAATCCAAAAATTCAGTGGAGAACGGAAACTCTTTATATTATAAATGTCGTGTAGTTTACATCGATCACATTTGTTTAAACTTGTAGGTAGTCAGTTAAGTAAAATACTATAGGATTGGGTAAAAGAACGCATCCGTCTTGGGGCAAAGATATGCACAAGCTTAAGATGCGGGGCTTGGCCGTATCATTTTAGCTAGATTCAACGCTTTCTACAATTACGTTGCGGAAAGTTTTATTTTTTTATAAGTTAGTATTCTGTAAAATATAACAGCTACTTAACTAATATAAGCTAGTTAACTACCTTTTCATTTTTCTAGTTAAGTTTTGTTTAAATATAAAACGTAGGTATCTACAAACCTACTTTTGAAAATCAATTTTCTTGTTCCATAAAACGCCTTTGTTTTAAGTCTTAGCCCTGAACTCCTGTTAACGGCCTCACCGATTGCTGCTATATTCATTTTTCAAAGTTTAACTAGTAATTGAAGAGCTAAGTGGAAGAACATGTTAAGTAACAAAAATTACATTTGAAGAAATTTGATGTGAAAGTTTTTGTTCTCAATTTTAATGATTTATTTTCTCTTTGATACCATGTGTTTAAAATACTAACAGGTGTGGTACTAAACTCTATCAAAAAAACTTATTCATATTTAATTTTTAAATATTAAGAAATATTATTTGGATTATTAAATATTAAAATATTAAATATTAATGAATAATGTCTTAAATCTTCAAGGCTAAATAGAACTTTGGTATTTTAGCTTTACCATGTGATAGAATACCTGATAACACCTTCGTCCAAACGATAAAATCATTTTTAAGAAAAAGTAGCATAACATGTTCTTCCACTCAGCTCTTCAATTTTCAATTTAACTATTGATGTTAGTTTAATTTTGATTAGTTTGGAAACTTAATAGTATCGCTAGAGACTTCTGAAAAGATAGATTTTAATTATAGTAGTCCTGTACATAAAGTTTACTACAGAAACAGTATCTTATAGGGGAGACCGGGGGAATGGCGACACCTTAAGGGAATTTAAATTTTTTCACCTCAAAAAAAATGTTTATTTTTTAATAGTAAAAATTCTAAAGCTGAATCATGATCTTTAGTATCTGTATAAATTTAACCGTAATCATAACTGTAAAGTAAGCATACATAAAAAAATATTTTTTAAACCTCTGCACAGTGGCGGGATTACCCAGGATACTGGGGTAATTCCGCCACTGTACCGGGGTAATGCCGCCACTCTTTAATGACCTAGTACATGCACCAAATGGATACTAGGAAACACATAACCTACTGAAAATAGTTAGAAAGCAATGTAATTGAGCAGAATAATGGTTAAGGTTTCAATTTACTTCATATTGCAAAAGCCACTCTGCTGAATCGACTCCACTACATTCAAATGAGGCCTTTTCTCACCCGATTTGCATGGTGGCGGCATTACCCCGAGATGACATTATGGCCGAAATCCCCAAGCAAAGCCGAAAGAAGAACCGAACTTGTTCAACACATTGCATCAAAATATCGGCGAATGCATGTAGATTACGGGCCATATTGTCTTAAATACCTAATGTTAAAATAATAGGTGCTTATCTCTACTCATTTGAAGCTGCAAAATAATAAGCAACTAGATGAAAACTACATTTTTCACTAGAACAAACAAACGATGTACAGCAAAGTCACTCTCACTTTAGGCACTGTTTCTATTGTTGGCCGCTATAGTGCAGGCACATTCACTATCTCAAACTGCCGTTAGTTTTTAAACTAGGTGGGGTGGCGGCATTCCCCCGGTCTCCCCTATTTATGCGATAATTTTTGCACAGCATTTAGAGGTTAACTGTTATTTGCGATGTCACAGACCGCTGTTTTTTTCTTTTTTTCATGGTTTAACTTATAATTTTCAGTTTAACTATAAATACTAGTGAAATTTACTAATGCTTTTACATTACTCATTCGTTTTATTGGAAATGGGGCAAAAACCCGTGGTAATGGGGCAAAGATACGCAGTGCGTATTTTTTATTACAACTGCGTACTTTTACCCGAACCAATGGGGCAAAGATACGCAGAGTAATGTTTTTTTTTAATTGCAATTTCTCACGGAATTATAATTTGACAGCATGTCGGTGGATGGTGGCACTTGTTCTAATCTAACATTTTAATCAATCGTTACATAAGCAAAATGTATGGAAAGTGCATATCTTTACCACAACCTAGGGGAGACCGGGGGAATGGCGCCACCCGGGGTTATGCCGTCACCCCGTCTAGTTTTAAAACTAAGGGCAGTTTGAGATAGTGAATTTGCCTGCACTATAGCGGCTAACAATCGAAACAGTGCCTAGAGTGAGAGTGATTTTGCTGCACGTCATTCGTTTGTTATAGTGAAAAATTTAGTTTTCATCTAGTTGCTTCTTATTTTGGAGCTTCAAATGATTAGAGATAAGCACCTTTTATTGTAACATTAGGTATTTAAGGTAATATTACCCGCATAGGCGTAGAGTTTTCAAAATTATTGGAGGGGCTCAGCCAAGGAGGGGGGGGGGGTCTACATTCCCTGGAACAGGGAATTAATTTACTAAAGCGATGAATACAAAAATAGTAAAACCTGCTACGACAAATTTTCAAATAACCGCTGAAAGTTGCCGTTTTACTCAGGTTTTCGTCTACTTAAGCAGGTAAAAATTGAAAGAGTTCCCTTCTATGGGATCATGAAATGTTTTCCTTTAGATAAGATTTCGTTAGACAAGGTTCCGTTTACACAGGCTAACCTTATATCCATACAGTAAAACCTTTCTAAAAGCAATCGTAAGCGACGAGACAATATTCCGTTTAAGAAAGGTTTCTGGCTAATTAAGTAAAATTGTGCGGCAACCTTTCCTTCTGGAGCATGAAAAGTTTCCATTTAAGACAGGATTATGCCATAGACAGGTTCCGTTTTGACAGGTTTTACTCTAAATATATCGTAAATGCCTATATATCTAATAGTAAAAGATAAGATCGCTGTTTGTGTGTGTTATTCCCGATGGCCAGGAAAATCTACTGCCCGCAGAGGCCTGAAAATTCATATGAGAATAGTTCAATGCAGGTATGGATGCCCCTGAGGCTCACATTTTTAATTTTTTGATAATTGACCGAGATATTAATTAAAAACTCATAAAAAAATATATATTTTTTTAATTGGCAGAGGCGCGCTCGTGCATAACCAGAATCTGCTTTTCGAGCGGAGAAGAATTAAGAACTGAATACGTTTTTTTTTTTTTTTGCCGTTTTGTTTTAATGCCCATCAGCCGTGCAGTTTAAAATACGGAAAAACGGACGACATATTCTTATAGTTCGTACTTTTACATCTCAAACGCCGCACTCAGTTAAAAAAGAATGTAGTCCTTAACTCTTTAAAACATTTTTTCAAAACGAGATTTCTCAGTCGACTTTTTCTCCCTTTCGCCAACGCTTACCCAGAGCTCAATTTTAGAATCGATTAACAAAAAATACGTATTTAAAGCTAAGATCTTCTTCTCGTCGCAGGTGCAATCAGTTTTCTAAAAGACTAATTGTAATTCTTTAAACAAATTCGCGTCGCGCCTCACCGTGACGAGACTATCTTTTCTCCACAATCTTTTTACAGCATTTCGACAGACTGAATTTTACATCTATTACAAAAATTTCGTATGTTCGAACGAGTTTATTTTAAAAAAAAAAATCTTAAAAAATTTCGACGAAAAAGCTAAAAAACGGTTTCGGCACACGTTTTCACTATTAAATAAGCATATTTTTCATGAAATTTTATAGAGTACTCGGGTACAGTTATATTTATAATATATTAAAATTTCGGACAGTTCGGACGACGAAAACTATTTTTTTTTGTTGTTGTTGTTATGTTGAAGAACCCGACGCAAAAACAAGATAAACTAGTCGGATGTGACAATTCCAAAACTTTCTTCTATCTCATGCATGTTAATACTTCAAAATTCGTTATCACGCTGCCAAAATTAAATGACAATCTATGCTCATCTCCATCATAAGCATTCTACAGATGTTCATTAAATTGTGTGCATTTTAAAAGGAGATATAAGCATCGCATCTTTGAAACAAACAATTGAATTTTGGCATCCACCCTCTTAGATGTCAGAAAGAAAAATTTTCAGCTCAAAGAGCATAAAAGCCACACCAGTCGCGCTGTATACACCCAAGCCTAAAAAAAGATCTATTTGTGTGAAAGTGTAACAGAATATGAAGTCTGATTAAATTTCGTGTATTATTTCTTGAGAAAGAGCAATTGCGGAAATCGTGAAAAATGCAGCATACCAGCGATACCTGCTGGACGATTTACACGAAAACGTAATCAGCACGAAATAATATCAGGATATAATTGAATTTGAGGTTTGATGAAAACCTGATCATTAGTTCTTGAGATATAGCTATTGCGGAAATCGTGAATAATGCATCATAGCAACGCCACATATTGAGCAATTTACACCAAGAATTAATCAGCACCAAACAATATCAAGGACTAACAGAATCTGATGTTTTATGAAAATCTGTGGATTAGTTCTTGAGATATAGGACGATTTGCACCAACGACTATTCAGCACCAATTTATATCGAGGACAAATTGAACCTAGTTATTAAATTCCGTGCATTAGTCTTGTGATAGAGCGCCCAAAAAATTTGTGTCACAGACGGACAAACTCACAGACAGACATTTTGTAAAAACATGTTTTTCGGGATCTGTGACCGCTAAAAAGTGTAACTATGTCGAAAACCGGAATTCGAAAATTTTCTTTAATCCAGTACTTTCATCTTGCAAAGATAGAAGAAAGTAAAAAGGGAGAAGAAAATATATTTATTTTAGAAGTAGATATCAATATTTTTTTCACAAATTTTTTACACGGGCTGAGAAATGGTTAGATTTATAACGATAAAAATTTTAAAGAGTTCGGACCAAAAGAAACTATTTTAAAAAAATTTATGAAAACGACCGTTACATGAAAAACAGAAAATGACTTCTTACGAGTGCTTTTACAATTAAAAGTCAATATTTTTTGGAGATTTTTTTCATTTAAAAATATAAATTCGGACAAAATCGGATTAAAGGTATAAAATCGCACAAATTTGTGCTTTATTAAAGGTTCTTATCATGGGCTTGGACATCGCCGGGCGGGTCAGCTAATCTATAATAATAAAGAAAGAAGTTTCTCTGTCTGTCGGCTATGTTCAGAAAAAACGCTGCACGCAGAGCTACAAACTTCGGTATTAAAGGTACCTCTATGTATTTAGTTATGCACCCCACAAAGCCCGATTTCGGACTTTTTGATTAGACTTTTTTAATATAATTTTTAATGCAATTTTTAACGTTTTTCTGACGGTTTGAGGCGATTTTTTTTTTAAATTATTAAAATAAATCCGATTTCAATCTTTTAGCGTATAATATAGTAAATTGCGTCCTCTTTCAAAAAAGTTTATTCGGAACTCGTACAGCGATTTTTGAATTTTTCGCAAACATTTGCATGCGATTTTTAGCGTTATTTCGTGTTTTGCAGCGATTTTTTTATATTGATAAAAGGAATTCGGGTTCAAATTTTTAGCACTATACAGTAAATTTTGGCCTCCGAAATTTTCGAATTTTTAATTTGATTTTTAAGCGTGTTTTTGCGATTTTTGGCAACGAGTTTTGACACTCGTGAAAGAATTCTGGTTAAAAATTTTTAGAGCATTTTATAGTAATTTTCGGCCTTTCCGACTTTTGGAATTTTTAGCGCTTTTTAATGCAATTTTCAGCGGTTTTTCGCGTTCTGCAGTGACCTTTTTTTACATTGGTAAAAGGAATTCGGTTTTAAACTTTAAGCCTAATGAAGTAGACTTTGTTTACTTTACATTTATCCTATGCTATTGCACTATATTATTACTATACCGCCGCAAAAGTCGCGGAGAGCGGCGCGTGCGTTCCATCAGCAGTCCTTTAGCCTTATCCTCTCTTATTCCGACTCTCTTGCGGGAGCCATGTTGAAAAAAATTCAAAAAATGAAACCGGACAGATTTAAAAGGGAAATTACAGAAATAAAGATGCGGGGAAGGAGAGCCCGGGGCTTTGAAGCTTCCGAACGACCTCTGCAGCGTCGAGCTTATTATTAGAGTTTTAATTGTTATTATGATTTTATGCATTCCGTGGAGATTTTTTGACATTCGTGAAATAATTCTGGTTAATGTTTTATTGTGTTCTCGGTGATTTTTGAATTTTTAATGCTCTTTTTGCGGGTTTTTTTTTTCGTATTCCGTAGCGATTTTTTGACTTACATAATATTTTTTCGGTTTCATACTTTCAGCCTTACATAGTAAATTTTCTCCTTTCTGCGATTTCTGATTAAAAAAAATTCCGCATTTCAACACGATTTTTAGCGTTTTTACGCATTCCATGCCTTTTTTTTTTTTTCTTTTTTTTTTAATTTATAAAAGAAATTCGTTTCAAACTTGTTAAACGCTGTAGTAATTTTTTTCCTCTGCGATTTTTGATTTTTATCGATTTTTAATGCGATGTTAACGTTCCGATTCTACCTTTTGACATTCGTAAAAGGAATTGGATGTCAAACTTTTAGCCCAATATAATAAATGTTGTTATATTTTCAATAAAGTTTATTTGAAATTCGTACAGCGATTTTTGATTTTTTGCGAATTTTTATGCATTGTTCAGAGATTTTTCGCATTGCGCGGCTTTTTTTTTACATTCGTAAAAGGAATCCTGTTTTAACTTTTAGCCCATAATAACAAAAGTTTGTCATATGCGGTTTTTAAATTTTTAGCGATTTTTCGCGATTTGCTACAATTTTTCCAAATTAGTAAAAGGAATCCGGTTATCTTCTAGCCCAAATAGTAAATTTTGTTTTATTTTCATTTAAATTTATTTGGAATTCGTACGGCTTTTTTTTTGCGAATTTTTATTCCTATTTTTTTAGTTTTTTCGTGTTTCGTATTATTTTTCGACGGACCGGATGACGCCGGGCATGTCAGCTAGTTAGTGTATAAATGTATAATATAAATACTACAGGGTTGCGCACGGAAAAGCGGCCCTGCTCTGTTTGCCATGAATGCGCATGTACAGATAGATACTTTCATATGAACATCAAAAAGTTTGAAAATATCACGGAAATCGAATCAAATGTCAGTCCGAAACGGCACGGAAAAAAATGGCCTGGGCCGGGTTTACAAAAAAAAAAAAAAAAAAAAAAAAAAAAAATTAGACACGGTTCCTACTCAGCCTGATATTAATGAAAGAAAATGGGCCTGAGAAAGGGTTTCTTGCTCGGCCCGAATAAGAACAACTGAATATGTATTGTTTGATGTTACCAGATCCTGGTGAATCGTCATTTACTACAGAGAGATCGCTTAATAGATTTGGTCTTTTTTAATAAATATAAGGTTTATGCATCATTTAGAGACAAAGATTTTCTCCCTTTACATTCTATGCTTTCGAGACACTGGTGATTCTTCCTGTTAAAAACGTGAATTTATTGCCCGATGACGCCGAATCAGAAAAAAAATTCTTCCCACAAAGTGTGCCCTGCCCAGTGTCCAAAGAAGGAAGAAAAACCCACCATGGAGAATTTTTCCTCATATGCCACGCTAAAATTTTAGAGTTCTTTTACTTGTTTACAAAGAATAAAAGTAAACAGCGAATTTAGAAAAAGAACAACTATCCATGGAAAACATTATACTCTAAAAACTTTTGTAAATTATATGAAATTCCAAAATCCGAGTTTTTTTCTATGTCAGTTGGCGTAACAAAAATATAGCCCATCTGAAAAAATTATTGGAGGGGCCCGAGCCCCACGGGCCCATATAACTCTGACGCCTATGATTACCCGTAATCTACATGCATTTGCTGACATTTTGATGCAGTGTGTTGAACAAGTTCGGTTCTTCTTTCGGGTTTGCTTGGGGATTTCCGCCGTATTGTCCTCTCGGGGTAATCCCGCCACCATGCGAATCGGATGAGAAATGGCCTCATTGGAATGTAGTGGAGCCGATTCAGCAGAGATTTATATTTGTGACTTTTTCAATTTGAGTTAAATTGGAACTGATAAATTACTTTTGCTTTCTAAATATTTTCAGTAGGTTATGTGTTTCCTAGTATCCATCTGATGTATTTACTAGATCATTAATGAGTGGCGTCATTACCCAATACAGTGACGGGATTACCCCAGTATCCTGGGTAATCCCGCCACTGTGCAGAGGTTGAAAGGAGTTTTTTTAATAGGTGCTTATGTTGCAGTTATAATTACGATTAAATTTATAGATATACTAAAGATCATGATTCAGCTTTAGAATTTTTAGTTTAAAAATAAACATTTTTTAGAGGTGAAAAAAATTTAAATTCCCTTAAGGTGACGCTATTCCCCCGGTCTCCCGTACTCTATTTTTCTGGAACACTAAAACTTGGCCTTTCCTCATTTTAGGCGTAAGCACCTGCTACTCTCTCACTCTCAGTGATCTTGAACTTGACTATCAGGAGATTATTGTTTATTGCTGTGCGGCGTCGAATGTCGTTATCTTCCAAATGTTTTTTCATAACTTAGCACTTTTTTGGATGATTATTGGCACATAAATAAAAATTAATTTTAATAAAATCATGTTGTTTGACAGTTAATCGTTATAACTTTTTCATTATTTCGTTCAATTAAAAAATATATCTAGCACTTTAACAAATAAAATAATGATAAAAAAAGGAAAAAAATTAGTCATTGCCTGTTGGCAGAATTCTTTATTTAAAAGCTTAAAAAAAGTGTAGACAAATTTTTTATTCTCAATATTAATCTTTTTTTAGAGGAAGGCAAAATACAAAAAAAAAAAAAAAAAAAAAAAAAAAAAAAAAAAAAAAAACACAAGAATAACTTGTTATTCTATTTTCTCTGTTATTTTAAAATAATTTGCACATTTTGAATTTGATTTTGACGAAAATTTTGTAAATATAAAAGCATTGGTTCAAAAATTATAGAAAAAAAAATCCCTTGCTGAATTAATTATGGCAAGAACAACACCTGTAAATTAGCAATGTGCATAAATTACGATGAATGATAATTTTTTTTTCATGCGATAGTCAAACAAGAAATGATAAAAACAAAAATTGATTTTTGTCGCTATTACACAAAGCGTAAAAACTATTTGAATAGGACGCTTAACCTCTCGAAAGGTTAGCTCTTTATTCTAAAATTTGCTTAGTTAGAAAAGTTCAAAGATTTTGAAGGTTACACGTGACTCTCTCCATATGGATCGAAATTGTCGGTTCAAGGACACACTACAACCCCACGGGCCTCAGGGTGACTATTTTTTTTATTCACATCCGTTGAATTTTAAGCGATTATGTCAAACTTCCCAGGGGTAGGGGTCCTGAGAGATTGGGAAAAAAAAAATCATTGCTTCGCTAAAAAGCGGCATTTTCATAAACATGTCTTTTTTTTTTCTCCACACCAAAAAAGCCGGTTCACTTTTTAAGTCTACTATGCTTAAACGTATGAGAAAGCAAAGGTCAAACCTTAGCGGTACTGTGCATAACCGGAGGAGGGGGGGGGGGGGGACAAAGGTGAAAATCCTTATATAGCAGTGGGTCTTCAGATTGTAGTATGCTTGAAAAGAAATTTCAGTAAGGTATATGAAAACTTAAAAAGAAATATATCAACTGCCAGTTTGCCACTCAAAGTTTTATGATTAAAGTTACCTAAAATGTCGACATGTAAAATACGTAATTGGTCTGGTTTTTGCATCTGTCTCGATGATATATCGCCAATGTTAAAATATATGTATGTAATTCCATCCAAGTAAATCATGAATAAAATACTAACATAATGACAAACTGAGAAAGTAAGTCGGTTTTAAATCTAGAAATTAAAAAAAATTGAAACAACCGGAATGAACATAAGAACTTTTTAAATTTGATAATCGTAAAAACAAATATATACATATAAAACAGAAGAGATTAATTTTTAAATGAATTTATCCCTAGGTAACTAGACTTACTCCTGATAGTGAAAAAGACTAAAATCTCGTAAAAATTACAAATTCTATCAATTTTGCAATTTTATGTGGGAAAACAGGTTCAAAAATCGTTATAAAGTACTTTTATTATCATTTAAGAAATTTTGTAACAATATTCTTATAGTGTTGCAAACTATTTCATAATCTATGCGTGATGCATGCTTTTCCTTCCTCGTTTTAGTTAACTCTAGAAAACTAGACAGTCGTAATAGTAACGACTAAGTATGTTTGACGGGCGACAGCTGATTGACAAGTAAGGAGGAGAATTGACAGGGGCGTAGCTACCGTGGAGCAGTTGGAGCAGACTGCTCCAGGCGCACAAATCCTAAGGGCGCAAAATTAGAAAGAGCAGAATAAAGATTTGTAAAAATATTTGCATACTTTTTCATTATTAATCAGATATATTATAGATGAATCTTGTTGCAATCAGCATATTCCTATGATGTTTAACCTTGTATTTTACCTCATCTATTTCGATTTGAAACATGTTTTATACACTGTTAAAAAACTTATTTCTATTCGTGAAGTTTCAACTTTAATTCATACCATATTGTAGTCTCAGGTAACTTCTCCAGTACCGTTTTAGCATGCCTGTTTTTATGTAGATTTCGTAAGAAATACTACCTATTGCAGTCGTTACCATGGTGTGACTTTTGAAAAATTCCTTCAGAACTTTTTATTATATGATCCCATGAACCCAGAACCACCTCACCTCAAAAGTTTATATTATATGCATGTACTAAATTTTGTCCGCTTGATAAAAGTCACAATTATGCACGAATCATCTTCAAACTCATCAAAAACAATCCTATGGCTAATATCTCGACGGGGATTGTAAATGGGCAAAACCGGGCAAAGGGTGGTGGAAATGGGGAGAATAAAAATAGGGTTTTAGGGGGAAGAAATTCATAACTTCGTCACTTCTTAAGATATCAAATCCATTTAACTTTATTATAAATCTTATTAATATTATGTTGACAAGTTTTTCATAGGACCAACTTTTACCTCAAAAAAATTAAAAACGAAGAGAAAAAGGGGAGGGGATTAAAGAAAAAAAAATCATAACTCCGTCAATTCACAAAATATCAAATCCGTTTAAATTTATTATAAATCTTCTTATCTTCAACTTTTATACTGGCAAGTTTTTGATAGGACCAAATCTTACAGCAAATACAAAATGAGAATACATAGCGGTTAAAATAAAATTATCGTATTATCGTATTCTGAAAAAAAAAAAAAAAAAAAAAAAAAAAAAAAAACAGCTCTTACAGAAAAATGAAATTAAAATCTCCTCAAAAGCACCCAGATAAAATTTTTAAACTGAGTTCATCTCTAATCTTCATTTAGTTTTTGTTGTTAAAATTAGTACTTACTTTGAAATCTACCTGCGCCTGTGCGCCGAGCCGGCACTTTTTCAATTCCTACTATTAGTTCACACTCTCCCTATCGTTAATAAAATACTTATTATTCATCCACTCAAGTTCAAATATTTTTTTTTTAACTTGAAGTGGATGACACTTTGATGTCAATACAGTTTTTTCAAATATTAATTCATTAATTAAATTTTAATTAATTAATTTTAGTTTTATACGGAAGAAAAAATGGCAGCCATTGTTTATTGAACAGCATTCAATGCATCTTCATACCTATAAGGGGGATTACCATAGGGGTACCCTGTTCTGTCGCCAAATACCGCCAAGTTTATCGCCAACTTGGCAATATATCGCCAAATTTGGCGACCAAAATGAGTCGCCAAAAGTGACGCCAACTTGGCGATATCTCTAATATTTCGCCAAATTCCCATAGACTTCCATTGTAAACCAATAGGGTTTACTTGCTTATAGAAAACCAATAGATTGAGACGTTTTAATGCAACAAAACTAAAATTAGATAAGGGATTATATTAAATTTTTCTTTGATGACCTAAGTAGGAATTGACTTAAAAAAATATTTTTTATATTACTTGTTTCTGTTTTTTTTTTCTGTAACTTTTCCTTGGACGACAGTTGAAGATCTCCAAACCTTAAAGTAATCAAAAAGTGTTTTCAGGGTTCTATCGGTCACTTTATTGTGTACCACTATTTACAAAAAATAATCTTTCTGGTGCATTTCTTTTGAAAATATTTTAGAAATTTATCATGATTATTACTGTACGGAAATAATGGTAGCCCAAGAAGTCACCGTTGAGAAACCTATATTTACGATGTAACAATGACTTGGCTATTTAGTTATTTTGCGATTAGAAGAAAAAAAAAGTTTGACAAGTTGAAGAAAATTATTGATCATTTTACAAACAAAAAAAAAAAAAAAAAAAATTCATTGAAGGGTTTTTTTTTGTGTGTGTTTGTGTGTGGAAACTAAACATGCATCAATACAGATAATTGTAAAACAATAATAAGAGCCGGATTTAGGCACATTCCTCATCAGTCCACGGCGACAAATCTTAGATGGGGGTGAGGGGGAAAGAGCGAATTAAATTTTGTGCGTATTGTTTTTTAGATTTTGAAAATATGGCAAGTCTCAAATGCAGAATTGATAAGCCTTTTTGATCAAAAATACAGAAAAAAAATTAAGTATCTAATTCAGTGCTCCTTAGAACCTGATTGTCGCCTATGCAAACTTACACCACTTTCACCACCATCGAAATGTATTTTTACGCATTAAACCTTATTTAATCGCAAAATTTTAGGATTAAATAAGACAAAATATAGTAATGTGCATTTGCTTTGACCGTAATCATGCTCTATCCCCGCTCCCCCGCTCTGTGAGTCTGTATGTGACAAAAATTTTGTGTGTGCTCTATCTCAAGAACTAATGCACGGAATTTAATAAAACTTTAGATTCAGTTAGTCCTTGATATAAATTGACGCTGATTACTTTTTGGTGTAAATCGCCCAACAGGCGGCGCTGCTATGCTGTCTTTTTCACTATTTCCGGAATAGCTATATCTCAAGAGCTAATAAACAGATTTCATAAAACTTCAGATTCAGTCAGTCTTTGACATACTTTTGTGATCATTACGTTTTGGTGTAAATCGTCCAACAGGTGGCGCTGCTATACTATATTATTTATGATTATCGCGATAGCTCTATCTAAAGAACTAATGCACGAATTTTCAACAAACTTCAGATTCAGATAGTGCCTCATATAAATTAGTGCGATTTACTTTATGGTGTAAATCGCCCAACAGGTGTCGCTGCTATGCTCTTCACTTTTGTGCACTTTTGAGCTCCTGGAGAGTCCGTGGAGGGATTTGGTACGCTGAAATTCACTGCCCTACGTCATCCCACACATGCTCAATCGGGTTCAAGTTAATTGAGCAATGTGTCCAATCCATTCGAATGATATCTTCTGTTTGCAAGTATTCTGACACCACATATGCACGTTGTGGCCAAGCATTGTCATCCATTAAAAAATCTCAGGGCCAACAGCACCTCTAAACAGTCTAACTTGGAGTTCCAATACCTCCTCCACATATCTTCGAACGGTTACAGAGCCTCCTTGAAAGATAAGTAGCTCAGTGCGGCCATTTTTTCATGATTCCCCCTTCCAAACCATTAAACCGCTGTCGTGGAAACGGACAAGGGAAGGCAAGTTGCGTGTTCCTTCTTCTCTCCAGATTAAAACACATCTAGAATCAATGTTCAGACTAAATCTGGACTCGTTAGTAAAACATACTCGGGCCCAGTCTTTTTGTATGCGATGATCACGACGACCCCTTTGGAAACTGGAGTGTACGGCACACAAACTATTGGTTTTATTGTATACAATCCACGCTCGTTAAGCCTTCGTGCAGCAGTAGAATGGCTAAGTCCAGTTTCTGCGGCAGCCTGAAGATCTGAAACCAAGTCCCTTGTTGTCGCTTCGCTGTTTCTTCGAGCTGACAATGACAGAAAACAGTCTTCGGATGCAGTTTGTGCTCTTGATCGCGCTTGACCAGGCTGTTTATCAACGGAAGAGTACTTAAAAAGCAGCTCCTAGCTCTTCACGTGGCAATTTGAGGGATATTCAAATTTTGGGCAACTCCCATTTGCGTTTGACTCCCCTCGATTCTACCAATTATTCATCAAGTTTGTAAAGATCTGAACTATATCAGATTCGCCATATAGAAAGAACTAATGCTTTTCTAAAAGAGAGTAAAAATATGTTAAAGTCCAGTAAGACGCACGGCAAGATGAAAGATACTACTCAGTCACCATCGCTCTTGGACATTTGACAATCGGTGACAGTTTGCTAATGCTAAAGAGCAGCCGGCACTTTTTTGATCTTTGAGCGTGGGAAGAGAACTCACATACGTTCTCACGAGAGCATATGATCGCAGGATCCATGTGCAAAAGAGGAGTTTCTTAAGATGTCCACTCAGGAGACAACAGTAAAGGCCCCTGGGAGGTTCTTAAAAAGAACGGACAGTTAGTGGCTGAGAAACTCACTATTGTTTTTAGAGGAAGATAATTGAGAGATATATACGAGAGGGTGCGGAGGAGAGATTAGATTTTGGCTGGAGTTGGAAGAGCGACTTTTGGAGTGGAAGATTTTGAAGGCCGAAAGGGCCGGACTTTACGATCCCTGATACCGGGGAAGGATACCCAAATCAGCGGCGACAGGGCACCAGGGTGCCGTCGCGGGAAAAGGAGGTCTTTATCTCGGAGACAAGACCAGCGCTTTTCGGTTCAAGTGATGCAATGCCTGTGGACTAAATAGACTATCTGCCACCTTCTCATAGACACTATTTCTGTTACATAAACTTTGTTTAACAAATTTTACATTGTTGTGTACATAGCAACTTATCATTACTCCAGAATATTTTTTACTGTGTTATAAAATAAATTTTATGTTATCATATTCTAAGAGAATATAATTTGCTAAGCCTTCGAAGATTAACACCCTCGACCATCGCTACCGCCTTCTTAGGACACGGCACACGTTTGACCTTCACTTAAATTAGGGATGCACAACCTTTTTAAGAGAAGGGCCACTTACAAAAATGTTTGGGTTGTCGAGGGCCACATCAGTACCACAGAGAAAATTCGATATCGGGGAGGTGGGAGGGGAGGGTAATAAATCTTTATTCTTGATGAATAATTATTTTTTTCCTGTAACAAAAACAAACAAACGGAAATAAATAATTGTGTGCAGGAATTCAGGGCTTCTTCGCATCTGTATGAATAACCATACAACACTTTATGAAGACTAACGGTTCCTTCTTGATAAATGGTAACTTGAAGAGAAAAAATACACAGAATTTCTAAATAATTGACCGTTATTGAAAATTATAAAAATATTTTATTGAAGAATAACTACATTTAAAATAAAAGGAAACTTATTTTTGAAATAACAAGGCATGATGGTCTAATTATGCTATTTTTTCCGCGGACTATTAACAAAACTCGTTTTTTTTTCTTTTGTCAATCAAGTGCGACTGATTGACGAAATTCGCGATTTTTAATAGACAGATTTCGCGGCAATTTTCCATTACCGATTGGCAAAATTTGCAACTTTTTCAAACAATCAATTTGCGATACCTGAGATAAATTTTCAAAATTCGCGATTTTTTCTCCACAACGCATCAACGAAAATTGCGATTTTTTCCGCCCCCTATCGAATTATTTCACGACTTTTTGTTCTGCGATCGATCTTCGAAATTTGCAAGTTTTTTCCAGGAACGATTGACAAAATTCGCGATTTTTTTTCATGAGTGATTGGGGAATTTTGCGATATTTTAAGCGACGCATTGACAATATTTGCAATTTTTTCCCAACGACCAATGGACAAAACGTGATTTTTCCCTGATATACATTCATGTAATTTGCGATTTTTTTCGCGCAATAAATTGGCGAAAGTCGCGATTTCTTTTACGCGCACACTCGATGAAATTTGCGATTTTTTCCTGCGACCAATGGATTTCTATTTCATGATATTTTTTAGGACCGACAAACAAAATTTGCAATTTTTTTTCCATGAGCTATTCACGAAATTCGCGAATTTTTGAGGAAATTCACGATTTATTTTCACGAGCGATTGACAAATTTGTAATTTTTTTCTATAAATTGTCGAAATTCGTGATTTTTTTCGCGACAGATTGACAAAATTCTCACCAGTCAATCAACGAAATTTGCAATTTTTCGTACCTCGTCGACAAAATTCGCGATTTTTCTGTGCCCGATTAACGAAATTCGCGATTGTTAACCGACTCTTACGAAATTTGAAAATTTTACCGCGGTAAATTGACGAAATTTGCGATTTCTTCTCGCAATAAGCTGGTGAAACTCACAATTTTTCCGCAGCTGATCAAGAAAGTTTGCAATTTTTCCGCAGCTCATCGACAAAATTCGCAATTTTTCTGCGTCCAATCAACGAGATTCGCGATTCTTAATTGACTTTGGAGAATTTTGTAATATTTACGCGACAAATTGATGAAATTTGATATTATTTCTCGCGATAAACTGACGAAAATCACGATTTTTCTGCAGCCGATCAACAAAAATTGCAATTTTTCCGTACCTCAAATTACAAAATTTGCGATTTTTCTGTAACCGTTTAACGAAATTTGAGATTTTTTCCGCGCCGAATCGACAAAATTCGAAATTTTTCCGCTCCCGATAAACGAAATTTGCGATTCTTAACTGACTCTGACGAAATTTGTAATTTTTCCCGCGGCAAATTGACAAATTTCCGATTTTTCCTCGCTTTAAACTGACAAAACTCGCGATTTTTCCGCAACCGATCAAGGATAACATATTCGAGAAAATTCGCGGTTTTTACCGCATCCGATCAACGAAATTCACTATTTTTAACTGACTCTGACGAAATTTGTAATTTTTTCAGCGACAAATTGTCGAAATTTACGATTTTTTCTCGCGATAAACTGATAAAACTCGCGATTTTTCCGAAACCAACGAAATTTGCGGTTCTTAATTGGCTGTGATGAAATTTACAATTTCTTCCTGAGGCAAATTGACGAAATTCGCGATTTTTTCCTGAGACATATGGACAAAAATTGCAATTTTTCCAGTTATAAATTGACGAAATTGTATAAAAAAAAAACGAAGAAATTGTATAAATTGTGTTCGCGGGCCACAGGTTGTGCATCCCTAACTTAAATGATGCCTTTGAGCCGTAACTAATGACTTTGAGCCGTAACTAATGAATACTGATCACTCACAAACAATACATTCACTTTAAACAACACTACAGACCAGAATTCCAACATACGTCCATTGCGCACCACATTGTCAATCACCGAATTTGCATGTTTCTGACTGTAACGTATGTGCGGAAGTGCAATTTTGTGTTTAATTGTATTTAATTAAAATAAATAATTGCAGCATTGGGAATTGGTTGTAACATTAACTTAGTGAGCATATTTTATCTCATTATCCTTTAATTTTGATGAAAAGTGAAAAAACTGCAATCCTAAGTAATACATAAGGGTGTCAATGAGGGTTCTCGCTGCCGATCGTCACTGCACCTAAACTTTTCATTTGGCAAAAAAATGACTGAAATCGTCAAATTGCGAGAGATCTTTCTTTTCTTTTGGCGACACTCTCAATGATGTTGTTCCACGATTAAACCTTCCCTATGTAACTCGATATTTGTGTTTTGATATTCTTAGTGCTTCACGACGAATCTATTGCTACCATTATTTGAATTTGGCTAGTATAGTTTTTCTTTAACGATTTGCCAAATTGCTCAGATTAGTGAAAAGCCAGTGAGGACACCGGTGTCTGGCTAATTTTCCAAACCATTAGCTGTAGAAATATAGTTCTAATAGTAGAACAGCTTCAAAGTTGTTCTCCATCCTCTTAAAAAGTAATTTATGTCAAAATTGTTATTTTTTAAATTATGAGGTTTACATTTTTATTCGTGTTACATTTAGGAAAATCTTCTCCGTACTTTAACAGGTAAAATAAAAATAAATGTTCTATATCCAAAATGTACCGTTATGATACTTTGAATTTTATGGAATTGTAGTATTTTTTGGCACTAAAAACAGAAAACCTGTTTCATCCATATGCGAAAAAAAATTGACAATATTGTATTTTTTATTAGCATTCTAGAATGCTTCGAAACCCTTGAAAAGAAAAAAATAGATATTAAGCACGGCAGATTGCATTGACTCATTGGCGCATTCAAAATTGAAATCCGGCCCAATTCGCAAAAAATATTCGTAGGTACTCCATACTTAAAAAATTATAATTCATTTCATTATCCATTATCTATTTTTAATTATTTGAATTTAATACGTTGTTAAAATACTTTGACTTTTAAAAAGTAAAATTTTAAATAGAATTAAGGTTAATATGTAAATTTTAAACTTGAAAACAAAATTGCACAGAACTTTTCGTGTGACAAGAGGGCGCACAAACTTTCCTTGCTCCAGGGCGCTGAATATGTAGCTACGCCACTGAGAATTGAATATTTGATTTCTAAGTAAAATGGAATGTTAAAAGTTTAAAGGAAGCGAGGAAAAAAAAATCCGCATATCTCATGCAGATAATTTTTCGTACTCAATTCAGAAAACTTTCCCTTAAAAAGTCATCCCTGTAGGTATAGACAATATGGACAAATTCAGCTATTATCTAAACACATACACTAAAGAGCAAGGTTGAAGGAAAATCTTACGCAGAATACGATGTCGCTTAATATTTTCAGGAGCAAAGTAAACTGCTGGTCAAATGTTTGAAATGCTTAAATATCACCAGAATTTACGAACAGATTAATTGAAAATAAATAATTGTTTTTCTTCATGTTCATTATAAAAGCAAAATTTTATTCAAAATTTCTGGTAAAATTTCGCAGTGGAGAATTAAAATCAAGGGGTATAAATAATATACCTACGCCGCTCTTCAAAGGGTTAACAATGATTGACGGCATGTTACACGTAATTAATATCCACTAATCCTTTCTCTGCTGAAGCTAGAAAGGTGTTGAGGAAGCTAGAAACTGATGTACGTGACTCTAATTTCAGTCGAATGAGACGTCAGTGTAGGGGAGAAGAATGGTGCCACCTTAAGAGAATTTAAAATTTTTCACTTAAAAAAAATGTGTATTTTTTAATAGTAAAAATTCCAAAGCTGAATCATTATCTTTAGTATCTGTATAAATTTAACCGTAATCATAACTGTAAAGTAAGCACACATAAAAAAAATTTCTTTCAATCTCTGTACAGTGGCGGGATTACCCAGGACACTGGGGTAATTCCGCCACTGTATCTGGGTAATGACACCACTCTTTAATGACCTAGTAAATACATAAAATGGATACTAGAAGACACATAACCTACTGAAAATATTTAGAATGCAATAATTTAGCAAAATAATGAATAATTACAATGTTCCATAAACTAGATTTATTAATGTGCTAAGCTTACAATTTAACTCAAATTGAAAAAGTCGCTCTTTGCCATGGTGGCGGCATTACCCCGAGAGGACAAAATAGCGGAAATCCTCCTAGGCAATAGGGAATTTACTTAGCAAAATTAATGGTAGTTCTGAAAATCGGTTTACTTTATGTTTTTTGGGTCGCTGAATCCGAATTTGTAACTTCTCACCAAAATTTCCCCCCGGCAACCCCCCTAAATTTTGGTAAAAAGCCCCCCAAAAAGGTTTTTATTAAAAAAATCAATTTTTTTATTATTTTAGGGAAAAAGTATCTAGAAATTCAGAAAGTAGACAAAATTTGCAACAAATTAGGTATATGACATAATGACTTAGGTAGGATGAAGGGGAAGGGGGATCTGCCTCGGAACATGCGCCGCGGTGCTGCGTGGACTAAGTTGCGCAATTCCACTTAACCACTCACACGTTTACATTCGCCCTCCCATCTCCCCTCCAAACTTTCTCTATAAGGTTTACATTAAGTTTTTTGGGTCGCTGAATCCGAATTTTTAACTTACCCCCAAAATTTCCCTCCCCGAAAATCCCCCAAAATAGTTTTTTTAACTTAAATTTCTTATTGTTTTAGGGGGAAAGCATTACGAAATTCAGAAACTAGACAAAATTTGCAACAAATAGGATATAGGACATTATGGCGTAGGATAAACGGGGAGAGAGGGGGCTGCCTCGGAACATTCCCCGCGCGCTTTTCTCAAAAACCAAATTTTTTCAAGAAATCAATTTTTTGGTGGGTTACCGGGTGAAATTTTGGTGGAAAGTTACAAATTCGGATTCAGCGACCCAAAAAACATAAAGTGAGTCTAAATCCAGAATTAGTATTAAATTTGCTAGGTAAAATCCCCTATTGCCTGGACTTCATAACTTAGTGCACGTAGCGCCGCAGTGCATGTTCAGACGGACCCCCCCGCCCCCCGCTCATCCTACGTCATATATCCTATTTGTTGCAAATTTTGTCTAGTCTCTGAATTTCGTAATGCTTTTCCCCTAAACCAACAAGAAATTTAAGTTAAAAACAACTATTTGGGGGGGGGGGGGTCGGGGGGTAAAATTTTGGGGGGGAAGTTAAAAATTCGGATTCAGCGACCCAAAAAACTTAAAGTAAACCTTATAGAGAAAGTTCTGAGGGGAGATGGGAGGGCGAATGTAAACGTGTGAGTGGTTAAGTGGAACTGCGCAACTTAGTTCACGCAGCACCGCGCGCATGTTCCGAGGCAGATCCCCCCTTCCCCTTCATCCTAAGTCATAATGTCATATATCTAATTTGTTGCAAATTTTGTCTACTTTCTGAATTTCTAGATACTTTTTCCCTAAAACAATAAAAAAATTGATTTTTTTAATAAAAACTTTTTTTGTGGGTCTTTTTACGAAAATTTGGGGGTGTTGCCGGGGGACATTTTGATGGGAAGTTAAAAATTCGGATTCAGCGACCCAAAAAAGATATAGTAAGCCTTTTTCCAGAACTGCCATGAATTTTGCTAGGTAGAGCCCCTATACGGTCTCTATTGCCTGGACTACCCAGCAAATCTAAAAGAAGAACCAAACTTGTTCAACAAATTGCATCAAAATGTCGGCGAATGCATGTAGATTACGGGTAATATTATCTTAAGTACCTAATGTTACAATAAAAGGTACTTACTTCTACTCATTTGAAGCTCCAAAATAAGAAGCAACTAGATGAAAACTACATTTTTCACTAGAACAAACGAACGACGTACAACAAAATCACTCTCATTCTAAGCACTGTTTCTATTGTTGGTCTCTATAGTGCAGGCGCATTCACTATCTGAAATTGCTGTTAGTTTTAAAACTAGGCGAGGTGGTGGCATAACCCCGAGTGGCGCCATTCCCCCGATTTCCCCTACTCTGGTTGAGAACTGATGCTCGATGAAATATCGTAATCAATAAAAATTTTATATATTTTAGTATCACTTTTTCTGTATCTTTGATCAGTTCCGGTATAAACCCTAGATCTACGACTTGGAAAGATGTAACGTTACCTTGGCCTTAGGAATCACGATCTTTTTTTTGTAATGATTTTTACTTTACTTCTTTCTTTAATGTTTCATTAAATTCTCCGCCTTTTTTTTTTTTTTTTGATTTTTGGAAAATGTTTTTCAACTGGCTATGGTTCAGCGATGGAAAAATATTCGTTTAAAAAACTTGCAAAAAAAGTTAAATTATGGTTAACACGTTGAGTGCCATGGTGACTGACACTGAAACGCTGAAAAATTTACAATGTTTTAAGTAATTTTTAAGAAAGTATAATCCTGTAATAAATAAAAGGTAGGTAAATTTTAAATAAATTTTCAGTAATTACTTAAAACAATATATTTTTAGTTTTATATCATATTTTAGACGTCAGTCATCGGTGAATACGCGTTTTAAATGGAAAGTTCAGTGTCAGTCACCGGTGACTGACGTGGCGCTTAACGTGTTAAATAACAACTAACACATTTTAATCAGTAGCTGCTGATAGCGGTATTACATACCACTGCTTTTTACTATTTTCACAGTTTAACTTGCAATTTTCAGTTTAACTATGAATACTAATGAAAATATTTTTCGTTTTAATCCCTAGCACTATCGGTAGTATTTGTGAATAGGCGAATTTTAATTATAATAGTCCTGTACAAAAGGTTTAGTACAGAAACAGTATCCTATGAGTTAATCGAGCCTTTAACCTATACCGGTCTCACAGGCCGGTGCTTTTTTCAATTTTCATAGTTTAACTTGCAAATTTCAGTTTATCTACAAACACTACTGAAATTTTGTTTCATTTGGAACTTTAGTACTAACACCAGAGACTTTTGAATAGATGAATTTTAATTATAACACTCCCGTACAAAAAGTTTAGTACAAAAACAACATCCCATGTGTTAACCTTTATCTGATGTTACCGGTTTCACAGACCGGTGCTTTTTCAATTTTCATAGTTTAACTTGCAAATTTCAGTTTATCTACAAACACTACTGAAATTTTGTTTCGTTTGGAACTTTAGTACTATCATCAAAAACTATAGGAATGGATTTTGAATAGGTGAAATTTAATTATAACACTCCTGTACAAAAAGTTTAGTACAGAAACAACATTCTATGAGTTAATCGCGGCTTTTATTCATCTTTCGTTGGAACGGTCTCGCAGACCGCTTCACACTAGTTATGTGACAATTTCTGTGACATGAGTTAAAGGTTAATTTTTAACTGCTGTTAGCGGTCTTACAGAGTGCTGTTTTTTTCAATTTTCACAGTTTAACTTATAATTTTTAGTTTAACTATAGATACTAGTTAAATTTTGTTTCGTTTGAAGCCCTAATACTGTCGCTACAGACTTCTGAATAGATGAATTTAAATTATAATAGTCCCCTGCGAGACTACAGAAATACAGAATACAGAAAAAGTACCCTGCGAGTAAATCGAGCCTTTTATTCACCTTTTAATCAAATGGTCTCGGAGACCGCTTCACAGGAGTTATACGACAATTTCGGTCACAGCAATTAACCTTTAACTGATGTCATAGAAATTGTCACATAACTAGTGTGAAGCGGTCTGTGAGACAGCTCCATCGAAGGATGAATAAAAGACGCGATTAACTCATAGGATGGTGTTTTTGCACTAAACGTTTTGTACAGGACTGTAATAATTAAAATTCACCTATTCAAAAGTCTCTAGTGATAGTACTAAAGTTCCAAATGGAACAAAATTTCGGTAGTGTTTGTAGTTAAACTGAAAATTGCAAGTTAAACTATAAAAATCGAAAAAAGCCGTGGTCTGAGAGACCGGTAACATCAGTTAAAGGTTAAAGGTTAATTCATCTTTCGATCAAGCGGTCTGGGAAACTGCTAAAGATAGCTATGGCAATTTCTGCCACATCAGTTAAGAGTTAATTGGCTAAACGTTTCTTTATAGCCTATATTCTTTATAATTTTTTTCTGTTTCAGTTAATTAAAAAAATATTAAATTATTAATTAAAAAAAATAAGATTCATGAACGGGGCCGGCTTTCTCTTTGAAGGAGCCTAGATGCCGGAAACACTTTTTGAGACATTACATTTTTTTCGGATTTCTGGTAACAAAAAAGTTAAAAGGTCTAAGTCTCGTTGGGATCCTCTATAAACGTAGATACAAACTTTTTCGGATATCAACTCTTACGTTCAAATATTTAAAAAAAAAGTCTTTTAGTCTCATTTTAGGCCTCTATATAATTATGCCCCCAGAGCACTCATCTCCCCCTTATGGTTGTTCTCATTATGAATGCCAATTATTTTGAAAGGCACGAAATAAAAATATGATTTCTGTTTAGAATATTTTTATATAAGGAAGAAATTTTACTGGAAATTTCAAATAAAACAAATCTTCATAATCTAAGAAACACGTCATATTCTTAGAAAATATATATGAATTAAGGATTATTGCATCAGAAAACACACGCGTGACAGGTTAGTTTTGAAACACTTTACTGGACTAGACCGGATCTGCTTACAGGCCCTCCTTTAAGGGGGCATTTTAAGGGACTTGTTTCGAGAAAGACGACGACCAAAATAATGAAGAAAGTCCGTTGAATGATATTATTGGCCATGGAATATAATGTTTCTGATATCACTGAAACTACACAACAATTTCATGAATTTTTGCTTACACGTGTCTATCTTTTATTTCTTTCCTTCGGATTTAAGGGTTCACTTCTGATATACCCAGGGTTAATAAACCCAGATAATCCAAAGTAACAGTAAACAAGCGTTTGACGTTCACCCAACATTGTTATACCGTCATTCTTCTGGGAAAGCTGTTGGTAAGTCATCACTTATTTTTTACAATTTTCTAATAATACTTCTAGCACTTGTTTTTAATGATTTTCTAGGAATATTTTCAATGAAATATTGTAATTTTCTTTTTGGGGAAACTCCATTTTTAATAATTATCTTTTCTGAATAACAATCAAACTGTCAAGATATAGTGAGATTTTCAACACTTTTTATTTAGTGTTACAAAAAACTCTTCAGCACGTGGGAAGATTTCTTGTTCATAGGGGTATTTCTTTAGTTTTACGTGCACTTTGAACATGTTATTCTATGAAATATATTTTGAGATGCATCCATTTTTGATCTGTAGATTGAGTTTATCGTTTGTTTATCTGCCCTTCATTTATTAAGTTTAGAATATTGCACAATAAAATAAAAAAAGCCTTTAGGATAAAGCATCATATATTCGGAGAAATTATAATAGATAAAAATGTCTAAAAATACTATCATTTTCTATTAAAGAAACATGAACTTTTCTTGACTCATGTAACTTTTTAATGTAACTTGCCCTTTATGTTTGTATAAACCACAAATTTCATATTTAATGTAGCATTTACTGTTATTTTCGATAATAAAATTATTTTGTAAATGAAATAAACGTAAATTAAGTAAAATGAATTCTTTATTATTAAGAATTAAATTTTTGAAAGTTTTCGATGTTCAAATTGTATTTAAATGTTAACTTGAAAAAATCTAATTTATGAAATTTAATCAAATTAATATTAGGGTATGAGCGATAAAGAGTTCTTTGACCTTTAGCTGATGTTACTGGTCTCACAGACCGCTGTATTTTTTTTTTTTTTTTTTTTTTCATTTTTATAGTTTAACTTGAAACTTTTAGTTTAATTACAAACAGATTGCTGTTTTTTTTTTCCACAGTGTGACTTTCAGATTGATATGTAAAGTGTAATAGATTATGTGTAAATAAGATATAAAATTTTGTTTCGTTTGGAACTTTAATACTATCTCTAGATAATTCTGATTAACCTTTAACTGATGTTACAGGTCTCACAGACCGCTGATTTTTTTTTTTAATTTTTGCAGTTTAACTTGTAGCTTTCAGTTTAACTACAAACACTACCGAAATTTTATTCCATTTGGAGCTTTAATGCTATCACCAGAAACTTTTGAACAGATGAATTTTAAGTATAAGAGTCCTGAACAAACAGTGAAGTACAAAAACACTATGCTATGAGTTAATCTTGCCTTTTATTCATTTTTCGATGGAGCGGTCCGACAGACCGCTTCACAGTAGTTATGTGCCAATTTCTGTCACACCAGTTAAAAGTTAAACAAGCTCAGAAGTTCATTAAATATGACCAGCCAGTATTCTCCTCTTTTTATTTAAACCAATTTCTCGAATTAATGACGAAGATTAATTATACGTTTCTGGAATAAGAAATACTTAAGCTCAAAACAGTTGTTTTAGGAATGACCCTTCTTAAATTTGACAGAATGACAAATTTTTAAATTGACACTTAACTTCTGTGACAGAAATTGTGGCATAGCTTCCATATTTCCGAGATCTCCGACCATTTCTCCGTGATCGCTTGATCGAACATAGAAAGATGAATAAAACGCTTCTTTAAGTCATAGGATACGATTTCTGTACTAAACTTTATGTACAGGACTTTATAATTAAAAATCAACTATTCAGAGGTCTCTGGTGATGGTACTACTGCTCCAAATGAAACAAAATTTCACTAGTATCAAAAGTTAAACTGAAAATTGCAAATTAACCATTGAAAATTGGAAAAAGTAGTGGTCTGTGAGACGCTAACAGCAGTTAAGGGTTGACCCTCAACAACTATAACAGAAATTGCCGCATAGCTACACTGTGATCGGTCTCTGAGACCACTTGATCAAAAAATGAGTAAAAAGCTTGATTAACTTATAGAATGCTGTTTACATACCAAAATTTATGTACAGGACTATTATGATTAAAATTCATTTAACCTTTAACTGATGTGACAGAAATTGTCACATAACTACTGTGAAGCGATCTGTGAGACCGCTCCATCGAAAGATGAATAAAAGGGGAGATTAACTCATAGGATGGTGTTTTTGTACTAAACGTTTTGTACAGGACTATTATAATTAAAATTCACCTGTTCAAATGTCTCTGGTGATAGTATTAAAGTTTCAAACGATAGTGTTTGTAGTTAAACTGAAAGCTACAACTTAAACTGCAAAAATTAAAAAAAATCAGCGGTCTGTGAGACCTGTAACATCAGTTAAAGGTTAATCAGAATTATCTAGAGATAGTATTAAAGTTCCAAACTAAACAAAATATCATACCTATCTTATTTACATATAATCTATTACATTTTACATATTTATCTGAAAGTCACACTGTGAAAAAAAACAGCAATCTGTGAGACCGCATTAACAGTTAACCCTCCGTTGGGCTCATATCTGGGACATCTCCTTTCTTCTTTTAAAATTGCAATGATCTTTTATCAAATACTTAATTTACCGGCTGCAATTAACCCTGGAATGGAGAAATAGGGATACGAGTGATTCTTCCATTCCAGGGTTAAGAAAACAGGTAAAATGTGTATGTGTAGTTGGCATAAAATAATTGTTAACTTTATAATGCATCGTTAACCTTTAACTGATGTTACCGGTCTCACAGACCACTGTTTTTTTTTTTATAGTTTAACTTGTAACTTTTAGTTTAACTACAAACACTACCAAAATTTTGTTCCGTTTGGAACTTTAATACTGTCACCAGAGGCTTTTGAACAGATGAATTTTAATTATAAGAGTCCTGTACCAAAAGTTTAGTACAAAAACACTATCCTATGAGTTAATCTCGCCTTTTATTCATCTTTCGATGGAGCGGTCTGACAGACGGCTTCACAGTAATGTGATAATTTCTGTCACATCAGTTAAAGGTTAAAAATCACGAGGAGTTAGTGATCTAGGATTATAAAGATAGTTATTTATCCCGTATATATAGCATAAATATAGCATAAATCTAGATATAATCTTTTAACCGCTCTGCATTTCTTTTCATGAAAAACCATATCTGTGGTTCAGGGTTGCGAGTTTGGTCTTAACTTTTATTAAAAAAACTCGGATTCACACCAGAAAATGCAAAAAGTATTTTCAGATTTATTTAATGTCATTTTATCGTCATAAAAATTGTTAATTAGTAATTTAACAGATTAAGAAAACTTTTAAAGTAAAAAGTTTTCTTCAAAAAGTTCCGGTCTGAAGTCGAAATTTCTGGTTTAAAAATGGAGGCCAAATTAGCAACCCTGCTGTGGTTAGCGTATCGGATACAAATATTAATCTTGAACTGATGTCACAGAAATTGTCACATAACTAGTGTGAAGCTGTTTGTGAGACCGCTACATCGAAAGATGAATAAAAGGCACGATTAACTCATAGGATAGTGTTTTTGTGCTAAACTTTTTGTACAGGACTGTTATCATTAAAATTCACCTATTCAAAAGCCTCTGATGATAGTGCTAAAGTTCCAAATGGAACAAAATTTAGATAGTGTTTGTAGTTAAACTGAAAATTGCAAGTTAAACTATAAAAATTGAAAAAAGCCGCGGTCTGAGAGACCGGTAACATCAGTTAAAAGTTAAGATCTAGTGTCCGAAGCTCGTCGCTTCATATCGGCGGCTTTTTGACCGTGTAGGGTTTTTTGTATTTTACCTTGCACGAGAACTTGTATCACTCTACATTCAAAAGTTCTCTCTGAATGTACTTCTTTTTAACATTTCGGTAGTTGCGCGCGCCTCACAAAAGCATCCCTACTTTCATTTGCTTTTCATTATTTTTGGTGAGTTAGTTGAGATACTACTTTTGAATAACTTTTACTAATTAAATAAGTTTAATACTTTATATTACCAAAAATCTTAAATAGGTAACAATTAATTATTTAAGGGGTTCCGGGACACAAAAATCTTCAAATTTTGCAAAAACATTTTATTTCGTTAAAAATTTCTGTTTTTTCCTGCTTAAAATTACATTTAAATCATGTTTCTATCTGAATTAGAACAACAAATATAATTTGTTTTGGTTTCTTTCAAAAGTTAGCTTTCAAGCAATGGCTGTCATGGAAGCGACTTCTTGTAAAAATGCGTTTTTCTTCATGATAGGTTTTTTCACCATTTCTCATATTTAAATTCATATTACTCAAGAATCGTTCAAGATAACGGGTTCAAACTTGGAAGATACCTTTTTCAATTATTTTACTTTAATTCTGATTGAGCATATTTGAAAAAAAAATATTTACTCTTGATAATATGATTTTTTTTTAACCCCTTAACGCTCGAATTAAATTACGGTTTAAAAATTCAAATTGCTTAATGGCGCCACTTTTATGAAAAAGAAATATTCACCTTATTTAATGACAGGTAAAACGATACTAAAATATAGCCAATTTCATTTCACTATTTTATAAAACTGTTGGGAATCAAACAATCCAAGTAAAAGACACAGCCCGTGAATATGACGGGAGCGAGAATTAAGGGGTTAATTTTTCAAGTTTTTTATAAATTAAAAATTTTTAAAATGCTGAATCAAAATTAAAACTTATAGATTTCTGTTTATTTAAATAAAAAAAAATTGAAATTCTATAAATATTATTTCGAGTTATAACGATTTTAATTTACCCCACTTTTTTAATAAATTTTAAATTAAATTAAAAAAAAATATGAGAAGTTTTATCATGTGATTTTGTTTACAAATGATAAGATTAACCATCACAAAAAAATTCAGAATTTTAACTCAATAAATAAAAATTATTTTAAAATGTGTCCCGGACCCCTTAAACTAGAAAAAATTTCACTTGTCTTTCAAAAAACCAGAAAACACCTCATAGGTGAAACGCGACTAACCATGTCGGAAAGAAGTGCGCGACTAACGGAAGGTTAAGCAATGTGTCCACAAGTGGCCATTGTTTTACAGCATTTGCCTATTATTGTTAACCTATCGTGAATGTGTCCACCCACAGAATTATCGTTTCTTACAGGTACGATTTACTTATATTCTTCATAACTGATCGCAAAGCAATAATTCCACGCTTTCTGCTGTTCAAATCCCATGAAGATCATTTTTATAAAGCCTGTTTTCTACATTAATCGTTGCTACATTCAAAACTTTATAATCGGTTAACATTAAAAAATAATAAAACTGAATAATTTGTTCGCTGCATTGCGGTAACTATTACATTTTCTTTTATTGTAAGTGTGAGAAATGCTAATAAAGTAAAAATACGTTCCACAATTTTCTAGATTATAGGGTAACATCCACAGTAATTGGCAGGTCACCAGTGATTGGCACATCTTACAAAAATGTCCTAAAATAAGATTTATATTCAGTCTTTTAAAAATGCAAGACCATATTCCAGCTATATGTAGATTTACTTTAAAAATTATAACTTTGATTTTTATTATTATCTGATTTATAATATACTATAAATTTTGACTGACAAAAGTTTTGTTTAGTTGAAAGGGCTTACTTTAATTGTGTAAAAGTATTTTTGACATAAATATTTGGATTTTTGAATTAATGATAGGTGCCATTTAATGGTGCTTCAGTTTTGCTAGTTCCAAGTAATTGGCACATGTGCCAATTACTGGAGAATCACAAAATTTGAGATTAAACCACTTATTTTGGCAGTTCTTTTAAAGTTATAAACTAATTTTGTTTAGCAATAGTTTTTATTTGAAAATATGAAATATTACCAGTAATTGGGATGCATTAAAGCTTCATATGACAATTACTAGGGATGGCATGACAATTACTGGGTATTAATATAAATATATTGTATTGTTTTAAAGTGTTCACATTTCAAACTAATTATGCTGCTTTCTTTCTCTCAAAAACCTGAAATATGGCATCTTCATTTACAGTAAACTCATTGAAAGGGATTAAATCCAAATTCTTGTATTCTGAAGAAGCAGTGATGAATGCAATGCATGCTACACATACTCAAAACATGAGATTTCATAAAGCCAATGTTACATTTGGTGTGCCTCATAATACCTTATAAAACTAAGTTAATGGGAAAACTCTATTCACAAATAATAAGAAAAAATGGTTTATATTATTTTTAGCTTGTCATCCTGAAATTAGTATGAGCGTTCCTAAAACTCTTGCTCATTCAATAGCCAAACTAACCGAGTTAGGTTTGCGAATATTGTTTAAAGAAATGGTAGATTATTTTTGCAAAGAAAATCTCAAAGAGCTTTTCAAAGATCCCCAGAGAATATACAATAATTGTGATGAAGTTGCCTTTTTGCTTTGTCCCAAAACTGGAAAAGAGGATGCAAAGATGTTTATGAAATTGTGCAAGGCTCAGACAAAGAATCTCTTACTGTACTGATGACAGTTCGAGCTGATGGAGTTGTTTGTCCAACATTTATAGTTTATCCTTATGTGAGATTGCCATGAGATCTGGTCAATAATGCTCCTAAAAGTTGGGGTTCAGGGAAAAGTAAAAGTGGCTAGATGAATGGTGAAACATTTTATGAATACATAGCTAATATATTTTTTCCATGGCTGCAGCAAAATCAGATTGATTTACCAGTAATACTTTTTATGGATGGTCACCAGAGTCGCCTTACATTGTATTTAAGTAATTATTGTGCTGAAAAAGTTATAGTATTGATTGCTCTCCCGCAAATGCAACAAACACATACAATGAAACCATGCGATGTCAGCTTGTTCAAAGTGATGAAATTGAAGTGGGAGCAGTAAGTTCATGAAAGGAGCGTAACTCTCATGGAGCTATTACAAAAATTACATTTGCAAAAATGTTTGAAGTTGTTCTTAGAAGCATTAGTTCTGAATGTATTTCACATGACTTTAGACATTACGGCCCATATCCCTTTAATCCAGATGGAATTGATTACAGTTAATTTGAAAAATTAACTGATTCTACTGCTCCTAATAATAATACTGTATCTAATCTTACTGCTTTCAAGGCGTCTAGTGGTACTACTTCAGTGTCTAATCTTGTTGCTTCTAACATATCTGTTGAAGTTAGTAACTCTGAATGCCTCTAGTTTGATTTACGATACTTTTGGAGCAGAATATGCAGATTTAGAAGTCTGAACACCACTACATTCACATATCCTATTAAATGCAATTAATGCTTCAAAAAATGATAATAATTTTGCAATAGAATCTAAATTTTTTGACATCATTAATACTACAGTAAGTTCTCCTTTTAAGCGAGTATTGTTTTGGCCCGAACCAATGCAAAAAAAAGCAAAAAACTAGAGCTCCAAAAGAAAAAATTCCATCAGTTGCAACATCCAGTGAATGGCAAAAGTACTACCAGAAGAAGGAAAATGAAAAGAAAGAGAAGAGAGGCAAAAAGAGGAGTGAAGACAAAACAGAGCTGCTTCTTAATCAAAGAAAATTAAGAATTTGCAGCAAAAGAAAAAAATTAGGAACAATAATTCAGAAGAGAGAAGATTCAGAGTCTGGTGGAGAAATAATATATGATGATTCAATAGATAGTGACAATATCAATTTGGGAAGTCTTAGAGATGATGATAAAGAAATCAAAGAGGAACTAAATTTGTTGAAAGAAGATTATTATGCAGTTTTTTATGATGAACAATATTATATAGGTCATATAATTGATTTGATCCTGCAGAACCTACTGTTAAATTTTCACGAGAAACAATGGAAAACAAATATATTTGGTCATCAAAGTCAGATATAGTGACTGTAGAGAATCGTTTAATTTTTTATTGTCCCTTGGAATTATCAGGAAATTTTCTTTTTCCTCTGGAGTCATTCATTATTCGAAAAATCAAGACTACATACTTACAGATAAAACAGCATTAATTTCTAAATTACTATTTTTCCATGTAACATTTCAAATTATGTTTTTATTTTATATTTGGAAATATTATATTATAACTGTTTTAGACAAGTCTAAAACAGTTATATTTCCAACATCAAGATGTGTGAATTAGCATTAATTTACCTATGCGATGATTAATATTTTCAGCATAAAGTTGTTACAATTAATATTATCAAGCTATGTTATCTTATAACCAAAATTTTCTGCCTATATTATGTTATAATTAATCTTTTCTATCATATGTTTCTCATAGTCATATTTTTCATGTAATCTAAAAGTAAAAAATAGTGTTTTTTCTTTTACTTATATACACATGTGCCAATCACTGAATCACAAGGTGTCATACATTGGTGTACTTGGTGTCAATAACTGGTGATTATAGTAGCTTTTTATAAATATTTTTTTTTATAAAAATACCTATTCAAATATTTTTGATTTTAGTGGGCAAAATAGATGCACAGATATGCACTCTTTGATTTAAAAATATTTGGAAGTAAATATTTTTCCTAAGTAATAAAAACAGGGGTAAGTTTAAGGACAAATTCTTAAGGTGCCAATTACCGGGGGAAGTTACCCTAGACATTGGTTCTATTTCTGCAGTACTTCCGAAGATATATTAAACATTATATATGTACAAAAAAATTGCTCACTGTTCAAGTTGAAAAGGTTTCAAATCACTGAAAAAGTAAACAATAAAGGAAAAATAATTAAAAATGAAAAGATAAATATCCTAAAGAATAACTAGTGCAAAGAGAATTGAACTTACTATTTTAGATTTCGAATTATATATTTCATTTTCAGGAAAATTAAATTAAAGATATCTAAAACATAAATCACGTGTTAATGTAGAAGATCTTCAGAAATTTTAAGTTTTAGCTTTTAATGATTGGGTACAACGTTAATGGTATAAAAACGGTCCAGAAGTTTATGCTATATAAAACAAGCCTTTTAGAAAATAAAATTACTGTAATATTTTAGTAACAGTTTTTAATAAAGATCATACAATTTTTGTTTAAATGTAATACTTTTATTACAAAATTTAGTTAAATAATCCCTGGCTTTCCCCATTTATTTACTTTACAAAAACTAGTATGTTGTGGCCATCACAAAACTTTCTTCTATATAAATCACGTCAATTAAATCATTTAAATAGTACAAGAAATTACATCCATTTAGCACCAATTCATATCAAAATATATCTGAATTTGAAGCTTGATGAAAATTCGTGCATTAATTATTGAGATAGAGCTATAGGAGAAAGTCTGAAAAATGCAGCATAGCAGCGCCACTTGTTGAGCGATTTGTACCAAAACATAAACAGCACTAATTCATATCGAGGTATACCGGAATCTGAAGTTTGCTGAAAACCCAAGCATTAGTTCTTGAGATACAGCTATTGCGGAAATCATAAAAAAGCACCATAGCAGTGCCACCTATTGAGCGATTTACACCAAAAGGTGCAAAACGTCAATTCATGTCAAGGACTAACTGAATCTGAAGTTCGATGAAAATCCGTGCATTAGTTCTGGAGATTGGGCTATTGTGGAAATCATGAAAAATGCTGCATAGCAGCGCCACCTGTTGAGCGATTTACACCAAAACATAAACAGCACTAATTCATATCCAGGTATACCTGAATCTGAAGTTTGTTGAAAACCCAAGCATTAGTTCTTGAGATAGAGCTATTGCGGAAATCACAAAAAATGCACCATAGCAGCGCCACCTGTTGAGCGATTTACACCAAAAGGTGCAAAACTTCAATTCATGCCAAGGACTAACTGAATCTGAAGTTTGATGAAAATCCGTGCATTATTTCTTGAGATAGAGCTATTGCAAAAATCGTGTAAATCCTGCAAAATGCAGCATAGCAACGCCATCTGTTGGGCGATTTACACCGAAACGTTACCAACACAAATTCATATCAAGTAATAACTGCATCTGAAGTTTGATGAAAATCTGTGCATTAGTTGTTGAGATAGAGCTATTGCAGAAATCGCAAAAATGCAGCACAGCAGCGCCACCTGTTGGGCGATTTACGCCAAAAACTAATCAGCACCAATTTATATCAGGAACTAACTGAATATAAAATTTTATTAAATTCCGTGCATTAGTTCTTGAGATAGAGCGCCCACAAAATTTGTGTCACATACAGACAGACAGAACCACAGACTAACAGATTCACAGACTCACAGACAGACAGACAGACAGAACCACAGACTAACAGATTCACAGACTCACAGACAGACAGACAGACAGAACTACAGACTAACAGATTCACAGACAGACATTTTGTAAAAACATGTTTTTCGGGTTCTCTGACCCCTAAAACGTGTAAATCCGTCGAAAACCGGAATTCGAAAATTTTCATGAATCCAATACTTTCTTCTTGTAAAGATAGAAGAAAGTAATATGCTTAAATATTTTATTTTTATAAACTGATGCATCTTATAATTATTATAATTACTAAGTTAAAGGTATAATAAAACAGTTTTTGACAAAACATTCAAATAATTATCAACTAATAATAACAAATACTTTTGTGACCCCTAAATTAAATTTTCGCTCACTTGGAATTCAAAACTAGCGAGAAAAAGTAGCTTTTTGAAATTTGGTCGATTAAATGATGGGAATCGCATGAAGAAAGTCTAAATGTAGAATCATGTTTCAAATTTTAATAATTTTGTCAAAATACAGTTCTGCTATCCTAAGAAATTATTTGCTTTTTCTCAGTAACGGAAGTCATTCCTCTGGTAAGAATTTTATGGAATGTATTAGATTAGTTATCTTAGTACTATTTAAAAATAAACAATAAGTATGCAGATTTAATAATTTAATGTGCATTATACTCTGTACTTGGTTTTTAATTAAAATTTATACGGAAGTATGTTAATATCTTGTGTCATTTCCCTGGTGTTTTATTATCAAATGAGATAGCCGTCAGCATGTTGGCGGTGCTATGGTCATATTTTGCATACAAGGACTAAATAGACCGGGGCCTCCGTTTAAAAGGGAACCCGACTTAATACAATTTCCATGCCTGGGTCGGTACATTATTATCCTTATGATCACGTTGACTCTTACCATAATAAACTATAGGGGAAAAAGTATCAATGTATGATTAACCAGCTACAATAGCTAAGAAGTTATGAATACTGTTCCTCAAAAATTGTAAAATTATGATGACTAACAAAAGATGAAATATGTGTAGAGTAGTACATTTTTTGAAACACATGAAATAAAAATCCTTTCGGCCTATACCGGGACAAAAAAAAAAAAAAAAAGCTTCCATATTCCTTGTTTTTAAAAATTCAGCTTATTTTACAAACACACGAAGCTAATATGAATGGAACCCTGTTATAGAAGATTTAATCCCAGTTTTCGTCAATACTGAATTTGAATGAGAATTTCTCCAAATTAGTCATCTATATCCAAGTTGGTTTCATTTAGAGTGATTTATGTTTAGTCGACAAATTTGGCAATATCTTGAAGTACCTCGCAATTTTAAAACAAAATGGTGGATAAATCTAACCAATAAACTTGGACGAGACCTTGGTAAGTCCTGTACACTTGCTAGGTCACGTCGCAATCAGTTAATATAGCACGAGTGCTGTTGCACGACAAAAGTCAGATTGTTTCAAAATGTCAGATACCTTAGAATTTCAAACTGCTATATCTCAGCCATTTTTTAAGGTAAAGGCAAAACATAAAATGCTTTGGAATCCTTCTATTAATGTCAAACACTTGAGAAAAAGCTTTTCAATTTCTAATTGTTTTGTCCCTCTATTTGAATTTTAAGATTATCACTTTTTTTTTAAATGGCCGCCATTTTGAAACAAGATGGCGGATGAAGTTGGATAGCGAACTCTGTCGAGATCCTCGTATGTCCTGTACACATGTTCAGTCACATCCAAATCTGTTCATAAATACTAGAGTTACAGCATGACAAAAATCAGATATAATATAGTTCAAATGTTGAATTATATATATATTATCTATCATTGAAGTATTATGTTCTATTCATTTATTCATCTTTTAATATCTTATGTGTAGTATTTCATTTTATGGATATCTTATATTTTTATCATTTATTTTGGGAATTTTTTATATGTTATAAGGAGCTAAATTGTGTCATTTTAGGCCTAATGCCGACATAATTAGATGAAATAACGTATATTTACTTTGAATTAACTTGTAAGCTTCTCTGACGATTCTATAGGTTATTCATAGTTTCTTATTATACATTTCTGGCTTCCAATATTCATATTTTGTTCATCTTTAGAATTTTACCATCTTTTTTATACATTTGTGACTTCATTTTAATTATATAACAACTACACTATATATATAACAACTACAATAGTTTTTTTACTTTTTGAAATTAAAACTACCTAAAAGAGAGAACAATACTTACTACATTGTATCTGAACTTTAAATAGAATTAATATTTATCCGAAAAGCCTAATTTAAAAAAATTGCACGTATATCTTACGTCAGTTTAATTCAGTAGGAACACATGCGACTCCAAGTTATCTATTTAAACCTGTAGGGGAGACCGGGGGAATGCCGCCAACCCGGGTTATGCCGCCACCCCACCTAGTTTAAAAACTAAGGGCAGTTTGAGATAGTGAATGTGCCTGCACTATAGCGGCCAACAATATAAACAGTGCCTAAAGTGAGAGTGACTTTGCTGTACGTCGTTCGTTTGTTCTAGTGAAAAATGTAGTTTTCATCTAGTTGCTTGTTATTTTGGAGCTTCAAATGAGTAGAGATAAGCACCTTTTATTGTAACATTAGGTATTTAAGATAATATGACCCGTAATCTACATGCATTCGCCGACATTTTGATGCAATGTGTTGAACAAGTTTGGTTCTTCTTCCGGCTTTGCTTGGGGATTTCCGTCATATTGTCCTCTCGGGGTAATGCCGCCGCCATGCAAATCGGGTGAGAAATGGCCCCATTTTAATGTAGTGGAGCCGATTTAGCAGAGTAACTTTTGCAATATGAAGTAAATTGTAAGCTCAACCATTATTCTGTTCAATTACATTGCTTTCTAACTATTTTCAGTAGGTTGTGTGTTTCCTAGTATCCATTTGATGCATGTACTAGGTCATTACAGAGTGGCGGCATTACCCCGGTATAGTGGTGGAATTACCCCAGTGTCCTGGGTAATCCCGCCACTGTGCAGAGGTTTAAAAAATATTTTTTTATGTATGCTTACTTTACAGTTATGATTACGATTAAATTTATACAGATACTAAAGATCATGATTCAGCTTTAGAATTTTTACTATTAAAAAATAAACATTTTTTCGAGGTGAAAAAATTTAAATTCCCTTAAGGTGTCGCCATTCCCCCGGTCTCCCCTATGGTTTAGATTATCATCAGAAGCCATTTAAGCAATATATCAGTTATATTAGCACCCGCAATGTAAAACACTAAACAAACTAAAACAATTACATGAAATAATTAAAGTTAAAGACACAAATATTAAAGGTATTACTGGTACAAATATACTGGCATACTTAAATTCCAATTTAAAGCATGACCTCATGCACATACTTTCATATGCTCAAAATATAACTCAACAATATTGGTTATATTCAAAGCACATTATAATCTACTGAAAGTTTAGAAAAATAAAAGTATATAATGGAAATTACATTTAACCCTAGATATAAATCCCTTTCTTTATATGTAACAAATATCATTCACTGTATAAAATGCATAAAAAAATTATAACCTGTCAATAAAATTACCCACAATACTTAATAAGAAAAATGCTATAATTTAAAATAAAAATTGCCACAAGACCATAATCATAGGTGAAAACATCCTGAATGCAGTACATTTAAATTTTATATCCTTAATATAGTATTCCTTTATTTTATTCTTTTATATATAATCTTTATCACCACCATGAATAATGAATAAACATTAATGAACGGGTGAATGTACCTGTCAAAATGTTAAGTATAAGGCATCTCTGTATAAAGTACATTGACCAACCATATAGGAAACATATATATGTATATGTATAAAGATACATAAAAAAACATAAACATGGACACTTACCTGTAGCTTCAAGATCATCCATATTTGTCAAACTACGTTTTAAATGCATCATTCACTAGGATATAACATATAATTGTTTGCACACTTAAAACCTGACTCTGACTATTATTATAAATGATATTGTAAGTTATATTAAATAAGTGAGCATTACGTTGTGCTTCAAGCAGTAAAGTGTTTGAAAACCCAGAATTACCAGATGTCTAAAATTAACTACAACAAATATCAACTAAGAGCCCTTATAGTTAACTACAAACCGACATGTCGCGACAGCAATATGAGTTATCACTTAACATATATATACATCATAAAATATACCGAAGTAAATATAAAAATAACTTGTGAGAACTTTTTAAAATGATCAGTACCAATGCTAAATAAAGTAATTTTCCTTACGAAATCTTCTCCAGTCTTTTATTTAATATTTTCTTAGTTTATCATATAGTAAATTATAGTATTTAATATTTTTACGTCTACTAACAATTTATTATGCTTTTAAGAAAATACTTTCCAGAATAATAAATTATTAGCTATTTAAAAAAAACTAACCCTTTAAGTATGTAGCTTGTCAAACTAAATAGCTCTTTATGACGTAAGCGTTTAGAATTAATGACAAGCACATGTGCATAAATGGAACCAAACTGACTCTACAACTCAATCGGAGAAACATGCCATAGCAGAAGAAGATGTGAAATATCTGTCACAATTAATTTGTAAAAAGAAATATGAGCCTTTTTAGATATCACCAGTAATCGATGTTTAAAAGCCAGTCATATAGATGTAAGACAGGGTTGGTGAATGTCCTGTTTTTTTTTTTTTTAATTCTGTTGCGTAAAGCATTCAACCAGCTTTTGCATTCCACCTTTTTATTTTATCAGGGCGTAGGATCCACGTGAAGAAGGTTCACGTGCTTCCTGTAAATAAAATTGTGTTGGACATTGCTTAGAGGTAAGTTAATGTACGAAAGTTTAATGGGTCTGTCTTTTTTTTTTTTTTTTTTTAATGTACGCTCCATTTTATAAGTATTTTAATAGAAAACAGTACCTACTTTCTCATTTAAAAATACCCAGTAAATGTTGCATTTAAATAGAAAATGGCCATTATTTTCAGGGTGAAAATGGAATTACAGCATCACAAAATTCAGCACAAAACTTAGAGAATTAGATACAGTTTTTGTCCGTCACAATATTTTAATTATTATATTAACTGGCAGCAAACATTAATTAAATAATTTAATAAATATTTAAAAGTAATGTAATTTGTTAATGTTTCTATTTTGTAATTGAAACACGTATTTTTTGGGGGAAAAATATACCATATAGCACGAAATTACCATGTCTAATTCAATGAGCGCATTAAATTTGTAAATAAAGTACAGTGTTTCTATGCAAATCTTGATTAGGGGAGACCGGGGGAATGCCGCCAACCCGGGTTATGCCGCCCCTCCACCTAGTTTAAAAACTAAGGGCAGTTTGAGATAGTGAATGCGCTTGCATTATAGCGGCCAACAATATAAACAGTGCCTAAAGTGAGAGTGACTTTGCTGTACATCGTTCGTTTGTTTTAGTAAAAAATGTAGTTTTCATCTAGTTGCTTATTATTTTGGAGCTTCAAATGAGTAGAGATAAGCCCTTTTTATTGTAACATTAGGTATTTAAGATAATATGACCGGTAATCTACATGCATTCGCCGACATTTTGATGCAATGTGTTGAACAAGTTCGGTTCTTCTTTGGGCTTTGCTTGGGGATTTCCGCCATATTATCCTCTCGGGGTAATGTCGCCGCCATGCAAATCGGGTGAGAAATGGCCCAATTTAATGTAGTGGAGCCGATTCAGCAGAGTGACTTTTGCAATATGAGGTAAATTGTAAGCTTAACCATTATACTGCTCAATTACATTGCTTTCTAACTATTTTTAGTAGGTTGTGTGTTTCCTAGTATCCATTTGATGCATGTACTAGGTCATTAAAGAGTGGCGGCATTACCCCGGTACAGTGGCGGAATCACCCCTGCATCCTGGCTAAATCCGCCACTGTGCAGAGGTTTAAAAAATATTTTTTTTTATGTGTGCTTACTTTACAGTTATGATTACGGTTAAATTTATACAGATACTAAAGATCATGATTCAGCTTTAGAATTTTTACTATTAAAAAATAAACATTTTTTCGAGGTGAAAAAATTTAAATTCCCTTAAGGTGTCGCCATTCCCCTGATCTCCCCTAATACGTTGAGCGTAGATGTATCTGATAGCAGAGATTGCGCATTTTTCACGTAATGCAAAATATCCCGAATCTGGAACATCAGCATAGAGAGTATTATTATTAGCATTTTTTAACACTTTGCACAATTTTAAAAAAATTCTTAGCATTAAAGGAGTTGAATATATACTTATATATTTTGAATGCAAGATGTTATATAACATATCATACATATAACAATAGTGAGAAATAATGTATTATGGATTGGACCGATATTTTTTTAACTTGAGAATTTTGACATACTTTACATTTGGCGCTCCATAGAACAGTTTATCTACTGTTTTAATTCATTGGATAGGTCTGTTTTAGATTTCGGCGCTCTTTCAAAATAAAGGGGATTTAGGACAGATGCCTTACATGTCCTGCCTTTAATCAGGCCCTGGATAGTAAAAGTACTTGGAAAAAGACGCGAGAATAAAATTTCTCTGCATCGTATAAATAAGAAATTTTATCAGTAGAACACATTAGAATGTACCGAGAACCTAAATTCAAATGTGCATAAAGGAAAAAAAAAAGACGCATAAATGAGAAACGTATAAACAGTACTCCATTATATTTCCCATGTAGGATGTGAAATTTAGTTGATTTTGATAAAGTATAACATGATTAGAAAGTAGGGGAAAGTAGGGTAATGACGCTCAAAGGGAAATCCCGCTCACCCAAATATCTCTAAACAGAATAGAATTGAAAACGTGCAATAAGTATCGGCACCTAGCGAACTTCATCCTAAGTCCCCAGTAAGGATATAGTGCCCGTCGGGAGGAAAGTATTTGGTGGCCTGACGTTATTAGTTTGAAGTTGTTTTAGAATAAAATTCTACAACATTTAACTTGAAGGTAAGTGAACACTCTTATCTTCAAATGTTAATTTACTCATTATTTCTACAAAATATATACATTTAGCTGTACATTCATTCTTTTATTTATTTTCGTAGTGCTTTGTTACGTTAACTATAAATAACTCCAACTTAAATGATGTATTCAAATTTTGAGCGCAATTACCCTACCATGTCGAACATTACCACTCAATCCATTGTTAATTAAATAAAACGATAAAAAAAAAATTGCTGAAACTTTTATACAGATTAGTTGATTGCGAACTGTTCTTTATTCTTTGGAGTTATACTTCATTAATAAAAAATGTATTTTTCGTGTAAATTTGACTAGCTATTCGTGTTTTCCTTTAAGTGAACGTAATTCCCCTACTTTCCCCTACTTTTGACAGCTTAGATACCGCGATATACTCGAATTCTTTAAAAAATTTCTGCTAAGCAACTGCAAAAGTTGTAGCAACTATTTAAAGAGAGATCATGCTGTCTTATACGTGAATAACATGTTTAATTTTTATAATGATCTGAGAAATTTTACCAGTTTTAAACAGGGTGAAAAAATTAGAAAAGCAGGCACATTTTGTTGAGGACCCTTATACACAACTTCTCTAACGCACTCCGTTTGCAGAATGATATGATCTCTTTGAGACGTTCAGTTAATATGCTGAAAAACTCAGAAGGATGATAGTATACATCAAGACAAATTTCGTAATGGCATCTGAGGTCACTTATTCATTCAAAAATGCAGTGTTCCACCACACAATTGCAACTTCTCTCAAAGTTACTATCGGAAATCAGAGTTCGGTTAGAGCTCCCTTATATGGGATACCCTGTATTTTTGACTAAATATTTGGATTGCAATCTGAGGTTCCATCACAAAATTTGCCTCTCTTGACATGTACTATCACTCCTCTGTCACCATATTAACCAAATTCCTTCTCTCTATATATATGAATGATTGAAACGCGCTTTATTTTTTTTACCTTTTGGAGATAATTAGGCAGTTGCAAAATTGTTCAAAACAAATTAGGAAATAAGATTATATTAATGAAATTCTGCTCCCATTAAAATAAAAAGGTACATTTTAAAAAATTTTATTCGAACCCCCTAAAAAAAAATCAGTCATTGGAATTTTTTTTCCTTTGTTCCAACAAGATCATTACAATAAATTGCAAAACCTTACCTTTAAAATTAACTGAATTGTGGAAAAAAGCAGACCTTTACCACTTTTTTTAACATTTTAATGATTATTTCATCATCATGAAAAAGGACCATACACAAACTGATTAGGGCGATCTTTAAATCCAAAATATGTTAGTAAGTGAAGAAAGATGTATTACAAATACATATAAATAATATAAGGTTAGTTGGGGTAACTGGGCCATAGGCTATTTTATAAAAAACCGTTTATGTATTTTAAGTTTTAGCTTTTGTGAACAATGCCCCTTAACCTCTACTTCCTAAAACAACGTGTGTCAACTCAGTCATAACTCTCTCTTTGCTGTGATAGGTTGTGGAAAATTAACGTTTCTTTTTTAAAAAACAACGTCCATTTGGTTGAACATCCTCGGCTTTTTATTAAAATACTGCAAGTATTTTTATTAAACAATCTTTTTTTTTTAAAGATTAGGCATATAACTACGTTAATATTATTAGGTATCGACACATATTTACTTCATATTTCAAATGTAAACCCGGTGTCTCAGTTACCCCATAAATTTTTCAAGAATGAGGTAACTGGGACATGTATCCGGCGTAACAGGGCCATGCTGGATCCAGTTACCCCAATAGTTATAAATAGTTCTTTTGAGTTTCTCTCACAACGGGAAGTAAATTTCTCCATTGTTTTTTGCTCACAATAAAGAAAATTATAGAATACCTTATTAAAATTACATAATAAAATTCTAAAAAAGCATATTGAGTGGTATCAAACCAAATTTCTTGACCCCTTGAGAGGCGGTGATGCCGTTGTGGCATCACATAATTTTAATTCCTAATTGCCACATTGGCACCGGACTTTTATAAGGGAAATTTCACCTTTACTAAGTACGCGAAAATATACTTGTTTACAAATAGATTCTCTTGTACATACTGGTGTCATTAAATTATTTCAACATTTTACTAATGCAAGTACCTTGCCCCTGAAAGCGAGATAGCTAAACCTTGCAATTGTACGATACACAAAGGGTCGCATCCTATAGGGAAACTTTTATTGTTCCTACCACTAGTTTGAAAATAATATCTTCATTGCAACATTCTTTAGAATATGTTAAATAAAATGATCATGAAGGTAACTCATTAAGGGTTCTGGTAGGAACAATAAAATTTTCCCTATATAATGCGATCCCTGGAGATAAAGTACTTAAGTACTTACGTACCCGTTTGTTCATAGATTTACCTTGCTATTTTTTCCCTTAAAATACCCATGCGAAATTATATACTTATTACCTATACTAAAGCACATAAAAACTTAATTAATTTTTATGTTTTGGTATAAATAAATCTAATATTTTCACTTTTAGTGCTTTTTTTTAGACACATTGACAGCAGAGGTTTCCCTTACAACGCTCTTTATTGACATATAATTTACATGATCTGCCTGGTTTAAATTTTTTTAAGTTTTTTACACTTTTTCAAACAGGACATGATATCCCATATGAAAGAAAATAAACGCGTGTGGAAAATAGACCCTCCTGGTCCACTTACCCCATTTTTATGGGGCAACTGGACCCATGAGGAAAGAAAGATGAAATATGCATATTTTTATATTTTTAAATATTAAATTGTAATTTTGAGCATTTCTATCTGATAGAGGGAACCTAACTGAACATATTTACAGAAGTTCAGACTTTAATTCAGATGAACTTTAGCTTTTTCAAGCTGAAATGTCAAAAGCTCCAGAGTCACATTGTAAAATCATGGCCCAGTTGCCCCAACTAACCTTATTAAGCAGAAATAATGTGAGTAGTCAAAATTAGTTTTAACCCTAAACCGGAAACGTGAAAATCCCGTGCACAAACAGAACACTTAATAATTTACCAAATAGTGAACTTAAATATTTAATCTTTAACAGTAATGCATAAACAGGACCAATTTTTTAACATAACAGCATAAAAATAAGTTTGGAATGTTGGAGAGAGAAAATATTAAGGGCAGATATGTAGATGCAAACATCTCACATATGTACGTTTCCGATTAATGGGTAAATAAAAACATAATTTTTTCCTCATCTCCAATACAGTACTGAATTCTTCTAATAATGCTTCTCTAGATATTTTATATTGTTGCACGAATCCATTAAATTTTGTTTAACCTTTAACTGGTGTGACAGAAATCGTCACATAACTACTGTGAAGCGGTCTATGAGACCGCTTCATCGAAAGATAAATGAAAGGCGCTATTAAGTCAAAGGATAGTGTTTTTGTACTAAACTTTTTGTACAGGACTGTTATAATTAAAATTCACCTATTCAAAAGTCTTTGGTGATAGTACTAAAGTTCCAAACGAAACAAAATTTCGATAGTGTTTATAGTTAAACTGAAAGTTACACGTTAAACTATAAAAATTGAAAAAAAAAACAGCAGTCTGTGAGACCGGTAACATCAGTTAAAAGTCAGAGTCAAGTGCATGTGCATTAGGTCAACTGAATATGTATAATGTTTCATTTTATCTTGTAATATCTTACAGATTTAAATTTATAATTTGATATATGGCCCCTCCCCATTCACTATGGAAAATTTTTAATTAAGCGTTACACCTTTAATTTTAAAGATACAAATATGCAGTTTTTGAAATGACGTTGTTGCGATTGATCTTGAAGGAAAAGATTTCGAACAGACCAATTTTCTCTAAAGGTGTCATATAAAAATTTAAAATGTATAACTTTTTGAAAATTAATTGCAGGACTATTTCATTAGCATAATTTTCTTTTCTATCTTATTTTGAACAGTTTTGCAATTTTTATTGCCCACGTATCTCCAACAGGTAAAAAATTAAACCGCGTTTCTACGTATTTGGGACACCCTGTATTCATCCATATTCTTCACTACAAATCCATAAGCAAGCATGTAGAATTAGCCGGAGAACGAAAACTGAATAAGCCAATTTTAAATATATATATATATATATATATCTGTAACCTTTTTTTGGAGAGAATGGGGTTAAAACTTAAATTACAATACAAGTACTATCAAATGGAAAAAAAATCAGAACATGCTTGAAAATAAGAAAATCTTGTAGTACATTTTGTACATTTGTCTATTAAAAGTTTTATTTCTAATTTCATTATCTAAGTGACAAAATTTAAGATAAGACACAAATCTTGGTGAACTTCCGAAATTCGGGAACCTGTGACCTAGAGGAAAATCATACCCTGGTGTTAAAGCTTGGACAAATAATCAGACAGATAGTCTGATAAACTGAACTTAATAATGCTTTTAAAATATACTGGATTTTATTGAGTTTAGAAAAGTACGTTGCCATTTAATTACTGTACAAACAAATGTATATATATTTTTTTCGCTATTGTAAATGAACTATGAATGATATGAAAACAATTTTTAGTTGCTAATGCTACATGCTAACATACTGCTGCATACTTTAATAGCAAATTAAAATTTTGTTGCTATCTGAGAAATTTCACGAAACATACAAAGAGACACACAGATGTTCTAATGGGCAGTAGACAAAAAAAAAAAAAAGGCGAAGTAAAACATTTTTCAAATTCATTTTTGTAAAACAGTTTTAAAAATATTGAACAAATCATTTATTGTTAATATAAAATTCTCCTCTCAACGACAGGTCTTTGGCGAATATTGTTTAAAGCACCAAGCATAGAGTAATGTATAATATATACTTTTACAGCTGTTAAATTAGAGTTTTTTTAAAGGTAGAGTGGTTTAATGGAAGTCACTTATAGTAAAATATAAGGAAGCGCTGACACAAAATATGATTTAAAAGTCGTTTCACCCATATGAAATTCAGTGTCGTGAGTCCAGAGCCATTGATTTTAAACATCATACCTAAAACAATTTATTCGTATATGGTTAACTATAAAACATCGCATTATCTATATAAAGGTCATATCTGAAGTTTTTCTTTCTTCTGTGTTGTGTTTACTTTCTTCAGTTTCCTTCCTAGTTCAGAATGATCTTCGCGACATTGAAGCGCATAAGTCGAAATTTTATTTTTGGGTCAAGCGAGAACACAGTGACCGCGATTGGAAATTCTGGTCAGCAGTGAATTCGGAGCAGGATCAAACTCGTTTGACCCATTTGTCGATTAACCTACGATACCTAACCTTTCACTTTCATTGTGATGCTAGTCATTTGAAAATGGCAGGAAAATGTCTTTTTGAAGAGTACAGAAAATTCAATAGAAAGCGAAACCGCGAAGAAAAAAACTAGTTTTATTAGTAAATGAGTCCAACAAAATTGATGATTATGGATCCCATAGGTTTCGTTTTTTCCTTTTTGATGATTCATTATGTAATTAAAGTTGTCTTCGCTTAATGCAGTTTCAAATTCGACACGAGAAATAGCGGCACCTTAGGGCTATCTGTAGTTCCAAAGATTAAAAATTAATTTGCAAAGCTTAATTTAGCTGTTTCGTTTCTTAAAGTTTCAATATATTAGTGAAGTTTTTATCATATTTTTATAGTAAAAATTAAGGCGGCTGTTAAAGTTAACGTGAAACCAAGAAATAGATAATGTAGGTCATGAGCCACATGGTTTATGATTAAATATTTCTAATGTGAAATTCTATTCAATATCCATAAAATTTCATTTTACCTCTGTTGTATCTTTCTCAGTATGCAATTTAATGCTATAACAACAGATTCTAATTTGCATTGTAAGTTTTACTCTATAATTGTCTCCGAAGACATTTTTTTTTCTTTAACTGTCACAAATGTTAAAGGATATTGAAACCTATAAAATACGTCCTAAAGTAATAACTTTCTCAAATACATTTAAGGAAATTTTGTTTAGGGACACGATGGCCTTTTTTTTAAATGCCGTAGATCTACTACTTAAAATGTATTGTAAAGCGTTGCGAATACACAAACCAGAATTGAACTCCAACGTCTCTCGACTAAGATATGTCACTGTTACCATTATATACAAGAAAGAGAGTCCCATTGAGTTAGCTAATAACAATAGTAGGGGAAGGTGGGGCACGTTGGGACATGGCCCACCTTGGGACATCTCAATTTTGGGGCTTAATTTTGCAGTTAAAAATTAGCACATATAAGTGCCAATATATGATACTAAAATCTACTCTTCCATGTGTTTTGGAATTACTGGTGTTTGCTGGCAACAAATAATACCATTATTTTTGTTTTGAATGAGGTTGAGTAACATTTATGTGTGTTTTGAAAAATAAATTTTTTATTAAAGAAATGAAGTAATACAAGTGGGGGCATGTTGTGATGAAAAAACATTGATTTATTGTTATTTTAAGGGTAAAAAATCAACTGCAATGCTAAGCTTTAACTGTTTAAAAATTTTTGTTACTTAATGTGCGAGGTGGGGCAGTTTGGGACACTCAGTTGTGGGGCACCTTGGGACATGTCCAGAAAGGCTGTAAAGACCAAATGCAGCTTACTGAAGGAAAAAAAAAGTACTCAACCAATTAGAATTTTCATCAAGCAGGGAGGATGAGACAGTTGCACTAGCAAAATTGGTAAAAATTACCCCTGGCAGGAAAACAAATATAAATGATTTGTGTAATGGCAGTAGTGATGAATTCAGCTGTTCATGTGGTGCTGATTTTCCTACAGATTGCAAACTTACTTAAGATAAGTCCAGAAACTTAAAGGATAAAGGTAAACCAACTGTGGGATAGTGTACATTGGCAAAGTTTGCAGGAAAACAAAGCATTGTTGTATTTGTGTTCAAAATGTTGAGGACAGCAGCGAGTATGAGATATCCATTTTGAGAAGACGAGATCTAGAGTTGTCTTTTTTTTTTTTTTTTTTTTTAATCCTGATAAACATGATAGCTCATTTGTGTATCAAACATATATTCTTTTAAAACTTGGCACTCCTGAAAACGAAATAGGTCAAAGATATGTTTTATTGCAATTTGATGAACACCATTTTTACTTTCTTCTATCTTCAATAGAAGAAAGTATTGTAATCAAAATTTTTTTCGACTTCCGGTTTTCGACGGATTTACATGTTTTAGAGGTCAGAGATCCCAAAAAACATGTTTATAGAAAATGTCTGTCTGTCCGTGTGTCTGTCGCCATTGTACCATCAAAAAGTGTATGAGGTTATGCATAGAATTGAACCAAATTTTTATGTTAAGTTTTTGGCTATGGCAAGCAGATCCTCCCTGAATTTGGAAAAAATTCGCCAGTAGGGTGCGCTGTAATAGCGATTTTTGTGCGATATTGAATATTGTACCATCCAAAATTATATGAAGTTATGCATAGAATTGAACCAAATTTTTATTTTAAGTTTTTGGATATGGCAGGTAGGTCCTCAATGAATTTGGAAAAAATGTGCCGGTAGGGGGCGCTGTAACAGCGATTTTTGTGCGATTTTGAATATTGTACCATCCAAAAGTATATGAAGTTATGCATAGAATTGAACCAAATTTTTATTTTAAGTTTTTGGATATGGCAGGTAGGTCCTCCCTGAATTTGGAAAAATTTGCCAGTAGGGGGCGCTGTAATACCGATTTTTGTGCGATTTTGAATATTTTACCATCCAAAAGTATATGAAGTTATGCATAGAATTGAAAAAAAATTTTATTTTAAGTTTTTGGATATGGCAGGTAGGTCCTCCCTGAATTTGGAAAAAATTTGCCGGTAGGGGGTGCTGTCACAGCGATTTTTGTGCGATTTTGAATATTGTACTATCCAAAAGTGTATGAAGTTATGCATAGAATTGAACCAAATTTTTATTTTAAGTTTTTGGCTTTGGCAGGCAGATCCTCCCTGAATTTGGAAAACATTCGCCGGTAGGGGACGCTGTAACAGCGATTTTGAATATTGTACCATCCAAAAGTGTATGAAGTTATGCATAGAATTGAACCAAATTTTTATTTTAAGTTTATGGATATGACAAGCAGCACCTCCCTGAATTAAAAAAAAATTTGCCACTAGGGGGCGCTGTAACAGTGATTTTGCATATTGCACCATCGAAAAGTGTATGAAGTTATGCATAGAATTGAACCAAATTTTTATTTTAAGTTCTTGGCTATGGCAAACAGGTCCTTCCTTAATTTGGAAAAAATTTGCGGGTAGGGGGCGCTGTAATAGCGATTTTTGTGCCATTTTGAATATTATACCATTGAAAAGAGTATGAAGTTATGCAGAGAATTGAGCCAAATTTTTTGTGATTCTTTTTGTTCATGGCATGAAGGTCCTTCCTGAATTTGGAAAAATTCCATTGGAAGGGTGCGCTATAATTACGATGTCTGTACCATTTTCTTTATTGTACAATCGAAAATTGTATAAAATTATGCATGCAATTGAACCAAATTTTTGTGTATGTTTTTGGCTTTGGCCAACAGGTCCCCCTTGAATTTGGAAATATCGCGCGGTAATGGGGCTATGTGATGGCGATTTTTGTATACTTTTCTTTATTTTTCGTAGTTCTATTGTCCATCGGCGGCTCGTGCAAAGGCGGAAACTCACTTCCTGCTAAGCCGGCTATTCAAAAACATCCGATAACAACTGAATAAGGGAAAACTATTAATTTTAACAAATATCAAGATATAGATTAACTCGTTTTTAGTTCATTTAATTGACTGAAGCAGAAATTTAAGATGAAAATCAAAGTTGGTATAGTAATGAACTAATAATATTGAAGTATTAACATGTGTAACTAGTTTTTGAAATATTAAGATGTATAAGATAGAAGAAAGTTTTGGGATTGGCACATCCAACTAGTTTTAATTATTTTCACATCAAGTACAAGATCTATTAATGAAAACATGTTACAATTCAAATTATTAAAGTGTTTCAATGCTTAAATTATTTCATGCTCAACTAAAGCTTTATAAATAAAGCTTTGTTCATCAATTAAATATAAAATTTTACATGTATTTTTGATTAAAATTAGTGTCCTAACCTGCCCCACCATGTGGGGCAGGTTGGGACATTTTAAGGGCTTTTTTGTTTTGTTTTCACTCTTTTCCTATGTGAGATATTAGATTATTATGAGGTTTATTTGATGCAGAAATGTTTATACTTTATGTCTAATTGGTTGTAAAATAAGAATAAATATTAATAAAATTTAGAAAAATTATTTACTGAAAAACGTCCCAAGGTGCCCCACCTTCCCCTATATAAATTTAAAAATAATATCCAAAATAATTATGAAATTAATATTCGAAAGAAAATGTATTGTTACACATAATATTTTTAACACCAATCGATTTCTAGAAGCTTTAAATATGCAAGTCCAAAATTACAACTCATTACACCAAGTAGTTTTTTAGTTATGCTTACTACATGATCCTCTTTGCAGAGTTTCAAATTTACACTTGCATAATTTCTAAACTACTCCATCGAATAAATTTTTGTTTGGCATCCGAAAGAAAACTTTACCAAAGGATCCAAATATGGTGTCCAAATTTGGTGTTCGTATTGAAAATTTCTAAGTTTGTTACAATTGCCATATGAAGACGATTCCTAAGCTTATTCTTTTGACATACAATTAAAGAAGACATAATTCCCATGGAACTATTAATAAAGAGGAAGTGACATATTTTTAAAATAGTGAAGCTTCAACTGTAACCGCTTTCGCAAGGGCTGATTACCTCTGGTGAAAACTTTCACCAGTAAATTTATATAGAAATTTTCTCCGTATTCAAAGGCCTTATTAATGCAAAATTTCAGTCATAAATAACGGCAGAAATATATTTTCAATTTTACTGGTGTAAGTTTACTTTTGCGGTAGCCATACCCTTCATTTCTGCCATATTGTGACAACCGGTGAAACAAACTTATTGTTTTACCAGTCAAACTGACACCAGTAAAAATAAATAGAAGTTTTTACGATATTTGTGAGAAAATATTTCCATGAACAAGACACTTAAAATAGGCAAAATTTTCTATTCAATTTTACTGGTGGGAGGTTTGCCCCGGCGGTATTCAGAAATTGTAGATCCAATTTAGAAAAAGCAGCCGCCATCTTGTGACAACCTCCTCAGTTACTTCACTCGCAACTGGTAGACAGTACACTATATGTCTCCTCCTCTTTATGCATAACTCCATTATAATTCCAAATCGGATAGATTTTTTTTTTCTGTACGTCTATTTAGCGGTAAAATAGATAAGAAGGATGTTGGTGGGGTGGGGGTCCGTTTTCTTTCTTTTGACCGAATTTAGTTGCAGGAATGATATCATGAAAGGGAAGTTTAAATTTCTACAAGATATTCTTCTTATTTTTAAAAATAAAATAGTAAATAATAAAAGAAAAATTCAAAGCTAATATTTTCACATTTGGGCATATTTTGAACAATGCTTTATGATTACAACACTCTAAAAATATTCTGTGTAAAATTACGGTACATGAACTGGCAGCAATATGATCAGTATATGTACCGTAATTCAGATAAACAGTGCCTATACATTATTTTAACAAAGATATCTCTTAAGAAAGTAGTTTATATACTGTATATACTAGTATAGTATATAAAACCGGATGTAAAACCGTATGTAATCGCTATAAATAGTGTAGGGTAGATAGGGTTAAAGACCCACACGGAGCAAAACACGCACCGGCTGATTTAATGTGAACGCAATGTTGACGATTTAACCAGTAGACGACAGTTAAGCTTCAGTCGTATCAGTTGTGTGTTGATAATTTGATTCTGTGCAGAGAAAATGAGGTAAAGTTTCAATATTTCATTTTTGATGTAATATTTTTTAAAAATTATCGTGATTGTTGAGCTGATAATACTGCGAATATCTACAAATCCAAAAATTCAATTCAATGAAGAACGGAAACTCTTTAGCTTTTAAATGTATTGTAGTTTACTTCAACTGCATTTGTTTAAACTTGTAGTTGGCCTGTTAAACAAAACATTGCAGACTGCCACATTCGTCACGAAGCAAAGGCCCGCACTGGTCCTAGATGAGGGGTTTTGCCCAATCAATGCAAATCCAACCCATTTACGTTGTGGGAAGCTTTATATTTTTTCTAAGTTAGATATCTGTCTAAACCTAATCTACTTAACTACATTTTTCTTTTTAAGTTTTTTTTCTGTAGAACGTGGGTATCTATCTTCCTACTTTTTAAAATAATTTTTTTTGCTCCATGAAACTTTTTTGCTTTAACCATTAATGAGCAGGAAAGATATCAATATTTCTCAATTACATAAAGCGGATAGTAATTTTGTTTAAGTACAAGGCATCCCTGATGACTGCTTTTGGCTCTACGTAGTCAAAATTATTTCATTTTACGATAATGGTAACCGTTGACAGTTTTAAAAGATGGTACCCAGTAGTTACAGAATCGGTTAACGATGCCTTCAAACGCATTGAATGTGTTCAACTTCTTTTATCTTAAACGATGAAATAGTTTTGCTAAATACCAAAATATCGTAAGACTAGGAAACAACTTGACAAATTTGAAACAATATTGAGTAATCGGTTTGCATTTCTTAAGGGGACTGTTTACCTTTTCAACACTTTTGTTTGTTTTAAAATATGGTTCAAATGGTGAAATCACTGCATTTTAATGTTAAAAAAAAATAGTGAATTTTGAAAAAAAAAATTAACTGCATATTTAATTAAAATTTTAAAAAAGTAAAAAAAAATTGCATTTCTTAAAAAATCCCCACTATTTTTTTTTTAATATTGATATTTTTGCCCAATGTTTTTTTTTAAGATTCTCAAATGTATATTACACAAAAATGGGTATGGATTTTTAGATACATCTAATATTACATTTAATGTAATCTTTTACTGATATACACTGCTCAAAACAATTAGGGGAGCACATGGTTTTAACGAAATTACGCAAATATTTACACCGATAAGTAACGTAAAATAAAACAACCATTATTTAAAGTGCTGTAGAAAACAGATAAAGAAAACTTCACACGTAAATCAAAGTTTATGACGTCAAAAACTGGAAAAAGGTGATAAGTGCAGAAATCGGAATTTTGCAGAAATGTCTGTTTCACTGCCTCAGTTGTAAAATTCAATTGCTCAGCTTGTGTTTTGAGAAAAGGTGGCTTAAAAATGTCACAACAACATGATTTACCGCAATCCATGGCTTGGCGTGTTATCGGGACAATTGAATTTGGGGAAACACAACGAAGTGTAGTGGACACTGTTGGAGTCGCAAGAAGTGTCCATGAAAGGCTGTAGAATCGATTCCAAGACACATGAAATGGTAGTCATCGACAAGTGCAAGGTCGAAAATGTGCTAATACAGAAACTGATGACCGATATATCCTGTTAACAGCCCGTCGAGACGGAACGGGCAATGCTAATCAGCTGTAAACACAGTTGTTCTTGGCCAAAGGACGAAGGGTGTCCAGCCAAACAGTCCAAAATAGGCTTCATCCGGGTGGTCTCTATGCACGTAAGCCAATGGACTGTATTCCGCTGACCTCAAACCACTGTGCGGCCCAAGGAAGGTGGGGAACTGAACATCGAGTTTGGAGGCAACGTTGTTGGAGTGAAATTCTGTTTACAGACGAGTCCCGATTCAGTCTGGATGTGACATCTGATGTGTTTTGACATGGAGAGAAAGAGGCACTCAAAATAATCCCACATTCGTTCGTGAAAGATCACATTACAGACGAGATGGCTTGATGCTCTTGGCTGGAATCAGAATAGGTGGACGTACGGGCCTGTATTTCATTTGGAATGGCACTTTGACGGTCCGGAGTAATACAGATGAGATACTGAGACCTCATGTCGTATTTTATGTTGCAGTAATTAGTGATTTCTTTTTTTCCATGCATGATAATGCCAGACTTTATACAGTTCGTCTTGTGGAAAACATGCTTGAAGCTAAAACAATACAGCGTATGGAATGACCAGCATGCGCTCCTGACCTAAATCCGATCGAGCATGTTTGGGACATACTCAGACGACGGAGTGCTGCAAGACCGAGGCCTTCTTTTACTGCCCGGGACTTGGAGATTGCAATTCTTGAGCAGTGGAACAGTATTCCCCAAAGTCTTATCGATAACCTGATCGCATCCATGGAAAACAGGTGTGCAGCAGTCTTAGCTGTTCTAAAAGACCACACGCCATATTAAAAATCTTGCATCATTTCTAAACAATATTTTTTTAATGATTTACATGAAACCAAATTGTTGCCCTAAACCATCTTTTCATGCTCTTTTCATCTTTTCAAAAAATAAAAGCTCCCTTACCATTTTTTTTGCATCTTTTTTTAATGCATTGCTACACGTGTGCTATCCATTTTATGCCCGTACATTGCTGTTTTGCACTGTTCTCTTCACTTTTTTGCTTGCTCCCCTAATTTTTTTGAGCAATGTATAAAAGTTTGCTCCCCTAAATATTTTGAGCAATGTAGTAAATTCTGATGAAATGTAACGCATCTTCATATACTTTTATTATTAAAAAAATAACAAAAAAACCTGAAGGCTAATTCCATACGTACATTTATCAAGTATATAATAAAGAAAATACATGAAAAAGTTTAAATTTCTATCTCGAATACAAAAATTCCCTGCCGGCCCGGCCTACAGGCGGAGGTAGATTTCGAAGTTAAGTATAATAATTTCACCAACAAAGACTAAATCATGATTGGACATAAATCCACTTTAACTATTTTATCTAGTCGCTTTTGACGATTTTTTATTTAATTTTTATATAATAGCTGATTTTATCAGAGTCATGTTAAGGCGGTATTAAAAAAAAATACTTAACCATGCTCAACAACACGAAATTTTCTGGCATATGAAACTTGCTGATGTGATTTTTGAAGAGATTTATAAGTGGCCTGTGTTTTTATTTTTCGTTCAATTAATTAGAACTTTATTTATGAACAGTTATTTTCTCAGTAGGACAATATTTTTCGTTTCTAACACAATCGCTTCGGAAAATTCTGTTCAAAATGCCCACTTTGATTTTATTTTTTGAAATATATTCTGCCTCTATCAAAAAATCGATCATTACGGTACATTATATAGTTTCTGAATAAGAGAACTACCAATTGGATGCGTTTGAGAGCAAAAATGAATTTAAAAATGAGTCGGAAAATAAGCAGTTGGGATTTGAATTCACCCCTAAGATGATTTTTTTCTTCTACCGCTATGTATTTTTAATTTGTTTTTGCTGTAAGAATTGGTCCTATCAAAAACTTGTCTATATAAATGTTGTAGACAATATTAAGGAGATATATGATAAATTAATGGGGATTTTATATCTTGTGAATTGACGGAGTTTGGGATTTTTTTCTTCTTCAACCCCCCCTTCCTTTTGTTTCCGTTTTTAATTTATTTTGCGGTTCGAATTGGTACTATCAAAAACTTGTCAATATAAAAGTTGTAGATAATATTAAGGAGATTTATAATAAAATTAATGGGATTTGATATCTTGAGAATTGACGAAGTTATGAATTTTTTTTCTCCCAAAAATCTGCGATACATAAATTTTGTTAAATTGTAATTCGAACTTAAATCGAAAATCACTGTAAAAAAACTTTTGACCTCATGGACAACCCTCCTGCAAGAAATTTTTAAATATCTGTCACCGTTTGCAAGTTATTGAATTTTAAAATCAGTCAGCCCTTTTTTGGACAACCGGTATATATATATATAAAAGTTTTTTACTGAGGGTGGTTTTGGGTTCTAGGGGTCATGATCGGTATAGATCTGCAAAATTTTTCAGAAATTCCAACATAGGGGAGAATGTAATAGGTAGTATTTTATACGAAATCTTCCTAAAAAAAGCCTTAGCATTTTTAAAACAGGAAAGTGACGAAAATATGAACATGGAGAAAAAGCCATTTAAAGTTTTAAGTTGTATGGGTAATTGCGCTGGATGTCTTAACAAAATTTATAATATCTCATGATATAATGGCTGTATGGGTAAAAATGAGGGGTCAAAATATTCACAATTAAACAAGCTTTCATTTAAAAAAAAAAAAATCGACACTTTGACTAATATAGGGGTCAACATTTCCATTAACCCTTGCCGGCGTGGAGCAATTCCGTTTGTAAAATGATGAAATGATGAACTGACACCGAAATTTACAAATGAATTTATTTGAAAATAAAGACTTGTTTATTTTCCTATACTTTATAAAAGGAAAATTTTAAGTAAATAATTCTGGTGCCAGTAATCTTAAATTAGGTGTCCTTTTTTGTGGACATCACCCACTAAAGGGTTAAGGGTTGTGTACCTTGGTATAATTCAATAACATTCATGTTTTACGTGCTAAAAGTTATTTTCAAAAAAACTGAAAGTTACTATTTTTGCCAAAACAACTTTTGAAAAGTGATTGCGAATACATTTTATTATAGCTTCATATTAACTTATATTCAGTATATTGTGTACCCAGATCTTCTGCATAAAATAACAAAATATTTACTTTTTTAAGTAAAACTCATTCGTTTTAGTTGAAATGGGACAAAAATACACAGTGCGGGACTTGGCCCAATCACTGTGGGTTTTTAACCCAGTACTGCGGGTTTTTACCGCAATCAAAAGGGCAAAGACACGCAGAGCAACGTTTTTAAAAAATTGCAATTTCTTTCAAAATTATAACTTGACAGAATCTAGGCTGGTGATGGGCACTGGCTGAGGTTCTAATATAACATGTTATTCATCTGTCAAACAAATTTAGACCAATGTTTTCATTCAAAATCAAAAGTTATGGAAAGTGCGAGTTTTTACCCCCAGCTAGCCTATATTAAGTACATGGTATATGTACTGAAAAAACATCTGTAATCTGTATATACCGTACATTAATTACCACCTTGTAATAATTTACAAAATATAGGGTCAATCTTTGATGCATGCCAGGACCAGGCAACCCCTTAGGAGTGGAGTTAGAGGTTTCTGATCGGCGTAGCCTTATGGATAAAGTTTTGGTTTTGGTTTTGTGTTTATGACGGCCGATTATCAACACGTGGGATATAGGCCCTGGGGGGTGCCCTTCGTGGGGGTCTTTCTAAGGGAACCTAACCCGTATTTACGCATGATAATCCACGGTTTCGAAGAAAACCACGAAAACTCCGAAACGGTTAGGCCGACGGGCGCGATTGGGTTCGAACCCAGCACCTCCCGTCTACCAGCTTCGAGAGCAGAACCTCTTGGCCACTCCTTATGGATAAAGAGATACCCCAATTCTAAATAAGCATGAATGAAATAGTGCAACTAATAGACATATGAAGACCTCAGATGATAAAGGTGATATGTGGCAAAATAATCATATGATTGAAGTTAATTAATGGTCCTCTATATCTGTTAAATTACTATTTGAAAAAAAAAAAACTAATACTCATAGAGATTTTAATTGATAAAGGAGGCATTTGACAATATACGCAAACAAAGATTTGGAAATTTACAGCTCATTTTCTCAAAATGATGACAGTAGTGTCACTTAACCCCTTTATCATCTGAGCTTTTCATATATCGTCGGTACCATGCCAAACTATCAAATATGAAAAGAGTGTTACCAGTGGGATAATTTTTTAAAAATTCAGATTTCTTGATTGGTACCACTTTTCTGAAATGGTAAAATTCCTCCCGTTTTCGCCTTAATTAGGGGAGACCGGGGGAATGCCGCCAACCCACCTAATTTAAAAACTAAGGGCAGTTTGAGATAGTGAATGTGCCTGCACTGTAGCGGCCAACAATATAAACAGTGCCTAAAGTGAGAGTGACTTTGCTTTACGTCGTTCGTTTGTTCTAGTGAAAAATGTAGTTTTCATCTAGTTGCTTATTATTTTGGAGCTTCAAATGAGTAGAGATAAACACCTTTTATTGTAACATTAGGTATTTAAGATAATATGACCCGTAATCTACATGCATTCGCCGACATTTTGATGCAATGTGTTGAACAAGTGCGGTTCTTCTTTCGGCTTTGCTTGGGGATTTCCGCCATATTGTCCTCTCGGGGTAATGCCGCCACCATGCAAATCGGATGAGAAATGGCCTCATTTTAATGTAGTGGAGCCGATTCAGCAGAGTGACTTTTGCAATATGAAGTAAATTGTAAGCTTAACCATTATTCTGCTCAATTACATTGCTTTCTAACTATTTTCAGTAGGTTGTGTGTTTCCTAGTATCCATTTGATGCATGTACTAGGTCATTAAAGAGTGGCGGCATTACCCCGGTACAGTGGCGGAATTACCCCAGTGTCCTGGGTAATCCCGCCACTGTGCAGAGGTTTAAAAAATATTTTTTTATGTATGCTTACTTTACAGTTATGATTACGGTTAAATTTATACAGATACTAAAGATGATGATTCAGCTTTAGAATTTTTACTATTAAAAAATAAACATTTTTTGGAGGTGAAAAAATTTAAATTCCCTTAAGGTGTCACCATTCCCCCGGTCTCCCCTAATATATGCCATTAAATAAGGCGAATTTTACTATTTCAAAAAAGTGATGTCAATCAAGAAATCTGAATGTAAAAAAAAAGTTTTCTACTGACAACACTGTTTTCATATTCGATAGTTTGACATGCTACCGTCGATATAACCATTCATATTTGTTTAAACTGGTTGAATCAGAATTTTACACTAATAAATAAAAAAAGTGGAAAATTATCACACCGTTAAAAAATACATTCGAAAGCTGTTAAAACTTAAAAAAAAAAAAAAAGGTTGAATGTGGAATATTTTTACAATAAAAGAAATCTTAACAATCAAAGATTAAGAAAATTCATCACAAGCTTTTTTATTCTTATTCTTATATATTTTACATTAAAAAAAATATTTATATGAAAAAGAGATTTTTTTTCCAAACTTTTAGTATTAATGTTTTTACAAATAGCTCTAGAGGTAATTCAGAAACAGCATATAATCTGAAAAAAAAATTAACTTAAAAAATTTAACTTTTCAAAAACAATTTCAGCTTTAAGCAAGAATTTAACTGACAGTAATAAGTTTTAAAATAGAGACATGTTTGTACAGTTGCTTTAAATTAATCAAGTTTCTAAATGGTAAATGATTGATTTTATTGTATTCATATTTTACCATGAAGAAGACTGATTCTCTTATACTTTTTCATCTGTTCAAATCATAATCGACTACTTTTTTGACCTTTTACTACTGGATCAAAATAAACTTTTATTTAGCAAAGATTTTTGAAAAATCACATTTGTTTTTAATTAAAGGTCAGATACTTTTGAAATATCAAAATTTAGCGAAAATTATAGCTTGCTGCACCTTGAAAATCACATGAGCCACTTATTACCAAACAAAGAATATATTAAAATTTTGATTTGTAAGAAATTAAATATATTAAATTTGTATTAAGGCCCCATGGTGGTTTATAATATTATTTTCTTTTTCTTGTTGTGGACTGAAATCCCTTTAAAGGGGTTGACATTCCCCATCTTTCGACTGCATTTTATAACTCCTTATTGGTAATAAATAGTTGTTGTTGTTGTTGTTTATGACGGCCAATTTTCAACACGAGGGATAAGGGCGGGGGGAGTGCCGTCCGTGGGGGTCTTTCTAAAGAACCTAACCCGAATTTACGCAAAGAAATCCAAGGTTCGAAGAAAACTACGAAAAACTCCGAACGATTAGGCCGACGGGTGCGATTGGATTCGAACCAGCATCGAGAGCAGAATCTCTTGGCACTGATGGGGCGGTAAGAAATAGGCAGAAAACAGTAAGATAAAAGTTTTCTTTTTTTATTAGTTTTTTTCGAGTGCTCTCAAAGTAACAATTATTAATAATATTTGAAAAAAAAATTGAAAAAAATTCTTAAATACAGAATTTGTGATGTATAAACCTCGGAACAAATGAGCAGGCTTTTCATCAGAAATTGTATTTAATTAATGTAGCCAAATATGTAAGATACATTTTCTTAAATAAAATTGCTGGTCCAAAACATCTTTAGTTATTCCGCGGATTATTTGTCGGAAATTACAAAATTTTTGATTTTTATAAAATTTACAAATGTTCTTAAAAGTATGTTTTGTTAGCATTCAGTAGAATTATCTAAAAAAAATAACTTTTCTTTTTTATTTATCTTTTACCATTAATAAGTTATAAAGAAAATCGGAAAATACTGGTTAAGTCAAAATGAATATAGCGATTACAAACGACTATAACTATTTAATGGAAAATAATTTATCAATAAGATTAACACAGAATGTAGGCGGAACTTCAAAATTTCTTTACGTAAGGCGCAGGTGCAGTGAAGCGGAAGCCTACGCATGCGCGATTTGAAACTTTACAACGACAAGAAACCTGTTCATTGCGGCCGTCTCATTAGTAAAAATGGCCATTTATGACGATAAAATTGGCTGATTTTTTTCTATGGGGTTATGTGAAAGACAGGGTTCCTCCCATGTCCAAAACAATTGTAGAACTCAAAGTATGCATTTTTAATGCGCTTGCGTCGGTGACTGAACAAATGCTTCAGAATGTATGGCGTGAAATGGACTACCACCTAGATGTTGTTCATGTGACCAAGGGAAGTCATGCGACTTCCCTTGTAGAACATCTAAGACGTATGTATACAAAATTTTGAAGTTCCATCTACATTCTGTGTTAATCTTATCGATAAATTATTTTCCATTAAATAGTTATAGCCATTTGTAATCGCTATATTCATTTTTAATTACCCGGTATTTAGCAAATAAATTTTTTTAAAAGTTTTTTCGTCCAACAACAAAACAAATTACGCATAGTGTACTTCATGAACCCTAATAATGCCCAAAGTTTCATAAATTTTTGAACATCTGGTTTGGGAATCTATCTGTTTAGCTATATAAAAGGATTACACGGGTCTATAAATTTGAATGCAGCTGAACTTAAAACAAAAATCTATATTGATACTTAAGATTTATTTCCCTTTTTTTTTTATCATAAAATAAATAGACATCAAAGGCTATGTACGTGCACTGAGAAAAATGACACTTTCAAATCTGAGTACGGTTATGTTTTCATTTTGTTATGAAACTTTTAGTTTCAAATATGAAGATCCAATGCTTTCATTTCTGAAATACCAGAAATACTTAGTTTCAAACAAAATTACTTATCATTCGTTAAACGTAGTAAATTTTACCAGTGTAGTTGAATTTATTCCTATTATTTCATTTGTTATGATTTCGCACGAAACGCTCCTTTCAGTAATAATTTATAACATGAAATGTGGCGAACTACATTTTTATAGTGTTCGCGGAAGAACACATAAAAGCCGTCGTAATATAATCGCGAAACCATAAATTTTATCCTTAAGCCTTTGAAATCGAAGAATGGATGAATTCGTAAAGGAAGGACTTCGCAGGTGGAATTTGACAACCATCAGCAATATATAAATAGAAACATCATGAATAATCGTGATTAAACATCATGAATAAAGCGTTATGTGCTCATATTTGAGTATGTCCACGTTTTCAGAAATGAGTATATATATACATGTTTCAAACTTGAGTATTTTTGATTCGGAGCCATTTTGACCATGCGACATACTCTGATTTGAGTATTTTTTACTCAGTTTTCAAAATGTCGTTTTTAGAGTGTTATTAGCAAAAACCCGACAGTCTTTAGATATTCTTTATATAGTAAGAGACATTCAACGATCGTCAGCAACAGCAAAATCTCATGTTAACATATGGGAAAATTTCAATATTTAATTAGACATTATCTATAATGCATTTTTCAAATTTTGATTTTCACTATCAGGTTGAGAAACTGACATCGAGATACTTCGTTTTCAAAAAATTAAAGTACATTTTTAGAGTTAATAAATTTTACTTAATAAAAAAATTTTTAAATGCCATTTTACAATTTCTAAAATTTAGAGAGACTGTTGATAAAAATGTGGTAAGTCGGCATTAAACGTCAATATTTTGATGGTGAAGCAAAATTTTGAAATGCGCTTAATTTTAGAAGATATCGTGTGTCGAAATTTCTTCATAGGTTAGGATGAAATATCAAGATCGACGACGATCACTAAAGAGTTTCCTTAAAATCTCGTGTACAAAGTGTACCAAAAATGAAGCTGTCTTCAATATTTGAGCATTTGAAGATATTTATGCAATGTAAATTGCAAAATTGTTTAAAATAAGATAGAAAATAAGATTATGTTAATGAAGTTGTTCTCCCGATATTTTTCAAAACGTTACACGTTTTAAAATTATATACAACAAAAATGATTTTAGATTTCGTATAGAAAATTTTCTAGACAACATTAATCAATTAGAATTTTTTTCTTTTGATGCAACAAGATCATTACAAAAAACTGCAGGCCTCTATATTTAAAATTTAATAAGTTGTGATTAATTAAAAATTTAACATTGCGAAAGGGGGGCAAAAAAGATAATAGCTTGTAAATGTGTGCGACATTACAAGAAAAAGACAAGAGGGACGAATAATGCATATGCAGGCAACTTTAACAGGTTGACCGCCGCAGACTGTAACGAATAGGTTTTTTTTTCAGACATTGACAAAGTGTTTTTCAGTGTTTATCGAGTCGGTTCACAATTCCCGATCGCTGGTTAATTTTATACAATTTTAATTGAAAAATATTAAATTTTATATATTTTTACATTTTGAACGCCAAATTGAAATAATTAAACATTCCTGTGTGTGTGTGGGGGGGGGGGGGAGGGTAATTACGTGGTAATAAATTATCAATAGTTCTGTTGCAATAAATTGTCTTCTATATGAAAATATTACTGGCACACGTATTCGTGTTGCACGTCAGTCAATATATTGAATAAGAAAGAAAAAACATGCATCAAGCATTGATTATGAAACACTTTCTAACACTTCCAGTATTCTTTAACGAAAACTTCGCTGTTTAATGAGGTAAAAAAATCTAAGTAATAATTTTAGAAAATGCATAACACATTTGAAAACAATATATCAGTAATTGCCCTCCCTAGCCGGAAAAGTAGTGCAATTCTTTTGTGCAAACCTGTATTTCTTCTACATATTTGTATATATTTTACATAGTATGGTAAAACTTAGTTTAGCAATAAAATGCATAGTAGGTTGAAAATTCACTTTCAGTGATTTCTACCAATATACAGAAACATACTTGAATTATTTTGTACAGCCCTATATATTACCGAAAGATTTTTATTTGCGCACATATTAAGCTAAAATTTAATTCAGGCTAAAGCATGGTTAAATCTACGGAAATCACACTTCCAGACATTATCATCCCTACGAGGTTATGTATCCAATTCTTTGCGTGCCCCTGCATACGATTTAATTTATATTATACAAACATCTCATTCACATTAGTATACTAAATTCAATTTGAAAGTGCATAACTCAATTAAAAGCCGCCTATAAGCCATTTACGCTGCTACTACGCAATGTTTACGAATTTTTTTGTGTAGCCCTGTATATGATATGTCCATTTATACACACCACATAGTAAGCAAAACGTTAGTTATGTTGGAAATACTAATCTTTTCAGAAATAGATAAAACTTATCATATATCAAGTTAATTGCTTTTCAAAAACACTTAATGCCTGCAATAAATAAGACTATTTACTTCTTCCACCCATCATGTTACAAAAATAGAAAATTTCTTCATATTTCATCTATTAAACTGTCAATCAAATGTTAACAAACATTTACATTATAAAGCTGCAGTATTGACATTAGAAAACTATAAGAATAATTTATAGACTTTAAATGAAAATGAGTGTCTTATTAATATACACTGCTCAAAACAATTAAAGGATATTTGAAGTTTTATATAAAATAAAGATATAAACGAAATTTTTTTGCCACAAATAGAAGAAGAGAATCACAATGCAAATTTTTCTGGTTTTCAAACTGGGGAGTATGCAAATTTTGAGTTCGACGTCAAAAACGTCGCTTCAGCGGCAGCGAATGAAATTTGACTTTCAACTGGATAAAAGAGAATGAAGACAAGGATGATCGGCATTCAGTGATTGCTTTGTTTCGATGAGTACGATGTCTCAGCGAAGTCATTTGACAGATTCAGAAGCGTTGAGAATTGTTGGTAGGTTAGAAGGGGGCCAAACTCAAGCCGAAGTAGCGCAAGCCATTGGAGTGTCACAAAGTGTCATTTCCAGGATCTGGAACCGTTTTTTGGAGAGTGGATGTGCAGGCCGAAGACCAGGGCAAGGTCGTAGACGGGTAACAACGCCCAATGAAGATCGGTATTTAGCGTTAACAGCTCGGAGACACCGAACCACGAACGCTACTCTTCTCCAACAACACCTTCGCTCGGCTACAGGCACCACGATTTCAACTCAGACTGTCCGAAACCGGCTCCATGCTGTAGGTCTGTATGCTCGCCGACCGATGGTATGTGTTAGATTAACATCAAGGCATCGTCGCGACCGCAGGGAGTGGGCAACCGAGCATGTCAACTGGAGGAGAAATGAATGGAGCAATATTCTGTTTTCTGACGAGTCCCGTTTTTCTGTGCATCCGGATAATAGGCGTATTTTCATCTGGAGGGACCGTGGCAGTAGGAATAATCCTGCGTTCGTGCACGAAAGTGTCAGATTTAACGGTGGAGGAGTGTTGGTGTATGGTGGCATCTCCATTGACGGGCGCACTGACCTCTACATCATTCGAGGTGGAGCTCTGACTGGTCGCCGATATAGGGATGAGATCCTCAGACCTATTGTAGCCCCTTACACTGCAGCAATCGGAGATAACTTCATTTTAATGGACGATAACTGCAGGCCACATCGTGCAAACCTGGTGGAGGATTTCCTTTTCGAGGAAGGAATCGTTCGAATAGAATGGCCAGCGTGTTCTCCAGACATGAATCCAATCGAGCACGTTTGGGACGCTCTAGGAAGACGAGTTTCTGGTCGCCAACAACCCCCACAAACTCTCCAAGAACTGGAAAGAGCTCTTCTGGAAGAGTGGGGCAGAATACCCCAACTCGTCATTAATAGCCTCATTGAGTGCATGCCTCAAAGGTGTTCAACGTTGCTGGCCGCCCGTGGAAACCATACCCCCTACTGAAAATGATTTTCTTTGAAGAAAACACCTTTTCTTATTCTTTTTTTCTCATATGCACAAATTGTGTTTTTTTCCTTTAGTACACAAATGCGCAATAAAATGCATTTTTTTCTGCCAAACATGTGTAATTTATTCTCATATAACGTACTATGTCTGTCGTCCATGTATCAATCAGCTAGACAGTTTACCAGATACAAAATCTACCTAAAACTGCAATATCCTTTAATTGTTTTGAGCAGTGTATATAACCTTGAATTTATTTATGTTATTAATCAAGACTATATAATGTTATGTATTATTTTCTTTCAGTGTCTGTAAACATTTAATCAAGTAAAGAGCAAAAATAAATGCTCCAATATGTATCTTTAGAAATATAAATATATCAGTTTAAAACCATAAGTGCTGAAAATTCCTGGGATATAAATAATGACAAATATACACATTTTTAATAAATAAATTCACAAGTTCTTTACAGTTGAAACGATTATGGATAGTTCAAATCGTTAATGGATTAAATCTTATTTTCTTGGATAAGAAGAGAATTACCGTGGACAATCCTGAAAAAGAAGGTAAGCTGATTTCCCTTACCTTTATTATATGATTTAAATGTGATTATTTTTATATCACATTAGTCTCAATTTCTATAGTCACATAATCTAACAATGATTATGAGACTGATGTGCTGCCTTCCTTAAATATTAAATATTGGTATACGATAATTTAATAATGGGGTTTATTTGAAAATTAAAGGGTGGTAATAGAATCAAAAATGGTTTCAGTAAAAGATGCACAGATAATAGAGAAGCTCAACTCGTCCAATTATAGTATTTGGAAATTTAAAATTGAGATGCTTTTTATATAAGATCTTTTTGAGAATTACTGAAGAACCACCAAACCCAATTACAACCGATTGGTCCAAAAAGCACCGGAAGGCCAGAGCCATTGTAAACCTCAATATCGAGGATAGTCAGATCGTTCATGTAAAAAATATTCAGAATGCTAGAGATACATGGAACACTTTAAAATCAATTCATGAAAGAAGTAACTGATCGAGTAAGCTATAGGGGGAACTTGGGACACTTGACCCATGGAGATACTTGACCCAAGGCTTTTTTCTCAGAATTGGGAAAGTTTTGTAAGTTGGAAGTAGCATCATTTCTTTCCTTTCAGTTAGCTGACCACATGGCGAAAATAACAACTGAATCATTGCATAAGTTTTTAAACTATCAGACAAAATTCATTTTCATGCTCCAAAAGTAAATTTTTTGTTCTGTAAACTCCGATGTTTTATTTTTTTATGTTTAAAGGTAAGACTTTTTTAATTGGTCATTTGTTTTATACATGTTTTTAGCTACAGTAACATGTATAATAATATTAATCTTCTCATTAGCAAATTGCTGCATTTTAGGGTTATGTAGAAATGTGGAACTAGGGATACTTGACCCAAGTCACCTAGGGATACTTAACCCAAGATTGGGATTAGTATTATTCAAATGCATTTAGCATGTTTAATTTATGAATTAAAAATATTATAATATTAAATATTATAAGCATATAAATATAAATATTATAAGTAAATGATTGGGTTCTTGTCAAATATTGTGAGAAGCGGAATACAAGAAGATTTGTTGGAAAAGTTCTTGAAATTAATTCTGACGGGCTTACTATTCAGTTTGCAAGAAGAATGGATGGTATGCCATTTAAATGGCTTGAAATGAATGATTTATCATAAGTTGATCCTGACCAAATCGAAGCTATTCTTCATCCGCCTGAGTTTTTGATGCAAATGATAGAATTACAAGTTTTGTATTTAAATATGACTTTACATTTGGAGTTTAATAAATTGTTATTTTTTTTTATTCTGGAACTTGTTTAGGCACAGAATGAATTTTAGATTGCTGACATTTTGAACTTTATACAATAAAAATTAAAATTGGGTACATTAATGTAATAATGCCTATGTAATAAAAATTAAAAGTATTAATTTTGTTTGACAAAAATAAAAAAAAATATTAACCCTAATGTTAATTTTGTTCTTATGTAAAAGTGTTTTCTTTTATTATTTTAAATCATACACCTAAATCTATGACTTGTCAAGTATCCCTAATGGGTGGGTGAAGTATCCCTATACATTGGGATACTTGACCCAAATTGAAAGTTTTGAATATTCATAATTTACTACCTTTTATAATTAATACTTCGGAATAATAATAATACATATTGTGTAATACTTCATTAAGTGTATATGTAGACTGCATTTACGCACTCATAAGTAATGTAAAAAAACAATTAATAATCCAAAACTAACAATTGGGTCAAGTATCCCTAGTTTCCCCTACCTTTTACGCAAGTTGTATAGCACGAAATTAATTGAAAGTGGTGATATGGTTAAACATATCACAAACATACTTGAAATAGTTGACAAATTATCAGCTATAGGTGAAAATATCAAAGATAATCATATCTCAGCACTTTTGCTGTGTAACTTACCAGCTTCATATGACACCCTCATTACGGCACTTGAAACCTGAAATGAAGAAGAATTGACACCTACTTTTATAAAAAGTAAATTGATCGACGAATTTAATCGCAGGAGCGATAGTTTGGAATCATCCGAAAATACCGCTAGAGTATGCAAAACTACGAAGAAATTTAACAGTGCGGGTTACAAATTCAATAATGTGGGATATAAAAAGAAACAAAAATGCTGTTCAAATTGCAAATTGAAAAATCATTCCACTAAAGAATGCAGGAATGATAAAAATAAACAAAACAATCCTTCCCATAATACATATTATAAACAAAACTACAAGAAAATTTTCAATTCTTCTCTTGTTTTCCAAAAGGATGATAAAAATGTTAGAAATGATTATGTATCAAATTCGGATAAAAATGCCGATTGTAATGAGTATGAAAGTGATCAAGGTACTAAACACTGTGCGTTTATAATAAAACCGCGCAATAACAAAGCGTGGATAGTTGACAGTGGCAGTTCTAGTCACATAACAAATGATCAACATTTATTTACAGAAATTAAATCAAATGAAAAAAAAATATGTTGTTATTGCAAATGGAAACAAATTAGTTTCTTGTGGATCGGGAAACACACTAATAAATACAATAACTTCAGACGGTGAAACGCACAACATAACACTTAAAGATGTTTTATTTGTTCCAGAAATAGTCAAATCTTTTTTTCGTTAGTAAAGCTACAGAAAACGGATGCGAAATTTTATTCAAAAATGATAAATGTAACTTAACATTTAACGGAATAACTCGCCTGGAAGCAGTAAAGAAAAATAACTTATATGAAATTCAATTAGCAAATGAAACCGCAAACATAAACTATGTAAATAAAACTTACGCTTGTAACAATAATAATTGCATAGAACTATGGCACAGAAGGTTTGGCCATAAAAATTTTGCATCTATCAAACAAATCGAAGAAAAACACCTAGCGAAAAGAATACAAATAAATAAATGTAAACATGGCACAACTTGTGAAACTTGCATCAAAACAAAGCTTACAGATGCACCTCACACAAAATTAGCAGATTATAGAGCCACAAAACGATTGGCGTTGATACACTCTGACGTATGTGGGCCTTTCCAAACACCAACCATAGGGGGACAATCACATTTCTTAACCTGTGTAGATGATTATTCAAGATTTACCATTCTGTATTTATTATCAAAGAAATCAGAAGTGTATGAAAAAGTTAAGGAATTCGTTGCCTTAGTTAGTAATAAATTTGGCGAAAAGCCGGAAAGTATAAGAACGGACAATGGAGGGGAATTTAACAACGATTTAGTTGACAACTATCTTAGAAAAAATGGCATAAAGCACTAACACACTGTTCCGTACTTTCCGAGCCAAAATAGTGTTGCTGAACTCAAAAACAGAACACTGATTGAAATGACTATAGCTTTGCTTAGCGGAGCAAACTTGCCTTAAAAATTCTGGGGTGAAGTTATCTGTACGGCGAATCGCCTTCAAAACCGATTGCCTACAAAAGCTAATGATAAGTCCCCGTTTGAGCTTTGGTATGAACGACCACCAAATTTACATTACCTTAGAGTGTTTGGCTGTAAAGCCTTTGCTTATGTCAACAAAAATAAACGACAAAAATTAGATGATAAGGCGGTATGAAGGTATTTTTGTGGGCTACGACAATTACTCCAAAGGGTACCGTATTTACGCAAGTGGTAAAGAAATAATAATCGCCAGAACAGTAAAGTTTCTAGAAAATAAAAAAATATACACGAAGGTAGAAACACAATTAAATTTGAGAGAAAAACCATCTGATGAAAATGAAAAATCACAGAATAAAAACATTTTAGAAATTGAATTCACAAACACTAAAGACACACCAAGTGAGTCTAAACAATTAACACCAGAACCAAGGCGGTCGAACAGATCAAATAAAGGAGTCTTTCCAGACCGATTCGTTTACATGATACGCCATAAACATATTACAGAACCAGAAAATTTTCATGACATAATGAATATTAAAAATCCTGAAGTAAAACAAAACTGGTTAATTGCGACACAAGAAGAGATAAATTCTCTTAACAAAAACAAAACATGGACACTAGTTGATCCCCGCAAGGTAAAAAAATAATTGAATCCAGGTGGATTTTTAAAACCAAATATGACGATCAAGGAAGAATACAGAAATATAAAGCGAGATTAGTGGCGAAAGGATATTATCAAAAATATGGCATAGATTACGAAGAAACTTTTGCTCCTGTTGTTTCATACACGACACTTAAATGCTTTATTGAAGCAGCAGCTTATCACAAATTAAAAATTAACCACGTTGATATAAAAACGGCTTTCCTGTATGGCAATTTAGATGAAGAAATTTACATAACTCTGCCAGAAGGCTATATTATTCCAAACCAAGAAAACAAAGTATGTCGATTGAATAAACCCATTTATGGATTGAAACAAGCAGCCAGGGCATGGCACACTAAGATAACAAAATCATTAAATGACTTAAAATTCAAATAGTCTAATTCGGATACATGTTTATACATTCGAAATGAAGGAGAAAAGAAAACGTATATAATCGTTTATGTTGATGATATTTTCATAGCAGGAAAAGATGAAGAAATTAAAGATATAATAGTAAAACTTAAGAATGAATATGAATTAAAAAATCTGGGAGAACTAAGTTTTTATTTAGGTATCAAAATAGAGAAAACAGCAGAAGGTTACCAATTAAATCAAAAAACTAAAATAGACGAATTAGTAAAAAAGTTTAAATTAGAGGAAGCTAAACCCGTAGGTACTCGGATGGAACCTAATTTTAATAGATTAGAAGATAATGACAATCTATTGCAAAATAATGTTAAATATAGACAGGCGATAGGTTCAGTACTTTATATCGCATTTGTCAGTAGACCTGATATTTCTGGTGCTGTGAATATTTTAAGTAGAAGAAACGAATCACCACGTGAAAAAGATTGGATGGCAGTTTAAAAAGTAATACGATATTTAAACTGCACAAAACAACTAAACTTGCACATAGACACGAAAACTAAACTGATTTTAAAGGCTTATGCAGATGCCGATTGGGCAGGTGATACTAGCACAAGAAAATCAACCAGCGGCAATCATTTTACTTTAGGTAATAATCCAATTCAATGTATTGCTCTTTCATCAGCAGAAGCTGAATATGTCTCAGCCGCAAATGCAGGGCAAGAAATCTTGTATTTAGTGAAACTCCTGGAAGATTTAGATCTAGCACAGACAAAGCCTATCACTTTATATGAAGATAACCAAAGCTGCATCAAAATGGTAGAAAGTGAGAAGTTTTCAAAAGGAAATAAGCACATCGATATCCGTTTCCATGCAATCAAACGACTCAAAGAAAATGGAATAATTGAATTAAAGTACTGTCCAGCGAAATATATGATTGCTGATGCCCTGACTAAACCTGTCCCAACCTGAATTACAAAATCACAGAAAATCAATGAACTTGATTGCTCACCAATCTGAAGAGATTAAGGGGGCATGTTGGAAATACTAATCTCTTCAGAAATTGATAAAGCTTATCATATATCAAGTTAATTTCTTTTCAAAAACACTTAATGCCTGCAATAAATAACACTTTTTACTTCTTCCACCCCTCATGTTAAAAAAATAGAAAATTTCTTCCTGTTTCATCTATTGAACTGTGAATCAAATATTAATAAACATTTACATTATAAAGCTGCAGTATCGACATTACAAAACTATAAGAACAATTTATAGATTTTAAATGAAAATGAGTGTTTTATTAATATATATAACCTTGAATTTATTTATGCTATTAATCAAGACTAAATAATGTTATGTATTCTTTCAGTGTCTTTAAAAATTTAATCAAGTAAGGAGCAAAAATAAATGCTCCAATATGTATCTTTAGAAATATAAATATTTTAGTTTAACACCATAAGTGCTGAAACTTCCTGGGATATAAATAATAACAAATGTACACATTTTTAATAAATAAATTCACAAATTCTTTACAGGTGAAACGATTATGGATAATTCAAAGCATTAATGGATTAAATCTTATTTTCTTGGATAAGAAGAAAATTACCGTGGACGATCCTGAAAAATAAGTTAAACTGATTTCCCTTATCTTTATTATATGATTTAAATGTGATTATTTTTGTATCACTTTAGTCTCAATTTTAATAATTTAACAAGCTAAACTTAAACATGCATACCATAAATGAAATCCCAATTTCAGCAATTATCGCTAATAAACAGTACTTCAGATACAGTAATGTATCCGAATCTTTGTGTTTTCCTGTATTTGAACAATAAATGCTATGCACATCATATTATACAACAATATCTTGTAGTAATACTCAATAATATATATCAAATTCATTATATTTGAAATAGTGTAACAAAACTAAAATACGCTGCAAATAGTTTTTGCCCGTAGACCATTATGTATTGGAATTATTTTGTGTAGCCCTGTAAATGAATAATAAATGCTTTGCACCCTATGTTCTACAGAATGTACGTTTTAGTGCACTTCACAAATGATAGCAATTTCATTATGTTCGAAATGGTCTAAAATAATTAAAACGAACTTGAAACGATTTTTTCCCCATTGACCGTAATGTCACGGAATACTTTTGACCGTCCCTGTAAATGAATTATAAATACTACACACTTCATTTTCAGTAGCAATCGTGCTATAGTAAACTTCAATAACATACAAAAAATTCAGAGCGGTCCGACTATATTTTAGTAGAGTTACAGCTTGGACAGCCGGCCAAACAAACAGAAGTTATGAACATTTTTCAACTATATTGGAAAGTGTTAAAAAAAATTATCGATGTTTGAAGCAATATTAATGGCAAAGAACTCCAAAATATTTTCAAAATAATTACCAGAAGTGCTCAATGAGATATTGGAGATGAGAGGAAACACTTAGCGACTTAGCCTTGTTAATTTTATTATTATTTTTTTTAATCTTTCTGCAATTTAAAACTACATTTCTCTCTTTACATGATTTGCCTGTGTAATGCTTTAGTTAGATGTATTTGTATGCACTTTTCCCCCGCTTTCACTTGTTAATATATTTATTAACTAAAAAAATCCCTGCCGGCCCGGCCTACAGGCAGAGGTAGATTTCGAAGTTAAGTATACTAATTTCACCAACAAAAACTAAATCATTATTAGATATAAATCCACTTTAACAGTTTTATCTGTCTTCTTTTGACGAGTTTTTATTTCCTTTTTATAAAATAGCTGGTTTTATCAGAATCATGTTAAGGCGATATTAAAAAAATATTTTTCCATACTCAACAACTCGAAATTTTCTGGCACATTTTCAGATTAATTTTTAATAAAAAAAAAATATGAAACATGCCTGACGTGATTTTTGAAAAGATTTATAAGCGACCTGTGTTTTTATTTTTCTTTCAATTAATTAAAACTTGATTAATAAACAATTATTTTCTCAGTAGGGCAAGATTTTTCGTTTCTAACACAATCGCTTCGGGAAATTCTGTTCAAAATGCCCACTTTGACATCATTTTTTGAAATATATTCTGCCTCTATCAAAAAACCGATCATTACTGTACATTATATAGTTTCTGAATAAGAGAATCTAGCAATTGGATGCGTTTGAGAGCAAAAATGAACATAAAAATGAGTAAGAAAATAGACAGCTTGGATTTGAATGCACCCATAATAAGATGATTTTTTTCTTCAACCGCTATGTATTTTTAATTTATTTTTGCTGTAAGAATTGGTACTATCCAAAACTTGTCTATATAGATGTTGTAGACAATATTAAGAAGATATATGATAAATTCATGGGGATTTTATATCTTTTGAATTGACGGAGTTATGGATTTTTTACTTCTTCAAACCCCCTTTTTGTTTTCGTTTTTAATTTTTTTGCGGTACGAATTGGTCCTATCAAAAACTCGTGAGTATAAAAGTTGTAGATAATATTAAGGAGATTTATAATAAAATTAATTGGAATTGATATCTTGAGAATTGACGAAGCTATGAATTTTTTTCTCCCAAAAACCCTATTTTTTGCGCCCCTTGAGCCCATTTTTAACTTTATCAAAAATCTATGATACATAAAATTTTGGCCCTATTTTTAGAAGTAATAAAAACTTTAAACTGATTTGATATGTACAAAAATTAAGAAGTTATGGGGGGGGGTTTCGGTTTTCACAAAACCCCTCCCTATTTCCATCCCCTTGGTCCGATTTTGCCCATTAACGAACTTGACCAGATTTTATGCCCTTTGATTTTATGTATCAGTTTGGAAGAGATTGGTGCAGAATTACGAAAGTTATCGTGTCCAGAAGAAAGTGATATATATAGATAGATATATATATATATAGATAGATAGATATATAAAGTTTTTTACTGGGGATGGTTTTGGGTTCTAGGAGTCATGATCGGTGTAGATCTGTAAAAAGTTTTCAGAAATTCCAACATAGGAACGATCCCAATAGGTAGTATTTCATACGAAATCTACCTAAAACGCCGACATTAATTTGTGAATCGTCCCTATTTTTCTCGATGAAATAGCCTTTTAATTACTACGAAAAAGTGGTGCAAGTCAGCTTCCCCCCTTATTTTACAATTTAGTTAATTTTAAAGATCACATGTGTGAAGGGATTTTTTAATCACCATGTTACAGCAAAAGCAAAAAATTCTTGTTGACCAGTTTTGGCTGGAAGGGCTGTCTAAATATTTAAAAGCTGTATTTTTTTAATTAACAAAATTACATTAAAATATTGAACAAGCTGGTGGAATGCAGTATAGGGAAAACACTTCTTATACCATAAAAATTAAGAAATGCGTAAGGCCGTTCAAAAGAACTTTGTTTTTCGTGATCATGCGCAAAGAACACGTGTTACCATTTTGAAAACAAGAGCAAGCTAAGATCAGGCGCAAAGACACGTGCTATCACTTTGAAAGAATACTTCTGCTTTCAAAGTCGTCCCGTAGCACGTGTTCTTTGTGCCTGATGAAAAAAGACAAAATTATTTCGAAAGCATTGCATATTTCCTAGCTTTTATGGTGTTATTAAGAAGTTTTTTGCCCTTAACAGAACTATTTCATTAACACAACCTTATTTTGAGCAGTCTTTAAATTTTCACTACGTACTTATCACCTTACAGAGAATAAAAATTAAGAGCGTTTCAATCTTTTTGGACACCCTGTATTTTCTATGTGTTGAAATTATCAAATTGTAAATATAAGATTCCCAAAATACGGTATTTACAGCATAATTTGTACACCTCATGCGTTTAAAAGAAATTTTGACCAAAAAAGAAAAAAAGATTCGTATCATTTTCGCATCCTCCTTTAAAAGAAAATTTAGGTTCAAATAAAAAGTGTACCTGTCAGATAAAGAATCAATAGGAAAGTCTAAAATAATAAAACAGAATTTCAGATTATTCTAACCGTACCTTAGCAATTTTGATTTTATAATCAGATTTAACGTTATTTTTTTCAACGTTCTGTGTATCCGAAGGAGCATGTGCTTGTGTCCTGCAATTCTCAGATTTCACCTTATCCTCCCTGTCGAAAATTAATCAGTCTAGGTTACCATGTACGCTAATGGCGCCTGGAGCATATAAAATCCGTCGTGGGTGCAAAGTCCTCCAAGTCACCTGTGAATTGTACCTCTGGAAGTGCCTTGCAATGTGAAGATCTCATCATCTGATCAAGACCTAAATTACAAGATCAACTTGAGTAACAATGTGCAGGTGCCAACAACAATATATATGTTGAGTAATCGGAATAAAAAAGTTCACAACTAAGAAGTAGGCACTGCCGTTGGAAAGACTAACTAGGCGCTTGTCTGGTTTATTGCTGTTAGGCGGTGATTAGGCGGTCACCCGCCCCGATACCAGGTATCAAACCCATTCAGCTGGGACAACGCGGCAGGTATGGGCCTGGTCATCGGTTAGAAAGAAAGAGATCAGTCTAAGTTAATACATTTGATAATATTTTTCTTGCTGTAAAATTATAATGTTAAAAAAAAAAAAGTTTCCCGCAGACTTTAAATTTAAAGCGGTTCACTTTGCTGAAAAGTTAGCTTTTAAATTCTACTGATGCTCTCTTGTTAAGTTTATTAGTATTATTATCCTAGAATACTCCTGAAAACTAAAAGTAGATTGTGTTCACCCTGTTACGATACTTAAAAAATTTCTGCAATTATAATTTATTTTTTATATTGCTTTTTAGGAGTTCCTTCATCTGATGAAACCCTATTTGTCTCACTCCCCTGTCTATTCGTCACAGAGTTCGTTCTCAGAGATTGTATAAGTTAGAGACTTCAAATTTTGCATACATATTGCTAAATATGCATAATCACACGACAAATAATTAAATTTTGAAAAAGTCTTATATTAATTTTATAAAATACGACCAATTTTTTTCGAAAACAGAATCTTAATTTCAGTCTTTTTCGCGCAGGATAGATAGCTTAGTGGTAGTGCATCTGCCTGTTAATCAAAAGGTCGCAGATTCGATGCTCGGCGTCGGAGTTCGAAAATTTTTCCCCGGAATAGATTTCATTATCTAATAGATTCAATTTTACAATTTTTTTTCTTTTGCCATTTTAAAGACAAAAGTTGTTGTAAAATATTTTATCAATTATTTTTTAAATTCATATTTTTATTTTTTTTACTAACATTTCATTGTTGAATGGACTTAATTAAAAGAACTGTCACTTTTTTGGCCATTTTAAGGGTTTCTTTTTTTAGAAATAAATGTAAATCATGTGATTAAATATGCGTTTCAGATATACAAACATATGATGTTATAATTGTCTGAAAATGAAGCAGTTCTGGAATATTTTGAATTTGCTTTAAAAAATCTTCCAATTATAATAATTTTAACGTTAAATTCAATGTCGTTACCATCTATGCTCTTGTTGAAAAAGGTTAATGATTTAATAATTAGAAATTAATGATTTGGATTTATTAATTAAGGGATAAAGTGTTTTGGATGTTAAACGAAACCTTCTGTCCAATCATCAATCACATTTACCCACTTGTTTTAAATGTTATAAATATCTTAAAGAGAGATATTTCTTTAATTACTCTAGTTTTTTTTCTACAATGAAATTTAAGACCAATACAAACGTTAAAAAATAACATGAGTATTTTTCGCACCCTCCACTTTTGGCACCAAAGGAATGGTAATAAAAATACTCAAAATACGCGAGTAAGTACCTTATGTGTGTATATATATATATATGCATATATATATACACGAATGAAACGTAAAGCGGTAAAACAAACATTTTTTTTGTATGTTTTGCATCTAGTTTTGTGCCTAACCAATGATATAAATTTCAAAACACTATCAAATTATTTCGACAATGAAGCATCCTCTCTGGTAATTTGACACTTCGTAAATTCAGGTAATTAGATAAATTTAAGCGGATGGAAATAGTTTTATTTACCGAGATATTTTCTGTCGTTGAAATGCCATGAACATCTGATTACTAACATTTTTTTAATTACTAACTCGAATTAAAGCAATTCTGTTTGCTGTTTTCGTTGATTATTCTATTCATCAGAGAATTTAGAGAATTTTGTAAAATATTGAACTTATAGATGTTACATGGGGGGGGGGGGGGGGGGAAGAGATGCAGCCTGCTAATGATAAAATATTTTATTTTTTAGAAATTATTATTTTTGAAAGTTTATAGAATATAATTAACAAAAACTATAGTTATACATCGTATGGCCATTAAGTTTTGTGAATAAAGTCTATTTTTTATTTTTTTTTCCAACCTCAATTTTCGAACAATAATCTACGTAGCAGATTTCAAGAAGCTGCCAAAAATATTATTGCTCGCATATAGTGGTAACAAAAAATAAATAAAATAAAATAATATAAAACACTTTATTTTTTAAAATTAATTTCGTGCCATGTATATTCAATACAGTTAAACACATTTCACACGACACTGAAAGGAGCGGTAGAAAGTGACGAATTAAACGAGAGAGAAAACCCATTAAAGTAATAATAAAAAATCTTATTGATTGATGGCCGTTGATTATGTGTTTTCCAGGTCTTTGAATCACAATATTTTTTTCCGGTTATCGTTTTAGTTCAGTTAAAATAAAATATTTCGTTTCCTAAAAAATAACTGATTTCGGTTGGGCTCTGTTCCGAATGCATGAATCATGAAAATTTGTAAAATTGGCCAAATAAAAAAAGAACACCTTATACTTCGCACAAATCATCGTATAAAAATGTGACTATAACCAACCGATTAGTAATAATGTCTACTAATTAATGCTAGGCCTAAAATTTTCTTAGAAGCTCGCCTACATATAGAAATTGTACTCAACTTGAAAATTTTCCACCTGATTTATAAATTGACTCTTTGGTAAATTTTACATTAGAAAATTAAACGAGAAGTCATTAGGTCAATTAATTTAGGGATTTCTCAGGTTTAAAGCTTGGAGCTCCTAAGGTTAAATTTATTTTTAAGCGTTGCAAAACATATTATAATTCGGGTACTTTTTTAAGCATAACTCGAAAGCTATTTGGCGGAATGAGCTATAATATTGGATTCGCATATTTGAAAATCTTAGAAATCGATTTTCGTTAAAAAATGTATTGGTTACAATTAATATACTTTTTTGAAAATTAATCGAAACTATATATAGTTTCGAATTTAATATTTGTTTAGCACTTGGCCGCTTTGATGAGTCATAGTCTTTTAATATGAATACGGATATCCTGGCGGTGACCTTTGGAGCTGTGAAAACGTTTATGTGAAGCCGATTTTTATTAATATTTTTCTAAAATCTAGACTGAGGGGGTAGGGGAAGTAACTAAAGTTGGGTTGTATCAACTTGTGTGGCTAGGTCACTGTTCTCTATAATAAAAACACATCTAATTCGGGAAACCTTTTCTTTGAATTAATTCCGACTTTAATTATATATTTATATTTTTATGAAGAGACGGCAAATTTTCATTACTGAATGCTTCCATCTAAGTGTGAATGATGAATATTTTATCCATTTTTATACTATGTTAATAATTGTAATTCAGTACTCAGTAACGGGGAGTAACTAAAACTGCGTTGTATCAACTTGTGTGGTTAGGTCACTGTTCTCTATGAATTTGTTTTGACAAAAACTGATCAAATTCGGGAAAACCTTTTCTTTGAATTAATTTCGATTTTAATTATATTTTTATATTTTTATGGAGAGAAGGCAAATTTTCATTACTGAGAGCTTCCATCCAAGAGTGCGTGAAGAGTATTTTTTCATTTCTATACAGAGTAAATAATTGAAACTCATTTAAATGTGCTGTTGGAAAACTAAAGATTAATTTCCAGATAGATTGTTTTTATTACATTGTATGACAGGCTAAACTTAAGTCACCGGATTTTCCTCGTTTAAAATTGCATCTTTTATTTGGATGAAATATGCCGCTGAGTAGCTGAATATATTGGTTTCATCTTGTATTCGGTTTAGCTGTTACAGCTTGCTATGCATTATTATCCTGTACTTTTTTTATCCTGCTTTGTATATTGAAATGGACCTATTTGAAATAAACCGACATGCCCTGGTTTTATTCTGTGTGTGGTATAAAGGCTTATTGCTGACTTGATAAGTAATAATTTAAACTCAAAGCGGATATCCTGCTCCTTGGCTTTTGGTGTATGATAAGTCGGGTGCAATTTATAGTGTAACTGATCCCTTTGAAGTTCTATAAAATTGTGAAAAAAATGTAATAACGCAACAGCCGCATTGTGTCAAATTATTTGTCCGAGAAATTTTTTTCGTGTTAGTACGTAAAATATTGGGGGAAAAAATCGCATGTTTTTAAGTATTTTTTTCATTTGATGCTGTACTACATGCGGATTTAGTTTGCCAAGTTGAAATTATACCATAATAAATTATTATGATATAAAAATTGCTCGCAATTATCGGAACTAATATATTCTGGACGCAATCCGGATATGCAGAAATCGGATAAATTGGACGAAAAAAGCTTATGTTGTGAAATGAGTTTTTTTCGAAAATAGCTATATTGGTGAATTTAAAAGTATGCCTAATGTATGTTGATAATAAAATCACTTTTACTAAAAAAAAGAACGTACCGTACACTTAGAAATGTCATTTGATTCTGCCTAACAAAGTTAGTTGTTTTGCCACATTAGGAAGTATATTTAAATTTTCTCGCCTATTTTTCTTTCTTACTGCAAACACACCCGTTAACAATACTTAAAAACCAATCTCAATTTCTAAAACACAAGTGAATTTTCTGGATTTTCTTAGAACATGGGAATAACGCTAAATTTCTGAAATTGGTGAAATAGTGATTCAAACATATTATCCAAACAAATTCGAAACACTTGTTAAACATAGAGTAGGTGCGGGCAAAGATAAGCACTGGGGAAATATACGCACTGCCTGATTTAATATGAAGAAACATTTCTACAATCATGACCGCTAGGTAGTAGTTTGGTCTCATGTGTAGTAGTTGTGTCGTGTTCAAACCTTATGAAAAAAGTAGCACTCCGTGCCAACAAAATGAGGTAAGTTTAAATTTTCGTATTTTGATCTAATATTTTTTAAATTTCACTTTATTGTTTAGCTGACAATACTTCGAATTTTTACAAATCCAAAAATTCAGTAGAGAACGGAAGCTCTATAGCTTCTAAATGCCGTATAGTTTATGTCGATCGCATTTGTTTAAACTTGTAGGTAGCCGGTTAAGTAAAATACTGCAGAATGGGGTAAAAGTAGGGGAGACCGGGGGAATGGCGACACCTTAAGGGAATTTAAATTTTTTCACCTCGAAAAAATGTTTATTTTTTAATAGTAAAAATTCGAAAGCTGAATCATGATCTTTAGTAACTGTATAAATTTAACCGCAATCATAACTGTAAAGTAAGCATACGTAAAAAAATATTTTTTAAACGTCTGCACAGTGGCGGGATTACCCAGGACACTGGGGTAATTCCGCCACTGTACCGGGGTAATGCCGCCACTCTTTAATGACCTAGTACATGCATCTTTAATGACCTAGTATTTGCATGGCGGCGGCATTACCCCCGAGAGGACAATATGGCGGAAATCCCCAAGCAAAGCCGAAAGAAGAACCGAACTTGTTCAACACATTGCATCAAAATGTTGGCGAATGCATGTAGATTACGGGTCATATTATCTTAAATACCTAATGTTACAATAAAAGGTGCTTATCTCTACTCATTTGAAGTTCCAAAATAATAAGCAACTAGATGAAAACTACATTTTTCACTAGAACAAACGAACGACGTACAGCAAAGTCACTCTCACTTTAGGCACTGTTTATATTGTTGGCCGCTATAGTGCAGGCACATTCACTATCTCAAACTGCCCTTAGTTTTTAAACTAGGTGGGGTGGCGGCATAACCCGGGTTGGCGGCATTCCCCCGGTCTCCCCTACGCATCCGTCTTGGGGCAAAGATCCGCACAAGTTTAAGATTCGGAGCTTTGCCTTATCGTTTTAGCTAGATGCAAAGCTTTCCACAATTACGTTGTGGTAAGTTTTATTTTTTATATTGTATAAAATATAATAGCTACTTAAATAATATAAGCTAATTAACTATATTTTCCTTTTTCTAGTTAAGTTTTTATTTAACCTTTAACTGACGTCATAGAAATTGTCACGTAATTAGTGTGAAGCGGTCTGTGAGATCACTACAACGTAAGATGAAAAAAAGGTACGATTAACTCATAGGATGTTGCTTTTGTACTAAACTTTTTGCACAGGACTGTTATAACTAAAATTCACCTATTCAAAAGTCTCTGGTGATACTACTAATGTTCCAAACGGAACAAAATTTCGGTAGTGTTTGTAGTTAAACTGAAAATTGCAAGTTAAACTATAAAACTTTAAAAAAAAAAGCCGCGGTCTGAGAGACCGGTAACATCAGTTAAAGGTTAATATAGAACGCAGGTATCTACCTACCTACTTTTAAAAATCAATATTCTTGTTTCATAAAACGATTTTGTTTTAAAGCCTTAACCCTTAACTCCTGTTAGCGGTCTCACAGACTGCTGCTATATTCATTTTTCATAGTTTAACTTGTAATTTTCAATTTAACAATTGATGCTAGTTTAATTTTGATTCGTTTGTAAACTTAATAGTATCGATAAAGACTTCTAAATGAAAATAACTTTTATTATAATAGGCCTTTACATAAAGTTTAGCGCAAAAACAGTATCTTATGAGTCAGTCAACCCCTTTATTCATTCTACGATCAAGGGGTCTTTATGATCGCTCACAGTATTTATGCAACAATTTTTGTCACCGTAGTTTGAGGTTAACTGCTATTTGCGACCTCACAGAAACCCTGTTTTTTTCTTTTTCGTGGTTTAACTATAAATAGGGGAGACCGGGGGAATGCCGCCAACCCGGGTTATGCCGCCACCCTACCTAGTTTAAAAACTAAGGGCAGTTTGAGATAGTGCATGTGCCTGCACTATAGCGGCCAACAATACAAACAGTGCCTAAAGTGGGAGTGACTTTGCTGTACGTCGTTCGTCTGTTCTAGTGAAAAATGTAGTTTTCATCTAGTTGCTTATTATTTTGGAGCTTCAAATCAGTAGAGATAAGCACCTTTTATTGTAACATTAGATATTTAAGATAATATGACCCGTAATCTACATGCATTCGCCGACATTTTGATGCACTGTGTTGAACAAGTTCGGTTCTTCTTTCGGCTTTGCTTGGGGATTTCCGCCATATTGTCTTCTCGGGGTAATGCCGCCGCCATGCAAATCGGGTGAGAAAAGGCCTCATTTTAATGTAGTGGAGCCGATTCAGCAGACTGACTTTTGCAATATGAAGTAAATTGTAAGCTTAACCATTATTCTGCTCAATTACATTGCTTTCTAACTGTTTTCAGTAGGTTGTGTGTTTCCGAGTATTCATTTGATGCATGTACTAGGTCATTAAAGAGTGGCGGTATTACCCGGTACAGTGGCGGAATTACCCCAGTGTCCCTGGTAATCCCGCCACTGTGCAGAGGTTTTAAAAATATTTTTTCATATATGCTTACTTTACAGTTATGATTACGGTTAAATTTATACAGATACTAAAGATCATGATTCAGCTTTAGAATTTTTACAATTAAAAAATAAACATTTTTTCAAGGTGAAAAAATTTAAATTCCCTTAAGGTGTCGCCATTCCCCCGGTCTCCCCTACTAGTGAAATTTACTAATGCTTTTGCATAACTCTTTCGTTTTATTGGAAATGGGGCAAAAATACGCACTGCGTATCTTTGCCCCCCGACTGCGTACTTTTGCCCCAACCGATGAGGCAAAGATACGCAGAGCACTGTATTTTAATTATTGCAATTTCTCTCAGAATTATAATTTGACAGGATGTCGGTTGATGTTAGCGCTTGCCTAAGGTTCTAATCTAGCATTTTAATCACTTATTACATAAGTTTAGACCAATGTGTGTGTTAAAAATGAAAATGTATGGAAAGTGCGTATCTTTGCCCCCACCTACTTTACATTTTAACGTTGATTGAAATAGGAGTTTCAAAGGAATTATATTTTTACGAACAGAATGCATAAAATTCCAATTTCAGTATATTATATTTTCAAAGTATATATATGTGTATGTTTTGAAAATATAATTTTTTGTTTTCTGATATCCATCTGGATAAATTGTGTTCTGAAAATTCAAGTTTTGCCGCATTTCCATTTCATACTTCATTGTGAATTTTTTGAAATTCTACGCTGTAGAAATGCCTTGTTTAATTATTTGAAATTTTCAAAAGTATTTTTTTACATGATTCAAATTAAAGTATTCCTGTTTGGAACGCTCTGGAGAGACAACCTATTGATGTAATGTATCTACATTTGGAGGGACAATCATTTCAGACCATAGGCAAATGGTTGATGCAATAAAAATAAATTAGTTACAAAAATGACCGAGGTCAAATGTGGCACCGTAAGCATTGCCGTATAATGAATGTGAAATATTACTGCATATAAAGACCATCATATGAAGTGTTATCATGTAACATTATTAATTCACACCAAGCACACACCAACTCTCAGTCATGATATGAATAACATCATTAACAAAACACGCGTAACTAACATAATAGCAAATAAATACTTCTTTCTATAAGTTGATTCAAAATGTCCTCATTGTGTACAATATGCCCTCCATGCTGCAGTGACAACAATTGATACCGATAACTGAACAGTAGCTCGTAACTGATCAGTTGAGATGCTACGTGTGGGTAGCCTAATATGGCTCTTTTTTCTATGGCTGTTTCTTTTAAAAACTTTTAACTCTTGTGTACGGCATCTCGAAATTCCTTGAGTATGGCACGATCATTACACATTGCACTGGATTCAAATTGGGCTGCTCAACAATAGCATTTTCTGCATTATCTGTCACTTGCGGTACCGTTTGATTCACTTTCATACTGCTTTAACAAAAATTCCTTCGAATCTTCTAGAATCAAAGAATTATTCTCCATAACTTACAAGCTATTTGTGGAACCTGCAAGCAAAGCCTATCTACTATACTCGCGAGGGGCTTTACAAGCGTTTTCGCTATTTCGTTAAAACAGTACACGTTTCTTCAATTACAGAGTCACTGTATTCGTTTAATAATTCTTCGAACCGTTTCATATGTATTTTTTTCTGATACGAGGATCTTTCATGCACATGTTATGCACATTTTATTCCCCGTTCCAGCTAGTAGTTCTTCTTGATGATGGCCAACAGCAGACCAGCATTGGTATGCCATCACATTACTTCAATCCGGCACTTTTCCTGCAGTGCTAGCACCTACTCCACTGCTATTCCTTTGCAGGCCCAGCACGTTCCCTTACAAAAATTTCTTATAGAATTCTATAAAAAAACAAAATATTATAGAATTATGGCTCTTTTTTTCTTTAAGCTAGCTTCACCAAGAGCTATATAAATGTCTATAGAAATATTTGAACTTGCAGCCGTTCCCATGTGGTCACCCTCCCAAGTACTAACCGCGCTCGGTGCTGTTTCGTTTTTGTGATAGGGCATGAACAAGTACTTTCAGCGTATGCTATGACCGCTCGCAGTTTTCAAGCTCTCGTTACACTATTTCAGATTTGTTCTTTTGTGATTTACGTTCTCAATTATTAAACTGGTATAGAAATTATTGTATTGTATAGAAATCCTATATATTTTATACGCTTTCTTTTATTATTGATTCTGAACTGTGTAAATTATGAAAATCGAAATCTTTTGTAACTTAGTAAGACCAGATTTAACACTAGAAAGACGGGGAATTTTACTCAAATTTTATAAAAAAAATTTCAAACCAGTATTTTTATTTTAAATTATTAACTTATTTGTTTAACTAGTTTTTTCCTTTGTATCTTTTAAACTAGTTTTACAAAGAAATTTCTGTTTCGAACCAAAATATATTCATTTGTTAGCGGTCAAAATGATCGCTCGCCGTCTTTCTAGTGTTAAGGAGAAAAAAAAAGTGCGTTGAAATAAAGAATTTATTTATTTATTCATTTACTTATTTATTTTGGTGGTGGCAATGGCGCTATATTATTTACTTTTTCAAAAAAAAAATTAGCTTCACAGCTTAAATTGTGTTAAGATATTCATTTCAGATTTGTGTTCAAATACTCAATATCTTCGACATTCGCAACGATACCTAGCGTAAGGGTTCCGAGCAATAATACTGCAAAAGTTCGTGCACTTCCATGTAGTGGTGGGCCAGCGCATGAGATAAAACGGGATGATTTCCACCAGCAAAGTTGACTGAAGCTGTCCAGCAGTGGTCATGCAGTGGTAGACTATTAGCCAGCACTTCTCCATCATTGCCAGCACCTATCTTGCTGCTGGCCAGCAATATCCTCTTTACTGGGTTACCTTTTATTGTATGCAAGAAATGCAAAATGTGCGAAAGATTGAGCTTGAAAATTAATTCGATTTCAGAATGTAGCAGACAGTACATGTCCCTGACTAAATTACTGCGAACTTTTATCCTTTCTCGTGTTGTCATCAGATTTCAAAGAAAACATAGTCTACCTGCTGAAAATCATTAAAAATCGCCACGATATTAACGATCAGAACGAAAATCCTGGTTTGGCTTAAAATGAGACACCTTATGTATTTTTGATCGATTAGAAGTTTTGCGATCTATGTTCTAATACAGTCGCCTCTCATTTTTGTTGAATGAGTTTGGCACCATGTATATTGGCAAACTTATCGCAAACTTATGAGTATATAAGGTATGTGCGTTGAGAAGGATTGCTTGAGAGAGTGGGGGAGGGGGGGGGGGATGCTGGTCAAATCTAAAACTTCTACTCATGGTTGAAAAAAGAATAATTGACGAATCTGTTAAAAAGAAATAAATACAAAAACATAACTGAAACAATTGTGTACATCGCATCCGCCAGTGATTTAGTAGGTGACATTGAAAATGGCATAGAAAAGAATAATAATAGGCAATTTATTCGATGAAAACAAGGATGAGGGCGATGACAGTTACTGCATTGTAGCACTCGTATGTAACAACAAAAAGAAAAAAATCATTCGCCTTGATTATTTATTTTGACAAAGATGTATTGGACTTCAAATATTTTGAAACCTTGAACTACCTGTTAAGATTTCAAACTATTCTTTATTGCAGCGCAGTTATTTTTTTTTTTTGGACATACAAATAAGCATACAAAATAAATTCTACGAAATACACTTGTCTTCTCCCAAATACTCGTATCACTTCTAATTTTAAAGTAATAAATAGAAATAAAATCTAAAAATATATTATGTAATCTCATTTATTAATATTTAATTAGTTTTGTAGTTCAAAATTGAATACATATTCATATTAAATGTGTAATGAAGAATAATTATTTGTGTTTAAGCCATCACTTAATTAGGAGAATATTTCCAGTATCCGTGAAGCATTCTCAGCCCTGTGCATGTCTTCAAATGAACAAGGGATACGACTTTGCTCTGTGGTATCTAAGAAAATAAAACATGGATTACCTTACACAGAGCTAAGTGAAAATTTAACTTGCCTTTATATTTTGAGATTAAAATAAGTATTGATTTAAATTTTGTCTTTGAGACGAATAGAAACATAGTACTCAAATAAATAAAAAACAAAGGTTTATATCCAAAATACCTTTTATTATAAAAAAGGTTAGGTTTATAATAAAGGTTAATACCTGTATTATACTATACATTTATATATTTGCCGATTTTCATAAGGTATTATTGCACTAAAAAATGGGACATTAATGCATGTATGTGTTTCTTGATATTTGTTAAACAGTCATAATATAGTTATTAAGAAATGCTTTAATTCATTACATAAAATACATTTTCCATTGCTTTCTTAAAAAAAAAAAATTCATTTCCATTTTATCTGCAAAAGCAGTATTTTCGTGCTGTCTAATAAAAATCTAGTAATGTTTTTAAAAAACTAAATTCTCATAAAAGCATCTGTGCCAAAAAGTTCATAATGATTACTTTCAAAGAAAAACTAAAGTTCATCTTTAAAAAAAAAATGGAAATGAAATTTTTTTTTAGAAAGCAATTAAAATGTATTTTATGTAATGACTATATTATGACTATTTAGCAAATATCAAGAAACACAGACATGCATGAATGCCCCATTTTTTAGTGCAATAATACCTGATGAAAATCGATAAATATGTAAATGTTTAGAAACATAATATTTATATATAAATAATATATCTAATAATATGTAGATATGAAAAGCCTTTTGTAAAATCTAATCCATGAAAAATGTGAGCTTTTTCATAATGCATACACCACGAGAACAGTAACAATTAATAATAATGTGAAAACGGAATAATTATGAAACAAAACCTTATTTTAAGGGGTCCTGTACCTTTTAAACGCGTAGAAATTTAACGAAAAAATCCAAAGTTTGAATTAGTCTATCTTCAAAACATTTTTAAGTATAAACATGAAATTTTGGGTATTGATTAAACAGATTATGCTTCGCAATATGCTGTCATTGGAAATTTATTAGCCTTTTACAGAATCTGTGTATTGTTGAAATCAAAATAGCTCCTTTTTTTTACTTCATAAGTCATTGCGGGCATAATATCTTGAGAAAGTATGTATGAATTGTCATGAAATTTGGTAAAGATACTAAACATATATGTGTGTTTAAAATGAACTACTCTTAGGCCAAAATTGTTTCATTAACTATATAAAAAAAATATTTTTGTAAAAAAATAAATAAATAAATAAAAATTTTATATTTTTAATGAATAAAAAAAGTCATAACTAAAAATATTACCATTTTAAATACTTAAAAGTAGTTCACTTTAAACTCTCATATTTATTTAGTATCTTTACAAAATTTCATGACAATCCATACATCCTTTCTCGAGATATCATGCGCGCAATGACTTTGGAGTAAAAAAAAAGAGCTATTTTGATTTCAACAATACACAAATTCTGTAAAACGCTAATAAGTTTCTAATGGTAGCATATTACAAAGCACTACCTATTTAATCAATATCCAAAATTTCATGTTTATACATAAAAAGATTTTGAAGATAGACTAATTCAAACTTTGAAGTTTTTCGTTAATTTTGGATTCGTTTAAAAGGTACAAGACCCCTTAAAATTTTAGTGAATAAGGAAAATATTTTTATCCTTTATAAACAAAGGGTTAAAAGTCAATGCAATTTAGGACATTATTTAGGACATTGTTTAGTTCAAAGAAGAAAGTCCATGTCACGGGCGAAACTTCCAAAATTTTAGTCTCGAGATGCTCCGCACAAAAAATTCAATAAAACACTCTCTTTCAGGAAGATATTTATCTATCTATGTATTTTTTCCTTTAAAGATGTAACATATTGGGTTGGTAATATATTTTCAGCAGATAAAATTAATTGTAAATTTTGAAGATCTGACACACATTGTTCCCCGATCCATCAAAGCATTGCCAGCTAGGTGACGACACATAGTTTCGGAATTGGTGGATGGTTAATTGGGTAAGGTAATTGTAATTGGGTAAAGTATTTTAGCTCATACTATTGTGATTATGAATATTAAGAAAGTTAGCGATATCCACTAATACTCTAAAAATTAATTTTTCTTAGCGATAGTTTTTGGTATTTTATGATCAACTGAGTTGAAGTAAGGCAGTTTTGATTATCAGTAATGTAGGGGAGACCGGAAGAATAGCGACATTTAATTTTTTTCACCTCAAAAAAATGTTTATCTTTTAATAGTAAAAATTCTAAAGCTGAATCATTATCTTTAGTATCTGTATAAATTTAACCGTAATCATAACTGTAAAGTAAGCACACATAAAAAAAAAATTCTTTCAACTTCCTTAAAGTGGCGGGGTTACCCCCAGATACTGGGGTAATTCCGTCACTGTATCAGGGTAACGACGTCACTCTTTAATGACCTAGTAAATACATAAATTGGATACTAGGAAACACATAACCTACTGAAAATATTTAGAAAGCAATAATGTAGCAGAATATGTAATGAATAATTACAATGTTCCTTAAGCTAGTTTTATTAATGTGCTAAGCTTACAATCTAACTCAAATTGGAAAAGCCACCCTTTGCCATGGTGGCGGCATTACACCGAAAGGACAATATAGCGGAACTCTCCCAGCAAAGCCGAAAGAAGAACCGAACTTGTTCAAAAAATTGCATCAAAATGTTGGCAAATGCATGTAGATTACGGGTATTATTATCTTAAGTACCTAATGTTACAATAAAAGATGTTTACCTCTACTCATTTGAAGTTCCAAAATAAGAAAAAACTAGATGAAAACTAAATTTTTCACTAGAACAAATGAACGACATACAACAAAAATCACTCTCACTCTAGACACTGTTTCTATTGTTGGTCGCTATAGTGCAGGCACATTCACTATCTCAAACTGCCGTTAGTTTTAAACTAGGCGGTTGCCGGCATAATCCCGAGTGGCGCCATTCCCCTTGTCTCTCCTATTGCAAAAAAAATCCCCTGCGTAATGAATAACTTTAAATTTCCATATATATATATATAAACCAGTATAAGATTATATTTAGCCTGAACCAGCGCACCCCCCCCCCCCCCCTCACAGAACAAGAAGAACAATAAAAAGATGTAACTGTATGTAAAAAATTAAAATTTTGACAAAAAGTTGGAAAAAATAGGCTGCGGCCTCATCGGCAGTGGATTATATTTCAAAAGCAGCCGAGCATTCAAAAAAATGTAGATAAAATATGCATTAGTGGCAGTGGGTTTCGGCCAGAACAGTGAATATAATTTAACACATGAATATAATTTGTTTTTTGTTGGTGATTACTATACTTTACGTTTATATATGTATATATATATATATATATAATGTATATATATATGTGTGTGTGTCTGGAAAATGATGTATATTCCACCATATCCCGGAGAAAACATGAACGCGAGAAACAACTTTACATCGACAGCCTGAAAATTTTTAATTGCTTTCGTGCGTTTTTCTTAGAAAAAATGCTGCTTCATTGTTTAATTATTTCACCCAATAAATGTGCGACATGAATTGAATTTTGGAATGATACTCGTAAGATTGCACTAAATGATACCCGCGCGAATAGTCATTTAGCAACGCAATTCTCCATTTTGACCCTTAGCTTGCTTCCGAAGAAGACTAACAAAAGCAGAAAAAGTTTCGAGTTTTGGACCAAGATTTCGGGGAAATTCGCCACTGTGAAACGTTATTCGCTGAAAATATCCTATGGAGAGACATGACTTTGATCAATTCTTCACAGTCTTCATTTTATAACCCTGAATAATATTGTCATCATATTCTTGACTATTTTGACACTTTTTTTCCAGTTCGTATATCTAATGATGGTATTTAGAGATGAAGGTAACCGCATCCTATTTGGCCTTGCGTTTCATCGGTATTTGAACCCATCATAACCTTGAATTAGTAGATAAGCATTCCATTCGTTTTTCCTGTTGACTGTTCAGAGGAAAAATAAACTCATTTTATGATTCTGAAATCAAATGACCAGATGAAGCTTGCAAAAAATTTCGCATTATTTTAAACTGAAAGTTTCAAAGTATTTTAAACTGATAATAGTCAGGAATTCATAAAGTTTTTTGAAAAGTTACGTAATAAAAAATAAAAAAAATGAAATTTTGTAATTTTAAATTTATTTACTTATTTCTTGGATTTTCCCTTGCAATCGTAGTTTATGTGATTCATTAGTTCGAGATTCTCTACGCAGACGTGGTCCGCAGAGTTACCATTTTTTTTAAATAGAAAATTTTACCTTATTTAATCGTAGAAATTCTGTCATTAAATAAGACGGATATTTCTTTTCGCAAATAGTGGTGTCAGAATAGTTTTTTGCAAAAGTGATTAATCAGCATTATTTATTTAAAAAATAAACCTTTTTATATTTTTCCTCAAAGACTACTGCTTCCAAAAATTTAGTCACATTATGCAAAAGTTAACAAATGCTGGATTGGTTTCTACCAAACATCCGGTAGTTTCAGCCAAAAAATCGTTCCAACCAACAAACCATTTTTGTTGAGCAGTATAAGAGAAAATATTCAATTTCCGATGGTTATTTAAGATGCCGAATGCTACAGAATTCATAAAAGAGGAAATTTTAAAGATATTTAAGTTAAAATCGAAAGATAATCCCGTAGTAGAAATTATTAGAATATTAAATCGTTCAAAGCGAGGGATATATAGAGTACTTGTTAGAAATAACATTTGACATATAAAGCAAGTTAAAAATAATCTGATCCCAGTGTCTCAAATGACACAATACACAGACGAATAAGAGACTGCAAGTACATTGTTTTAAAGAAAATGTATTGTAACCCGCGCCTAAACAAGTTAGAATGGATTGGGCTCCAAAATGCATGTCGTACGAGGACAAACGGTTCACCATGTTATTCAGCGACGAAAAGAAGTGGAATCTGGATGGTACTGATGGCTGGAATTGTTATCATGTGCTTTCAGCCAGATTTGGGCAAATTTGTAATTCCAATTATCTGCAATGTAATTACAGTTTAATTGTATGTAATTAATTATACTGTAATTCCAATTATCTGCAATGTAATTACAGTTTAATTTTATATAATTAATTATAGTTGAAATTACATCCCGTAAAAAATTCTTACAGCACTGTAACCGGAACCGTCCCTATCCCATTATTTGACAAAATTTCTGTGTTTGAATTTGTGTAACTATGAATGCAATTAACCTTTAATTACACTGCGGATAATTGAGATTACAAATTTGCCTAACTCTGCTTTCAGCCACATACTTTCTTCAGTAGACGAGGCTGTAAATCTCTGATGGTTTGGGATGAGATTGGCTTTAATGACCAAATCAGCCTGGCATTTCTCCACACAAGACAAAATTCAACAATGTATGAAGAGACACTAGAGCAACATCTACTTCCATTTGGTGACATCTTTAGGGGGTCATAAGTGGAGATTACAGCACGATAATCCTCCAATGCACAACTCACATAGTACGAAACGGTAGAATCCGTCTGAAATGTCAACATTTTAGATTGGCCAGCTTTAAACCAGTACTTAAACCCAATTCAGAACATTGGGTAGCTTCCCGTGAATTATACAAGAATGGAAAGCAATATGACTCTGCTAAAGAACTAAAAATTTACCATTGAAAAATAATATTATTATCTGCCACCAATAATGTTTCAAAACTAATTACACCAATAGAAACACGATTATTGAAAGTCATCCGAAACAAGAGAAATACTATTAATAAATAGCATCATGTAAAAGTGTTATGTCTTTTTTCATCGTGCGTAAACTTTTGAGACACGGTATGGTTACAAAATTTTATGATTTTTTATCAAAGTTATGATGATATACCCATTTATTCGTTTTGATATGATTTATTTGGATAATTTTACAGAATCTAATAAATAAATCAAATGCTTTTGTTTAATTTTGTATTGTTATTTAATAAACGACATTTTTTGTTGTTCCTGAACTTTTGAGACAGACTATATCGTCCAAAACAGATGATTACACGGTTTATTTCTGTAACTGTAACATAGGTAAATAATGTAAGTTAGATAAATATTCATAGGAAGGTAGAGAATTCAAAGCGTACTTTCATCTCCATGGAGGGCGGGGTGGGTTGGGGGTGGTTTTTCCTACGAAATTCAAAATTTAATTTTTTTACTGCTTATATAAAAAAAAATACCAAATTGCAAAAATGATCGCGCCCATAATATATGAATGAATATGCACAAGTTTTATTTGAATAGCTGCAAAAGTCACGGAGTTATAGAAAGTCAAAAATAGTGACTTGCTCCGTTTTCCACAAAACTGAAATCGCAAAATCTTGGCGAAATTAGGTACCACCCAAAACCCTATGATTGTAACATATACGGAAATCATATTTATTTCTCTGCTTATCTTTCTACAATAAATATTAAATATTTTTACATACTTTAAGACAGTTTTCAACCATTGATGCATGAATTTAAAAAAAAAATTGTACATTTTGAAATGTAGAAAAATAATAATAAATAAGGATTAAAAGAAGCATATTTTGATTTATAATTTTCGAAACTTCAAGTGAATGCTTACTGTTGAGACGAAAAAAATTTGGTGTTTGTCTGTATATCTCGCGATAACTGCCTCAAAATCCATCCGATTAGCTTGTAATTAGGTGCGTATGTTGGTGAGGTAACCAGATTTAGCCGTATAGTTTTTGGTTAAATTTGGTTCAATCGTTCGAAAAATACAGAACATTTTCTTTTATGTCATAATGCTTTTCAATGGGAATTCAGATGATTTTCAAAATTACATGAATGGTTTTTACTTTGTCACCAATAAAAACAAATAATAATCGTCACCATATTTAACCGGAGAGAATTTTGTGATAAAATAAGTTGAAGATTACTTTTAAAAAGATATTGGTGACAATTGTAAAAACCGTACGCACGCCGGGCCTATCAAGCCCAGCGCACGTCCTCCCGGGTTAAATGAAAAAGACAAACAGAATAAACAACTAATTTTTTTGTGATTGGGTCATCGACCAAGTTAGCATCAAGCATAAAAGATGCAGAAGGGTCATTATAAAAAAACTGTACGATTTGGTCATTCTATATTTTAATTTTGAAAGTTTTTCGGAAATTTTCTATATTACTTTGTGTGGTAGCCCTTACCTTTGCAAATAATATAGTCCGGCTCAAAAGTTTAAGCACGAGCATAAAATGTTGATTTTTAATGAATAATAAAAAGATAAAATAAATATTTTTTTTTAATTTGTGGATTTCACAAGTTCATTTAAATAAATGATATCAAAAGTAGAAAAATATAAATTACATATTTGTAAAAAATATAATTTAAAATATGCTCAAACGAAACTGTCTCAAAAATTTATGCACAATGGCAAAAACAACTACATTTATCATTTTTACAAAACTATTACATACAAATTATTTTTCTGTGATATTAGTTCAAATAAACGCGCCTCCGTCGAAATTATTAGTTTTTGTAGGGTTTCTGGTGGCAAAGAGAACCATGCTTTCTCTATGGCCTCTTTGAATTCTTCAAGAGATTCATACTGTTTCCAAATGCTGTAAACCTAATGGGTTAAAATGCCATAGACTTCTCAATCGGGTTTATGCCTGGACTTAAAGCTGGCGAGTCAAGAATTTTAAAAGTATTCTGTGAAAGCCACGGTTATGTAGTATGTGATATGTAGATTGAGGCATTACCTTGTTCAAAGATCCATTCAAGACCCCCCCCCCCCCCAGAAAAATAAATAAATAAATAAATAAATAAAGTCACCAAATAGAAGGAAATGTTGGTTCAGCGTCTGTTGGTATTTTGGGGAATTTTTCTTTCTTTTAGAAAATCCAGAAAGGTCCGGGCTATTGAAGCCGAATACCCACAAATCATAACGGGCTTACCGCCTTGGTGCCTGTCGAAAAAACTGCTTGGTTTCTTTCGTAGATAATGCCAATACATGTTCCACCCAGCAGGGCCATCAAGTTCCATTTTTTCTCATCACTTAATAAAACATTAAGCCACTTGTCCTCCGCAGGACATGTGTTTTTTTTTAACCCAGTTCATTCTTGCTAGTTAGTGGTGTAGTTTGAGACACAGTTTGCAAGACATTTTATTTAGTATGATGTAATCACATTCTTTGATATGTCTATGTACAGTATCTTTGGGCACCTATACCCAGCGATTACTTTTAATTTGCTGCATGGGCATATTTTTTCTAAACACGAATCTCCGTATTCTACGATCCGTCTCAACAAGCGTCACACGTGGTCACCCACATCTTTGTATCCGTTTGAAATTATCATTTCTAGAGAGTATTTGATATGGATACATCGCTTTGATCAATTTAAAAATTTTGCAGTTTGAGAAATAGTTTTATTTTGTGATTTCAATTTAAGAACTTTTCAAATTTCACCTTTTGTGAATTCTTTACCCTTCGGCATTTTTAAAATGAGAAGGTGGAAAAATTTAAAAGGGAAATTACACAAATTAAAGACATCGAAAAGCGGAAAGGGAGGGCTTGGGGCGATGAAGCTACCGAACGACTCGGTGGTCGGCGGTTGGGTTAACCGCCGCGGCGAGCGGCCTCTCTTCGTCCGCAGCCCCTTTATTCTTCCACTTATTCCGACTCTTTTGCGGAAGCAAGGTTCATAGGTCCCCAGCCACGTCCCGAGTAAAAGACACTCTAGCAAAAGCCAGGTTGGAAAAAAAAATCAAAAATTGAAACCGGACAAATTTAAAAGGGAAATTAGACAAATTAAAGACACCGAAAAGCGGGAAGGGAGGGCTTGGGGCGATGAAGCTACCGAACGACTCCTTCTGCGTCCAGCTTATTATTAGTCTTATTGATTTTGGGTTGGGGGTGGGCGGGTTTGTCAACCGCCGCGGCGAGCGGCCTCTCTTCGTCCGCAGCCCCTTTATTCTTCCACTTATTCCGACTCTTTTGCGGAAGCAAGGTTCATAGGTCCCCAGCCACGTCCCGAGTAAAAGACACTCTAGCAAAAGCCAGGTTGGAAAAAAAATCAAATTGAAACCGGACAAATTTAAAAGGGAAATTACACAAATTAAAGACACCAAAAAGCGGAAAGGGAGGGCTTGGGGCGATGAAACTACCGAACGACTCGGTTATTAGTCTCGGTCGGCGGTTGGGGGTGGGCGGGCGGGTCAACCGCCGCGGCAAGCGATTTCTCTTCGTCCGCAGCCCCTTTATTCTTCCACTTATTCCGAATAGAGAGAGCCATGTTCCACATCTCTCACCATCATAGCTCATCCTTCATCATTTATACTGACTCAAATAACTCTATTGAAGCAATTAAATCATTTAAAAAGCATCCTTATGTCTCATCAATCCTTGATTTTTATATTAAATTGACAAGACATGGCTATAATATTTTATTTTGCTGGGTACCTGGACAAAACGTGCTCTTAATCCGTTGTGCCATAAAGTTCCATTCTTAGACGTTAAACTACTTATCAAACGCTTTATTCAAAATAAATGGCATGAAAGTTGGAATTTAGAATGCAATAATAAACTGCGCCACATCAAATCTACCATCATGACCTGGCCTCCGATTTATCCTAGGAAAACGGATGTTCTTCTGACGCGTCTGAGAATTGGACACTCTAGAATCACTCATAAACATCTTTTACTTTGGGAGGATGCACCCATGTGTCCACATTGTCATTTTGATTTCCTGACCGTTCATCATGTTCTAACTGACTGTCCGGGACTCCGGCACTTATATAGAATTTATTTTAATTCATCATCACCAAACTTGACAAACCTCATTGGGGAAACATCTCATGGGGTACTGTTCACTTTCTTAAAGCAAGCTGGATTTTATTTTGAAATATAATTTTATATCTTTCTTTTGTTTAAAAACAACTTGAGATGTTCTTTTACACTTTTCTGATATCTGGATGGGAACCCCATCCAGACTGCACTTTTTATTTTAACTCTTTTTTACTCTGATGGTTTAGTTTTCAATCTTCATTTACACTTGTCTGACTGCATCTGGATAGGATCCCCCATCCAGATTGCTTTTCACATTGCTCTTTAATTTTTTATGTTTTTTTAGCCTATTCTTTTTTTGGCGCAGCCCTTAAAAGTTCCCTTAAGGGGACTAAAATCCCTTAAGGGATTTTGTGCCATTAAACATAATACAACCAAACCAAACCAATCCACTTATTCTGACTCTTTTGCGGAAGCAAGGTTCATAGGTCCCCAGCCACGTCCCGAGTAAAAGACACTCTAGCAAAAGCCAGGTTGGAAAAAAAATCAAATTGAAACCGGACAAATTTAAAAGGGAAATTACACAAATTAAAGACACCGAAAAGCGGGAAGGGAGGGCTTGGGGCGATGAAGCTACCGAACGACTCCTCCTGCGTCCAGCTTATTACTAGTCTCGGTTGGGGGTGGGCGGGCGGGTCAACCGCCGCGGCGAGCGGCATCTCTCCGTTCGCAGCCCCTTTATTCCTCCACTTTTTGATGCATGGTCGCATGGGTGCAATGTCATTTTTACGGCGAAAACACCTTTAGCCGGTATCTCCAAATCGGTGAATCACCAAAGAGGGTTATTTCATCTAAAAATTTGAGTTAACTTTTATGGGTCGAACAACACTCAAATGTCAAAGTAGGTAGAATTGACAACCGGAAAATAAAACATACCCACTAAGGACTAGATAAATGGCAGTGGAACTGCACCCTGATTTTGATCTCGAATTACTTTAATTCATCTTTTAACTGATCCCTCAATGAAAGACAAAATCATGTGCAAAAATCTCAAACTTTGAAATTTAATAACTGTGTCAATTTTTGAAGTACAGATGTCAAACTTTTTGTGTTATACCTGTTAAGATATGTGTAAACTTTTACTAAATATAACTATAGGGACCGGGGGACCGTATAAAAAGTTAGATTTCGTAATTTTTATAAAATTGATCGTTTACTTTAAATAATGCCGCAACATGAATATTTACCTCATTTGAAACGTTTTTGTAATTGGAACTATATGTCTACGACCAAAGGTTGCGAAATTAAAGGTCGGCGATAGATAACACATTGCACCCTGTACATATTATATATATATATATATATATATATATATATATATATATATATATATATATGATCCTTTTTACAGATTAAATCGATGATAATGTGACGGTATACAATTCGTTACCAGAATGTGTCTGTTTAATTCTATTTTTTAAAAACTAAATAACAAATACTTGTACCTTGTATAAATATGAACGAACAGCATAAATTTCTAGCTCGCACGGAGCAAAATATCTGCATATGATACATTAGATTTTGATTAATGGAAAATTCATATACCAAGGTTTTTGCTGTTTTGGTGCATGTATTCAGATTTTCACCTGAAATGTTTGGATATTTCATATGGTTGTTGAAGAAATAATATTTGTTCAACATCTTTGCGTTAATTTTTGTTGTCATTAAAATTTTAAAACGGTTATTCGATTTAATATTGTTGAAAATATTCGTATACGCTGATGGAAAACAATAATTGTGTGATCAATTGTATTTTTCAAGATAATAAATGAATTGAATATTTAACACGTGATTTATCATATTGCGAACTAAGCGTAGAACTAACAGAGTGAAAAACGTCCAAGCCAGGAATCGAACCCGGAACCCTTGGAATAGCACTCCAAATGCTCTACCATTTAAACTACGAGGACAATACCCAACTTAGCATCTCTCACTCACATATGTTGGTGAGGCTGCAACAGCAGCACAAGATGAAATAGTCTTCACGAGCACACAATCCTGCGGCGAAACATGAGACACAAATAAACCCAGCATCGGTGAACACATATGGGAACGTCCACTGTTACTCTTGTGACCATTCGAGCGGTTTTTTACAAATACTTCCAATTATTTTATTATAAAATATAGTTAAGATAAAAAGTGATATAAACAGTGAAATACTACTGTGCTCCACTCATTTAATATACATCTAATTTGAAATAAAAAGCATTTTTCTTGTCTATATAATAAATCAAAATTTTGTTACTCTTGTGACCACAATGTCACAAGAGTAACAAAATTTTGATTTAATATATAAACAAATGAAATACTTTTTGTTGCAAATTAGATATATATTACGAGAGTGTAACACAGTGATATTTAATTGGCTATATCAATTTTTATCTTAAATATATTTTATGATGAAATAATCGCAACTATTTGTGAAAATTTGCTCTAATTGTCACAAGATTAATGAATGGACGTTCCCATATATACATCACCGTTTATTAAAATTATATGTAATAAATTAATTCATGTGTTTTTACTAAAAAATAAAAATAAATTCAGCGTGAACAATTTTTGCAGTAAAAAGTCACATTTTATTTACATTCCTCCAATTTCAAATAGCTGAGTCGACGGATGTATTAAATGTTTACTGTTGGAAAAATACGCGCAACACTTTGCAACATTAAGCAAATAATTTCTAACTATTAAATACGCTATCTGATCTAGTTTAACCCCTTAACGCTCGAATTAAATTACGGTTTAAAAATTCAAATTGCTTATTTGCACCACTTTTATGAAAAAGAAATATTCACCTTATTTAATGACAGGTAAAACGATACTAAAATATAGTCAATTTCACTATTTTATAAAACTGGTGGGAATCAAACAATCTGAGTAAAAGACACAGCCCGTGAATATGACGCGAGCGAGAGTTAAGGGGTTAAAGAGGTTTACGAATAAATTCATCTAGTGTATTGCAAGTTAACATTATGAATGCCTTAGTTTCAAAAGCAGGAAATAGGTTTTATATCCCATTATAAATAAAATAATGTCTAGTACGAACCTGGTATTCATAGTTATGAGGATTTAAAGCACGATAAGTGTGTTTTGCTGAAAGGAAATCTTTTTTTTTTTTTTTTTTATAAAAAAGGAATCTTTCTTTAGAAAACTAAATAGTTACTTCTTACTTCCTATTTAAAAATAATTTTCCAATTTTAACTTTGAAATAAAAAAATGAATTAAAATAAAAAAAAAAAAAACCTTCTTTGAAAAAAGTGAAGTATTACTTCCAATTACTAATTTATAAATATCTGTATTTTAAATTTTGTAATCTTTAAAATCATTGAGACTGAATCAGTAAATAAGTAATTTATTAAAAATCAGTATTTTTTTTTTCGTTTTTTTTTTTTTATTATTTTTTTTTTTGACATAACAGAGAATATAATGTTTAATACTCCACAAACTAACTTTGATTTTGCTATAAATGTTCAAGTCAAATCAAAAGAGAATTTTACCTCATTTCATAAAATGTACTCTAATTTAAAAAATGAAAATAATTGTGTTTTATTTATTTATTTATTTTTCTTTCTTCTTTTCTCTTCCCACTTTTTTTAATCGCTTTTTATATGAGGTGTTTTAAGTCAGAGGGGCATAAGTCAAGATAAAAATTTATGATCTTAAAAAATAATTTTTAAAAGTTCAAAAACGAAGGATTTAAAAATAGCATAGTAATGAATTCCTACGCGGTAGAATATATTCTGGCGCTGTCTAGAGGCTTTTTTATTTATTTTTTTAATGTATGTCTTGCATTTTTCTTCCTCTTAAGTATAGTTTGATGTGCCTAGATACCTTCCATACACTTAACGATAATTTCCAAAATTAGCCACTTTCACCACTATAACAATAATAAACTCGCATAAAGAAAAATCCTCATCTTTCTTTTATATAAAAATTCACGTCTCAATAAATTAACAAAAATAATTTCCAACACAATACATTTAAAAAATACTTTATTTAAAAACAAAAAATAATTATAAAATACTTAAGGCACAAAGAACTTTATGAATAACACATGATGTGATTTGCAACGTAAATGTGTTGCAGAGATGATACATGGTCATGCATTCAAAAATCAATTTTCCAAAACATTATACAACATTTTGTATATCTATGTCTTTAGAAATAAGTCACAAAGAATGACCTTTAACTTTGCAGTCTTTCACATTATTTATGAGATATGATATAATAACATTGCATTAATGATTATGTACAAGATTTGTAATCATATAAGATTCCAGTTTTTAATTTTTATTGTAAAGATATTTTTTTAAAGCATAAAATTAGAGTTTTAGTATAATTCTCTATCGCTGACTTTTATTTTTCTTGCTAGTTTTTATTTATTTATTTATTTTTCGTGCGTCCTTGACAGGTGTAGAGATATATGAAAAAATGTAATAATTTATGCTAAAAATTTAGTACAATTTAGAAGTAACCATTTAAATGCAACGAATTATTGTGAAAAAAATCTAACGAAGGAATTCTTCTTTTTTTTATGCATAATTTTCAGCTAAGTGATTTAAATTATGTTAGCAATAGAGAATTAATATATTTCTGTCGATTACTACATTTAGCTTTGATTATTTTTAATTCATTTTAAAATATTTAAAATATAATATCCAATACAAAAATAACTTATTTTAAAAATTAATTTCAGAATTCATTAGAAAATTATGTATTATTAATTTATAAAAAAAATAAATAAATGTGTTGTTATTTTTTTATTTAAAGATTAATTTTACTAAACATGTAAATTAGTAAATGTCTTTTACAGAACTAAATAATCTGAAAATTATTTCTACCTGTCATATAACCCCAAATATGCAAGTCATCTATTATTTCATTAACGACTGGAATCAAATATATGTTACAAGCAAGATGTCTCTTAAGCACATTTGGTCAATAGCACTTTCGACATTTATACAAAGTTATGTTACATATTTAACTACAGTGACTTATAAATAGATAAGGATGTAAAATGAAAATGAATGATTAGAGTGAGTTTTAGGAACTAAATGGGCTTCAGTTTAATCCTCTCATCTCTTGATTATCTTCTGTATCAATCGCAAAATATAGAAAAAGATTTTCGGAAAACAAATTTTCAGAAACAATTTTTTTTTTTTTTTTAGATTTAAATTATAGAAGTATGGAGATTTTCTTATTTATATATATATATATATATATATAAAGTTAGAAATACTTTTAAAAGAATTAAATGTGCAAAAGAATTTTAAAGAAAACGACTTATGTATAATACAATATAAATTGTTATTATTATGTGTCATAGGGCAACCTGAGAAACTACTTGCGAAATTTTGTAAGAATCCAGTTTATGCAGACTACGATTTCTCGGTAACTTTTTCTAAGGAATTTTTTTACATTTACTTTTTTTTTGTCCTGGTATCAAATAATGAACAATTAATTACACATTCAAAAGAAGTTAGTGTAATATAACCCTTTAAGCTTTAACAATTTAGATTATTATTGTAGCACTTCTGCAACATGTAAATGCTATTATGAATAAATTTCTGCAACATTTTTAAATTAAACGAATATGATATAGTACATAATGAGATCACATTTAATTAAAAAAAAAAAAAATAGAAAAATGAACAATAAAAAAATATTTACACAAAAATAAAATATATAAATTACTGTGAAAATGTCTAAATTTGAGTATAATTTAGAATCCAGACAAGGTTATTATCAGCGCTGCAGCAACGTTAATTACCGCTTGGTGCCGGGACACCGTCTGCACTTTCCTTGCTTTAGCGCTTTTCATTATGTCCAAAGACAAATTTATTTCATATAAAGCGAGGATTATCTACTGAAATTATTGCATTTCATCTGTATGTTAAAAAACGATATTCACGAAATCTACAAAATGCCGGAGGCAAATAAAAATTTACAATATAAATCTTTAAATATACCGCAGAATTAAAATAATTTTCTCAATACAATATGATACATTTTCTATAAATCTCATAACATAAAAACAAAGCATTTTCCTGAGTTTAAAAACATATCCATTAATTTATTCTTTACGTTTAATAATTTTAAAGTAAGCTGATTATAAATAATTAAATAAAAAGCATTTACTTTTACATGTACGAACTTTAAACTTAGAAAAAAAATTTTCAGAATGTTTTTATAATTTTTATTCCTGTTATTGCAAGGAAAATAAACTTTAATTTTTATTTAAAGTAATAAGAGATATTTAAAATGAAAAAATTTTAGAAATTGCACAAAAGATGGGAGAATTCTATGACTGTCAATGCAAATTACACATTTGCCTTGGACTCCAGCCTTCATACTCATGTACAACATAAATTTTCACTGTTTTCAAAATATCACACAGTGTTCATTGGCATTTTTCGTTTCTAAATACATTCAAATAATAATAATAATTATTATTATTATTATTACTTGAGGTTGATTGTTACACAACACGTTTAATTAATTTTTAGAATAATTACTCACTATGAATCGTTAATGAATAACGTTATTAATTTTAAATAAAAAATAAGTAAATTTATGACGTTTAAAAATAAATAATTTTATACGTCCCCGATATTATTATTAAGTTCCCTTATAAAAATAATGAAAATTCATGTCACATAGGTATGCATTATAAATCTTGCACGAAGAAGGATCTTATTTTAAACGTCGAAAACTCGTAGAATAACTTTGCCTTAAAATTATTGCAAGACTTAGTAACAATGCAAATAATAAAAGGCCTAGGATACAGATAAGTCCATTCATTATATATTCAGCTGCAGGCACACTTACCCATGTACCCAAGAAAGTTACATGTGTCGTAATGTGGTCGTCTTTAGTGCTGGTCAAAGCTGCTGTAAGTGGTACTGAAAGGCAATTTCCATGATAAGCTGCAGGAATAATGCTCTCCCATAGTAATACGGTATCTTCATAAGGCGTTTTGACGACTTCAGTTTTTGGACCAGCTCCGAAACGCTTCACCAATTTCGTAGCATTTGAATATACAGGCCAAAGGCTGTCACTGGCAGGACTGGGTTTCCTGAAATAAAACAAAAGATAACAAATAAGAGGCTATCTAATTAATTTATTCTCTACGTTTTACAAAAAATATATAAATAAATAATAAAAAATAAAACGCTTTAAGTATTTCAGAAGCCTGCAGAAAAGATTATCACCCCATAATTTTTTTCGGTACTTCTTTAGTACTTTTTTTTTAAAAAAACAACTTTTGTTGTAATATTTTGGGTGAAAATTTAAATATATATATATTTTTTAAAGATGAATAATTTGAAATTTTTATAAAGATCCTGTTATGTTTACGAAAAATATTTTAAAGAGAATAACAAACTTTAAACACTCCTTTTTTAATTTTTATTTTTGAGCGTATTATCATCTAGACATTTGCTAATTCAAATAATCTTTGCCACTTTACGATAATGGCTTTTCATAAGTAAATCAATGTTGCTTCCTACTAGAGATTCCTTTTTATGGTTATCGTCAGATAATGCAATAAAATAAAACTTAAAATTGATAAATTAAAATTTTTAATAATTATTCTCCCATTTACTAGTTTAATTAGTTATTTCCTTTTCATAAAAATTATTATTCTTTCAACCATAGTGAAAACATTACTATAATTATATCTTTATTCTACCACCTGCCGGTCTCCATTGTCAGGTATACGACCGAGCATTGTTTTGGATAATCGGCTTCACCTGTTGATCCCGCTCCCTTCTTTTTTTATGCATGCGCAAGTTTTTAGTTTAGAAACATCATATCTCCTGAGCTGTATAAAAATATTGTTATAACAAATTACATTTCCAAGTTCAGGAAAAATCATTAAATTTAAATAAAATATTGACTTTTTGTAGTAACTAAAATAACATAAAATAAGACTGTTAACTGATTAAAGAAGTTGTTCAATCATTTTAAAGGATCTTTTACTAAATAATATTAAGAAAAAAGATTAATTGAGTAATATATTTGAAATTCAAAATAATATAACTGTTATTTAAAATTAATTTATTTCAAAACTGTTATCTCTTTCAAATCTAAATATCATGAAACTGATACACAGTACAAATGTATAAGAATTTTAGGACAGAAATTTATTTCTTTTCTTTTAAATATTTATGAAAAACAAAATACGAAATCCAGAAAAAAACCTCAGAAAACACACACTGAAACTGAATTTTTATACTTGTAATATCACCATTATTATTTTATATATTGTTTCATTTACAGAAATTTCTTACGATATTTTAAAAGAATATTTTATATCGCGAGGCCTCTATCACATTAATGAAAAATATCAGGATATGCTGAACAAAAGCCTATTTAAAAAAGTACATTTTATCAAAAGGATATTAAAAGTGAAACTAATAAAAAGCACTATTTTGACATCTTCAGAATTATATCTATAGTAATAGAACGATTTGAAAGCTATATTTGCGTTTTAAAGTTAAAATGGGGAGGGGAGTAAAGGAGTAAAAGTTTTATGAATTTTCAGAATTTTCTCATTGAAAGAATATTTTGTGTTTCGATACAGCTGTTAAAAATACTTTTTTTCTAAAAAGGGGGGAAACCCTTTAATAATAGGTACTTTGGTAGCATGTTATACCGTTTCAAATGTGATTAGTAAATAAACACGTGATTTCTAGGGCATAAATTAAAAGAAAGAGCATTTAAACTAAATCTTATTTTTTTTTAAATCTTTAAATAAGCTCCTAACATTTTTTAATCTTTAGAAAGTTAAGTTTATAACATATATAGCTGAAATAATAATTGGTAGAAGAGACAAAACAAAGGCATGATATAAGACTTACCCGTAGTAGATGAAGTTTGCCATCTCCCGCATAATTTCTCTTGTAAGCAGAATTTCGGAGTCCCTGAGAGTTTGTATCTGGAGTGGAAGTCCAAGAGAATAAATTACATTATCACCATGGGCAGCTTCAATGAATGATGGTTGGTTGGAGAAGGATGGACGATGTGCCAGTTCAGCTACAAACACATTGGCATGTTTATCAGCTAGCATATCTGCTAATTTGTAAGAGACTCCCTTTACATAAAGGTCACCGCAAAATTCTTCAAATTGGCTTTTTCTGTCTTTTTCATTTTTTGCATAAACATAGGAAACTAATTTATTAACTAAATTGTTAGGCTGTTTGTAGACATCTAGCAGAAATGATTCCATAACTTTTTCGAGCTCTATTTTTGTCACACTGTTATTTAAAAACTTTTCATAAAGGTCTTTTTCAAGTACTTTTAAAGCTGTAAAACATAGTGAGCCTTCGTTGTTGTTCGTAAATATCAGAGTGTCAACTGGAGAGAAATTACCTCTGGCAACTTTCAAGATCGAAGCATCATCTATCAGTTGAAAGTCTAAAGATGGTCTCCATGGATTCTTGATGTTTGAAGCATGCTTTAATAGTTTGTCAGCAGACATGTCCTTTAAGCAAGATATTGTTGTGTTGAGGTCACCGTAAATACAGCCGGCGATTTCAGCTAATTCAGTGACTGAATTGAGCGGGCTAGTATCAACAATCCACTTTCCATCAGGGACTCCGCTGAAGAGAATTATTCGGTGAAATAATGTTTCAGTGAGACTCAAAGGTGAGAAAGCGTGAATGGCGGCACTCATTGCTCCAGTGAAACGTCCACTGAGTGTTATTCTGCTGGCATCACCTCCAAAAGCGTTGATGTTTTCTTTAACCCATTTCAAGGCAAGTCTTTGATCTAAGAGTCCAACATTGCCTGGAGCTTCTTTATTTAGCGCATTCAAAAATCCGAAGACAGAAACTCGATAGCTGATGGTAATGACAATTACTTTACTTGTAGCTGCGAAATAGGTTCCGTCAAATTGGGATGGGTCGGCATAGCTGAATCCTTCTCCAGATAAAAACACCATGACTGGAATAGGTTCTTCACCAGTACTAGTGGGTACATACAGATTTAAATAAAGACAGTCCTCACTCATAGATGTCTGATTGAATTTAAGTAAAGGATTTATGGCACTTTTGATGTGAGGTGGCTGGATGCATATCGGAGCAAAGGCTTGTGTTTTGAGGGTGTTTTCGGGATTATTTATAGGAACTGGAGCTTGAAATCGCAATTTCCCAGTCGGTGGCATTCCATAGGGAACACCCAGAAATTCTTTTACCGGCAAATTTTCATTGTATCTTCCTATGAGATTTCCCGAAGAAGTCTGCGCTTGAGGATGGTTACCATGATCGTCACCAGAGATTAAGCTAATCACGGCCAAAACAAATATTAAGCAGGCCTTGTTCATCTTTGCTAGGAAAAGTTTTCGAAGAAGCAATTGTTTAAAGTATAAGGTAGGAGAGAAAAGTCTCGTCTGAAAATTCAGCATTTGAAATCTCCTTTTATATGCCTGAAATCAGCCTAAAATATTCATCACACGTCATCGAAGGTTGGGTCTCACTGCCACTGACCTCACAGTTAATTAAGGTGATGCAACATTACAACCCTCTTCCCCTTTACTCCCTTTTATTTTTTTTTACAAAATAGTTCTTTAATGTTTTGAATCTAATACTCCCGCTCCCCCCTGTCTTTTTTTTTTTATCCAGACCGATCGCGTCAACACAGACATTGGTTATTACGCATCTGGAGCAAAAGGAATTAGCCAACCACAAAATTCGTATCTCGGAACTTAACCAACCGCGTTTCTGTGCGTATCTCGCTGGAAAAGGTTACCGGATAATATTTTTTATCACCCCTTTGGCAGGTTTTCAAGCACGATTCAAAACGACTTTTTGATGATTTTTCGGTTAATACTGGTCGTTGTCTATAGCGGAAAGTATAATTAAAGAATTCTTTTTAGAATTTAATATGAAAGTATTTTCTCCCCCCCCCTTCTTTTTTTATTTTATTTATTTATTTATTTATTTTTTTGAAGGCTGTTTATTACCCAGCATTAAAAAAATTAGTTATTTGCAATTTATACATTAAAATTTCTACATTTATACATTCAAGAGATGGGTTGAAAATGAGTCTAACTAGGAAATGAATGAAGTAAATATGTAAAAATTCACTTGGATGGGATTGAACTAGCTGTTGAATAAATTACTGGAAAAATTAATATGCTTTATGATGAAAATTTTTATATGTGACTAATACTCTATAATGACATTGGAGAATAAATTTTTGAATTGCAGATTTCTAGATAAAAATAAAAAGTTGGCTGATAATGCAATATGACAGTGGTGCCACTTAATTTTTTCTATGTTTTAATGTTTAACATAGATATTAACAGATTAATACAATTATTTATTGATATTTGAAACATTTACGAAAACATTTAAAAACAGTGAAAGAAAAGAAAGGAAGTAAATCAATGACTCAAGTTAAAGTAACTTTCAAAGTAAATGAGAAATGTACTAGTGTGATTAAATCAAATATAGATATGTTTTTAAAAATGTATAATTAATTTTATTTTCTGCATTGATATAATAAAATCAATATGTTACAACTTTAAAGTAAAATATCGTGAAAAGATGCAGTTAAATAATTTTGTAAAAGGACAGTGCTTTTTTTAACTTTGTGTAAAGAGCGGCTATAATTAAAAAAAAAAAAATGTAATCATGAAAAAGATTCTGCGGTTGGTATAAAACAATGCCATACATTGCGTTAGATTTTAAACTGTATTTTATCCGATAGATTCATTACTAAAAATAATTTTTACGTAATAAAATGTTTTAATAACTTCACTTTCACATTATCTATATTATCTATTACTCAACTCATGTGTATATGCTTTGTGCCAGGCTACATCCTTTCCTTGGATAGATTATGCAAAAGACGCTGTATACCGACATATTAAGTTGGTCACGGAAAAAAAAAAAAAAAAACTGAATTTTTAAGAAGGTCATGTAACAATAAAATTTAGGACCCACTGCCCTTAGAGTAATGCCAAGCGTGCTTCAGAACTGAAAACTGGCAATTAAGTGTCAAGTTAATCCCGTAAAGCGGTGTTAAGCACCGCGGGTCCTGGACTGGGAGAATTATAAATTATATCCTTCATTGGAAGTATTAGGTCATTCTGACTCATTGAAAATGGCATTTTCCAACCTACTAGCTTGCTTGATTGTTTCAACAAATTCGAGGTACTTTAAAGATAGAATGCACCACTTCAGGGTAACTTTTCGCATTAATTTAACCCGACAAAGAGACAAAATGTCTCCTTCTTCCATTAATAGTCTGACCCCGCATTTTTTTTTTTTTTTTAATTTAGAGTAGTGTTTAATTAGTAGTGCCGTTAATGTGAGGAAAAATTTGTATAAATTAATTCAATAACTTCGAATACAGCAATGAATTCAGGAGTGTGGTGTGGTCAGCGAGGGATTTTCCACTTTGATAGAGAATCCCCCTTTTCTTGCAGATCAGAAATTCCTCCCCCTGAAGATTTCGAAAATTTGAAAATTGTGATAATGGCGCGGAGGGGAATTCTCCCCTCGCTTTTACTCTAGAAATTCCACAAGGTCTCCCTTATAGCGTAATAGTTACTCTCAGAGTAAAAGGTCTGAATTGTACGCTATCCTAACGATGAGTATTAGAAATTTTGTTAAAACAGAACCATTCAGGAGATGGATCTTTAAATATAGTGACTAAACTGTAATGCATATCAGTTGAAAAACTTGAATTCCAATTTCTTTGTAGAGACAATTTAAATTAGAAAGGATCATAAAATGAACAATTTTTTCCAGAATTATCTAGTCAACGCGTGAATTCGAAATTATTATTTAATATTATTTATTTCTGAAGTACAGTCGCGGCCAAAAATAAATAAATAAATAAATAAATAAGTTTTCCCATGCATGTTAACCGTCGAATCATTACAAAGAAACACAAAAATAGCCAATCGATTGAGATTTATGTCTTCTTTCCATTTATATATATATTTAAAAAAAAGAAAAAAAAACTTATGAGGCCGTCGTCTCCATATTAACCCTTTATCTACTGACGATACTTAAAAGTACCATTAAAATAACTTGTTATAAAATTCATTTAATACATCGATTAGTTGTAATACAGTTTAGGATGAGTTATAGATACATTACTTTATCTTGTTTCAAAAGCATTATTGGTTACACAAAAAAAAATATTTTTAAAAGGATGATTTCTTTTGCCTTTGTATCTTTCCAGCTTTCTTGGCGTGGAGGGGGGGGGGATATTTTAATTCGGAAATATATCTATATTTCTATTGCAAGAACATTATATATATACATTTCCTAATCCTACAAAATACTAAGAAAAATATTTAAAATAAAAAATTTGAGTGGGATTATAAATATTGCACAAAATCCTTATAAATTCAATTTTATTTAATCCTTCTAAATCCTCCAATCCTTCTAAAAATTTATTAAATGATTATGTAAATCTTCTAATGTAGTTTAAACAATTCACGAAAAGGGGTTTAGTAGATAAAATTTTCATGAATTCATAATTCAGTACATAAAGAGTTAAAATTGCAAGAAACTTTGAAATTTTCAATACTACTAACACCTAATTTTGACGTCACGTTTGGATTCTGTGAAAAATCTTACTTTCGGAAATCAAATGCAATATCATTCGGTGAAGTTTAGGAATCATGAAAATGCAAAATATTGAACTATTAAATGTTTGAATTCGGTAGTTGCTTTAAGACCTAGGCTGTCCAGACTGTTGTCTCGAATGGTCACATATATTTTTATTAATAGCATACAACATACATTTCAAATTTCAGATTAGCATATTTGAAGCTTCTAATAGATTTCTGTTAATTTTTTTTTTTTTTTAGATTGCAGTACGTAATTTTTTTTTTTTTACGAATACTGATTTTAAAATGTACACATTATGCGGTGTTAAAATTAGAGGAATGTTAACGATAATACAGATTTGTTCCCTAAAAGAGCAGTTTTTTTTTACTATCAGCTAGGTCGCAAGTATTTAATCAGTAGCCAGTGTAATCAATTTTTTTTCTTTCTTTTTTTTTAAACATGTAGAATATTTCTTAAATTATATTGTAATTTATTTGTGATATCATGTGACTATATAATTTTGAAATATGTAGAAGCATATTTATAGTAAGTGTATAAGAACAAACAAATGAGCATTTTTTAAATGGTTGAAATTTTTATTCATTGTTTAAAAGCTATGCACATCCATATATATATATATATATATACATATTTGTGTGGATTTCAGATTAGCATATTTGAAGCTTCTATAAATAGATTTCTGTTATTATTTTTTTTTCAGATTGCAGTACGTATTTTTTTTACGAATGCTGTTTTTAAAATGTACGCATTATGAGGTGTTAAAATTAGAGGAATGTTATATATATATAATATTTAAATATATATACAAAGAGCAACGGGAAAGATTTTCAGAACTTTAGGCTGTAGTGATACACGCCAAAAATACGGCTTTAGTACAGGAAGCTAGGGTCTCATCCACTTATTTAGTCAAAAATATGGAAGACTACTCCAATTATCCCTTCATAATTTTAAGAATAATGAAAATACTTTAGAGACATTTTTAATGCACTGACTTTGCTTTGTGTGAAATGCAACACATGATAATTCAGATATATTATATCCATAATTCAGAATGTAGCTGCGTGTGGTGTGCATGCTGTGTCATCGACAAAATTACACTGCATTTTCAGCACTTCCGTGTGATATCCCTACATTTCACACAGAGTAAGGTCAGTTTGATGAAAAATCTTAATTATTATTAATATTATCAGCGAAACTCCCGATTAGGCTTCGAATGAAATACCCTGTATTTTTGCTTTAATAAGAGAATTGCGATCCTGATTTTCCATGTCTTGAATTTTATATCTATTATCGCCATTTATATTTGAGAGAAACTTTTCCTGTTACACCCTGTGTGTGATTTGTAAATGGGGAAAAAAGAATTATTGCGTTGAAAACTTTCTCGAAATTGCTGTAAGAATCATAAAAATATTGAAATGATTAAGTTATTTTTTTTTTTATCAGTTCTTTATTCCATGGTATGCTATATCATTTTTAAAAATAACTAAGCTCGCTTTTTTTTTCTTCTTGTGACTTTCAGATCAGCGCAGTAAATCTTTATTTCTTTGCACATCGTCGTCGGAACATATAATTACTATGAGACGCTTTTGCAGCCTTAATATAAAGCAAGAAAACGTAGAATTTAAATTAACAAGAAAAGAAGCCATTATATCCTTGCACCTGTTTTTCATTTACTAGTTTAAAAGGTAGATGCGTTGAATATGAAAGGAAACGAGTTATCAATCAAATTAATAACAACGTAACAAAACACTCTAGTTTCGAGATCAAGTGCTTCAGCCACAGGGATCATTAACTTCTTGATTATGCATGCAACCGACAGAACGACGTCGTTTCAAGAACACTGGCAGTTGACTTTAGTAGACAGTATTTGGCTCACCTACTTTTTCTTTTCCAGTTTTATTCATTACTTTTTAATCTCAGTTTAGATCGCTGACAATGAAAATTCCGCAGACATTTATCTTGGCGTAATTTTTTTGAGTTTTCGCAGAAGAAAGACTGTTGACATTTTCATTTGATTTGATTTGAAATCCACCGTAGTGGAGATTGCTTTGAGGCCTATAGCAACAATGGCTGTCGACTCGAATGATCCTTTTTTATACACAGAAATTGTAACACAAACCAGACATAACAATTTTATTTCTCTACACTTCATATTCATATTACTACTGAAAACATAATCACAATGACATCCATATCTTATCCAGGGACTCGAACCCGGACCCTCAGTGTGACAGCAGCCTCCGCTCACTGACCACGCCACCGGGCGACCTGCTGACATTTTTCAGAAGAAAAAAAATGTAAAGTAAATAAACACGTCTTTGCTTAAATGGAAAAAATGTCCAAATAAAATGTAGATAAAGTTTACTTTCGAATAATTAATTAATATGAGTTAAAATTGCAGTCGGGGATTTCTATGTTCGTAATAAGATAAAGTTTTTTATTTCTAATTCATCATAGGTAGCACATAAATGATAACAAGTGGGTAATAAACTTATCATTAAGGCATTGTTATCTTTTAGAATGTTTTTTCACATAGTTTTTAATGAGATTTTTCCATTTTTCAGTAATCTGAATTATCTTCTAAGTGACTTATTTAGGTATATCTCAAATTTAATGATGAGACTGTAACGCAATTTTAAATTTATTTAACCAGTTTTAGGATTTCTGAAATAGGTTATTGCTTCTATTTTGTTTTCTATTCTAAAGTCTCTGTTAACCCTTTATCTTCTGCATTATGATTTACTGCAATATTCTTCATGTATTAGTTTTTTTCAATTACTACAAGGAGAATTAAAGGATATACATAAAACAATACTCACCCGTGAGAAATTTAATTCATTTGAGGTAATTAATTAAAGTGGTACTTAAAAGTACCGTCAGTACACATGCCTAAAATATTCTCGTAACAGAATATTTCAAATAAAGTTTAAACTCTTAAAAATGCTAAATAACAAGAAGACACTTGCAAGTTAACAATAAAAAAATATTAAATAGACATAGTTTTCTTTTACACATGAAAAATGAGTAAAAATTCAAATTTGATGGCATAAAAAAACCCTTTTTGCTTTCTTCTGTTTTTACAAGAAAAAAGTATTGCATTCGTAAAAATTTTCGAATTCCGGTTTTCGGCGGATTTACACGTTTTAGGGGTCAGAGATCCCGAAAAGCATGTTTTTATAAAATATCTGTCTGTGATTCTGTCTGTATGTGACAGAAATTTTTTGGGCACTCTATCTTAAAAACTAATGAACGGAATTTAATAAAACCTTTAAATTCGGTTAGTCCCTAATATAAATTAGTGTTGATTACTTTTTGGTGTAAATGGTCCAACATGCGGCGCCGTTATACTGCATTTTTCATGATTTCCGCAATAGCTATATCTCAAGAACTAATGCACGGATTTTTATAAAACTTCAGATTCAGTTAGTCCTTGATATAATTTTGGTGCTGATTAGTTTTTGGTGTAAATCGCACAACAGGTGGTGCCGTTATGCCGCACTTTTTAGATTTTCGCAATAGATCTATCTCAAAATCCGCTATCTCAAAAACTAATGCACGGATTTTCACCAAACTTTGGATTTAGTTACAAGTTGACGTAAGTTGTTGCTGATTAGATTTTGGTGTAAATCACCTAACCGGTGGCGCTGCTATGCCGAATTTTTTATGAAGTGTTAACATGTATGAGGCAGAAGAAAGTTTTGAGATTGCCACATCTGATTATTTTATTTTTAGGTTTCGATCTTGTTAGCAGTCTTTTAGTTATGCGACACCTATATTCCAGGTGTAACGTCGAATTTTTTAAGAAGTATTAACATGTATGAGGCAGAAGAAAGTTTTGAGATTGCCACATCTGATTATTTTATTTTTAAGTTTCGATCTTGTTAGCAGTCTTTTAGTTATGCGACACCTATATTCCAGGTGTAACGTGTTCTCTCGCATCTCCACATATGCAATATATGAATTTACATATACCATTTCTAGCATAGCAAAAAAGGGCCGGTGACACAACTTTTTCGATTTCCCATAAAAAATAATAATGAAACAGAAAAGAAATATCAGGAAAATCATTACTACACTACAATTTAATAATTTCATTATAAAGCAGATAAAAACGATGGACAACTACACGGACGAAAAGTAAACAAGAAGTTCCAACACCCGTGTACTAGCGGTACTTATAAGTACCGCCGAGTAATTCAACTGTTAAATCAAATACATACATCATTCACTTAAAACAGCTAGTCAAATTGTATTCTAAGATCATGATGAACACATAAAAAATCCAACACTTATCTTATGTCCTTTACTATGTTTGCAGCAGTAAAAAGACAAACGCGACAATCTGTACAAAATGTCGGCACAAAATACATAGACTGTTTCAAAGATTGTCCCTTTCCTCGCTAAAATAACGAACCTAGAACTACTGCTGCTATGTATCCTGAAAAAGTGAAGTTAAAAGAGTGTTTTTGCAAAGTAGCATTAGAATATTAGTAATATTTATTATGAAATGAAAGTTTAAAGTGAGTGGTACTTATAAGTACCGTCAGTAGATAAAGGGTTAAACTAATTTGCAAACTATGATTAAAATTAATAAATTATAAAGATTTAAAAGTTTTCTTATGATAAAATTTATTTCAAACACTTATTACAAAATGTTCTGATTAACAAAAAGAAAACCTTCGATTTCTGGAATAATAATGTCAGTGTTATTTCTTAAAAACTAAATAACTATTTTAAGCTATTAGTTTTACTCAAAATTAATCTCCTGTTAAACATTATCCACTGTTAGAGTTAGTTATAGATTCGTTCATACACTATCCGGCTGTATTTTGTTGTTTACTTGGCATATGTAGGCTTTAGATAATTTTGTAGAAAGAAAATCGTTTTCTTTTTTTTTTTAAATATTCAAAACCCATCGCTTTTTCATCTTTTAGTATATTCGAAGAGATACTATCTTCTTTTTTTCTTCCTCGTCTTCAGAACTTTAAATCATATAAAGTTGTGACCACTTTTCTGGTGAAATTCTATCAAGCTTATTTTCTTGGGCAGAGCGATTTAAACCTACCAACATACTGGCCTCTTGGTGATTCTCAAAGTTATGTAAGGCGTGAAAGTTGAGGATCTGTTACAGATATGAACTTATAAATCAGCTTATTACTGAATCTCCATGTTTTTATTTACACCCTTGGGGGCATCATGGTGGACAAAATCTGCGCTATTGGTACTTATAAAAAAAGTAAAATATATTTGTTTTATTGAATTCTTTATTTTCTGATACCTGATAACATGGAGAATTGATTCTGAACTTTGTGACCTCAATTTGTCTCAGGGAAAGTTGTTCTCTTTGTTCTTAAAAGAAAGAGTTATTTGCTTCAAAAGGCTGCCAGGATGATGTTATTAATTACTCTCACTGCAGTATTTAAAGCTGGGTTAATCTTTCTAGTGTCCAATTTTCGATGAGAAAATTGACAAGAGAAATGTGAAGGACATGACCTGAACAACTTTAAGCCAGACTATGTTGCAACTGAATTTTACTTTGATGAGTTAACTATTATATGACACTCTGATTGGATGATACAATCAGGAGGAAGACACAATAAATAATTTTGTGGCCGTATTTGGTGAACCCTTTTTTTTTCTATCGTTTCGAAAAATAATTTTAAAGGGTTAGTGACTTTTTACGTTTGTCTTCCTGGAAACTATTGCGCAAATATGAGTCATGGACCTTTAAAATTGTTTTTGAAGATATGAAACTTATTTTTTTCCCATACGGAAATGGCATTGCGGCACAAATTCATGGAAGTGTTCAGAAATACACATTGCTCAATCAAAGATAACTGTAAAGTGTTGTTTGTTTTTTATGCTCGTCTTCCAGGTAAACACAGCTTGAATGTCCAGTCATGGCCGTTCATATTGCTAATGAAACGAGTTAAAAAAATCTGAGAATGCTTTATTTAAAATTATACCCAGGGTTTACCAGTTTCATAGAATTGTTCACAAAAACCTTTTATCCAACCAAGGATTGTACATTGAAAGTACATTACATCAAACAAACTTAACTATTCTCAAACTTTTTCTTTTTTATGTCACAAAGCTGTTGAGTTCGATATCTTTTTTAAATACACAAACTTAAAACATTTGTGTGTTAGTGGTTATTTCAAGAACGTGTAATTGAAGGTGTACCTCTATATATTTTTAATAATAACTATTAAAATTCATTGTATATTTTAATATAATATAAATTTTCAGCTATGCAATGAATAAAAAAATATGGAATTTATAAGAAAATAGGCTAATTCTATAAGTACATGGTTCAATGAAAAAATACTTTTGCTACACAGAATTCTAAATAAAACGTCAAACGCTTACCAAAATCTATTGAAAATTGCAAAGTATGTTGCTTCTTTCAGTGATGTGATAACCATAGAAACCTAACTATCCTATTGTTATATATAACCCGTTTTTATCACATCTTCTGGCAAATTCTGTCCTACCCTTGAAAAATAATGTAATATATTGACAATCTTGAAAACGAAATTAGAATACGATCAAAAGTGTATGCGTGTGTGTGCGTTAGCGTTGGTTGAAAAATAAAAATCCTTCAGTGTGATGTTTGTAGTTAGGTCGGTAGGCGAAAAGTTAATTTTCTCAAAAGTAAAATGTCATAATAATTAATATTAAGTAGCATATTTCATGTGGAACTTCTGCTTAAGTGAATACATCAATAAAAATTTAAATTATGTGTATCAGTCAGCGCTGAAAAAGATTAAATTGGAGTTTCTAATTTTGATGACAACATTCCTATTACGCAGAAATAAAAGAAACAAGAAATAAAAATCATGTATTAAGCATAGATTATGAAACACTTTCCAACATTTCCTGAAGGCTTTAACAAAACTTTGATATTTAGGGAAATAAGGTAAATAAGATAACTAAGTAAACATTTTAGAAAACGCATAAAACATTTGAAAAAATGATTTTAGCCGTTACTGCCTATATCCAAAGATGTATTCCATTTCTTTTGAACAGCACTGTATTTTATCCGTAGTTTGATATATATACTATATAATGGAAAAATTTAGTTTAGCAAGAAAACGCATCAGGTTGAAATTTCTCTTTCAGCAATTTATACTAATAGATGGAAACATACTTGAATACTTTTGTACAGCCCAGTAGTTTGCCTTGTACTTTATTACACGCCACTATTTAACTAAGACTTAATTAAAATTAAAACACTTAAAATTATTGAAATCACATTTCCAGAAATTATCATCCATAGACGGCAATGTATCCAATTCTATTCTTTGCATGGTCCTGTATATAATTTAATCTATATTCTACAAACATTTCTTAGTAAAGTAAATGCAGTCCAGCGTAAAAATGCGTAACTCAATTAAAAACTACCTTTAAGCAGTTTACGCTGATACTAAGTAACCCTTACGATTTTTTTTTTTTTAGTAGGCCTGTATACGAACTATAGCATTTATGCACACCATATAGTATGCATAAAAATAGGGAAACTTAAAATCGCATATTATAATTAAAAATGCATTTCCAACAATCATTGCTAATGTACATTATAGTATCTCAAACCTTTTGTATGTCCCTGTAAATGCTATGCATTTCGTATTATACATGAAATAACTTATAGTAAACCTCAGCAACGTATATTAATTTCATTATATGTGAAATAGTTTAACATAATTAAAATACCCCGCAAACAATCCCCCTCCCCTATACCATTATGTAACGGATTTTTTATATGTGGCCCTGTAAAGTAATAATAACTATTCTTTGCACAGCATATTTTAGTGCACTTCATAAATGCATATCAATTTTATTATGTTTGAAATCATTAATAAATCATTTGAAACGATTTTTTCCCATTAACCGTTATGTAACGGAATATTTTGACTGTCCCTGTAAATGAACTAAACATGCTACAAACCATTTGAAATAGGGATCGTGCTATGGTAAACGCCAAAAACATCCAAAAATTTCAGGGCAATCCGAGTATATTTAGGAAAGTTAGAGCGCGGACAGACGGACAGACAAACTTAAGTCGTGCACACTTTTCAACTTTGTTGAAAAGTGTTAATAAAAAGAGTACAATTAATCCCTTTCCCTAATTTAATTATTATTTTAGAAAGTTAGTATTGTTATGTTAAAATATTTAGATAATACCATACCCTTAATTATGCTATAATTTGGTTCCGTTTTTAGAAGTTCCTCTCAAAATGTTCTTGTATGGTATTTATTTTTAACATTTTCAAACAAAGTTGAAAAGTGTTTAATACTTAGGTTTGTTTGTCCGTCTGTCCGCTCTCTAACTTTCGTAAATGTACTCGGGTTGCCCGGAAATTTTTGGATGTTATTGACGTTTACCATAGTATGGTACCTATTTGTAATGAAGTTTATAGCATGTTTAGTTCATTTACAGGGACAGTCAAAAGTATCCCGATACATTACGGCTAATGGGAGAAAATCGTTTCAAATGATTTTTAATGATGTTACACGCTTTCAAACATAATAAAACTGATATGCATATATGAAGTGCACTAAAATATGCATTCTGTAGAATATGCGTTGTAAATAATAGTTATTATTCATTTACAGGGATATACAAAAGAATTCCGTTACATAATGATATAGGGGTGGAGGGAATTGTTTGCGGCGTATTTTAATTATGTTAAATTATTTCATGTATAATGAAATTGTTATACGTCGCTGAGGTTTACTATAACTTATTTCAGGTGTAATACGGAGTACATAGCATTTACAGGGAAACACAAAAGGTTTAAGATAATATATTGTATCCAAAGTACTATAGTACATTATCGATGATTGCTGGAAATGCATTTTTAATTATGATATGCTCTTTTATGTTTCACTATATTTACACATACTATATGATGCGTATAAATGCTATAATTCATATCTACACATATTTTTACTAAGAAATGTTTGTAGAATATAGATAAAATGATATACAGGGTCACGCAAAGAATTGGAAACATGGCCGTCTATAAATGATAATTTCTGGAAATATGATTTCAAGTTTAAAGAGTGTTTTAGTTTCAATTAAATTTTAGCTAAATAGTGGCCTATAATAAAGGTATTAGGTTAACTACAGGGTTGTGCAAAAGTATTCAAGTTTGTTTCTATCTATTACTATAAATTGCAGAAAGAGAAAATTCAACCTGTTATGCGTTTTCTTACTAAACTAAATTTCCCCATTATATAGTATATATAATCAATCTACAGATCAAATACAGGGCAGTTCAAAAGAATGAATACATATTTGGCTATGGACGGTAAGTGCTGAAATCAGTTTTTTAAATGTTTTATACGTTTTCTAAAATGTTTACTAAGTTATCTTATATACCACATTTCTCTAAATAACGAAGTTTTGTTAAATCTTTCAGGAAGTCTTGGAAAGTGTTTCATAATCTATGATTAACGTACGATTTTTCTTTCTTGTTTAAATTAGTGTATATCCGAGTAAACAGAATGTTATGAGTCCAATATTTCAGATGCAATCCCGAGGGAATATTCTAAAACTAGCGTAAAATATCGCTGTAATCATAAACTTTACGCCAGTACCTAATATCGGTTTCTAGTTTCTTGCAATATTATCTGTTTTTCTGCAGCAATAGGACTGGATTTGTATGTAACTAAAAGCGTAAATCATTCGATATTATAGCATGACAAGCAAATTTAGTAACTTATGTTTTTTATTATTACGGTGATTAATAATAATAAAAAACGGTGATTACCCCTTGAGGGGCGGTGGGATATATTATATCCCACCTAATTTAAACAAAATTCGCACCAGAAACTTTTAACTAAATTATATATTTTTAGCTTTGGGGGGAAAGTTTTGAAAAATTGCTTACTCTTATTTTAAAATAAAAAATTTCGATTATTCAGTCGAAAATTCAATATTACAGAGACATTATTGCTTACGCCTCAAAGGGTTAATTTTTATTAGTAAGCTTTGAAACTCGTTTGTTTTTATATGACTTCTATGTCCGTATAAAAATAATAGGAACAATACTGAAACATAAAGGAAAAAAAATATTGAAGCTTTTAAATACTCAAATAAAGGTTCAGCATCTTCTAATGATTAGGAAAACAATCTGATTAGCTCAATATATGAAATTATAATAAGCTAAAATGTATTTTATAAAATTTACTTTTAAAAGCTAACACATGTATGCAATGACAAAATAAAAAAATGTGTACATGTATTTTAATTGTATTTTCCAACTGATTTTTTGAAAAGAGAAAACCTTTTTAACATAAAATGTGTTAAAATATATTTGAATTATAGTTACATATATGTGAATTATAGTAGTTGTCTTCATAATATTATATGTAAAATATCGCCATGGGAAGAAACCATAAGCTCCAGGTGGTGTGCCTGTGTGTGTATGTGTGTGTGTGGGGGGTGGGGGGATATGATTTTCCTATTTGTTCTGCGAACTTACTCGGAGGCATTCGAGTTATGCTATCTTATCTGTTTATTTTTAGATTTTTTTTTTTGTTCCAAACCCAAGATCTACAACTCTGTATCTGTACCAATGTCTCCTCAGTCTGTATGCAGCCCATCGAAAGGAATGGTGTGATGGGGGGAGGTTTGCAACCCTAAGACCAAAAATGGTCAGTATCAGAAATGATAAAAAGGTTCTCCTATAGTGTTTCAAGAAATCATCAGGGGCACCTTAAAAGTCCTTCTCAGGAGCAAATGATTTTTCTCCATGGTATTACCTCTTGTATGTATATATGTTTAAGTCTAATAAGAATATATAGTCGTAAAAGAAAACTCATATAATTCTTTAAACTTTCACTAATATGAAATCAAACGCAAACACGCTAATTTCTGGCGCATTCATGAAGTCATTTTCATTCGTAAATGCATAAAATTTGCAAGTATTTCAATTAAGATTCCACAAAATCGAATAAAGTTTCTCAACCTGCAAATGCAAAGGATCTTTCGGAACACAGCAATTTAGAATAATTCGTCACCATGGAGAAAACAATGATAATTAAATAATTATCAAATTTACAGTAAAATGATAAACGTCGTTCAATCCTTCGGCACTTCTATACTAATGACTGCAATTTCCATGCATTTATAGATAAAATATACACAGCCGCAGAGGGGAGGATGATGAAGCCGGTACAAACCACCGGAGCCTGGACCTGTTAAAGGGCTCATCAAGAATAATGATTTTTAAATGAAATATCAAAATGAAGTCTAGATCATCTTTTTGTACCGTGTATGTTGTTCTTATTATATAACTATAAGAAAAAACAATTAAAATAAAAAATTCCATCTTCTAATAAATTAGCAGAAGTGGTACAACTGAAGAAGGGCTTACGCTGGCCGAATCACAGGGCTCCCCAGCTTTAGAAGGCCTCACTGCAACTGAAAATGTATACGACAACGGCGAAATATCTTGACGTGGACGCTAATTATTCATTTTGTTAATTCATCATTCTTCATTCTCGTATAGTGATATTTTAACTTTAATTCTTAACTGGTGTTGCAGTACCATTTAGTCCTGACATATTTTTTTACTGGTGTAATTCGATCAGTAAGATTCAGATAAAAATATAGAAAAGTATATAAGTGACATTGTACTGATTTATTGAAGTAATATATGCAGTCAGGTAAAAATACCTTTTTCTAAAATAAAAATTAATTTTATTTATTTTTTATATATTATAGCTGGGGTGAAAATGGAACTATGAGGCTAGTTACGCACAAAAATTTCACGACGCCAGTAAAATGTTAAGTAAGTATGTATTACTTTTAGAAAGGTAATTATTCAACAAATTTATTTTCTAATATGATACTTATGGGAAATATCAGCGCCGTAACCAGTCAGGATAGTCAAAGGGGGCTTTGAAAGATTTTGTTTGGGCTCATTCACAGCTTGTATTTTTTCCACTAATTTAATGATATATAAATATGGGAAGAAGAAGAGGGCAAGTCTCCCCTTTCATATATAAATATACGATTCTTTCATTTTAAAATTATCTTGCCACAAGAAAACATATGTGCAATTTTCGTTAAAAATGCTCAACATTGAGAATTGTTATTTAGGAGCCTAAAACTTTTATTTTAAAGCATTTAGACATATCGATAGATTTATTATTGTATAAAAAATATATGAACTACTCGGAAGGGAAGCATAAATATAGTAATAAGAGAAAGATTATAGAAGCGAGAACTTTTTACAGCATCTTTCTTTCTGTTTCTGTTCTTTCTGTTTGATCTTATGTATTTGTTGATTTTCAATCATTTAAAAATAAATTAGGGTTGAAAAAAAATCTAATGTGTTAATTTAACATTTGTATTTATAGTACTTACATATTTTTTAGGAAGTCAAAAAAGTTGTTTTCCATACGTAAAAGGAAAGTTTGCTTATAAAATGAATTTAGTAAAAGTGTATTTTCAATATAAATACATGTATTTTCACTCATGTCTAAACATTTTTAAGCGTTTTAAATAATTAAACAAATAAATCTGCGATAGAACGTTACATTTTCAAGGCATTCAAATTAATTAATTTAATTTCAAATCTTAATTTTAGACTTAAATTAATAATTTCAGAGAAGAGTAAAATATAAAGCACGTTAATTAACCAATAAATAAATAAATAAATGTGTGTTTTAAAACAGTTCCATTACATATTTTTCATGTTCAACATTATTATTATTATTATTATTACTGCTGTTGTTTTCCTTTTGTTTCATTTATATTATATTCTCTGTGGACAAATAAAATTCCACAAACCGTAATGAAATTCCGCGGTGTTTTTATTTTCTTTCTCTACTTTTTTTTAGAATAAACGACATTTTCCACTTTCACCTACTTTCTGCTTATGTCGTGGAGCTGGAGAATGATCATGGGAGTAGCGGGAGGAAAGAAGATAGTGAGGCAGTCGATCATCATGCCATCCAGACTGTATATTTTCTCGCCAAATATTTCTCCTTGGCGAGATTTCTTTCAGGGTTTACAGGAAACAACAACAAAAAACAAAAACATACGGCGGCCGGCATCTCCAACGTGAGAGCCGTGAAATTGAAAGTTTTCGTTTTGCAAAAATTTGACTGGAAGGAACTGGTGAGGAAAACCTTTTGCTTTTAGATGCTTTTCATTTGACACTTTAACAGCAGAAGAAAAATATAGACTAGTTTCTTTATATTATGCTATTTCTATCTGGAGAAATTAAATAAATATGGTTAAAGAGAGATGAGGGGAAAATAAACTAGGATTGTTTACATCAAAATATTAGAAAATATTATTAAATTATCATATTTCTACCACGGAAAAATAAAATAAGCATGATTAAGGGAGAAGTGGGTAAAATAAATTTTGGCTAGTGTATAGTAAAGTTTATGCAGTAGAGCATATTCACAAATGCGCACCTATATCTTCAAAATTAACTAAATTATGACAAAGGAAGAAAGATGGTTTATACCAATTTTTTGTGCTATTAAAAAGATATGTTTTAAAGTTTTTTCCTAAAGAAATATTTGCCATTAATTTTTGAAAAGTGATATTTTCTAAAATTTTATACTGCTACCTTCCCACTTGACTAAATTGGTCAATTAGATCTTTTTTGGAGGGGGGGGGGGGGAGTTTAAAAAAATCATAAAAAAATTGCACACGTACGTTTTCAATGTTAACTGAATTATGAGAAAGCAAAAGAGTTGACTTAAGCTATCTTTTTCATGCTATGAAAAAGGCTGTCCGATCAGTATGAATAGAAATAAATCACAAATTGATGATACTGTTTTTTTAGATAAAATTTCTTTAACAAGTTTAAAAACTGCATCACAAATACAGTTCTGGAAAAAAGTTTAGGACTACGAACCAAAACAGTAAAGCTCATATTTTAATGAAAACGAAAATTATTATAAACATAAACACCTATAGTTATGCAAGTATTGTTACTTGTTTCAAATTTAAGGGGGTCCGGGACAGAAAAATCTTCAAATTTTCTAAAAAATATTTTATTGCGGTAAAAAATTCTCTGCTTTTTTCTGCTTAAAATGACGTTTAAATCATGTTTCTATCTTAATTAGAACAGATTGTATTAATTTTTTCGTTCTGGTTTGTTTTCAAAATCTAGCTTTCAAGCAATGGTTGTCATGCAGACAACTTCTTGTGAAAATGCTTTTTTCTTCATGATGGGTTTTTTCACCATTTCTTGTATGTAAATTGTTATAACTCAAGAACCATTAAAGATAAACGGTTCAAACTTGGAACATGTTTTTTTTTCAATTAATTTATTTTAATTTTGATTCAGAAATTTTGAAAAAAAAATATTTACTTTTAAAAATATGATTTTTTTAAAAAGAAGTTACATCATTTTTTTTTTTTTTTACTTTAAATACTTTTAATTTTTTTAAAAATTAATATTTTTAAAAATGCTGAACCAAAATTAAAACTTATATTTTTCTGTTTTTTTAAATGATAAAAAATTGAAATTCTACAAATAATATTTCAAGTTATAACGATTTTAAATTACCCCACTTTTAAAAAAAAAGTTACATTTCAAATTTTTTTAAAAAAAATATATGAGAAGTTTTATCATGTGATTTTGTTTACAAATGATATGGTTAACCATAAAAAAAAAAAAAAAAAAAAAAAAAATCAAAATTTTAATTTAATAAATAAAAATTATTTAAAAATATGTCTCGGACCCCCTTAAATGATATGTCTTTTTTTAAAACAAAAATGATTTTCTACATAACTTGTAGGGAGAATATTTAGGACCAGTATATTTCATATTTAAATTACGCATGAAAAAGGTTTGTAAATTAATTTTCAGAACTTTGTCTGCTTCTCCTTAATATGGATGACTTCCAAATAACGCTTTTAAAAGGATTTGCCCAGATTTTTGCATGGGGAAATGGGTGCTTGGTTCCATGTTTCCAGAATGGCTAATTTCAATTCAAAAATCGAATCAAACTGCTTTTTATTGGCATAAACTTGACAAACCAAGATTCCCCACAAGTTTTCTATGATATTTAGGCCAAGAATTTTAGCTGGAAAGCCCAACGTTTCGATGTTGTTTACAGATAACCAATCTGAAGTTGACACAGACTTATGAATAGAAGCAATTTGAAGTAAAATCAAGTTCTGATACATAAGTTCATCTTTAAATGAAACAAAATTAGTATTATCAAGAATATATTCATATTCAAAGGAGTTCATCCTTGTCTGGGTGAAAACCAAACTTATTTTTCCCTATGCATGAATGTCTGTTCAAATCATCACTGAGTCACCACCTTGTACAGTGTACACGTCTTGAAAGTAGCTATGGCTCACTTCGTAAATTATGCCAGTAATATCTTAAACCATCTGGTCCATCAATGTTAAGCTTTTTTTCACTGGCAAAAACCATTTTTTGCCATAGATTGAATTTTAGAACGTTGGACGATGCGAATTTTAGTCTTGAATCAATGTGTTTTTAGTTTTGGCATGCCTTTGAATTAAACATACTTGACGCATTCGGTACTTTTTAATACATTTACAACAGTTCTGGACGTTACTGAGAGTACTAGAGCAGATTTTATAGTTGAAAAATAGGTACAATCTTGAACCGCTAATCTAATAACGCTCCGTTTACACTGGGCTGAGAGTTTTGACGGCCGTCCTCTTCTTTCCTTTCTTTGATAGTTCATCTGATCACAAAGAAAATTGTACACAACAGTTTTAAATTTATTTATTTTTAGGGAAATTTTTCTTTCACTCAGCCTCAATCCAAAAAAAGCCCTGATTTTACACTTTTGATTGATATCCCGAGCCCCATGGTCAAAGCAACAGTTACATATTTGACATTTTTTGACATTTTAAGTCCACCGAAGTGGAGAATACTTTGGGGCCTATAGCTACAATGGCTGTCACCTCGAATGATCCTTATTATACATAGAAACAACAACAAGTCACAACAATTTTTATTTTTCCATTACATATATTATATAACTACAATGGGACATTCACAATTACATCCATGTCTTACCCAGGGACTCGAACCCGGGCCCTCGGGGTGACAGCAGCCACCGCTTACTGACCACGCCACTGGGTGACAACAGTTGCATATTCCAAAATTAAAAATCTAGCGACAACTAACCTATAAGCACCGTCACAGATGAATCCCGCATAAAATACTTCAGTCATGATATCATCTTATTATGCTAAATTTAAAAGAAGCTACTGGTTTTAAACATATTTCCATTTGTCAATATTACAAGATTTTAACATTTTTAGATAAAAATACTTTTCTACATTTACAAGTAAGTTAACTTCACATATTATATTAGATATGTGTGTCTATATTCAAGAATTTCGGAATTTTGTTCTAAACAATAAAATTAGCAAGTGGTCTTAAACTTTTTTCCAGCACTGGTACATCTGAATGAAGCATTACAAACACAGAGATCATGTAGTAGTTTAAATGTTAGAAACATATTGAAACAAGAAAGAAAAATCATGCGTCAAGTATAGATTATAAAATACTTCAACACATTCAGAATAATGTAACAAAACTTCATAGTTTAATAAGCTAAAATATTAAGTCAACCATATGGAAACGCTTCACCACACTTGAAAACTCAAATTTCAGATGTTCCCATCTATAATCAGAAAATTATCCGAACTCTTTGATCAACCCTATTGTATTGCCCTATTGTATACTTTGAGCAGAACTCTATATGGTTAAAAGAGTTAAATTTAAAAGCGCAAGCCGAAAGTGAAAACGCACTTCAGCAGTTTTTACTCAAAGACAGTATTGTAACCGATTTCTTTTGTGTGTCCCTGTAAATGAAAGACAAATGCTATGAATACCCTATTCTGTCGTAATCATCTTGTGGTGAAATTCAGTGATTTATACCAGTTTAAATACATTTGAAACAGCGTAAAATACTCTGCAAACGATTTTTCCCCATATACCATAATGTAATGGAATTCTTTTGGGTAGCCCTGAAAATGAAATATTAATCCCACATACTTCATATGCAATACGAAATATGGTTTGGGGACCCTAAATATGGATTATAAATTGCATGAAAATTCGAGTATACTTACGGGAGTTAGAGTGTGGACAGACGGGCAGACAAACCGAATGCATAATCACTTTTCAACTTTGTTGGAAAGTGTTAAAAAGAAAGAAAAAGCAATTCAAAAATAATTATTGAAGTACTTTCTGACCTTTCCTATACGTAACGAGTTTTTCTAATAACACTTTATTAATAATTTTGGGATTCTTCGCCACTAATATTGATGCATATCATCGATTATTTAAGGTGAGATCAGAGTTCGTACAATTCAGGGGATTTCAATACCAGTTTTTTCATAAAGAATTATTTGCCTTATTTAATGAAGAAATTCTGTTTTTAAATATGGCGACACTTTACAAAAGAATTTGCTATTCAAATACCGCTGCGGAGTACGAATGTTGTCAAATGCATATGCATTAGTGAGCCTGTTTAATTATTTTCTTACATTCCCGTAAGGCATGGTGACGTCACGGCGACGTTGTTGTCAAGTCACACTGTGACATTGTGACCGTCGATGTGACGTCATGTGACGTCGATGTGAACTCATATAGTGACTAGAATGTGAAGTCGTTATGGCCGTTTTAGAGCTCGTTTGTGACGTCACATTGTGACGATTTTGTGAAGTCACGGTGTGACATATTTGTGAAGAGATTGTCATTTGTGACTATTTTGGTATTAACTTTGTAACAAACCTATGACGAAAGCGATAATGCTTTGAAGTCACATTGTGATCAATTTGTGACATATGTGTCATTTGTGACGAAATTGTCTTTAACACTGTGATTATTCTGTGACGACAGTGACAATGTTCTGAAGTCACATTGTGAAAATTTTTGAAAATTGCTTGATTTGTGACGATTTTGTCATTAACGTTGTGACGAATATGTGACTACAGTAACAATGCTGTGAAGTCACACTGTGACATACTTGTACAGTTATGTCACACATAGTCACATATGCCATACATGTTGTAAAATCATTTACATATATAACGTACTATACTTTGTTGATACATCGCAAATAAAACTTGGGGGCCGCTATAACAAGGGTATACCAAAAGAATTTTATTGAATCAAAATGCAATGCCCCGCAGACTTCAATTTTTGTTGCACCTTCTTTTCCTATTGCAATAAATGAAAACACTGAAGACAACTGAATGATCAATCTATCACAATTTTTTTTTAATTGGCTATTTGTTAAATGCATTAAAATTACCAAAGAAACATTTTTGTTTAAATTTTCAAAGCTTTATCAAAATAAAATTTGTATTAAAAATATAATATCTTATAATATATACAATACTTTTTATATTCTTTAAACTATAGAAAATACTGATTGAAATTAATTTATCTCATTTAATACGCATTACGAACTCGAAGTCACTGGTAAAGGTGATTTTTTCGATTACACAACATCAAAAAAAAAAAATGGAAAGATAGAAAGGAATGCCGATATTAAGTAATTAAATTTTATATGTTTTATGATATTGATTACCATAAAAAATCTATATATGATTGTAATTCAAACAAATTGGGGCAGAGAAAATAGGATACTTCTTCGTTATAGAGGCCCCCAATAAATTTGATTATGCAAAAGTTGCAGTTACGATCTCGCTAAGATCAGCGCGAAGTTTATGCATGCGTCATATATACACTGGTGGAAAAAACTTAAGGACTACTGGTATTTTCAACGATTACAGTTAGAAATAGATTTGCAGCAGCACTTGTAAATTTGTATGAATGCGGGATGTACTCTGTTTTGTGCTTCTGCTTTTGTTGATCACGTGACAGCAGAGATAAGAGATTTTAGGCAATCGGTTGTCATTGGATGTAAAAACTGAAGGAGATGGAGTGAAGCTTGAACTTTGAAATTTTGAACATGTCTTTGAGACATTATTTAAATGATATTGCACATGGTAGAATAATCGGAAAGTTGAAAGAAGGACGCAAAATGTGATATGTTGCCCGTGAATTTAACATCGCGCACAGTGTTATTTCTAAGCTATGGGCAGCATTCCAAAAGAGTGGAATATGTACTAGACGCAAGGGAGGAGGCTGTCCTAGCAGTACGACGTCCCAAGAAGATCGCTATATTGTTATTTCGTCAAAAAGGAACCGACGAAGAACAGCTGGTCAATTAGCAAATCAACTTTGTGCTGCCACAGGAACTAAAATATCGCGGTAAACTGTTGCAAGACGTTTCAAAAAGGGCGGACTATACACCCGGAGACCTATTGTGTGTGTCCCACTCTGGAGACCTCAACGTAGCGCCCGTTTACATTGGTGCCATATGCATCGCAATTTGACTAATGACGACTGGTTTACCGTGCTCTTCTCAGATGAGAGTAGATCCAGTCTATCGTCTGACTGTAGACGTAAACTGATATGGCGCCAGGTTGCTAGTGCTTACTGTCACGAAAATATTCTAGAAAGTGATCGATATGCGACTTCAAGTATCATAATGTGGGCAGACGGATCTCTATGTGCCTGACCAACGGTTCCTGACCGGTAGACGGTACTTTGAAGACGTCCTGCTTCCACATGTTTGACTTTTACAAGGTGCTGTCGGCGAAAAGAATTATTTTATGGACGATAACGCACCTTGTCATCACACACATTCTGTACAAGATTGTCTTGAGGCCGAAGATTTCCATCGCATAGACTGGCCAGCACAATCCCCTAACCTGAATGCCATTAAAAATGTATGGGATGCCTTGGGGAGACTTATTGCTGCTCGAAAATTTCCTCCCACAAACAAGGAAACCCTCATCCGCGCAGTGAAGGAGGAATGACACAACTTGTCTCAACAGCTGCTGAATCATATCGTTCTGAGTATGCCACACCGTATTGAAAGTTGTCTCGCATTACACGGTGGCCACATCCCTTATTATTATGGCACTGACGATTGTTAATTGTGAGTATTTTACTTTCTTTGTACAGTCATGTTTTCGGACAATATTCACGTTTCAGAAAAAGAACCTCTGGTACCCTGTATACATCCTTTCAACAAAATTTTTATATTAAATCTTGTGTAACATTCTGTTAATACTATTCTTTGCTTCTTGACCCACAATCTCACGTAGATTCTCATTTATGTGTACATTTCTTCTTGGCCCTTAAGTTTTGTCCACCAATGTATATATACAGGGTGATTCATAAATATCCGAACAATAGGCTATCTTCTTAATTAATGCCCCTAGGCACATACTTCCAATTGCAAAGTTTCATAGAAAAATATGGAAAATTTGCTGAGATAAGTTACAACTCCATGGGAGGTCCATTTGAAAAAATACGAAAATTAAATTTTTATACGGCCCCCGTAGCGTAAAATTTCCAATTAGGAATTTTTTCCTTATCCATTCCTGAATTAAACACAAAAAGTTCCATCTTCATATTTGCAAAACTCATGGAGTTATGCCTGTTTAAATAATTCGTCAGGTTTTAAGGGATTAGACACAAATTGAAATGCGTGTTATTCAAGAAACAATGTTACTTCAAAAGTTCCAGGATGCATGTAAAAAATATATTTATTGTGTTAGAATTAGATTTTTCTGTTTCTTGTTATGATTAACCATATAATTTGCAAACAAAATCAGATCCTAAAATTTCTCAGAAAGTTTAAAATTTTTAAAATTATTATTTTTTTAATTGGGGTAATTTAAAATCGTTATAACTCGAAATATTATCGTCGAATTTCAAACTTTTTTTCATTTAATTAAAGAGGAAAATATAATTTTAATTTTGTTTCAGGATTTTTTAAAATATTAATATAAAAAATATTAAAAACACAAATTAAAAAAAATGATGTAACTTATTTTTTTTAAAATTATATTTTCAAAAATAAATATATTTTCCAATTTGCCGAAGCAAAATTAATGTAAAATAATAAAAAAGGTCATGTTCCGAGTTTGCAGCACTCTTACCTGTAGCTTAAACTTCCGATTCAGTTTAACTTTTGCACTTTCCACCTTCTTTCTGTACTATTTAAAACAAGATTTTTCTAACATAACGATTAAGAGTATTTTCATAAATTTAACCCTTACAACTTCAGGTTTTATATCGTCCCAGCGAGCGGTTAAAAAATGTCTGTATTCTGGAACCGGACCAGTCTCGACCGGGCCTAAAGTATTTTTCATACCGAACCGTGACTGGCTTCCTTACTTCCTAGGTCTGCACAAGGCGAAATTTTCAGTCCCGGTCTCGACTCAACCCCTATTAAAATCATTCTATCTGACTCACTTAATCCGTCCAAAAATCAGTAAAGTTTGGCTCAACCCAAAAAATTTACAAAAAATGCATATATTTTTAAATCGCCATTAGAATTAAAACCTATTACCATTTACATTTAAACTTTAAAAATCGTTTTTAAAGGATAATATATTTAAACGCCAAACAACAACAACAACAACAAAAAAAAAAACCAGTAAAACAAGTGAAAAAGTACCAGCCTATTACGGAATCCTGTCTAAAACGGAATAATTTTTTGATCCATGCAAAATGAATATAATAATACTTGAGAAAAGAATAGAATACATTTGCACCTCCTAAGATGGTAAATTGTCTATAAGGTATTTTTTCCTTGTCTGTGTGATTACGTCTTAGAAGGTTTTACTGTATATCATTTTTGAAAGTCTCCAAGATTGTGGATTAACGATATTAAACGGTAAGTGAAACATTTACATACAAATAGAGATTCATTGAAAAAAAAAATAAATATCACAGCCTTTGACGCTTCTTTAAAAATGAATATTATAAACATATAAAAAGAAAATCTATAAGCTATTATAAAGCTATAAAGCTGCTTTTGGTCAGAACTCTTTCATACTAAATAGTTTTTTTTATTATATCACGTAAAAAACTATGTTTTCTAGAAATTCAATCAGGCAGAACCAGACTCAGGCTAAGATTTAAACATTGTTCCAGGCCGGGACGAACTTTTTTTTCGATGGGTCGGCTCGAGACCGGGTCTGGCTATTTCGACCGGTGCAGACCTCTAATAAAGGCCTCCAGTATAATTTGAAAGAAGGTTTAACTTAAAACCTATACGCTGCTATTTTATATCCAAAGGGTAGTCACTGCTTTAAATCGACTTTTAATAACGTACGATTTGTGGATGATCCCTATCTTGCATTCAAAATGAGTCAATAACTGGTCGATCAGAGGCATGGGAAAATGGTGTAACTCTGCGAGTTTTGCAGATACCGAGATGATTTTTTTTTGTTAGGAAAGGATAAGAGAAAACTTCCTAATTGGAAATTTTACCCGACGGGGGCCGTATAAAAAATTAGTTTTTGTATTTTCTCAAATAGACAACCCCCCCCCCCCATGGAGTTACAACTTATGTCATTAAATTTGGAACCTTTTTTTATGAAATTCTGCAATTGGAAGTATGTGCCTAGGGGCAATATTTAAGGAGATAGCCTATTGTTTCGATATTTATGAATCACCCTGTATGTACGACAAACGCTCATCATGTGCCATATAGTCATTATATACGTATTGTTTGCGTCTTTTATTCCACAAACGTGCATATATATACAGTAAACTCTGTCTAAGGCGGAATCGATCGGGACCAAGATAATTTTCCGCAGTAAACATTATTCCGCCTTAGACAAATTTTACTCTGTGTATGGATTCACAGGGACTTGAAAATCTTTCCGAGTTGGACAGATTTTCGTCTTACACAAAGTCCGCGTTACAGAGAGTTTATATATACATATTTATATATGCCATATACACACATATATATATGTATGTAATGTATACGCACATACATATATATATATATTTTTTTTTGGGGGGGGGGGAGGGAACTGTATTTTTGTCAATTTATGAGAGATGAGGAATTGTATCCAAATACAGTATTACGTGCAATATTATGCATGCTAAATTGGCACTAATCAATGGATATATGCATACAAACCCTTATGTTTTTGCTTCATTTTGGGAACAACGGATTTTAAGCTTATTCTATAAACGATTATTATCAGACTTTTCAAACTATGTTTTTGAGATTTTTACAAAAGTTGCTCTATACACTTAGCTAACACATTATGCACATTATATTTTGATTGCTTACGCGCATGCGCAGTGAAACATTTTTTAGTAAACCTGCTCATTGTTCATCCAATTTTTATTATTCTTTCATTCTGATTACGGAGTATTGTGTACAATGTTGTTCGTCATATTTTCTGAAAAGAACTTTTTTTATATTAAGAAATCTGCAAATTATAAGCAAAAAACTTACCGAAATTTGGGACTGTTTTTATAAAAACCTTAATTTCTCTATGAGTATACATGCTATCCTCATAAAAATGAACACAGTATATTACAATAAGCCACTTATTAATAATCTCGAGTTTAAACGCTTTTGCTCAATTAGTTTTAACAGAGTTATCTAAAAGATATTCGTTCTTTTTCAATTTTTTGACGGTCCCCTATGGAGTTTCGGGAAAAAATCTTCACGGAAATATATGACCTATACAATACTGTGTACACACCTGCAATTTCAGGTTAATTCCTCATGTATTTTTCTAGATATTTTACAAAACGTCAAAAATCGTAAGTGACAGGTCACTTTTGGCCATATAGTGTATATATATATATATATATACAGGGTGGTCATAAAAATACTTTGCCGATATATGGAACTCTAGCGGCCGGTCCGTTTAACCGATCGAGATGAGATATCAGATATAGTTATTCAGAGGTATGAGCTCGGGATTCTGTGAACGGCATCAAATTGGCGCCCACGGTTACGGTTATAGGTACAGAAACTCGAAATTTTCGAATGACAACGCCCATTTTTTTTCGTCGCAAAATGCTCAGCGCATGCGAAAACCCTAAATAGCGCTGGAACGGTACGTGAATTGCAATAAACGGACGCGTTATGCACGCACAAAAAACAGCTCTGCGAACGGCAAAAAAAAAAAAAAAAAAAAAAAAAAAAAAAAAAAAAAAAAAAAAAACACGATCGTGGAGCACGGAGGAAATTTGCATATGATAGAGGCAAGAAACCAATCACAGAACGCCGCACAGTGTATTGCCGTATTTGACCCAAAAACCTGGCCAAAAATTCAAAAATTAAAATTTCGTCAACAATTGTAAAAATCATATTTTGTAATAGTTAACTAATTGGTGCGTCGATCTATGTCCATTTTAATAACCTGAATTATATCCGGTGGCTCTTAGCCTCAGTTGAAGAGGAAGTTCCTTTGTGAGAAGACGTGGTTTTTTGTTGATTTTTGGCATTGTTGTTATGTTTAAATATAATTTTTTTGTGGCTCAATGAATTGTTGAATTAAAACTAAACAGGGCTTACGTGTTTAACAAAGGTCAGAGCTTAGTGTTAAACTATGTATTAATTTAAATAGCTTTGTTTTTAATGTAATAAAAAACATTAAATGTGTAAAAGGGTTATTTTTAAAGCATTTTTGGCTCTAATTTAAACATATCGAAAGCTTTTTAAATATGTGCTGCGCTTTGCCCAACTATGTTTGAATTATAATCGTATCAGTTATAGTCTTGAGTGCCAATTTCTGCAAAAAAATCTTCCGCATATTGTTGCCATTTTTTTTATATAATTTTTATTCATGGGGACTATTTAAATCCCATTTTTTGCGGCAACCGAATTGAAGAGCTAAAAACTATATTTTTACTGCCGTATTTCAGGTTTTTAGCTTACAGGATATTACCTATGAGAGCTTTTGCCCCTACAGATTCTGTATGTATGTATGTACGTACGTACATACGTACACTCGATATCTCTTGACAGAAATATCAGATCGGCTTCAAATTACAAATACTTATTTACTGAAAAAAGTTTTCCTAATTAGTTTCGGAGGCTCATAGGTGGAAAACATGGGAAGAAAGGAGGGAATTAAAGATGTCTGGTAGAGGTCTGCACGTAACCGGAATTTCCGGGCCCGGGCCCGGCCGGCCCGAACGAAGCTATCTTGGCCCGGCCCGTTTGCATTTTTACAGTTCTCGGCCCGGCCCGTACAAAAATTACTGAAAACAGGCCCGGCCCGATTCAATTTCTACAAAAAAAAATCCTTTTTTTCTCGACATACAATTAAGATTCTTTTAATGAATACTACGTACATATTGATGGGAAAATTTTACAGTATATTTTAGATTACTATGTGTTCGCAAAGCAGAAAACGCACAATAGTAAACATTAACGATTACACAGTGTTTTAGTCATCGTCTCTACAGACATTTCGAAATTCCAATAAGGATTCATTAAAAAGTTAATGTAGTTCAGAATAAAGGATTAAAAACATACCTTTTGAAGCTGTATGATAAAAAGTAGATTTGCGAAAATATTTCTCTCATTTTTAAGGCTTTTCTCAAATTGAAAGAAGTTACATTTCGACACATTTGAGAATTCATTTCTTTTCGGAAACGCGTAAGATTGGCAGGTATTCTTATTCAGAAACTATGTAAATGCCGCCTTTTTCATAGATAAAAGCAATATATCTTTATCTGAAAATACTGCCAAAGTTAGCGTTATGAATCGAATCTCCGGAAGCGATAGCACAGGAAAGGAGAAAAACGTACAGTCACATGACAAGGATCTCTGTTATCTCTGTAAGTAATTTATCAAATATGGAGAACTTTTCGTTTCCAAATGCCTTCAATAGTCAGGCCTGTGAATTTTATGCCTTTATAGTTAAAAATGAGTCAGAAAATGTGTTTGAAAGTTTCGCATTGTTGAGCAGTGAATGAGAACCCCTTAAGGTATATTTCCAAAGATACTATTAACAGAAGTTCATTATCACTATTAATACTTTTACAAAACATAATGCCGGTCCTACACATCCTGAAATCGATTAAGAGCAGTTCCGTCCCGGCACGAGTCTGCTGAAAAAAAATTAAGCCCGTAATCAGACATCTTGTAACTGTACGATGCCGATCTCTACGATGGACAGTGTTACATATCTGTACTGATGTTGTTAAACTCGGATCGGCTCGTGACGCACATTTATACTTCTCGAGAAAATCATATTCATTGAAAATGGCTCGTATTTTATCTGCTTCGCTGGAATTCTTATATCGGGCCAATAGGCCCGATTAATTTTTTTTATCGGCCCGGCCCTGCAGGCCCGTTCAATTTTTTTTGCCGGCCCGGCCCGTTGAAAAAATTGTCCTAATTCTGCCGGCCCGGCCCGTTGGAAAATTCGCCTTCATTCCGACGGCCCGGCCCGCGGGCCGGGTACGGGCCTCGGGACAAGCCCGGGCCCGTGTAGACCTCTAATGTCTGGAGTAAACGTAGAAATGATTAAAAGTTTGCAAGTAATATTGGAAATCTTAACAAGTGGGCATCGCATTGACGAAGAAAATTGACAAACATGTGCTGATATAACAGCAAGACTGTATGTAAACCTTTACAGTTGGCACCCTTTGATTCCAACCATGCACAAGGTTTTGATTCATGATGCACCTGTAATTAAGAAAGCAATTGTACCCATTGGCAAACGTAGCGATCAGAAGAAGCTGCCGATGGCAGAAACAAACACTTTAAACAGTACCGTACAGAGTGCTCAAGAAAGTGCAATAGAGAAGTTTGCAGCAGATATGTCCCAAATTGGCTTCTTTTAAGCAGTGATCATTTTATAATCTGATTTAGACAAAGACCAGGGGAAAAGAGCAAGCCATACAGTAGCGAGACCCTACAACTTCTTCTTACAGGTATGTCTGATGGTAGTCCTGATAAAGGCCAAAAACAGAGTGACGAAAAAGATGAAAAACTGAGTTCTGAAGAATCAGATTGAAACTGGTAATCTATAAAATACATTGTAAAACCAGCATTTCTATACTGTAGAGACTCCGCTTTACTAAATGTGTTATTAAATGTAACTTAATCAAATGTGAATATAAATGTAATAATTATTATTACAGTAAATTAAATATAAATAAATTTTATGTATAGTAAAATTAAATACATTTAATTAAATATTACTAGTAATTAAAACAATCTATAAACAATTATTTTTCTCTTATAAACAGTAAACATTTAAGGCTGCTAGTCCCTCAACGTCCAAAGTCCCTTCGGTAATATTAAGTCTATGGGCATGTGATGTATTCGTACTTTTAAAATATCTACTTAGTAAATTAATATTTTAACTTCTTTTTTAGGGTTTCGTTCATCTCACGAAACCCTATTCGTCTCGTTCCTCTGTCTGTCTGTCTGTCCGTCACAGAGCCCGTTCTCAGAAACTATACATGTTAGAGACTTGAAATTTTGTGTACTTATAGCTGAACACCTCACATCAAACAACAAATCATAAAATTTTGAAAAAGTTGGTAATTAACCGAATTACGGGCTAATTAACTTCTAAAATGAACCAATCCACCTTTTTAACGCAAATTCAAACGGACTTTCTCGAAATCATCCGTGTTTCACCTAAGGATTGCCAGTAAAATCAGCCGAATGCACGGTTACCACGGAGGAAATTAAGCCGAAAAATGAAGTGGAGATTTTAAAGCGAAATCGTATATCAGAAAATATTGGTCCGAGAAATTTGTAAATGGAATAGACAGACGCAGAAAAAAATCTATTTTCATTTGGTATAAAGATCACATTTCTGCTATGTGTATAAGTTAAAATATCCACTAAAAATCGATCGATAAAAATTTAATTTCTTTAATTGGAAAGACAAGGAAATAGAAAGATTTCAATTCGGCGGGAAAGCAGGTAGACATGACGACGCTGCGGTTTTCCATAATAGCATATTTTAATACGAAATTTTAACTTTTTAAATATTAAATTTTTTGATTAAATTTTTTGGCATCCCGATGTCAAATTTCTCGCTGATTTCATTGATACCCATATCTAAGTCCTATCTTAATTACAGGCTGAAATATTAATTATTATTTAATTAATCGGCTTATTCCTATCAAATGCGTCGATTAAAATGAAGAGACGCGCTTATTTAACCACGAATTAACGTAAATTAGGAAATCTAATAATTTGCCTGGGCTTTTTGAACAGCGATATGAGATAAGTATAACTCATTCATCATCAGAAAGTTTACTTCATACCACTATTTTCTAATAGTAATTTCAGGAAATATTTTGAATTATTGGTTAAGACCGCCACTCAGTCTGTTTGAAACTTTAAGATAGTTTATAACACATAGAAAAAAGTGTAAAAAAGAATGGAGTGTGATATTTCGAGGAGGGGGGGGGGGGAGCTAGAATTATTTTTAAAATCTTAGCGTTTGTTACCGCAGCAAATATTTTAAATTCTTGTTTAAGACCGCCACCATCCCGACCCATCTATCTACGGAAAGATTGCGTGAAGGAGTTTCGTTCAGATATGCTTTTGTTAAGAATAGAGTGCATTCCCTGGTGGTGGAATGTGGAACTAACATAACGCGATTTTGTTAAAATTAGGAAATCTAACAAGTCGATCTGTTTGAAACTTTAAGATATTTTATAACACATAAGATAAAGTGTAAGAAAGAATGACCCGCGAAATTCCGGGGAGGGGGGGCGCTATATTTCTATTTAAAAAATTAGCATTTCTGACTGCTTTAAGTGACTTTTTGAGGGAGTCCTGAGATATATGCTACTTATTTAATATAAAATTGTCTAAAGTTTAGTTACCACTATTTCCTAATAGTAATTTCAGCAAATATCTTAATTTCTTATTAAGACCGCCACCGACTCGAGTAACATATCTAATTATAGGTTGTTTAACGGAGTTTCCTTCCGATACAGTTTTGTTAAGAATAGAGTGCGCTCCCTGGAGGTGGAATGTGGAACTAACATTTTTGTTAAACTAGAATTATTTTTAAAATCTTAGCGTTTGTTACCGCAGCAAATATTTGAAATTCTTGTTTAAGACCGCCACCATCCCGACCCATCTATCTACGGAAAGATTGCGTGAAGGAGTTTCGTTCAGATATGCTTTTATTAAGAATAGAGTGCATTCCCTGGTGGTGGAATGTGGAACTAACATAACGTGATTTTGTTAAAATTAGGAAATCTAACAAGTCGATCTGTTTGAAACTTTAAGATATTTTATAACACATAAGATAAAGTGTAAGAAAGAATGACCCGCGAAATTCCGGGGAGGGGGGGCGCTATATTTCTATTTAAAAAATTAGCGTTTCTGACCGCTTTAAGTGACTTTTTGAGGGAGTCCTGAGATATATGCTACTTATTTAATATAAAATTGTCTAAAGTTTAGTTACCACTATTTCCTAATAGTAATTTCAGCAAATATCTTAATTTCTTATTAAGACCGCCACCACCTCGAGTAACATATCTACTTATAGGTTGTTTAACGGAGTTTCCTTCCGATACAGTTTTGTTAAGAATAGAGTGCGCTCCCTGGAGGTGGAATGTGGAACTAACATTTTTGTTAAACTAGAATTATTTTAAAAATCTTAGCGTTTGTTACCGCAGCAAATATTTGAAATTCTTGTTTAAGACCGCCACCATCCCGACCCATCTATCTACGGAAAGATTGCGTAAAGGAGTTTCGTTCAGATATGCTTTTGTTAAGAATAGAGTGCATTCCCTGGTGGTGGAATGTGGAACTAACATAACGCGATTTTGTTAAAATTAGGAAGTCTAACAAGTCGATCTGTTTGAAACTTTAAGATATTTTATAACACATAAGATAAAGTGTAAGAAAGAATGACACGCGAAAATCCGGGGAGGGGGGGGGGGCGCTAGATTTCTATTTAAAAAAAAAATTAGCGTTTCTGACCGCTTTAGGTGACTTTTTGAGGGAGTCCTGAGATATATGCTGCTTATTTAATATAAAATTGTCTAAAATTTAGTTACCACTATTTCCTAAATAGTAATTTCAGCAAATATCTTAATTTCTTATTAAGACCGCCACCACCTCGAGTAACATATCTACTTATAGGTTGTTTAACGGAGTTTCCTTCCGATACAGTTTTGTTAAGAATAGAATGCGCTTCCTGGTGGTGGAATGTGGAACTAACATTTTTGTTAAAATTAGGAAATATAACAAGGCGATCTGTTTGAAATTTTACGATAGTTTATAATACATTAGAAAAAGTTTATAAAAAATGGCGCGTGAAATTTCGGGAAGGTGGGGAGAGGGGGAGGGGCAAAATATTTCTTTTTTGTTTCATACCGTTTCAGGTGCGTTTTTTGATGGAGTCCTCAGATACATGCTACTTATACTTATTAAATATAAATATGTCAAAAGTTAAATTACCACTATTTCCGAATAGTAATTTCAACAATTATCTTAAATTCTTGCTGAAGACCGCCACCCCCTCGAGTAACATATCTACTAATGGGTTGTGTAAAGGAGTTTCGTTCAGATACGCTTTTGTTAAGAATACAGTGCGCTCCCTGGTGGTGGAATGTGGAATTAACAGACCGCGATTTCATTTAAAGTAGGAAATCTAACAATTCAATCTGTTTTAAACTTTAAGATACTTTATAACACACGATAATAAATTATAAAGAAGAAGGGCGCGTCGCATTTCGAGGAGGGGGGGGGGTTGAGGGAGGTGCGCGAACAAAATTAGGAAATATAACTGGACGATCTGTTTGAAACTTTAATATGGCTTATAAAACATAACATAAATTTTTTAAATCAGGCCGCGTCAAAAAACATGGTGACCATCTGTCCACTCCCCCCACCCCAAGGGGGGCACTTTTCTAAATTTGGCAGATACCCGTCATGTGATATATCGTAGCATTTGGGGGGGGGGGCGAACAAAATTAGGAAATATAACAAGGCGAATATGTTTGAAACTTTAACATAGTTTAGGATGTGTTTGCCAAAATTTAGAAGGTATTCCATGGCGATAAATGTACTGGACGTTTTGTAAGAAAGTGTTTTGAAAGGAATATTAAACGAAACCCTTTGTGCGATGTATGATCACACTTACCCACTTGTTCTAAATGTTCTTCTTAAATGATGTCTCTTTTATTATGTGAAGTGTTAAAATCTTACTTATACTTCGTCAGCTTTTAAGATATAAAATATAAACTAAAGTATGGATTTGTATGTATGCTATATAGTATGCTAAAAGTTAGTTCAGTGAAACGCATAGCACAGTTAAAAATTTCCATTCATCCATTTCCGTGAATAAACGTAAATGTACTTGAGAAATTTTGTGCAGCCCTGTATATGATCTATAGAATGTATCCACACTAAGTAATATTTAAATAAAAAATAGTTCAATTTAAAAACGCATATCACAGCTACAAAAGCACTTCCAGCAATTATTGGTCATAGGCTTCAATAGTTAAATTTATTCTTCAGCCAAATTCTTTTGTGTGTCCCTGTAAATGTACGATACATTACATGCACACCATATTCTACAATAAGTGTCTTAGCCTCAGTGTATACCTCAGTGATGTATTTAAATTTCAGTACGTTTAAAATAGTTTGATATCATTAAAATATAGAGCAAACGATTTTTTCCCATAGACCATAATGTAAGGTAATTCTTTTGAGTCTCTCTGCAAATGAACCGTAAATGCTATAGGCTTCATTTACAGTACCAAACATGCCATAGTGATACCCAATAACATCTAAGAATTTTAAGGCAATCAGACTATATTTACATAGAAAAATATTTTTGGCCAGGATTTCGAGTCAAATACTCCACTGTGCGCCGTTCGCCAGATAGTCAGCGTAGAAAACAGATTTTTGCCTCTGTCACATGCAAATTTCCTCCGTGCGGCCCAATTGTTTTTTTTTTTTTTTTTTTTTTTTTGGCTGTTCGCAGAGCTGTTTTTTGTGCGTGCATAACGCGTCCGTTTATTGCGATAGACGTACCGTTCCAGCGCTATTTAGGGTTTCCGCATGCGCTGAGCATTTTGCGACGAAAAAAATGGGCATTTCCATTAGAAAATTTCGAGTTCCTGTACCACAACCGTGAGCGCCAATTTGTTGCCGTTCACATAATTCCGAGCTTATACCTCTGAATAACTATATCTGAAATCTCATCTCGATCGGTTAAACGGACCGGCCGCTAGAGTTCCATATCTCGGCAAAGTTTTTTTTTATGACCACCCTGTATATCATGTGCATCTTATACACATGCGATAAATATAAATAACTACAACTGGACATTTTATCTCACGGAATGTTGTTTGCATCATATGCTGTCATAAAGTCATATATGCTTTATAATATGGTAATTCATAATCAGGATACACTGTATCACAAAAGTACCAAAACAATTTCAAACTATTTCGATTCTAAAATATACAATGATTTGTCATGCTAGATAAAAAAAAAAAAAAAAAAAAAGCAACAAACGCTGCTGCTTTTGTAATTGCATTGTTAACTTTTGACTATATTAAGACTATGGTATCTAAAATTATGAAAACTGTTAGTTTTATTTCAACATATATGATAAATATGTTGAAACAGTTTTTAAATCGAATAATTAGTTTAGTGCTATTTAATGTTGAAATTGCAAATATTTACTCGAATGTTAGAAAATTTGATTTTAGGTATGTAAAAAAATGATTTAAGACATAAAAATAATAAATTATTGATATTTTTTTATATTTGCAATTAGCAGAAAATTACATACTTCACAGCAATATTGTCAATTTACAAATACAAAATTCTAAAATATACAAACTGACCATTGTAAATATCTATTCGTGGTTATCTCCAGCCTTTTTCAATTTTACAAAATTTCCGAAGTACATTTCAGCAATAACGATCTGATACTCAAATGATAAATACAACTTTGGTATGAAAAATTAACTTAGTATCGCCAGTATCAGTATGTTGAGAACTCTAAGAACAATTTCGGCTACAATCGTTATGTTGGAAAATAGCAACAATAAATAAAATCGTATTTTTAAGATCACTATAAAAGTAAGTAAAATTTTGGGGTATGTATGGAACGGTAATACAAAGGGTTAATCATGGAAGACGGTAGTATTCCGAGTGACGCAGCCTTAAGCCTAAAATCGTATCGTATCGTATCGTTAAAATCGTATCGTATCGTATCATAGAATTCGTAGATGGCGGAACTCATATATACAGCTAACTCGACATCAAAGAAAACGCGAAAAGCCGCCTTTTAATAACTCAGCAGATATATGTCTTATTGTTCTGAATTTTCTAGAACAGTCTTATATCTGCAGTCTAATCGTATACTGAAATTTTTACATTTCTACGTGCAGTATATTTTGAGATCTAAATAGCCATTTTTAAAGTGAAAACGTTGGTATCATATCGAGGAAGTTCCTAATTTGAAAATCTCGAAAACGGTTCTAACGATTATTTTTAAATTGATACATAATATAAATGTGATTAATGCGAGGTGAATAACACTTTCCTTTTTTCTGGGAAAACTCTCGTTCGTTAAATAATTCGATTTTTTTTTCTCTCGAAAATGACACGGGCGATTTTTTAAAAATCAAATAAATATGTTTCAGATGAACCAAATAACAATTTACTTGTTTCCAGCAAGACTCTTGTTCCTTTTATAATGCGCATGAAAAATCGGACTATATTTCTTCGCCATACTATGGAAATTTCACCGAAAATGGATGACACTGTATTCATACACATGCTTTCTTTTTAACCACTTTTGGGGAGAAAAATTTTGTCTTCCCACTGGCTGAGTGGCTAAGGGCCATCGTTTACTGATCATACGATAGGCAGTTCGATACTCCCTGATACGTGTTTTCACATGTGAGTGTTTTTTTTTTTTTTTTTTTTTTAAAGTCTGCTAGTTGACCATTATTCTCAGTTCCTTTGTAATTTTTTTAATTGCTATTAAGTTAAATAAAATTACAATTATAATGACGCCAATTTGATGATGATTATTTCTTGGCAATTTTTCAACAATAAAAATATTACCATAAATGTTATAAATATATTTAATTTCAATCACTTTACAAAAAATATACATTAATAATTATTATTTGAATATAAATCACACGATCAGAAACGTAAAAAAACAATTCATTTCAGCTCTTCTTTTTATAATATCATTTTTTATTATTATGACGGTCAATCAATATATAATCACTGACATCCATAATATTATTATTATTATAATTATTATTTTCCTTGCATAAAAGCTATTGTGATGTAATAATTCTTTTATAATAAATAATTTAGTTGAAATGTTTTATTTATAAATATCAATGAAGTGTGATTACAGTTTACATAATAAGCATATCAGACTTCTGGTGTCGCCATCTTTTGACGCAATTGCGTAGTATTATAGAGAAATGTTTGATAAAAACGTCTATCCATCTATGTAACTATCCATCTATGAAACACCATCTATGTAATGATTTAATAATTATAAATTAACATTTTGGATTTATTAATTTAAGGATAAAGTGTTTTTAAAGGAATATCAAATGAAACCCTCTGTGCGATCTGCGATTATACTTACCCAGTTGTTTTTATATACAAACTGCTGTAAGGAAATTTGTAATAAAATAGTAAAAATTAAATCTGCATTAAATTCCATAAGTATCTTTTTTTTAAATCATTTTATCACTAACCTCAAAAAAGTAATGATATCAATGCAAAAACCCTTGACGGGTTAAAAGTTTCTGACGCAGCACTTTATCTTATGCTCTAAGAATTTTAAATATGGAACTTAAAAATACTGATATCAAATTTTGAGTGACGTTATGCTATTTCTTAAAAAATATATTTGTATTTATTTCATCATTTTATTTTTGTTTTATTTATAATCGCATGTGCAAAAGTTATGTTCAACATGAAAAGCTGCATAAAATTTTATTCGCTGTTACTTTATCATTTACATCTCTCATAAATTCAAAATATGAGTTTTAAAAGATATGATATAAAATTTAAGTGACGCCTTGATGTGACTTTAAAAGGTTTGTTTTAAAATTCAATTTAAATTATTTTTGACTTGGTTAAAATAATTTTTTACATCTACACAATACTTTTAATTTTCCAATTCACTGTTAAATATATCACTTTCATTGAATCTATACTATGCATTGAAATGTATTTATTTCAATAAATTGATTTATCTTTTGTGTCACGCTATTCAAAATTGTGAGTAAGATTTATGTAAATGGTTTATTTGCGTCAAACTATCCTTTTTCATACATTTCATGTAGTTTGGACACAATGACGCAAATAAACCATTTACATAAATCTTACTCACAATTTTGAATAGCGTGACACAAAAGATAAATCAATTTATTGAAATAAATACATTTCAATGCATAGTATAGATTCAATGAAAGTGATATATTTAACAGTGAATTGGAAAATTAAAAGTATTGTGTAGATGTAAAAAATTATTTTAACCAAGTCAAAAATAATTTAAATTGAATTTTAAAACAAACCTTTTAAAGTCACATCAAGGCGTCACTTAAATTTTATATCATATCTTTTAAAACTCATATTTTGAATTTATGAGAGATGTAAATGATAAAGTAACAGCGAATAAAATTTTATGCAGCTTTTCATGTTGAACATAACTTTTGCACATGCGATTATAAATAAAACAAAAATAAAATGATGAAATAAATACAAATATATTTTTTAAGAAATAGCATAACGTCACTCAAAATTTGATATCAGTATTTTTAAGTTCCATATTTAAAATTCTTAGAGCATAAGATAAAGTGCTGCGTCAGAAACTTTTAACCCGTCAAGGGTTTTTGCATTGATCTATTTTACATCAGGGTTTGCCTGCAGTAAAATACATATTTAAACAACTTTTTGATTATTAAAAAATAAGTTTAATGATTGATTGCCAAAATTACATTTTTATTTATCAAATTATATATTATAATAAAAATAACTCTATCTAGGAATTTTTAAACAATAATTCTTTACTGTTTATAAAACACAGCACCACAGCTACTCTATTTGGCGTATAATGTGAAACATTTTAATGTTTTTGCCTTGGATCTATCTGGCTGGATATATGTTGCCATGACCACTATAACTCTGATATTACCATAAATACTACAAAGAGATTAGAATCTACTACGAAATTTTTAGAATAAAGTGTGGTGAAAATTTTATAAATATATATTCAATTAGAAATACGTATAATCATATTTATTTTTATATGACACAATAAAACAAAACAATGAACACAATATCAAATGATTAACTACATTTTAATGTAAATAAAGTATAAATATTGAGAGCGTTAACACAAAATAGAGCCACAAATAGGTTCATTATTATTATTAATATTTTATTTACAGGATTATATGGTAATTATAAGTAAGAAATCCATTTTAATCACGCTGTTTACAAAAAGTGCATAATATCTATATTTTGAAATTTATCTCTATAAAATCATTCAGGAAATAAAATAATAAAAGTATCCATAATAAAAAGTAAATAATAAAATATGGTTATTACATTTTAGATTCATATCGTTCAAGTATTTACTTTATTTTTTAAGTAAAATCATATTTAAACTCTTACTGATTGCGTAACTTCTATATTTTCATTTGCCAACAGACTTCTAGTTCACTTTGAAAACATTTCAATAAGAATGTTTAACAGCAAAATAAAAAATAAATGTAATGAAATATTTATGTTCTATAACATGTTTATGGGAAGCTAACTAAAATAGTTGCAAAAAAAAAAAAAAAAAAAAAAAAAAGCAAATGGGGAAAATAATATTTTTACATACCTATTTTTCATTGACATTATTCGCTCTACTCTGATTTTTGGAGAACAAATTAAGTCCGATAATAAGTACGATAGCAAAGACTTTAATCATTTTCAACAAGTCAAAGCCACTGTAATTTTCTCGGACTTGTATTTTGTTAGCCGTATTAACTTGGATCCTGAGTACCTTCTTGTTTAAGTTTTTAAATGCGTGTCAATACGCCTATGCTGTCCATTGAACTTCCCGCGTTTATTCTAAAAAGTTTCACTGTTTACTCTTATTTATTTTACGGCCGAGTCGTCTGCAAATGATTTTTAAGTTTCGAAGCAGATGTTTTCCGTTTATTTGTTTCTGTATACAACAGATTCGAATTTAAATTCGCAATAATTTTATGAGATTGTCTCTAATTAAAATTTCCCATTTCAGGAAATTTTATTGTATTTCACCTTTTTATTTTTATCAGTTTTAAAACAATTAAAGTTAAATGGATTGTAAATTTTCTTTTATGTAAATAATAATAATAATATTATCTATAATTAGAGTTTATTAGATAAAACATTGCTAAAATTTTTAAAATGTGTAAAAATAAATTTAATGGTAATAATGAAACCCTCTCCTTTTTTTTAAAGTAAAGTTTGTATCACAGGTAATAAATACAAAATATCTTCTTAAAAAATACAATAGCGTTATCGAGGACGAAAAGGTTCTGTTATTCTTTTCATATTAATTTTCTGTAGAATGAAACATCTTGTAAAATAATTTGTTAAAGACATAACTTGAAAAGAAAAAATGATATTATTACAAAATATGAAACAATAATTAATTTTGTCATGGGCTTTGTATAAATGTTGTACATTTATTTTATATTCGGAAAATGTTAATTTTATTTTAAACGCCTGAAAGAAGTAGAATTTTTTAAAAAATAGTTACTTAAAATAGTTAAACACTATCAGGAAAAAAATATGACTTGAAAGCAAATTATAAAGCAAGAAATGCATAAATGATTAAACTTTGAAGACGCTTTCTGCGTGCTCATTAAAAGCTGCAGACTTAACTGTTATAGAAAATTTTTAGTTTGAAACCGCAGAAGTGTTTGGAATACTCTTTGAGAAACTTCTAGTATAACAGATGATCATTTACAAAAATCATTATAAAATATAAGTCGAGGTATGTTTACCTAAAACATTTTTTAATTAGATGACATTCGTATAATTAGAAAATCGTTTTGTGTCACTAATGAATTATTACATTTTATGTTATAAGAAAATGAAAAGTTTTGGTCAGCGGCACAGAGCCAACTTGGACCACGGTTAAAAAAAATTAAATTGGCAGAAAAATATTTTTTTACAGTAAATAACATGTTGTGAATAATTTTTGTAATTTTTAAAGTTTTCTAAGAAGTTCACATCTCGGTCACAATGCGACATCACTGAGTGGTGACATTTTGGTCACAGATGTGACGTAACAACAGTGACTTACAGTGAGGTCACAGTGATTTCACTGTGACTATGCATGCTATGTGGGTTATATGACAAATACACATTTTAAATTTCATGTATGGTCCCCATTCAAAACAGTTAATTTTTAGTTAAGTATAATTCCCTCATTTTTAAAGATAGATATGTGCATTTTTTTTTCTTTTGTAATGTTCTTGTTTGTGTTGACCAATTTTGTCTAGAGGAGTTATATAAAATTTACTGTTTTAAAAGTGAATGACAAGACTATTTTAATATGTACTCTTTTTCCTACTTATTTTTAACATTTTTGCAATTTACAGTCTCAAACATATAAAACATTAAACAGGTTTCAACACTTTTGGGACACTATTTAAAATAAAATAATGTATTAAATAAATTAGGAGATTTTATTAGTATTTATCCATATGCCTTATATAAATTCAAAAGTCAAATTAAACTAAAAAGTACTTTACGTCTCAAATACTTTACGAATAATGATTAAAAAAATGTATGTCAGGATAATCATTTTTTTAACATATTTATAGGCGCATATCCTTCCATATCTTTAAAATTTTGAAGCAAATATCATGTCTATGAAAGAAAGTGTTTAGGCTTATTCGAGATGTTTGCTTTGTCTCAAAAGTGTACGACAAAAGGTTTTGCACAGGGAATAGTAAATGACAAAAAAATGTATGTTTTGAGAAGGCGCATTTTAATATATAAAAAAACGGTCAAGTGTGAGTATTACTTGCGCTCAGGGGATTCCGTACAATAAATGTATGAATTATTAACTGTATTATTAAAATAATTTATAATTGCTAAAGAATAATAAGACTTTTGCAAAAAAAACTATATTACGTAGGGTTGGATATACAGTGGCGGTCAAAAGTTTCCGGCCAGCATAAAATTTTTGGTTAATTTGTAAGTATACCCATATCAAGAGGAATCTCAAAGTGATATTTATATACTTTATTGACATAATAGATAGGAACTTATTTATGGAATAAAAAATAAATATTAATAAATTTAATTGACAAAATTAATTGCAAAAGAAAACGCATGTTCTCAAAAGTTTCCGGCTACCTTGGTAAGTTTGGAAAAAAATGGTGTTATAACAGAAAATAACAGTGATCAACAACATTTACAATTCGTATTTTGTATTCATACATTTAGCAATAAGTACTGCGGCGCAGCAACGTGGCATCGATTCAATGAACGGTTGTAGATCGTCAATGTTAAGTTTTTTTCACGGTTCTTGCAATTTTTGTGAAAATGCTGCTGAATTGGAATATTTATAATTCCACACGCGTTTTCAAGTTAGTTTCAAAGATTTTCTATGGGATTCAGATCGGGTGATTGGGCTGTCCGTTTCAAAAGCGGAATTTTTTGTGCGAAAGCCACTGCTTGACGAGCTTGCATGTATGCTTTTGGTCGTTATCAGGATGAAACAAATAGTTGCGACCGCAGTTTTTCCACCAATAAGGCAGCAAATGATCTTGCAAGATATTCTTATGCATTGCACTATTCATCGTGCAGAGGATTTCAAATAACGGACAGGCATATTTTCAAGAAAATGCTCCCCACAGCATAACATGTCCTCCGCCATGCTTCATTGTAGGAATAACATATCTCGAATCTTATCTTTTGATTTTAGGTCATCGGTTGTAGTGTCTGTTATCACTCCCAAAAAGATTGAACGTCGATTCATCGGAAAATAGTACTTTTTTCCAGTTTTCAGTTGACCAGTTTTTGTATTCCTTGGCAAATGCCAGTCGGGCCCTCTGATTTTTTTTACTTATGAAAGGTTTTTAAACACCGACTGTTCTATTAAGTCCTCTGTCACATAAGCGTCTTGACACGGTAGACAGACTTATTTCAGCAATATTTTAACACCGGAAATCGCGGGGAATTGCAGCGGTATTTTTATGCGGGTCATCAACTGCTTTTCTTCTGATAATTCTGTACACAACAATAGTCGTTTTCCGGGGTCCCCCGGACCGTGGCAAGTTCCAAAGGCCATGACCATCTTTATATTTTTTTTAAATATCGTACACAGAAAGTTTTCCGATCGACAATTTTGCCGCAATCTCACGAGAGGATTGTCCCTTTAGCGACAAACAAATCACTCGTTTAGGAACAATAAATTGTTCAACTTTTCATTTTTGAATTTGAAATACGTTATTCACATTGATTAATTAACAAACACCGCCAAAAAAACACTTTACCGATATCAAAAACTAACGGATGACAAATGACCGGAAACTTTTGCACACGCGAATTTCGAATTCCTCCCCTTTCCATTAAGTATCTTCAGTATCCAATCAAAATGATCACGTGGTCAGAAGTACTTTGCTTATTCCTAACTTTTGGAGCAATTATGCTTCTTCTTCGCTGAGACGTTATGTCAAATAAATCAAAGAAACTAACTGGCCGGAAACTTTTGACCGCCACTGTAGCTGTATATACTAGAAAAGTATGAATGGGTATAACATAAAAGTTCGCTGAGATATGAAGTCTAAATAATATCAAATATTGCTTAGCTGTATAATTCTTTTTTAATCTTATCCTAATCTGTTTTTGATGAAGTTAATTCGATACTGACAATAAAAGTAGTGCATATTTAAACTTCATTTGGGCATTTCATAAAACTAAATTCAGCGTAGTAATAAACTTTTCTTTTTACAGTGTAGCTAAAACAAAACCCTTGTTCAAAGTTTAAACTTGGAATTGCGCATCTTCCAAAGTAGGTCGCAAAGTTGCAACGCCGCCTTGGTCCGTGCCGCGTTTTTCCAGATAGGTTTATAATTAACTTTTAAAGACTCGGAAGGCGTATTGAGAGATCCAATCAGTGCAAACTATTCGCGAATCCCATGGTATTTGTGTGATTAATTCTAATTAAATTAGTCTGTTTTTAACAATTTGACGTTTATTGCTTTTATATTGCTACTGGGCATTGCATTACACAAATATATCATTAAAAGTTGTTATCTAAGCTTTAAAATCCGATGGTAGATAGAGTACGCCGCCCGTATCATTATGCATTTCAAAACCGTCCGTGTCTTTAAGGGTTAGGCAGCCTAAGAGAGACTTCACAGGGCCGGCTAGGCCTTCCCCTTAGAGATTAACGTCTCTCTCGGTATATTCCCCGATACGTTGGGGCTCGTCAGTCCATCCCTGTCCGGCGGAATGCAGACGCACATGTGCACGGGACGACGACCACCCGCCAAGGGCGGCCACGTACCACCGACCATAGTACCCAGAATTAATTTGATAAAGCAATATGGAAGTTTACAAAAAAAAGGCAAATGCCTCAGCCCTCCAGGAAAACTCCTGCACGGTACAGAGGGCGAGAGTATCAGAACATTGAAGAATATAAAAAAAAATAATTTACATCACTACTCCTGACCGCCAGGGGACAGACCCCTCTCGTGACAAGGGGCGGAAGGAAGGGAAAAGAATGATTTGCATGGCACCAGCAATTATTCAAGCGTCCATGAGAGGCTATGGTTCTGGTTTGGCCATGAGAGGTTCTGGTTTAGGTTAGTAAGATGGCACGAGCAGACACTCAAGCGTCCATTGGATATTTATTCTTTAAGGGTTAATTTCTCGGCTAATTATCGGCGGGTTTTTTTTCGAAAATCATTATCAACAGTACTTTTATAGTTCTGCTACGATAGGTGCCTCCAGCGCTCCTCAACACCTTTGCTGAATGCCCGCAGATAGAAATTTGTGTGTAACGGAAAAATGCGCTTTTCTCAAAAAACTGTGTGAACTAGGGTAATCGCTATAATTTCCCTGCAAGGTGTAAATTAACGTCTAGTACCTCCAAATTTATCATAATTTTAGTTTCAGTAGATTCGGAAATAGAAAGGGGGGGGGATATATTTTTGCACTACTTTTTAGACGATATTTCTGAAAATATAATACCTAAAATTAAAGCAAATGTATTTTTGAGTTCAGCGTTACGAAAGCTTTCACTCAATACCCAACACGATATACAAAGAAAAGACTTTTGTTTTCAAATAACTTTATTAGCTCCCTTACATTTTCCCCAAAAATATTTGTGAATGTTTAACAATTTGTAAATATGTGGGTGAATAGTCTTTATTACTTCCCTCGAATTTGAATTTCCTACGTTCCATAGTTTACGAGTAAAATGTCTGTGACAGACAGACACAGGAGTGAACTTATAATGGTTCCGTTTATACTTTTTAAGTACGGAACTCTAAAAACGACTATTTACACTAACTGTTTACATCCTGCATCCAAAACCACCAGCTTATGCAATAATATATGAATGGATTCTTAAAAGTAAATGTCTGAAAGGTAAAACACGCTAAAACCTCATTTCTGTAAATACTGCCTTCCCTTAAATAAATCTTGCAATATCGTAATACGTACATAGCTGGAGGAGACTTTGAACCCGGATCAGGTTATTTTCAATTCAACAAAAGGCAAAGCGCTCGAAAATCCGTAATTTAAGTTAAACGAATATGCCATTTCTCATTCCTATTTTATTCATAACATTTCGTTTTTAATTTTTTTTTAATTTTTTACTATTTGGTTTTAGGAAACATTAAAATCTGATTGCATTGTTGAACACGAACCTTGACGAAATTCAATTCAGAGGCCTAAGCTGGATGTTTTCCCCTTTAAATTAAAGGATTCTTGTTATGTATTTTATTTTTATGCTGATTTCGAGAAAACACTCGAAAATTTCTATCACGTACCGTTTCGACATAAATCGAGGACTTCTGTCTGGTTAGCAAAATTGCTGGTTTTACGTGAAGGGTAAAGGGGATAATTACCTCTCCCAGACTTTTCAAATTCTATAGATTTATCTTTTTTTCTTATTTTGTATTTAAAATTATGCGCCATGTGAAATGATTCACGTTATCGGAATATTTGAATATCATTACCCTCCCAGGATACCTCTCAAAAACCACTCTTAGTTGGTAAATTATACATTTAAGTATAAAGACGGCAAAATTTCTAATTGGTAAATTATACATTTAATTACAAAGGCACCAAAGATCAATAAACAAGATAGCGGTCTACTGCAGGCTGCTGCATAAAAAAGCGGCCACAAGCAGTGAACACAACAAAAAGTTTTTAAAAAAATGTGCGGGGGGAGGGGGTTTCTTTGAAGTGGATTAAAAATTTGTAGTGCAAGAAAGACAGTTCAAGGTCCGCAGGCGGTACCATGGGACAGTCCTATCGCAGCATCTGTTGCAGGAGGATGACCACCCTCCCAACCAGACTTGCCTTCACCACCACACCCTAAGTTATCAAGTTAGATGACGATATTGATTTTATGACTGTGACGCACCTGACAGAAAATAATATAAATACAACTTTTAAATGTTTTTTCCATACAGATAATGAAGATAACGAGATTAATTTTTCAGAATAAAGTAACTTTGGAAATATTTGCATGATTCTTTTGTTTTGTCGAATGATTTAGAACTTCTCTCTATTAGTGGATGAAGACTTAATTTTCTTTTGACATTCCGTGTTGATGAGCGGTGGGTGAGTATTATCGTGGATGACAAGAGAATCGAATGATGGTCAGGATAGATGTTAAATCATGAATTGAACTCGGAATATAGTTATTTTAAGTTTTCTTTGCTTTATGTTAACTTCAGTATATTGTTTTAACTATAGGGATTTTGATCAAATTTCGATATATTATTATTTTTACAGAATTTAGAGCGTTGATTATTTTTGAGGAAATATTTTTTTTCTGATTTTGAGAAAGTTCTGAAACAAAATCACATCTCTTAAGAGAGAGTCTTTGCGGATGACGACGATTTTATCCGATATTGAGGAAAGTTGATAGTTTACGTTTGCTTTTTAATTTTATAAGTGGGATTCCCCCCCCCCCCCCCAATTAAGATAAAATAAGAGAAAGAAAATATTTACAGCATTATTTTTCTTTCTTCAAATGATTTTAGACTTTTTTCTGTAAATGGATGGTGATTTAATTTTTTTCAACTTTATTTTATAAGTTGATTTATATTTTGCTATTTATTTACTTTTTTGTTACTGATAAAGTCTAGTGATGATTTTATGAAAAATATGTAGGATTTATTTTTTAATTTTCAGATAGTAGAAATAAGGAATTTAATAATAATTTTATTGTTATTATAATTTATAACTTTGAATATTTTTCTTCTTTTGTGTTAAATTCAATACAAAATTTTATATATTTTGCTATTTTTAATGAATCTTGATACATTTTAAGTGTGATGTATAGTAGAAACTTTATTTTCAAAATAATTATTGAAACTTACCTTTTCGTACCGTATAACCTGGAAACACATGTTTTTTGGATCTAGCGTCAAAATCATTCCGCGATACCCAGGCATTCTGTTCTGATAAGTTATTGTAGTATGTGCCATTATCTTAGGCTATACTTTGAAAATTTCAAGAAAGGCTTTATCTTAGTGTTTCGATACAAATTAGTTCTTCCTGTATCTGTTTTTAGAAAATTAAATTTAAAAAATCAAAAAACGGAACAGCGTAAAAAGCAAACTAATTAATTATTTCTCATCAATGTGAAACTATTTTTTATATTAGTTACCTATTTTTTTTTATTTACTTGTATTGATGGCTTTTAAGTTGTGTTTATTTGTTAGTTCCTATCTATAAACACTGTTTTGATGAGGCTTATAGATGTTTATGAAGGTTAAAGTTGCAGAAAAGCTGGAGACCCTACCTACACAACTTCCAGGTTGTGTAATATTTAAACGGAGCTTCTGACTGTAAAATAGTCAATGAAACATCGTCTTCATTTTAAAAGACCTATCCAATGATATGCCGCCCAATATGGTGCGTAGCAATTTGTTTTCGTCTCTACCGCCATTTTGAACTTTACGGCCGCCATTTTGAATTTATAAAAACAAAACCTAGCATATAACCATCGGACGGTTAAGACAAATTGATAGAGACCTCATTCATTAAAATCCATACAGCCGTTGGAATGTTTCGAGGGTATCAAGAAATCCACATACCCAGATACGCGTGAAACACATAACCCTTCTTGGCAGTTGGGTAAAAAAGGGTCCTCGTTGGCCGAGTTGTTAAATCACCACTCCGCTAATAGAACATAGGAGAAAGCGTTAGTTTTGATTCACGATGACTCCTCTACACACTTTTTGCGGAATTTTTGATTGTATTCTTCAAGTGATGTCTAATTTCATTGCATTCCTCATCTCGAGGAAGGTGTTTAAACGAACATTGGTGTTCAGCAAAGAAATCTGATGTATGTTCTCAATTAAAATAGAAAATGCATGCATATTTACACGAATTTAAGCGCAAAAATTGATTTTTAGGTGAATGATCGGTTTTAGCAAGCACAGGTTGATATTTATCATCTCAGGTTGATTTTGAAACATCTTTTTCGAAACACTTTTCGATTTTCTACATAGTTTACCCGTTTTTCTTTTAGCATATACTGTTTTAGTTACAATATGTATTAGATAATTTACTGTCAGTTTGTATATACTTTTTAAAATTTTTTAACACCCTCATTAAAGTTTTAGATATTCTAACCATTTATTCTATTTTTCCGTTACACAATTGAAAACTTATAGAAAATTAATCAGATGTTTTTACCTCTAAACCCGTTAATTCACATACATATCTATACTATTATTACCTCATTTTTTAATAGTTTTAGTGTTTTTGTTAAAGTTTATATCTACTAATCGGTACTTTTAGGATGCATAGATTTTTTTTTTCAGTTTCCACATACAAAGATTAAGTTTTTTACATATATTGTGCCTTATTTATACTAGCTTTAGTTACACTATTATAAATATAGCCTTTAATAAGCTGCATAGTTTTATATGAAAACACTAATTTATATATATTTAGTCAAACATTAATAATTTTTACAACATTTGATAGTAAATATTAACGAAGTTTTCAACAGGAGATAATATACCCATTCGTTTCTCAACATATAGGTTACACGTCATTTTGTATATTCTAAATAAAATTTTCTTTAAGAATATATATTTTTTATACTTTAAAATTAATTTTTAATTTACTCGCATGAATATGAATACAATCTTTATGTTTTATACAACATATGCATGAATATTCTTTTATTTTAGTAAACAATCCTTATCCAAACTCCCTAGTTTATGTAACTCACCTTTATGATTTTTTTAAGAATGAGCGACTCTATACAGTCGTTCATTATAACTAACTATAGTTAGTTTTAGGTAGCATTAGATAATTTGCACATCTGTCTTTCAACATAGGTTAGATCATATTACAGTATTTTACCCAATGCTTTTAAAAACAGTAGATATTTACTCACTACTTTGAAGCTTTTAATTGAAATTACGTGAACGGCTCTATAGAAAAAAAAATCCTTTTGCACGCGAATTTTTGATAAAAATTAACAGATTATTTTTTGCCAAATGTTTTTACTTTATATCTAACCAGATGTTTTTAGCTCATAAACCCATAATTCACATACATATAAATTTTAACTTTACCGTATATTTTAAAAATAGATTTAAGATTTTTGTTAAACTGTATATGTACTAACTACCGTTAGGAAAACACGGGCGTTTTTGTAGTTTTCACAAACAAAGATTAAGTTTTTACATACACTGTTCATTATTTATACTAGCTTTAGTTACATTAGTATAAATATAATCTTTAATAAACTGCATATTTTTATCCAAAATCTCTAATTTTTTACATATATTTAGTCAGACTTTAATAATTTTACAACTGTTAGTAGCAAAAACTACTGGCAAAAAGTACGGAATCAGCATCTACCTTTCCCAACGCGAAATGGAAAAGGTAGGCAATTTTATTCAAAGTTTTTTAATTGATGAAACTTTGTTATCTATTAAAGATTCCTAAACATGTCTAGAGCACACGGGCTAAAAATGATTACAAAATGACTTCATAGTTACTTTATATAATTTTATATCTCCAAATGCTGCTGGAAAAAACTATGGAATGACGTCCTAACAGAGAAAAATGTTTGGAATGTTTGGTGATTATACATGGCCAATACATTGTATTTCCATCCTTTGCTTTGACGATCGCATTTATCCTCTCTGTTATAGGTTTAACAAGGTCTTCGACCTTATTTGGATAAATGACTTTTCACATGGTGTCTTTTAGTTTCTGGTGTTGATTTTCGCTGTAGTTTAAATAGCATGTTTTTCAAAATATACCATATATTTTCGATAGGATTAGGGCTCGCAGTGTTCCTAAAATTTTCGCACTTTCCTACCAGTATTTTAAATAAAAATTCTTTGCGGTAGATTCCTTTAACATTTATAATAGCATAATACAATAAAGATTATCGCTTTAATATAGTGGTAGCAAGGAGCGAAAATTTTAGGAACACTGCGAGCCCTGTAGGATTGATATTTGGATTGCATGTTGGCCACTTCATTTTAGGGACACTATTTTCGGATTTCTTTCTTTCTTTTTTTTTTTGCGCTCTCTGAGACCTGAGGCCCGAAGCATTGTCATCCATAATTATATCACCACTATCTCCGAATTGATCTTCTAAACTAGAAGACAGGATTTTTTTAAAAATTGAAACATATTAATCTGAATTCACGTTCAAATTCATAGCACATAGTCTTGAATCCTCATATAAGACATGCAGCCTAAAATCATTATCAAATAACGAACTTAAAACGGAAATTTAAACAGTTTTCACTACCGCTTTCAATTTGGAATTTCCAAATAAATTTTCTTCTATCACCCCCTGCACCAATACAAATTTTTGATTTATCACTAAACACCACTTTAATCCAGTCATTAACAGACCAGCTCTGGTATTTTTTGGCCCTATAATCTGGCTTGTTTATGGCATAATGCCAGCTTTGGTGTGCTATAACGATATCCAGCTTCATTTAATCTGTTGCACAACATTCTGTTAGATACCTTGGCCTTTGATGCTTTATTCCATTCAATATTCATATGATTAGATGTTTTTCATTTCATATTTTTGAATATTTTAATAAAGTACGACCCTAGCAGGTTAATGTAGTTCGTAGCTGAAGCAATTTTTCACACTTTTAACAAGCTCTTTGAACATTCTTGAAACTTTCGAAACAGTAGATTGTAATCATGAAAATGCCTTTTCTACATTTCTCGTCCATTTTCTTTGCTTTAGCTGTTTAATGAGCGCCTCTCTGATTTTCAAATCCAGTTCTCTTACAGGTGTCATTTCATTTACTGGTTTGAAATGAGCAAAGGAAAAAATACCTAATGAAAGCCTAAAGCCTTAAAAAGCCTATCCGCTTCAAGTGGAGCTGCGCAAGGCCATTGCATAACACTAAGCTGATCATCAGGCATGGAAATTTGTATAAACAAGTGAGTGATTCAGGATTTTTTCCCGAATTGACGTGATTTCAAACTTTTTTCCTGCACATGTTTTAGAAAAATGATGATAAATAATTATTCAGTGATTATTTTGTAATTTCAGTTATGTCTGTGTATCTCAGTAATCTTCATGATCGTTCGTTAAAAAGAAAACGATTACAGCTTTTCAGTTTTAACAGAAATGTATATTTGATTGTGAATTGGCGAATAGAAAGGTCTGATTCCATACTTTTTGTCAGGGGTAGTATTATGCATTTTTTTAGCAGCAGATAATTCACACCTTCATTTTCAAGTCGGAGCGGATGGTGATGATTGTATAAGATAATGAGGAAAATTGATAATTAACGCTTGCTTTTTATTTTTTTTAATGGAATTTTTTTTTGTTAATTTTTTTTTTCGATTAAAACAAAATAATAGAATGTATAAAATAATTTGCAGTATTTGTTTTCGACTTTGCCCAATAAGTGTATGATGATTTTCTAATTTTATACTTTATTCTAACAGTTGGTGGACATTTATTTATTATTCTTGTTACAGACAACGTCTCGTTTTTGATGAAAGATTACTAGGATTTATTTTTTAACTTTTAGCCATCGGAAATAAGGAATTTAATAGTAATTTTATAGTTATTATTTTTATAATTTTCTAACTTTGACATTTTTATTGTTTTGCGTTAAATTAAATACACAATTGCAAATATCTAATTATTTTTAATGAATCTCAATATATTTTTGGGGCAATTTACTTATAATTTTATTTTTTAAATGATTATTTAAACTTACCTTTTCGTAACTTCAAACCAGGAAACACATGTTTTTACGGACATCCCCTGTTACTCTGTTCTGAGATTTGTTTCATTATAAGGCATTATCTTGGGATATTCTTTTAAAATTTGAGGAAAAGTTTTATCACATTTTTTCGCTAAATATTAGCTCCTCCTTTGTATATGTTTAGAGACAATACAAGTATATTTACATGGAATTTAAGCATAGAAATGTGAATTTTTAGGTGAACGATCGATTGTAGAAAGCACAAGTTTATTTTTATCATTTTTCATTTTATTAAAAAATTTACTATCAGAGTACTGTTAGTTCGTATACACTTTATGTATATTTTAAGAATTTAAGTTTTTACATATACTAATTATTTATTATTATTAAATTCTATTTTTTAGTTACAGTATTGAAAACATATGTTTAGATTAACTATACGTTTTTACTTTAAACCTAGTAGTTCACATGCATGTTTATTTTATCTTTACCGCGTTTTGTCTAAGATATTTGTAAGTTTTGTATATAGTAATCACTACTTTTAGGGAAGCATAGACATTTCTTTTTTTAGTTTTCACATACAAATATTAAGTTTTTACTTATACCATTCATTATTTAAAACTAGATATAACCCTCCAGGTACGGCTCCCGCAATTTGCGCGGGATAGCAAGTTAACCAAATGTATTCTATTCGCACCATTATATTTTCAAAGCACATTTTTTAGTAAATTTTTCTTTCCCATGTTGTCAAAGTCCAAGTAAAAGTGTTTCTTAAAGAAAAAAAAAAGTTGTGTCAAGCGAATAAATTTGGTTAACTTGCTTTCCGCGGAAATCGCGAGAGAAATACGCGGAGGGCTAATCACACTGTAAACTGAAATGTCTGAAATTCAGACATTTAAGTGTCTGAAACGCAGTGTTAAATTTTAAGACGTTTTAAAATGTCTTAAATTTTTCAGACACTTCTTGTGTCTGAATCAAAAGTGCTCAATTTTCAGACGTTTTAAAATGTCTTAATTTTTTTCAGACACTTCTTACGTTTGAATTTCAGACATTTCAAATGTCTTAATTGCAGCCATCTTTGAGTCTTTTTTTTCCCAATATGAAGCCATCTTTGAACACTTTTCTTTCTGAGCCATATATGAAGTCATGTTTGACCACACTGAATCATTTTTTTTTATAAATGGGAATAATTTGTTACTATAAAACAGAGCTGATTGCAACGTGGGAAAAATGGGATGCTTCTCCGCCCCCTGATTTTAGGGTACCCCAAAGTGGGTATGAAATTTTCATAAAGCTGATATTTTAAATCAGTTTTCACCTTATGATGATTGTAATCAGTATTTTGTAGTTTTAGAATAGGATAATATATATATATATATGAAAGGATAAAAACCCTTTAAAATTCCAAATTAAATTTCAAAAATTTAGTCTCTTTCTTCTAACTTTAAATCTATTTTTAAAACCAGTTTCTCCCCTTGTAACTTTGTTTTCCAGCAATACATCTTATTACTTTCAGAGATCATCTTAGGACGATTCTTAAGAGTGAAACTGCTAATCTAAGCGCTTTTTGCAGGCATCTGTGAGTAGGGCTGATACGTCACAGTCCCTGGGAATTATGCGGGCCTTGACCACAGATCAATCAAAACTTAATGAACCAATTAAATTAAATATTCCTCCCAAATTAACAATTCTGCCCTCTGCTGGAAAATATTAGAATCTTCACCATATTATCACGAACACGCGCGAAAAAAGGGAGTTTTTGGCCATTTGAGATGCTGGCTAAACATACGCCAGTGTAACCTCCCAAAATATACGCTGTTGGCTCCGGGACCGGCGATCGGCTCGCGAATCCGATGTATGATGAGCAACCTAATAAATGTGTTCGATTCGCATAAAGGTTCCCGAGTCACTTTCTCATCCCATCATAGCCATCATCTAGGACCATACCACTGGAATCATTACGTTATTATTACAGAAGTCGGCAGGATGAAGGATGTGCGCGTGAAGAATTCCCTATGCCTTTCTATTAAATATTCGGCTACTTAGGAGGAAACGGATGTTCCTCAAATTATTAAATGGATATTACCGAGAGCGGAAACTGAGAGTTTTCTCAAATGGATAAACGGCCGCGATCTCTGTGTAAAAAAACAACAATACTTCTTCCATTTTTAAGATCCTACAGACTGTTCCGGAAAATAAATAAATAAAATACTTCGGCTTTCTACCCGTTAACGGAATTTATGCCGATATCGCTTGCTGTGAAGACTTATTGCTTGAAAATTATCTTCAAACAATCGAGAAATGAAGAAAGAAAAAAACCCAAAAAACAACAACAAAAAAAAAAAAAAACCGTTTATTCACTCGGAAATTTATTTCATCTCCAACGATAAAGGAAAATACGATTTTACACTGCAATTTTAATGCTAATTCCACTCTCTTCAAAGAGATAGAACATCTGCGGTTTAGCGATGATTCGAACTGTACATGCTAAAGATGATTCAAACTCAGTGTCTTACTTTGGATTTTCTGTAATTAACTGATAACTTTGTGTCAAGTTCACCAGCTATTTTCAAGAGCAAAGGTCACTTACTCTTTCGTTTTTGTGTTAGCAGATGATTCACGCAATAGACTAGACAGTACGCAAACTCATTTGTTTTTATTGCTTTAGGACTGGTAATGGACGAACTAATGATTTAGTTTTTCTTCTTTATCGTAAGAATCTATTTAGAAAAAAAAAGAAAGAAAAAATAGATAGCAACTAAGTAGGGTTTTAATTATCAGTGTTTCTTTCTTTTTATAAAACTTTTTGGACATTCTTTATTTACAGGTATGTTTCTTTTTATTTATTCATTATTAGTTAGATTGGTGTGGTTTTCGTTTAAAATTACATCAATTTTTAAATTACAAAGGGAAAAAAAACAAACTGATGTGCTTTATTTTAAAGATTATTTTCCTTTTATTTTTTTTTCAGTTTGTAAATTAGATAACGCAACGGATTTCTTTTTTATATTAATTTTAGGAAACATTTTAGTAATAAGAAGTTTTTCTTTTGTACATTAAACAATGTTAAGTTCTTCGTGATAATGAGAACTATGAATGAAAAAGATAACAAAAAATACTGTTAGCATTATGGGTATTATAATAAAGGGATTTTAAAGATTTTAAACAAATTTAAGTTTATTATTTTAAAATTTTTATTACTTTTGTTTTTTTTTATTATTTCTTTTGAGATTTAAAGTTTATGATTAAAATTATTGAAAATTTGGGATTGACATTCTGCATGCGCGTTAAAATCGTAGCAAACGAAAATAACAGTAATTTTGTTTTCTTATTCATCAGGTGACGCATACGTGCGATCACCAAAAAATAAATTCACTTGATTTTAATGTTTTTGGCATACTGTGAATAAATGTTGATCTAGTTACATGATTTAAAAAATATATATATCAAGTAATCCAGAGCAAATGAATATTTGCGAAAGTTTAGTAACCTATTCCATTAATTCTTTTTATAAATACAGATGAGCACCCTGGAATTTTTAAATGTTTGTAAATAGTTATTTATGCCAGGTTGTTTGTTATATTAATCTATATTTGAATCATTTTTATGTAGATAGTTTTTATTTTAATGAGAACGTTTTTAAAATATTTCTTTTTGTATATAGAATTTTATGCAAATATTACTCATTCTAGATTTTTGTGTATAGCTGAATATTACATTTTATATTGTTGTATTTTAATATTTTAGTATTTGAGTTTTTAATTTTTAGTATTTTTATCCAGTTTTTCTTTAAAAATAATACATTTAATCACACCTTAATGGACCCAAGTGAGTTGGCAACACCAACCACTTTTAAGAAACTAAATGGAAGGTCCTGTCCGTACAATTTCATAAATACAAAATATGAGCAGGTATTTAACCCCTGTCACTTTTAGAAAACAGGTGAAGGTCCCACCCCCACCATGTTCAAAATATTTTCCATAATTCAATCACTGTTTTAGACATGACCTTGGTAACCCCACTTTAACCGTGGTAAATCCAATAGTGTCTAAATCCACACATTCAGTTTTTAAAGATGACCATGGTTCCACCCCATTAAGTCTTTAAATCAGAAGTTTTTTTTTTTAATCGAACTTCCACCAGAAACACCCCTCTGCAGACAAAGGGGATTCAGTGACCTGTGTAATCTGAGCAAATGTGGCAACTGTTGATAAAACAAATGTCCGGTTAATCAACAAAATACAAGATCATTAAAAAAATTTGTCAACGGGTTGCCATGCACTTAGAAGTCTTGGCCATAATTCTATTTGTTTGAATCAGGGCCTATTATTTTATTAATTTTTTTGTTTGTTTTATTTATTCAATTTTCCTGTTTTATTCATTGATTCAGGTATTCCGCCCTTGGCACTTCAACTTGAATATATAGCAACAACAGGAAGAGTCTTACGTCTTGGAATCCCGACAGGAAATCAAGAACCAATATTTTACCAACCAAAAATGAAGTCAGATCAAGTTGAACCATTTAAAGAATATTTCTTTCAAATAGATCCAGAAAATACTCCACATGTAGAAATAAACATTTATACGGATGGTTCCAAGATTAAAGATGAAACGGCATATGCCTTCTGTGTGTATCAGAGAGGAGAGTTAATCCACGAGGATTAAACTAAGTTAAGTAAAGAAAATACTGCTTTTCAGGCAGAACTCCTGGCCATAGAAGAGGCTGTGCTGTGGATTAGGAACTCCCCTCATAAAGAAGTATTAATACACTCGGACAGTCTTTCAAGTCTCTTAGCAATAGATGTCTTTTCAAAAAATCTCATCGCAGTACAAATTATCAAACTACTCCAAGAAACAAGAAAAAAGATCTTCTTTAAATGGGTCCGTGGACATGTGGGTAATGTGGGGAATGAGCATGCAGATTCTTTGGCAAAAGAAGCAACCAAAGCCACATCACATGCCAAATACAAATTCTTTCCCAACCCTCCTTCTTACTTGAAGAAGCTTCTAAAATCATCTCTACACGAACAATGGCAGACTCGCTGGGACTATGGTACCACAGGACGGTACACATACGCTTTAGCCCCAAAAGTCTCGGAAAAGAGAATCCTTCTGCATAGAAATCTTTTTCTGTTTGCCACTAACCACGGCCCATTTTCATCATATCTTTATAAATTTGACAGGGTTCCTTCTCCATTATGTGTATGCGGTCAGCGAGCTACATCATTGCATTATATCTTTAACTGTACCCTTACATCATATTACCATATAAGAAAATCTCCAAAAATTTCTTTGTCTCAGTGGTTCTCAGTGGTTTTGTCAAATCCATCATTTTGTCAAAAGATAATTGAATGTATGAAAGTTTTAGAAAACACCCATTATTTGTTTCAAAATGTCTTGCCATTTATAGATGATGATGAGAACGTATCTTAACAAATAGACAGATACCACCAATTCAAAATAAACTCTTAGCCACAAACAACACGATTGAACTATAATTGAACTGTTGCAAGAACAATAGACTTTTGAACTTTTGTGTGTGTATATAATTATATAATATTCATCATAATTATTCACTATTTTACCTATTTTTTATATTCTACATTATTTTTAAAATTATGAATCTCTTTCTAATTTAGTATACATATACGTAGCTTTTATTGTATTTTTGCAGAACGCCCAGCTTTGCAGAGTAACTGAGCTTTTGCCGCTCCAACAAGTTTAAAAATCCTATTATCTATTATCTCACGATCTTATTAATTACAAATATCTAAATTTCTCTCGTAAACGCCCAGTAAAAATTGGGCTTTCCATCGTGTATATATTGTACTTATATTGTATTTAATCTTAATATTCTCAATTGGCTTTCCTGTAGGTCCCTTCGGGCCTTTTATTTATTATTATTATTATTATTATTATTTTTATTTATTTTTTTTGTGTGTGTGTGTGTGTGTGTGTGTGTGTGGTGACGGCGGTAGTAGATGGAAACCGCTGGGTGGGGCTTGTGAGTGCTTAAGCCATTTGGTAGGCCTCCCCACCTAGCTGACCCTTGATTTTTTTTCTTTTTGCCAGTAGTAAAATTCTTAAAAATTTAGAGATTTTTGCTATTTGCCATGAGCTGAGTGAGTTGTAAATGTGGTTTATTAAATTATGGCTTTAGTTTATTAATGCCACTGAGGAAAATAAGTACCTCAGTCTGCAAAATAGTAAACACCATTGCTTACAGGTAAACTGCATCTGCATCTTCACAAAAAAATAAACATAAAGCTCAATTTTCTTTTTTTTTTTAATTTTTGCTAAAATCTCCATTGAGATTTAGGATATGCGAAAACCGTAAATGGTTTAGGATGTGCTAAAACCTCCCTGAGGTTTAGGATAAATGTTACTTACCTTTTAAATAGTCTTCAATATATTTTTTTTTATTTTCATTGTGCATTTCAATATTATTGTTATATTTGTTTAATGTTTACATCTTTTTTTTTTAAATCAATTTTATATTTCAACATATTTTTTACATTTTCACATTCCCAAATGAGTGAAGAAAAGTTTTTAATTTTTAAATATTTCTATAATTTGAATGTGTTGTGCTTAAACCAATTTTTTCCCAGTAATCATATGTGAGTATCGTTTTATATTTAACATATTTTTTAATATTACCCGTATCTGTGTATTTTATAATAATTTCAATTATTGTGGAAATCATACCAATTTATGCCATAAGAGACCAAATACAGAACTTACCTCTGAAAAGAAGGAAAAATTCCTATATTATGTGCATAAATTTATATTTTTACAGAGTTTAACATTATATAAAAAAGGTGAAATATGGTGCTTAAATACTCTAACTGAAAAAGGCACAAACTTGAGGAGTGTCAAGTAAGAAAAATAGGGTCACTACTTTAAATTGCATCATTTTATTATTGTTTTTATCCCATATATTTCTAGTATAATTATTGTTGTTTGTGTTTTCAGCTTTTCTTCATATTTTATGTCATTATATTTTTCAAATATTATATGTAAAGTCCGATCGGATCGTCTCGAGAGCCATATCCCAAACTTAAATACTTCAGCCTAAATATTTATAATCTTAAATTTCTTCCTTAAAATTTATGCCTCAAAATTTAAAGTTTAAATATGTTTTCCAGCAGCAAAAGTCAGTCCTCATATCTTAGCAAACTTAACTTTAACGTTACATTTAATTTAAATTTACCTTTAGATTTAACTTTAACCCTAATCTGTAATGTCGCACTTATCTGTTTTTGTATCCCCCCCTCCAAGAAGAGTTCCACCCTGAATTGCCTGCAAACCCGGGGGGACAAGCACGGAGAATGGCGAATACAAAAACAGTCAAAGATATTTGTAAGTTTTGTATATAGTAATCACTACTTTTAGGGAAGCATAGACATTTCTTTTTTTAGTTTTCACATACAAATATTAAGTTTTTACTTATACCATTCATTATTTAAAACTAGATATAACCCTCCACGTACGGCTCCCGCAATTTGCGCGGGATAGCAAGTTAACCAAATGTATTCTATTTGCACCATTATATTTTCAAAGTACATTTTTTAGTAAATTTCTCTTCCATATGTTGTCAAAGTCCAAGTAAAAGTGTTTCTTAAAGAAAAAAAAGTTGTGCCAAGCGAATAAATTTGGTTAACTTGCTTTCCCGCGGAAATCGCGAGAGCAGTACGCGGATGGTTAATTACACTGTAAACTGAAATGTCTGAAATTCAGACATTTAAGTGTCTGAAACGCAGTGTTAAATTTTAAGACGTTTTAAAGTGTCTTAAATTTTTCAGACACTTCTTGTGTCTGAATCAAAAGTGCTCAATTTTAAGACGTTTTAAAAAGTCTTAATTTTTTTCAGACACTTCTTACGTTTGAATTTCAGACATTTCAGATGTCTTAATTGCGGCCATCTTTGAGTCGTTTTTTTTTTATTATATTAAGGCATCTTGGAACACTTTTCTTTCTGAACCATATATGAAGCCATGTTTGACCACATTGAATCATTTTTTTTTTTTATAAATGGGAATAATTTGTTACTATAAAGTAAATTTGTTACCCCAAAGTGGGTATGAAATTTTCATAAAGCTGATATTTTAAATCAGTTTTTACCTTATGATGATTGTAATCAGTATTTTGTAGTTTTAGAATAGGATAATATATATATAATATATTCACCTAAATATGTATATATGTGATATCATATAGGTCCTACGGCATCAAAAATGTTTATTACTTTTAGTGAGAACTTCAAATAAATTCTAGTCCAAAAACCTAGTATAAATCCCCCCCTCCCCCCACTGCCTTCAGATACTGTTACAAAAAAAAAAAATAAGCCTATTCGATGCCATCAAATACATATTTGGATAAATATATCCTTTTCTTTAACCTAATCATGTTCTAAAAGTGCAAAATATTTATTAAAATAAGTATAAGATCAAAACAAATTAAAAATATCAGCTTTATGGAAATTTCATACCAAATTTAGGTGCCCGTAAAGCTAAAGGCCCATAGAAACAGCCCAATTTTATGATAACAAATTATTCCCACTTATAAAAAATGATTCACTCCTTCAGAAAGAATCCCATCCCTGCTTTGTTGTACAATTTTTTTCCATTTAAATTAGATATGCCCAGTGCTTAAATCCGATTAGTTTAAGCAGTTTTTGCAGTTTTATTTCTGTGTTAAATAAAATCTAACACTAGTTTCCATAAAATTTTCAGTATATGAGATCCCAACATAAAAAAAAAAAATTGAGTATGAAACTCTCTTTTTTTTTCTTCTTCTTCTTTATCTCCCTTCGTTTTCATTATTATATACTATTTGTCATTACCAAGAAATATTGAAACATTTGATAACCGCACATCGGCGGCTAAGACGAACAGTGGTTATAAGATTCTGGATGGACAGCATGTCTATTTGACACTTTTTAAACGATAAATAATATCGTAAATATCACTGTAAACAGAAATCCTTCATTATGAATATCCTTCATTTCTGCTCCCCACGGTGTTTGCGATGACACAAGCAGTGGCAGTCGCATAAGCCATTTCTTATCCACATGATTGGTACATTGTTAACTACATTGAGAAGGAAACCAAATTAAAATTGATATAACGTAAATATCTTGTACTATTCTGCTCATTTTCTTAGTAGAAAGTACAAGTTTCTTTCCTTGAAGTGTGCTTTGAAATATTTTAACGTTTAAATAAATAATTCAATAATAATAGTAGTAATAATAATAAATTAAAGTTTATTCTTTCTCAGAATGTTTTAAATTTGTCCTACAAATATTAATATCTAAAAAAAAAAAAAAAAAACAGGCTGGTGATACGAAATCCTTTTTTTAAGTGAGAAAAGAAAAAAAGAAAAAGAAAGAATTTTGGAAAAGGTCCAAATATATTAAAATTTGCTAAGCAGCCTATGTATATCTTGTACAGCCTTTTTAAACAGTCTAGAGTAAAAAGGAAAAGAAATGAAAAAAACCCATAGAACGAGTTAATTCTAGAATTATATTACACAAAGGAAAATTTCTTTCAAAAATTATTTGGTTTTGTCATGTTCGATTGTTCTTATCTCCCCATCTCGCCACTCTTTTTTTCTTTTTATATTATTTATATACTTTTTTTTTACTTGGGATGTTATTCAACTTCATTTCTTTTTATAGTTTAGCAGCTCATATTAAATTAAGTACACTGATGTTGATTATTATTTTATAGTATATTTTCAAAATGTCTCTGAATCTTAAAATTCAAAAATGTTATTGCGATGGAAGACATTAAGAACATCTAAATGTAGTTTTTGTATTCGGAATAAGTTTTTATAAGGTAATATTTAAAAAACAAATCGCTGTGCAATTGAATACTAGAGTAATTTTGATTTTTTTTTAACGAGCGGTTTATTTACCATAGCAAGAATTGAAAATTTATTTATAAAATGTTCAAAATTACCCGATAACTTCATTCTAATATTTTATGATTTATTTTCATGTTTACACACACACATGATGTACACTTGTGGATAAAAAAAATGTAAACACCCCTACTAACTCAGCAACTAATTATAATAGAAGAAATAGCGTACCAAATATACTGGTACCAAACGATTGGAAATAAAGCCCACTTTTAAATGATGTATATAAAATTTGCTTAGGGAGCCATATACAAATCAAACCAGTCCAAACTTTTTTCCCCGATGGGACCACACAATTTTGACATGGTATTTTAAATCTTCGGCTCAAACTATTCCTAGAAACGAAATTTCAAGGCATTTGGATGATAAGTTTTTGAATTATAAACTTTCAAAATTTAGAGTTTCTAATGTTAAATTACATTTTCTTATTTTTATTAATATCTCGTGAAATTATAATCCTACTGCGATAATATTTTGTGTGGTCATAATACTAAAAAACACAAATACATTGAATTTGTAATTTTAAAAATTTTATAATATGAATTATGAAAAAATATGAATTGCAAACTTAATTTTTCTTGATAGATTTATATTTATGGTGTCCTGCTTTATGCAAATTCTCATTTAAAAATTTTTTCTTCCAAATAACAAGTAGTTTTCAAATTATGATTAAAAACCGTCAAAATAATGGTTTAAGGGGCCATCTATGATGTGCAGAAAAGCATAATTTGAAAAAAAAAATATTTTACTCATTTTATTGAAACATTTGAGCTGGCAATGGTCGTTATTGTCAAGAAATAATACATTGATAGAAGTGACATAGTCATTCTGTAGCATTTCAAAAATCGAGTACCGAATTTTAATTAGGATACAGCCCCATAAATAGGCTCATTTTAAAATAATTAATTTATCTGAAACTAATCGTGCAAATTTCATGATAATTTGTATTTAGTCTAATTGAAGAGTGTAGAATTTATTTATGGTGTCAAACTTGGGTATTGCTAAAAAAAAAAAAAAAAAAAAAAAAAAAAAGTTTGGGTTCTTTTCTATATGTAGATGGCCCTATAAACAAATTTTACATATATCATATAAAACTAGACTTTATTTCTAATCGTTTGGTACACGTAGCTTTATTCAACATTAATTTGTTGCAGAGTTAGTAGGGGTGTTTACCTTTTTTCCACGACTGCAAATCATACTTGTATTACGTATTACCACTACGAGAACGGTAAAAAAAGAATCTTCTGCTCTCATACTAGTTCGTAGGATGGCTTTTTTTGAATGATGACGGAAGATTTTCGAAACTCTTTCTATTAGCTTATTTTTTTTGTGTGCATTTCAGAATGCTATTTAACCCTCTAGCACTCGCATCGGGTCTATTTTGTTCGGGCAGCTTAAAATGTAAATTTTGTGGTTAAAAAAGGTAGTAAAACAACAACAAAAAAAAACGCTCACATTTTGTAAAAAGGTTTAATTCTCGGAAATTTGAAAATAAAATTTGCCCAATAAACTTTGTATTTTTATTTCGAGAATGAATATTACAAGCCATTAAAGGGTCTCAGGAGTCATACTTTTTACCTGGCCGTGCAATTTAGCTACATGTCACATTTAATTTTTTTTCTCAGTCTCTATAAAACATAAATGCATAAATTTTTTAATATAGACAAACTAATATCTCTTCTATTTAATATATATATTTTTTAATATTCTACATAGAAATTTCATTTTATTTTTTTATGTTTAATTTTGAGAAAAAATTTAAAATTGTTTTTTGACTTGCATGCACGGCGCGCAAGACTGTAGCAAAACTATTGGTTGAAGAGCCCCAAAAATATTGATAATGATGTAAAACTAATGTATATTTAACATATACTTCATTTGTACGCAATTTATTTATTTATTTTATTTGAAATTTAAATTATAAAGATTTGAAAAAAAATCATTCTTTTATTGAAAAATTGCTAATCTTAAATAATCAATGCAATTATAATACTAAATTTGAAATATAAGTTATTCTTTACATTAAAACAAAGATATATATCAAGTTTCATGTAAATTGCTTTATTAGTTTGTGAGAAATATTGCGCGCAAGCATAAAAATTAAGAAACAATTTTAAATTTTTTATCAAAATTAAATATAACAAAAATAAAATGAAATTTCAATATAGAATATTAAAAATATATTTTAAATAGAAGAGATATTAGGTTGTCTATATTAAAAATTTTATGCATTTATGTTTTATAGAGACTGAGAAAAAAAAAAAGTGACATGTTGCTAACTTGCACCGCCATGTAAAAATTAAGACTCCTGAGACCCCTTAACCGGGCCGCTTATGACCCAATGCGAGTGCTGGAGGGTTAAGTATCGGTATTATGAGACAAAGCTTGAAATGTAATAAAAAATATATTAATTTCTTTAAAGTTAGATGTTCTATTTTAAAAACAATCAAAACGAAGGAAAAAAAAATCCACAAAACTATTTTATGTTTAACTAGAAAAAAACTTTAAACTTTACAGAACTTACGGTCTTTTTCCTTCACTAAGCAATACCGGGTGTTTCAAAAGTTCGGTGCGAAAGCAAACGCGATAAAAAAAGATCTATGGATCGCAGAGACATACGGTTTGCTGATAAATATTCAGCGCGGTACGGGATTTTGTATGACACCAACAAAAAATTAGTTCAAAATCTCGACAATAGAGGGCAGATAATTCCATGGAATAATTCCGTATTTCTCACACAGCACAGGATTTGGATACAAAAAAGTGTATATGCAGCATTCTCTAATGTTTTTGTATCCAGATCCCGCGTTGTGTGAGCAATATGGAATTATCTGCAGTAGCGTACTTTATTGTCGAAATTTTGAAGCATTTTTTTGTTGGTGTCATACAAAATCCCGTACCACGCTAAAAATTTATCTGCCAAATCGCATTTCTCTCCGACCAATAGATCTTTTTTTTATCGCTTTTTACTTTCGCACCGAACTTTTGAAACACCCAGTGGACCTATCTACTACTTTCACTTTCCGAAAGGAGATATTTTCGAACAGTTTCCGCATGCAATTTCTATAGCAGGTGTTTCTCTCTGTTCTGTTCATGTTACAGTTTCAGAATACATCTTTTTTTTTATTGTTTGTAAAATTATTTTTTTGTTTTTGTTTTAAAAACAGGAAACATTGTAATAGGAATAATAGGAAACATTATATCCTATATTATTAGCTAAATTTTAGCTAATAATTTAGCTAAATTTAGTTAATGCGTACAGTAACGTGATCAGATCATTAAAATATTCTAATATTATGCAAGGATTTTTCTATCATACTAACTCAATCGCATAGGGGAGACTAGGGACGGTTGACTATACGGGAGGCTTGACCCACCCATCAGTTTTCATATTTAAAAGAATTTCAGAGTTTTATCATTAGGTGTCAACAAAAGCCACCGAAATGCTCAAACAACAGTCTTTGTTTCATACAGATAATCAAAATAGGTGTGGAAAAAATCACTTGTGAGGGATTTTAACCTAAAAGTTGTGTTTTTTAGAAATATTTTGTAAGCTTTTTTCAGATAAAATATATCATAGAAATTTAAGTAAGTAGGTTTTAAGTAATGCAGAAATATCGAGCTTTCATTCCAGGCATAAAGATTGTACATTAACTTAGGCTTAACATAACAATGTGCTATTCTTTAGAAAAAGGCTATGTGGGGAGGCTTGACCCAGTCAATGTGAGGGAGGGTTGACCAGATGAAATCTTTTTATTATACACTATGCATAATGAAAGATTAATGGTTATATATAAAAAATATATAAAAATTTATTCTGCAAAGCCACGGTAAACTAGGGTGATGGAAAAGAAAATGTTTAGATTAAAGAAAGCTGTGAAAAATCGCTACAGCATCCACTGTAAGAAAAAATTTAATGAGATATAAATGAGAAAGTTAATAGGAACTTTTTCCATTTAAATATTACTAAAATAGGTAAATAGAAACAGTGTAAAAGACTAGAAAATATGAAAGCAGCAGTCTTGACATTTTCAGGGTCAGTGGCATGCTTCTGAAACCACTTAATTTTAATTTCCAAACACCACATTGACACCAGAAATTTGCTAAAATTTTTTCCATTTAATATGCATGTGAAATATACCCTTTTTCTTATATCCAAATAAATGTCTTCGTAAATTGCGGTGCTAGTCATTTATTTCAACATTTTAGTACTGAAAGTGCTTTGCCACTGAAAGGGATAAAGAAGATAATGATCAGTTAATTACACATACGACGGTAAAAGAACATAGAATTGAAACATCGAAAAACTTTTGGAAGGTATGTAGACAAATTTCACCAGCATGGATACAGTGAGATGAAGTCAAACTATGTGACAATTAGAGTTGTCAAGACGAGTGTCACAAAAAGTAGGAAAAGGAGAAAAAAAGAGCGGGACAGTGGCTATAAATTCCGGGCATAATAATCCATGAAAACGGAACCTGTCTCTAAAGTAATACTGTCTTTAAATGTTAAAATTTCATTTTCCCTGCTGTACAATTATACCTGCTCGGACAAAATTCTGCTTTAAACATAATTTTTCACCTCTGATTTGCAATTGCGTCAAAACGGGTTTGTTTAAGCATCATATTTTCAAAAATCTTTTTTATAATAACTAAAGCATGTAGCATAACGTTTTATTGCCTTTTTTTTAAACAGACTTTATTTTTCTTCACAAATATTTCAATATAAAACAAAGTGGGTCAAGCCTTCCATATAGTGGGTCAACCCTCCCATATGTGGGGAGCCTTGACCCATTATTTGCTCATGGTTAAAATCGATCATTTTTCAAATTTCTTACATATTACACTTATGTAGCAATTTTATCTTGATAACTGATCGTATAACGAATAAAATGATATATAAAACTTTATTCTACAATCAATATTTAAAAAATTAAAAATATTTTTGTAAAAAGTGGGTCAACCCTCCCTATTCTCCCCTATATAAAATAAATTTCAGTTTGAGAAATAATTGTGACTTGTTTTATTTTACACAAATTAATCAAATTTTGAATTTCATAACTCAGCAGTTAGTTATTTAAAACTATATCAACAATTAAGAAAATATAAATGATTTAAAACTACCTTTAATGTAAATATTTCAGAATTATTTAAAGCTTAGAAAGTAGCTAGGAAACAGAAAATTAGTTTGGTTTCTCCATCACAACATAAATGTATTTTTTAATGAAATTGTTTTGTGGATTAATTTTTTCTTTGTCTTTAATGTAGAACCTCTAACTTTAAAGATGTGGGGTGTGTGAATTTTTTTAAAAGATAATTTTTATTTAAAACATGTAATTTTTTTAGTAGTATATAATTTTTGAGATTTTCTTTCCAGTTTATTTATTTTTTCGTTTAGTAGTTAAATCGTTTTAGAAAACTGGAAATTGTTTACTAATTTGTACATATATATATTTTTTAGAAACCCCTGAAATACTTTTACAAACGTAATTTTTAGAAAATTTTGAAAATTTTTTAATAACTTTTATGTAATTTTCCTTTTTTATAGTTAAATGATTGTGGAATAGGGGAAATGTTTTTATAAACTTGCATACATTTAACATAAAACTTTGAATTTTTTCCATTCATAAGTTAATCTAAAAAAGCTTTCTTGTTAACATGAATTTTTTTTCTTGCTAATTTGTGTATATTTTTCCCTCTAAATGTTTTTGTTTAAGATTTTTTTCTTCTAAATTATTTGTTTAAGAAATATTTTAATTATACTCCTTATTAATTTTTTGTTTGAGATTTTTTTTTTCTGAATTTTTCGTTTCATATTTAAATTTTTTATTGTACACTTGATTATTTCTATTGTCATTTAGTATTTCATTTAGTGTTAAGTTTCAGACATAGGCTTTCATTTTGAAGATTGGTGAGCAATGTTTAAAGCTATGTTTTAATTTCTTTGGTGATAATTTAAGACATAAAATAAACTAGTTCAGAATGCTAAAATTCACCATAATAATACAATATAAAATTACACAAATGATGTGATTCACTAATTCAAAGATGATTAATACAGTTTAAAAGATGTTAAAAAGGTTTAAAAAATAACTCAAATAAATGTTAATAAACAAGTACTTTCGGCTATGTATCTAGCCTTCTTCAGGATTCAGGATTTAGTTCCAGTTTAAATCACGAATCTTTAAGAAGATTAGGTGCAGTTGGGGAAAAAAAAGTAAACACCACCTACTAACTCAACAAATTATTCTAAAAGAAAGTTACCAGTACCAAATAATGAGAAATAAAGTCTACTTTAAATCAAGCATATAAAATTTGCTTAGGGGTTATCTACATATCAAAACAAACCCAAAATTTGTCAAATTTAGATTTGCTATTGTCAAATTTAGATTTGTAGATGTTATAACAGAGTGTTTCAGAACACCAACAACTCTTTTCTACAGAGATTAAGGATGTGTGTGAATCCCTGGTGGGGGTAAATAGAAACAAATAGTAATAAGAACGTGAGTACTTGTGTGTGGAATGTTATTTGTGTATATTAAGCATAAGTAATTAGCAAATTTATGATAAAAATATTGTTATCATGCTTTTATAAAAGTGATAAGAAAGAATTCTGAGTGTTAATATTTATTTCTTTTACAGGTGTGTTTTCTATTTCTAACAGATCTTTTTCAAGAAAATGGAACTTAAAAGTACATATAGTGATTCGTATTGGTGAAAAACTGTATACTTGTGAGTTATGACAAAAATCTTTTGTAAAAATCTTTTCTTGTAGTAATCTTTTCTTAAATTGAAAACACATCTCATGGTGTATGACAGTGTATCCCCTGATGAACGTTAAGTTTGCGAATTATCGTTTGCTGGAAAATGTGGTCAAATAATTCATATGAAGACTATGCTCGACAAAACCGTATACCCGTGAAACTTGTCGAAAATCGTTTGCAAGAAAACATGTAATTGAAATCTTTCTCACCTTATCGCCAGATTTATGTGAAGTTTGCTAATTGTCTTTTATTAGAAAATGTGTTCTAATAATTCATATGAAGACTCATAGTGCAAAAAACCGTATACCTGTGAATCCTGTCGAAGATCATTTGCAAGAAAACATGAATTGAAATCTTTCTCACCTGCTATCATATAATGATTTATCGCCAGACTTACGTGAAGTTTGCTAATTATCTTTATTAGAAAATGTGTTCTAATAACTCATATGAAGACTCATGGTGCAAAAAACTAAATACCTGAGAATCTTGTCGAAAATGATTTGCAAGAAAACATGAATTTGAAATCTCATCTGTTGGCATATGATGAGATGTCACAGTTGTATGTAAAGTTTTTAAATTATCTTCTACTAGAAAATGTGACCTAATAGTTCATATGAAGACTTATACTGGAGAAAATTTGTTTAACTGTGAAAAGTGAGAGATAACCTTTCGTCATAAATATATAGTGTTGTATGTCATGTATTGGCTATGATTAGTGAGATCTCATATTCGCCTAGCTAATGTCAAACCTGTTCGCGTGTGATGCATTCGCATTTTTAAAATATCTACTCGGCAAATTAATATTTTAAACTTCTTTTTCCTATCTTGAAGAAAGTCTCTTTTTTGTAATTGTGAAAATATTTTTTAAATATGTGTTTAATTTATTTGAAGTGTTAGCCTTTCTTGTTTTTGCTAAGATTTTAGCGCATACAATTATAAATTAAGTATATATATTAAAAATATTTTGACAACTAAAACAAAAAGGCAGCCTTTAAGACACGGAAGCTTTTGATAAGCCTTTATACACGGAAAAAAAATATATCAATTTCCTAAGCAGATATTTTACAAATACGAATGCATTACACGTTCATTGCTTTAAAATTAGCTAGAGGAATTTGTGATCTCACTGATCAACAGCCTGTACAACAATACATAACCGGAAGACTATTAAACATTATAGATGTGGGCAAACTTTTTCGAGCGAAGATATGCTCAACTGTCACTTGGAATTTCGTGAAATCCCTTATTTATGCATTGAATGTGGTCAGAAATTTAGCCAAAAATGAAATTTGAGTCAGCATTTACGCGAGTACGCGACTGATGCTCCAATCGATTTTATTAAACTTGAAACACCATTACCAGATAAAATGAGAAAAAGGCTTGCACGTGAATTTAAAGCTCTAAATATACATGAAAATCAAAATTTTTATCGAAGAAAATTACATAGATATAGTTCAAGAAAATCTGCAACTTGAGTTACAGCAAGCTCTTCAAAATGAAATAACATTAAAAATGGTATTCAGTGGTATATGATTAGTAAAACTGAACTTAAATGTGTAAAACTTAACAGAGTCATAAAAAAAAAAAAATCGTCGATTTTTATGAGTATAGGACATGTTGACCTTATAGAAGATAGTATCTCTAATCATAATATTGAAGGATATTTTTAAATTAAAAAGTCTCTTGAAGAATATATCGGAGAAGAATGTGTATGGATGATGCAAAAAATAAATCATATCGAGCGAAACATTTTAAAGTACTATCCTTAACCGATTAGTTAATAATTTCTGCACATTGCAATACTTTGTATTATTTAGGTTTAACCTGTATCTTTATGTCTATTCGATATCTTTTACACTTATTCTTCACTTCAAATATTGCTTTTCTGGAAAAATATACCTAAGTTGGGAACATTCGCCTGATTTCTATATCAAAAGGAATTTAATGCATAGAATGTTGTACGACCTGAAATATAATATCAAATTATAATATATTTCTATCGTGATGTGGAAACCAAAGTTCTTTTCTATCTTCTAAACCTACTAAGTTTACTAAATAAATATGATATATATTCCTAAATTGTAATGTTTTTTTCGTCAAAAATAGTCGTAAAATGCTGAATAGTTGGGTTAAAAAAAAATTAAAAATCTGTTTAATTTGAGTAATGATAATGTAGCAAGTTGCAACTTTTTCTCAAACTAAAATTTAATTTCATATATTTGGTTGAAATAATTTGATAAAAAATCATTACATAATAGTAGAAGGCTTTAATAATTACGTTAGTGTACGTATTAACTTAAAAGTTTTGTCAAAACAGTTTTAATAATAAAATAATATAGTTTACTTCTTTAATCATCCTAGTTTAAAAAAAAATGTCATGCATTCCGTAATAGGTGTAGCACGTAGAACGCGTGTGGGTGTTGTTCAAAATATACCTTTTCTAAGTCATTATACAAGCATAATGTCATAGGTTTGTTTAGTACATAAGTCTTGTATATTACAATATTTTTTCTTAGAGAAACGTAGAAGAGTTTTGTGGATTAATTTGCCTTAATTGTTTTAAGGTGCTCCATCTAACTTTAAAAAGTAAATGCATGCTTTTTTGTTTAAAGATCATTTTCAATTGATGATATTTTTATTTAAATCTTACATTTTTATTTTTATTTATTTAAAAAAAAATTAATGGTATAATATCCAATTGTCAGATCTTTCGATAAAACTTTCATAATTTTTGGTTCAACGTAATTTTTTTAATTTTTTATGTTAGCTTGTAAATATTTTAAAAAAACTTTGAAAGTTTTTTTTTATAATTTGAATTTTTTAACCTTTTTTTCAGAAAGCATTGAAATTTTTTTGCTAAACTTATATATTTTTTATTCATATGTTATTTAATTTAAATTTTTTTTGTATTTTGTTTTCTTTATTATGTTGTATATATTTTTAGATAACTTTGAATTTTTTACATTAACTTGTATATATTTTCATTAACTTGTACATTTTTCACTCATCTGTTATTTTTTTTAAACCTTCTTTTGAACTTGTGCTTACTTTTAGAAAAGTTTGATTTATTTCACTAATTTGTATATTTTTTCGTTCACTTATTAAGTTTTTTAAAACCTTTTTTAGGAAACAATGAAAATATTTTACTAAGTTGTATTATTATTAAAACTTTTTTAGGAAACTTCGATAATTTTTCTTGTTTACTCGTATATTTTTAACTTTTTTGTTAACATGTAAATATTTTTAGGAAAGTTTGAACTTTTTAATAACTTGTATCTTTCAAAAACTTTTTAAAAAATCATTATTTTTCTACTAACTTGTATATATTTTCATTCATCTTTTAATTATTTGTGTAATAGTTGAAATTATTATGTTGGAATTTTTTCCCCTAACTTATATGTATTTTGTTCAATACTTAAATCTTAATGTGATAGTTGCATTTTTTTTCAATGCTCTTAATTATTTTAATTGATGATTAGTATTTTCATTCAGTGTTCAATTTTAGCCATGTGGTTTTTTATGTTTTATATGTTAATATTTCACATGTTTTATAATATGGTAATTTTTCTCTGGAATATATAGCAGATAACGACTAGTATATTTAAATAACAATTTTGTAAATGAGGAGTGCAAATCGTTCGGTGATTGAATGATTTTCTGTTAAATAGTAAAGTTAACTTAGACTGGTGGTTAAAATAGCTGTTAAAATTGTGTAAAGTCAAAATACAAAGTGAAAGAGTTCAAGTATGATGTGTATGGGTAATACGATGAAAATAAACTGTTATTTTTTTTAAGTTCAAGAAATTATGTGTAATCTGATGTTTTTTATAAAATTTTCCATGTAATTGTTCCACAGGGTTCTTATAGAGGTTTTCCTATTTACTTAATTTCAATTAAGTACAGCTAAATCAATAACATTAAGATTAAAGTCGATATGAACTATTTCTAAAAGCATTGGGTGAAATATACTGTTATGTTATCTGACAATCTATGTTCAAATGTAAATGTGTGAGTTACCTAATGTTGAAATGTGGGCAAATGTTTACAACTTCATTTTGTAAAATCCATTTAGTCGAGTTACATAAACTAGGTTTAAAAAAAAAAAAAAAAAGAAATGATAACTTTAAATCTAAGATTATAATTGTAAAACTGTGTGAACTATAAAAGTTATAATTAGCAACTAGGAATTTATCTATACTTTCCTTAAAGAAATGGATAGTACGTATAAGATACTATTACGTAAGCAGTGAACACATAAATTAAGGATTTTGGATGAAAAGTGTTTACTTAATGAAATATTATATTTGTGCATCCTTATCCCAATCTCAATAATATTATAAATGTGAAAGTGTGTGTGAATGTTTGACTGAAGTCAGTGTCAAAACGAATGATTTAATGCCTTGATATCTCTGCATATAGATGAATTAAAACCCAGAAATGAACATATGCTATGTTTTATTTATTTTAATCAAATATTTTTCTTAATAATTAAGTTTCATTGTTTTCATAGAGAATGAATTGACATTTTTAACCATCTTTCTTTTTTTTTTTTTTCAAAAAAAAAAAAAAAAAAAAAAAAAAAAAAACCCAGAATAATAATTTCTTCTCAATAATTAATTTCCAATTGAAAGATTTTCACTTGAAGAAGGAAAAGGAAAAAAAAAAAGATGAATATGACGTCATATTGTAAATAAAAAGAAAGATTTCAAATATTTCTTAATTATACAAGGAGCATGGATATGAGTAAGTACGGAAAGCAGGCAAATAAGATGTCATATATGGAAAATAAAACGCATATGCTTTGATGATGAAATAAAATGGTCTTCGGTCATGGTATTAATTATTTATTTTTTAAGAAAATTATTATCAATACTTGACGGTTTATCGTCTTCGCACGGTTAACATAAAGATTTAATTTTTAATTGAAAATTTAAAAGTTAAAAAAAGTTTGAAAAAAAAATGCATAGTAAATGTCAATAATATGCAACGCAAAATTATTCATGTCGAAAACAACGTCCTGATTAGCGGAACTAGCAGGAATTTTCATTCTTAAAAACTAGAAAATTAAACCGTCTGCCTAAAAAAACAGTTTTTGACGAGTATTCTTAAACCTATTAATTTCAGAAAATATGAATAAAAATTAATTTTTTTTTTAAGTTGAATTTTCTTTCATAAAACCCGAATGTTTAATATGATTGTGTTAAAGTAACATCATTTTCCCCCTGCTAGTATCAAAATTCAGGCTCGGTAGCTTGAAGTATATTGAAGACACGTTTGTAAATCGTTGTGTGACTGCCGGATTTTAATTCCACATATCTTTTAACTTTAAAAGAGTAAAAGTATATTGTCAGTTTTAAAAATAGCTTTTTTTAATATTTTTTAATAGATTCTTTTAAAGTCTTATTGGAGCAATGCATGCACATACAAATTTGAAACCAAATACCACATAAAATACACTGTTGTAGCAGAATTCTTCCAGCGTCGTTTTTTCACTTTACGAAGAGAGTTTCGTGGATTTCAATGCTTTTACTTGGCCCTCCTTTTTTCATTGGTTGAAGTTTCATTTTCGCGATTGTTTATATTATTTTCCACAAATTTTCCTTTATTTATGACTGAGTAATGTTAAGGTCCTTATAAATACGAAATACCGAATTATCTCCTATAATATGTCAAAAAGAGTTGGTTAATTGTATATGCTTTTAATCATCGGGAGTGAAATTTTTTTACTTAATTGATGCATTTATCTTTCTTTTAATGCTTAGTGAACGACGTCATGTGTAACATTTAGTACTCTATGAAAACCGTAAAACTTAAAGAATGCATTCGTATTCATGTAATAAACAACGGAGCCCGCTCAGCATAGTTGTTAGCATGCTGGCCACATAATAATTGAGCTTGAACCGATGTTTGCGGGTTCGAAACCTGCGCGATCTAGGCGAAGTAACTGTACAAGTTTTTCAGAGTTTCCCTTGTACAAAACCGATAAATTGGGTCTCTTTCCATCCAAAACTCCTCTCTGAAAGTATTCCTAGCGATAAAGTACAAATTCGTCAATGCTTCAAAAAAACCCTTTTTCATGTCAGTAAAACTAAAAACTAAACTGAAAGAATGGGACATAAGTCTTTCTTAAACGTATGTGACATTAATATATAGAATTTTCTTTTGTTAACTAACTTATCTCGAAAAACATATGCGTGAATAATCTTTTGTTAAAAATACACCTAAAAATTACTTACCGAGTGATACAGAAGTCACAAAGTCTGCCTAATATGCATAAACTAGTGTATTTAGATAGGAGTATGAAGTTAATTTAACTGTATATTTGAAATAGTGTATTTAAAAGCAAAAGAAATAACGCTTTGTATAAGTAAAAATTTAATCTTATCATGTAAAAAATATTAAAATTGTATGTGATTTGTTAAAAAATAAATTAATATTTTATAATTAAAGTAGAATATTCTGAAGTATAGACATTATTCAAAATTATTATTCATTCAGTGTTAATGTTAGATAAGGAGAAAAACTATGCACAAAAAACGTCGGAAAAGATGCATGAAAATCAGCCTATACGACGTACAACGGGGGGAAATTTACCCTATGCATGCTAAAAAACATCAACTGTTTATCTAGAAAATTTCTCTTTATACATATAAATTTGTGAAAATTTACTTGTAATTCGATATAATAGCATACAAAAACTACGAAAACTAGTATAACAGTGAACTTTAACTCTGTTTCGAATCGTCGTATAGAAAATAAATCATTATTTAAATACTGGGTTATCTTATGTCTTATCTGAAGAGTATAAACACGTAAAATTCCAGGATCGACCTGCGCTATCTAAATATAAAATGAGCAGAAATTGTCATACAAATATTTTTAAATGGGCATTGTCCTGGAAGAAAAATCCATGTATTATGAAACAAAATCAAGAAATTGAGTAAAATTTAACCTAGGGAATTTAAACAATGGTAAATGCATCCAAAATATTACCTAAAAATCAATTAAAAATACTTAATTTATCAATATTCTGCCAGGTGGCACTACTGGCGTAAACAATGTTGAGTTGAAACCCTATCTAATTCCTAATATTCTGTATTTTCTATAAATGAAAACCTAAAAAAATATTTTAAATATTACAATTATTCCTTTTCACACTAGAGGGAGTTAGAATAATAATATTTCATCATCGTTTTACATAACTTTGGGTGTGGAGGAGGTGGCACCATCCCTCATGGAGGATGGCTGCTGAAGGTGGGACGGTCGTAAGTCCCACACTCTCATTTTCTCACTACTGAAGCTGAAGAGATGTGACTAAAACTATATTCCTAGAAATCAATTTGCTGTTTTCAAAATTTCACAATTAGACTACAAAGAAGCATCCTTTAAAAGCAATAAGAACCCTTATGTAGTAAGAAATTAAAAATTCATTTTTATGAGAAATTTGAAGCATACGAGCGCATCTCATGGTCATAGATTTAACATCAGAGCGAGGAAATTGAGATGTGACTGATAACGTTACTTGAGCTCAAAGTGTTTTCTCCTTAGCTTCCTTAAAAAATTGTTATATAACAAAATGATGTAGTCACATTGATGATCCCCACGTGACGCTGATCCCCACTGACATGGTGACTTAGATGTAACTTAAGGATGAATATCCTTCCATCTGATGAATGCTAATGTCTTATTTGTTTTTTTAATGTCCTAAGCTAATCTTATCAAAACAGAAGTCATCAACCCCATAAAATACACTTACTGCTGGCAGCCGATATAACTCGTATGTTTTGTTGCAACTGACCTTCAAAAATGAAGTGCCGAAGCAAAATTTCTGTAAAATTCTAGAATAAGCACAAATGACCTTATTTCTACGAGTGGTCAAAGAAATTAATAAGATAGCTTTGAATGCTTATAGAATTATTAATTTTTAATTAAACATTTAAGCTTTGCTTATATTGATGCCTAGTATAAATGATAGATAAATAGTATTCGTGAAAGATTGTTCACTATCTAGTAATGTAAACACATTGCATTTGCATGTAAACATTATCTATCCCTAGGAATAGCCTCTAGCTACTGATAAATTATGTACGATAAAAGTAAGACTTGATGTTCAGAATTCTTTATTATTTTCCTGAAGGTTAAATGAACACAAACATTCCATGTATTTTTTCGGTTGTTTTCTGAATAATGGGAGGTAAACACTGATTCTTATCTTATTGTGCTTCATACGAACTGTTTTGAGTATGAACATTTCCACGTAAATATTTTCTGAAGTTCTATCTGTTATAAGCACTTATCTGTGCAAAGAACTCAATTTCTTGATATTCTATAAATGGATGTTATTTATTCCTAAAATTATTTAATGAAAGGAAATATGCAGCAGACATGATCTGATAGCAGTTAATCAAAATTTGTCTGGAAAATGCCATCTTTATAAACATTTAAAAACAAATTATATATTTATTTCATTTTATTTTTTTACTTTTATTTCTACTACTTATAATATAAAAGTAGCAGGATGGTCAAATATGGAAAAATATATCATACAATTTAAATAAAAGATTAAATTTGCAGGATAGACATTTCGTATTAAAAGCATTCTTTTACTTATATGCAGCGCTTTATTTGAGGCTCATGTTTCGCCGCTGGCCTGTGTGCTCATGAAGACTTTTCCGTCTTGTGCTGCGGTTGTAGCTTTACCGACGTGTGTGAGTGAGAGATGCAAAGCTGGGTATCACACTCTTAGCTTAAATGGTACCACATTAGAGCGTTAATCCAAGGATCCGGGTTCGATTCCCGGCTTGGACATTTTTCACTCTGTTAGTTTTACGCTTAGTTAGTAACGTGTTTAATATGAATTCTCTTACCTTTATAATGATAGTCACACTAATTTTCTTAAATGATGATAACAATGTCATTTGACTCAATGACGAAATTTAATTCCAGCCACACACTCGTTTGCCATATATGTGTGTTTTTATATATGCACACGCATAGAGAGAGGCACACATATGTGGGGTGCATATTCAACTCCTAAGAGAAATAAAATATCTTCAAAATAATTGTATTATAACACTAGCAAACCCCGCGGCTTTGCTCGCGTAATATTTGAAATATGCCAAGTGATATTTATATGTCTAATTTTTATTAAAAGGTACTAACTAAATTTTTATTTTATTAAAAGGTAATATTTTATTTTATTAAAAGGTACTTATTACTTTTAGGAATAATTTAAAAAAATTACTATTTAAAACACAGTTTGATTAAATATCATTGTTACACTGCATAAGGCCGAAATGAGACTTAAATTAATAAAACGAAATAAAACTAAATAAATAATAATTTAGAAAATATTTTGAAACTTTTATGCTCAATTAATACGCTCATTTCAGTATTCATTTGAAGTTTTGAATTTTTTAGAAACCATCTTCTTACATCTTAAAATTAACCATCATGTCAAATTCCAAGTCGTACCATCATCTATAAACATAAAGGGCTATGTTGAAATAGGAGCTGTCACCATTAATTTGCCAACATTAATTTTGAAATTGGTTTGTTATTTCCTAATATTTCACAGAAAAGTAATTTAGAAAGCTTATAAAGGCCTTTTTTAGAGCGTTTGTGGTTCCTGTGAATCCCAGGTGGTAGAATCATCGACATAAAATATAGCCTGTGTAGGATCAGAGACTGTTACCATTGATTCGCAACTATTACTTTTATATTTGGTTTATATTTCCTGAAATAGCGTAGAAATCGTAATTTAGGACTTTTTTAGAATGCTTTCCGCACCTCCCCTTCACTTCACCCCTTTTTAATTCGAATTTATTTTCGACAGTCCTTCGAGGGCATTTATATTTTATAAGTAACTACCATGCCATATTTAAAGTTTCTAGCCTTTTCAGTATCACACAAATCGCAATTTAGAAAGTTTTTAGCTACTGCAACCCTCTGGTGGTAGTGGCACAGACATAAAATATAGCTTATGTTTGAGCAGGTTCTATCACCATCAATTTGTTATCATTATTTTTTTAATCGGTTTGGTATTTGAAAAGATTACATAAAAATTGTAATTTATAACGCTTTTCGCTCACTTCATCTTTTTAAATTTGAAATTTTCTTACGACAGTTCGTAGAAAGCAGTTGCATCTTGTAAGTAAATAACATGCCATACTTCAAAGTGTTAGACCCTTCAGTTATGCAAAAAACGCAAATTAGAACATGTTTTGCTTTTTCAACCCTCAGATGTTAGTGACAGCAGCATAAAATATAACCTATGTTATAGCAGGGACTGACACCATTGATTTGCAACCATTACTTTTGAAATAGCTTTGGAATTTCCTGAGATTGAGTAGAAATCACAATTTAGAACGTTTTTAGAACGCTTTTCGCAAATTTTCACCCCTTTTTAAATTTCCAATTTTTTCGAAACTGTTCTTAAAGATCATTTATATGTAATACATATGTACCTTGCCTAATTTTAAATTGCTAGCCCCTACCGATCACAAAAATCGAAATTTGGAACGCTGTTTTGCTCCTGCAACGTCTAGGTGATAGTGATACCGACTTAAAATAGCGTCTATGTTAGAGCAGAGGCTGTCAGCATCAATTTCTTAACATTACTTTTGAAATCAGTTTGATATTTCCTGAGATATTGGTGACAAATCGGCATTTAGAACGTTTTTAGAACGCTTTTCGCTCATTTTGCCCCTGCATCTCCTCTGGGTTAGTGGAAACATATATAAAATATAGCCTATCTTGGACCAAGATCTGTCACCATCATTTTAACACCATTATATTTGAAATCGGTTCAGTATTTCCTGAGATTGCATAGAAATTGCAATTTAGAACGTTTTTTACAACGCTTTTTGCGCATTTTGACCCCCCTTTTAAATTTCGATTTTTTTAGGAAATGTCCTTAGAGATAATTGATATCTTATAACTAACTACCATTCTAAATTTCACGATTCAAGGCCCTTCCGTCACGCAAAAACCGCAATTTAGAACGTTTTTCTCCTGCAGCTTCTCCTGCAGTGAACGTTCTCCTGCAGTGGCACCGACATAAAACATAGCCTATGTTGGAGCAAGGATATTCACCATCATTTTGACGCCATTATTTTTTAAATCGGTTTGGTATTTCCTGAGATTTTGTAGAAACTACCATTTAGAACGTTTTTTAGAACGCTTTTCGCGCATTTTCACCTTTTTTAAATTTCGAATTGTTTAAGAACTGTTCTTAGAAATCCTTTATATCTAATAAGTAGCTGATACTTCAAATTGCATATTTCTAGGCCCATCAGTAACACATAAATTGCATTTTTAGAACGTTTTTTGCTCCTACACCCCCTTTGGGGTAGTGGCACCGACATAAAACATAGCCTATCTTGGAGCAAACGTTGTCACTATCATTTTGACACCAATATTTTTTAAATCGGTTTGGTATTTACTGAGATTATGTAGAAACTACCATTTAGAACGTTTTTTAGAACGCTTTTTGTGCATTTTCACCCCTTTTAAATTTCGAATTGTTTAAGAACTGTTCTTAGACACCATTTACTCTGCTCAAAACAATTAAAGGATATTGCAGTTTTAAGTGGATTTTGTATCTGGTAAACTGTTTAGCTGATTGATACATGGTCGACAGACATAGTAGGTTATACGAGAATAAATTACACATGTTTGGCAGAAAAAAATGCATTTCATTGCGCATTTGTGTACTAAAGGAAAAAAACACAATTTGTGCATATGAGAAAAAAAGAAGAAGAAAAGGTGTTTTCTTCAAAGAAAATCATTTTCAGTAGGGGGTATTGTTTCCACGGGCGGCCAGCAACGTTGAACACCTTTGAGGCATGGACTCAATGAGGCTATTAATGACGAGTTGGGGTATTCTGCCCCACTCTTCCAGAAGAGCTCTTTCCAGTTCTTGGAGAGTTTGTGGGGGTTGTTGGCGGCCAGAAACTCGTCTTCCTAGAGCGTCCCAAACGTGCTCGATTGGATTCATGTCTGGAGAACACGCTGGCCATTCCATTCGAACGATTCCTTCCTCGAAAAGGAAATCCCCCACCAGGTTTGCACGATGTGCCCTGCAGTTATCGTCCATTAAAATGAAGTTATCTCCGATTGCTGCAGCGTAAGGGACTACAATAGGTCTGAGGATCTCATCCCTATATCGGCGACCAGTCAAAGCTCCATCTCGAATGATGTAGAGGTCAGTGCGCCCGTCAATGGAGATGCCACCATACACCAACATTCCTCCACCGCCAAATCTGACACTTTCGTGCACGAACGCAGGATTATTCCTACTGCCACGGGGATCTCCAGATGAAAATACGCCTATTATCCGGATGCACAGAAAAACGGGACTCGTCAGAAAACAGAATATTGCTCCATTCATTTCTCCTCCAGTTGACATGCTCGGTTGCCCACTCCCTGCGGTCGCGACGATGCCTTGATGTTAATCTAACACATACTATCGGTCGGCGAGCATACAGACCTACAGCATGGAGCCGGTTTCGGACAGTCTGAGTTAAAATCGTGGTGCCTGTAGCCGAGCGAAGGTGTTGTTGGAGAAGACTAGCGTTCATGGTTCGGTGTCTCCGAGCTGTTAACGCTAAATACCGATCTTTATTGGGCGTTGATGCCCGTCTACGACCTTTCCCTGGTCTTCGGCCTGCACATCCACTCTCCAAAAAACGGTTCCAGATCCTGGAAATGACATTTTGTGACACTCCAATGGCTTGCGCTACTTCGGCTTGAGTTTGGCCCCCTTCTAACCTACCAACAATTCTCAAAGCTTCTGAATCTGTCAAATGACTTCGCTGAGACATCGTACTCATCGAAACAAAGCAATCACTGAATGCCGATCATCCTTGTCTTCATTCTCTTTTATCCAGTCGAAAGTCAAATTTCATTCGCTGCCGCTGAAGCGACGTTTTTGACGTCGAACTCAAAATTTGCATACTCCACAGTTTGAAAACCAGAAAAATTTGCATTTGTGATTCTCTTCTTCTATTTTCGGCAAAAAAATTTCTTTTATATCTTTATTTTATATAAAACTTCAAATATCCTTTAATTGTTTTGAGCAGTGTATATCTTATAAGTAACTAATATTCCAAATTTCATATTTCTAGGTCCTTCAGTAACGCAAAAATCGCATTTTTAGAACTTTTTTGCTCCTGCACCCCCTTTGGGGTAGTGGCACTGACATAAGATATAGCCTATGTTCTAAGCTGGGCGAACACCATCATTTTTATACCATTACTTTTGGAATCGGTTCGGTAGTTCCTGAACTTATCTCCGACAAATAAACAATTTTTTCCTCTTTATAATATGAGTATAGATATGTTGGTAAATTACCAAATAATTACACCATCACGTGCAAAACTTTCTACAAGATTTACTCAATTATGCAATAAATAAAAATAAAAATAAAATCTTCGCCAAAACTTTTTATCCTTCATATAAAGAAATAGAGATTCTTAAAAGTAACAAATTTTAAAGCTTAAATGCCAAAATTTCAACTATCCCATATACAGGGTAGTTATAATTAAAGTTTCACGTTCAAATGGTCATAAAAGGAAAACTACTGAACCAAATGTAATAAAACTTGGTAATAGTTTAAAGGAGGTCATGAGAACTCATTCCCCGCCAAAATAAAAAAAAAAGAAGTTCAAATACTCACCATCAGGGAGGGGGAGGGGCACTGTATGCAATATTGTTAAACGAAATAAGGGTCGGAATTTAACTTAACCTTTTGTTACACGGATTTAACATTTTTTGTACCCTTCAGAAACATTGTCCTAAACAAAATTACCATTTAACTCTTACCGGCGTGGAGTAATTCTGTTTATAAATAGATGAAATAATGGACTGACACCAGAATATATAAACGAAGTTATTAAAAAATACGAACTTGCTTATTTTCACATAAATTATAAAAGGAAAATTTTAATTAAATATTCTTGGTGCCGTTTGTCAGTTTTCAATTCAAATTAGGTGTCCATTTTTAAGGACACCGCCCTCGAAAGGGTTAAAGGTGACAAAAGTCGAGTACGCCATCCCTGTAATAAAATCCGTTCGTGTTCTTAAAAGTTCAAACCACAAATTAGCGATCGCAAAAATTTGGGATCGCAAGTCACTCGCAAATGTGTACGCATTCCTGAAATCGTTTTCTTACAGATCGCTAATTTGTGATTTTTGAAGCCTGAATTCGGCCTTAAGACACGAAGATGTCGGTTTAAAATGTTTTTAATCGTTTCTAAAACGAAACTTTTTGTGGAATTATGCAAAGTTGCAATAGCTTGTAATTGGCTTACGGCAGGAGGAAGAAAATTAGATTTATGCAAATGCGCATTACACGTCATTTGATTTGTCAGATAAATGTGAGCCTGTATGTCACAGTTCACATTGTTACGAATCGACAATGTTTCTAACTGTGCATGACCGCGCTTTTATTATTATGAATGCAGTAGGAATGAATGGCGTGCTTTGCAAATGTATCATTCAGTAAGATGAATACTTCGAGGGCCAATGACACCGCAGCGTTTGAGGAAAATGATGGCAAAGTTTTAAGCCACGGGTTTGTTATCTGTTGCACCTAGGAGGGGAAGGAAGCCTGCTTTTGTGGAAACCGAGGAGGTTGTTGCATTAGAAGTGGAAGAAGCAACAATGGAAAGCACACACAGTACGTGTTGTCGCACGTCGAATGGACGTACCATGGAGTATGGGTGTACAAAATTGTTAGTAAAGTGCTGCAGTTCTACCCATACAAAATCAAACATGTTCAAGAACTTCAACGTAACGATCCTGCTGCAAGAAAATCTTTCGCTTTGGAATTCCTTGCACGGATGGAAGTGGGCGAACATTTTGTGTGGACACACGAGTCCCATTTTTACCTAAATGGCGATGTCAACACCCATAACTGCAGGATTTGGGCCAAGCAAATTCCTCGTGCTGTGTACCCAGTTCCACTGCATTCTCCTAAAGTCACCGTTTGGTGTGGTATGACAGCAAGTTTCATAATTGGACCATTTTTCTTTGAAGAGCAGTCGACAGCTTGACCTGTTACATGCACTGTGACTGCAGCTCGCTTAACGCCAATGTTAAGACGTTTCGTCATACCTGAACTCCAACAACATGGCATTTTAGACTCCATGATTTTTATGCCGGACGGGGCCCCACTGCACGTTGGTACATGTGTCACACAGTTACTTAAGCAACATTTCACGCATGAGCGGATTATAGACCAAAACTTCCCCACTTCTTGGCCAACCCGGTCACCAGACCCCAACTCCTGTGACTTTTGGCTATGGGGTTATCGCAAAAGCACTGTTTATGGTGATAATCTAAACAATTTGGCGGAATTGAAAGATGCGATACACCGTAATATTGCTCTTGATATGCTAAGAACTACTGTTGAGAATGCAGCAACACGATTTCACTTGCTTTCGAAAAATGGTGGGCGCCACATTGAGCATGCTTTTTAACACGTTTCAGAAACGATTAAACGCATTTTAAACCGATGTCTTCATTGTCCTATTTCGTTTAACAATTTCGCCATCCCCCCACCCCCCCGGTGGTGAGTATTTGAATTGTTTTTTTTTTTTGGCTGGAAATGAATTCCCATGTCCTCCTTTAAACTATTACCTAGTTTGATAACATTTGTTCCAGTAGTTTTCCTTTTATGAGCATTTCAAAGTGGAACTTTAATTATAACCACCCCTGTATATTGTAATCACCCCTAAATTTCCTAAAATTCTACACTTTAACTATTGGTTGTAATTCTTATGGCACATTATCTAGTAAGATACTAAGAATATTTTTATCCAAATATCTACCGCTATTTCAGGTTAGTAATATTCGCTTGAATTAATCTGTCATTAAAGAAGTGTAATTACACTATACGGAAATAGTGCTATACATCTGATTAATAAAAATCCCGTTAAATTTGCAACATTTGAGAAAAGAGATAAAATTCCTATCTTGGTTTATGAATTTGCGTATTGAGAAAATTTTTTCGACTCAAGGGAGAGAAACTTTATCGCGTATCAAGCGGAATTCCGTAATAAATGTTCGGGTATGAAACGTGATATATTTGCATTAGTCTTTTGTATGATGGTTAAAGGATCGTAAAAAATGCACGCCTTAGGTTCTGAACGTGTGTATATGTACAGAGAGACAGATATAGACATATAGATAGATAGATAATGTAAGTTTCTGTATTTTTCCTCATTTAATTTATTTTTTCCACCTTAAAATACTTTACTTTACCCATCTCAAAATTCTACCATTATACGCATAATATCTTAATTTTTACGATTTAAAATTCTTTCCATTTTAGAATGTTATTTTCTTTCATAAGTCTAGTATTTTACCGGTAACGCTTTCTAAGATTTTCGTACCGTTTTCAGTATCTTATTAAACCTTTATTTTTCATACGCGGTTAGGTAGTGCGATCACATTAGCTGATTGGTTGGCACCTAGTTTCGCGGATTTTTTTTTTTTTTTTGTTCCTAGGCACCGACCAATAAAACAAATGCGCGGAGAGAACTTTTTTGTTGGTTCCTTTATTTAAAGTCTTTGAAGAACATCATCGTTCTCTGTAATAATTGTGTTATCTTCGAATTTAATTTAATTTCTTATTCACATAAATAATGTCTTAGAATTAGCGTGCCAACTTTAGTGCCCTCAAGTGAGATACACTTTAATATGTCTAAAAACATTTCTTGAAGCTATAATGTATCTCTACCGTAAATAAAAATATTGAACTTACATCATATCTAATCACTGAAACATGGAAAACACTGTTCGAGTGTAAATCCTAGCTTATACTACTCTAGATATGTAACTAAAAGTCTAGTTATTAGGTTTTTCATATTAACTAAGAACCTGGATATCACAATTTAATCAGATAGCCACTGAAATCTCGCAAGTATCTATTAAAATCAAACTTTAAAAAAAATATACGCAGCTCCTAAGTTTTCAATAACTAAATCCCATCACAAGCAAAAATAAATTATGTACACGTAATCTAATTTTTTAACATCAATAGTGAGTTGCTACATATATATAATAAAAAACATAATAAATATAATAAATGTTTACAAAAATGGAATAAAAAATATTTTATTATAGAAAAGTATCGTTCGATTATCGATCAATAAAGTTTTTATTCGACTTCCAATAAAGGAAGTTACATAATTCGTTTGTGTGTGTGTATATATATATATGTATACATATATATATATATATATATATATATATATATATATATATATATGAGGACATTAGTTTTAAAATTTGCCTTATCCAAAAAGAAAAAAAATCGCATTTTCTCTATTCATCTATTCTGTTAGTAAACCTGCACCGAAAAAGAACTACAATCTGCAACAAAACTAGTTTTATCAGTATATTTCAGTCATTGTAAAATCTTGGTTTACTTTCAAAACTTGCTTTATTTACTAGGGATTTGGGAACAAAAGTTGACCTACTAAAATTTATTTTCCTGGATAAGGCGAGTTTTGAAACTAAAATCATGTCCCCATATATATATATATATATATATACTATATGGCCATTCATCATCGGAAACTTTCAATTTTAGATATTTTGTGCAATATTTAAAGATATATTTGTCGGATTTTTCTGGAATTTCAGAATTATAAAGAATATGTTTGACCTCATATTTATCAATGACGATTTGATCAGGTGGACAATTAGGAGGCTAACAAACAATCGAAGAAAAATAATAATATTTGTAATCACCCTGTAAAATAAAATGCAGGAACTGATCTATCGCTACAGTCTACGAATATGTGTATATTGTAAAATATATGCATTCATTTTTTTTTAAGAATGACGCATATATCCATGGAGATATAGTGATTTTTTAAAAAAAAAACTTAAACAATTCTTTCATTTTTTTGTTTATATCATGCAGGGTTTTCAACCAACTTTAACGACAGTTTTAGAAAATTTCACAAATTGTAGTAGAAACAATTGGTATAAATAAATATAGTGCAATTGAAAACTCTTACATTAAACATTTGATGAAATATAAGCAGTTGTATAAAATATTTTTTTTCTGCCCATGCGCGAACGATAATAAAGAATTTTTTTCATGATTTAATAGTCAACTTTTTGGAGCAACTCATATAAAAAAGCCAGTCAAATATTGTGAAAATTCAGAAAGATATCGTTGATAAAGTGAGTTATTTTTAGTTGCTCTCTAAAAGCAGATGAATGATAAGAGATTTTCTACAAAGTGTCATTTATAATTTTTATACTATGTCTCATTTTTTATTGCCTTTAGTTCTCCTTGGAAAACTACCATAATAAGCCTATTCGAACAAAAAAATAACGTATCAAAATCAAAGCATCCGTATCAAAACAAGTGTGACGGGCTGAAAGCCTGGCCAACTCGCCCCCCCCCCCAAAAAAAAACCCCACTGAACTATTTTCCACTGTGATAGATGAATGGAGAGAAACTGCTGAGAAAGGCATCGCAAATTGGCAGAAATTGAGTCCCATTTAACTTCATGGCATGAAGTGTCTGGTGAAGAATGGCCATATAGGGTAAAGTGAGGACAGGCGCCGCGGTGGGACAGATGCCGCAGAGATTGTGTGGGCTATACTAACGCACCCTAGACCAATTTAAGAAGTTTGTAGTGTTTCTCTGTGTTGTGTGCTGTGTTGTATGCGTTTCCACAGCTTAATTGTAAGTATTTACATATTTATGCCAGTTTTTATGCTTCAAACCTGCGTGGTAAGTTGCTAAAATTATTCTAATAAAGATTTATTATATATTTTAAGCCAAATAAGCAGAGATTTCATCCCAAAACTGATTGAAACTGTAGACTAGATCCTCGTAGAATACAGACATGTGCTTGTCTTTATCTCGCGTTGCTCACATGACACAAAATGGCGGCGCGGCATCTTAACTGCCACTATGGGACAGATGCCGTAGCGAGGTTGAGGGACAGATGCCCGCAAAATACATTTTTGTTTTTCGATTCAATAAATTCATCACTGCGATTTGAGTAGAGCTTACATTTAAATGAACGTATATTAGCGCATTCTGCTACTTCTCAAAATATTCTGAGCAACAATGTTGATTTACCATGTGTAAATAAGAAAAATGCAGGCCTTTTGCAATTCTCACCATCTAAACTGTTGAAGAGAAACTTTTTCTCTGCTCCCCATGGCAACGAAGGACGCGCGATGCGCGCGCATCCTACCTTAGAATACGACTTCAGTTTTTATGGCTGGAACGATAGGAAGAGATGTTTTGATTTTAAAAAGCATGATCGCTGTAATTTTTTTACAGTTTGTTGATGAGGCTAAGCCTCCCTTGTTCGAAAAACCAGTTTAAGTATATGATAATACTTTTTGTAAATATGTATAGAATCATGTACCTGTAAATGTTCATTAAATATTCCAAGAAAAGAATCCAGAACGCACCTCCTTCATTGATTCTATGTTCTAATGATGTGAAATTTTCTACATGGTGCATCGGCCGGGAAAGAAAGAAAAAAAAGTATTTGTTACCTTTTTAATGTTAGAGGATAGTAAGTAATAAGAAGACGGCAAAGGTAAGAAGTCTTTCATATTTTATTTCGAAATGTCTGATTTAGAAAAGCTGAAAAAGAATCGTACAGTTTTGAGAACAGCAGTAACAAAGCTGATTAATAATATAGAAAATGTTATGAAGGATAGTCCAATAGATTTTGATAATTTAGAAGAATTATTTATTCAGTTAGATACTAAAGCAGAATTATTGAAGTCAGTTGACGAGAAAATTGAGCCCCTTTTAGGGTTAGACGACTGTGAAACTGAAATCAATTCTGTTTAGGATTACGCGGATAAAATATCAGTTGCAAAATTCCGGGTGAAGAAAAAATTAACCGAAAACAAAAAAAATTGTTAATATTGATTTAAAGAACAGTCAAGATTTAAAATCGAATGTGATTAATGATGAAAACTCGGTTGTTAAATTGCCAAAACTCAATATACAAAAATTCTATGGCGACTGTACGCAATTTATTTCATTTTTTAATACCTTTAAAAATACAATTCACGAAAATAAATTGCTTTCGAAAATTGAAAAATTTCATTATTTGAAGAGTTATTTATCTGGAGCTGCGGCTAATGCTGTAGAAGGTTTTGAAATATCAGAAGCTAATTATGACGCAGCATTGAAAGTTTTAGAAACGCGTTATGGTCAAAAAGACGTGATAATTAATCATCACCTGAACAAGCTTCTTAATTTATTCCCTGTTTATAAGGCTAACAAAATTCAAAAATTGAAAAAATTGCACAGTAATATAGAAATAAATGTTCGATGTTTGTCCACATTAGGACTCGAACCAGCAAATTATGGCTCCATGCTTATCGCCGTAATTTTAAAATTAATACCGGCAGAATTAGCTTTGGAATATAATAGACAAAATGTAGATAATTTAACACATTCAGATATACATAAATTATTAGATTTTCTGCACACTGAAATAAAAAGCAGAGAACACACATTTTTTTCGAGAATGAAAGCATTTGAAAATAATAAAACAAAAATCAAGAGTCAAATAACAAAATCTGAATTTAAATCTACTTGTAAATTTATGAACATTTCGAATGATAAATCGACTTCAGATAGGCAGCTGGCTCATTGCATTTTTTGCAACAATAGTAAACATTCATCTGATTTGTGTGAGGCTGTTGATGTAAACACTAAAAGAAATTTGTTGAAATCTCAAGGAAAATGTTTCCTTTGCTTAGGCAGGAAACACGTTATCAAAAATTGTAACTCTAAAACTAGTTGCAAGAAGTGTTCAGGCAGACATAATCAAACGATATGCCTAAAATCTAAATTAATAAAAGATATAAACACACCCGAATTAAAAGGTAATGAAAGTGAAACTAGTGAAAAAGTAATTTTGGCTATTTCTTCTACAGAAAATAATAAAATTCTTCTACAAACTTGTTGTGTAAAAATAAAATTAAACGGAAAACAATCTCTAATTAGGTTACTTTTAGATTGTGGGAGCATGCGAACCTTTATATCTGAAGAAATAGCAAATAAATTGAATTTACAGGCAATAAGAAAAGAAAAATTGTCGGTTTTTACATTTGGAAATAAGAACCCCATTGAAAAGACCTTTGAAGTAGTTAAACTAACTATTGAAAATAAAAATGTACCTAATTCAAAATTAGATACAGAATCGCTAGTCACCAATCAAATATCAGCTACTGAAATCCCCCCACCTGAAATCAATGATTTGATGAAAAGAAAACAATTTGAAAATTTAACCCTTGCGGACACACCCACATCCAAAGAACCCATTACATTACTTATAGGTGCTGACTATTATTATGATATAGTTACTGGAAATATAAAACATTTGAATAAAAAATTAGTAGCTGTCGACACCATTTTTGGTTGGTGTCTACAGGGAAAAACAACTGACAGTTATACGCCCTTAGCATTTAATGTAATAGTAGAAAAAATTTTTATTTCTGAACAGATGGAAAAATTCTGGAATATCGAATCATCTGGCCTTTTTAATACTAAACAGGATTCAGATTTTTCAGACAACAACGTTACGAAGCAGTTTGAGCCAGAAATTAAATACAATGATAAGCGATATACAGTTCGATTTCCGTGGAAGCTTGAAAGGGAATGTTTAAATGACAATCGAAAAATTGCAGAATATAGATTTTTTAAACTCAAACAAAGATTGATTAAAAACCCTGAATTATTTTTTGAGTATAAGGAGGTGTTAGCAGATTATTTAAAACAAGGTATTATTGAGTTACTTACGGATCCTGAAGAAAAACAAAATGTAACTTTTTATTTACATCATCGAGAAATAATTAGAACTGATAGGACAACGAGCAGATTACGCATAGTTTTCGATGCCTCTGCTCCCCCCAGGGGGATACATTCTTTAGGTATTCACGGGCTTCGCAACCCCGGGTTCCTGAGCGATCTTTCTTTTTTCCTTTTCCTCTTATTTCTCTTATCCTTCTTTCCTCTATGTTTCACTCTCGTTGTGGTTTCCTCTTCGGAGGTGAGGGAAATTCTGTATGAGCCGATATCATCCTGCATATCGACTCATGGAGAATTGTAAACCACCCACGTGTTTGCCGTGCGTGGCACCCCGTGTCCCTGGAAAGGGGGATCCTGGCAGTTGAGGGAAACCAACACACTGCTTTGGCCTCTGCTTCAGGTAGACGGGAGGTGCATATTGGTCCCGTATGCATCAATCGGCTGGTCAGCTGACTTCTGTCACTGGCTGGGGATCAAGTGATCGGACACTTACTAGCCATCTTGTTAAGGGTGGAGACTGGCATAGGAGTGTTTTGTGACCGGTTAGGCCCTGGTTAGCACTGGTGCACGATGTGCATCCCCTTGTTGGGCTCGGTAGTGGGTGGTGCGGCCGGGGTCTGAATTCTTATTTTTTTTCTAATATGGATGCAAATAATTCACTTACTTCCATTTCTCTCCCATGTGGACAGCAACAAATTGCACAGAATTCCTCATACACTCGTTTTTTTGTCATTAAACGTACTGATAGTCTCTCTGATAGCTCTTTCAAAAAACTTCACCATTTCTCATTGCAAAAACATTCCAGTCTGTCTTGGGGGATGGTCATTCTCTCAAAAAATTACAATCTGGTGATTTGCTTGTTGAGGTTTCTTCAGCCAAACAATCACATCTTCTCTCAAATTGCTCTACAATAGGCTCTTTCTCAGTTTCTACTCAAGTACATAAAACTCTAAATACAAGCCGTGGTGTAATATCCGAGCCAGATATTTTATTCTCTACTAAAGACGAACTTTTACAAAATTTAAAAGACCAAGATATCATAGATGTACGTCGTATAACTATGCGTCGGAATGGGCAGGTGCTTCCTACGAAGTACATCATTCTGACTTTTAATAGCCCTAATTTACCATCAAGAATTAAAGCTGCTTACTTGAACTGTCCTGTCCGTCCTTACATACCTAATCCCCTCCGTTGCTTTAAATGCCAGCGTTATGGTTACACTACAACTACCTGTCGAGGTTCCGTTACCTGTGCACGCTGCGCAGAAGTTGGCCACGACGGTAATTCATGTCAAAACTCTGAACGCTGCATAAACTGCAAGGGTGATCATACAGCATATTCCCGTTCCTGTCCAAACTGGATACGTGAGAAGGAAATCCTTGCTGTTAAAGTAACTCAAAATCTGTCCTACCCTGAAGCCCGCAAAATTGTTGAATCCAGGACTCCGTCAGTCGGAGTCTCCTACTCTAGTCTACTCAAGCAACAACAAAATTCTGTAAGGCACATAAGCACCCAGACCGACACCTCCTTTCCACCAAGTAACTCAGCTAAAGCACAATCAACAACCACTTCAAATAGAGAAACCCGTGATGTTAGTTGTGGTAGTAAATGCTATGCAACCCCACTATTAGAACGCTGGCAACCTTCCTCAGAACCTGTTAAAATAGTATACCAAACCAATCAGTCTCAAAAATCCCCAAGTCAATCCAAAAAGTCACCTGAACTTCAGACTAAGGCTGTTACATCTGCAAAAACACCACATAGACCTGATACTAGTAAAGCTGATAAACCAAGCAAAAAATCTTGTATACAGAAAGAGAAAAAAACAATCCGGGGTTCTTCACAGTTTTCCACTGTGAAGAAAAAGAACAATAACAAAAGCCTAAACCCATCAGTTAGTAATTTAAAGGATCGGAAACAACTGCAAAACTTGGATGAAGAAATGGAATCTGAATCAAGTGCCGATTAGGAAAATGTAGCTTTTGAGGAATTTGTTCCTTATTAATTTCATGTTTGTTATATATTTCTGTGATTTTAAATTTGTTTTTAGCTAGTATTTGTACGTCATCTTGGACTTTAGTTAAAAAGCAATAACCGTTAAAATATAAACAAACAGTTTTTAATCGGAATACTTTGGTCTTTTAATTATCAACCTTTGACTCTCTTAAATGGTTTTAAATATACATATTAGTGTTCTCATTTATTGTTTTTCTCACCTTTTTGTTAGTTTTGCTAAATTTTTTGGGTAATATATATTTTTTACATTATGACATTGTCTTGGCGCAGCATGTCCCTAAAGGGACTTTGCGCCATAAAATCCCAACCAACCAACCAACCAACCGATGCCTCTGCTCATGACACAGGCTCACTGTCTTTGAATAATTGCCTGCATGTAGGTCCAAATTTGTATCCTGAAATATTTGATGTTTTGTTACGGTTTAGATTTAATCCCATAGCTTTTACAACTGATATAAAACAAGCATTCTACAAATAATTATAGATGAAAACGATCGTGATGTAACAAGATTTTTATTTCCACAAGATTTGTTTGATAATTCTAAACCCTTTGAAATTTATAGATTCACCAGAGTGTTATTTGGAATTAGTAGCAGTCTCTTTTTATTGGCTGCAACAATTAAACACCACTTGAAAAAATACACCGAGAAATATCCAAACACAGTAAAATTTTTAAATGAAAATATCTATGTTGATGACGTTATAGGAAGTCATGAAAATATTGATCAAGACCTATCCACGAGTTTACAATGTATTGATATATTTGAAAATGCAAGTATGCATTTACACAAATGGCATACGGACTCTTTACCACTTAGTGAACTATGGAAAGAAAATGGCATAACTTCAGAAGTTAATTCTGAAGCTTTTGGAGAACAAAATCTCCCTTATAAAGTTTTAGGAATCGCTTGGAATAATTCCAAAGATTTACTTTATTTTGATGTTCGAGGTTTAGTTGATTTCGTTTCAAAAAGAATAGACACCAAAAGATTTATTCTACAAGTTTTAGGCAGGATTTTTGATCCACTTGGATTCCTAGGACCATTTACATTAAGAATAAAATGTATAATTCAACAAATTTGGAATTTGGGTCTAGATTGGGATGACACCTTACCCGAAGATTTACGTATACTTTGGAGTAGCTGGTGTAACGAACTCCCTCATTTGAAAAACTTTTCAGTACCCAGATACTATTTTTCTGATATCACCAATTGGCATGATTATGACCTACAATTGCATATTTTTGCCGATTCGAGCATGAAGGCTTATGGTACGGTTGCTTATTTACGTGTAGCAACAACCACCAAAAATGTTCGAACAGTTTTTGTTGCTTCGAAAAACAGGGTTGCTCCACTGAAAGCGCTTACCTTACCAAGGCTTGAATTGATGGCCGCATTGTTGTCGGCCAAGCTAAGTAGTAACATTTTGAAAGCTCTAAAATTGAATGTACGGACTTATTACTGGACGGATTCAAAAATATCCTATTTTTGGATAAAAGGATCCCCTAAAAAGTTTAAACCCTTTGTCAGAAACAGAATTGAAGAGATCCATAAATTGATCTCACCTGATAACTGGTATCATTGTCCTGGTACTGCCAATCCAGCTGATATAGTTTCTCGAGGTTCAAAAATCTCTAGGATAATCAATGATACTACTTGGTTACAGGGACCAGAATGGCTTAGTTTACCTCCTGAGTGTTGGCCAATATCAGAAAACAAAGAAATCGCTTACTCAGATGAATTAGAATACAAAAAAAATCCTAACGATGTTTTTCAGAGCGAGTGCTTAGTCAAAAAACTCGAAAATCCCATAAACATTTCAAAATATAGTAATTTAGAGAAACTTTTGAGAATTACCGTTTGGGTAAAAAAATTTATTATGAAGCTGAAAAAATCAACTGAAGTGCAAGACGTAGTAACAACCGAAGAATTACTCGAAGCTGAAAATTTTTTGCTACCATCTGAACAAAAACAATTTTATAAGGAAGAAATAGAATCTCTAAAAAATAGTAAATCAGTGGATAAGACGTCATCCTTATCAAATTTGGCTCCCATTGTCCTGTTTACTGGCGGTGTGACTAGAACCATTCACCTGGAACTCGCGTCTGATATGACAACAAATTCTTTTTTGATGGCAATCAGAAGATTCACAGCAAGACGAGGAAATCCCAAAATTATTTATTCTGACAACGCAAAAACCTTCAAAAAGGCCAAAGGTGAACTCGAAATACAGCATACTGACAGATATACCTTATACAACATACTGACAGACAAAGTATTTTTAAATTTTATTACAAAAGAGAGAATTATATGGAAGAATATTATAGAAAGAGCTGCATGGTGGGGAGGCTTCTATGAGCGTCTAGTAAAGTCAGTCAAAGACTGTTTGAGAAAAGTAATTGGTAGAGCACTCTTAAGTTATGATGAATTAGCGATTCTGTTGACAGAAGTGTAAGCAGTTTTGAATACGCGACCACTGACGTATGTATATAGCGACAGCGATGAACCAGAACCTCTTACTCCAATGCACTTTTTAAATTTTGGAAAAGAACTTTCATTTCCTATTAATTTTTTTGAAATAATTGAAGATTGTTCAAAGAGATCAACACTGCTGAAAAGAAAAAAATATCAATCTTTACTATTGAAACAATTGTGGACCAAATGGAAAAAACAATATTTGATGGATTTGAAAACAGCCCATTCCTTGAAAAATCCTAATGCCCATACGCCACTGAAAGTGGGCGATATTGTTTTGATTCAAGATGACGCAAAAAATAAGTTTCTTTGGAAACTTGGTAAGATTCAGACTGCCATTCCTGGAAGAGATGGCAATATTCGTTCATACGAAATAAAAACAGCGAGTGGAATCTTAAAAAGATCCATTCAGCACTTGTATCCCTTTGAAATACAAAATGACTAACAAATGACTTTTTTCAGACTATTTATAAACATTCATAAACTTTTATAGACATTTATTTAGTTTGTTTTTTCTGCATTTAGGACTCTAAATATTTTCTTTCTCTTTTTTAATTTTTAGTCTTATTTATATATAGAATCTTTGAATATGATTTAACTGAAAAAAAAAAAATGTGTGTGTTATTTAACTGTCATTATTTTTACTTTGTTTGAATTTAAAGTGTTTTATTTAGAATTTACTGATATTTTGAATTTGACTAATTAAGTGATTAATTAGATATTGTTTGAATTCTTATATTTAGTATTTTGTATTCGAATTTTAAAAATTGTATTAGATTACTGAACCACTGATACGAAAAATTGAATTTTTATGATTTTATGATGGAATTTTGATTTGTGAACTCTTTAAGAGTTCAGGTGGGGAGTGTGAAGAGAAACTTTTTCTCTGCTCCCCATGGCAACGAAGGACGCACGATGCGCGCATCCTACCTTAGAATGCGACTTCAGTTTTTATGGCTGGAACGATAGGAAGAGATGTTTTGATTTTAAAAAGCATGATCACTGTAATTTTTTTACAGTTTGTTGATGAGGCTAAGCCTCCCTTGTTCGAAAAACCAGATTAAGTATTTGATAATACTTGTTGTAAATATGTATAGAATCATGTACCTGTAAATATTCATTAAATATTTCAAGAAAAGAATCCAGAACGCACCTCCTTCATTGATTCTATGTTCGAATGATTTGAAATTTTCTACACTGTTAAACAAAATATCTTCTATTACAATGGTCAAAACACCAATAGAGCCAAGTAACAGAAAGCAAAATGATGCAAATATTACAAGCACAGAGTTTATAAAAAAGTAAAAAGAAGGAACTAAAGAGCAAAAGAAACTAGAAAGCGTCAAAGAACGACAGCTTGTCGGAAAAAAAATTTAAAAATTTGAAGGGAAAGATCAACTTGAAAAAAACCTTATTTGAGGAAGAAATTGAGATATGATTCACTTTCCGACAATGACAAAATTGTTTCTCTTATGGATTCTGATGGCAGTATTGGATTGGAAATTGATGACTCTGAGTGTACTGAATGTCTGGAGTCTTATTAAGAAACAAAGTCTAAAGCGAACAGGATTCAGTGCATCAAATTCAGTCGGTGACTGCATAAAAAATACTCACTTTACTTTTGCAAGGAGAAGTGTGGTGTGATTGTGGGCGAATAGAAATACAAAATCAAAGAATGGGAAGAAAGGCCAAAAATAAACAGACTAGGGCCTAAGTAGAACAAAACTAATACTTACATTAAGAGCTAATTTTCAATGTTCGCCTGCATGTATATCAGTGATTTATATCTTTTTTGTAATTATATGATCTGTTGTTTCCAGTAATTATGTTATCCATTCATGTAAATTCAAATGTTTTTCTTTTCATTTTTCCATTTTAAGGGTTCCGTACTTAAAAAGTAAAAACGGAACCATTATAAGATCACTCCTGTGTCTATCTGTCTGTCTGTCACAGCCACTTTACTGTAAACTATGGAACGTGGAAAGTACAAATTGGGGGAAGTAATAAAGACTATCGACACAAATATTTTCCGATTATTAAACATTGACAAATATATTTAGGAAAAATGTATAGGGGCTAATTAAGTAACTTGAAAAAAAATATTTTCTTTGTATATCGTGTGGGGTATCGGGTAAAAGCTTTCGTAAGTCTGAACTCAAAAATACATTTTTTTTTAATTTTAGGTATTATATTTTCAAAAATATCGTCGAAAATGTAGCACAAACATATGTCCCCCCCCCATCTAATTCCGAATCTACTGAAACTAAAATTATGAAAAAATTTGTGGTAGTAGACGTTATTGTAAACCTTACAAGAAAATTATAGCGATTACCCTGGGTCGCATAGTTTTTGAGAAAAGTGCATTATTCCATTACACATAAATTTCGATTTTCAGGCATTCAGCAAAGGTGTATAGGAGCACTGGAGGTACTTATCTCAGCAGAAGTATAAAAGCATTGTTGATAATGATTTTCGAAAAAAATCGTCGATAATTAGCCGCGATATTATGCGGACGGCTGGGACATACATTATGACAGGGGCGGTGTGCCCGATCTTCCATCGACTTTTAAAGGCCAGGTAACAACTTTTAATGATATATTTGTGTAATGCAATGCCGAGTAGCAGTATAAAAGCAATAAACGTCAAATTGTTAAAAACAGACTAATTTATTGGGTCCTGTACCTTTTAAACGCGTCGAAAATTAACGAAAAACTTTAAATTAGTCTATCTACAAAACCTTTTTATGTATAAACATGAAATTTTGGATATTGATTAAACAGATTGTGCATTGTAATATGCTACCACTAGAAATTTATTAGCCTTTAAAGAATTTGTGTGTTGTTGAAACTCAAAATAACTCTTTTTTTACTACATGAGTCATTGCGCGCATATCTTGAGAGAGTATGTATGGATTGTCATGAAATTTGGTAAAGGTACTGAACAAATATGTGTGTTTAAAATGACTACTTTTAAGTATATACAATGGTAATATTTTTAGTTATGACTATTTTTATTCTTTAAAATTGTAAATTTTGATTTTTTTTAAATATATATTTAATGGAATAATTTTCGCGTAAGTGTAGAACATTTTAAACACACATATTTTTTTAGTATCTTTATCAAATTTTCTGACATTCCATACATACTTTCTTAAGATATCATGTGCGCAATGACTTATGGAGTAACAAAAAGATCTATCTTGATTTCAACAATACACAAATTCTGTAAAAATCTAATAAATTTCTATTGGTAGCATATTACAAAGCACAATCTGTTAATAAATAGTCAAAATTTCTTGTTTATACATAAAAAGGTTTTGAAGATAGACTAATTAAAATTTTGAATTTTTTCGTTAATTTTCGTCGCGTTTAAAAGGTACAACACCCCTTAACTAGAATTAATCACATAAATACTATTGGATTCGCGACTAGTTTGCATTGAGTGGATCTCTCTATACGCCTTCCGTGTCTAAAAGTTAAGTAAAAACCTATCTGAATGTACGCAGCACGGACCAAGGGGGCCTTGCAAGTTTGCGACCTTCTTTCGAAGCGCGCTTAGCACAATGCCAAGTTTAAACTTTGAACAAGTGTTTTGTTTTAGCTACACTGCAAAAATAAAATACTACGCAGAATTATTTTTATGAAATGCCAAATGAAGCGCTACTGATATGCACTACTTTTATTGTCAGTACCGAAATAAGTTCATCATAAACAGATTCTTATAAGATTAAAAAATGAGTTATACAGAATGGCAATATTCGGCATTATTTAGTCTTCATATCTCTTTGAACTTTTATGGTAAACCCAATCGCATTTTTCTATTATATACATCTATACCCAACCCTACGTTGTGTAGTTTTTTCAAATCCTTTTTGTTCTTTTAGCAACGATTTTTTTAATAATACAGTTAATAATTCATACAGTTATTGTACGGAATTCTCTGTGACCGTTTATTTGTCTTATGTTTTATTTTTTGAGCTTACACTTTTGCATTTTCGTTAAACTTTTCCCCATTTAGTGGTATATATATAATTTTTGTAAGTTTACTGCTTTTTATTTTCATTTTAAGTAGTTTGAGAAAATTATAATCTGATTTGCTTGAAAAAACAAACAAACAGTCGCATTTCTCCGTGCGGCATCTGTTCACACCCCATGCGGTATCTGACCCATCCAATAAAAAATGACGTTTGGGAAAAGAATTATGCCTACTTTATTAAAAGTGTTTTAACTTGTTTAACATAGAAAATAGATTCTAAAGAGTTTGAGTAATGATTTTTAGTACTTAGTTTGTTGTTTTTTACTTTATTGTACATTTTACAAGAAGAAAAATAAAGCCGCGGCATCTGTCCCCACTTCACCCTACTATTTAATGAATGTCTATCAGTTGTTTTGGTACGGATGCTTTGATTTTGAGAAGGCATTTTTATTCGCTATAGGCTACTTATGGTAGTTTTCGAAGGATAACTTAAGTATCAATAAAAAATTAAAAACAGTATAAAAAAATAAAGATGTCAATTTGTGGCAAATCTCTTATGATCCAGCTGCTTTTAGAGAGCAACTAAAAATTACCTCACTCTATCGCCGATATCTTTCTGAATTTTCACGATATTTGACTGACATTTTTATACGAGTTGCCCCATAGAGTTGACTATTGAATCAGAAAAAATATTCTCTTATCTTTTGCGCATGCGCAGATAAAAAGTATTTTATCCAGCTTCTTATATTTCATCAAATGTTTAATATATTTATATTCCAATTGCTCTGTATTATGTCTACTTCACTCTGTTAAATTTTCTGAAACTAGCGTTAAATTTGGTTTAAATCCTTTAATGATATAAACGAAAAGCATGAAAGAATTTTTTTAACTTTTTAAACAAATCGCTATATCTTCATGAATATACGTGCTATTCTTACACAAATGAATACACATATTATACAATATCCATACATTTGTATGCTGTAACTTTTGATAATTTCGTACATTTTATTTTATAGGGTGATCCCAAAATTTATTACTTTTCTTCGATTTTTTTGGCCCCCTAATTGTCCTTCTGATTAAATTGTCCTTGATAAATATGAGGTCAAACATTTTCTTTACAATCCTGAAGTTTCTAAAGAATCCAACAAGTATATCTTTTAATATTCGACAAAATGTCTAAAAGTGAAAGTGTGCGGTGACGAATGGCCATATAGTGTATATATATAGACGTATATCTAGCCATACTTTTAGAACAGATATTCTGATTTTGGTAATTCTTTTTGGTTGGAAAGTGCTCCATTCAATGGTGGTCCCATATAAATATTATCAGGATACAAATATATTATTTTTATTTGAATGATCTTTGTCTTTTCTCTTTTTCGATGTTCTAGGGTTTAATTTTCGTAGAAATTGGCTATCGTTACGAAATTTCAATTTGCTTTTAAGTGTTTATATCTACCTGCAAACTTTAAAAAATGCAGTTTTTTTTTAATTGCATTTTCTAAAAGTAAAATTAGTAAGGAATATTTAGTTACATTTCCTAGTCGATCTGATAAGAATTAAGAAAGTCAAGCCTCTTTAATTTACTTTGTTCTGATATGCATCAATCATCATAACTTGAATCTTTAAACGTGATTATTGCAAAACTACGTTTTTAAGGGGTCTCAAGACTCTTAAAGCTTTAAAATTTTCGAAATTTTAATTTTTTTTAGATCTTAAACTCCTATCTTTTCTGAACATTTTGATATAATTATTTCCTTGAAATTTCCATTAGAATATAAGGTATGGCTTTTAGAATTATACCCGCACAATAGCTGAAGTGGCGTTTCCGAAACTCGAAGTCATTTTTCTCCTAATGAGGTTTTTGGGAATAACGCGCACGATATCTCAAAAACTTCTGAATATGTTTTCATGAAATTTTCAAAACATATGTTTCATGTTAGTCTGTATATACTAAACCTAAAATTTTCTTTTTATTGTTCAAAAAAATATTTTGTTAGGTGATTAATTTGTTGAAATTTTCTAAATTTTGCATTAGCTAAATACAACTTTGTATTAAAAATATAAAAGCGCTTTAAATACAAATTTATTTATGTTCAGGATAATTATTACAATCTGAATTATAAGTAGGCACCAAAATTTTCATTCTAGTTGCAAAATTTATTTTGTAATCCTGCGCGTAATCTGTTATGTCGATTTTCTGCTCGTCAAATGTCTGACAGTTTGGAGCCCCCTGTAAATGCTAATTTTGCATCTTGCAATTTTTTAAGTATTTGAAATGAAAGAACATACTTATACCTTTTATCCCAATTAAAATTGTCTTAAAATCGAATACATTTTAAGATATTAAATGTTGAAAATGGTTTATTTTTTCCAAGAATGTTGATCAATAGAAGAACGTTTGAGCTCCTGATTTTTAACATAACCTTCATGCTCTTTTAAACGAAATCTAAGAGCACGTTTAGTCTGGCCAATATAAGAAAGGCCACGCTGGCAAGAGATTTGGTAAATACCCCAGTTATCTAGGCGATCAACGGAGTGTTTGAGATTTGAAAAAGTGATTTCATTAACAGGAGAAAAAATAACATTAAAATCAAACCCTCTTAAGATTTTTGCAACTTGCTGACTGATTTAAAAAAAAAAAATGGTAACACAACTGAAATATTAGAATTGGAATTTGAATGCTTTTCAGAATGAACGGATTTCGTCAATTTCTTATAAATAGAATCAATAATATTAGAGGAATAACCACGATCAACAGCAATAGCTTTGAGGTAATTAAGTTCAGCACTAAGTAACTGAGGAGTGGAACAAATATTGGTAGCCCGAAAAACAAAAGTATTGAAAGTATTCTTTTTGAAATTTTAAAATTTCCGTTCTATATTCGTTATGTTGATGATGTTTATGTCCTGGTTGAAATGAATTCGGATATTAATCATATTCTCTATATTATGAATTCCATTGATCCCTGCATTCAATTTACCTCTGAAATTGAGACCAATAACTGTCTTTCTTTCCTGGATGTTCTTGTTATTCATTGTGAAAATGGCTTTCAGACTACCGTCTTTCGTAAACCTTTTGCTGTCAGTCTCCCACCTCACAGGTGTTCTTCTCATCCCCCTAACCAGAAATTCGCTGCTTACAATACTTTAGTTTTTCGGGCTGCCAATATTTGTTCCACTCCTCAGTTACTTAGTGCTGAACTTAATTATCTCAAAGCTATTGCTGTTGATCGTGATTATTCCTCTAATATTATTGATTCTATTTATAAGAAGTTGACGAAATCCGTCCATTCTGAAAAGCATTCAAATTCCAATTCTAATATTTCAGTTGTGTTACCATTTTTTTTAAATCAGTCAGCAAGTTGCAAAAATCTTAAGAAGGTTTGATTTTAATGTTATTTTTTCTCCTGTTAATGAAATCACTTTTTCTAATCTCAAACACCCCGTTGATCGCCTAGATAACTGGGGTATTTTCCAAATCTCTTGCCAGTGTGGCCTTTCTTATATTGGCTAGACTAAACGTGCTCTTAGATTTCGTTTAAAATAGCATGAAGGTTATGTTAAAAATCAGGAGCTCAAACGTTCTTCTATTGCTCAACATTCTTGGTCTTCTCAACATAGGTTCGATTTTTCCTCAGCCATCATTATCCAAAAATGTTGTTCTAACCTTGATCTTGATTTTTGGGAAGCTTACCACATCAATAAAAATTCTAACTCTTTAGTCAATGACTTATCTAGTACTCCTGATTTTCCAAGTATTTGGAAAACATTAATTTAATTTCCTATTTTTTGCTTTCTTTTTCTCTCCTTCTCCGGTACATGTCGCTACTTGTCCACCCAGGCGTTTCCACTGCTTCTCTCTCATTGGTTGTTTTTGGCGCGTTCTCAACCCGCATCGGGTATATAAGCCAGCACGTCTGTGTCTATCATTTTGCTCAGCCTTGCTTTTTCTAGCACGCTGTTCCTTTTTCCCTATTTTGCACTGAAAAAGAACCTTGCTAGTAGATTCGAAACAGCTGTTTGCTGCTTTTCATATATTTTTTGTGCATTTTTAAACGTTGGTTTTTCTGCTTTTTAATATTGTTGCACAAAGGCTTTATTTGCTATTTTTATATAACAAAAATATCTAAATTTTGTACGTGGGAATCCTAATATAAAAAGTTTCCCCCCTCTCCCGCACTGTGACGAAATCGCATAATTACATCAATAAAAGTGAAGCGCTATAAAAGAAGAAAAATCAAACCCTAGACCATTTGCTGTATGTTGCACAGAATACTGATGATATTAAACCAACGAATATTAGCATTTTTAGGAATACGTTTTTTCGTCTAGTAAGTATCGTGGGAGTGAGGTTTTTTTTAAGTTCAACTTATGCAACAGCCTTTCATTTTGTGAACTACAGCATCCCACATGCTAAACATTTTGAAAAAATATTTTAAAACTTTTCCAAAAGGCTACACTAGCTCCCTGATAAACATCAAGTAGAACTTACATACAGTATTCCACAAAAATTATGGTAAAGGACGTATTTTTCGGAAAATATGCAAAATTAACCAGGATGAGTGCAAATATAATTGAATTAACAAAGCAGAATTACTTAATAACAGTTTTTGCTATATTATACAAGAAAATTTTAGAAATAATTTCCTTTAGAAAGTTTCAAAATTAAAATACATAAAATATAAGGTCAAAATGCATCCACAAAAGCCAAGGTACGCATGGAAATTTTTAAAAATTATTAAAGGAAAACCTTTTCTAATATTTAGATTCATATCCTTTCATTTTGAGGATTGCTTTAAGTCTGTTTATGATTGATTTTACCGGATTTTCTGTAATATTTTTCTTAATTTCATTCCATTCTACAAGTAAAACACTTTTCAATTGATTTTTTTATTATATCATAACTGTTCACTTGCTGCTGTAAGATATTCTATAAATGTTTAATGGGATTTAAGTTTGGAATTTGTGAATGGCTGGCAAGTGCTAGGGGGGCATTGTAGAGCAGCCATAATCAGACAATATGAGCAACGTGCTTGGTATCATTATCTTATTGGATGTAACAGTTCTGCGAGACACCTAACTTTTATGCCCTGTCCTCCAAATTTTATTTAAAATATTTAACTATTCAATTTTGTCCATCATAGTTTCAGTGAAATCTAAATTACATACTCCTGAAATTGAATACAGCCCCAAGTCATTACAACTCCTCCAACACGCTTTGCGGTATTTGTCGCATATCTGGGATTCAGTGCATCATCCTTTCTTCTCCAAAGTCTAATTCATCCATTTTTGCTGAAAATATTAAACATAGACTCATGTGAAAAATTATAAGTTTCAGAAATGCATATAAAGATTTTCTGGCAAACTCTACTCTCTTCTTTTTATTGATCGGAGAGATGTACGGTTTCCTCGTTGCAGATCTTGATCTAAACACATCATAATTAATAATTCTCTTAATAGTTTGTGTATGTATTATTTAATTGCCATACTTTTGAAATTCTTCTGTTATTTTTCTAGCACTCATTGAGGGATTTTCTGAAATGTAGAGTACTATTATGCTAACATCTCTCACTGCTATAATTATGTAGGAAGGCCGTTTCAAGCTTTATTTACAGTTTTTTTTTGTAACTATTAATTACCTTTTTTTATGATGGAATGGCTTCGAGAAATTATTTCAGCTACCTTACTTTAAGATTATCCTTTTTTACCATGAAGATTAACAATTAATTTTGTTTCTTTAACTGTAACTTCTTTTTGCGTAATTTTTAAAATTTATATAGAATGTCTTCTTCTGAGATAACAACAAATGCATTTACATGTGCACTGGATTCTGTGGGAGTATGATTATGTTCAGTAAAATATCCAAATGAGTGAAAATTATTAAAATTTTACAAATGTACCATGACTTTTGTGGAAGTATTTTTGAACTATAATAAGTTTATAATATTTTTTCAGTGTGTTCAAAAAACATTTCTATTAACATTTTATTGTATAACGTAACAGAAGCTGCTAGTTAATTATTTTAATTTATTAACTAATTTTATTTCTATTCACCACGGTGAAATTTGCATATTTTTCAAGAACTACTCTCTGTACCATCACTTTTGTGGAACACTGTATGCGTTTTAAGTCCTCATGCAATAAAGTATGCGAACTTATACAGGGTGATTCATAAATATCGAAACAATAGGCTATCTCCGTAATCAATGCCTCTAGGCACCTACTTCCAATTGCAAAGTTTCATAAAAAAAGATGGAAAATTTGTTGAGATAAGTTACAACTCCATGGGAGGTCTATTTGAGAAAATACGAAAATTAAATTTTTATACGGCCCCCGTAGGGTAAAATTTCCAGTTAGGAATTTTTTCCTTATCCATTCCTGAATTAAACACAAAAAGTTCCATCTTCATATCTGCAAAACTCATGGAGTTATGCCTGTTTAAATAATTCGTCAGGTTTTAAGGGATTAGACACAAATTGAAATGCGTGTTATTCAAGAAACAATGTTACTTTAAAAGTTCTAGGATACCTGTAAAAAATATATTTATTGAGCTAGAATTAGATTTTTCTGTTTTTTGTGATGATTAACCATATAATTTGCAAATAAAATCACATCCTAAAATTTCTCAGAAAGTTTAACATTTTTAAAATTATTATTATTTTTTTAATTGAGGTAATTTAAAATCGTTATAATTCAAAATATTATCGTCGAATTTCAAACGTTTTTTCATTTAATTAAAGAGGAAAATATAATTTTAATTTTGTTTCAGGATTTTTTTAAATATTAATATTAAAAATATTATTAACACAAATTTAAAAAAAAATGATGTAACTTATTTTTAAAAAAATCACATTTTCAAAAATAAATATATTTTCAAATTTGTCGAAAGAAAATTAATGTAAAATAATCAAAAAGGTCATGTTCCGAGTTTACACCCTTTTTTAAAACAATTTTTGACTTAAAAATGTAAATCCATAATTTAAATTAAATTTATTTTAATTTTAATTGCGCATTTAAATTAATAAATTTAAATTAATAATTTAAAACGCATTTAAAGTTTTAAACAAAGATTGGCTTATAACAAAATGCTTAAATGCTTTTTAAAAAATTGCAGGTGAGTATGTAACTCTTTCCTGTAACTTAAACTTCCGATTCAGTTTAACTTTTGGCCTATCCACCTTCTTTCTGTACTATTTAAAACAAGGTTTTTTTTCTAACATACCGATTTAGAGTGTTTTCATAATTTTAACCCCCATAACTTCAGGTTTTATATCGTCCCGGCAAGCGGTTAAAAAAAGTACGTATTCTGGGTCGGGCCAGTCTCGATCGGGCGTAATGTATTTTTCATACCGAACCGGGACTGGCTTCCTTTTTTCCTAGTTCTGCACGGGGCGAAATTTTCAGTCCCGGTCTCGACTCAATCAGTATTAAAATCATTCTATCTGACTCACCAAATCCGTGCAAAAATCAGTAAAGTTTCGCTCAACTCAAAAAATTTACAAAAAATGCATATATTTTTAAATCGCCATTACAGTTAAAACATATTACAATTTACAATTAAACTTTAAAAATCGTTTTTAAAGGATAGTAGATTTAAACGCAAAACAATAAAGAAAGAAAGAAAGAAAATACAGTAAAACAAGTGATAAAGAACCTCCCTATTACGGAATCCTGTATGAAACGGAATAAGTTTTTGATCCATGCAAAATGAATATAATAATACTTGAGAAAAGAATAGAATACATTTGCACCTCCTAAGATGGGAAATTGTCTATAAGGCATTTTTTTTCTTGTCTGTGTGATTCCGTCTTAGAAGGTCTTACTGTATATCATTTTTGATAGTCTCCAATACATGGATTATGGATTAACGATATTAAATGGTAAATGAAACATTTACATACAAATAGAGATTCATTTAAAAAAAATAAATATCACAGCCTTTGACGTTTCTTTAAAATTGAACATTATAAACATATAGAAAGAAAATCTATAAAGCTATTTTTGGTCAGAACTCTTTCATACGAAACTATTTTTAACCATATCGACGTAAAAAACTGGGTTTTATAAAAATTCAATCAGCCAGGACCAGACACAGGCTGAGATTTAAACATTTTTCTAGGCCGGGACGAACTTTTCTTCTATGGGTCGGCTCGAGACCGGGTCTGGATATTTCGAACCGTGCAGATATCTAATAAAGGCCTCAAGCATAATTTGAAAGAAGGTTTAACTTAAAATCTATACGATGCTATTTTATGTTCAAAGGAGAGGTGCTGTCTTAAACGGACTTTTAATAACGTACAATTTGTGGATGATCCCTATCTTGCATTCAAAATGAGTCAATAACTCGTCGCTCAGAGGCATGGAAAACTGGTATAAGTCGCGAAATTTGAATTTTAATAACTCTGCGAGTTTTGCATTTGCCGTGATGTTTTTTTTTTTTTTTTTTTTTTTTTTTTTTTGTTTAATTCATGAAAGGGTAAGAGAAAATTTCCTAATTGGAAATTTTTCCTAACGGGGGCCGTATAAAAAATTAGTTTTTGTATTTTCTCAAATAGACCCCTCGTGGAGTTACAACTGATGTCATTAAATTTGGCACCTTTTTTGTGAAACTTTGCAATTGGAAGTATGTGCCTAGGGGTAATATTTAAGGAAATAGCCTATTGTTTCGATATTTATGAATCACCCTGTATAAGTGCATACTCCGCAGATCATAGAAAAAATCCGTATATATACCGATGTAGTGCTGAAGAGATTAATGAAACAAGAGTTATTCCAAATCAGTTAGAGATATTTGTTGCAAATAAAAAATCCTGCAGTCTAACGTGGATGTTATCTGTGATCTCGTCAGTATTGCTATTCGATTTATAATAGAAATTACGTATATAGCCACATTTCCGGCAAGAACAAGCGTATGAAATGGACTTACTCTTACATTATATAGACGCAGGGCCTGATGATCCAAAAGACACGTGAAGCACGTGCTTCCCCCCTAAAAATTAAGAGGGGCCCAAAATAACTGTGAAATGGACCTCTCCAATTTCCATTTTCTTTTTTGCCTTTACATTGCATTTTAAAAATTTTTGGAAGGGAAAGTTTACCTAACGTAAGAGGAAATCTACTACCCCAGGAAACATATTTAACCGGGAAATATTCAGGTGATCAATAGGATGTTAAGTAATCATAACAACCTGATTTGCTGGTTAGAAATTATTCGGGTAATTCAGCATACCAATATGTACTAGATATATCTGAAGTATATACAGGGGGCATAAAAACCTGTTAACTCGGTTAAGATACTCTCAGGAACAATATTAGTATCAATGGGGGGTTTTCAAGTATGAAGAATCAAGAAAACTTTTGCCTAATGAAAGGGGTTCCCGAAACGATACCATGCTTTCGCTGGATTCAGAGATTAATCGGGCCCTGTATAGATAAGAAAACTTAAACATCAATGGGCCATTATAGTGCAATTTTCTGCTAAATATAGATACTTTAATGTAGCAAGAAGGACGTTGCCTGTAGTTTTATCATTTACTGCAAAAATACACAAGATAAAAACTGTAGCTTCTTGAGGTATCTGGTAAAAAAAAATTCTTAGAAAGTGAACAATATATTTTTTTAGCAGAGTAAATGTACTGGAAGCTTTTAAAGTTTAGGATCTAGGTAGTGCAAAACTAACCGAGGAAAAGTGTAATGCATTAGTGAAAATGAAAATAAAGCAAACAGTCCAACATAGTTTAAGATCAAGTATATTTATATTTTTAAACCGAAATATTGTCTTACATTAAATAATATAAAGTTAAATTTAAGTTAAAAGAATATTTGATCATAATAATGTAAATAATAAAAATATTGTTGGAAGTAAATAAAAAAATAAATTGATAAAATCGATTTTCTTGTTGAATGTTTGATAAGTTATTTCTAAAATGTAGAAAATGAAAAAGTCAGTTTTATAAAGAAAATTTTGATTAAAATGCACAAAATAATTAACGAACTAAAAAAAAAATTAATTTACAATAGTTTAAAGAAAACGAGAGATGAATTAATTATTTAAAAAAAATCTGCAGTTTTACATATAGATTAATAAAAGCGGGGCCTGCCTAAAAAAATCTAGCAATCATTCTGCGCTATCAGAAATACAATACATTACCTAATAAATTGTGAATTGTGCATAAACTTTTCAGTTTTTACTATTTATCGAATTTATATATAAGAAATTTCAGCACAAGTGGGATGCTTGGTGAAACTTGAAAGATCATAGCATATGTGTGAACCATGATAAACTCGATAAAAATTAACTCTTTTTGACAAGAATCCTTATTTTATTTTATTTTATTTTTTGCTAAATCCGCTCACCTAATTGAATTTTTTAGAAAGGTTCTAATGCAAGGAATATAATACTTTTACTGGTCAATTTTGGTGAAAAAAAGTTTCTAACATTCCAAGTACAGTAACTTTGATCCGCATTTTCTCTGTTTTCAGATGCCCCACAGTTATTTTAAGAATATTGTTGCAGTAGTGGCATAAAAGAGAAGAAATGATCCTAAATTATTGTATGACTATCAGAAATTAAGGAATAATAATGATATAAGCAATAAAAAATGTATTTTTATCCCGGTTCAAAGTTATCCAGCCATGTAGGGTAACTCTGCATCATATTATAAATACCATATAAAATAAGACATTATTAAAAAAGTATTATCGTTAGGACAACTTTGAAGCGAAAAAAGTTTTTTTTTCAGATATTTAAAGACTCCCAATTTACATTTCCCAACATTACAAGATTTTTTTTTTATTTATGCCATTACAACGAATATTATGCATAAGAAGAGTGGAAGAAGAAAACCATGAATATTTAACAAAAAAGAACTGTTTATTGTTCACATAAAACATAAAAATGCAGTGAAAAACAATTTTCAATGTTTTAACTCAATAATATAGCCATATAGCCATATAGTTACAGTAGTACATACTATTACTAGTATTAATCAAACAAGAATAAAAAATGTCAAATGCAGAATTGCCAGTTTGGCCTCCATTCTCATTCAGAAATTTAGCATCCATACCAGAAATAAAGAATAGTACTTTATGCTTTATTTAATAAGAAATATTTAACGATCACAGAATGTAAAAATTCTTCTTTGGAAATTTCCGGTATGAATTTAAAATGTCGGATTAAAATTTGAGACCAAACTGACATCCCTGGTCGAATATATAGGATGCCAAATTTCAGTAGCTCAGCCCCAAATAACGTATTTAAATGAATTATATATATTTTACACATATTTTTGAAAATATTTACATGTTATATCCAATGCACACTTTCGGCATTCATATATAATATACGTGCACATGTGGTGAATTTTTGACAAGAAAATGGTATTTTCGTATAACCATGAGATATTTTATTTTTGTATTTTTTTAATTATTATTTCACATAGATTTTATGAACACAAAATTATACATTATTTATCATTAAACAATAAACCTATGCCTAACTTTGAGTCGGCTCAAAGTTATACTGAAAATTAGGTAAAATTGTAGTGACTTCTAATTTTCCATTTTACTGCCCATTAGTAAATACATAACAGCAAAATAATAACACATTTATAACATTTCGATAATATTTCTGATAAATGAGTATATTGTTACTTACTATAAAAATTTAATTGGATTACAACAACTTCAAAACAGCATTCAAAATTAACTAGAAAACAGTACTTCACATTAATAGTTGGATGATGCAATTAATTGTGTATAATGTTGCCAATTTATGTTCTAAATTTAAGAGTAGAAAGCCCAGTTTATAACCTTGCCAACAGAGTGTAGCAGTGGAGTTTTTTCAGCCTTTTGAAATCAAACATATTGGAAATTAGGAAGTGGCGCAAAGTTACACCCATGGATCAAAGTTACCCTGATTGACTGTATCAAAGTTTCTCTTTTTAACCCTTTAGGGTCTGACGTTCTATTAATAGGACAATTTTTTTTTACTTTAACTATTTTTTTGTCTTAATAACTATTTTTGTTATTATCTGCATTTAATTATGATAGTATTATATCTGCACATTTCTTAACATAACTTCACTTCTGTTTCGGAATTTAGTAATAAAGCAACAAAAAAAGAGGAATTCGCTTAAATGTCTATACAGAGATGAAATTATTTTATTTGAAACATCAAGTTTAATTCTTTAAATTTAAAATAGGGGCTGCTTTTCCAAACGATAAATTTATGCTAAGAAATAAAATATATTAGAAATTTGTTATATCTCTTTTATCCTGTTGATAATTTGATACATTTTCCAAACGTCTTCTCTTTTTACAGTTATAATTCTTTTACTTCAAGCATATGCTTCGCTCTTTAAATTTAAAATAGGGCTGCTTTTCCAAACGAAGAACGTATGTTAAGGAATAAAAAATAATAGAAAATTGTTATATTTGCTTAATCCTATTGATAATTTGATACGACATTTTCCAAACGTCTTCTCTTTGCACACTTGTAATTCTTTTATTTCAAAGATATATTTTACTTTTTTAATTTAAAATAGGGGTTGCTTTTCCAAACGAAAAATTTATGCTAAGAGATAAAAAATATTAGAAAGTTGTTGCATCTGCTTAACCTGTTGATAATTTGATACGACATTTTTCAAACGTCTTCTCTTTGCACAGATGTAATTCTTTTATTTCCAAACGCATGTTTCACTCTTTAAATTTAAAATAGGGGTTGCTTTTTCAAACAAAAAAATGTATGTTAAGAAATACAAAATATTAGTAAATTGTTATATCTGCTTCATCCTGCTGATAATTCGATACATATTCCAAGCGTCTACTCTATGCACAGTTGTAATTCTTTTATTTCAAACATATGTTTTACTCTTTAAATTTAAAATAAGGACTGCTTTTCTATACCAAAAATTTATGCTAAGAAATAAAAAATATTAGTAAATTGTTATATCTGCTTAATCCTGTTGATAATTTGATACATATTTCAAACGTCTTCTGTTTGTACAGTTGTAATTCTTTTATTTCAAACATTTGTTTTAATCTTTAAACTTAAAATAGGGTCTGCTTTTCCATAACAAAAATGTATGCTAAGAAATAAAAAAATATTAGAAAATTTGTTATATCTGCTTAATTCTGTTGATAATTTGATACATTTTCCAAACGTCATCAAAAAATCTTTCTTAGAATATTGCCATATTGATAGCTCGTAAATTAACTATATTCATTAGATTGCACTAAATGACATATTCTATAAATTTCAATAAACTTTAACTTTTGTAATTTGGATAGCTACTTTTAATTTTTTAAACGTAAAAGTAACTTTTCCGCATTATTAGGAAAAGCAAATGGACCCGAAAGAGCTAAAATTAATTGTGCGGGAAAAATCAGTAAGTAAAAATAAACATTGTAAATTGATACACGAAATCGGACGTAACCGTGATAAGTACACATAATGAAAATTACATCCCTATTTCTAAAAATAATCTTCTGTAATATAATTTATTTCTTCATCACTAGTTCTTTCCTTGTAGTTTAAATATCCATTGTATGGTGCACCGACGTTAATATATATGTTATTTTTATCTATTTTGTTTTCAGTTTTACAATCACAAAGCACATAGCAGAAGTTTTCTTCCTTAAACATTGACGTCCCCCTTTCATATGATCACCATACTAAAATAAACTATTTGATTGATCAAGCAGATAATTAAGAATGGGCATTCATAAACTTTAGGCATATTCATGCTGAAGTTTGTAGTTAAAAGAGCAAACATACAAAGGCATAACCGGCTAAACATGCAGTCATGTGAACTTACATATTGCACACATGTCTGCAGGTCGCCAAGCAGTTTTCGTATATTGAGACTTTTGCAACAATTATGAATAGTGATAGATTTTCGCACGGCACACACGAGATATCACCTTTTTTAAGGTTTAATGTTTTAAGTTTGACTTGGTGAGACCAATTACACACTCTAAATAAAAAGCAGTGACTATTCACTCCGGAAGAGTCTGCAGTCACTCTGGAATAGTAAATAGTCACTCTATCGCAGAGTCAAAATATGCCCAACTTCTTTAGAGTGACTATTCACTCTGAGCAAAAGTGAAATTTTTGACTCTCTCAAAGAGTGAATAGTCACTCCTGGGAAGTGAATATTCACGCTAAACAGGGGTGGATAATCACTCTTTCGGAGGAGTGACTATTCACTCTTGCTAAAGGAGTGCAGGTTTTCACCCCAGGTAGGAGTGAATCGTCAGTCTTTCATACGAGTGAATGTTCATTTTTTAACCGACTTCAAAAAGAAGGAGGTTATCAATTCGACCTGTATGTATGTTTTGCCCATGTTCACGCATAACTTTCTTAAATATGAACCGATTTTGATAATTTTTATATTGTTTGATAGTGCAAGTCACCGATTTGGTCCCATTCCAATTTTATAAAAATGTGATGATTGGTTGTATTTATGTCGGCCAATTATCAGCACGTGGGATAAAATGTGATGATTAGAACATTTAAAAAAAATAAAAACTTAAAATTCAAATGCTTTTTGAAGCAGTCGCCCGTTATAAGCATTCATCTTTCATACTGTTACTCTTACAGAGATACGAGATCTTTCAAAGTGCGAAAACTTAGCTGGACAAGGGCCGAGATCCAGATAGATTTTTTGCTGGTAGTGAAACAAGATTGACCAATCAGAAGCCTGCAGTTTTGCGAACATTTCGCTGTTTGCAAAAATGCAACCTTCTGATTGGTCGATCTCGTTTCGCTAAGAGCGAAAAATCTATCTGGATCTCGACCATTCTGTCATCCACCCAACCGGAAGACCCGCAAAGACACAAACCGATATCGGAAGACGATGTCGAAAAGTTGAAAATCAACCTTTAAAGTTTCTTATGTATGAGAGCACAACTATAACGCCTAGAATAAATAGTGGATAAATAGGAAATCTGCTATCCAAACAGCACTAAACAAATATATCCCTTAAATGCGCAATTATGCTGTAATCCAATGAGCCGATCGCAGCGACATCTGCGTTATATTTTCAAATTTTAGTGTAATATTGTATTATTACAGCTTCTAGACCAAATGGTCTTGGAGTTTTAGAAAATATCCTCAGATGTCGCTCCGATCCACTCTTTGGATTTCAGCATCGTTTTACATTTAAGGGATACAATATTTTAGTACTTTCTAAGTACTACTGCTACAGCGCCTAGAAGATACAGTGTGGAAAACGGCTACAAAATAGTGCAAAAAATTTAATCCCATAAATGTACAACGATGCTGAATAACAAGATGTCGATTGTAGCGCCTTCGTAGTGATTTAAAAACGATAGTCATTCTAAAAGTGACTCTTTAACCTATTTCACGTCATTCCTTAACCAAATTAGCTTATAACAGACCAAAATATCTTATATTTATAGTTTCCGATATTTAACATTCTATAATTTTTGAAAACACAGTGTTTATATTGAAAAGAGTTACGAGATGGCGCTCGTATCAGCATATTGTCGCTGAGCATTGTTGGAGATTTATGGGATACAAGTTTTTAGCACTTTTTAAAGCATTATAGGAATAGACGTTTTCCACACTGTATCTTCTAGGCGCTGTACTACTGCTACAGAAAACTGCTTACAAAAAATAATTCTTGAATGTAGACTGTGTCTGAATGTTTAAGGCACCACACCACTAATCTCTTGAGAGCGTAGTTGGGCTGCGGATTCAATTCCCGCTTGCTCCTTTGCACACGCTTTGTGGAGCTCCTAGATGTAATTCTCTGGTGTTGTAAATTTCCTTGTGCTGTCTAGAACACCTCCCCCCCCCCCCCCCCACACACACTCAAAGTCCTTGTGCTATTTTGTCCTTGTATATTAACGATGACTTATAAGCGGGCCCCTTATGTCAATCACACAAGTCAGGTGTATGTGATCAGTAAATAAATGAATGTAGACTGTTGTGAATACAATGTACTTGTTAAAAAAAATATCATAAGTATTAAATGCTAATAAAATCAATACTTCTAATGAAATTATAAAGAATTTATTAAAAACTATTTGTTTAATAAACAATTTTTTTAAATTATAATTTATATGACAAATAATTTACTTACTCAGCAGATGTTGAAATCCGGATAATTATGTGTTACGGTATGAATAACTAAAAAGTAGGAAATAAAAAAATCTTTTCAAAAAAAAAAATATTAACCGACTTCAAAAAAGCACAAAAAAGAATTAAATAATTCTTTAAACTTCTCTAATGACGAAACGTTATCCATTAACTGCACATCGGACATCATGTATCGTCATAAAAACGTTAAATTTAATATATAGAATTTAATATCTACCAAACACGGATTTTCTAGAGAATATTTTTTACAAAAGATTAATTTACACATTTATGATTTAATTTACGAATATATACATATAAAAAGTAATCAATTACTTTTTGAAGTTGGTGCCAAATGTTCACAATCGATAATGATTAAACAAATAATTTGCTGAAGTAATAGAGCATTTTTTAAAATTTTGTATAATATTTTCCATCATCACTTTATTCATGGTAATAGCTACAATATATTCACAATTTTACTATACTAGATAGGTTGGCACCAACTTCAAAAAGTAATTGATTACTTTTTATATGTATACATTCGAAAATTAAATCATAAATATGTAAATTAATCTTTTGTAAAAAATATTCTCTAGAAAATCCATGTTTGGTAGATATTAAATTCTATATATTAAATTTAACGTTTTTATGCCGATACATGATGTCCGATGTGCAGTTAATGGATAACGTTTCGTCATTAGAGAAGTTTAAAGAATTATTTAATTCTTTTTTGTGCTTTTTTGAAGTCGGTTAATATTTTTTTTTGAAAAGATTATTTTATTATGTAGTCGATTCTTTTTTTTATTTTGCTTTTATGGTCATTTTAAAAGAAATAAATCTTTTACAGTATGCAATGAAAATAGATACAAGCGTGGTAAACATTGGAATAAAACACTATATTACAAATATTTATTTAATTCATAGTTTGTAACACTAACTGAACGTTTAAGGAAAAATTCAGTTAAAGTTACATAAGAATTTAAATTAGATTACTGACAGAAATAAACTAAAATACTTTTATTCCAATTTTATCCTTTGTGTTTGCTTTTATTGCATGCTCTACAAAGATATTACTTTTAAAGTTTCATTAATAACTTTTTAATAGGCGGATGTTATATGTTTAGCAATGTTTGATTTGATTCTATTTTTTGTTTTAAATATAAAACCGTACTTTTCCCTTAAATTATTGCTATTTTTGCTACGTCCTATTGTTCTAAAATATTTTTAATTTTTTCACTTAAAGGCAATGCTTATAAACTCTCATCTTTTTTAAATAAGTTCTAAGCATGATTTAAATATTAAAAATGTGTAATTTTTTTACCCGCTGTGATTTGCTTTTGTTTTATTTAGTATGAACATGGAGTCTAAATTTTAAGTTCTCTGGAATATGCATATATTTTTCATTTAAACATATTTCTTAACTTAATCGGGATTTCTAATTTTCGTCCGTTATTGCTGAAAAATGGAATTAATACAATACTTATAAAAGAAACGACAGTATAAGCCATATTTATTTTAAACTTTTTATTCGCGTAGATACTGTATTTTGTGAAGAGGGACCATCCACAAATGATGTCACGCTTGGAGGGGAGAGGGGGGTTCGTGAAATTGTGACAGTTTGTGACAAGGGTGTGAGAGGGGGTAAGAAGAAATGTGACATCACACATTTTGGTTAAAATAAAAGCATTAAAAATCAGCAGATTAAATTTTGAAGTTATTTTAAAATTGAAGTATTTTGTATTCGTAAAGTAAGGATAAGATTTAAAGCCAAATATATTAAATCCCGTTTCAAATTCCAAAATACTACTGTTTTCAAATGCTCTTTCATATTAATATTTTATTACTATTGTATATTAATTATGTTTTTTGTCGTAAATCTTAATCTTATTTCATACAAAATAAGTACAGGAATCATTTTTATAGTTATGCTCGCAAATGTCATTAAAACACATAGTTAAAGTTTAAAAATAAAATTTTAAATATGATCTATAACGCAGTGCTTTGTTTCTGAACTGGAAGTATATGTTTATGTAATATAGCGTGACATGTGACAAGTGGGGGGGGGGGGGGGGAGGTAAGGTAAAGTGTGACACTTTGTGACCAAGGGGGGGAGGGGGGTCAAAAATATTGAAAGAAAGTGTGACATCATTTATGGATCATCCCATATGGGCAAAATAGATTTTATATGTTTTACAGGAAAAGATTGACCTCGGAAATAGAAAAAAATGAAATTTAAAAATAAAGTAAATGACTGCATTAGAAATATTCTTATTGTTTGAAAAGCAATTTAATGTAAAAATGTAGTTATTAATCTCTTTAAAAAAATATTCAGCCCTATATTATGTAAGTAAATATAAACTTTTTAAAAAATATACTAAAGCAGTCTTATCCATAAACTTCCAAACCGGCATAAAAAACATTTTATTTCAACAAAAACGTAGAAATTGCGTTTATAATGGAAGGAAATTTAATAACTGATGCAGAATGTCTATAATTAATTTTTTTATATTACTCAGTCTCGATATTTTAAAATCATATCCCGCAGAAAATGCTTACATATCATTAAAAAATTAATATACAGTAAAACCTTTCTAAAGCAACCATGTACAGTTCCAATACAAATTGTTCGCTCCGAGAGGTAGTCACTTAAGGGAGGTAATGTTTAAATCTAGATTTTAATTGTTAAAAAATGGTAACAATGTTACTAAAATTTATTTTTAACATTAGGAAAAAATATAAAAATTTAAGTATAAAAAAAAGTTAATTACATAAGTTAATAATTGCAGAGTTTAAAAAATGAATACATTAAGCTTTGCTTTAATTTTACAGTTTTATCTTTTATAACTTTTTTTTCCAAGTCTTTTCGAAGTTCAGTAAATTAATGCAATTTTTTTTTTGGACAGGAACAAATAATGACGATTTCATTACTTTTTTTCTTTGAGAGTTTTCTGACAGAATAGGGCAGAGGAGTTTATTGACCGTCATTCTTAATTTGTAATCAGAGTTAAATTCGTTGCCTAAAATGGCACAAAGGGGTTTTTGAACTGTTAAAAGTTATCGGGATAAAAAAAAAATTCTAAACTTAGTTTAGAAATTTGATGAATAATGCACTCTCCGGAATTATTGTTTTAATAAAACCTTCTTCAAGCGACCTCGAAAAAACGGAATTTGTTTCATTTTCTTTAAAGAAATCGGTTGCTCATGGAGGGAGTTCAATTGAAATGGTCTCTGAATGGAGGTAAAATTAGTATTGAGCATATGGGAATAAATTTCGTTCCATGAAAAAATGGTCGTTCAGGAAGGTGGTCGCCTAATGCTGTTGGTCGCACAGGGAGGTTTCACTGTACCAACATTTTCGTAATATAATAAACATTAAACATCATATTTAACTCCGAAACAATAATGATAATGATAAATACACTAACTGTATATAATCAGAAATCTGTAATAAACCAAAAAAAAAATCTCATATAACGGCACATTAATGTTTACTACGTGTACTACTAATGTCTGCCACGAATTCAAAAAATCCAGATATCTTCTGAATCAGTCACCCTTTCAAACGAAAGAGATAAAACTTTTTTTTTTTTGTTTTGATCATTAGCAAAAGTATTATTTTTCGCAACACAGAACTGAAAGGGACGAATAAAATATTTACACTCATTTTTTTTTATTCACATTGTCCGAACTAATGAAGTTTTGATAATTTTTTAGCTAAGCAGTGTGTGTTAGAGATCTGCACGGCTTGGCTCGTGGCCCGAAGACCGAGCTCGGCCTGCGGGCCGGGCTCGGGCTTCGGGCCAATTTTCATTCACGGCACTCAGCCCGGCCGGTTTTTTGTCAAAAACACATTTTTTTTTTTTTTTTTTTTTTTTTTTTTTTTTGTACAAAGCCGGGACTGGTTTCATTCCTAGTCTTCACGGCTCAACATTTTCAATCCTAGTTTTGACTCAGTCCGTATGAAAATCATTGTCTCAGCGAAGCCTGGTCCATCTAAAGGTCAGTAAAATTAGGCCTGGCCCAAAAATGTTTGCAAAAAATGCATGCCTTTTTAAATCACCATTATTCTGCACTTAAACATTAAAATTTATTCTTTTTAAAGAGTAGTAGATTTCTACGCATATTAAAATATAGCTAAATTAAAATCTAGTAAAACGTGTGAAAAAGAACCTGCATATGACGGAATTCTGTTTTAAACTGAAAAACGTGTTGATCCATGCAAAATTAATATACTAATACGTAAGAAAAGAATATATAATACGTTTACACTTGCTCAGAAGGGAACTTGTCAATAACACATTTTTTCCCTTGCAATTCCATCTTAGAAGATTTTACTGCATAGCATTTTTCAGATTATTTAACATAGATTGAATATGGATTAACAATATTAATGATAACTGAAACATTTACATACAAAAAGTAGAGATCCATAAAAAAAAATAAATATTGGAGCCTGCGGCACTATAAAAAATGACTTCTATAAAAATGAAGATTATAAACATGATAAAAAAAAGTTAAGATAAATATTTTTGGTGGGAACTCCTCGTACGAAACAAATTTTTAACAAAATCGATATAAAAATCAATTTTTTCCAGAAATTCACTCGGGCCGAGATTTTAACTTTTTTCCGGACCGGGCCGAACTTTTAGTTTTGTATCGGGCCGGGCCGAACTTTCTTTTCTATGAATCGGGCCGGGCACGGACCTGGAAATGTCGGCCCGTGCAGACCTCCAGTGTGTGTTATTCAATTGTTAAAAGAATTATATTTCAAACCGCTACATAAAGAAATATAATAGACAATCACTTTTGAACGCTCTACGATCAATCTTTTTCTCTACAACATACAACTATTTAGCTCATAATCTTAACATTCCACATATCTACACGGATAAATGCTTAAAATTAAATAAGATTTACCTTTATTTTATGTATTCCATAAAGAATAATTTTAACGATATCCTAATCTGTCTATCTTAAAATGGCGGACAGAAAAGTGATCATTTTTCTTATCTTTTAAGGGTGTCGTCGCCTTGCTGTTCTGATTGGTTAATAAGCAATGAATACATAAGTCACTCTTTCAGGAGTGAGACATTTCACTCCTTCCTAGAGAGTGGAAAATTCCACTCTTTAAGGAATGTATTTTTATAAAATTCATTCCAAAAGAGTGAAAATGCCTGTCACTCTTTCAAAGTGTGAACTTTTCACTCCTCCCAATTTTAGCGTGGAAGGAGTTGTTTTTTGATGAAATTTTAACGTGTACTGCTTAGGTGTCCACAGGTGCAATTAAAAATCCTCTAGGTGTGTATTTCTTCTTTCCGTTGAGCTGGGAAATAAAGACTTGACAACGCAACATTCATAAAGGACAAACTTTACAAATTGTGCTAATAATAATATTTTTTAATGATAGTTAATATTACTTAGTGCTTACCATACTAATAGCTCACAAATGAGCATCAAAATTAACGATTTACGAAAATTTTTCAAATTTGGCAAATGGCATGACTTGGGAAATATTTTCTCTGAATAACAACGTGTACTCCGTAAAAATAAGGAAGAAAACACAGTTCATTATTTTTCTGTAGGTATTATTTATATTGCGAGTAGATTTTTTTTTTTCAACTGAGTGGAAATGCGTACTGGCCGGGGTTTGAACCCAGAATCTTTGACTTTGATTAACTCTTCAAATGGAGCTATGTGGACGATATCCCAGACAACACAGTTAACTCATAAAACCATTTTGGTAATGACATCTGGTCTGTTATTTCAAACAGCTCAACAGAATAAACCACATGTAAAGGAACTTATTGTTTTATTATTTTAACACAATAAAACTGACTGATAAAAAAATATTGCGAATAGTAACAGAATAAACCGCAGGTAAAGGAATACCAATAAACGATGGATACGTAATTACACTTTTATTATTTTAATACAATCCTACTGATTGGCAAATAAATCATTCTGATAGTAATTTTTCCAACTGAGTGAAAATGTGTCTAGGCCGGCACTCGATCCCAGAACCTTTGGATTTAATTGCCAATGATCTTCCAATTGAGCTATCTGGACATCATCCCAGCCATTGGAAAAAAAGCCTATTTTAGGTTAAAGTTTTACTCCAATAAACTATGAATATGTAATTACACGTTTGTAATTTTAATATAATATTTAACTAGTAGTAGCTGTCAAGATTTGATGGTAAATAAATTGAATATTTCGTTACAAAATTTCTTGAATTTTTAATCAGTTGCTTTTATAAACTAATTATTGTAATCGTTACAAATTTCTTCATTGCATAAGCGATTCCTATTTCCTGGCGATAGATGGGGCTGTCAGTCTAACCTATTCAATAAAGTGAAAGAATTTTATGTTTATAATTTACAATTTGCTTGCTTTGTATCAGAAATTTACCTAAAAATGTTGGGTAGAGCATTTTTTTTACTTACTACGGTCTCATTTTTTTTTTAAAGAAAAAAACAATATTTATTTTTATTTATTTATTTATTTTTTAACTACACGACCACTAAAAGCTGCATGAATTTTATTTTTATCAGTCTCATTCTCTAAAAGCCTAAATTTGAAACGATGCAGCTAACGATATATAATATATATTTTTTTATTACTTGAATTTTATTTTACATTTTTATGCATATTAAACCATGTATATCAAGATAATTTCTTTTATAGTTCTTATATGAATATTTTTCTCGCTTTCCGTTTTATATATATACATGTGGGGCATTCTCACAATCTTTTGACTTTTAAGTCCCTGAATAATTTTTATTTTAGTACATATCCGTGTGTTTATATATATATATATATATATACTGAGGACCATCCCACTGCATGACTGCATAACAATATTAACGAGATAAATAAGTTTTGGACGATATTGGGAGTCCAAATATCAAGGAAATTTCCATACCGTCCCGTGTCCCTGATGCTGATTTTTAAGTTTGGAGCTGTCTGTATAAAATTGTTTCAATAAAAGTAATTCGGTGTAATTATTTTCCAAAACTAGGACTATTGTTTTATATAAATATGTAGCAAAAAATTAACCTGCACACAGTTTTACGGTTGTTATTATTTTTTGAACTCTGTCCCTGGGTTTTAGATTCCTTACCTTCGCTCTTCTAAAATTATACAGAAAATCACTTCAGATGTAGCCACAGAATTTTTTTCAAGTTTTTTCTCATGCAGAAGTATGCTAGAGAAAGAATGTCTAAAATTATTTGACAGGAAATTTACTGCAGAATTTAAATCAGCATTTAAGTATCAATTTCCAGCATCGTGGCTTTATTGGTTGTCTTACCGTCCCCAAGGTTTATTCTTGCATTTTTCGAGGTAAATTAATTTTTTTTTATTTAATCTAATGTAAATAACTCTTCCTAAAAATCAATGAACATTGTGGCTATCACTTAGTATTAACATGATTTGCCTAAAAATATGTGGTAATTTTCATTACCGTCCCATCCTTATCATCCCCTTTTTTTCCCTTACCGTCCCTTTTTTCCGATATCTCCCCCCCCCCCTTTTTTTACCTTACCGTCCCTTCTTTAGCACCCCTTTGAGACAATGTTATACCAAAATTTTGTACTAAAAATACTACATTGTTATTCTTTCTTATTTGAATGTCCTGTGGGTTCTATGCAAATTCATAATAAGTAAAAATTTAGAAGAAAATAAAATGTTTTAGTGGTAAAATGGTAAGGAAAATTAAACTCGTAAGTTTAACTTAAACCTTGGTTAAATAAAAAAAAAATCGCTTCTGACCATTTTTTCTTTATTTTGAATCATTAAGGCATTCGTCTATCAGATTAAAATGTTATTTTAGCAAGTTTAATTTCACTACATTTTTATTCCTGAAAGTCAAAAGATTGTGAGAATGACCCATATATATATTTACGGGAAAGAATGGCAATATTTTCTATTTGACACACACATATACAATATATTCTTGACAATGGCCAGAAAATATAACAAAAATTGTAGATCAGCTCAATTTATTTAATTGACATGCAAAATATTTTAGCTTAAATATTTTAAATATGAAAGTATTTTTTTTTAAAAGTATTGTTGAGTGTTAAATTTTATTTAATTATAAATCATTCAAATAATAATAATAAAATAAAAATCACACAACTTCTCCTCCTAATAAAATATGTCATTATTGAAACGAATTATCTCCAAGAAACATTACACAAATCATTTTTGCTGGGAGTTGGGCTCGAACATGCGTCCTCTACAAAAATTCAGAGCTTTAAACTGACACTTTAGACCCCTGCGCCAGCAAGAACTCATTCTACTTTCCTATAAATTGAAGAGGTTCGAAAAACAGTTGACGCATGCGCAAATGTGTCGATTTCGATCTATCTAAAATTTTACCTTTGCGTTTTAATACATATGATATAATTAAATTTCAAATAAAAAGTATAAGCCAAGAAAAAAATACATAGATATATATGGAGAGTTTAACTGCATTGTCAAATTTTGATATTTTTTTACTCTATAAATCTATATTTTGCTGCCATTCCTAAATGTGACTACGTGCCAATTCTGAATTACAATCAGTGACTGTTGGAAATTGGGCTCTCTAGCTAATAACTTAATTAATATTTTTAAAATAAAGAACGCAGTGTATGATAACATCTCCACATCTGGTGAAAATCGATCTGTGCTGCGGATGAGAAGGAAATATTTTTGCGTCTGTGAGCTTTTCTTGATAGCCAGAGTTTTCAGGTTGACGGTACTATCAGACAATCTATTACCACTTGGATATCCTCACACACGGCATCATTTTTCGTTATGGGATACATGATAGCTCGTTAAGATGAATGCATACAGGTGTGACAATTATATTGAAACATAGTATAAGGTTTGAACTTCAGTATACAAGAAAGCGTTTTCTTTCACTACATTTCTTATTTTTAAACTGTCCAATGGGATTTACTTTCTAGAAGCCAGTGTATATTACAATAGTGAAAATAACACTGGATTCAGCATTCAGCTACCTCGCTGCATAGAAATCTCGAAAAGTATGAAATTTGATAAAGCGGCGATCGGTATAACACGTGATTAAGCGCTTTGTACCCATGAAAACAAAACAAACAAAAAAAAGCAGTAGATTCAGTTTACTTACTGTATAGGAACCTCGCTTAAATTGAAATTCCTAAATTGCGGACCTACTAAATTTGCCGTGGCTCTGTAACGCATGTATGAACAATTTGTGCCCATGAAAAAACAAAGAAAGAAACCATTTGATTCAGCTAAATTTCTGTGCAGCAACTCGAATAATCCGAAATTTGTTAACCCTTTCGGGACGGATGATGCATATATGCATCGTCGAAAGGTGCATGTGGGATTTGTTTTTGGCACCATTAATAAGTTAATGTAACATTTGTGTATTTTAATTAGAGTATTGTTTGGTATTTTACAAGGAAAGGGGAGTGTTTAAGAAAAAGCGGTGCCATCTAAATAAAATTTGTGTAAGGGATTCCGTCTCGAAAGGGTTAAAGCCACTATTATTACAAGGCGTGTATAAGCTCTTTCCGCTCATGAAAACATAACAAAAGAAATCAGTTATTCAATTTAATCGCAGTATAGGAATCTCAAAAAATATGAAATTCATCAAAGCCGAGATCTCTATAACGTTTCATATCACGCATATATTATGTATATATATGCACTTCATATCCGTAGAAACCAAATAAAACACCAGGGATTCAGGGTGCATAGGGCTAAGAAAGAAACTTGTAGATAGATGAGGTGCAGAATTTGAAAAACTTTCATTACAGGATGAAGATGGAAAGGGCAAAAGTGGACATTGCCCAAAGTACTTGTATATTTCTGATCACTATCCGTCGAAATGGGCGAGTGCTTCGTACGGAGTATATTATTGTAATATTCAATAACCCTACTTTACCAACCAGAATTAAAGCTGCCTACTTGATCAATCCTTTCGAGCCTTATATCCCTAAACCTATTCGTTGTTTTAAGTGCCAGCATTATTGCCATACTAATACTACCTGCCATGACTCCATTACCTGCGCACTTTGTGCAGAAGTCGGCCATGATGATAAATCTTGAGAAAACCCCGAACGCTGTGCAAACTGTAAACGTGACCATGCAGCATATTCTCGCTCTTGCCCAAATTGGAGCCCAAATTGAAAAATAAATATTTGCTGTTAAAATAACTCAAAATCTTTCTTATCCTGAAGCTCGCAAAATAGTCGAATTCAGAACCCCATCTGTTGGAGTTTCTTACTCCAGTTTACTCAAGCAGCAATCAAAACCTGTAACGCACATAAGTACCCGAACAGAATTTTCTTTTCCACCAAATAATTCACCTGAGACACAGTCATCCAGCATTACAAACAAAATTTCCGCAATGTAAAAATTAATTCTAGTACAACACTTATGCCAAAATTAGAACTTTGACCACCATCATCAGAACTTGTTAAAATAGAATATTATGATCCTGCTGTACATTGTTACCCTTTGCTTAGTAAATCACAAAGACCTTCAAGTCAATCTAAAGACCATACCGATCATGAGTCTGATCAAATTTCTGTTTTATTTACAAACAAATTGCAAAAACCTAATGCTTCCCCAACACAGAAAACAAAACAAGAATCATGTACACAGAAAAAAGCGTCAACGAAAACCGCAACTCAAGCCTCTTCACAGTGAAAAACTGTGAAGAAAGGAAAACAAAAAATCATGTCTTAGCTTATCACTTATTAAAATTAAGGATCCCAAACAACTGCTCCATTGTGTGGAAGAGGCTATGGAATCCAACACTTACTGTCATGACTCTGACCCGATGAAGAAAATATTGTGTTTGATGAATTTAAGACTACGTGATTTCACATTGTTTTTTTTTTTAATAATCTGCGATTTAAATAAACCTGGTTTTATGTCGTATTTCGTTATTTTGTATTTTGTTTTACTGTTCCATCGTTACGTTATACATTGTACGGATTTTAACTAAAAATATTTCCTTCATGTCTTTTAGATTTGCTATTTGTCTTTATTAAATGATTTAAATTATACATTTCACATTACTTTTTTCATTAAATTGCGTTGTTTTCACTCACCTTGTTTTATGATATGCTTTTAAAATAACTTTAAAAAAAATCTAAATATTTGTTTTATTTGTAACTTTTTTGACGCAGCATGTTCCAAGGGGGGGGGGGGGGCTTTGCACCATAATACCCCAATCAACCTTGTATATTTCTGAAGCAGCTTTATTTCCCCCTTTAACACTAATGCAAGTGATGTAACTTGGCGAAGTGACATAAAAGACAGATTAGTTAGATTCTGAACTTTGAAAAAAAAACCCAGAAACATGCTTCAGAAAATGTAAAGAAAAGTAAACTTTTTAAACATATTCTAAACTCATGGACAGCTATTGATAAGAAATTATTGCATAAAGTTTATCATTAGATATTGCATGGACATTTCTTTTTAAAAATAACAGTTTTAGTTTACGTTCGTTTCCTGAGAAAAATGAATGAGAAAAAAAAGCAGTAAATTATCACAAATCTTTCAGAAAAAAATGTTTTTCAAAAAATTTTCCTTTGAAGAGAAAGAACACTTTAAATGAAAAAGTTAATCGACCAAATTTTGGGTACGAGATAAAGAAATTTAGTTGCAAAGTAAATTAGCTTCAGGAGTAATGCAATGTTGTTTACATCATAAACTAAGATATCACTACACATAAAATAGGAAAAAATAACTCAATTTAATCCGAAGAGAGAATGAAATTATTATCTTATACTCGAATATTTTTCCCGAGATATAATCAAGCACTTCTTCGAATAATAAATTATTTTAAAAAATTAAACGTCATTTTTATATGTCACTATATTCATTGTTCAAAACTACGAGATCCAGTATATAATGATATACAATAAATTTTGTGTTATTATACAAATAAAATTGGTAATTGATGCAAGGTATATTATTCTCATGAGACTTGGAGTTAAACTAATACTACAAATACACATTCATTGCTTTTGTACAAGTTCAAGTTCTGACCATGCAGCGAGGCTTACCTAATGGCTTGAGCACAACAAGCCCTGCCTGGCTAATTATGTTTACTAAGACTCCCGTTTATTGAAAGATTTGAAAAAAGATATCACAATATTAATTTCAGATAGCAACCCAGTTGTCTGGGCGTACTACTATACAATACGAGGTATGAATACCATAAGAACTAAGAAAAAAAAATTAAATGAAACGCTAGTTATTAGAAATTTGCACATTCCACACATCCATATGAATTTTACAACATTACCTCTAACAGGAAATATTTACATCATAACTACTGGTTATGAATATTTTAAAGCACATAAAACAAATGACACTATACAAGACAGAAAGAGCTGTTTTTCTGAAATTGATACTTTTAGATTCACAAATATGTATCTAAAATTACTTAAACCACTTAAAAAATTACTTAAACTAAAATTACTATTACCCTCTTAAATTATTAATTTCATCATCAATAACATGAATTCAAGAAATATCAAATTTAAGGGCTTTAAACAAGCAAATGATCTACAAATCGTCATTTTTTTTTAATTGTAAAGAGATTAAGTTAAATAATTATGAAAATTACGTACTTCCTTAGCCACACTGCCTTGAAGACATTTTGCAAACTCAGATGAAAATAACATTTATTTTATGATGAAATAAGCATCAGTGCTGCCATTTATTGGTTTTGTTTCAAAGCAACAAACATTCAGCCAACCACTTAAAAAATTACTTAAACTAAAATTACTATTACCCTCTTAAATTATTAATTTCATCATCAATAACATGAATTCAAGAAATATCAAATTTAAAGGCTTTAAACAAGCAAATCGTCATTTTTTTTTTTTTATTGTAAAGAGATTAAGTTAAATAATTATGAAAATTACGTACTTCCTTAGCCACACTGCCTTGAAGACATTTTGCAAACTCAGATGAAAATAACATTTATTTTATGATGAAATAAGCATCAGTGCTGCCATTTATTGGTTTTGTTTCAAAGCAACAAACATTCAGCCATATAAAAGTCAGCTAAAAATGTAAAAAAATCAAATAGTTTAGTTTTTATGTGGGAAAAATATGGGTCTACATTTGTGTACTTCAGGTCTGAAGACCTTAAACCCCCTTCATAGACAATGGCATATCCAGCAAGACTTTTCGCGGAACTTTCCATTTGATTGAAAATCACTTTCATAGGTTTTACCTTTTTACTTTCTTCTATCTTTACAAGAAGAAAGTATTGGATTCGTGAAAAATTTCGACTTCGGATTTTCGACGGTTGTTGGTTGAATGAGGTTTTATGGCGCAAAGTCCCTTTAGGGACATGCTGCGCCAATCGGTTTTCGACGGATTTACACGTTTTAGGTGTCAGAGATCACGAAAAACATGTTTTTATAAAATGTCTGTCTGTGAGTTTGTGACATACATTTTTGGGCGCTCTATCTCCAGAACTATTGCACGGAATTTAATAAAAATTTATATTCAGGTAGTCTCTGATATAAATTGGTGCTGATTAGTTTTTGGTGTAAATCGCTCAGAAGATGACGCTGTTATGTTGCATCTTTCGCTATTTCTGCAATAGCTCTACCTCATGAACTAATGCAAGGATTTTCATCAAACTTCAGATTATGTTAGTCCTTGATATGAGTTGGTGCTGGTTACGTTTTGGTGTAAATCGCCCAACAGGTGGTGCTGCTATACTGCATTTTTCACGATTTCCGCAATAGCTCTATCTCAAGAACTAATGCACGAATTTTCATCAAAATTCACATTCAGGTATACTTTGATAAATATTGGTGCTGATTATGTTTTAGTGTAAATAACCCAACAGGTAACGCTGCTATACTTTATTTTTCACCATTTCCACAATAGGTCTATCTCAAGAAGTAATGCAAGAATTTTCTTTAAACTTCACATTCAGTTAGACGCTTACACAAGTTGTTGCTGATAAGTTTTTGGTGTAAACCAATAGGCGGCGCTGCTATGCTGGATTTTTCACGATTTTCGCAATAGCTCTATCTCAAAAACTAATGCACGGATTTTCATCAAACATCAGATTCAGTTAGACGTTGACATAAGTTGTTGCTGATTAGGTTTTAGTGTAAATCACCCAAAAGGTGTCGCTGCTGTGCTGCATTTTGCAGGATTTACACGATTTTAGCGATAGTCATATCTCAAGAACTAACGAACGGAATATCATATCTTTAGAATTTTCGTGATGGGCCTAGATTCCAATTTATTTTTGCACTTTGATAGCGAATTTTGAAATATTAATATGTATGAGATAGAAGAAAGTTGTGGGATTGGCACATCTGGCTAGTTTCAAATCAAGAAACTTTTCTGAGCTGTACGAAAAATTTAAAATTTCAACTATACAGTTAATAACTTCAAAGATATTTGCATCTATGCGATACATTGCCGAACACACAAACAATACATTAATACATTTTTACTCTTCTTCGGCCGATAAGTCGCACCGCAATATGTACTCAAGTTCTAATTATGTCCGTGGAAATTTGGAATCATAGAGAATTTCTAGTTTTTTTTAAGTTTATGAATCTTTGTTTAGGTTGGTTGCACAAGCAGCAGATGATACCAAAATTTAACACTAGATTTACGGAACCCGTTAATTTGACGGGTATGCAATTTTGTGCTTGAAATCAGCCAAAAATATGACTTATTTTTACAACAATATGAATTTCGAGATATTACGATGCATTGTATATACCTAGCTCGTTTTCTCCACCGGCTCTCTAATTTCGTAAACCTGTTTAAAATGAACGAAAATTAATTGTTACGAAAAATATGCATTTTAATGTAGTCGAATTTCCGTAAATCTAGTGTTAATACAATTGGAAATGATTTCTTATAGTAAAAAGGATGGATATAATAACTGTAATTAAAATAACGTGTCACGTGCGAGTATTGCTCGCGTACAGAGGGTTCCGTACAATAAATATATGAATTAGTAACTGGGCATTGCATTACACAAATATATCACTAAAAGTTGTTATCTGGGCTTTAAAAAGCCGATGGTGCATAGAGTATGTCGCCCGTGTTTTTATGTATCTCCAAACCGTCCGTGTCTTTAAAAGTTAATATATCCGCTAATTACCAACGATTTTTTTTAAAATCATTATCAACAATCTTTTTATACTTCTGCGACGATAGGTATCTCCAGCGCTCCTCAACTCCCTTGCTGAGCGCCCTCAAATCGAAATTTGTGCGTAAGGGAAAAACGCGATTTCCTCAAAAACTATGTGACCTAGCGTAATAGCTATAGTTTTCCTGCAAGGTTTAAATTAACTTCTACTACCCCTAATTTTTTCATAATTTTAGTTTCAGTAGGTTCGGAAATAGAAGGGGGGGAAGGGATTTATTTCTACATTGCATTTTCTGCGATATCTCTTAAGCTATAATGCCTAAAAGCGAAAAAATGTATTTTTGAGTTCGGCGTTACAAACGCTCTCACACGTTACCCCACATGATATACAAAGAAGATGTTTTTTTGTCAACTAATTTAATTAGCCCCTCTATATTTTTCCTACATATATTTCTGAATGTTTAATAATCTATAAATATGTGGGTGAATAGTGTTTATTACTTCAACCAATTTGAACTTTCCACGTACCATACTTTAGGAGTAAAATGGTTGCGACAGACGGACAGACAGACACAGAGGTGATCTTATAATGGTTCCGTTTTTACTTTTTAAGTACGGAACCCTAATATAAAAAGTTGATTTTCCACAGCTTAAATGAACAAAAGCAATCACAAATTTTAGTTTCAAAGAAATTGATTTGAAAATTTTATGTACATATAAATATAAAACAAATATATATATATATTAATCTCCATAGTAAATTGAATAAAAAAAAGTCTTTTGTTTCACAGAGGATTTAGACCCCCCCCCCACGGACTTTCCCCTTGACTACGCCATTGTAACCTTATAGTAAGTGTAGAAATATATCACTTAATTCACTAATATAACTACAAAATGATCACCCTTCAAGAAGCTTGATTATTTATTTTTTCTTTATTTTCCCGCTAATCGATTTCATCGTTACTACAAGTAGTAATCTCTACAAAGTGAAAAAGTCCGTCAATGAAATACATTTTTTATTTTATTTTTTATTTTGAGTGATAATTGATTAGACTGAAGGACAAGATTGCTGCATTCGGCTTTGACCATGACCCTGAGAAGAAGCTTACATAGACGAGTGTTTATGTAAAATGCATCTTAAACATACATAAGATTTGCTAACCCTCTTTGTGACCTCATTATTATTTGTATTTAGTCTAAGTTTCAATGTCACGAATTAACAGAGGTCATTGACGCGAAAAAAAATAGATCCATACATGTGGTTGAATCAGTTTGCATTGTGAAATCAATTTACAATAAAGAATTGAAAACATTGTTCGAAAATGTAAAATCTATATTGTAATGTAAAAACATGTCCGCGAATAACGCTAACGTCATATTTACTGGGACTTTGACTTGACTAATTGATTTTGCTTTTATTTAAAATTTTTAACTTCTAAATATCGCACAATTTCAATTTTTATACTATCAAATAAAGAAAAAAAAATGGTCTTTTCAAACGCAATTTCTTTGAAAAGTGTATCTCAATTTACTAATTCATTACAGCTTTAAAAATAATTTTCAAGCGTGATTTTTAATGAAATCTATTTCTGTCGCGTGCAACGCGATTACAGAAGATTAACCCATCTGAACTTAAAACAATATAAATAGTTCAGCAATTTTTTTCGGATAATATTCCACAACTAAATTAAAACTTTATAAGCAAATAAATAAAACAATATAAATAAAACACAAATTTAGCATACATGTATTCGAACTACGCGCTTAAATCACTGAACTTATCAGAATCAAAAAGACTGCTGTAAGTAGCGAAATTTTTGGCGTTTTTTGTTTTCGGCTATTAACTCTTGCATACGGCTAATACGAAAGTATCGTTTTTTATTAAATTTCAAAACTTTATTTGAATATAGTATTCAAATATAAATTCATTTTTGTGGTGTTAGTGTGCAATCAAATATATATATATATATATATATTAAATGAAATAAAGTTATTAGCGTTTGCAATAAAAAATAAATAAAATGGTTTTCAACTATATTCTGTAACCCGGGAAACCCGGGTTGGAACCCCTTGTAATAATAATGAAAACAGATAGACAAATAGAAAAAAGAAAGTGCAGCCTCAGTGGCAGATTTTATTTATGGTCCAGAATAGCTAAAATCAATAAACATTTTATATATTTTAAATTTTTTTAATTTTTTCCATACTTTAATAATTAATACTCCGTAATGAATCCGTTTTATCTATACTTACATATGAGGACGTGACTTTCAAAACTCACCTTATCGAAAATTTTAAAAATCGTATTTTGTCTATCAATCTATTCTATTGGTGAACCTGCATAGAAAAAACACTACAATCTGAAAAAAAAAAAAAAAAAAAAAAACTAGATTTATCGAGTATTTTTGACTTTGTAAAATATTGGTTTATAATGGAAACAAATGGAATAGTTTTTCGCGATTTCCCAAAATTTGATTTTCTGGATAAGGCGAGTTTTGAAAGTCACGCCCTCATATATACTTACTTACATAATTACACATATACAGCTCACTAATTACATAATTTACATAATTATCCATATTCATATGCATCAGATTCATACATCTTACATACTTGCACACGTCTTACAAAATACGTACACCTTGCATGCATACGTCTAACATAAATCTTAAATACACGGAGAGACGTTCAGTTGGGGGAGGGGGGGGGGGGCAGTTTTACCCCACCATAAGGAGAAAAGGGGCTCTATGAGTGGTCGATATCGTAATAAGTATATGTGTAGATAGAGTATGTAGGAACTCTGAAAACGTGACTTGTATTGGGTATAGAATTTCTCTGAACGCTCCTGCATCTTACATATAGTTACTAATTCTGCATCAAAATTAATTTCATTTTCATTTTTCAAGAACACTTTGTCGTTATAGAAAACCTAAACGAAGAAATTGAAATGTTTTAACGTTATTTTTTTTATGTGCATTAATTATATATTGTGCAGCACAAGAGTAATTTTAAATAATTATAATTTTTTTTATTTCAGTTTTTGGGGATTTTTTAAAGAATTATTAACGTACCTCCTGCAAGTCAAAATATTTAAAGTAGTTTATTTACTGCCAGGGTTTGATGGGGAGACACAAAAACATTATTGTCTAACGAATATCTAGTTACCGCATTTATTTAGGTTATTCTCTTTAAATTGTCAGCACTGGATAAAAATAAAATCTCTCTCAAAATGTTTTCAAAATGGCTTAATAAAATTTAAATTATAAAGATTTTTATTTAAGAAGGCAGATTATCTGATAAAAGCTTAAGTAAGATCATATCTTCAGGTTATTGCCTTTTAATGGTTAGCACTGCATGAATAACTTTCTCCCAATGCATTTAAAATGACATAATAAAGTATGTCCGTGACTTTCTTGTATATGTGATTGTAAGTACAGATATTTCTACGCTAAATTTAAATCGCATCAATTGCGGCACAGTGTGATGCTATTATTAACTTTAACTTTAACTTTATTTTTGTTTAAGTGAAAATAAATTTATCAGAGAAACTTAACTATAGCATGCTTCTATTTTCTCTCTTTTTAGTCAAGAGTTCATTTCCTTTTGCATTAAAATTCAAAGTTACACTCACTATTTTCATTTATTTTGTTTTTTATTCATTTTCAGCATTAGCATTCTTTTCCAGCCTGATTTTTAATATGTATTTTGACGAGGAGATAGTGTAAAATAATTTACATCTCTGCTGCAAAGGATTCGACATCCTGTTTCAATGAACTCTAGGAGAAGTGTAGGGGGTTTTGTTATCAGCAATCTCGTTCATTTATCATTAACAATCAAAAACTTACTCTGAACAATAGAAGAGTAGAAGAGATTTGCCAGTATATGTTCCCCTTTAATAATAATTTTAAGGAAACGGTGGATTTTAAAATGGATAAAGTCGATGAAAAATACGATTTTTTTTACGCTAAAATTAAAAAAATATCAATGTATTGCTATATGCTTGGACGAAATTGTGTTTTCATGCTATTTAAAGGTAAATTATGAAAAAAAAATATCACAATTAATTTCAAGTGCATTTTCTTGTAAACACATTTTGCAGTCTATAGAATTTTAAAATGTTTCATGTGTTTTTCTTTTAGCTCAAAATTCTTAATATCTCTAAGGGGAAATTTTGAGACATACTACAACAAATCTGTGCATTCGTTTTGGAATGTTGGGTTTATTAATGGCCTGTAAATTAGGAATAAAGTCTATTAATATGCATTTTTTTAATTACAATTTTGTTCCTGTTTCTTTGGCGTAGCCAAGGGGCGGGGGTTTGCGGGTTCTGGACACCCCACTCCGAACGCGGGAGTGCATTCAATGGATCCAGAAACACAAAAAATTGCTAAAAAGTAATCTTAAGGGGCCCGTGAACTTTTCCGTTTTAGGCAGCTTGTCGTTTTACCAGGTACAATTTCATGGCATTCTTTCACCGGGACAATGAATTTTTTTTTCCTTTAATGCAGGATTCCATTATACACGGGTACTATTTTCACTGGTATCCTTTAAAACTTATCTATTCTATAGTAACATCTGGAAAGCATAGATGTATTATAATTTAACCTGTGATAATAGAACATGTCTACAATGGAATCCTGCTTCAAACGGAAGAAATTCAATCTTCGACGAAAAAAATCATACATTTATAACTGATAAGACGGAAACCTGTATAAAATGGAATTTTTATCCAGTCTGTTGTTATCCTTTCTTGGCAGGTTTAACTGCATTAGTATAGTAAACCCCGTGAAAAAGTATTATTCTTTTAAAATGAAAATTTCGCGATTCCCTGGGATGGAAGAATAACCAGACAAATATACCTGCTAAAACTGAAACTTGTTTAAAATGGAATTTGTTTCCAGTTCCTGGCGATTTCGTTCTCAGAGATTTTACTGTAACTAGATAAAGCGAAAAACTTCAACGGAGACTCGATGGATCAATTGTTACAAAAACTTGCTAAAAGAATGAGTTTATATGAATGTTATAATGGCATATTTATCACAGCTTAGTGAATCTTATCTTAGTTCCTTTTATAATTTTATATAGAGCAATATTATCAATTGCTTTAAATCTTCTGGCGGGAATTGAAAAAAGTAACTTTACTGTTGGGCTGCTTATTGGTGCGTGTTTCATTACATTGCCACTTTCAAAATTTCTGCAAAAACCGGAATATGATTTGTCTTTTGCTCTAAAACGTGTTGATGATGTTATGTCAAATCTACAAAGTTTGCGTCAATCAGTTAGCAAGGAATGGGTGACAAGTGTTCAAAAGTTTGCGATCTGTTCAATAAGGCAGAATCTTTGGCTAAATAAAATTCTCATAGAATGTTTTTTAGTCATATACAGTAAAACCCGGTTATCCGAAAAGTATGGGACCAAAGCATTAACCGGGGTTCCGTAGGAATTTTCGAATAACCGGGAGGCTTATGGTGAAAACTTGTTTGATGTCCGGCCAAGCCCAGAGCGTTCAAGAATCTCAACATGGGATCCTTTCCAGAAAAATACCGGTCACAAAAAAAAAAAAAAAAAAAAAAAAAAAAAAAAAATCGTGGATGACGTGTGACATTTTCAGTGAAAGGTTTCTCAACGAATTTGTTCCAGATGTAAAAGTTTAAAAAAAAATTGAAACTTGCTCAGAAGGCTGTTCTTTTGTTGGATAATGCACAATCTCACCCATCAGAAAGCGAGTTTGTAAAGGATGGGATTAGAGCTATTTTCTTGCCTCCAAATGTTACTACTCTGATTCAACCAGTGGGTCGAGGAGTTATTGAGAACATTAAGAAACATTACAGCGAAAGGCTGATACGATATTTGATTGAAAGACTGGTGATGGAGCACACGTTGTACAACATTTTAAACTTGTAGATATGAAGAAAGTTAAGTACTTGGTAACTTCTTCATGGGATGAATTTCAAAGCAAAACTTTAGTGACATTTTGGCGTAAATTATGTCCTACGGTTGTATCACTAGTCTTTGAAACACAAGAGTCTGCAGAAACTGATGTCATTGGAATTGTGGACAGAAATGATGACGACACTAAGACCGAAGTGTTTTTGGACATGTTCAAACAGCTTATCGGAGAAATATCAGAAGTTAAATTTGACGCCTGGCTTGGACCAACCACTGATGAGCAAGATTTGATTGATGCAGAAATAGTTGCTGAGGCTAATCGAGGAGATGATGATACTGAAGAAGAAGAGTTTGAAGAGATTGATAATGCCAGGATTACACACATTGAAGCTACTAAGATCTTAGGTGCTGCACTTGGATAAGTTGAAGTACAAGAAGATGCAACAGCATAACATGTGTTGCAATTTAAAAGGTGACGTGATAAAGCAACATTGAAACGATGCAAAGTTGAAAAACAAAATAAAATCACAACATATTTTGTAAAAAAAATGTCGTAAGTGTCTATCTAATAAAGTGTACGAAATTGCTCAATGGACCAAATAAGTAAGTTGACTCTGTTTATTTATTTCATAAAGAACATGCTTTTTTGACACTATTTCTACCAGTGTCCAAAAACACCTTTCAAAGTTTTGACTTTTATTTATTTTGTTTCTAATTTTTAAAGCTAATAAGTATTAAAACAACTCTTCAATATATAAAAATGATTCGGAATTATTTTGATCTAAAACTTAAAAATAAAATAGTAATCATAAATTAAAATATATTGAAAGGTGTCATTTGACGTCCGAAAAATAGTGTTGACAATAAAATTTTTCACATTTAAAAAGGACTTTAAGGAATTATAAGGTCTTTCAGATAAGCCGATTTTCGGATAACCGGGATTCGGTTAACTGGAGTCCTACTGTACTCAGATCCGTCCTTAGCGAAAGCGAGGCCCTTTGCTTCCAAAATTGTTAATTCACCCCCCCCCCCCGGTCCCAATACTTTTGTCTTAATGTCCTTATGTTTTGAAAATACTCTCATTACACACGTTTGCAATCTGGGATATTCGTATAAAACGGGAAAATTGATTAAGCAATAAAATATCCAACTTAAATATAACATACCTTTTACAGAAGGATAAAAATGTGTTTTTATCCTTTGAAGTAATAGTTGTCGTTTATCCAAAATTATCAACATCACCGGCATCGAAGCAGTTCATATTCAATACAAAAAAAATGAATCACAAGCGTGTATAAATTGTTTATAGCCAGTATAAAAAGCGTCTGACGAGCTCAGTAGCTTATTTTGATTATCTTAAGCATAATGGTATCAGCTTTTCCGATTTCCTTAATAAAAAATAGTAATAATAGTATTTATACAGGGTATACCATGTATTGAGCAGATTCAACATCATTCTTTTGTGTTGCATTTAGACACTAAGACACACAATATGCAGTTCATAATACGAAAAATCTTATGAGAAATAAAGTGAATTTTATTAAATACGACACATTTTTTTTCTTTTCGGTGCGAAGCCTTTTGCTTGCGTACTAGTCGCATACCACTAAGGATAGCTCTGCACACACATCTCGTCAAACTAACCATCAGACGAAAAGAGGGTAATACACCTCATGACAAACCTGGAGAACATCTCAGGAGATAAATGTTTCTTCGATGCTTGGATACTTTATTTCTGGACTCATTAATCGTTTGGGGAAGAACAGAAGCATCATGAAACGTTTTGATGTTTTACGAATATCGAAAACAACTATACATGCCGAATATTTACTTTGGTATCAGAAATGGTAAAACTAGAAAGTAATGGGGAAACCCAGAAGAATTACGCATGTTTTAGACAATTGTAACCAAACTATTTTTCCCAACATCAACTATTTGCTGAGTGTACTTGTTACATTACCAGTTTCTGTAGCCGAAATTGAAAGAACTTCTTTTTCTTCAAAAATAAATAAATAAATCTCCAACTCTTAGAATGAGTCGCTTATGGGATTGGAACTTATGTTAATTCATTATTCAGTACCCATTACTGCAGATGCTATTAATTCAATGACAAAAAGTGAGAAAAAAATAGCCGTTATAAAATTAACCAATTTATCCTAACGTTAGCCATTAACTGCTGTTAGCAGCCTCATGGCTGTTTCATGGCTTTTCTCAATTTTCACAGTTTAACGTACAACTTTCAGTTTACCTATAGATACTAGTGAACTTTGGGTCCGTTTGGAGTCGTAGTACTTATCTCTAGAGAAATTCTGAATAGGTGAATTTTGACAATAAAATACCTGTACATAAAATTTAGTACAGAAGCAATATCCTAAACTTTTATTCATCTTTCGATTAAGCGATCTCGGAGACCATTCGCAGTAACTATGCAACAATTTCTGTGACTGTAGTTAAGGGTTAATATTAGCAAACGTTCAATGTTATATGAAACTTGACACAAATACATTAAAATTTTCAGTATGTGCACAGATTTTTTTATATGATAGTGGTTGCAAAATCTTTTTTTCTATTAACCCCTTAACCTACAACTACGTGTGAGACACGTAGTCTTGTATTCAGACCAAAACTGATTATCACGGGACTGGCCCCTAGTACATCGGTCGGGCCAAATGTAAATATTACGGGCATGGCCCCTGCTACAATGATCGAGCGAAGTGTAAATATCACGGGCATAGCCCTCGGAATTGCAGATAAATGTTATTGATTTATGTTATATTTTAGTGATTGCTAATAAACCTTTTGCGGTGTATCTATCACAATTATTACATCAGATAGTAATTACTTATCAAATTTTCCACAAAATTAAACCAGTTGCATCTTAGACATGTATTTACATTCCTAAGTCGTGCGCATTTGGTACAACCATGAAGATTCATGTGTACAACTTAGGATCGATTTGCCGAACCGTAGAAAGGCTCGAATTCTGCGAGACCTTGTTTACGTTTTGGACCCAGGCTGTTGAAACGTAAATCGTAGGTTAAGGGGTTAAATATTACTGTAACTTCATGTAATATTTCATGCAGTTATGGTAATAAACCTTATGTTATTTTTAATTAGCTATTTTTTAATAAAAATTTATAAGGCGATACTAAATTCTTAAGAGTTATTGAAATACTTTTATTACACATACACACAAGGTGAATCCTATGAAGAATTTGCAATGGGATCATCTGCAGGCCCAGACTTTCCCAATAAAAAAGTAGGAAAATTGATGCATCCATTAAAGGGTCATTATAAAAAAAATGCACAATTAAGTCATCATATATTTTAATTTTGAAAGTTTCTCGGAAATATTTTTATATCATTTTGTACGAATTGGTCCTATCAAAAACTTGTGAATATAAAAGTTGTAGATAATATTAAGGATAATAAAATTAATTGGATTTGATATCTTGAGAATTCACGAAGTTAGGAATTTTTTTCTCCCAAAAACCCTATTTTTAGCGCCCCTTGAGCCCATTTTTAATTTTATCAAAAATCTGTGATACATAAATTTTTCGTCCTCGTTTTAGAACTAATAAAAACTTTAAATTGATTTGATATGTACAAAAATTAAGAAGTTATGGGGTTTTTTCGGATTTGACAAAACCCCTCCCTATTTCCATCCCCTTGGTCCGATTTTGCCCATTAACGAACTTGACCCAGATTTTATGCCCCTTGATTTTATGTAGTAGTCCAGATCATACATTTCAATTTCTATTTTAAATAATATTAAAGAAATAAGGATCCACATGTGATCCACATGATTGTGAAGTCCACAGACGTGATTTAAATAACTAGTTTTGTGCGTTATTGAAATTTATGTTAACTGCAGTTGCTTGCTTAGAATCCAAAGAACTAATTAAATATATAATAACAAAGAAAAGCATTTTGAAAAGTAATAAACTTTTAATATTCAAAATACATGAACATCGAAGTAAATGATATGAAAAAAGCTTACTAGAAAATAAACTAAAATGAATTTAAGAGAGAAAAAATTGCTATCAAAAGTAAATAAAATTGAATAAGCTCAATTCTGACTCAGTATAATAACCAAATTCATCACCTAAGACAAATTCTTATTGTCAAATGTTCTTAAAAAATATATAATAATGGTTTTTGTGAACAATTACATCATTTTCGTTCTAGACATTTCTTCTGTCTTCCTGTCATCCGAATAAGTATGTAATGCAATACCTTTTTTTGGTTTGCTTGCATGGATAATCTTTACTGCATTGATTTTTTCACAAACAGTTGAAAGTATGCATGCCATAACCACAAGCATGCATCTCTGTTTTTACAATTAGGTTGTACCATCCAGAAGTGTCTTAAATGGCAAAATTTTGAATAACTCATAATTTGAAATTGTGGAAAATCACCAATATATTTCTTATAATGAGTTAACACCGAGTCACACAAAACATTCTTCTGTTTTTTAATTTTAGTCCTTTGTAATTGTTTCCTTTTTTCCTGCTTACATTCGAGTATTTACGTCTTCTTCTAGGAATCTATTACTAGAATTCTTTTTTCCTTTGAACAATCTCTTTTTATATGTAGTATAGTTGCATTTACAAGCAATCTCCGAGATGTTACAGATGCAATCATCTGTTGGTATCTGTAGTTACATCTGTATTACGAATTTACTTCTTTTACAGCAATTAATTTATTGTAATAACAGCTAAATTTAGATTTTGGCTGTCTTATTTAGAAGAATTGTGTCCATAACTATTACCCAAGGAAATGAAAACTATAGAGAATTTTATGGTGGTAAAAATTTAAATTTAGCAAGTCTGTATGAGCAATGCTTATTAATTTCACCAGTAAAGTTTTTCATTTGCTAGTTGAAATTTTATTTTTATATAAAACAATGTAAATTGTGATCGCATTCTTCCTATACGCATATCTGTGGACATATGTCTACAGATGTGATGTCCCCAGATATGATATATTCAAGCATTTCTTCTTTTGAAAGAAGTAGTTTTAAGCCATACATTATAAAATTGATGTTGTCAATTCTATGTAATGCACATTTACATTATTTGGAAGTATCGTAGCAACATACATTGTTTTGTCCTTTTTTTGAGAAAGCACAGATGTGATCAGGTCATTATCAGGAAAACGGACTACATGCAGTCACTACCAATTTGTGTTCATTCAGTATAATGCGAAATTCAAATGAAAGGAGTGAGAGACAAACGTCTTAGATATGTTCTTGTGTGAAAAAATGTAAAAAAGTAAAATCTTTTTATTTTAAGTAGGTCCACAGACTGTAATGTCTGTGGACTGTCACCATGCCGGTTTTACAAGTATATACACTATATTGCCATTAATGACCGGCAATTTTCAATTTTAGACATTTTGTCTAATATTTAGAACTGTACTTGTCAGATTCTTCTGGAATTTCAGGATTAAAAAGAACAGGTATGACCTCATATTTAGCAATGTCGATTTGATAAGGGGGACAATTAGGGGGCTAACAAAAAATCAAAGAAAAAATAATAGTTGGGATCACCCTGTAAAATAAAATGCACGAAATGATCTATCGCTACCGAATATAAATAAACAGACACTGTGCAATATGTGTTTTCTTTTGTGTAAGAATAGCACGTATATTAACAGAGATATAGCGATTTGTTTAAAAAAATTAAAAAATTATTGCATGTTTTTTGCTTATAACATACAGGGTTTTCAACCAAATTTAACGCTGATTTAAAAAAAAATTGGCAAAATATAGTAGAAACAATATAATGCAATTGGAATATAAATATATTAAAGATTTTAAGAACTATGAGCAGTTGTATGAAATAATTTTTATCTGCGCATGCGCGAACGATAACAAGGATCATTTTACATACTTTAATAGTCAACTCTATGGAGCAACTTATAAAAAAAATCTAATCAAATATCGTAAAAATTCAGAAAGATATCGGCGTTAGAATGAGCAAATTTTTAGTTGTTCTCTAAAAGCAGCTGAATGATAAGGGATTTTACACAAATTGTCATTTTTTATTAACTGACTTTCAGAAAAAAGTTAGTATTTAGTGACTATCAACGAGTAGATTTGGAAAAAATGCTTCGATTTTAATACTTCTTTTGATCATGGTATAGGCTCGTTCTGGTGGTTATCAGAGTAGAACTAAAGCATCAATAAAAAAATGAAAATAAAAAAAAATAAAAGTAAAAATGACAATTTGTGTAAAATCCCTTATCATTCATCTGCTTTTAGAGAACTACTAAAAACTTGCTCACTCTAAAGCGATATCTTTCTGAATTTTTACGATATTTGACTAGATCTTCTTTAATAAGTTGCTCCATAGAGTTGACTATTAAATTATGTAAAATGATCCTTGTTATCGTTCGCGCATGCGCAGATAAAAATTATTTCATACAACTGCTCATATTTCCTAAAATGTTTAATATATTTATATTCCAATTGCACTATATTGTTTCTACTATATTTTGCCAATTTTTCTGAAATCGGCGTTAAATTTGGTTGAAAACCCTGTATGTTATAAGCAAAAAACATAGCAGAATTTTTATTTTTTTTAAATAAATCACTATATCTCTATTAATATGCTATTCTTACACAAAAGAATACACATATTGCACAATGTCTGTTTATTTATATTCAGTAGCGATAGATCATTTCGTGCATTTTATTTTACAGGGTGATCCCAACTATTATTATTTTTATTTTTTGTTGGCCCCCCAATTGTCCCCCTTATCAAATCTACATTTCTAGATATGAGGTCATACCTGTTCTTTTTAATCTTGAAATTCCAGAAGAATCTGACAAGTATATTTCTAGATATTCGACAAAATGTCTAAAATTGAAAATTGCCGGTCATTAATGTCAATATAGTGTATGTAAGTATATCATTTTTAAAGTTAACTATTAGTTAGTATTTTTATTAATTTGGATAAGAGATGTATGCTCTGCTTTTCAATAATATATTTTTCTTTCTATTAGCAAAAATGATATTATTTCTTTAATTTATTATTGCCACAATGTTTTATTTCCTGTCTGTGGACAGAACATAATTTTCCATAAAAACCTACCAAAAGGCAATTACAGTACAATTTTAATGCTAATCTAAATCCTTTTGCAGCCATTTTGTATAAGAAGTTCCAAGATGTTTGGTTTAAGTGGCTGTTTATCTTCCTGGTTTTGCAATATTTGTAGACTGCCCAGATCATAGGATCACATCTATACTTTCTAAAAAAATGATAAAACAATGTATGTTGCTAAAAATGTGTATTATATAGCACTGACTACATGAATTGTATAAAGTATGGCTTCAAATTACTTTTTTCAAAAGAAGAAATGCTTGAATATGTCATATCTGGGGACATGCCATGTTCACAGATATGCCTATATTTAGAATGTGATCATAATTTACATTGTTTTACATAAAATTAAAATTTTAACAAGCAAATGATAAATTTTATTGATGAAATTAATAAGCAGTGCTAATACAGAGTTGCTAAATTAAAATGTTTCCCTCCATAAAATTCTCTAGAATTTTAAATTACACTGTAAATAAAATACTGCCAGTTTTCCGGTAGGAATCGGAAAAATAGTTGCCCTTATCGTACAGGAATAATTTCCGACCCAGCTCGGAATAAAATCCGTAAAAATAAGGAAATAGTCAGTAAAACGGTATTTTACGGATTGAATTCCGATTTTACGGATTTTATTCCGAGCTGGGTTGGAAATTATTCCGGTACGATAAGGGCAACTATTTTTCTGATTCCTACAGGAAAACTGGCATTATTTTTTTTACAGTGTACTTAGGTGATAGTTATCTACACAATCCTGCTAAATAAGACAGCCAGAATCCAATTTTAACTATTATACAAGAACTTAATTGTTGTATAATAATTAAAATTTTAATACAGATGTAAATACAGATACCAACATATGATTGCATCTGTAACATCTCCAGTGTTGCCAGATTGGGGACTTTTTTGTCCCCAGATTGTTGATTGTCACCGCTTTTTTGAAATAGAAATATTCGCCCTATTTAAAAATAGATTAAAAATTCTGAAGAATAAGCGAATTATACTATTTTTAAAAAGTGGTGACAGTCAAATAATCTGAATTAAAGAAGTCCCCAATCTGGCAACACTGAACATCTTGGAATTTGTTTGTAAATGCACATATGCAATATATAAAAAGAGAACAAATTTTCAAAGAAAAAGAAATTCTAGTACAGAGTTGCCAAGTCTCCGGCTTTTTGGATACCAGTATTTTAATACAGAAAATGTTCTTTTATGTAATTGGAACATTTGATCGATTTAAAACAACAGCATTTTCTCTAAAATAGTAATGGTGTTCAAAAAGCCGGAGACTTGGCAACTGTGCTAGTATTAGATTCCTCGAACAAGAACAAATACTCGAATGTGTGCAGTTGAAAAAAAAAAACAATTACGAGGAATAAAATAAAAAAACGGATGAAAGTTCTGTGTGACTCAATGTTGAATCCTTATAAAAAATATTTTGGTGATTTTTCACAATTCCAAATGATGATTTATTCAAAAATTTGCCATTTAATACCCTTACTGATAGTAACACCTAACTGTAAAAACAGAGATACATGTTTGTGTTCAGTGCATGGAAACTTTAAACTACTTGTGAAAAAAGTCAATACAGTGGAGGTGATTGATGCAAGCTCACCAAAAGAAGTTATTGCATTACATACTTGTTCGGATGACAAAAATACAGAAGAAATGTCTAGAACGAACATTGTGAAATGTTCACAAAAATCATTAAAATGGAATGAATTCGAAGATGAAATTTTAAGTTATCAGAAGTGGATTAAAAAAGTAGTGAAGTAAACATTAAGGTAACGCTGAAAGTTATAAAAAGAACTATTAGAGAGGAAGTGCAATCTTTGAAAAATCAGTTGGCATCTATTTTTTAAGAACAAAAATTTGTTTAGGTGAGCGTAGAATTTTTTTTTTTATATTCAAATTCGGCCCGGTGTGCAAAAGTTGCGTATTATATTGCTTATTATGTAAAAAAAAGATTCGCCCACTGAACTGATATCTTCATTCGCCCCAAGGGGCGCGAAATCCTCGAATTACGCTAATTTTCCTGAATTTTAATAGCTATTAAAAAATTAATTTGTTATTGGCCCATTGTGGATACAATGCTATTATGTCCCCTTACCATATGTAAAAAGTTTCAAATCCCTTGAACATCATCTTCATGCGCCCCAAGGGGGGCGAAATTCCAGAATTTTAGCTAAATTATGCTAATTTCCTGAATTTTAATATCTATTTAAAAAAATTAATTTGCTGTTGGCTCATTGTGGATACAATGCTATTATGTCCCCTTACCATATGCAAAATGTTTCAGATCCCTACATCATCATCTTCACGTGCCCCAACAGGGTTAAAACATTGGGAAATCTGACAAAATTTGACTTATGTATGGTTTGTATGAAAATACTGTTACATAATAAAAAATTAATTTCGGCTATATATGTTCCTTCTCCATATTTACATTTAACTCCTCAGTTTTAATAAGCATCAAATAATTATAATAGGTAAGAGCACACCTTGGGGCGCACGAAGATGATGTTCAAGGGATTTGAAACTTTTTACATATGATGAGGGGACATAATAGCATTGTATCCACAATGGGCCAATAACAAATTAATTTTTCTAATAGCTATTAAAATTCAGGAAATTTAGCGTAATTTAGCTAAAATTCAAGGATTTCGCGACTCTTGGGACACATGAAGATAACAATTCAGGGGGCGTAATTTTTTTTTACATAATAAGCAATACAATACGCAACTTTCGCACATCGGGCCGATTTTGAATTCAAAAATTTTTATTCTACGCTCCACCCTAATATATATATAAATCAAAAGCACATCGTGCAACAAAAATTTAATAAGAAATATAAAAAGCTAGCTCAGTTGAGCGTAAAAAAAAAAAATCATTTTACCGCACATATATTATACTGAGTGAAAGTCTTATGAAATGAACTGATACACTTTCAAAATTCTTTCAACTGATAATGACTTAGTGATAACAGAAATTAATGTTAGGGAATGGCATGCATATGTGAACAGTTCACATAAATATAGCTATTTCTTATAATTGGGTTAATTTCTATGTACAAAAAGTCCTTCCGGCCAGTGCCGGGAGGAAGAAGTAGCTTTCATATTCCTTATTTTAAAAAAGCCAACTTATATTATTCAAACACATGAAGCTCAATTAAGTGGAAACCGAATGTAGGAGATTCAATACTAATTTTTATCAATACTAAATCATTATGAATGAGAATTTCGAGAAATTAGTCAGCTTTATCCAAGCTGCTTTTATTTAAAGTCACTTATATTTGGCTGCCAAATTCGGCGATTTCTTAAAGTGCCTGCCATTTTAAGACAACATGGGTAGATGAGGCTAACCAGTGAACTTGGTCGAGACCTTAGTAATTGCTGTGCACATGCTCACTCATATCGGAATCGGTTGATATATACGAGTGCTGTCGCAGGCAAAAAATCAGATTTTTCAAAATGTCACCCACTTTAGAAATTGAAACTGCTATATCTGAGCCATTTTTTAAGATAAAAACAAACAAAAAATGCTCCTGAATCCTTATATCAAGGTCAAATACTTAAGAAAGAAACCTTTTTCAATTTCTTATTTTTTTGCACCTCACTTTAAATATAATATTTTTTTTAATTTAATGGCCGCCATTTTGAAACAAGATGGCTGATGAAGCTGGCCAGCGAACTTGGTCGAGATATTGATGTATACTATCCACATGCCTTCTTCCATCGAAATAGGCGAATACGTGTGGTATCGCGTGACAAATACAAGATCGTTTCAAAGTGTTAGCCATGGTAGAAATTCAAAGTGCTATAATTCAACCACTTTTTAAGATATAAACAAAAGAACAAATTTTCAGAAACAAAAACTGATCCAGAATCTTTGTATCAAGGCCAAATACATAAAAAGAATCTTTTCATTTTCCAATTTTTTAATACCTCATTTTAAATTTTAAATTACATTTTTTTAAAAAATGGCAACCCTTTTGAAACAAGATGGCGAATGAAGCTGGCCAACGAACTCGGTCGAGACATTGGTATGTACTATGTACAGACCAAGTTACATTCAAATCGGTTCATAAATACGCCTGTTATCGCGTGACAAAAATCAGGTCGTTTTAAAATGTCAGCCACAATAGAAATTCAAAATATTATAACTCAGCCATTTTTTTAGATGTAGACGAAGCAAAACCTGTTCCGGAATCTTTCTATTAAGGTCAAACACATACAAAAAAAATCTTTTTCATTTTTCAATTTTTTTGGTATCTCAGTTTAAATTTAAATTTTTAAAATTTTTTTTAAATGGCCTCCATTTTGAAACAAAATGGCGAATGAAGCTGGCCAACGAACTCGGTTGAGTTATTTGTATGTACTATGTACACACCGAGGTACATCCTAATCGGTTCATAAATACGTCTGTTATCACGTGGCAAAAATCAGGACGTTTCAAAATGTCAGCCACGCTAGAAATTCAAAATGCTATAACTCGGCCATTTTTTTTTAAGATATAGACGAAACAAAAACTGCTCCCGAATCTTTTTATCAAGGTAAAACACATGAGAAAAAAATATTTTTTCAATTTTCAATTTTTTGGTACCACATTTCAAATTAAAATTTTTCTTAAAATTTTAAATGGCCGCCATTTTGAAACAAAATGGCGGATGAAGCTGGCCAACGAACTCGGTCGAGACATTGGTGTGTACTATGTACACACCGAATTACATCCAAATCGGTTCGTAAATACGAGAGTTACAGTGTGACATAGGTCAGATATATATATATATATAACCATTAATTAAACATAACCTACCACCGTCAATTATATTGAATTAAAGCTGTAAGTATAAAAAAAAAAAAAAAAATATTATAAGAATTATTATGGAATAAAAAGAAAAAAGTGGACACCGACAAAAATTGAAAAGCTTATATATTGAATTACTTTATCAAGGGCACAGAATTCAATGATATAAGCAAAATGGTGTTTTCTGTGGGAAAAATAAGCTAAAGCTAAAAATTATTTTACCCTGTGCCCAAACCACCATTAAAATCAAGTGAATTGATTAAAAATGAAAGCAGAATAGAAACAAATAATATGAAATTGAAGAATCAATAAAACGTATTTAAATATTTATAGGATATAAAATATAAATAATAAACACCATACCGATTAATATTTCAGTATTTTACAAATATCCACGCGCACATGTCTACCAGAATATCATAAAGATTAAGGTGAATAAAACAGTTAAGAAATCACAGTAAATTATACCAAAGGATGCAGTTAATACATTTTGAAATAAAATTTGAAATACCTTGTTAAACACATTTAATATAATATAAAATAAATAGATAGTAATTACATTATTTAAAATGCACTATTAAATTAATTAATAACTGTTTAACAATATCGTCCAAATTTAGCTAAAAATATCCCCTGGTGTATTAAATTATAACTGAAATGGAGCTAGAAAAATTAAAATTTAGAGCTATCTTAAAGATACAAAATTTGGTTCTGCCATCTAGTATTACTTTTATTAATCAACTGTCGCAAGATAAATATTTGTAAGCATTTGAATGTAAATAATTTTTTAAACAGCAAAACGAAACATATCCTTATATATAGAGAATTATAAACCTAATATAAACCACACAATGTATTTAAAAAAACTATTGTTAATAAAATTTAAAAGCATACAATATATTCTATTAGCTAACTAATTTAAACTAAACTAAGAATTTAAATAATTCTAGAACTTTGATAATATATAGCATATAGCTATATGCTATAAAACAAAATAAATTCAGTAATAATATAAATAATTATTAAAAATAATATAAAAATTATTTTTTAATCAATTATATATAAGATATTTATAAAATGAACAGGAAATAAAAAACATGTGGAAGTATATAGAAGGTTAAATGATACTTAAATTCCCATTATATATATATATATATATATATATATAAATTTTGAACGGAGGGCGGTTTTGGGGTCTGGGGGTCATGATCGATGAAAATATACCAAAATTTTTTGAAATCGCTTTCCTCCGAACGGCTGCAATAGGTAGCTTTTTGTAAAGAAAGCTACCTAAAACTACTCAACATAGTAAACAAAAAAAATTGTTACACTTGGTAATTTTTTTAAATCACTTTTATAGTACTTCTTACTTTTTAAAATAGTTTCATAAATTCAAAAATTTGTTCACATTGTGTACTGCCTGACAGATGTGGCTGTGGAAATTTCAATACATCACTTTTTCACGACAGAAAGGTCTATTTCGGTAAAATTATTGGAATTGGAGCTGACATTATTTCTCATGAATTTAATTGAAAGAAACAGAATCAGAGAATGATTATTGAGCTTTTATAAACTGTTCATATCTGCCCCAACTAGTATGTTCACAAGTGCCCCACGTGGCTGCTAGAGTTAAATGATAAATTATTAATATTTCTCAATTTAAGAAGAAACATAACTTTATCAAAAATATTTATTAGTACTCATAGTATATGTTAAAGCAGTAAAATTCAAATAAATTAAGTTAATCGCGTACAAAGTTGGAACTGAGATTTTACTTTTGAGATCTACAAACTATATTTTGGCTATTAAATACAAACAAAGAGCAAAAGACAAGCAAAGATAGTCAAAAATTGATCAGCATATGTCTACAGGTAATCTTTGGTAATTTTTTTCAAATAAAAAAAACATAAAATAACTATTGAAAAATTGTAATATTTATATCTGCCTCATGTTCAAATGTGCATCCCACTCTGATGGCTAGTATGACCATTTACAAATAATAATCATATAAATTTTTATAAAGTTATAACAACGAGTCAAATATGAAGAACCTAGAGGCTCATTCACGCAACCAACAACGATAAAAATAAATCAATTATAAGCATAGTGACACAGTCATCTTGTAATATAGAAGAACTAATGATTACAACTGATTCCACCTCTATAGTGGAACAAGCAATTAATTATGCAAGACACGAAGAAAATAAAATCTAGCAAAGTGATAATAGCGATTCAACTATGAAGGTCTGATAGTCTAGATAGTAATTCCCTAAAATTCATCAAACAAAGCAAAGAAGTGTAAAATTACGCATACCAGCAACAACATCCCACGACAGAGACTTATCACAAGGAAATTACAACCTCCAAGGATAGAGACAAAACACCAAAGAACAAAATGTCTTTTGAAAAATAAGATTGTTAAAAGAGCCAAGACTACAAATCTTGTAATCTACATTAAGAATAAGATCATAATTCTGCGATGAAAGTTCGTAGGTGAAAGTAGTGAAACAGGAGATTCCGTAACTCGCATCTTTGCGCGTTGGTTTCATGCAAGTACCCAGGGCGGATAATTCATCTCGGTCGAGTTGCTTTGCTGAACGATTACGTTGATGGCTTGTTACTCAGGAGTCGGTCAAGGGTTGCGACCACTCCCCAAACACTCGGACCCGCTGTGTGGATTCTGAATCAACAGCCTCACTGGATTCCACCTGATCTCGATGGATCAATGAACAAATCTAGATCAAATCTAAAAATCTGTCTATCCACCCTCAGTCTTGCCCTTTTAATCCCTTGGTGGCGAGGGCTTTAACAAAAGCATGTTATATTCCTCCATATGCGCTAGAACGGGGAGGTCGCTCTCTTTTCCTCATTTCTGCATTCGTTGGAGTATGTTTTCCAACTTCTACAGTTGACCCCTTTTCTGGTCAGTTCAATGGAGTCAAGTTCCCAACCATGGAAGATCTTCGAGTGTTTCTCCTGCTTATCATCCGGACTCTTCAAGGCTAAAGCATTGTCCCGTTCTGTCAGTATATCGTCAAAATTGTACGGTAGAATATTGAGGGGCGCTTGAATCGCAAGTTGCACCTGCGTTAAAACGCCGTTAATTAATTAGGACGTTTGCTTTTTTTTTCTTTTATTGGCATTTGCGTTTCGTTTCCTGATAAATAATAATCCATTTTGACTTCTCGATCTACTACAGCGACTTTAGTACTTATAATACCCAATTCTTCTATTTCTAACTCTAGGTTTGCTATAGGTAAACAACGTTCATTCTCACCCAAACAACTCCGTTTAATTGATCTTGCGTAATAAGGTTGTGAGACAGTAAACTACGTATTCTTATAAAGTGATTTTACATAATCGTATTTCCAAAAACGTAGTTTTAAGGCTGTAACTGTTTATTGCATTAAGTTAGAAACTCAAAATTTTTAAGCAACATTGAAACCATAAACCTTGCTCTCTGATATTAATTTCATTTTGATATTTTTAGCCGTTCCTGGTAAGAATGGACAGACAAACGAACAACAAAGCGAGACTTTAAGGGTTCCGTTTTTCCCTTTTGAGGTACAGAACCCTAAAAAAAGAACAAATTGTTACGGAATGTACAGTGTCGGGCAAAAAAGTTCCATCATCTACAAAAATGCACCCTTTGGAATTTTAACGCACTATTTTGATTAATTAAAATTTAGTTAGTTGCTTCAAATCAGCATATGACATCATTGCACATCACTATTGCATCATACAAGAATTGCGAAGTAATGAACCAACCAGTTTTCATAAATGGAGCACCAAAATGAGAGAATGACCGATAGTCGTAATTTTTTATGCTCTGAAAATTTGGTTCTATACTTTCGATTGACACACCGGAAGAAAAGTGTGGAAGTTGCTTTAAGTAAAGAAGAGTTTTTGATAAGTGTTATCACCTAAATAATAGGATGCCATCAGTCTACGATTGCTAGAGTGATTAAATTGAAGCTAGAAACTGGTGATGTCAAGAAAATAGCCTGATAAGGCCGAAAGAGAGTAACTATATTGCCTGAAAAACGTTATCTGAATCAGATGTGTCTCCGTAATCTTCATGCAAGTGCTTTTGATTTGAAAGGGGAATTTTAAAACGCCTATGTTGTTTATATAAGTGCAAGAACTGTCGAAAGACAGCTCATGTAATGTGGTCTTCATACTTATCGCACCCCCAAAAAGCCTTTACTTACAGAACAATATGCAGAAGCGACTTGCTTAGATGCAAAAACATGTTTCATGGACAAGGGCTCAGTAGCAGCAGGATGGGATGATAAGCAGTATGTTAGGAGACGAAAAAGATGAACAAGACTGCATTTCGCTGACTGTGAAATTCCTAATGAGCTAAATGGTCAGGAAAAGCATATGCAGCAAAGGAATTGCACGACTGAAATTATTACTGAACATCAGTTTTCAACGATATCTTGGAGGAGTGCTTAAAGCCAGTTATTCAAAATAATTTTAAAGTTGCAGAAAAATGCATTTTTAACAAGATTTAGTGCGCTGCCATACAGAAAAATTTGTAAATAGAATCTAATTTATCGGTAAATGATTTTGTTGTGTCATTTCCAAGTTTTTATCCCCTCAACATAAAATATATCAAGTAATTTTCTATGTCTTTCCCCAATTAAGGTGCAGACCTATCTGAATAAATCTGGTATTAAAGATATGGACAGGCTTGGGAAGAGTCCTAATGCCATTCAAAAATTTTGGCTTGTAATGTGTGATAAAATAGAAAAAAGATCCGGTTACCAAAATTAAGCTAAAGGGATGCATTATTAGGGCTTGGCACTATGAAATTGGTCCCGATTACATCCAAAAGTTCATTTCTTCCATGTCGGACCGCTGCAAGGCTGCCATCACCGCTCGCGGAGAATCTGCAAACCCAGCAAAGAAGAAATTGCTGGCCAGCGACAAGATAGGTGCTGGAAATGATGGAGAAGTGTTGGCTAATGGTCTACCACTGCATGACCACTGCTGGACAGCTTCAGTCAACTTTGCTGTTGGAAATCATCAGATAAAATTCTGATGGGCCTCCGTTTTATCTCGTGCGCTTGCCCACCACACCATGGAAGTGCACGAACTTTTGCAGTATTACTGCTGGGAACCCTTACGCTAGGTAGCGTAATTCATCTAACTTTTAAAAAATTCACTAATTGTAATTTTTATTCAAATATTTTAATCTGAAGTGTAAAAATATTGAAACAATTACGTTTCAAGTTTAACAAATAATAATTTATTAGATTTTTAAATATTTCGTCAAGTCAATATTAAAATAAGAGTTATTTTTATCACCCCGCGGCAAATTAATGAATTTGAACACAAATCTGAAATGAATATCTTAACGCAAATTAAGCTGCCAAGCTACTTTTTTTTTGAAACTGTAAATAATATAGCACCACTGCCACAAAAAAAAATAAATAAGTAAATGAATAAATAAATAAATTCTTTATTTCAACATACTTTTTTTTTTAATCTGGTTTCACTAAGTTACAAAGGATTTCGATTTTCGTAATTTACACAGTTGAGAATCAACCAACGTATAAAATATATAGGATTTCTATAAAATACAATAATTTTTATACACGTTTAATGATTTGGGAACGCAAATCACAAAAGAAACAAACCTGAAATAGTGTAATGAGAGCGCGAAAACAACGAGACGTAGTAGAATCCACTGAAAGTACTTGTTCATGTCCGATCACGAAAACCAAACAACACCGAGCGTGGTTAGTACCTAAGAGGGTGACCACATTGAAATAGCTGCAAGTTCAAATATTTTTATAGACACTTCTATAGTTGCTGGTGAAACTAGCTCCTAGAAAAACGGGCCATTTTTCTATAAGTCTTTTTTATAGAATTCTATAAGAATTTTTTATAAGGGAAAGTGCTGGGCCAGCAAAGGAATAGCAGTAGGATAGGTGCTAGCACTGCAGGAAAAGTGCCGGATTGAAGTAATGTGATGACATACCAATGCTGGCCTGCTGTTGGCCATCACTGATGGGCCAGATGCATTCCGCATGGACACTTTTTTACTTGCTTAAGTAATGGCACCATTGCACTTTACCGCTGATGGCAGTGCTGGCTGCCATCTTTTTTCTAGCTGATGGCCCACTATTTCTTTCTTTGCTGGGAAGTATTAAAGTGATCCTTTTGTTTATAACCACATCGACGGGCGTGTAACATGACTGCAGTTATATAAAATGTATTATTATATACTGCATTTGTGGTTATTTGCTTCGTTCGATGTTTTGATAAAATAGTGCATTTTTCCCTTTCAGAAATTATTCAACATAATTAGGCATTTCAATAAACTAATTTTTGTAGGAAATAAATACTACAGGTTTATTTTAATGCAACAACTACGTTATCTTTACATTATACATAAAAATAAAACATTTGCACAATTTTCCAGTTTTTTACATGTAGTTTTTTTTTTGTGTGTGTGTGTGTGTGTGTGTGTCCGCCACTTTATTTTAAGAACTTCATACCATTTAGCAAAAAGAATAAGGCGTTCTATGATTTGAAAAAGAGATCAATTTAAAAATTCTAAATGGACCAGATATGAGGAAAGGTCTGTACGCCAATGTTTCCCCAATGAATTTTAAATCATATTTCATAAAGTATACAAGAATCTTTCACGAAACAAACTATGATTGATAAACTCAAATTTGCACTGATTCTTGATGAATCAACATCATTGAGCAATAAATGTTGTTTAATTTTGTATTTGCGATTTTTCATGCATGAAAACATGGTAGTTCCAGTAAATATTTTTTAAAGTTTAAAAGAACTTCAGCAAACAAATGCAAGAGGCCTTTAAATTCTTTCTTATCGGAACTTAATGGGTTTTTAATTGATGAACATATTCTTAGGGAGCATTTAGTTGGCATAACTTGTGGTGGGGATTTTGTTATACTTAGAAAAAGGTCGTCTGGACTGTGTGAATTGTTGTTAGATATGTTTCCTGGTATAATTATTTAGTATTGTTTTAACCATCGCTTAGAACTCAGTGTTGCTGATACTATAAATAGTGTACCAGATATTAATAACTTTAAAATTTTCATGGACAAATTAAGAAATTTATATCACTGCTCACCAAAAAATTATTGCGAAAGAAACGCATGCGTTGTAAATACTGGACAAGAGTTGTTTAAAATTGTACACTTTCTAGATAATTTCCCAGATGCATCTACTCTGAGATCAGTAAAATCAGCGTTGAATGACTATCTAAATCTATATGAGCATTTTACACAAGACTGTTTTGACGGTAAAATGAGAAGTCAAAGAAAATGCTACATTTTCTGGGTTGGCAAAAAACTTGGCAACAGCACATTTGTGGTAAATTTTGGAATTATTTATGATGCTCTGGAAAAGTTATGTAGTTTATCGCAGGAACTGTAAAACCGATAGACGACGTTAGTCGATGCTCAATGAATGCAATTACAGGTTTTTGAATTTATGATGGCGAAGTCTGATAAAAATGCTTCTCAGGCACTTTAAAGATTGAAAGTCTTGAAATTTAAAAATGTTTCTATTCAAGAAATTGGAAAAGCTATGCCTAAAATTGACTCTGGTCAATTTTCCAGATGTTTAGTTGATTCAATAGAAAACAGGATGCTTTATGTTTGGCCAAGAAATATCGGGACAGATTACAATGAATTTATTAATGAAATGAAAGACTTCAATCTAAAATTTTGCCTTATTTCAGGCTCATTTGGGATTATTTCCGGGGAAGATGGTATTATGGAACTATTAGGAAGATTTCATTTAGATGAAAGAAAAATCTTAGTAAAATTAAAAATTTTTAAAGGTTCTGCTGCAAAAGGAAGGAAAATTGAACTCAAAAGATAAATTTCAATAGTTAATTGTATCCCAGTATCGAGTGCCAAGGGCGAACGAGGGTTTTCGACAATGAATCGTATTTGTACTCTACAGCGTGCTTCACTGAACACAAAAAGGTTGTCAATGTTTATTAGACCAGCTGGCCCTTCTTTTCATAATTTCAGCCTGGGTCATATGTACGTTAATGGCTACCAAGTAGCCATCACAATGTCATTGACAGCCAATAAAAAAATAGAAAGAAAAAGCTGAAAATCTTGATATGTTTGTTCGATGGAATATTTCTCATTAAAGAGGTAATTTCCGCATAAATATATTCTCATTATCATTCAGGCAAATTTATTTTTCATAAGTTTTTTTATTATTATTATATGCCTTTTTCCATTAAATTTTATTTCATACGGGCACATACAGTAAAAAGAGAGCTAATACGAACAGTTTGGTTCCAAGTATTTTGAAGATGTCTATTTAACTTTTGCGGTCATGTATAATTTTTATTTGCATTTTTTAAAATGCATACTTTGTAAAAATGTAGATGCTTAAAAATAAATAAATTACGAATTTCAGTATATAAATAAAATCATAATTATTTTCTAAATAATTTATTGATTTTTATATTTGTTATATTATTGAACCAATAGTTGTTGTATAAAACTTTTGGTTTATGTTTTTGCATCTCATCTTGGAATCTAAACAATAATCATAATTCTATACTGTACCACAAACTTTTGTTTAAAAAAAAATTAAATATCTTTGCTTAATATTGTGTAGATACATGTGGCGGAATTTAGAATTAAATAAGAGCTTGGTCATTTTTATATTTATCAACATTGATTTTTAATTTAAGGGATTAATTGCATGTTTTCTGAATAAAGGTTTTTTTTTTTCAATTTTATAAATTCCAATTAAATCTAGGAGAGATATTAAATATAATGTCTAAATAAGAATCTTCCATAAAAAAAAATACATTTTTAAAAGAATAATAATTATTATTATTAATATTTTAATTTTCTATGTAAATGACTAAATAAATAAAATATTTTTGTATATAGGAGCCCTATTAGATGAGACCACTTACAGCGCCATCTGGTGGAAAACGGCAGAATTAGCATTCCTATCTCGAAAACAGTACGAGATAGGGGGAAAAGTGAATTGCAAAGTTGTGGAGGGTCATCGATTTAGTATGAAAAAATACCTACTGAGCCAGTGTTGCCAGTGGGCTACTTTTTTAAAATTCAGATTTCTTGATTGGCACCACTTTTTTGAAACGTTAAAATTTCTTTTGTTTTCGCCTTAATTAATGTGTCATTAAACAAGAGGCATCTTACCATTTCAAAAAAGTGGTGCCAATCAAGAATCTGAATTTAAAAAAAGTAGCCCATCTGGCAACACTGTACTGAGCATAAATGCTAAAAACAGAACGCTTAAAACGGCCATTTGTGTGTTCTTGATTTTCGAAACTGATGTCACGAAAATTGAACGACAGAAGATAAGATTATCATTCAGACGAAAAACGAGTTCGCATCACGGCACAATGGTATCGCTTGTAATTCTCAATCGAGAGCTCTGTGGTTCAAACCTCGCAGGGTGCATTCTTGTACTGATTGTCTTTACAAAGAGTAGACTATGTGCCGATCGAAAATCACGTCGCAAAATGTATTAACTCGCGATTTTCCAAAATTGAAGACAGCACCATTGAGGCAGTGTCTGATGGAGGAATTCGGGGAACAAATTATCGGGTATGGTGGTTTTGTAGAGTGGCCTTCAATTTCACCTGACCTGACTCCAATGAACTTTTTTCTGTGGCGATACCTAAAACACCAAGTGGATATTTCCCCTATGTCAATATTGCAGGACTTCCAATGACGTATTACGGATGCTTGTGTCAACGTGTAACCCGCTATGCTACAACATGTTCAAGTTAAGTTCAGACAAGGGTCCAGGTGTGCATTGTAGCAAACGGAGAGAAGTTTGAACATGGAAAATAAAGGTATTTTGTGATAACTAGTTGTTTTTTTCCTTTCTAAGATCGTTTCTTCAATTCACAGTGTAGGAAATCGCCAACAAACAAATACGCGTTTACAGCCTTCTGTTTTTAGCATTCATGTTCAGATGATGTCTTTTCGTATTAAATCGATGGTGCTCTACAACTGCGCAATTCACCTTTTTTAAAACTCTCGTGCCGTTTACGACATAGGGACGCTAACTCCGCCGTTATGCATCAGGTGGCGCTGTAAGCAGTCTCATCTAGTAGCGATTAGCCACTTTACTATACCTAGACACCACGTTCATGACTATAGGTACTGCCGTTTGGAAGTTAAAAGGGTGGGAACGGACTTTAGTAGACACTCTGTATACTCTCAGTTTAAATTATGAATGAGAGTGTTAAACGATATACAATAATATATATATATATATATATAACCAGTAACAAAATTAAAGATGGGATAAAAAAAAAATAAAAAAAAATTGCTATTGAGAAGTTTTTAAGGATTAAATTTCTTTGTTTATAGTTATATATACAGTGTGGATTACGGTTATTCTACTGTATATTTTTTCTTATGCTTGAAAAATTTAGTTTTTACGAATTTTACCTTATTTAATCATCTCAGTTTAATTCCTAATTTAAATCACTTGATTTAAAATATATATATTTATTTATTTAAATCTATATACTATGACTATATTTTTTACATTTTTAATTTTATGTGAAATTTTGCTTAACTTTTTAAAATATTGTTTTACTTTAGTAATGAAATTTCTCACCAAATCAAATTCCTTTTAGTATTTTCTCTTGAAATCTGACATTGTTAATGAGATTTCTCCATCCGTTAGGTGGAAAACGCATTTTAAAGATCAATAGCTAGATTTTTTATAATCGCGGCTTCCTCAGCAGCTGTTGAAAGTGCATTTTCTAACTCCGAATTAGTTAGTTCGATCAGCACTTAGAAACAGATTGCAAAATGAAAAATATCTAAACTTGTTTTTTTGTTTAACAGATTAAATCAGAATTAAAAATAACAGTTGAATCTGAAGCTGTAATTTTTTTCATTGCTATTGACATTCGAATTTTTAATTTTTTCTCATCTTCAGGCATTCATCAAAAATATTCCAAATAAGAAAGAGCTAACTTTGTTCGTTCCACTATTTTTAGGAGAGAGGAGGGAAGCATCATATCAATAAATTTATTTCCAATTATACGTGGATTTGTGTTTAATTAAATACTACTGCTTTACAACTGATTTTATAAATAGAATTGTTTATGTAAACATTGAAGAACTTGTTCTGCCAAACAGTCACTTAGAATTCTCGTCCCCTGTCTTTATTATTATTATTATTTTGTTGTAAGTTCATTTCCTGTACAATCAACATTAATGGGCAGGGTTTTGTCTGTGGTTATTATTTACAACAGTTTTATAGAGGATAACAATTTTATTTCATGTATTGTACCACATTATATACTTGGTTTTGTGGTTATTTATATACTGATACTTTCAAAGTAAAAACGTATTTTATAAATGAAATTGTATATGTAATTAATGCTGAACTTGTTCTGCCGAACGGCTTAAAATTCCAGACTTAAAATGCTTGTCTTTAATTTTTTCATATCTAAATAAAGTTTCTCTACCTTTGACATTAACACTAGAACGCCAGAAAGGAGTCGATCCGACTCCGACCACATGATTAAATGTCAACTGGGACCAGAAATTCTTTCATAAAATAAGTTAAATTAAAAACTACGCAGATCTACGCTAAATAAATCAGTCAAATAATTTCTGGTGTCAAATATTTTTATGAAACTTGAGTAAAATTTCCGGGCGTTCTAGTGTTAGTGAACGGGGTTTTATATGTTGTTGATTTTTACAAGAGTTTTGTTAAGGATGGATAAAATATGTCATGGCTTCATGTTCATGCACATTATAATAATGAAAGAGAAAGAATAGTGAAAATTTAATAATTATGTAATAAATTTAATCATTACTTCTTTTCTTCTGAAATTCATCAAAAGAATTTCAAGGGTAAAAAATTCTAATTTGTTGATGTTTTACATTACTTATTTATTTATTTTCGTTGAACAAATCTATAATATTTTCCCTTATACTTGGTTTTGTGTTTATTTAAATACTAGTGCTTTAAAACTGATTTTATAAACATAATTTTGTATGTAAATGATTAAGAACTATTTGATATGCCAAACAGCAATAATAGGAGAGATGTTGAACATTTTAGGGTAGGTATTTGAGGCACTATGAAAATTTGTGTAACACTTCTTTTTCAATGTCTGAATCCAAAACTGAATGTCTGGTTGAAGGATCGTGAAACTTAGCCCACCCGTGAATGTTTAAATTTTCAAAATTTTCGTTGCAAAAAAATATCCTTGAGGCATTTTGAAATTTTAATACCTTCAAATTTAGTATTTAATGAAATAAAAAACATAAAACCCAGACACTTTAGGCGGCCCAAAAACTGTGCCAGACACGTGTCAAGTGCCATTTTTTGACTATCCGAAAAAGGTATTTGAGGCACGCTGAGATTGAGACAGAATAATATTTATGCTTATAAAAAAATATTTTGAGAATGACAGACAATTTAGTCGGCCCAAAAACTGTGCCAGACACGTGTCAAGTGCCATTTTTTGACTACCCAAAAAAGGTACTTGAGACACGCTGAGACTGAGACAGAATAATATTTATGCTTAGAAAAAAATATTTTGAAAATGACAGACACTTTAGTCGGCCCAAAAACTGTTCCAGACACGTGTCAAGTGCCATTTTTTGACTACACAAAAAGGGTATTTGAGGCACGCTGCGATTGAGACAGAATAATATTTATGCTTAGAAAAAAATATTTTGAAAATGACAGACACTTTAGTCGGCCCAAAAACTGTTCCAGACACGTGTCAAGTGCCATTTTTTGACTACACAAAAAGGGTATTTGAGGCACGCTGCGATTGAGACAGAATAATATTTATGCTTAGAAAAAAATATTTTGAAAATGACAGGCACTTTAGTCGGCCCAAAAACTGTGCCAGACACGTGTCAAGTGCCATTTTTTGACTACACCGAAAAGTTATTTGAGGCACGCTGAAATTGAGATAGGAAAATATTTATGCTTAGAAAAAAATATTTTGAAAATGACAGACACTTTTGTTGGCACTTTTTACTTGCCAGACAACATAGAATGTTAAACGCGAGTGTCAGTAAAGCTAGACTTGCTGTGCCTCGCTGAAGATCCATTTACTGACTTACGATACAAACAAAGCGTAAATCGCGTTGCATCTTAAGATGAACTTTAACTGGATGCGTGCCAATGAACCCCCAAAACTAATCAGGGACGTTCCTTAACAAAATAAACCGGTATACCAAATTCGGAGCAAATCGAATATTTCTGCATGAAAAACACGTTTATCTAAATTAAGTGGGGTGGACTAACACCCCTTTTCCCCCTTTATCCTTAACCAATGAACCCCCAAAACTAATCAGGAAAGTTCCTTAACATAATAAACCGGTTTACCAAATTCGGAGCAAATCAAATAATTCTGCATGAAAAACCCATTTATCTGAATTAAGGGGGGGGGGACTAACCCCCTTTTTCCCCTTTATCCTTAACCAATGAGCCCCCAAAACAAATCAGGGAAGCGCCTTATCAGAATAAAACTACAAAAAAATTTTGAAGCAAATGGTATGTTTCTGTCAAGAGTTATCGCGTTACGTACAGTCGTGGAAAAAAAAAAGTAAGCACCCCCAACTAACTCCTCAACAAATTATCGTAGACGGAAGTTACTGGTACCGAACGATTGGAAATAAAGTCTACTTTTAAATGACGTATATAAAATTTGCTTAGAGGGCCATCTACATATTAAAACGAATCCAAACTTCATTTTTTTCAATGGCAATACCCAATTTTAATGAGATATTTCAAATCTTTGATTCAAACTATGCCCAGACACCAAATTTCAAGTCATTTGAATGATAAGCTTTTGAATTATAAACATTCACAATTTAGTGCTTCTAATGTTAAATTACATTTTCATATTTTTATTTATAACTTCTGAAATTATGATCCTAATGTTCTAATTTTTTGTGTAGAAATAATACTAATATACCCAAACATAAATACGTTGAATTTGCAATTTTTATAATTTTCTGATATGAATTAGGAAATTAATATTAAAAAAAATTATGAATTGCAACCTACAATTTTTTTGATGGATTCAGATTTATTAAGTCCTGCTTTATGGAAATCCAAAATTTCACATTTTTCTACCAAGTAGTTTTCAAATTATGCTTAAATTACGGCAAAATGATGTTTTAAGGGGCCGTCTATGATAGAAGTGACTAAATATTTTGAAATTTCTTACGCTATTCTGTAATCTAACAGTCTTAATTGACTGCTTAAGGTGCCTTGATCAAGAAAGAAGCTCTCTCGGTCAACAATCGAGTACCGAACTTCAATTTGGATACAGCCCTTAAAATACGCTCGTTTTAAAATAATTAATTTCTCGGAAACTTATGGTACGAATTGCGTACAAATTTGTTTTTAGACTAATTGAAGGATGCAGAGTTCATTTATGCTGTCAGAATTGTGTACTGCTATTGAAAAGAACAATGTTATGGTTCGTTTTAATATGTAGATGCCCCCCTAAGCAAATTTTATATACATCACTTAAAAGTAGACTTTATTTCCAATCCTTGGGTACCAGTAGCTTTCTCCTACGATAATTTGTTGAGGAGTTAGTAGGGGGTGTTTCCTTTTTTTTTTTTCCACGACTGTACATACAGAACCGGCGGGCACATAAGCTCTCAGGCTTTGATAGCCTGTGAGCTAAAAATAAAATATTTTCGATTATTTGGCGCTAAAAGACGAATGTGCACGTGATTTGGAGGGTAAAACTTTTCCTCACCAAACGCGAATATTTTAATGCATCTGAAAATTGCTTGTTAAATGATTATTCAAATGCGCGGTACTTAAGGAATTTAAACTTAAACAATGAAATATTTTGTTATTTTTTCTATAAGCTTATGTAATATATACAAGTTGCGCGTTGCTGAAGTTATTTAATTTTCGGACGGTTTCACCGACTGGATAAATTTAAGTGCACTTTAAATGTAACTGTCCGATTAAGAACTATTTCATTATATATTTCGAAATTAAATAAGTCGTTGTTTCTATGGCAACAATACTTTTCTCATGTTGTCTCCGACACTAACACTATCGAAGACAAAGCGACAGTGCTCAGAATCGGACCTTAACTTTGAGTTTAAAGCAATTTTAATCAGTTTAAATTTTGTACTAACCGTCATTAAACGATCGTTAAATTTCATTACATATAAATGTATATAACAAAATCATAGTTATAAAAGTATATTTATTTATGTTAAACTTTCTTAAACTAGTTCCGAATAAAGAGTAGACAAAGTTTTTTATTAAAGAGTATTTTTCATAAAAGTTTCCGAAGTTTTCTGGGTATGCACTTATGCAAACCTTCCTAGTTAAAAGTTTCTAAATTATATGATGTTAAAAAAAATATTTGGTGTAAAATGTTTCTTTACATTCATTGAGGCAACTATAGAAATTCATGCAGGTAATAAATTCGTAGACGAGCTGATGCTACAGCTATTGTTTTGAGCTATACAGGTAAAAGATATCAATAGTACACATAAATATATTCTATAGTTCGTAAAAAGAGTGTTTTCATCTATCCGATAGACAAGATTTATTTTAGTCAAGGACTATGAATGTCTTACGCTATTTGTGAATATATTATTATGAGGAATAAAAATAAAATTATACTATACCTAATGAAGAAGAAGGTACATTGGATATTCCTGAACCGTTGTCGACCCCGTATTTCTTCATTAAAGCGATGAAACTTTGCAATGTCTATGATAACCCTCTTTCAGATTAGCATTGGATGGTAAAATAATATCTTTATATTTTAACATATGTTTCTGCCGAATTTTCAGTACTTCACAACATTTTTGTAGCGTTTTTTTAGTAAAAACAGTGATTTTTTTTTCGTCGTTTTTTGCGCAAATAACACATTTTTTTTTTTTACTTTCCATGATTACTACTCCAAAATTTTCACAACTGCATGCTTGCTATGAGTCACGTGGTCTTGAGAGAGCCTATCACAGTTAGATTTGTTGTGATTGCGCACGCATTCAGTTGAAATTCATCTTAAGATGCAACGCGGTTTACGCTGTTTTTGTATCGTAAGTCAATAAATGGATCTTCAGCGAGGCACTGCAAGTCCAGCTTTACTGGCACTCGCGTTTAACATTACGTTGTCTGGCAAGTAGAAAGTGCCAACAAAAGTGTCTGTCATTTTCAAAATATTTTTTCCTAAGCATAAATATTTTTCTGTCTCAATCTCAACATGCCTCAAATACCTTTTTGGGGTGGTCAAAAAATGGCACTTGAAACGTTTCTGGCACAGTTTTTGGGCCGACTAAAGTGTCTGTCATTTTCAAAATATTTTTTTATAAGCATAAATATTATTCTGTTTCAATCTCAGCGTGCCTCAAATACCTTTTTGGGTAGTCAAAAAATGGCACTTGACACGTGTCTGGCACAGTTTTTGGGCCGACTAAAGTGTCTGTCATTTTCAAAATATTTTTTTCTAAGCATAAATATTATTGTGTCTTAATCTCAGCGTGCCTCAAATACCTTTTTGGGTAGTCAAAAAATGGCACTTGGCACGTGTCTGGCACAGTTTTTGGGCCGACTAAAGTGTCTGTCATTTTCAAAATATTTTTTCTAAGCATAAATATTATTCTATCTCAATCTCAGCGTGCCTCAAATACCTTTTTTGGGTAGTCAAAAAATAGCACTTGACACGTGTCGCACAGCGTGTCACAAGCGTGACTGGCACAGTTTTTGGGCCGACTAAAGTGTCTGGCTTTTACTTTTTTTATTTCATTAAATCTTAAATTTGAAGGCATTAAAATTTCAAAATGCCTCAAGGATATTTTTTTGCAACGGAAATTTTGGAAATTTAAAAATTCACGGTTGGGCTATGTGCCACGATCCTTCAGCCAGACATTCTATTTTGTATTCAGGCATTACAAAAGAAGTGTTGCACAAATTTCCAGGATGCCTCAAATACCTTCCCTAAAATGTTTAACAGCTCTTGGACTACAACTTAAAATGCTTGTTGAAGTTTTTTAATTTTTTCGAGATGTAATGTAATTTCCTCTACTTTTAACATTATCGGACACAGTTTTATCTATTGTTGCTATTTACAAGAGTTTTATTGGGGATAGATAAAGTCTTGATTTCATGCATTATTAGCACATTATAATTAAGAAAGAAATGGAATAATGAAAAGTTAATCAATAATCATAATAAATTTAATCATAACTTAAATAATTTCATCTTTAATTTTGTAAAAAAAAAAAAATAAGAAGTCGGATTTAATTTTTTTTAAATCATGCTTTTTATCCACCTTGATTTTTTCTTTTCAAATAGTGTATGAAGTACAAATATGGGAAAAGCGACAGGGATAATATAGTACTGCTAAATATTAAGGCTCCTATTCTTTTTTGTTGGAAATTAAGCCATGATCATAATATCGATATTACGTTATCGTCTTTAACATTTTTCCTGGTCATGATTTTAGCTGGATTTTGCATTTTGGTATATGTTAATGAAATTATTGATTTTGTTTTAAGTGATTCTGAGTTTTCCACTGAAACTGAGGAATTTGTTATGAGCTTATGCTAGGGGAAGTAGGAGAGGTATGATACACTTTTTTCTTGCTAATTTTTTACAACCCTTAGAAAGCTAATTTTAAACATATTTTTCGTGTTTTCTTATAAAGTGACCTTTTATTCATTTATTAAAAATATTGTGAATTTAAAAAATAGTCATTCAAAGAAAATATCCCAATTATTTTGAATGGCTACTACTGTATCAAATCTCCCCATTACTGGGGAGGATTGATACACTAGCAAGGGAGGTTTGATACATGGTTATGTAAATTGAAAAAAAAATGAAGACAATTCAATTTATGCGTCATACAATTTTTTATGATAAATCTTGAAATATTTAAGTAAAATTTGAAACTAAATGACATTGACACATTTTTGTTTCTGAAATGTTTTTTTACAAAAATATTTAAACTATTGCTATTATTTAAACAATCCTATTAACACACTTTTTAGGAAATAAATAATGAAAAAACTCCTAGAGATCTAGCTGCAAGGAAAAATGATGTGAACATTGCTGATTTGCAAACAATTTAACATAAATTTAGCACATTTAAGATTCCTTTAACCCTTTCAGGGGCAAAGCATTTTCAATGCTAATTTGTTGAATAAATGAATGGCACCGGAATTTACTAACAAATTTGATTAGAAATAAGAAAAGGGATATATTTCACTTTCATACTAAATGGAAAATATTTTACCAAAATGCTGGTGCCAATGTGGCGTTTGGGAATTAAAATTAAGTGGTTTCATAAACATACCACCACCCCTGAAATGGTTAAAAGAAAAACTAACAACTCTATCATTTTGATAAGTAAAATCGGGTAGATTTAACGTTTTTCAATTTTCCCTTCGTAAAGTATAGAAATATTTTCCCTTTCAGGCCATTTAAACTTTTTTCCTTCTACATGACGAGCAAAGCGAACTAACCATCTATTATCGCACTGCTTTTCTATGTAACCTACATAATGTCTATGAATAGTCTCTTTGTTCTTCCTTACCAATTTCAGTAGCTCTTGCTGTAAAACAATAATGAATATTACAGTCCTATATTAGTTTGCTAACTTAAAAAAACTATTAAATTTCAAATATACAATTGTATCATTTCTCCCCAGTACTAATGTATCATTTCGCCCTATTATGCCTTATTGGATTTTCAATCACTTGGTACAAATGCAGTTGCAAAATGGTAATCTACTTTCTAGTAAAACTAATCCTAACAATGTGCTTTATAAATTAAAAAAATACAAGATATTATCTTCACAATAATATGAGTTATGAAAGAAAATCAGTCAATGAAAAAAATTACATTGACATTCCAAAAACCTTCAAAATTAAAAGAAAAGAAAAGTTGTCAGTTCTTCACTGATTAGTCCAGCTAATGATGGATTCAGCAAATAAAAGAAGCCTTCACATGTGTTAGAATGGCTGTTAATGCCATTTGTTGCGAAAAATTGTCAATGTATCAACCCTCCGTATGTATCAAACCTCTCCTACCTCCCCTACTGATTTGCAATAAATTTCGTACATGTATATCACTTTAATCTTTTTTGTACTTTCTCCTTGCGTTGGTGGGGATGAGAAAATGTCTAAATTGAATTTTGCGAGAAAAGCAAAAATTTTAAAACCACTTCCTGCAACTTTTATTTATATTTTAAAAACATTATCAGCTTGTTATATCTATATGAAACAACTATCAATATATTGAATGCGTGAATAATTTGTTTTATATTTACACCATTTTATATATACTATACACTGGTAAGCAAATTGCTTAATTTGTACATAAATAAGACTTACAGTTATGTAATGCAAAACATATAACATAGATAAGCCATTTAAGATTAGAAATATTTTCATTTGCCAGATTTTCCCTTTCGTAATTGTTTATAACATTTGTCGTGAAATTGCTTTTTCTTAAGACTGAGGTATGCCAAGGCTCCTATAACAAATATGTGCTTTGAAATTAATCTGAGATATATGCTGCAATTTATTATGCGTTTGACTAACTGAATGAGATTTTTAGTATTTCTGTTATTAAGTTTTAAACGAAATTATTCGTTTTGTTTTAAGCTTTCAGGTGAAATTAACCCGGGAGAACTCGCTAGTGAGAATGCCCAATTGCTTTTCTTTTACTTTACATTCATATATCAACTTTTTTTGGTTGGCTTAGTACTTTTATTCACAAAATAGGTAAAATAATTGAAAAACATTTTGAAATTTTAATTAAAATGAAAAATGATTTAAATAAGAGTCTTAAAAAAGTACGACTGTGAGAGAAAATCTCATGCAGCGAGTTCTCCCGGGTTAACACGTTTATTGTAGACTCCACAACAAGAACTTTGTTGTAACTTTGTTTTGGTTAAAAAAATTATTTTAGCGACCTATTATATTATAGTAATTTTTATTTTTAGAATTAACCATTGAGGCCACCTATGCCGGAAGCCCCAAATAATTAATCATTAAAGAAAAAAGAATGAAAGTTTAGAATTATTTTATTACAGTTTGAATTTCCGATTTAATTTTTTTAGATTAGATCTTTGTGGGAAAATTATTTTAAGGTCCCATTATAATGAGTTTCAATTTAACTATTGGGGCCTAAATATTAGGAAGCCACGGGTAATTATTTTACGTGAGAAAAAAAATTTTAGAAACCCGTTATACATTGATTTTTGTTTCTCCAATTAAGCAGTGAACCCTGTGTAAATAAGTCAACACTGGATAAATTTCCGTAAAGCAAATATTTTAAACTGATTTCGACCTTGTATTTATTATAATCAATATTTTATACTTTTAGAGTAGGATGTGGTTAAAAATAGGAATATACTATTTATTCAAACATGGACAAAATAGGCCGTGTTCCCGTCACATCCCTGATTTTATAGACCACCAAATTTAATATGAAATTTTCGTAAAACTGGCACTTTAAATGTGCTTGAACATAGCACTTATTATAATCAATATTTTGCACTTTTAGAGTAGGATAAGATTAAAAACAAAAAACATATTTATATGAATGCAGTAAAACCTCTGAGTTGGGTTGGGTTGATTTTTGACGGCCAATTATCTACACGAGGGATATAGGCCCTAGGGTGAGTGCCTTCCGTGGAGGTCTTTTTTTAAGGGAACCTAATCCGTATTAACGCATGGAAATCCACGGTTCGAAGAAAACCACGAAAACTCCGAACGATTAGGCCGACGGGCGCGATTGGGTTCTAACCCAGCACCTCCCGTCTACCAGCTTCGAGAGCAGAACCTCTCAGCCACGTAAAACCTCTGAATAGCAGACACCTCGTGTCAGAAAAAAAAAAAAAGGCATTTTAAAACGTCTCAAAATTGAACCATCAGTTTCAGACACATAAGAAAGTGCTTGAATTTCAAACATTTCAGTTTATAATCTAGTTATGATTCTAAATATACACTGTGTATCAGCTTATACAGTAGAACCTCGATTATCCGAAGTAATTGTGACCGACCATCTTTCGGAAAATCGAAATTTTCGGATAATCGAGAATGCTTCAATTTTAAGATTAGGGGGGTATATATCCAGTATTTCTTGTTATGGTGATAAGTAATTAAAATAAAGCAATAGCAAAATAGAAACAAGAATAAATTACCTGAATTTTAATTTTGAAATTAAGTATCTTTTACAAGGGATAGAAAAAATGTTTTGTTTGTCACAGTTTCGATTGCCTTTGCTTTGAAGCTCTATCACGGAGTTTTTTAATATTATTAGTTCACCAGTATCACATTCTTTCTGCTGCTCCTGCCATGCCAAAACTTTTGCAAAACATTCAAAAGCTTCAGAATTGCTACTTTGTTCGTTTTCTTCGTTCCACCCCGCAGCTTACGGGAGCTCACATTAAATTCAAAGGAACGCTAAGAAAGGGGATCGAAAATATTTATACGTACTCGTAGTTCGGAAAAGACCGCTTGCACACAAGGAATATGATAGTAAAAAAAAAAAAAAAAGCTTTCAAAATGGATTTCGGTTAACCGTGAGTTTTGGATAAAAGATGTTCTACTGTACTTTGTAAATAAAATTAGTGTAATTGTGCACCAAAAATAGTGTCAACTACTTTATATCAAAATTGTTGTAATGAAATGTCATGAATAATTTTTGGTGTTCCACACCAAGAATTATTCATAGTAAAACACCAAGAAATCTTCTTGGTGAGTGAATGAATGAGAAAAAGTAGATCCACCATTTTTGTACACAGTTACACTACCATTTGTTTACATTGCTTCAAACTATAGTATTTAGATATAAGTTCCTTGAAAGAGTTATTTGGATCAAATCTGCCCGGAACATTATACAGTAACATACATTTTTATTAAATTTTCATAGATTTAGAAGAGATCAAAGTTTGAAGATTCTAATATTAAATCCACGTAACAAATTTTAATTTATATCTTCCGAAAAAATCATCCGACTAAAATGTATTTTCTTTAATGAGACACAGCATATAGATCCATATGCATTTTAGATATTTTTGTGATTCAAAAACACAATTTTTAAAGCGTTAGCGTGACCACCCGAACGGTACATATGCTGTATTTCCCCTCGGGTCCAAGTTCAAGAAAACAGGTATGGGCCCTGATCTTTTACACCCACAGGTTTGGTTGTTTTAATATGAAATAAGAAGCTGTAAAACATATGAAGACCCCAGAAGCCAAGGGATACAAGTGACAAAACTTAGATTTCGAGTAAATTGAGTTCAAAGTTGAACATCAATAGTAATTAACTGAATTGAAATATGAGACTGTTGCTGATGTCTTAGTAGTCTATGAACTCTTATTTCAATAACTGTGGGGAAAAAAGTGGAGTACAATTTTTTTTTTATTTTATAGCTAAGCAATTATTATAATCATTCGGCACTTGTACCCTTTGGCTTCCAAGTGATACACATGAAATGAAAAAATATGAAATAAAAAAATGAATTTATAAAAATTTTAAGAACAATGTTGATACAAATGAATGAAAGGACAAAATTTTGTTTTAATATAAGTTTTAAAAATGAAAAATTATGAATAAAAAATAAATAAAATTGATGAAAAATTTAAGGACAATGTTAATACAAATGAATGAATGGACAAAATTTTGTTCTAATATAAGTTTTAAAATTTTATTATAAGTTTTGAAACATTGAAATTTATAATTTAAAAAATAAATAAAATTCATTTATTAATGCCGTTAAAATGCATTTATTTAACGTAAAAGAAAGTAAATTCTAAAAATTAAAAAAATGACGCAAAACGGTTTAAAAATATGGAACAATATTCTTCTAGTGGAGGAACAATATTCTTCTACATGGGAACAACACATCTACATTATTTTATCCTTATCAGTTTCATAATCACGATTAGGCTCATCAACATGATCTTCAGAAGCGTGCGGGGTTTCAGTCTGTCCTGGGGCCACTTGGTGAGGAAGAACATGATAGAAAAAGTGATACACTCGAGGTACAAACTGCAATAGGTCAATGAGATTTTTAAACTTAAGGTACTTGAGTTTTGGTTTTTCTTGTTCTATAGGAAGTTCAGGCAAAACTCTAGGGAATCTTCCGGCACAGCTGGACTTTACCTTTAGCTCATGGAAAGGTTCTAATTCACCACCAGCAGTCTCTTTGTAGAATAATGTGAAAGGTTTTTTTCTCAAAATGCAGCCACTGCATATTTTGGATACCTTTCACTGACTTTATAAAGAAAGGTGCAAGTGACTCGATTAATAAAATCGTCATCTTTTATTACTTCTATCGTGATGTTTTTGCTAGAATCATTTACAAGTTAACTCTGGGACATACATATACATTTTAATACTCTTCTTTCCGATTTCTATGACCCCAAAGTCTTGATCACATTAATTGTAGTGTTCTGAAATCAAAAAGCGATGGACAACTGTTTCTATGTGTGTATTTTTTATGATGTACTGCCGGAACTTCACAATCAAGTGGCTTTTATTCTATCCTCCATAATTGTCACTAAAAGCTGTAATATGTCTGACTTGAGAGGGAAGAGTCTTTATGAACTTCAGAAGGCTCTTGGCAACCACGAAAAGTCTGACCTTCATGCCACATGTACATGTGGGCAGTTCCGCTTTCAAAGTTATGAATGTTCAAGATCAAGTTGTACGCCCAAAGTTGACGTAGGTAATAAGCTTTAGAATTAGTTATATGTGGAGTTAGTATGATTTTTTGCAAGTCAAAGCATATCGCGAACTTTGAATCATCCTTAAAATTGTGGAATGCGTCATTGGCTAATCTAGCAGTTTCTGGTTTGTGGAGATGTAGTTCCTTTTGAGTTTCTGCTTGTTGTTTCTCATCTGAATTTCCATGGTCTATTTTCAATTCTAGCGTGTCACACATAATACATGTATCAGTCCCGGTCGGTGAAAATTAATATTAAAATGGGTATTAACCCTTTCCGGCACAGGCAATTTTTGTTGTAAAATGATGAAATGGTTCACTCTAAATTAAAATGTCTGAAATTCAGACACTTAAGTGTCTGAAATGGAGTGTTCAATTTTCAGACATTTTAAAATGTCTGAATTTTTTCAGACACTTTTTGCGTCTGAATTTCAGACACTTCAAACGTCTGAATCGCATCCATTTTTTTGTAAGCATCATACGTAGCCATGTTTGACCACGTTGAATCCTGGAAAAATATTTGGCTGTGGTCCTGCCCCTCCCCCCCACCCCCCAATACAGCCTGATTTTTTTGGTGCTCTCAGTTTTGGTATACAATTTTCGTTACGTTGATAATTTAAATCTTTTACGACATTGTACTGATTATAATCAATATCTTGAACTTCGGGAGTAGAACAAGATTAAAAAACAAAAAATATTTATCTAAATATTAGATTTTTTAAAATTTATTTTGTTTTTAACCTTATTTTACTTTAAAAGTTCAAAATATTGATTATAATCAGTACAATTTCGAAACAGATTTAAAATATAAGCTTTACAAATATTGCACATCAAATTTGGGGGCACTACAGTCGTAGGGGGACGGGGCACTTCCCAGTTTGCCCTTCCTTTAATCAAGAAGTACTTTTGCAAAAAACGCAACCCTGCATTATAGTTGTCTAAATTGAGATGTCCGGTATTCGGGAGTATCCGTTGTGGAGGTTAATGGACATTCTCGAATAGCGAACACCTCTATTTAACGAATACTTTTTTAATCAGCAGACATACATATTTGTATATTTTTACCTCAAAAAAGTAGACATCTCCAATTATCGGACAAATTCCGCGGTCCCGAAGTGTTCGCTATTAAGGGCTTTTAAGGTACATAGATAAATATATATATATATTTTATAATCTTGTCCTACTCTAAAAGTTCAAAATATTTATTATACTCGGTTGAATGTGGAAAAAGATTTAAAATATCAGATGTACGAAAATTGCAAAAATCCCCCCCCCCCCTCAAAAAAAAATGAAAATATAAAAAAATATATTGCCACATAGGCAATTTTACATATACATCACTTGATAATCACAACAGCCATTTAACTATGAATAATGAAAATAAATAAATAAATATTCTACTTTAATAACATTGGGGAAAAAATGACTTTGGTATTTTGTTAAATATATTTGCGTTTTTAAACTTGTCATACTCTAAAAGTTCAAAACTTTCATTATAATCAGTGCAAGATTTAAGATATCAGCTTTACAAAAATTCATGCAAAATCCCCCCCCCCCCCCAAAAAAAAAAAAAAAAAAAAATGAAAATACTTATTTAAAAATTATGTTTTTAAAAAATTTATATTTCCACATGGGCAAGTTTTTATGTAGATCAGAGGGTACTCACAAAAGCTATTCAACTATCAATAAAAACAAATAAGTACATATTCTATATTAAAAACATGAGGAAAAAATAACTTATGATTTCCAAACTTCTTTCGTCTTAAATATATACAGTAACATCTGTCATTTTTGTATTTTTCGTATAAGTGCATATAAATAAAGTTACCACAATTTTAAATACGAAATCTAGTTATAGGTTTTTACTTTTTCCCATTATAAATTTCAAATTACTTTTTTATTAAAAATAATAAAAAAATCAGTATTAGAGTTGATTGCAAATGAAATACATATGTATATTTTTACAGGCAGCTTCATATAATAGACCAGTCTCATTTACTTTATTTATCTTTTTTTAATCTGCGGTTTTATGCCAGGAAGTAAGAAAGCATTAGGTCATCTTTCAAAGTTTTTTTTTTTTACTTCCTTGTGGCCGTCATTTACTGCGAGATAAAAATTATCCATTGAAACTAAGAACTGACATTGAATATATAATTCGTAATAAAAAAGAACGTACTTACTTGAGTTGCTGCAAGAGGTAAGAAATATTCCTCGATTTGAAATTTTAAAAACTACCACAACCACAGTGAGGGAGAAAGACTTTCATCAGTTTAAAAGATAATCCCATAATACATCCGACTAGCCATATTTAAAGAATGAGATGTTTCATCCTAAAAACAGGACCCGCCAGACAAAAGTTTCTTTTTTTTGCCAGCTTCGACAGGACGAAGATGAATAACACAATATTATTGATATAAATTGATACGAGTTAACACTAAGCCCATTGCACACGTTTTGTAGAATTTCCGGGTGTAATCTTCAACCGTCGTCTACTTCTGTTCTGTGTCTATCCCGCCCTTGTATCGACGACAGCTTCTAAGAGACATTTGATGTCGAGCACACACGTCAGATGTATGTATTCAATAAATAAATACTCCAAGTTAATACGAATTAAAATCACAGTACTTCACATTTCGCAAAAAACGAATTAAAATACTCGCGTACATAAAAACAAACTTTGTTTGAATTACAACGTATACCACTTCGAACGAAGACATCTAAAACGCATGCGCAACTGGGAGTGCTAGTGCCCCCTGGTGGTTATTGCGTCGGAAGAATCAAAACGTCTTAAATTAAGACACGTTTAAAGCAATGAAGTGTCTTAAAATAAGACGTTTGCGGATATTTTAGACATTATTCTCAGTTCGTTTACACCATGGTCATAGTAAGACGCTTATGTATCTTAAATTAAGACATCTATAGTGTCTTAATTTTCAGATTAAGACACTTAACCCCCTCACTGACAAGCCCGTGTTAATACGTTCACTAAGCTCCAGATTTCACTGCAATACAAACAATATTTAAAGTAATATAATTCTATTGATTTAATGTATTTTTAATACATTGAACAATGATTAATACTTCCAAGGATTGCATTCATATACGTTAAGTTTTTTTTTATAAAATGTTCAAAGATTATTTTTTTTTAGCATTTAAAACGAAATGCTGAGAAAACAACATTATAATTTTGCCCTTTTCCAAGACAGTCGGAGGGTTAAGTGTCTAAAATTCTTTTTCAGTCACATACGTGTCTAAATTTAAGACGCTTCTATTTGCAGTGTTGACTGACACCGGGATTTTAAAACGACATTTTTAGAAATTAAAAACATGTTACTTTTAATGTTCATTGTAAAAGGAAAATTTTGCTAAAATATTCTTGGTGCCATTCGTAAGTTTAGAATTAAAGTTAGGTATCCCGATCCGGGCACAGTGTGCCGGAAAGGGTTAAATCTATGTCTATAGAAACGTTCCTTTGCTGGCTCCATGCTTCAAGGCAAAAGTGAACATAGAGTTTATACATCTCCTTTAAATTGTGTTCTGCATTCAGGTATTTACGGTTGGGGTCTTTTCCCTAGTATAATAACCTGTGTATCGTGGAAACTTATTTATGTGTTCTTTGATGACATCAATACGGTCTTGTGAAATTTTATTCGACGTTTCTTTTCTCCCTCTTTCATCGCCAGAAGGTACGCCAGAAACTGTTTCTTCCTCTTTGTTTACGATGTTTTTCAACCGTTTGTTAGAAATATATTCGTATTTTTGTGCCAATCGCCGTTTAAAGATGGTCAAATTCGTGAGGCGTTTTAAAAGTCATGAAGTCACGGTTTAGCTATGTAGACGTCAACGGATACAAGTGCACTTATACCCCTTGGCCTCCACGCACTTCACAGTTTTGGGAAAGAGGTTAAGTAATTGACCCCTAGAACGCAGTGCATAATTAAAAATCACTTATATCTCTTTACCTACAAACAAATAGACATATTTCCAGATAGCCTGTGCACTTAACTCAATTTTTTCAATTTTGTCACTTATACCCCTTGGATTCTGGGTTCCTCATATATGATTTCCTGCACTAAAATAAAACCTTAAATGTACAGAAAACACTAACAACAATTTATTGACGCAATAAATGGCCCTGACATAATAATAAAGAATTAAAGTAACAAATCTTATAGCACCAGAAACCAAATGAATGGTGAAAAAAAATTAGAGGACAATTGTTTCATTACGCATCTAAAGTCTAAGCAGAACGTATACTCCTTTAAGATAGACATACAGAGTTAGCCATAATTAACTCAAAATAGTTTTTTTTTTCTTTACTTTTGAGCCAGTACCTTTATATTTATAAATTTTACTTTAATAAAAAATTTCAAATATGCAAAATGTTTTCAAATGTAATATCGAATAGAATAAAAATATTTATTTTATTATATGCTTGGTATTTTTCTATGGGTTTTCTAAAAAAACGCGTCAAACACTTGTTAAGAAAATTTGAAGTTCATGCGACAGGCTTGTCTGAGACATTGTTTATTCTGACTGTGATTTCATTTTTATATTAGGAGTGCGTTCTTAGACGCTGCAAATATTTCTTTGGCTTTCCCGCACATTAATAGTAAACATTTCACTGCTACACTCTCGGGTGGTCTTGAAGTTGTCTATAAGAACATTTATTGCATTCTTGTGTGACACTCAGAGACTTATTAAAGCAAGGATTCCCTGATCGTAGTGTCTTCTAAATTTAATATACACATTTTAAAAGCTTAAATAGTTTTATTAAAAAATCTACATGCGCTTCTCGTTAAGTCATAAAACAGTTTTTTGTTAAAGGTTTATTTCTAAAAGAAAAAAAATAAATGTCCCAATATGCATTCTAGTTAACTTATTTTCTACACTACAGTGGCTTTCGTATTTGTAAGTGTGATAGATTTTAGTAGTAAACATTAGATTTTCTCTATAAAAGAGTGGCGACATACGTACGTGTGCCAGCTCAAACTGAAGTTTTTGACTAAACTCTTGCAACCCGCATTCCATTCCAGAACTTTACTTATATGCTTACCTGAGCAAGTTCACTTACACGAGTGAGATAAGTCAATAAACTTGGCGAGAATATTAGGCTCGCAAAGATAATTAGCAATTCGTCTTCGTCCAAAATTGTCTCGTCCAATCAAATTTTATTGCACGTATGTCACCACTGTTGTGTGTCGAAAAAAATGCAAAATTGTTAAAAACCTAACTGTATACTGAAATTATGATAACATCTATTCGTGTCTGGGGAAAAGAAGAATATTTTTCTCTTTGTTTTTCCACCACAATATTGAATACTTTGATTATATCATTGCTTGTGATGTATATATATTTTTTTCTGGTAAGAATCAGTTATTTTACTTCATCTTCCATTATGTGCAGAATTTTAAACCAGTTTTTAGACCTGTACTTAACCATATGAATTAATGAATATTTTGTACTTTTAGACAAGGATAAGTTTAAACTGATGTGTATTTGTGTGTTCATATATGTATTCTGTGGCATATAAAAATATTTAATTTGTTGTGATGGTATATGAAGAGATCCTCGAATGATATGAGGCACTGGCCCAGCTTTAGTTTGATTGGATCGTGATACCACTGTGTACAAATACTTTTTCCTACAATTTACACGTACATTTTTTTAAATTAATATTTAATATTTCCACCCTATGTTAATAATGAACCTAAACTTTCTTAGTAACAATTTTTTATGAGTTTGGTAATAACGAAAACTCAGTTAATATACGGTCGTCATAAATACGGTCGTCATATTACATTTTTTAGGAGAATGTTTATTTTCACAGCATACACTGTTAAAAAATTCCGTTCAGTCTTCAACCATCATGTAGTTCAAAGTCAGCGAAAGTACCAAAAACTGGTCCAATCTCTATTTCAAAAATTTTGTTTTTAGTGAATCCTGGAGTATGGTTCAACCTTTTACCATCCTATGGCAAAACGTTGCAGTCAATCATTGATCGTCCACCATTGAATCTGTCGTGTACGTGTAGGATAACAGCGATCAAAAGGCCTTTTTTTCATTGAATCTTAACGATATATAAGGATTTATTTATATTTCTTAACTATAATTTGTAAATAAAGTATACTTCCTTATTACTCCTTAACTAAATTTCATTTTTGTGTAATGCTGATAAAATGAATTTTACAATGTGTCTTTATATATTAGGCCTAGTTGAGTAATATGTGGATATGTGGTTGGATTTTCATTTTTTATATCTTGCGTATCATATATTAATTTTACTATGTATATTATGGTTTACTCTGTATATAAATAACTGTCTCGCAAATGTCGAACAAAAATATGTGCCCATTTCTGCCTAGAACCCTATATTTTGGACGTTACAAAAATGCATATAAAATAGGCTTGAACATATAATTTCGCAATTTAAAAAAATACGTATTTAAAAAAAGTGTACAAGCTAAGATTATGACTTGCGATTTTGGATCCTTCATAGAAAAAATACAAATAAACTTACTTTTTACATTTCGCCATCTTGAAAAATTAAAAATTTATAAACAGCGAAAAAAGCCTTCATTTAAAGAAATAAATATCCACCTTATGCTGTCATCTCTCGGTAATAGATAAAGACATTTATAAATAATTATTTCATACAATTTTCATGTTATAAAGGAGAAGAAAAATATACTTATTCATGAAAATTTGAAACGTCCCAAAAATGGGACGCTAGGCACAAATGGGTTAAAAAAATAAATATCGCAGCCCGCGGCACTTCTATAAAATTGATGTTTATAAACAAGAAATAAAAAGTTAAGATAAATATTTTTGGCCAGAACTCCTCGTACGAGGCAAATTTTTAACCAAATTGACGTAAAAATCAATGTTTAGTAGAAATTCACTCTGGCCGAGATTTTAAGTTTTTTTTCCGGCCGGGCTCGGGTCGAACTTTTAAGTTTTTTACCGGGCCGGGTCGAACTTTTAAGTTTTTTTTTCGGGCCGGGCCGAACTTTTAAATTTTGTATCGGGCCGGGACGAATTTTTTTTCTATGAGTCGGGCTGGGCATGGGCCTGGAAATTTCGGCCTGTCGAGACCTCTAGGGGAGAGATAGGAGTATTGTTTACATTCAAAATAGGAAGAATTATTTTCATTTTTACACCATAGTCAGTGGTTACCCATTTAAAAAAAAAAAAAAAATTCGAAACATGTTATCCTGCTGTATACAAAACAAAAGATCAACCTTTTTTTTTTTTTTTTTACCAGTTCTACCACTCACCCAGGTGGGGCAACTTATCTTTTATTGGACATTTCAAGTGCATGGCAGGAGTAGGTGTCTTCTAAGTGAAGAATTTCTGCTGTTACCATATTTCTCAGAACCTACACTGAATGATTTTTTTTAAAGAAAGGAATATAAGGGAAAACAAATCACATGAAATTTGTTTAAGCCCCGTTTAAAAATACTCTCAGATTCTGGTAATTTGAAAATAACTTGAAATTGAATCAGCTGATTTTAAATACTTTTATTTTAACCAAAATGTGTGATGTTACACTTCGTCTTACCCCCTCTCACCCCCTTGTCACAATTTCACGAACCCCTTCCCCCTCCAAGCATGACATCATTTATGGACGGCCCCCTGAGTAACTTAGTAAACTATTGGCTTTTATTATCTAAGAAATATTTAATTTTCAGTAAACAAAAAATTGGGCATTATTCCTTTGAATAGTAATTTTATTTCTCATGAAATAAAAATCTCTTTTGTGTACTTACATTAAAGAATATTCTCATGTTTTGAGTTTTATTTTCTATCATCATTGTAGAATATGTCCGGGAAGTATTTTATTTTTCAAAAAATCTAAATATATTGAAATTATAAAAATATGTGGTCTAGGCGGCGGGCGGTTGCAAGTGACCATCTACCCAGCTCTCTTTTGTCCCTGAAATTGAAAGAACTGCTATTGTACACCTATGGTATAATTTAGTTCTATTGTCATATCGCAAATGCATGCCGACGGGTTTTTTTTTATTTGGACGATATTGCGGTCTAATTTCTGTCTTTTTAAAGATCATATGCATTCTAGGTAATCCACAATTTTAATTGCGGCATACCTGGTTTTTTGTATTTTCAGCGAAAATTCCAAACCTATTTTGAATTGAAGGAATTTTTATCGTATAACAATAGCTAGAAAAACTCTTTTATGCGCTCACTGAAGAGATGGAAAGAGCAGTGACTTCTTGGGAGTGCTGTTCATTTCGGCAAAAGTGGCTAAAAGTGACCATAAATTAGAAATTTCTAAGCAGAAAAAGCTATTTAAAAAAGAGCATTATTTATGGAACTAGAATTGTTGACTAAGTATAAATAGTAATTTAATAGTTATCGTAATGCCTACATCGTAAATGACCGTAATTTACATCGCCGGTGCATACATCATTCGAACAACACATAAATGCGGAGTGCGTTTACCTTTCTAGGGTTAAACGAATGTCATCTAAAACTTTAACTGCGTTTTTCTTGAAAAATATTTTACCCAATTGGCGAACACAATACCACCAGAAGAGATGCACCAACTAAAAAAAAAGAAAGAAAGAAAAAAAAAAGCTCATTTTATTTGTTATTGTACTCTCTGTAGTTGGTACTAGAATAAAAATTATTTGCAAATATACCTTTAGAAGGCAAAAGCTATTAAAAAATCTAACCTTTTAAACATAATTTGCTTTTTTGCTCACTTTTTTTCATTTGAGAGATTTTAGAACGAATTAAAGCGACAACTTTTTAAATTAACTGTTAAACAGTGTAACGTCCATATATTTTCTACATATATTTTTAATTTTTATCTTTCAAAATATATTAAAAATTGTCGAAAAAAACCCTTACATTTGATTTCCGTCTATTCTGTTTTTCTGGAACAAAATGATACAACGCAATTAGAGCCATCAAGTAATAATAGTCAGTAACGTTGATACTTCTAATTACTCCTAGTTATGGGACAAGACTCGCATTGTGAAACTTCGTGGCACATGGAAAATATATAACATTTACTAGTATGTCAGATATGACCTTAGTTGAAATAAAGGGTTAAACCTTTTATAGAAATTACATAATCAGCAAGCTGAATGAGAATAAAATGTGATATCAAAATAACGTCACTACATATGGTTCGTACGGTCGTTACTTTCAAGTACCACTATTTTCAAATGGTAAAGTTTGCTTTTTTTAATGGCATATTACAATGTAGACAAAGATTACTATTCGGAAATAGTGGTACTTAACGTAAGGTCTGTACTAATTCTGTGAGAGTTTAGACCTGTTAATATTAAGACAAAATTAGCTTCAGACTTCAATTCAGACAGACCAAAACACATCCTGTGTGTCATTAACCCTCTCGCTGCGCAACCCGAGAAATACTCGGGCATGCATTTTCCCGTCTAATTAATACTATTTGGTTATTCCCACCAGTTATTTTTTAGTGAAAACTTTGTCTGATTTAATCAGGACATTTTCCCCGATTACGATAGTCAAAAATTTCTGCTTTAAAGAACCGGTGATAAAAGATTAAAAATACTGTAAAAGACGCTCATCGAGAAGAATTACTTACGCAGCGAGAGAGTTAAAAAGCAACCAAGTAAAATGGTACATTTTCTTGAATCATCATAGTCTTGAAGAAACTCAAAAAGTTGTTTGCAATGTAAAATATTTGTTTTTCATAATTACTATTTCTATCTTTCATCATATTCTCCCATTCTGTCATTTATATTTATTGTCATTTCTCTCTTTCTATTTATAACACTATACTATTCAGCTAATAAAACATAAAAACAAACACCCTGTACTAACAGTTTAAAGAAAAATATCGGAAATTCAACATAATAAGTCAATATTTCTTTGAAGAAACCTTTGATGCTGACTTTTGTTTGACAGATTTATTTTATCTAGAACTTATTTTATGCTGTTTTTCGTTCTATGAGTTAGCTTCTTTTTTAAGTGCCAGTTCGCTATTCATAATTCTCTCAACTTAATTGCATAATCATTTTCATCCGCTTGCTGATGTACACAATGATGTGTGGGTTGTTTTCTTTTCTTTGTGTTAATTTTTGAAAACAACATTATGGGAAGATTTATTTTTTTATTTTTGAAAAACTCAATGCATCTCTGGAAGTCCTGTAAAAAAAGTAATCAGTTCCTACTAATTCTCCCAAAAATAATCGTCTAAAATAAATATTACCAATAGTCTAGTAATAATGTATGCTATTAAATGGTATTCATAAGTTTCACTTCGAACTAAAAATTGAGAATTTTTTCAGTTTTCAAATTGCAATACTTAGTTTCGATGCTTTATTTGAGTTCCTTGGACCAAGTAAGCCTGGAGAAAAGTATAGTTTATATACTTTTCTGAAATCTTCATGGAAAGACAAAGTTTTTACACGTATTAAAAGACAATGTGTTAGGAGTTCAACCATAAATTTCGAAAATTAAAGACCTTACAAGAAGCAATGGAAATTTTTGATTAAATACCAGAAAAATTACCTAGAAATTCTAAATATATATTAAACTCACTTAATAATAAAATAAAATAAATAAAACTTTTTCGGTGACTATGTAAAATTTTCTTTTCTGTGGATGCTGAAGATAACAGAAGAAGGGCCGCTTATAAAGTCGAAAAGTAACATTTACTTATATCTCGAAAACTAATCATTGGAATAAACTTTAAATTTGCACACCCCATGTTCTTAACAACTGTGAGTCGTTTTATGCAAAAATTAAAGCGATCATAGTTCATAATCTTTAATACGAATTTATTAATAATTTTCATAATTAAAAATGTGCTTTTGAATCAAGAAATGTCTGGAATATTCGTTTGTCTATTTATTGTATGTTGTTAAAAGAAAATTCAATTGGTTGATTTTGGGGAACATATAAATAAAGGTTATTTACGTGAATTTAACATTAGCGTCCTTAAACATTCAGCTCTTTTAACTCTATACAGATTTAGGGAAAAATATATATAAGCTGTACCTATTTCCGGGCTGCCTTGAACAAAGGAACTCATATATTAGGTTGAGCAAAAAGTTCTGGGAAATTTTTATCTAACAGTTACCAGAGTTTGTATCGTATATAGGAGTACTAGTGATATATCTATAGGAGTTCGGGAATTTTGGCTCCAAAATGCCTATTGAACAGTATGATTTGCGTGTGTTGATCCGGCATTATTGGAGAAAATGTCAAACGATACTGAAAGCCATCCATGAGATGAATGAGGGTGAAGGTGCTGGTATGGCGGCAAACTTCTTACTTCCAGAAAATCCGTAATCTGGCAGAACGATGGCAGAAAGTCGTGGACTATGATGGTCTCTACAATGAAGAAGAGTCCTTGTTGCTTTTGTTGTTAATTTGCGCATAACAACGCGACTTTCAAAAATTTCCCAGACCTTTATGCTAAAGCTAGTACGTTATCAAACTTGAGCCTTATCATTTGAGAATTCAAAGTTAATACATTTTTTAATATGTAGAAGATTCCTGAAGCATAATTTTATGAAAAACATTAATTGGTAAACAATATTCCTAGTTAATTAGTGCATAGGGAAGATTGGGGAGGGTTGGTCCATTTTTTACAAGACTATTTTTTTTAGGATTCCTTACTTAAAAAGTAAAAACGGAACCATTATAAGATCACTCCTGTGTCTGTCTGTCACAGCCATTTTAATCGTAAACTATGGAACGTGGAAAGTTCAAATTGGGGGAAGTAATAAAGATTATTGTCCCCCATATTTACAGATTAGTGAACATTTACAAATATTTTTAGGAAAAATATAGAGGTGCTAATTAAGTTAGATGAAAAAAAATATTTTATTTGTATATCATGTGGGATATCGTGTGAAAGCTTTTGTAAATCTGAACTGAAAATTACATTTAATTTAATTTTAGGTATTACAGTTTCAGAGATATCGTCGAAAATGTAGTGCAAAAATATGTCCCCCCCCCCCCACCTATTTCCGTATCTACTGAAACTAAAATTATGTAAAAATTTGAGGTAGTAGAGGTTAATTTAAACCTTGCAGGAAAATTATAGCGATTGCCCTAGGTCACATAGTTTTTGAGCAAATCGCATTTTTCCGTTACACGCAAATTTCGATTTGCGGGAATTCAGCAAAGGTGTTGAGGAGCGCTGGAGGTATCTATCGTAGCAGAAGTATAAACGCATTGGTGATAATGACTTTGAAAAAAAATAGTCGGTAATTAGTCGAGATAATAATCCTTAAAGACACTGGCGGTTTGGCCATACATAATGACAGGGGCGGCGTACTGTATGTATCATCGGCTTTTAAAGTCCAGATAACAACTTTTAATGATACATTTGTGTAATACAATGTCCAGTAGCAGTATAAAAGCAATAAACGTCAAATTGTTAAAAACAGACTAATTTAATTAGAATTAATCACATAAATACCATGGGATTCGCGACTAGTTTGCATTGAGTAGATCTCTCACTACACTAAAACTGTTTTTAAAAATTAATTAAAAACCTATCTGGAAAAACGGGGCACGGACCAAGGCGGCGTTGTTACTTTGCGACCTCCTTTCGAAACGCGCTTAGCAAGACGCCAAGTTTAAAATTTGAGCAAGGTTTTTGTTTTGGCTACACTGTAAAAATAAAAGATTTTTACGACGCTGAATATAGTTTTATGAAATGCCAAATAAAGTTTAAATATGCACTACTTTTATTGTCAGTGCCGAACTAAGTTCATCATAAATAGATTAGGATAAGATTTAAATAAGAGTTCAACAGAATAGCAATATTTGATATTATTTAGGCTTCATGTCTCTTTGAACTTTTACGGTATACCCATTCATACTTTTCTAGTATATATACAGCTATACCAAATCCTGCGTTGTATAGTTTTTCACAATGTCTTATGTTTAGTTTAGTAACGATTTTTTTAATAATACAGTTAATAATTCATATATTTATTTTACGGAACTCTCTGAGCGCGAGTGATACTCGCACTTGTCTGTTTATTTAAATATTGAACCTTGAGTAAAGTTTCATATATCATTTTATTCGTTATACAATCGGTTATCAAAATAAAATTGCGACGTAAGTGCAAGGTATAAGAAACTTGAAAAATGACTGATTTTAATTATGAGAAAATAATGGGCCAAGGCTCTCCATATATGGGAGGCTTGGCCCACTTTTTTTTATATTTAAATATTTGTTAACGGGAAATAAAATCAGTTTTTAAAAAAGCCAGAATAACTTTATGCTACATGGCTTAGTTATTATTCAAAATTATTTGGGAAAATGTGATGTGCAAACAAATCAGCTTAGACGAAATTCAAGGATCAGGAGAAAAATTCCGTTTTAAACACCTACTTTTTGTGACACTCGACCTGGCAACACTAGTTGCTACATAGTTGGCATAGTTCATTTTTGGTGAAATTTGTCTACATACCTTTCTAAAGTGTTTTGATCAATGTTATGTTCTTTTGCAGAGACATGAACACTTAACATTTCTTAAGGGTTTTGCTTTCATCCTTTCTAGTCTTTCCGTTCTTTCTATTTACCTACTATGGGTACAATTTAAATGCAACAAAGTCCCTATCAACTTTCCAATTTATATTTCATTAAATTTTTTTCTTACTTCTATAGCAATTTTTCACATCTTCCTTTTATCCATTAAAAAAATTCTATCACCATATTTTACCACAGCTTCACAAAATAAATTTACATTATTTTAGAAATGTAACCATTAACCTTTCTTTATGACATTGTATAATAAAAGATTTCCAAAAACACTTAATTATCGGAGCTTAGACCATCTGGTCAACCCTCCCTCACATTGATTGGGCCAAGCCTCCCCCTATAGCCACTTTTTAAAGTATAGTAGATGATTATGTTTAGCCTAATTTACTGTACAATCTTTATGCCTGGAATGAAAGTTCAATATTTCTGCATTACTTAAAACCTACTTACTTAAATTTCGGATACATTTTATCTGAAAAAAATCTTACGAAAAGTTTCTAAAAAATACACGTTTTAAGCAGAAAACTCTTCATAGTTGATTTTTCCACACCTGTTTCAGTTATCCCCATGAAACAAAGATTGTTGTTTGAGCATTTCAGTACATTGGTTGCCCCTATTTGCAGAGCTCTGAAATTCTTTTAAATATGAAAACTGAAGGGTGGGCCAAGCCTCCCCTGTGTTCAACCCTCCCCGGTCTCCCCTATAGCTTTTTTATAAGATTATTAGCAGCAGAATTAGTTGGTGGTGATCACTTTTTTTGCAGGACTACAACTATATTTCTGTATGGAATTCTGAAAAAGAAAATTTTTGAAAAATCTGTAATTTTATAAATTGACTTCCAAGATATAAGTTCTCAATTCGACCCGTAGTTGGATGTTCATGTATAGTTTTCACGTGATTGCAAAGATTTTGATTTTTTTTTTCATTTGTTTCAAATAATACAACTTCCAAGGCAACCATACAGTTTTTATACGACCTTATGAAAGCCCATGAAATTAAATGCAGAAAGTAAACTAGACAGAGCTAAGATATGCCTATAATGCATAGTTTGGCTTGCAATTATTGATCTTCTTGGCAGTTTGAAAGAATGCATTATCTGACTCCGACTAACTGTAGTTTGAGACATCTAAATTTTAGAGGAGCCTATTCCTGCAATAAGGTGTAGAGTAATGCTTTTACTTTCTACCACATAACAAGCTGTTGTTGAACGCCCATATTAGCCACCACTTTTTCCCTAGCGTATATTTAACTCTTTGAAGCTAAGACGCTAGCATACCAGAATTGAGCTTATGAAAATACTCTTTTATATATTCGATCAAACTTATGAAAAACGTTTGGAGGCTATTTTTTAAACAAATTTCTTTGTAGATTTGGCTAGCCTTTTTCTGAGTCTTGTGTTATTTTTAGTAGCGTATGTCTTCCCCCGTCATCTATATTCCTAATTTCCATTTCTCCGGACCAATTGAATATTCCCCGTTTACTGTTGCCGAGGGGTTGTACAATTTTAAATGTTGCTTTTGTTTCTTTTTCTTTTTTAAAAGCTGTTTTCACTACATGCATGTACGTGTATTTGATACAGGTTACTTATTATTCATAACACAAACAAATGCAAAATAATTAACTCTGTCATGCTCATACTTTCCTACAGTTTATAGTGGATTTAAATTTTAATTTCACATTAAAAATATTTGGATAATTGCGTTAATTTTTTTTAAAATATTATTAGTTCTCAAAATTTAAGCGTATTTATTTTTACAGTTGTTCGAATATCTAGAAATCAAAGGAAGTTAAATTAGGGTGAATTGTTCTTCAATACCGAGAACATAAAAACAGACCTGAAATATCAAAATACTTTAAATATTTTTAAGTTATTACAAGTGTTGAAAAATATTGTCTATTTTTTCTCCTTTTTTATTGTTTATTCTGTGAATTTCTAATACTTTCATGTTTTCCTGAAATAAGAGAATCCATCATCATTCTATATCTATTAAATCTTTTGCAACCCAAACAATTTTGAAAATTTTTTCTGACCTTGTAAATGCGCGAAAGTCAATTGAATCCTATCAGATATCGTATTTACGCTAACTTTCGATGACTGAATTGAGTCGTATTACTTGGTAAACCAAGATAACTATAAAAACACGCTATTAAGTCAATGACCGGAGATTTTTCTTGGTCGAAATTCAAGGCCTAATTTTATTTTCAGTTACGTCCTTGATATTTGAATGATAGTGGGAAAAGTCTCAAAACAGAGTGGTTGAAATAGAGACTCTCAAAAGATTCTCTATCCGCTTGGCTAGAGTTTCCAGAAGCGTTTTAACTGATTTCAGTAATGGGATTTCAAAACTGGTTAAAAGATAACAGATAACGTATTTTCTTTTACTAAAATACGAATAAATTCTTCATACAATAAACTATAGATATAAAGGTTTTAAATATATTGATTGATTTGTAGACCTTAAATGTTCCCTATCTATTAACTATAAAATTAATTATTAATATATTGAGATTTAAGTAGAAAATAAGTTTTAGGAATAAGCCACTGCATTAGGCTTTTTTCTCTTTTTTTTCAGAAATGTCTGATAATGTTGGTAAAACTTTTAAAACACACTCTAAGTGTACTGGCAGAATGATTAATTGTCTGATTTCTTTGGCATCGTTATGTTGATAGTAGGTTTTCTTTTTTCTCTAACTGTATCATACAACTGAAAATACATCACATAGAAGACTCTTTTTTAGAATTTTTAAATTAATTTGATTTAATAATTTTTGACCAAAATTCAGATAAGACTTTTGGAGTTTCACCTCTCGAATAATCTATGATTCTGTTACAAAGATGTACTGTAATTTTCGGGAAATTTTCACAATAGCAAGAGATTTGCGAGTTGTGAAATTGCAAAAATCTGCTCGGATACCAGCTTTCGGGTCTGTTCTTGATTAGTCTTACAGCATGTAAACAGGACTCTATTCAGGTTATATAAGTTTTCTCTGAGTAAAAAGACGTTATATATGCCAAGAAATGTTCTTTTGTAATCAAGACACTAAAATATCAAATGGAAAATAAAATATTTAATCAATTGCACCTATACTGAGTAATACGCTTTTCATCCAGTTGTATAGATAAAATAAACCATCGGCTACTTTCATTTTCGTACTTAATAACAAAATCAGCCACTTAGGTTGCACGATAACAAAAATTTGCTTTTATAGGTTTTTATGGCACGTGTTTTTAGATGTTTTTGCATCGTAATAAGCAATATTCAAAAACCACTGTGAAATATATAGAAGCTCATATATAAGTAGCATTTTCTTGTTATGTAGCACACTGAAGATCTAGAGGACTGGTTCAGTTTACTTCTCTGACTCGCTAATTTTCCAAGTATTATTTGTTATTTCTTCTTAAAAAATAATCGGTTTAAACTTTTATTTAATCAAATTATCAATTAATAAACAATTATAGAAATTTATGAGTTAAAAGATTTGTTAAAAGAATGTTTCTGAATGTTAAAATATGTTACATTTTTACGATTTATTTTGCAGTTAATGTTAGCGTGTAACTTTCTGTTGTTGATGAACAGCATCATGTCACTTGCTGCAGAACTTGATTCTGACTTTTATGTAGAAAACTAGGATTGTTGTTGAAGCTAAGAATAGGAGAAAGTATTGTTATAATTAAGAAATTAGACTCGTTAAAAAACTGAAACCAAAATCGAAAGTACAAATTATCAACGTTAGAGATCGACTTCAGCAATCCTATGCAAAAAAATCATTTAAAAATAATTAAATGCAAGTGAGAAATTTGAAAATAACGTCCACATAGGTTTAACACTAGCTTCTGACAAGGAAGGTCTCCTTACTGGGTATACTCAGAATATTTTGAAAAAAAATACCAATTAAACTACTTATGTATGTAATAAAGGATCAGACAAATTTAGCGGCAGAATTGCAGTAGAAAGTCTGTAAAAAAATAAAATACTTTCGAGTATTTGGCGCGAAAAGACGACAGCGTCACGCGATTTGGCGAGCAGAACTTTTCCTTGCCAAAAGCAAACGATTTTAATGCAGCTGAAAATTGTTTGTTAATTGATTTTTAGAATGCGTGTAAAAAGTATTTAATGAATTTAAGCATAAACAATGAGAGAGTTTAATAAATACATTTTTTCGTATTACATATTTATGTTGCTTGTTATTTAATTTTATTACTTTAAAAAGAATTTCATACATAAAAAATGCTTTCATATATTTAAGCGTATTCAAAATAAAGGCAAGATTCATTTATCAGTTATTCATTTCAATATCAAAGAATTCGTCGTTTCCATAGCAACAAAACTGAATCGACAATGCTCAATTGGTCTTAATTTTGAGGTATTGAAACAATTTTAATTTATTTTAATTTTGTTTTAATTCATAAAATTTGATATTTAATTTTCATTATAAATATATATATATATATATATATATTTGACAGCACTATAGTTAAATCAAACTAAAACTGACAAAACTAAAGTTATTTACATTAAATTTATTAAAACAAGCTCAATATGAAACATTTTTATCTTAAAGAGTATTCGACACATAAAAGTATTTTTCGAAATTTTATTTCATCGCCAACCGATGATAAATCGCCAAATAAACGAAATTTTCATTATTTTTTATGAACGTTCTATCGAGGTTCCGCCAAAAAATGTTTTATAAACATATATATCCACATGAGAAGAACACTCTGTAATTTTTTCAGATTTTTCTGAATATACCCGTATGGAGACCTTCCTTGTGAGTTTCTTCACGAGACTAGTGTGGGCTTTTAACAGTCACGGGGTCAGTCGGTCTTTTAAGTCACGGAGAGAAACGAAAACGGTAATGTTAAGTCTACGGGACGTTATTTTCAAATTTCTTGCTCGGATTTTAATATCTTTGAATGATTATTTTGCATAGGATAACTGAAAACGATCTATAACTGGGCTAGTTTTTTCTTTTTCTATTTTGGTTATAGTTTGTTTATATTAGGATAGTTTCAATTGCAGAACCGGCTCTAAAAGTGAAAGTAATTCTTTTTTTTAAATCTGAAACCAAAATCGAAAAAGGTAAAAGCTATCCCGGTTACAGATCGTCCTCAGCTGTCCTATGCAAAAAAATCATTCAAAAATATTAAAATTCAAACGAGAAATTTAAAATAATGCCCCCATAGGTTTAACATTAGCTTGCGAGTTTCTTCGCGTGACTAGTGTAGGTTATAATAGTGCATATATTCTAGTCGTTTTTTATTTACAATTATTACTTCATCAGAAATTTACAAACGTAGTGAATGTTTGAGTAATTTCAATGCAATGAAATTACTGAAGGGGTGATTGAAGACTGAATGATTGAAGGAGCTATTTACAACAGAACGTAATTGAGAGCGCTGAATATGTAGGAAGTCCTTTTGTTTTAATTTATTAAACACACATGTATTACGGTTAAAAAAAGTTGAATATTTAAAAATATATTATTTGGTATCATCATAATTTCCAGACATAATTTTGAACTGTAAAATTCTTTTAGAACACTTTATTTGTATGCTTTAAATGAAGCTGAATTACACCCAAAAAATTTTTCATGTTTTTGAAATTTATCTGAAAGTATTCTTTGTTTACTATACAGAATATGTTCTTCCATAGATTGAAATGTTTTCTTTATAAGTTTACTTCTTTATTTTGGACTTTTATATTTCCAGAGAGTTTAAACAGTTTGGCTTAGATGTTATACATTCCCGCGGCCACCATCTTGGATTTCTTGGTGATTTTTTGTTGGCGTTTATCAATAAGGCAACCCCGACGACTGACGTATTCTGGCAACCCCGTGAAACCTAACGTGGGCTTAATTCGCTGTTTGGTGACATTTACTACTTGGCGCAAAAGGGGTTTTCACGCCAAGAAAAAATCCAAGATGGCAGTCGTGGGAATATTTAACATCTGTTCCAACAGTTTTATAAAAGAACTTTGTATTTATTTATTAGTATCAAATGAGAACAAAATTTGTCCCCCAGACGACTACCTTCTTTAGGTATTTACAGGTCTCTCGATCCCGGGCTCTCGAGTGATCTTTCTCCCTTTCTGATTTCATCCCTGTTTTGTTGTCTGCTCTTTAGGGTTTCGTTCATCTGACGAAATCCTATTCGTCTCGCTCCTCTGTCTGTCTGTCCGTCACAGAGCCCGTTCTCAGAAACTATACATGTTGGAGACTTGAAATTTTGCATACTTATAGCTGAACACCACACATCATACGACAAATCATAAAATTTTGAAAAAGTCGTACATTTAACCCTTTGGGCTCCCAAATGTGTATTTTAAACAATTCTTTATAAGTGAGCCCCTAATTAGGTTGAAGGCGTGAAATTTTGCATACTTATAGCGGAACAACTCACATCAAACGACAAATCATAAAATTTTGAAAAAGTCATACATTTAACCCTTTGAGCTTGTTCCATGTAGCGAGACATGCCGCGCCACCTATAATTAAAATCTCAGTGACTAACATCTGAAGTGAAGTGAAGTAAGCTTAAGTATTGTGGGGAGATTTGAGTGTCGGAGAAAGCGGCGGTGCGCTGCTTCTGTGTTAAATAAAGTGTTACATAAAGAAACCAGCGCCTTTAAATAATTTGTGTTAAAGTGTGAGTTATTCTTCAGGGCTCCCACATGTGTATTATAAACAATTCTTTCTAAGCGAGCTATAATTAGGTTGGAGGCGTGACATTTTGCATACTTATAGCTGAACACCTCACATCAAACGACAAACTATAAAATTTTGAAAAAGTCGTACATTTAACCCTTTGGACTCCTACATGTGTATTTTAAACAATTCTTTCTAAGTGTGCCCCTAATTAGGTTGGAGGAGTGAACTTTTGCATACTTATAGCTGAACACCTCACATCAAACGACAAATGATAAAATTTTGAAAAAGTCGTACATTTAACCCTTTGGGCTCCCACATGTGTATTTTAAACAATTCTTTCTAAGTGAGCCCTAATTAGGTTTGAGGAGTGAAATTCTGCATACTTATAGCTGAATACCTCACATCAAACGACAAATCATGAAATTTTGAAAAAGTTGTACATTTAACCCTTTGGGCTCCCACATGTGTATTTTAAACAATTCTTTTTAAGTGAGCACCTAATTAGGTTGAAGGCGTGAAATATTGCGTACTTATAGCTGGACACCTCAGACCAAACGGCAAATCATAAAATTTCGAAAAAATTGTAAATTTAATCCTTTGGGGTGTCACATGTGTATTTTAAACAATCCTTTCTAAGTGAGCCTCTAATTAGTTTGGGGGCGTGGAATTTTACATACTTATAGCTGAACACCTCACATCAAACGACAAACTATAAAATTTTTAAAAAGTCGTACGTTTAACCCTTTGGGATCCCACATGTGTATTTTAAACAATTCTTTCTAAGTGAGCCCCTAATTAGGTTTGAGGCGTGAAATTCTTCATACTTATAGCTGAACACCACACATCATACGACAAATCATAAAATTTTGAAAAAGTCGTACATTTAACCCTTTAGGCTCCCACATGTGTATTTTAAACAATTCTTCCTAAGTGAGCCCCTAATTAGGTTGGAGGCGTGAAATTTTGCGTACTTATAGCTGAGCACCTCACATCAAACGACAAATCATAAAATTTTGAAACATTCGTACATTTAACCTTTGAGGCTCCCACATGTGTATTTTAAACAATTCTTTCTAAGTGAGACCATATTTAGGTTGGAGGCGTGAAATTTTGCGTGCTTATAGCTGAACACCATCATGCGACAAATCATAAAATTTTGAAAAAGTCGTACATTTAACCCTTTGGGCTCCCACATGCGCATTTTAAGCAATTCTTTCTAACTGAGCCCTTTATTAAATTGGAGATTTGAAATTTTGCATACTAATAGCAGAACACCTGAAGCCAGGCGACAAATCATAAAATCTTGAAAAAGTCTTACGTTTAACCCTTTGAGCTACCACTTATGTATTTTAAGGAATTCTTTTTAAGAGAGCCCTTTATTAAGTTGGAGACATCAATTTTTGCATACGACCTCAGACTTCTCGACTGAATACCTCAGACTACACAACAAATCATAAAAATTTCAAAAAGTCTTATATTATTTACTCCTCCGGGCTCTAACTTGTGTATTTTAAGCAATTTTTCTAACCTCCGCCCTTTTCACGCGGGGAGCACTTTTCTAACTTTTACCGACACCCCTTTGACCATTTTTTCATATTATGCACCATAGCCTTACATATTTTTGTTCCACTTTTTACCACCAGGGACGTCTTCTTATCTCGGGTGCTATGGGCCCAACCCCCTCGACTAATATATCTACGGATAGTATGTAAAACGGAGTTTCGTTCGGATACGGGTTTGTTTAGAATAGAATGCGCCCCTGGTTGCGAAATGTGGAATTAACAGATTTTTCAAAAGGATAAAGTGTTTTGAATGGAATATTAAACGAAACCCTCTGTGCGATCTGTGATCACACTTACCCACTTGTTCTTCTTTGTTTATCCCTTTTTAGTTTGTTATTATTCTCTGTTTACTCTTGTTCATGTTTCATTTTTTACTAATACATTTTGTTCAAATTGTTCCTTTTTGTACTAATCTTGTTTTTGCTCTTTTGCTGTTAATTTAATTTTTCTTTCTTTTTTTTTTATCTTAAAAATGACAAAAAATACATCTAGTTCCTACGTTTTCTATCAAATACTAACTTTCAATGGCAATATTGCTGTCTAAGCCGGTTTTCTGCTGCCATTTCTACACACTATGGACTAAGTACCAGATCTCCACTCTAGCCGGTGATGAAGGGTGGTTGGCCCCAGTAGAAAGAGCCCAGTGTTTAAACGGCAGCAGAAAAGGAGTGGTAGCTGCCAATAATGTAACGGTGTTGGATGGTTCGCTTTCAGCTATCTCTGAGGTTGAGTTACTTGGTTGAGTTTAGCTAGGTGGTGAGGATTTCTCCATAGCGAGAAATCCTCCTTGGCTCTGCTGGAGACAGTGTCCGTGGTAAAAGTTATGAGGGTCTCGCCTTCATCTAGTGTGCGAAGACTATGGAAGTTCCACGGTCCACGTTATTAGTAAAGTGCGGGTTGATGGGGATTGGCGGAAGCCCCGATCAAACTGGAAGTAATCTGTGGATATAAAAATGAATATGGCGACAAACAAAGAGAATCAGATTATGCCTTTTGGTGCGGATTCTCTTTTAGATTGCCAAAATAGAAATAATAACTATTCTGAGGCTGTAAGGTCTCAGAATAACTCCAACGGAAGAATTAGTGCGTATGCATCAATGCTAATTTTGATCAGAGCCAAACGAAAGCTTGGGCTGATAAAGTTGAAGATCTCGCTTCCAATGTGGAATTTAAAAATGCCGATTCACGTGCAGATAAATCTTTTAAAGCAGAGGAAAGATTCATTGTTGTTAAACGGCAAGAAGGGAGTTTCGATAAGACTTTTACATTTTATATTCATAAAGCTATCCAAGGATTAGTTGGTGAACCAAAGACAATAACAACAAACTTAAAGCAATGTACATATTATACAAGTATTCCTGTCTCAGTAAATCCACATCGAAGTCTGGATACATCTCATGGAACTATCTCTGAACCTCATGTTTCTGAAGACGAAGTAGTAGAAAACCTCAAAGAACAACACGTGATTGAAGCTAGAAGAATAAAAATTTACCGTCGGGATAATCAAGTACCATCTAATCCAGTGAAAATACCTACTAAGCACATAATCCTTACTTTTAACTCACCTAATCTACCCATGTCAATAAAAGCATAATAAGTGTACGAGTTCTGTCAGACCATACATTCCAAATCCACTGCGCTGTTTTAGATGTCAGTGTTTTGGACATTCAAGAACGTCAAACCAAACTAAACTAAACCCGTGTCGTCGATGAAGCATCAAGGCCTACAGTTCTCAGCCCTGTTTACTTGACCCCTGTTTACTTATTTATGCTCTCAGATTTTCCGCAAAAATTTTTAAGAAGAAAAGGGTGTTTAGTGTTTAACTCTGGTTTCTGGACAATGGGCACTGAGATTCTATACAGCATATGTCCCGGTCAGGTGGTCAGCCGACCGTGATACCAACGGCGTTTGGTTCCCAAGCAAGCTTGGTACTCAATTTATCAACCCCGAAGTGTTGAAAGGTTGAGTGAACCTTTCCCAACCGCGAGTCGAACTCGCGACATGTAGCCAGGTAGACGGGCGTGCTGACCACTACGCTACTGGGCATCTCAAAAACATCAAGTCGGAGGTAATATCACTTGTGGGCGGTGCAACGGAGTGGGGCAAAAAAGTGTACGTTGCGATTCTCCAGCACTTTGTGTAAATTGCAGAAAAGAGCATCCATCTTATTCAAAATCCTGTGAACAGTGGAAAAAGAAAAAAAGTACAGACAATACGCGCAAAAGAGAGTGTATCATACCCTGATGACAGGAAATTAGTCGAATCCAGGACACCCAAAGTTGGGATATATGCTACAACTGTCACAAAACAGCTCATAATACCTTTCAGACTATAGCAACTGATACTGAACCACCTACAAAAATAACTATCTATACTAACTCCAATCTGATATCGAGATCAACACAATCCGCTCCCCCTAAATAATCACAATTTTTTTCTTCAAAGTCAACACAACCTATTTTTCTCAAACTACCACTACATTAATGAAACTTTCAAAATACCACTAAAACAAAATCAAATCAACAAACTAAACAATCTTTAAAACAAAACCATAGATCTCATGTGGGAAAATATAACCTACCATCAATTAAATCTACTATGCCATATGAGAATCCTGTCAAAAAGAAAAAAATAAAACATACAAAAATGATCAAATCCAAAAAATGGTGACAAAATAGACGAAACCTCTATGGTGAATAAAGACTTACCAAACCTTCACCCTGATTCGGATTTAGATGAGAACGAAAGAGCGGTATATCAAGTACCTCCGAAAAAAGTGACATACATAAATCTATCTAAAAAAGCAAAACCACAACATGACTAATATTATCTCATGTAACTGCATCGGCTATCATAATAAATATGACGAAATCCGTCCATGACCATCAACCATTGTGTTTAGCTCTACCGGAAACCCATCTAAAGCCCAATGATAAAGCGAAATTACACATTTATGCAATCTAGAGAAAATACTTTACAAGTAGCGGAAGAGCAACTGGTGGAGTGTCTCTTTTTCTTTCTCACAGTGTACTCCATACTCATGTCTCTTTCAATACAAACCTGCTACAGTCCATGTACATATAAAACGACTCATAACAATATGTATCATTTATTTACCTCCAAACCAAACTAAGCAGTCTGCACATCTTCATAATCTCCTTCTCCAACTCCGTACTCCTTACATCATTGTTGGATTTTAATGCACACAACAAAATGTAAGACAATCGTGACTCTAATTAACGTGGTGATTTAATAGAAAAATCCATTTCTGACAATGGCTCATGCCTGCTCAATAATGGTGATCATGAATATTTTCACGAGCCAACATGTACCATTCGTGTAATAGATCTTATAGTCTGCTCCCCATCAATCAATACATTTTGGAACTTCTGGGTCTCAAATGACCTGCACGGCAGTGACCATTTTCCATCGTTTATCTCAGAGACTAATCCTGACAAGGAGTCAAATAATTTTTTTAAACTCTATGACTATGGCAGAGCCAACTGGCCAACTTTCACAGATCTTGCTAAAATAACGACTGATATGATAGATGGTGATTTTAATAACTTGTATCTAAGCAATTAACAATAGCCGAAGCTTAGAACACAGACGACATTTATTGACATAAACAAAACTAAAGAATGATACAAACAATTACGATTAATTTAAGGACGATACAGTTATGACTACAGTTATTACATCTCCCCTTTCAAAAATGTTATTTAAATTCTGTTAAAGATCAAGTCTTTTTATGGGTTTTACAACTCTTCCTGATCTGGTAACAATGGGTTTGTTTTCAGTCATACTAGGAGAAGGCATACTTTGATTCTTTCCAATAGAAATATGTAATTTCTTATCAGCAGTAGAAGGTCGATTTGCCATGACAACTACGTCATTGAGGAAGTAGACGTAAATAGTAACAACGGTTTCAAACCGATCATCATTATTATTTGCGTCTGCTGACCCAAGGACATAGTTGTCATCAATCACTGATTCAAATTTTTCTATTTCCTGTACTTTACATTTGTGCTTTTATCTGCATTTCATAGCAAAATGATTTAGTTTTTGACAAACTGCATTTTTTTGCCAAAAGCGGGGCATTCATTGAATTTAAGGGAGGAGCCACAGTTTCCGCAATCATTAACCCTTTAATTCTCGCTCCCGTGATATTCACGGGCTGTGTTTTTTATTCAGATTATTTGATTCCTACCAATTTTATAAAATAATGTAATTTACTGTCCCTAACAATATTTTTTAGTTGTAGCGAAGCACTTTCAGCAGCGAGACAAATTTGCACTGCTTTATCTAAGTTGGGATCTGTATCAATCAAGAGTTTCTCGCGGACATCGTTATTTTCGATTCAGATAACTATTCGTTCGCGGAGTAATTCATCTTCGATAATGCCCAACTTACACCGAAATGCTTGTATTTTAAGACGAGTTAAAAAAATCTTTAAATCACTCACCTGATTATAGATGTATCTTGTTGAATTTATACCGCTAAATTGTATAATTTACCTTCAGGGTGAAATAGCCCTGGAATTTAACTTTGATGACCTGTAAATTTTCCTTTTCATCAGCTCCTAAGGCAAATTTTTTTATATTTGTTGTGCATCACGGCCTATACATGTCATAAAAATAGCCACTTGAACTGTCTTACTTTTCGAACTAAGCAAAACTGCTTCCGCGTATCATTCGAAGCTCTGCAGCCAGTCTTCCCATTGTTCTTCTGTATCCGCAGTAACTTGCAACGGCTTTGGTGGACATCCGATATTATGGAATGCAATTAGATTCGTATTTGAAATTAAAACAATTTAAAATAGTAACCTGATACCATGTAATAACTTGTATCTAACCAATTAACAATAGCCGAAGCTTAAAACACAGACGACATTTATTGACATAAACAAAACTAAAGAATGATACAAACGATTACGATTAGTTTAAGGACGATACAGTTATGACTACAGTTATTACATGATGCAGTTGATGATGTACTTGATAATATCACCCAATGTATTAGCAATGCTGTGGATATCAGCATTTTTAAAACAACATCTACACCTAGAAACAGGAATACATTGAGGAATAGTGAATGTCGAACAGCAAAAAAAATCAACAAAAGGTTTGGGGCATCTTCCGAAGATATCACAAAAATGCTAATTATATAGTATATAAAAAAGCAAAGTCTGAAGCTGGAAACAGTATTTTTTTGTCGCAGTATTTTTTGCCATGATGAAAGCATATGACAAAACCTGGCGACATGTTATCCTTCGCGATTTTAGGTAGCTTTCATTACAAAAAGCTACCTATTGCAGCCGTTCGGAGGAAAGCGATTTCAAAAAATTTTGGTATATTTTCATCGATCATGACCCCCACACCCCGAAACCACCCTCCGTTCAAAATTGACATATATCTGACATTTGTCACACTGTAACTCTCGTATTTATGAACCGATTTGGATGTAATTCGGTGTGTACATAGTACATACCAATGTCTCGAACGAGTTCGTTGGCCAGCTTCATCAGTCATTTTGTTTCAAAATGGCGGCCATTTAAAATTTTTAAAAAAATTTAAAATTTGAAATGTGGTACCAAAAAATTGAAAATGGAAAAATAAATATTTTTTTTCTTATGTATTTGACCTTTATACAAAGATTCCGGAGCAGTTTTTGTTTCGTCTATATCTTAATAAATGGCTGAGTTATAGCATTTTTAGGTAGCTTTCATTACAAAAAGGTACCTATTGCAGCCGTTCGGAGGAAAGCGATTTCAAAAAATTTTGGTATATTTTCATCGATCATGACCCCCAGACCCCGAAACCACCCTCCGTTCAAAAGTTTATATATATATATATATATATCTGATCTTTGTCACACTGTAACTCTCGTATTTATGAACCGATTTGGATGAAACTCGGTGTGTACATAGTACATACAAATGTCTCGACCGAGTTCGTTGGCCAGCTTCATCCGCCATTTTGTTTCAAAATGGCGGCCATTTAAATTTTTTTTTAAAAATTAAGATTCAAAATGTGGTACCAAAAAATTTTAAATTGAAACATATTTTTTTCTCATGTGTTTGACCTTAATACAAAGATTCCGGAGCATTTTTTGTTTCGTCTATATCTTAAAAAATGGCTGAGTTATAGCACTTTGAATTTCTAACTTGGCTGACATTTTGAAAGGACCTGATTTTTGTCACACGATAACAGGCGTATTTATGAATCGATTTGGATGTACCTTGGTGTATACATAATACGTACGAATGTCTCGATCAAGTTCGTTGGCCAGCTTCATCCGCCATCTTGTTTCAAAATGGTAGCCATTTAAATTTTTTTTAAAAATTTAAAATTTAAAATGAGGTACCAAAAATATTGGAAAATGAAAAAGATTTTTTCTGTATGTGTTTGACCTTAATACAAAGATTCCGGAACAGTTTTTGTTTCTTTTATACCTAAAAAAATGGCTGAGTTATAGCATTTTGAATTTCTATTGTGGCTGACATTTTGAAACAACCTGATATTTGTCACGCGATAACAGGCGTATTTATGAACCGATTTGGATGTAACTTGGTGTGTACATAGTACATACCAATGTCTCGACCGAGTTCGTTGGTCAGCTTCATCCGCCACCTTGTTTCAAAAGGGCTGCCCTTTTTATAAAAATTTAAATTTTAAATTTAAAATAAGTTATCAAAAAATTGAAAAATGAAAAAGATTTTTTTTATCTGTTTGACCTTGATACAAAGATTCCGGAGCAGTTTTTGTTTCGTATATATCTTAAAAAATGGTTGAATTATAGCCCTTTGAATTTCTAGCATGGCTGACATTTTGAAACGATCTGATATTTGTCACGTGATAACACGCGTATTTATTAACCTATTTCGATGTAAGAAGACATGTGGATAGTATATCGTAATGTCTCGACCAAGTTCGCTGGCCAGCTTCATCAGCCTTCTTGTTTCAAAATGGAGGCCATTAAATTAAATAAAAAAAATTATTTAAATTGAGGTGCAAAAGAATTAGAAATTGGAAAAGGTTTCTTTCTTAAGTATTCGACCATGATATAAGGATTCAGGAGCATTTTTTGTTTGTCTTTATCTTAGGAAATGGCTCAGATATAGCAGTTTGAATTTTTAATGTGGGTGACATTTTGAAAAATCTGATTTTTTGCCTGCGACAGAACTTGTATATATCAACCGATGCCGATGTGAGTGAGCATGTGCACAGGATTTACTAAGGTCTCGACCAAGTTCACTCGTTAGCCTCATCCAGGATGTTGTCTTACTATGGCAGGAACTTCAAGATATCGCCGAATTTGGCAACCAAATATAAGTTACTTTAAATAAAAGCAGCTTGGATAAAGCTGACTAATTTCGCGAAATTCTCATTCATAATGATTTAATGTTGATAAAGATTAGAATTGAATCTCCTATAATTAGTTTCCACTAAATTGAGCTTCATGTGTTTGAATAATATAAGCTTGCTTTTTAAAAATAAGGAATATGAAAGATACCTCTTCCTCCCGGCACTGGCCGGAAGGACTTTTGAATTTCTAGCGTGGCTGACATTTTGAAACGTCCTGAATTTTGTCACGCGATAAAAGGACCCGACCCGATTTGGATGTAACTTCGTTTATACATAGTACATACCAATGTCTCGACCGAGTTCATTGGCGAGCTCCATCCGCCATCTTGTTTAAAAATAGCGGCCATTTAAATTTTTAAGAAAAATTTAAATTTGAAATGTGGTACCAAAAAATTGAAAATTGAAAAAATATTTTTTTCTTATGTGTTTGACCTTGATAAAAAGATTCGGGAGCAGTTTTTGTTTCGTCTATATCTTAAAAAATGGCTGAGTTATAGCATTTTGAATTTCTAGCGTGGCTGACATTTTGAAACGTCCTGATTTTTGTCACGTGATAACGGGCGTATTTATGAACCGATTTGGATGAACCTTGGTGTGTACATAGTACATACAAATATCTCGACCGAGTTTGTTTTCCAGCTTCATCCGCCATCTTGTTTCAAAATGGAGGCCATTTAAAAAATTTTTAAAAATTTAAATTTAAAATGAGATACCAAAAAACTGGAAAATGAAAAAGATTTTTTTCGTATGTGTTTGACCTTAATACAAAGATTCCGGAGCAGTTTTTGTTTCATCTATATCTAAAAAATTGGCTGAGTTATAGCATTTTGAATTTCTATTGTGGCTGACATTTTAAAACGACCTGATTTTTGTCACGCGATAACAGGCGTATTTATGAACCGATTTGGATGTAACTTGGTCTGTACATAGTATATACCAATGTCTCGACCGAGTTCGTTGGCCAGCTTCATTCGCCATCTTGTTTCAAAAGGGTTGCCATTTAAAAAAAATTTAAACTTAAAATGAGGTATTAGATGTAAATTTCCAACTGGGCGAAAAATGTCCGGGCCAGGATTCGAACCCGGGATCTCCTGGCTGAAGCCGCCAGTGCTCTGCCATCTGAGCTATTCCGGACGATTCTGGTCGAACTTTTTCACCCAGCTAACCTTGATTATTACAGCATCTGGTCTGAAACCTGGTTCAGCTCAACTGAATAAATCTCAGGTAATAGAACTCCAGAAATCGCTGGATACGAAATTACACTAGATTAATATTAACACAATTATTCTTATTGGTAAACAAATCATATTAGATGTAAATTTCCAACCAGAATCGTCCGGGATAGCTCAAATGGCAGAGCACTGGCGGCTTCAGCCAGGAGATCCCGGATTCGAATCCTGGTCCGGACATTTTTCGCCCAGTTGGAAATTTACATCTAATATGATTTGTTTACCAATTAGAATAATTGTGTTAATATTAATCTAGTGTTAAAATGAGGTATTAAAAAATTGGAAAATGAAAAAGATTTTTGTTGATATGTTTGGCCTTGATACAGAGATACCGGAGCAGTTTTTGTTTCTGAAAATTTGTTCTTTTGTTTATATCTTAAAAAAATGGTTGAATTATTGCACTTTGAATTTCTAGCATGGCTAACATTTTGAAACGATCTTGTATTTGTCACGCGATAACACACGTATTCGCCTATTTTGATGTAAGAAGGCATGTGGATAGTATATATCAATATCTCGACCAAATTCGCTGGCCAGCTTCATAAGCCATCTTGTTTCAAAATGGCGGCCATTAAATTAAAAAAAATTATATTTAAAGTGAGGTGCAAAAAAATTAGAAATTGAAAAATGTTTCTTTCTTAAGTATTTGACCTTGATATAAGGATTCAGGAGTATTTTTTGTTTGTCTTTATCTAAAAAAATGGCTCAGATATAGCAATTTCAATATCTAATGTGGGTGACATTTTGAAAAATCTGATTTTTTGCCTGCGACAGCACTCGTATATATATCAATCTATTCCGATGTGAGTGAGCATGTGCACAGTAATTACTAAGGTCTCGACCAAGTTCACTGGTTAGCCCCATCCACCATGTTGTCTTAAAATGGCAGGCACTTTAAGAAATCGCCGAATTTGGCAGCCAAATATATGTTACTTTAAATAAAAGCAGCTTGGATAAAGCTGACTAATTTCGCGAAATTCTCATTCATAATGATTTAGTATTGATAAAAATTAGTATTGAATCTCCTATATTCGGTTTCCACTAAATTGAGCTTCGTGTGTTTGAATAATATAAGTTTCTTTTTTTAAAATAAGGAATATGAAAGCTACCTCTTCCTCCCGGCACTGGCCGGAAGGACTTTTTTAACTTGGTTTTTCGTGGAAGCCTGCCGATTTTTATTAAGAATTTACTTGCCATTCAACTTTTTCAAGTTCGTATTGGTGGAATTTTGTCTAACTTTTATAATGAAGAAGATGGGGTACCTTAGGTTAGCGTCTTGAGTGTGACTTTCTTTGAAATTAAAATGAATGATGTATTTAATCAATTTCCGCCATAAGTACATGGTTCTTTATACGTTGTCAACTTTAAAATTGTGTGTAAAAGACATGACATGCGTTTTATCGAAAAAAAATTACACATTTCTATCAACCGTATTATAAAATGTGAGTGCAGGAAACTGTCGGAACCATGCCGATGCGATGCGAACCACTCTGGTTTGCGAATCGACCGTAGCTAAACACCATGTTAGGCTTAATGAAAAACATATCCTAACATATGACAGCTAAATGGTAATTTTTTCTACTTGAAATCATGTCTGTTCCGCATATTTTCACATAAAACATGTGTATCATAACCATTTATAATGTAATAAGTTCTAAATTAAAATCAAGCTATTATAAACATAGAAGTCAGATCTAAACAAACGATACTGTTGCCATTCCCATTCAAATTCCAGAAAATCTACAAACAAATGAATGACCCTCTTCATTTAAAAAAATACAGGTTAACGCCGATGCTGGTCTTAAAATATTTGTAAAAGTATATAAAAAGTTTAAGTATTTTAACTTTGTTTAAAACCTTCAAAAACTATCCAATTTAGTTCTAAATTTAAGGGCCAAATCAACAACATAAAGTTCTAAATTAAAAATAACGGATAACTATCGCCATCTGGTGGAGAAAAGATATAACTTTAGCTCTATGAAGGTCCGTGCAAGCAAACTGCATTACATGTATTTTTATTTTATTCAGAATGATTATTCTTTTGCACAATTTCAGATTTCCTGTGACATTTGTTTTCTGTCTTATATGGCAAAGTAAAAATTATCCCAATTGGAATATCTAAAACTTTTAAATGCATTTACAATAAAAAATTATTTCAATGGCACTTTAGCATTATTTAAAGGGACAACATTTTCTGTACCGAAAGCTGCGAGCAGAGCCTCTGTAGGCCGTTTTAATTCCCAATAAATTAGGAGCTTATGTTTCTTGCTAATTCCTTTGGCGCCAACTTTCCGTTGTAACATATTTTAATTATCTTGCAGATAAAATTATGAATTTTAACATAGTTTGTAGCGAAAAAAAAAGTCACGCTAAACAACAAATTTTTTACAAGCATTTACCTAAACAAGCGTTTTCGTCATAGAATGGGTAGCTGGAAATGGCGTGTTGAAGCGCTGGTGACTAAATTGTAGTTTACATAATTTCTTTGTTCTAATCATAAAAAAAAATAAAGAATAATATTTTTTGATTAACAAAATGCATGATGCATCTTTAAGTCAGAAAAATATTTTTTAACTATTGTTCTGAAGATTTATCATTCGCTTTCCGTCATTTTTGACGGGGATTATATACTAGTGGACAAATAAAAATTGTTTTATTATTTCTCAGGACAAAACTTCTTGCGTGCATTTCTGTAGATTCAGGGGTCTGCATCCATACCCTGAAACTGTCATAGCATCTCAGATTGTTTCTGTTGGCTGCCTCCACTTTCTGACCTTATATTTTGACAAAAAATATCAGTTTCTTGTCACATATCTTACAATTACATAAAAAATGCGAACAACCGCTTAATTTAGTTAAGGTGCGTTTTGTTCCTTTTACGTTTTTACGTTTGTTGCTTTTATACTGCTACTGAGCATTGCATTACACAAATATATCACCAAAAGTTGTTATCTAGGCTTTAAAAGACGTTGGTACAGTCGTGGAAAAAAAAAGTAAACACACCCTACTAACTCCTCAACAAATCATCGTAGACGAAACTGGACGTTACTGGTATCGAACGATTGGAAATAAAGTGTACTTTTAAATGATGTATATAAAATTTTCTTAGGGGTCATCTACATATTAAAACGAATCGAAACTTCATTTTTTTTTCAATGGCAATACCCAATTTTAACGCGATATTTCAAATCTTCGGTTCAAACTATGCCTAGACACCAAATTTCAAGTCATTTGAATGATAAGTTTTTGAATTATAAACATTCAAAATTAAGTGCTTCTAATGTTAAATTGCATTTTCATATTTTTATTTATATCTCCTGAAATTGTGCTCCTAATGTGCTAATTTTTTTTTGTAGCAGTAATACTAATATACCCAAACATAAATAAGCTGAATTTGCAATTTTTATAATTTTATGATATGAATTATGAATTATGAAATTAATATTCGAAAAAATCATGAATTGCAACCTACAATTTTTTTGATGTATTTAGATTTATTAAGTCCTGCTTTATGGAAAACCAAAATTTCACATTTTTCTTCCAAGTAGTTTTCAAATTATGCTTAAAAAACGGCAAAATGATGATTTAAAGGGCCGTCTAAGATGGAAGCGAGTAGACATTTTGAAATTTATTCTGCTGTACTGTAATCTAACAGGCTTCATTGATTCCTGTGGCGCTTAAGGTGCCTTGATCAAGAAAGGGGCTCTCTCGGTTAACAATCGAGTACGGAACTTCAATTTGGATACAGTCCTTAAAATACGCTCGTGTTAAAATAATTAATTTCTCGGAAACTTATGGTACGAATTGCATAAAAATTTGTTTTTCCGCTAATTGAAGGGGGTAGAATTCATTTATGCTGTCAGAATTGTGTACTGCCATTGAAAAAACAAAATTTGGGTTCGTTTTAATATGTAGATGGTCCCCTAAGCAAATGTTATATATATCATTTAAAAGTAAACTTTATTTTCAATCGTTCAGTAACAGTAAATTTCTTCTACGATAATTTGTTGAAGAGTTAGTAGGGGTGTTCACTTTTTCCCCACGACTGTACATAGTGTACGCCGCCCCATTCATCATGTGTGTCCAAAACGTCCGTGTCTTTAAGGGTTAATCTCTCTACTAGTTTGCATTGAGTGGATCTTTCAATATGCTGCCCTTCTCTTTAAAAGTAAATTAAAAGCCTATCTGGAAAAACGCGGCACGGACCAAGGCAACGTTGCACCTTTGCGACCTTCTTTTGAAGCGGGCTTAGCACGATGCCAATTTTAAACTTTAAACAAGGGTTTTGCTTTAGACACACTCTGAAAAAAAGGATTATTAATACGCTGAATTTAGTTATATAAAATGTCAAATGAAGTTTAAACATGCGCTACTTTTATTGTCAGTACCGAATTAAGTTCAACGTAAACAGATTAGGATAAGATTATAAAAAGAGTCATACAGAACAGCAATATTTGATATTATTTAGGCTTCATATCTCTTTGAATTTTTATGGTGTACTGATTCATACTTTTCTAGTATATACACAGGTATATCCAACCCCACACTGTATAGTTTTTTACAAAATCTTATTATTCTTTTAGCAACGAGTTTTTTAAATAATACAGTTAATAATTCACATATTTACTGTACGGAAACCTCTGAGCGCAAGTAATACTCGCACTTTACCGTTTATTTTTATTGATAGTTGAATAGCTTTTGTGATTACGCTCTGATCTACATAAAAACTTGTCCATGTGGCAATACAATTTTTTTTAATCTAATTTTTAAATGATAAAAATTTTCATTTTTTTCCGGGGAGAGGGTCGGATTTTGTATGCAAATTTCGTAAAGCTGATATCTTAAATCTTTTCCGACATTACACTGATTGTAATGAAAGCTTTGATCTTTTAGAGTAGGACAAGAATAAAAACACAAAATATATTTAACAAAATACCGGAGTAACTTTTTTCTCAGTGTTATTAAAGTAGAATATTTATTTTTTTACTCATAGTTAAATAGCTGTTGTGATTATCAATATAAAATTGCCTATGTGGCAATATAAAATAAAAAAAATCTAATTTTTAAATTATATGAATTTTCTTTTTTTTTGGGGGGGGGGGGGGTAAGGGGATTTTATTTGCAATTTTCGTACATCTGATATTTTAAATGTCTTTCAACATTCAACCGAGTGTAATAAATATTTTGAAATTTTAGAGTAGGGCTTTATTATAATATATTGTATATAATTTGTAATATATAATATATAATACATTGCTGGACAAAACTTAAGGACCACTGTTATTTTCAACGATTACAGTTAGAAATAGATCCGCAGCAGCGCGTGTAAATTTGCATGAATGCGGGGTGTACTCTGTTTTGTGAAACTTATGCAAATTTTGTACTTCCACTTTTGTCAATCACGTGACAGCAGAGATAAGAGATTTTAGGCAATCGGCGGGTGCTGTGAGTTACCATTAGATCTAAAAATTTAAGGTGATGGAGTGAAGCTTGAACATTAAAATTTTGAACATGTCTTCGAAGCATCATTTAGATGATATTACTCGTGGCAGAATAATCAAAAAGTTGGAAGAAGGATGCAAAATGAGAGATGTTGCCCGTGAATTTAACACAGTTTTGTCGCGCACAGTTTTGTTTCTAGGCTATGGACGGCATTCCAAACGAGTGGAATATGTACTAAGTGCACGGGAGAGGGTCGTGCTAGCAGTACGACGTCCCAAGAAGATCGCTATATTGTTATTTCGGCAAAAAGGAACCGTCGCAGCACAGCAGGTCAATTAGCAAATCAACTTTGTGCTGCCACAGGAAATAAAATATCGCGGAAAACTGTTGCAAGACGTTTGAAAAAGGATGGAATATACGCCCGAAGACCTGTTGTGTGTGTCCCACTGTCGAGACACCAACGTAGTGCCGTTTACAGTGGTGCCGTATGCATCGCGATTGGACTTATGACGACTGGTCTACCGTGCTCTTCTCAGATGAGAGTAGGTTCAGTCTATCGTCTGATTATAGTCGTAAACTGATATGACGCGAGATGGTAGTGCTTACTGTTGCGAAAATATTCTAGAAAGAGATCGATATGGGACTTCAAGTATCATGGTGTGGACAGGCATAATGTTCAATGGCCGCACGGATCTCTATGTGCATGACCAAGGGTCCATATGACCGGTAGACGGTACATTGAAGACGTCCTGCTTCCACAGGTTCAACTTTTTCGAGGTGCTGTCGGCGAAAAGTTTCGTTTTATGGAAGATAACTCACGTTATCGTCGCACACAATCTGCACAAGATTGTCTTGAGGCCAAAGATATCCATCGCATATACTGGCCAGCACGTTCCCCTGACCTGAATCCCATTGAAAATGTATCGGATGCCTTGGGGAGACGTATTGCTGCTCGACAATTTCCTCCCACAGACAAGGAAACTCCGTGTAGTGAAGGAAGAATGGGGCAATTTGCCTCAACAGCTACTGAATCATGTGTTCTAAGTATGCCACGCCGCACAGTGGGACTTTTTGACGATCTAGGTGGACAAATTTATTTCATTGAAGGTTAATTAGTTTTGCTGTTTTTTTTAATGCATCACTAATAAAATACTCAAACAGTGATAAATATATGGTTATTAAACAACAATGTCTAAAAATAAAAATACAGGGTTCCCACTAAAGTTCGTTTCCACCCGCTTAACTGCCGAACGACTGCATCTATATTCATAAACGTGGTGACTAGTTATAGTAAAGAGGCTATGCGCTACTAGATGAGACCGCTTACAGCGCCACCTGGTGCAAAATGGCGGCATTAACGTTCCTATCGCGAAAACTGTTCGAAATATGGGATAAAAGTGAATGACAAATTTGTAGAGCATCCTCGATTTAGTTCAAAATGACACCTTGTGAACATGAATGCTAAATGAATCTCATTTTCGAGATAGGAATACTAACTCAGCTGTTTTGCACTAGGTGACGCGGGAAGTGGTGTCATCTGGTAGAGCATAATCATTTTACTATACCTAGACACCACTTTTATGAGTATAGCTGCAACCGTTCTTCAAGTAAGAGCGATGGAAGGACTGTAGTGGGCACCCTGTATAATGAATTACAAAAAATGCATTAAACATACTTATTTTGCAATTAACTAAAAAACAATTTAATTCACACATGTAAGTTAAGGGGTCTCAGGACACTTAAAGCTTTAAAATTTTCGAAATTTTAATTTTTTTAGATGTTAAACTCCTATCTTTTCTGAACATTTTGATATAATTGTTTCCTTGAAATTCCTATTAGAACTGACGTTATGGCTTTTACATTTATATACGTTCAATAGCTGAAGCGTCGTTTCGGAAACTTTGAAGCCATTTTTCTCCAAATGACGTTTTTGGGCATAATGCGCACGATATCTCAAAAACTTATGAATATTTTTTCATGAAATTTTCAAAACATATGTTTCATGTTAGTCTGTATAAACTGAACCTAAAATTGCCCTTTTATTGTTCAAAACAATATTTTTTTATGTAATTATACTGTTGAAATTTTCATAATTTTGCATTAGCTAAATACAACTTTGTATTAAAAATATAAAAAAGCTTTAAATACAAATTTATTTAGGTTCAGGGTAATTATTACAATCTGAAGTATAAGTAGGCACCAAAATTTTTATTCTAGTTGCAATAATTATTTTGTAATCGCGCGCGTAAGCTGTTATGCCGATTTTTTGCTCGTCAAATGTCTAACAGTTTGGAGCCCCCTGTAAATGCTAATTCTGCATCTTATAATTTTTTAAATACATGAAATGAAAGAACATACTTATATATTTTATTCTAATTAAAATTGTGTCTTAAAATCAAATACATTTTAAGATATTAAATGTTGAAAATGGTCTTTTTTTTTTCATTTTTTCCAATTTTAAGAGTCCTGAGACCCCTTAACATTCATTTCTTTTTTGTATTTTTGTCTACTCAGAATTTCTCGAGAAATTTGTGTAGTCATCCTGAAAAATAAAATTTTTAAGATAAAATCATAAAAAAATTTAATGTTTTGTGGTACCCTGTAAAACATATAAATGCTACCAAAATTATTTTAGGTTGAAAATATGCAGTTGAATGAATAAATAACCTATATAAATTTTATTCAATTTGAAAAAAAAATTTCTGCATATAGACAGTAATGTATTCGAATTTTTTATGTGTCCCTGTAAAAAAAATACAACTGTTACGCACTTTGCTTTCAATTTTTAAAATGCTATTGTGTATCTCAATAACCTATAGTAATTTTGTAGAAATTTAATTAAAATTTCAGCTTTTTAGCAACAATCTTTCCGCGATTTTTTGTGTGGCCTGTAAAAAACGCATCATTTCTACGTTCGTAAAATTATAATTAATAGAATTGTCATCGGAAAAGCACATGTAAACAAAGTTTCAGCTCAATCAGATAATTGAAAGCGGTTTAAAATTGTCTTGCAAGATTTGAAATAATCTTTTATGTGGCCCTGTAAAAAAATCGTAACTGCTATTTTCCATACATTAAAATAATATTGCATTGTCATCAGAATTACATATCCTGAACAAAGTTTCAGCTCAATCAGATTATTGAAATTGGTTGAAAATTAATTTGCAAGTTTTAATCTAAATTTTTCTGAAGCCCTGTAGAAACAGTATTTTAAACAAACTTCTACGTTCTTTAAATCGTAATAATATTGTATTTTCAATCAAATTACAGAAGTATTCACTGTTTCGGCTCAATAGGATAATTAAAAGTGATTTAAATTTGATTTGCAAGATTTGAACTAAACATACATACATGCTCTGCAAATTAATATGATGTTTGTTTATTTAAGAAAACTTACTGATCTGCAGCTATCTGCAGGAGTTTAATTTTTCAATACTTTAGGAATGGCACTTTGATTTAAAAAAATGCTTATTGCTGAATAATACTGAATAATTTGTTAAAAGTCAAGATGAAATTAGTAAACAAGATCAAGGATCATACAGAATTTCAGACTTTGAAAAAAGCGGTAAAGCGGGTTTAATATCGCTTATTTTCAACTAAAAATGGGTTAAGTCTGACCTTGACAAAGCTGTGACATTAGATCAGCAAACTCATGCTTTCAAATAAAACAGAATAGTCACGACGTGCTTTCAAACTTAGTGAAAACTAGTGCAAGTTTTGAAACTCCCTCAAACCAGCTGCGCAAATGGCTACTTTACAGTCACAATTAATCGACACCTCTTATTTTTTATGCCAAAACTAGTACGGATCTCGAAAACACAAACATTCAGCTACCAGTACACGCGGTTTTGTCAAATTCGAGATAATCAGAAAAATTGATTTTGTCCACCTAGTTCATCAAAACGTCCCACTGTGCGCCATGTTGAAAGTTGTCTCGCAGTACACGGTGGCCACATCCCTTATTGATATGGCACTGACGATTGTTAATTGTGAGCATTTTTCTTACTTTGTACAGTCATGTTTTCGGACAATATTCACGTTTCAGAAAAAGAACCTCTATTAATACCCTGTGTACACCCTTTTAACGAAATTTTTATATTAAATACTGTGTAATATTCTGTTAATACTATTGTTTAGTTCTTGACCAACAATCTCACGTAGATTCTCATTTACGTGTACATTTCTTCTTGGTCCTTAAGTTTTTTCCACCTGTGTATACATATATATATATCCATGTACCTTAAAAGCCCTTAATAACAGACACTTTTGGGCCCCGGAATTTGTCCGATAATCGGAAATGGCTGCTTTTGTGATGTAAAAATATACAAATATGTATGCTTTGCGGATTAAAAAAGTATTCCCTAAATAGAGGTGTCCGCTATTCGGGAATGTCCATTAACCTCCACAACAGATACTCCCGAATACCGGACATCTCTATTTAGATAGCCATAATGCAGGGTTGCATTTTTTGCAAAAGAACTTCTTGATTAAAGCATGAGCATACTGGACAGTGCCCTGTCCCCCTGCGATTTTAGTGCCTGTGCAATATCTGTAAAGCTTAAATTTTAAATCTGTTTTGAAATTGTACTGATTATAATCAATATTTTCAACTTTTAAAGTAAAATAAGATTAAAAACAAAACAAAAAAATCTAATATTTAGATAAATGTTTTTTGTTTTTAATTTTGTTCTACTCCTGAAGTTCAAAATATTGATTACAATCGGTACAATGTCGTAAAAAATTAAAATTATCGGCTTTGCGAAAATTGCATACTAAAATTGGGAGAACCAAAAAAATCAAGCTGTATGGGAGGTGGAAAGGACAGGACCGCAGTCAAATATTTTCCAGGATTCAACGTAGTCAAACATGGCTACGTATGACGCTTGCAAAAAAATGGATGCGATTGAGACGTTTGAAGTGTCTGAAATTCAGACGCAAAAAGTGTCTGAAAATTGAACACTCCGCTTCAGACACTTAAGTGTCTGAATTTCAGACATTTTAATTTACAGATATAGATATATATACAAATGGGTCTAAAAGTGGAGATTACGTTCGCTGTGGCATCGTTTGTGAAATTACTTTTATTACCTATCGCTCATCAATCTCAGTATTTAATGCAGAATTATTTGCAATAGAAAGGGCTATGTTATACATATCATCTCATCATCATGCATCTTTTATCATTTATAAATATTCTAAAAGTTCCAAAGATGCTATAAAATCAAATATACACCATCCCTTTATTTGATCCATTTTTAAACTTTTTAGCCAACTTATCGGGTGTGGTTATAATATACTATTTTATTGGGTGCCTAAACACATGCGTATTCCAGGTAATGAAAAAGCAGACAAGGCCTCAAAACGTGCTCTTAACCCATCGAATTCCATTTATGGATGTTAAATATATCATTAAATGTTTTGTTCATAATAAATGACAGCACAGTAGGGATATTTAATACAATAACAAGGGTCATCATATTAAACCAACAATTGCAGTATAAATTACCTAAGGATAACTGATATTCTATTCACTCTTCTGAGAATTCGACATTCAAGGATCACTCATAAAAATCTATTACTTCGTCAGGACGTATCCATGTGTCCACATTGTCACTCTGATCTCTTGACTATACATCATCTGGTAACTGACTGTCCGGGCCTGCGTGCAAAAAGACATTCGTCTGACATCATGGGTGTACCCAAGGGGGGCTGATGGGGCTACAGCCACCCCCCCCCCCCGAAATTTCCGAAAATGATATTAAAAAATGCTGAATTATTTTATTTCTTTTTTGGAGAAAAATTTAATTTTTTTCAATCATACAGCGGATTAACCATTCTCATTAGTCCCATATTAGTCCACATTGACACCAAAGAAGAGAAAGGGAGCTGATGGGGTTAAAGTCCCCCACCCCTCCTCCCAAAATAGTCGAAAAAGTAAATGAAAAAGTGTTTTTCCTTACTTTTAGGTAGCTTTCATTACAAAAAGCTACCTATTGCAGCCGTTCGGAGGAGAGCGATTTCAAAAAATTTTGGTATATTTTCATCCATCATGACCCCCAGACCCCGAAACCACCCTCCGTTCAAAAGTTGATATATATATATATATATATATATATATATATATATATATATATATATATATCAATGTTCTAACATTATTTAAACTCTTAGTTTAGTTTAAATAATTTAGCTAATAGAACATATTGTATGCTTTTAAATTTTATTAACAATAGTTTTAAATACTTTGTGTGATTTATATTAGGTTTATAATTCTCTATATATAAGGATTTGTTTGGTTTTGCTGTTTAAACAGTTATTTACATTCAAAAGCTTGCAAATTTTTATCTTGCGATAGATGTTTAATATAATTATTAATAGATGGCAGCACTAAAATTGTATCTTTCATATTGCTCTTATTTTTAATTTTTCTAGCTCCATTTTAGTTATATTTTATACACCAGGGTGTATTTATAGCTAAATTTTGACGATATTGTTAAACTGTTATCTATTAATTTAATAGTGCATTTTAAATAATGTAATTAATTTCTATATATTTTATATTAGATTAAATTTGTTTTACAAGGTATTTCAAATATTATTTCAAAATGTATTAACTGCATCCTTTGGTATCATTTACTGTGATTTCTTAACTGTTTTATTCACCTTAATCTTTTTGATATACTGGAAGACATGTGCACGTGGATTTTTGTAAAATACTGAAATATTAATCGGTATGGTGTTTATTATTTCTATTTTATATCCTATAAATATTTAAATACGTTTTATTGATTCTTCCATTTCATATTATTTGTTTCTATTCTGCTTTCATTTTTAATCAATTCACTTGATTTTAGTGGTTGTTCGGGCACAGGGGAAAATTAATTTTAGCTTTAGCTTATTTCTCCCACAGAAAACAACCATTTTGCTTATATCATTGAATTCTGTGCCCTCGATAACGTAATTCAATGTATAAGCTTTTCAATTTTTGTCGGTGTCCACTTTTTTCTTTTTTCTTCCATTATAATTCTTATAATATTTTTTTTTAATACTTACAGCTTTAATTCATAATAATTGACGGTGGCAGGTTATGTTTAATTAATGGTAATATATATATATATATATATATATCATCTGATCTTTGTCATACTGTAACTCTCGTATTTATGACCCGATTTGGATAAAATTTATGTGTATATAGTACATACCAATGTCTCGACCGAGTTCGTTGGCCAGCTTCAACAGCCATCTTGTTTCAAAATGGCGGCCATTTAAAATTTTAAAAAATTTTTAAAATTTAAAATAAGGCACTAGGAAATTCGAAATAGAAAAATATTTTTTTCTTATATGTTTGAGCTTGATACGAAGATTCCGGAACATTTTTTGTTTCGTCTGTACCTTAAAAAATGGCTGCGTTATAGCATTTTGAATTTCTAGCATGACTGACATTTTGAAAAGATCTGATTTTTGTAACGCGATAATACGCGTATTTATGAATCGATTTGGATGTGACAAGGCATTTGCATAGTACACAGCAATGTCTCGACCGAGTTCGTGGGAAAACTTCATCCGCCATCTTGTTTCAAAATGGCGGCCATTTAAAAAAATTTTAAAAATTTAAAATTTAAAATGAGGTATAAAAAAATTAGAAATTGGAAAAGATTTTTTCCTTATGTGTTTGAACATGATACAAAGATCCCGGATCATTTTTTGTTTCGTTTATATCTTAAAAAATGGCTGAGTTTTAGCACTTTGAATTTCTAATATGGCTGACATTTTGGAACGATCTGATTTTTGTTACGCGATAATACGCGTATTTATGAACCGATTTCGATATGACAAGGCATGTGCATAGTACATAGCAATGTCTCGACCGTGTTCGTGGGCCAACTTCATACGCCATCTTGTTTCAAAATGGCAGCGATTTAAATATTTAAAAAAAATTTTAATTTTAAAATGAGGTATAAAAAAAACTAGAAATTGAAAAAGATTTTTTCCTTATAAGTTTGAGCTTGATACAAAGATTCCGGAGGATTTTTTGTTTCGTTTATATTTAAAAAAACGGTTGAGTTATAGCACTTTGAAATTCTTGTGTGGCTGACATTTTGAAACGATCTGAATTTTGTCACGCGATTACACGAGTATTTATGAACGAATTGGATATAACTTGTTGTGTACATAGTACATACCAATGTCTCGATCGAGTACGTTGGCCAACTTCATCCGCCTTCTTGTTTCAAAATGGCGGCCATTTAAATTTTTTTAAATTTTAATTTAAAATGAGGTACAAAAAAATTAGAAATTGAAAAAGATATTTTTCTTATGTGTTTGACCTTGATACAAAGATCTCGGAGCATTTTGCGTTTCGTCTATATCTTAAAAAATGACTGAGTTGTAGCACTTTGAATTTCTAGCATGGCTGACATTTTGAAACTATCTGATTTTTGTCACGCGATAACACGCGTATTTATGAACCGATTATGTTGTTACAAAGCATATCCATAGCACATAGCAATCTCTCGGCCGAGTTTGTTTGCCAACTTCATCCGCCATCTTGCTTCAAAATGGCGGCCATTTAAAAAAAAAAATTGTATTTAAAATGAGGTACAAAAAAATTAGAAATTGAATCTTTTTTTTTTTATGTGTTTGAGCTTGATGCAAAGATTCCGGAGCATTTTTTGTTTTGTCTTTATCTTAAAAAATGGCTGAGGTATAACAGTTTGAATTTCTAATGTGGGTGACATTTTGAAAAATCTGATATTTTGCCTGCAACAGCACTCGTATTTATCAACGATTTAGATGTGAGTGAGCATGTGCACAGGAATTAGTAAAGTCGCGACCAAGTTCATTGGTTAGCTTTGTTACACCCATTATGTTGCTTTAAAATGACGGGCACTTCAAGATATCGCCGAATTTGGCGACTAAATGTAAATCACTTTAAATAAAACCAGCTTAGAAAACGCGACTAATTTCGCGAAATTCTCATTCATATTCAGTATTGACAAAAATCAGTATTTAATTTTCTATAATCGGGTTCCACTAATTTGAGCTCCGTGTGTTTGAATAATATAAGCTGGCTTTTAAAAATTAAGGAATATGAAAGCTACCTCTTCCTCCCGGCACTGGCCGGAAGCACTTTTTTTAGATAAATCTGTAATTTTTTTCTTCTGTCATACAGTGAAATAGCTATTCTCGTTAACACCATATTAGTCCACATTGACATCACACCATACCCAAAGATGGGGAAGGGGCTGATGGAATTGTAGCCCCCTCCTCTTAAAATAGACGTAAATGAATTTAAAAAAGAGTGCTGATTTTTTTTCTTTTTGTTTGAGATAAATTTGCAATTTCCCCCCTATCATTCAACAGACTAGCCGTTCCCTTCGCTTTAGTTCCATATTAGTCCACATTGACACCAAAGAAGAGAAAGTGGGCTGATGGAGTTACAGCGCCACCCCCCTTTCCCAAAATAGTCGGAAAATTAAATGAAAAAAGCGTTTATTCCTTACATTTTTAGATAAATCTCAAATTATCTCTTCTGTCATACAGCAAAATAGCCATTCTCGTTAACCCCATATTAGTCCACATTGACATCACACATCACGGGATACCCAAGGATGGGGAGGGGGCTGATATAGCCCCCTCCCCGAAATAGTCAAAAATGAAATGAAAAAGTGCTGATTTTTTTTCTTTTTGTTTGAGGGAAATTTATATTTTTTCACCTGTCATCCAAGAGACTAGCCGCTCTCTTCTCTTTAGTTCCATACTAGCTCACAGTGACACCACATTATACCCAAAGATGTGAAAGGGGCTAATAGGGTGCCTCCTCCCAAAATAGTCAAAAATGAAACGAAAAAAATGCTGATTTTTTTTTTCTTGTTTGAACTAAATTTGTAATTTTGTTTTCTGGAATCCTTATTTTTTTTGTTGAGATAAATCTCTAATTTTTCTTCTGCCATACAGTGAAATAGCCATTCTTGTTAACCCCATATTAGTCCGCATTGACATCACAGCATACCGAAAGAAGGGGAGGGGGGAGCTGATGGGATTACAGCCCCCTCCTCACGAAATAGTCGAAAATGAAATGAAAATTATTACTTTTTTTTTTCTTTCTCTTTGAAATAAATTTGTATGTTTTACTCCTATCATTCAACAGACTATCCGCTCTCTTCAATTTAGTTCCATATTAGTGCACAGTGACTCCACATTATACCCAAAGAGTTGAAAAGGGGGTAATGGAGTTACAGCCCCATTGCCCCCCAAAATTGCGGATATTTTTCCTTTTGTTTTGAGATAAATTTGTAACTTTATTTTCTCCAGTACAACGAACTAGCCATTCTGGTTAGTCTCATATCAGCGCACAGTTAGAACACCACGAGGGGAAGGGGTCTGATGGGGTTACAGGTCCCCTTTCGAAATAATCAAGAATGAAATGAAAAAAAAATGCTGAATTTTTTCTTTCTTTTAAGATAAATTTGTATTTTTTTCTGCCATGCAGCTATTCTCGTTAGCCCCATATGTTAATATGCAGTGATGTCCTAGCGTACAATACCCAAAGAAGTCGATGGGGAAGGGGGTTGTGATGTTACAGCCTCATTCCCCCCCCCCCCGAAGGGATCACAGTGAAAGGGAAAAAAGGCTTATATTGTATATTTCTTTTTGAGATAAATTTGTTTTATTTTCTGGCATGCCACGAATTTGTCTTTTTCGTTAATCCATTTCCTCCTCAGTATTGCTACCAAATTTACTTGAAACCACAAAATCTATTTTCAAAATGAAAAAAAAACATAATTTTTATTTTTGTAACACTTTTTTTAACCCTTTGGACTCCGGAGTCTCTTACACAAATTTTATTCGGTCGGCACCACTTTTTAAAAAGAAGTTTCCTTCAAGTACACGATTTCAAAAATGCTCTGATTAAATAAGGCAAGTTTTATTTTCCTTTATTACTGGTTCCAAAAACAAGTTTTGCACAAAGAAAGATGATGTCGCCGTAGCGGCGACAACGGAGTGCTCAGTGTTAAATACCAAAAAATTGAAAATGTTCCCAAATTTTAAATGTTCCCAAATTTAAAATGTTCCCAACATTTATTTACTGCTCGCACACAATTGAAATTAGGGGTGATTCTGATTCGAATTTTCCGAAAATTTAAGGCATTCGGTTCCGAAAATTCAAAAAATTCGGCTACAAAAAAGTCGCGAATTTTACAAATGGTCTCCGTAAAAAATCAATTTCATCACTCCTTTGCAGAAAAAATCTTCAATTTCGCCAAAATATCGCAGAAAAAATGCAGATTTGGTTAAAGGATTGCGGAAAAAACGCGAATTTCGTCGAAGGACCACGAAAAGAAAAACGTGATTTTTGTCAAAGGGCCGCGAAAAAACACTAATTTTGTCAAAAGGTAGCTGAAAAAACGGCAATTTCTTCAAAGGATCGCGAAAAAACACAAATTTCGTCAAAGGATCGCGAGAAAAAAGCGAATTTCGTCAATAGGCCGCGAAAAAAGCGTATTTCGTAAAATAAAAATCGAGAAATTCGTCAAATAATCGCAAACAAAACGCAAATTTCGTCAAAGGATCGCGAAAAAAGCACAAATTTCGTTAAACGGTCGCGGGGGGAAAAACGAGAATTTCAATAAAAGGTCGCGAAAAAGATGAGAATTTCATCTAAGAGCTGCGAGAAAAACGCAAATTTCGTCAAATAATCGCGACTTTCGTCAAGTGATCGCGGAAAAAATGCAAATTTCGTCATAGTACCGCGAAACCCCCTTCACCCCCCCCCCCCACACACACACACCTACTTATCTTATCTTCCTTTTTCGTCTTAACTTTCCAGCCAGTATTTTTCATCTAAAACGGTTTAAAATCATTATTATTACTTGTGCAATGCACAAATAATAAACAGTCGTTATTTTGTGTATGTGTATGAAAATATTTTGTGTATACAAAAATATTTTGTGTTTGATTCAATATTAATTTATTTTTATACAAGAACCGTAGCCAGAATTTAGTTTCACGGGTGGGAAGAACAACTTTATAGATTTTAAGCTACAATGAATTTCGTTTAAATGAAAGTATATATAAAAAAAATACAGTGACACTTTCCCACTTATTGCGACGTGGGACGGCCTGAGGATCGGACCTGTACCTCTCAGCCCCCCATGGTTGATTCTGAGTAAAAGAAAAAAAAAATTCTGAAATTCACAGCAAATTTTCTAAAAGGTTACAGTAGAGGGGGAAAGGGAAGGAAATCCCTTCCCCGCGCTAATTATTTTTGTTGCAGGTTGGGTTAACTCTGTTTTCATTTCAGTTCAATATCAGGCTGAGTGTAGATTCCTGCAAGTTGGGTTCGGGTTAACCAGATTTTTAAAAAGTTAGTTCAGCATATTATTTCAGTTTAAAAACTATACCTATTATAATAAATGTTTGTATGCGTTTTTTCCGAGATCCTTTGATGAAATTCAGGTTTTTATCAAGACGCTTTGACGAAATTCGCATTTTCCCTGTGATCTTTTGACAAAATTCGCTTTTTTTACGCGGCCCTTTGACGAAATTCGCGTTTCTCTGAGGCTCTTTCACGAAATTTGCGTTTTTGTTATCCTTTGACGAAATTCGCGTTTTTCCGCGGCCCTTTGACGGAATGCGTGTTTTTTTTTTTTTTTTTTTTTGCTATCCTTTGTCGAAATTTGAGTTTTGTTGGGGCTTTTTGACAAAATTAAAAATTTTTCCGCGACCCTTTGACGAAATTCGCGTATTTTTGGCGGCTCTTATACTAAATTCGCGTTTTTTCTGCAGACCTTTGACGAAATTCGCGTTTTTTCTGAGGCCCTTTGACGAAATTCGCTTTTTTACTGAGGCCTTTTCACGAAATTTGCGTTTTTGTGATTCTTTGACGAAATTCGCGTTTTCCCGCGGCCCTTTGACGGATTTCTCGTTTTTTAAATACCTTATCAAAATTTGAGTTTTGTTGCGGCTTTTTGACAAAATTAGCATTTTTTCCGTGGCCCTTTGATGAAATTTGCGTTTTTTCTGCCGCTCTTTGCTTTTTTAGATCTTTTGACGAAATTTTATTTTTTCCGCGGGTTTTTGACGAAATTCGCGTTTTTTTCGCGTCTATGTGTCGAAATTTGCTCTTTTCGCAGCCTTTTTGCGAAACTCACGTTTTTTCCTGTGGCTCTTTCACGAAATTCGGGGATTTTTTTGCGATTCTTTGTCAAAATTCGCGTTTACCCGCTTCCCTTTGAGGAAATGTGCGTTTTTTTCAGAGATCCTTTGACGAAATTTGCGTTTTTTTTTCGCAATCCTTCGCCTTTCCACCAATTATTTTCCGCTGCTTTTTGACAAAATTCGCGCATTTTTCTCGATTTTTTGATGAAATTCGCGTTTTTTTTCTGCGGCCTTTTGATGAAATTCACGTTTTTTCTGTTTCCCTTTGACGAAATTTGCGTTTTTTTTTAGATCGTTAACGAAATTCGCGTTTTTTCACTGCCCTTTGACGGAGTGCACGTTTTTTACGCGACTTATGATTTCGCGTTTTCTCTGAGACCTTTTAACGAAATTCGGGTTTTTTTCTGTGCTCATTTACGAAATTCGCGTTTCCTCCTGGATCATTTGATGAAATTCGGTTTTGCTCCGTGATAATTTGACGAAACTCGCGTTTCCTCCACGATCATTTTGCGTAATTCGCGTTTTCTCCGTGATCATTTGACGAAATTTGACATTTTTTTCACGATCCTTTGACAAAATTCGCCTTTTACCCTTGCCTTTTGACAAAATTCAGGTTTTTCCTCGATCCATTAACGAAATTGATTTTTTTCGGCTATCCATTGTCAAAAATCGCGATATTTTTTTAAGTCCGAATTTTCGGACTGATGACCGAATTTTTTTATTTTCCGGAACCTCATGCTTAAATTTTCGTAAAAGGCTGAACAAAATCACCCCTGCACCTCCCCTTTCTCCCCTTTAGGCTACGGTCTTATTGTCAAAAATGATTTCTGTTTACAACACAATTCAACGTGTTTCATAAGATTTAGAACATTATGGAAATTTAAGTCCCCCCCCTTCCCGAAATAAAATCCTGGGTACGCCACTGTCTGATATTAGCCTAAATCATCATCCCACACTGCCAGACCTCATTGGGGAAGCAGCTCATGAAGCACTCTTTACCTTTTTAAAGCATGCAGGCTTTTAATTTGAGATATAGGCATTTTTCTGCCTCATACGTTTGAAAATACGCACTTACACGTATATGACAATTATTCGGGTAGCATATTTTTTATTGAAAAATTACTTTTATGTTTAACTAAAATAAGAATTAACAGTTTCAGTTTTCTACACTTGTTTGACTACATCTGGATGGGATACCCCATCTAGATAGAATTTCTTATTGGGCTTTGTTTTCTATTTTTATTTGTAATTTAATTAAATTTAATTTAATGACAACTTTTTAGTTTCACTTTTTGTGTGTGTTTTACTTTTTTTTTGGCGCAGCATATCCATAAAGAGATTTTGTGCCATTAAACCCTATACAAGTAACCAACCAACCAGAATAAAATTTACGTAGAGCAATCTAATATACAGTAATTTAAAGAAATATATAATGTATTTTGTATTTTTAATGTCTTTTGAAAATACCTGTATTTTGTATTTGAAAAACTGCTGTTTGAAATGTATTTTATGTGTTATATTTTGTGTTCCAAAACCAATATATTTTATATTTTGCATCGAAAATGGATTTCAGGCATATTTTGATCAATTCTGGGAGGGAGGAGGTATATTATTTATACCACTTTACTTTAATCAAAATTTGTATCAGAATTGTTTTATATAAACTTTTGTTTTTATAATCCAGTTTAAAAAAATCAAATACATTTATTTTTTTCAAATGAAAATGTTCGTAAAGGCAATTCTGGCAAGTTTTGAACATTACAGTAACATAATTACTTGCCCCAGAAAGGGTTAATCGATGTCGAGGTTGTTCTTGTGGTGCTATTTTTTTCATCTCAAAATTTGAGGTAGTGGCGGGAAAAGGATTTGAACAAGGCATATTAGGTAGCTTTCATTACAAAAAGCTACCTATTGCATTCATTCGGAGGAAAGCGATTCCGAACGCTATTGGTATATTTTCACCGATCATGACCCCCAGATTCCGAAACCACCCTCCGTTCAAATGTTTATATATATACAGTGCGTGTAAAAACTTTAAGGACAGTAAAATATTGTAAAAATTTTGATAAATTTAAAATGCGATAGTTAAAATGGTAATTTAATGTTAATCATAAAGTGGAAATATTGATATAAAAGTGAACAAAATATATCTGTGGGCTTTTCATTGCGAAAAAATAATAATTATGCAAAAAAACGCTATCTTTGCCTGTGTAAAAACTACAAGGACACCATTATTTTTTATAAAAATATTATGTGTATTTATTATTCATTTGCACATTAAAAACACTTCTGTATAGTGATTTTTCTAACGTTTTCATTTAAGAGTTTTGCTACACTGTAAAAAAACGTAATTTTTACAGTACAAAGTACTATTCATCTCGCGCACAAACTCGATCACAGTGAATGTGCTATATTTTTCTTGGGTTTCCCGACTATATTAACATGGAAAATACAGTAGTTGCGCAAAATTAACAGCACAATGTGTTGTTAATTTTACGCAACTACTGTATTTTCCATGTTAATATAGTCAGGAAACCAAAGAAAGATACAGCACATTCACTGTGATAGAGTTTGTTCTGGCAAATCTACAATGGTTTTTTTCACAGTGTAGTTTTATAACAATGCCAAAAGCACTTAAACTGACTGAATATGAAAATGATGCTGTAAATCTTTTGCATTATCAGGAATTCGTTTTAGGTCCTTTGAAAAAGAGGTAGGAAGATATAACATCGTCATCAACAATTTCTTAAGGTTAGAAAATGAGTATTATAGGGGAAAAAACGCTGTAGGCAGACAAAAAGTCTTGTCACGCAGAGATGAAAGAAAAGTTTTAAAGTTAGCATAAACTGAAAAATACTCAAGTAAAGAAATTTTACAAACGAGTGGGTTCAGAATGTGAAAAAAAAAAAATCTGCAACGCAGTTAATCAGTTTCGGAATATCCAGTACGCATAAAAATTGTGTAAACCCCCTTTATTGAGTTATTGAGTAGCCACAAAACCCAGCATTTACAATTTGCAAGACAAGTAATGACTCAGGACGACAAATCGCTACAGATTATTTTTTGTGATGAAAAGAAATGGAAATCAGATGGTCCTGATGCCTGGAAATATTATTGGAATGATTTGAGAAAAGAAAAATAATTTTTTTAAACACGTCAGCTAGGTGTCGGATCCATAATGACATGGAGCTACTTTTTGTTCAACGGCGTCGGATAACTTGCCTTTTTTTCAGGAAAAGTTTATTCAAAGGCATATTTAAAAGCTCTTTCTGACCATATTTCACCTGTTGCAACACTTCTGGCAGAAGAAAAATGGATTTATCAGCAAGATAACGCGCCCATTCACACAAACCGTGAGACAAAACTCTGATTTCAGAAGAAAAATATTGAAGTTTTGCAATGGCTACCCAGAAGTCCCGATCTAAACCCTATCGAGAACTTGTGGGGAGATCTAGAAAGACAAGTTTATAAAAATTGAAGACATTTTCCCTCAACATTAGAACTCATATCTACGATTGAAGATGAATGGTAAAAACTAGTCTCGAACACTGCCAAAAATTAATAATGTCCATGAAAGATAGAATATTTGCAGTCATTAAACGCGATAGTGGATGCATAATGTATTAAGAGTTCATTTTTCCGTTACCGTATTGTTTTTATTTTTCCGTCCTTAAAGTTTTTACGCAGGCAGAAATAGTGTTTTTTTAAACATTTACTTTATTTTGATAATAAAATAATTACAGATGAATTATGTTGACTTTTTTATGAGCTTTTGAACTTTATGATACCCATTATAGTAAACATTTTTTCATCTGATTTGAAATTTATCAAAAAAAATTATATTTTTTGCTGTTCTTAAAGTTTTTACATGCACTGTATATATATACAGGGTGTCCAGTGAATAAGACCCTGATTTCAAAATTAAATATCTTAAAAACAAAGATCAATAGAATCATGCAGTAAACGGTTTGTTTATTAGCTAAGCTGTAAAATGTTATAAAGAAGTTGCAAAATTTAGTTGCAAAAACTGTTAACAGATGGCGCTATAATCGCAATGCCTATAAATCGTGCTTCGAAGTCCAGAGCACTAGCGTCTCATTCCTAGATGGCTCCCTATGGAAGAACGAAAATTAGGAAAGTCCACTTCTTTGTTGGGTTGATGTGCAGAAGTGCAGACATCTGGTCACAGAATTATTGCATCATCTTTAATTTTGGAGAATTTCAATAAAAAGTTTAGAGATCATTATAAGAACTTATTAAAATATTTTATTTGGTTGATGTGCAGAAGCGGAGTCATGTGTTGACAGAATTGAGATTTGTTCAAATTTTGTTATAAGCTATTTCGGTTTGGATACCAGTATCTCTGTGGTACGTCTTTTCTCTCCTATTTGGTAGATCGTGGAATCGAATCCAAGCAGAGGGGGATTTGAAAAAAAATGGTAATCTTTACTTTTCAATATTTATTTAAATTGTGAAAAAAAGTTTGAATAAAAAAATCCAAAGTTTCTAGTTTTAAAATTTAATTAAGCTAAAAGAAACTCCTTTTTTAAAAATCATTCAGCATTTATAATAATGATTCATAAATCATTTTTTTTTAAATTGTAGAAAATAGTTTCAATGAAAAAATACAAAGTTTCTATTTTTAAAAACTTAATTAAGTTAAAAAAATCATTTTAATTTAGAAAACTCATTTTCATTTTTCTACCATTGAACACAGAAGTATGGTGCAGCTTCTAGCGATATGATCCGAAGTGTTGGAAAAGGGTGCAGCTTCCAAAATACTTTTGCTTCGACGTTGATGATATTTGTTATCATCAATTCCTTTTAAAAGTGAAATGATTTAATGCATAATTTCTGTCCCGAAAACTTTGTTTACAAAGAAAAGAAATATATGTGTTGTGCTAAAACCAAAATATTATGCCGTGATTTAAAAATAAATGAAAAGGGCAAAATTACTTTTTTTATTTATAATAATTCAGGTATAAACAATGATATCAAATTATTATGCCGTGATTTAAAAATATAGAAAATAAATAAAAAGTACAAAATTATTTTTCTAAATGTATGCATTTTGATTTAAATACTTATATGGCATTAAAAATTGAATTTAATAAAATATTTTAATAAATTCTTATATAATGATTTCTAAACATTTTATTGAAAATTCTATTCATTGAAATTCTCTAAAATTAAAGATGATGCAATATCTGTAACCAGATGTCTTCACTTCTGCAGATCACCCCAACGAAAAAGTGGACTTTCCCAATTTTCGTTCTCCCATAGGTAGCCATCTAGGAATGAGACGCTAGTGTTCTGGACTTCGAAGCACAATTTATAGGTATTGCAATAACAGCGCCATCTGTTAACGGTTTTTTTAACTAAATTTTGAAACTTCTTTATAACATTTTTACAGCTTAGCTAATAAACAAATCGTTTACCGCATAATCTATTGATCATTGTTTTTGAGATATTTAATTTTGACATCAGGGTCTTATTCGCTGCACACCCTGTATATATATATATATATATATATGATCTTTGTCACACTAACTCTCGTATTTATGAACCGATTTGGTTGTAACTTGATGTATACATAGTACTTACCAATGTCTCGACCGAGTTCGTTGGCCAGCTTCATCCGACATCTTGTTTCAAAATGACGGCATTTAAAAAAAATTCCAAAAATTTAAAATTTAAAATGAGGTACCAAAAAATTGAAAAATGAAACAGACTTTTTTTATTATGTGTTTGACCTTGATACAAAGATTCCAAAGCCTTTTTTGTTTCGTCTATATCTTTAAAAATGGCTGAGTTATAGCACTTTGAATTTCTAGTGCGGCTGACATTTTGAGACGATCTGATTTTTTCACGCTATAATAGGCGTATTTCTGAACCGATTTGGATGTATGCATAGTGGTGTATGCTTTCATTGGTATTTCTTGGTGTATGCATAGTACATACGAATGTCTCGACCGAGTTCGCCGGAAAACTTCATCCGACATCTTGTTTCAAAATGGCGGCCATTTAAAATTAAAAAAAAATAATAATTTAAAATGAGGTACAAAAAAATTAGAAAATAAAAAAGATTTCTTTCTTAAGTGTTTGACCTTGATACAATGATTCTGGGACATTTTTTGTTTTGTCTTTATCTTAAAAAATGGCTGAAATATAGCAGTTTGAATTTCTAATGTGGGTGGCATTTTGAAAAATTTGATTTTTGGCTGCGACAGCACTCGCATATATCAACTGATTCCAATGTGAGTGAGCATGTGCACAGGACATACTAAGGTCCCGATCAAGTTCATTGGTTAGCTTCACCCACCATGTTGTTTTAAAATGGCGGGCACTTCAAAATATCGCCAAATTTGGTGACCAAATATAAGTCACTTTAATAAAACCACCTTAGATAAAGCTGACTAATTTCGAGAAATTCCCATACATACACAGTATTGACAAAAAATAGCATTGACTCTTCTGTAATCGGGTTCCACTAATTTGATCTTCATGTGCTTGAATAGTATAAGCTAGCTTTTTAAAAAATAAGGGATATGAAAGCTAACTCTTCCTCGCGGCACTGGCCGGAAGGACTTTTTTGGTTGTAATTTTGTAATTAATCCTAATTAGGAATGCGAAATAGCAAAATAAATGCATTTTACTCAATCAGATTGCAGAGAAAAGATTGTGCGGAATATTTAATGGTAACTTTTAAAATATAAAATATATAACTTTTTATGGTGGAAAAGTATTTGAACAGCAACTGCAGATTTATTAGAGCTGTTTGATGAGTAGGAAAGAGAAATGCTTCTTGAAACTTTGAGTTTAATTTGTATAATTATTTATATACAATAGTTTTTTGCGTATTTTCATCCTAAAATTTATTATATCTGTTTTAAAAAAAATTGACTGATTGTGCATGGAAAAGTTGCTGACTTAAGAAAAAAAGGTGGTTTTTGTTAAATTAAAATTTTTACAATAGAATGTTTCTGGCTAGTTCCGTGGTGCAGTTTAAGTCACACATCTGATAACTGCTATGCTTGTTGGCCACCGTTATTTTCGAAAAGTTTTCTTGGTCTTATTCAATTAATAAGATATCTCTGATAAAATAAGTCACGTTTTCCCTTTCTAAAATACTGGTAGCCAAAAATCGTAGAGTGTGACCTACACTACAAGTACTCATGGAAATAGCCTTCTACTGTTTTCTCTAATATTGGCAATTTTCAGTTTTCTGGAAAGATGAAAAATCAATCGAGACATGGGACACATAAATTCATGTCTAGGAGGGACAACAGAAGCTTACGAAAGTCAGATGAGACTTTCCTGGTGAGACTTTTACTGGCAATAAACACTTTGCTACGCTTGTATTCATGTCACACACTGAAGTAGCAAACATTATTAGCATAAATTAGACTATAAAAGTAAGAATGCTAAAAAAAACACTCATATATCTAAACACTCTACCATAAACTCGCATATAAACACTCATATATGTGATCCAAAGCCTAAAAATGGATTGAAGCGTGCGAAAGAATTTATTTATATCCCTTTAGAACTTTTGAAGAATATACTACTCACATATGAGAGTAAACATTTTTTATTAGGTTCCGATTACCTAAATCCAATCTAAAGACAGTAAAATAATGTTTTACAGTCTTACAGTGCGATTTAAGTATGAAAAACGATGGTGATAGTATTTTGGTTTGAAGCTCTGTCTTGGAGTGAAATTGGTAAACTGTCAATAGCTGACGGAATTCTTGATGCTAGAAAGTATATTGATATATTACGAGATCTTTTGTTTGAAAGTGTATCGAATTTTCGAATCAGAGACAAAATATTTTTCCAAACAAGGCAGCAACTTCAGACTTATGGCGTGAATAGCAAAGAGTATTTATTGTATAAGTTTCCTCGAATATATAAATATATATACGAGGTAAAGTCAGTAAGTAGGTCACAAACTGATATGAGAGGTCGGAAATTAGTAGTAAATTGTTTCCAAAATGAAGGACAGATTCTAATGGTATTCATTATCACAAGTACTAAATACAATTTTTATAACTAGAATGTGCTTCAAAGATTTAATGTTTTTTCTATGTGTTAAAAAATTAGCCTAATATAAAAATTCCCTTTGTTGTTTTATTTTTGTTTGTAACGTATTAATCGAAAATAAAGCCACGTTTGAATCCATATTTATTTTCAATTATTATTCGAGTCGGCCCTATAAAAAGGAACAATGAGTTAAAGCAGAATACGATTAAAGTTTAAAAGTACGAAAAGGCACAATTTTTGACTGTAAACATATAAATGAAAGCTCTAAACTTCATTTAAACGATTAGATGTGTAAAAAAAGCACAGTTTCTGCAACATTATACAAATCACGTTTAATACGCGATCCCGCTTAATACACGAATTTTGTCGACACCTTTCAAACGCGTGTTAACCGTGTTCGACTGCATTAAAAAAACAATTTTGAGTAATATCGGTGAGTATATGTTACATGTCAAAATATTTATATTTCAAGTATTACAGAAATATTTATTAGTGAAACTATAAACTGGCTAAATGCATTAAATACACAAAAAAATGGAAAATGGGTCATAAATAATATTATAACCTTTACTCTTAGTTAAAATGTCTTAAAAAATGATATTGAGCATTTATAACTCATTTATTAGTTAAAACCCTTTTTTACAGATTGAATATTTTCATCGTTTTCACGCTTTAAAAAGTTCGGAACAGATGTCATAAATTCCCAGGGCCACTATCTTGGAATTTTTCTTAGCGTGAAAACCTCTTTTACGCCAAGTAGTAAATGTCGCCAAGCACGATTTATACGCATGTTAGACTTAACGAAAACAAAATGTAAATAATAAACAAAACACGTTAAAGTGGCAATCACTAAATTCAGCTAACAGCTTCTGCCGCGATCACAAAAATGCACGAAACTCGTTAAAGTGGCAATCAGTAATCGTCGTATGAGCGCTACGCGCTCATTAAGTGAAAAGAAACATCACTGGATTCAGCTAACTCCTTCTGCAGCAATCACAAAAAAGCACAAAACTCGTTAAAGCCGCAGTTAGTAACTGCACGTATGTTGCTGTGCACCAGTCTTCGAAATGCATGAGAAATATAAACGACTAATAGAAAACATTACTATAAAATAAAACAACAAAATATACATAAAATTATCAACATACCTTAACAGACATCTTTCTTGAAAGCTCAAGCACGAAATACCTCCTAACATCATCTTCATTTCCCAAAATAGGCTTATGACTACGCATTCTAAACAAACCTCCTTTATCATTCAAAATTTTCTCATATTTCTTAATTACATCACCAAGAGCGTTTAAACGTACTACCGAAACCATAGTCAATCAAATACATCCAATAAATTTAACATAAAAAAAAGACAGAACGATATAACACGATATCAAAGCACATGCACAAAATCCCAAACGAAATCCTTCTCAAGCACAATCTCGCTGAAAATCGGGGTTAACAGAACACGTCACGCCAGAGCACACACGTCACACGGGTTCCATATCGATAAAGATAGCCAACATGAAATCACCAAGAAATCTCAAAACATCCAAGATGGCGGCCAAGGGGATATACGGCATCTTAGTCCATAAGTTACTGAATATAATGTCATTTAAAAGTAATTAAATTAATAAGAAAATGAGTAAAAAATTTTTGATATTATTTTTATTAAAATCTATAGAATTCAAAAGAGATTCATTTTTAAAACATTTATTCACGAAATAATAATAACAAAAATAGTAACTTTCATTTCTATATATAAAATTATTACTTTGGAAAAATTTTTGAACCTGTATGTCAAAATGGAATGCACATAGACTATTTTTAAGAATACTAAATATTGGGGATCTTCAAAAATTACATTTTGATTATCTTTTAAAAAACATTAAATATATTTTAACCAACATTTGGACACTGATATCTAATAACACAGGGGTGGCCAACTGTGGCACGCCCGACACCAGTAAAATTTTATCGTAATTATTGCCTTATCTAATCATCGAATCTCTTAGATTCAAGAAGTCGTTCTTTTCTGTAAAATTTTAGTGGTATCCGACGTGCCACAGTTGGCCACCCCAGTAATAACACAAACATTTGCTGTAATAAACAAGTAAAAATTTAATTTAAAAAAATCAAAAACCGAAGAACTAATTAATTATTTCTCATCAATGTGAAACTATTTTTTATATTACTTACCTATTTTTTTTTATTTTCTTGTATTTATGACTTTTAAGCTGTGCTTATTGGTAATTCCTATCTATAAACACTGTTTTGATGAGGCCTATAGATGTCTATGATGGTTAGACTTGCAGTAAATCTGGCGATCCTACCTACACAACTTCCAGGTTGTGTAATATTTAAACGGAGCTTCTGTCTGTAAAATAGTCAATGAAACATCGTCTTCATTTTGAAAGACCAATGAAGATCCAATGATATGCCACTCAATAGGGTGCGTAAAAAAATTTTTCGTCTCTACCGCCATTTTGTATTTTACGGCCGCCATTTTGAATTTATAAAAACAAAACCTAGCCTATAACCATTGACTGGTTAAGACGAATCGATAGAGACCTCATTCATTAAAATCCACCCAGTCGTTGGGATGTTTCGAGGGTATAAAAAATCCACATACCCAGATACGGGTGAAACACATAACATTTCTTGGCAATCGGGTAAAAAAAAAACATCAATAATTCATAAAGGTTGATTTTGACTGTCCATTGCCCCATTAAAGCATTAAGAATTTTTCTATTGCACCATCATATTGAAAATAAAAGTCTAAGGATAGTTTTGGACAGAAAATTAAACCAGCCCATCATCACCCTGGAAAGAATGTTAACTTGGTATGCAATAAATATACAATGTCACTGATTTAGCTGATTGCCTATTCCGCTGCAAATTGTACTAAACACGATAAATAACAACAGAGCTCAGAAATATGCGTCAAAACATAGAAGAATGGGCTGAAGTGGTTCACCGACAAGAAATATACAGTAGTGGAAAAACTATTTGAATAAGACAATTTTTTTCTTGTAATTTTTGAATTTTACAATTCTGAGTGGGAATTCTAGGAAAATAAAGGCAAAATAAAGATTGTTTTCAAAACATTACCTTTAATTATAAATCTTTGTGTAAATATTCAAATATTTTTACCTATACAAATTTGTATATTGTGTACTTTAGGCATTAATGTTAAATATTTGCAAAATTTCATCCTAAAATCTAGTTCCTGACTCAAGTGCCTTTATTTTCCTAGAATTCCTACTCGGAATTGTAAATAATTAAAAAATTACAAGAAAAAACTGTCTTATTCAAATAGTTTTTTCCACTACTGTATATTTCTTGTCGGTGAACCATTGCTTCAGCCCATTCTTCTGTGTTTTGATCTCGGTTTTGACGCATATTTCTGAGCTCTACTATTTATCATGTTTAGAACAATTTGCAGCGGATTAGGCAATCAGCCAAATCAGTGACATTGTATATTTATTGCGTGCCAAGTTATCAATTGCCGCATTCCTTCCAGTCTGATGAAGGGCTGGTTTAATTTTCTGTCCAAAACTATCATTATTCTTTTATTTTCAATTTGATGGTGCGATAGCAAAATTCTTAATGCTTTAATGAGGCAATGGACAGTCAAAATCAACCTTTATCAATTATTGACTTTTTTATTACAGCAAATGTTTTATTAGATATCAGTGTTTATATGTTGGTTAAAATATATTTAATGGTTCTTAAAAGATAATCAAAATGTAATTTTTGAAGATCCCGAATAATTAGCATTCTTCAAAATAGTCTATGCGCATTCCATTTTAACATACAGGTTCAAAAAATTTTCCACTGTAATAATTTTATATAGAGAAATGAAAGTTACTATTTTTGTTATTATTATTTCATAAATAAAGGTTTTTAAAATGAACCTCTTTTAAATTCTACAGATTTTAGTTAAAATAATATCAATTTCTTTTTACTCATTTTTTTATTAGTTTAATTACATTTAAATGACATTAAGGTTAGTTGGGGTAACTGGACCCACGAGGTAACTGGGCCATAGGCTATTTTATAAAAAACCGTTGATGTATTTTAAGTTTTAGCTTTTGTGAACAATGCTCCTTAACCTCTACTTCCTAAAACAACGTGTGTCAACTCAATCATAACTCTCTCTTTGCTGTGATAGGTTGTCGAAAATTTACGTTTCTTTTGTTAAAAACAACGTCAATTTGGTTGAAATTCGTCGGCTTTTTATTAAAATACAGTAAGTACTTTTATTAAACAATCTTCTTTTTTTTAAGATTAGGCATATAACTACGTTAATATTATTAGGTATCTATACATATTTACTTCATGTTTCAAATGTAAGTCCGGTGTCCCAGTTACTCCATAATTTTTTCAAGAATGGGATAACTGAGACATGTATCCGGGGTAACTGGACCATGCTGGATCCAGTTACCCCAATATTTATAAATATTTTTTTTTTTTGAGTTTCTCTTACAACGGGAAGTAAATTTCTCCATTGTTTTTTTTGCTCACAATAAATAAAATTATAGAATACCTTATTAAAATTAAGTAATAAAATAAAAGAAAAGCATATTGGGTGATATTAAACCAAATTTCTTGACCCCTTGAGAGGCGCTGATGTCGTTATGGCACCACATAATTTTAATTCCTAATTGCCACATTGGCACCGGAATTTTATAATGAAAATTTCACCTTTATTAAGTACGCTAAAATGTACTTTTACTTGTTATCAAATAGATTCTCTTGTAAATACTGGTGTTATTAAATTATTTTAGCATTTTACGAATGCAAATACCTTGACCCTGAAAGCGGGATAGCCATAGGGAAACTTTTATTGTTCCTACCACTATTTTGAAAATAATATCTTCATCGAACCTTTCTTTAGAATATGTTAAATAAAATGACCATGAAGGTAACTCATTAAGGGTTCTGGTAGGAACAATAAAATTTTCCCTATATAATACGACTCCTGGATACACATAAAGTACTTAAGTACTTACGTAGCCGTTTGTTCATAGATTTACCTTGCTATTTTTTTCCTTAAAATACCCATGTGACTTTTATACTTATTACCTATACTAAAGTACATAAGTACTTACCTAATTTTTATGTTTTTGGTATAAATAAATCTAATATTTTCACTTGTATTGCTTTATTTAGACACATTGACAGCAAAGGTTTCCCTAACAACGCTCGTTATTGACATACAATTTACATGATCTGCCTAGTTTAAATTTTTTAAGTTGTTTACACATTTTCAAACAGGACCTGATATCCCACATGAAAAAAATAAACGCGTGTAGAACATGGACTTTCCAGGTCCACTTACCCCATTTTTATGGAGCAACTGGACCCATGAGGAAAGAAAGATGAAATGTGCATATTTTTCGTATTTTTAAATATTAAAATGTAATTTTTGAAGATCCCGAATAATTAGCATTCTTCAAAATAGTCTATGCGCATTCCATTTTAACATACAGGTTCAAAAAATTTTCCACTGTAATAATTTTATATAGAGAAATGAAAGTTACTATTTTTGTTATTATTATTTCATAAATAAAGTTTTTAAAATGAACCTCTTTTGAATTCTACAGATTTTAGTTAAAATAATATCAATTTCTTTTTACTCATTTTTTTATTAGTTTAATTACATTTAAATGACATTAAGGTTAGTTGGGGTAACTGGACCCACGAGGTAACTGGGCCATAGGCTATTTTATAAAAAACCGTTGATGTATTTTAAGTTTTAGCTTTTGTGAACAATGCTCCTTAACCTCTACTTCCTAAAACAACGTGTGTCAACTCAATCATAACTCTCTCTTTGCTGTGATAGGTTGTCGAAAATTTACGTTTCTTTTGTTAAAAACAACGTCAATTTGGTTGAAATTCGTCGGCTTTTTATTAAAATACAGTAAGTACTTTTATTAAACAATCTTCTTTTTTTTAAGATTAGGCATATAACTACGTTAATATTATTAGGTATCTATACATATTTACTTCATGTTTCAAATGTAAGTCCGGTGTCCCAGTTACTCCATAATTTTTTCAAGAATGGGATAACTGAGACATGTATCCGGGGTAACTGGACCATGCTGGATCCAGTTACCCCAATATTTATAAATATTTTTTTTTTTTGAGTTTCTCTTACAACGGGAAGTAAATTTCTCCATTGTTTTTTTTGCTCACAATAAATAAAATTATAGAATACCTTATTAAAATTAAGTAATAAAATAAAAGAAAAGCATATTGGGTGATATTAAACCAAATTTCTTGACCCCTTGAGAGGCGCTGATGTCGTTATGGCACCACATAATTTTAATTCCTAATTGCCACATTGGCACCGGAATTTTATAATGAAAATTTCACCTTTATTAAGTACGCTAAAATGTACTTTTACTTGTTATCAAATAGATTCTCTTGTAAATACTGGTGTTATTAAATTATTTTAGCATTTTACGAATGCAAATACCTTGACCCTGAAAGCGGGATAGCCATAGGGAAACTTTTATTGTTCCTACCACTATTTTGAAAATAATATCTTCATCGAACCTTTCTTTAGAATATGTTAAATAAAATGACCATGAAGGTAACTCATTAAGGGTTCTGGTAGGAACAATAAAATTTTCCCTATATAATACGACTCCTGGATACACATAAAGTACTTAAGTACTTACGTAGCCGTTTGTTCATAGATTTACCTTGCTATTTTTTTCCTTAAAATACCCATGTGACTTTTATACTTATTACCTATACTAAAGTACATAAGTACTTACCTAATTTTTATGTTTTTGGTATAAATAAATCTAATATTTTCACTTGTATTGCTTTATTTAGACACATTGACAGCAAAGGTTTCCCTAACAACGCTCGTTATTGACATACAATTTACATGATCTGCCTAGTTTAAATTTTTTAAGTTGTTTACACATTTTCAAACAGGACCTGATATCCCACATGAAAAAAATAAAATAAACGCGTGTAGAACATGGACTTTCCAGGTCCACTTACCCCATTTTTATGGAGCAACTGGACCCATGAGGAAAGAAAGATGAAATGTGCATATTTTTCGTATTTTTAAATATTAAAATGTAATTTTGAGCATTTCTGTCTGATAGAGGGAACCTAACTGAACACATTTACAGAAGTTCAGACTTTAATTCAAATGAACATTAGCTTTTTGAAACTGAATTGTTAGAAGCTCCAGAGTCACATTTAAAATCATGGCCCAGTTGCCCCAACTAACCTTATATTCAGCAACTTATGTTTACACATTAATAAGGAGCATCTGTGAGAAATTTCAATAAAATTGTAAAAAATAAAAAGGTGCATGGAACTTTTTTAAAGCGTGAAAACGATGAAAATATTGAATTTGTAAAAAAGAGGTTTTAATGAATAAATGAGCTATAAATGCTCAATATATTTTTTTAAGCCATTTTAACTACGAGTAAAGATTTTAATATTATTTATGACTCATTTTCCAGTTTTTTGTGTATTTAATGTATTTAGCCAGTTTATAGGTTCACTAATAAATATTTCTGCAATAACTGAAATATAAATATTTTGACATGTAACCTATGCTCACCGATATTACTCAAAAGTATGTTTTTTTAAAGCAGTCGAACACGGTTAACACGCGTTTCAAAGGTGTCGACAAAATTCGTTTATTAAGCGGGATCGCGTATTAAACGTGATTTGTATAATGTTGCGGAAACTGTGCTTTTTTTACACTTCTAATCGTTTAAATGAAGCTTAGAGCTTTTTTATCTGTTAGCTTTCATTTATATATTTACGATCGAAAATTGTGCTTTTTCGTACTTTTAAACTTTAATCGTATTCAGCTTTAACTCATTATTCCTTTTTATAGGGCCGACTGGAATAATAACTAAAATAAATATGAATTCAAACGTTGCTTTATTTTCGGTTAATACGTTACAAACAAAAATAAAACAACAAAAGGAATTTTCCTGCTAGGCTAATTTTTTAACACATAGAAATTACATTAAATCTTTGAAGCACAATCTATTTATAAAAATTGTATTTAGTACTTGTGATAATGAATACCATTAGAATATGTCCTTCATTTTTAATATAAGAAGAAAAACTATCCTTATTAATCTTTGTGTAAAAAATCTTTTTATTATAGTAAAAAGTAAAGAACACATAAATTAAAAAACCGCAGTCCTATTTAATTTTTGCCTTTTTATCTGTTTTTGGCCTATAATATGCATTATAAAACATAGTACAGATATAACGTGCATTTAAAACCTCACTAACAACAGGTAGGGTGAACCAGCTAGTAGTTGATCAAATAAAGCCACTTCTACTAAGTTTTTATTTATATTTCTTTTCTTTTAAGATTTAGAAGTAAACTTACATGATTGCTACAACCCTTAATGAATGTCCTATAATGGACAAAAATGAAATCCGCTGAAATTAAATAGCAACAAAATTATAAATATGTAGTTTTTTTTAATTACCATTTTCCCAGTGGTTGATCAAAAGAAAGAAATCAATCAAAAATCTAGAAATTAATCTTTAAAACATCATCCTTGATTAACAATAATTCTTATAAAAGTAATTAGTCGAAATAGGCAAAATGGAAGTGGATTATTTTAATTTACCGTATTTGTCTCCAAATAATCAAAAACTAAATATTTACACTTTCTAATAAAAAAAAAATCATAAAATGGATTCTCTTAAAGCAGACAGCTGACAACAATGTAATAACAGGTGCACTAACATTCAAACAAAAGTATTATGTCTAGTGCCATATATAAAACTCATTTCCGCCTGAAATGGTGTAATATTTAAAAAAACTGATTAACTACTGTAAGGGTATCACCTACTGGCGGGGTCACCCTGTAATCATCTCTAATCATAATAAGTTTTATAACGTATCTGAGCATCTTTATTTCGTCTACCTCTCTCTACTACAGCAAAAACATACACGAAGCGAGAGACAGAGAATCTTATTACATGGGATCAAAGAAGAATTGCAGAGTTGTTAATTCAACGGGTTTTTATTATTATTATTATTATTATTCTAACATCTACCACTATTTCCGAGTACTAATGCTCGCTTTTATTAAACTGTTATTAAATAAAGTACATATTACTATACTGAAACAAGTGTTTTAATCTGAATAAAAAAATCCGCTGAATTGGGATGGAGCGAATGGAAGAAGAGAGAACGAATCCGTATATTGATCTAATAAATTCGCGTCATAAGCGTGATTTTTTGCTTCAAAGGAAAGAAAATTTATCGCGTATTAAGCGAGATCACGTAAAAACCGTTTGTGTATTAAGCGGACATTTTGGCATTAGCCTTATGGTTTATGTTCAAGGAATCGGAAAAAATCCGCGTATTAACACTGAGCGTCTTAACCGAGTCCGACTGTGTATACAAGCACAGCAATTTTGTTTCTAGTTACCTAAAATTATATATATATCAAAAATTATAATAAAATGTAATTTAAGAAATAGCCTGAAATTCCAAGATACGTTTCAGAAAGAAGAAATTATGAAATTTAAAAATTTCGATAACCTTATTTTCTATTATTATTCAGTATCTGCAGCTGTTTCTAATGACATAATAAACTTTTCACAATACCTGGTATTCTTTTTCAGAGGAAAAATTTACAAATATTAGTACAGAATATTTTCTATGCAACTGTTTTGTTGATGGAAAATTATGAAAAGTAATTTGCACATATTAGTGTAGTATCCGGTTGTATTACAAAAATAAAATTTTGATAAGCATTTTGTGTATTTTTTAATAATAACATACTCCATGACAGAATAAATTCATGATAAAAAGAAAGCCATTGAGTCTGCAAAAATAACCCTTCGTAGACGGAATCAATGTACGCAGTTGTGTCAAAGGCCAACTTTTGCACATTTTGTTACTAAAATTTAATAAAAAAAATTTCCTCTACTTAATCGCGAATTTCTGCTATTAAACTAAATTTATTTTTACATTTTAGTAATAAGAGGAAAGGGCAAAATTTGGAAGCTATGCAAAGGGTGTTTTAAATGGGAGTGGCTGAAACAGCTGGTAGGCGGCTGCACAAAATGCGCATAATTCGCTTAAAAATGGTCGTAATCGATTTTATTATTATCATTGACTATCGAAATCTGTGGTCAAAAATATTATTATTGTACTACAAAAAAAAATCGATATTTTGAATGGGGTTTTTTTTTCTGAATTTGAGAGTACACTGTAGCTTTAATCATCTTCAATTTTTCTTGGTTTCTTCAAACTTTGGTTCACCACATAGTTTGTTCATGTTTCTTGCTAGTGTAATATTACTTTTAGTGAATTCCAGAATATTAACGCATACTTTACATTGTCCTTTGTTGTTATTAATCCTGTTTACTACAATCTTGAACAAGAGTGTATGCCTAATCTTGCACTAGATTAGGCATACAACAATATAAATATCACTACGCCTCTAGTTAACAATCGTTACGCTTTTGTCAATCTTGTGGTTGAATTGGTTTAGTTTCTATGTCTTAAACGATCGTTATTCTTTTATTTTCTACTAGCAAACCCCGCCGCTTTGCTCGCGTAATATTTGAAATATGCCAAGTGATATTTATACGTATAATTTTTATTAAAAGAAATCATACTTTTAGTAATAATTCAAAAATTACTATTTAAAACATAGTTTGACTAAACTTTATTATTACACTGCATTCGGCAAAAATTAGATTTAAATTAATAAAAAGAAATAAAACTAAATAAATGATAATTTAGAAAATATTTTGAAACTTTTATGCTCAATTAATACGCTTATTTCAGTATTCATTTGAAGTTTTGAATTTTTTAGAAACCATCTTCTTACGTCTTAAAATTAACCATCATGTCAAATTCCAAGTCTTTCCACCTCTCTCAACATAAAGGGCTATGTTGAAATAGGAACTGTCACCATTAATTTGCCAACATTAATTTTGAAATTGGTTTATTGTTTCCTAATACACTATGACGCAAAAGTTTAGACAATGACGTCATTCAGCTTTAAAATGTAGAATTATGACGTCAGAATTACAAAAACCTGTAAATATATTCAAAAACTGATTTAAAATGCTATGTACAAAAGACAGTCGTTTTATTTGCTATAATACTAATTTTTTTCATAAAAATTCAAATGTGCTTGTCGCAAAAGTTTAGACACTATTCTAAATTTCTTTGAATATTCGCTGGCATATGCAAATTTAGAATCGATGATGTCACAAATTTGGAGTACTTAAGTTCTGCAAACGATTGCGCTTCATAGTCGACATGCCGAGAGCTAAAGAAATTCAAGTGAATGAGGTTTCAAGGATTTGGCAGTTGAAAGGTGAAGGGAAGAGCGTTTCTGAAATTTCTGCTATTATTAATAGGTCAAAAAAATCTATTTATCGAGTTTTATCGAGTGGTTCCGAATATAAAGCAAAATGTCGGTCTGGGAGGCCACGTGTGACAAATGTACGAGAGGATCGCCTGATACAAAGACTAGCGAGCACTCAACAAATGAGCGTACGTGGAGTTCAAAGCTCATCGGGACTCTCTGTATCAAAGGATACGATTCGTAGACGAATTTTGAAAAAAGGAACAATCGTTTATAGCAAAATGCAGAAGAAACCAGCTCTGAAACCACATCATAAGTTACAAAGACTTATGTGGGCTCGAAAGCATATGTCATATGGAGAGAAATGGCAGTCAGTCATATTTAGCGATGAAAAAAAGTGGAATCTGGATGGTCCAGATGGTTGTTTATCGTATTGGCATGACTTGCGGAAGGAACCTCGACGTTTTTTTAGTCGCAGACAAGGAGGGGGCTCGGTGATGGTTTGGGCAGCCTTTTGCTATAATGGACAAGTATCTCTGACCTTCACCAGTGGTCGTCAAACTTCACAGCATTATACACAGACATTAGAAGAAAACCTACTGCCATTTGCTGAGCTTCTAGGGGGTCCTCAGTGGGAATTTCAGCAAGACAATGCTTCAATTCACACTGCAAAACATTCAAAATCTTGGTTTAATTCCCATAATATAAGAGTTCTCGACTGGCCAGCATGTAGCCCAGATCTTAACCCTATAGAAAACCTTTGGGGCATCATGTGTCGCAAAGTTTATAGCAACGCTAGACAATACTCTTCTGAAAAGGAACTTAAGACATCTATTGAGAATGCATGGTACGATATCGATCCACAAACTATGCAAGATTTAGTTTCTTCCATGCAATCTCGTGTATATGACGTAATACATAAGCATGGATGCGCAACCAGGTTTTAAAAATTGTTTATTTCGATTTTATTTAATTTGTGTCTAAACTTTTGAGACAGCAGTTTATTTTTGTTACCATTTAATTTATTGCAATATGCACAATTCCACTTTTCTTTGTTATAAATATTGTTTATATGTACAGCACATTAATTTCAAGCAGTGATTTGAAAATTGAATAAATATTTTTCAAAGTATGTAAGAATTTCTTCATTGTCTAAACTTTTGCGTCATAGTGTATTCCACAGAAACGTAATTTAGAAGACTTTTAAAGGCCTTTTTTAGAACGTTTGTTGTTCCTGTGAACCCCAGGTGGTAGAATCATTCGCATAAAATATAGCCTGTGTAGGATCGGAGACTTACTATTGATTAGCAGTTATTACATTTATAATCGGTTTATATTCCCTGAAATTGCATAGAAATCGTAATTTAGAACTTTTTTAGAACGCTTTTGGAACCTACACTTCGCTTCACCTCTTTTTAATTCGAATTTATTTTCGACAGTCCTTCGAGGACATTTATATTTTATAAGTAACTACCATGCCATATTTAAACTTTCTCGGCTCTTCAGTAACAGAAATCGCAATTTAGAAAGTCTTTTGCTCCTGCAACCCTCTGGTGGTAGTGGCACATACATAAAATATAGCTTATGTTTGAGCAGGTTCTATCACCAACAATTTGACACCATTATTTTTTAAATCGGTTTAGTATTCGATAAAAGATTGCATAAAAATTGTAATTTAGAACGTTTTTAGAACGCTTTTTGCTCACTTCATCCTTTTAAATTTGGAATTTTCTTTTGACTGTTCATAGAAACCAGTTGCATCTGGTAAGTAAATACCATGTCATATTTCAAAATGTTAGACCCCTCAGTTGTACAAAAAACGCAAATTAGAACATGTTTTGCTCTTGCACCCCCAGATGGTGGTGACAGCAACATAAAATATAGCCTATGTTGAAGCAGGGACTATCACCATAAATTTGCAACCATTACTTTTGAAATAGGTTTAGTATTTCCTGAGATTGAGTAGAAATCGCAATTTAGAACGCTTTTACAACGGTTTTAGAGACTGTTCTTAAAGGTCATTTACATCTAAAAAATATGTACCTTGCCTAATTTCAAGTTGCTAGGCCCTACCGATCACAAAAATCGAAATTTAGAACGTTTTTTGCTCCTGCAACCTTCAGGTGATAGTGATACCGACATAAAATAGCGTCTATGTTAGAGCAGAGGCTGTCAACATCAATTTGCCTACCATTACTTTTGAAATCAGTTTGATTCTTCCTGAGATTGCTCACAAATCGGCATTTAGAACATTTTTAGAACACTTTTTATACGATAGATCATTTATATGTAATAAGTATATACCATGCAAAATTTCATGAATCTAGGTCCTTTCATAACTCAAAAACCGCATTTTTAGAACGTTTTTAGTTCCTGTATCTCCTCTGGGGTAGTGGAAACAGACATAAAATATAGCCTATCTTGGAGCAAGAGCTGTCACAATCATTTTACACCGTTATACTTGAAATCGGTTCAGTACTTCATGAGGTTGCATAGAAATCGCAATTTAGAATGTTTTTCAATGCTTTTCGCGCATTTTCACCCTTTTTAAATTTAGATTTTTTTTTTAGGAAATGTTCTTAGAGATCATTGATATCTTATAACTACCATTTTCATGATTGTAGGCCCTTTCATAACACAAAACCGCAATTTAGAACGCTTCTTTTTTCTGCAATCCCAAGGTGGTAGTGATACAAACATAAACAGAGCCATGCTAGAGCAAGGTCTGTCACCACCAGTTTGCAACCATTACTTTTGAAATAGATTTGATAGTTCCCAAAATTGAGTAGAAATCACCATTTAGAATGTTTTTAGCACTCTCTTCACGCACTACCACCCCTTTTTAAATTTCGAATTTTTTAAGAACAGTTCTTGGAAATCCGTTATATCTAATAAGAAACTAATATTTCAAATTTCATATTTCTAGGCCCTTCAGTAACGCAAAAATTGCATTGTTAGAACGTTTTTTGCTCCTGCACCCCCTTTGGGGTAATGGCACCGATATGAAATATAACCTATCTTGGAGCAAGAGTTGTCAACATCATTTTGACACCATTATTTTTTAAATCGGTTTGGTATTTCCTGAAATTGTGCAGAAACCACCATTTAGAACGTTTTAGAACTCTTTTTGTGCTTTTTCACCCCTTTTAAACTTCGATTTTTTTAAGAACTGTTCTTAGAAATCCTTTATATGTAATAAGTAACTAATTTTTCAAATTTCATATTTCTAAGCCCTTCAGTAACGCAAAAACCGTAATTTAGAACTTTTTTGCTCCTGCACTCCCTTTTGGGTAGTGGCACCGACATAAGATATAGCCTATCTTGGAGCAAGGGTTGTCACCATCCTTTTGACACCATTATTTTTTAAATCGGTTTGGCATTTCCTAAGATTGTGTAGAATGTGTAGGAATTGATTTCGAACATTTTTAGAACGCTTTTTGTGCATTTTCACCCCTTTTAAATTTCGAATTGTTTAGAAAATGTTCTTAGATATCATTTATATCTTATAAGTAACTACCATTCCAAATTTCATAATTCTAATCCCTTCCATAACACAAAAATTGCATTTTTAGAACGTTTTTTGCTCCTGCACCCCCTTTGGGGTAGAGGCACCGACATAAAATATAGCCTATGTTCTAAGTTGGACTAACACCATCATTTTGATACCATTACTTTTGAAATCGGTTCGGTAGCTCCAGAGATTACCTCTAACAAACAAACAATTTTTACTGCTTTATAATATTAATAGTATAGATATAGATTAAAAGATGTACTAATGAATGTTTTAATTTTTATTTAAACGAAGTCTTGATGCGCCTACTTCAAAGTTTCGCTTTTACTTCAGAGTTGTTTTTGCCAACGTAACATTACTTTCAGTCGTTTCTATGGTGTAAAAGCCTATTTCTACTATTTTATTGTTATTTAATTCTGTTTAGCATAACCTTGCACTGCACGAGGCATTCAACAAAATCCTTGACTCTTATGAGTTCAGACTGCAAAGAACCTATTTTCGATTTAAGAGCCGTCAGTCAATATCAGCTATTTAAACGTTATCCGAATAGCTCACTTCCATATTATCATCATCTCATCATAAAATATTCAATTCAACTTTCTAATTATATGCTAAACCTATGCTTAGCTTATTGCCGCAAGGTTTTGATGGCGTTAATGACTTAAAATGATAAAATGTAGTAGATATATGATCAAAATCCATTCAAAGTAAAAACATTCTTGATTAATCGGATAATTTCTTTTTATTATTCGTTAATGCTTTTTTTTCAAGGACGCACGTGTAATGATCTGATTTTTCGTTTTCTTTTTCTTTTCATTTTTTAAAATGAAGAATTAACCAAATGACAGAAGATTTTCTAACTATTTCCAGATTTAAAATTTGCAGAACTTGGTACGACAATTTAAAGGGACCGAAAATTCTTGATATTTCCCATTAACAGAAAACGCAAGAAACTGTTTCCAGTGAGATTTCTTTTTTTCATTGCTATTTCCATGACATTTTATTTTGCATAAAAACATATTTTCCTTCGTTTCATTTATATTATTTTTGTCGAGTTTGTGATTTGTCTTAACTATTATTAGTATATAAAGCGTCTGAAAAATTCAGCGAACGGCATTTATTACTAGCTGACCCAACCGGCGTTTTCCGGGCCTGTCAAAAAGTAGCACGAATCGCGAAAAACATCGCAAAAAAATATAAAAATCGCGACACGAATTCCGAGTAGTGATGGGCGATTCTCGAAAATTCGACAATCGAGAAAATTCGTCATCGTAAAAAATCACAATCGATACAGCCATCGATTAATTCCTAGAATCTACAATCGAGATGTTTTACAATCGATTTTAACGAGAGAAGCTAAAAACAATTTTTGGAAAATTTAGCTATTATTCTGGCCGAAAATGTCATAGTAGTGATAGGGTTTGCTCGATAATTCTGCTATCGCAATTATTTGCTCCTGATTTATGCTTAAGGGGTTACTTCAGCCAAGTGAAAAGACCTAGCTAATGCTGATCTTATGGAAGAAATTTATAAAGATATCTCATTTGAATTTCGGTATTTTAAAATAGTAGGAGAGCTGTTGAACATTTTTGAGTAGGTATTTGAGGCACCCTGAAAATTTGTGCAACACTTCTTTTGTAATGACTGAATACAAAATCGAATGTCTGGCTGAAGGATCGTGGCCCAAAAACTGTGCATTCTGGCACAGTTTTTGTGCCGACTAAAGTGTCTGTCATTTTCAAAATATTTTTTCTAAGCATAAATATTATTCTGCCTCAATGTCAGCGTGCCTCAAATACCTTTTTTGGGTAGTCAAAAAATGGCACTTCACACGTGTCTGGCACAGTTTTTGGGCCGATTAAAGTGACTTTCGTTTTCAAAATATTTTTTTCTAAGTATAAATATTATTCTGTCTCAATCTCAGCGTGCCTCAAATACCCTTTTTTGGGGGGTAGTCAAAAAATGGCACTTGACGCGTGTCTGGCACAGTTTTTGGGCCACGATCCTTCAGCCAGACATTCGATTTTGTATTCAGCCATTACAAAAGAAGTGTTGCACAAATTTTCAGGGTGCCTCGAATACCTTCCCTAAAATGTTTAACAGCTCTTGGACTAAATGATTTTCTTTGCATTGGAATAAATTCCCCTTTCTTCTTTATGAAACTGCAATGTCCAAATCGCGTAACTATGACGCATTTGAATTAAATAACCTTTCTACTTTTTAGATAACTCCAAAAAGTTTGATATAGTTTAAAGTTCCCCTAAATGTCAAATGCTGTGGAATTTCCCCATTGATCGAAAACAAAAGTTTCTTTCGAAAAACGTAAGGATAGTAAGATAAAGATACCTGCCAAGAGGGAACCTGTCTATCACGGAAACTGTTTTCCAGTACCTAGCTATTCCAACATGACTCTTTAAGTCTGTATCGAAATCCAAAGTAGCTACTTTATGACACATTTAAAAACTCATTTTTTATTTTAGACGCATTAGCTAGAATCGATTAGCATTTCCCTCTTTTCGATAAAGGCAAAAGGTTTGATACAAATTAAAGTTCCCTAAATGTCTAAAGTGTATCAAATGCTGGGGAATTTCTCCATTTATCGAAAATAAGACAGCTTTATCGAAAAACGTAAGAATAACCAGACATATATAACTGCTGAAAGGGAACCTGCCTAACACGGAAATTGTTTTCCAGTGCCTAGCAATTCCAACATGACTCTTCAAGACTCTATCGAAATCCAAAGTAGTTAGTTTCTGACACATTTACTAGCTCATTTTTTATTTTAGGTGCATTAGCTAGAATCGATTAGCATTTTCTTCTTTTCGATAAAGGCAGAAGGTTTGATACAAGTTAAAGTTCCCTAAGTGTCTAAAGTGTGTCTAATGCTGTGGAATTTCTCCGTTTATCGAAAACAAGACAGCTTTATCGAAAACATAAGGATAACCAGACAAATATAACTGCTAAGAGGAAACCTGTCTAACACGGAAATTGTTTTCCAGTGCCTAGCGATTCCAATATGACTCTTCAAGTCTGTATCGAAATTCAAAGTAGCTAGTTTCTGACACATTTACTAGCTCATTTTTTATTTTAGGTGCATTATCTAGAATCGATTAGCATTTTCTTTTTTTCGATAAAGGCAGAAGGTTTGATACAAGTTAAAGTTCCCTAAATGTCTAAAGTGTGTCTAATGCTGTTGAATTTCTCCGTTTATCGAAAACAAAGGAGTATTATCGAAAAATAGAAAGGTAAACAGACAAATATATCCGCAAATAGGGCTAAGTAATATAAACTATAACTAAAATAAAACTTCAGTGGACTTCATTTTTGGTATTTTGGATAATTTTAATCTTCCAATCCTTACCAATGTGGTATTAGATGATGGGTCTGGAAAAGGTAGAAGAAACGCCCCCCCCCCCCCCCCCGAAGGGGCATTAGGCCCCAAATTGACAGTAGGGCAGACCAAGGATGAAACCAATAACTTCCTGTAAGAGAGGACTAGGGGAAGTTGAGAATGGTAAAAAAAACAAACCATTGATTAAGAAAAAAATTGAAGAAAAAAGAAAAATGGTAAAAGAACAAGTGAAGCGTGTGATTAGAGCCAGAAAAATGAAGAGGGGCCGCCACAGCTGGTCCAGAATGAGTGCCCAAGTAGTCAGAACTTGGAGAATAGTATCTACAATGAAGAAATACAATGAGACAAAATATTATGAAAAACAGATGAAAAATACCAATAGCCTGAGGCTAAAAGTAAAATGTTTCACTGGGTGGTGTCCCATGGTGGTAGTAAAAATAAAATTGATACGAGAAGATAGGGGAGAGTGAAAAGACTTTATTTTGTGAATTTTATAATTTTTGGACAAACAGTATACTAAAGGTTTGAAGAAACAAAATGTTAAAGCTCCCTCTTGAGGCGAAGAAGGGAGTTAAAATTAAGAAACATATGTCCATATTTTTTATTCGATTTTAGACACAATTTCATGTTAGTCTTATAATTTTCCTATGAGTGGAAGATACCGTACCAGAGTACGAAAAAAACCGCCGCTAAGTATATTCCTTTAGAGCATTTTAAGCCCAGGGGTCTAAAATTAACGGTGGATTGACAAAAGAAAGGTAGATTTAGAAAGGTTATGAGATTACCCTTATTTTCATATATTACATGAGTGGGGTAAAATAATTTTGAAAAATCCTCTTTCCTGAGGCGACACTTAAAATCTTGAAAACACATAATTTGCAGTGCAGTTTTGTTTTAACAATAGCATTCTAATATTAAGAGATATGGGACAGCTTAGGAGGGCTAAAATAAGAGAAACATTGAAAATCAAAAACAAACTGTCGCCAAATTCACTAGAAAACTTCTATATCAACAACTGAAACCCGAACTGATAACATAAACCACTATCGCTTAATAACAAAAGCGAATGGAAAAGAACGTCTACTCCTTTGGGAAATCATGACTTACACCAGAAGCGCGGTAAGTTTGACTCTTCTGAAAGCTTCCTTTCTCTCGAAGAGCGAGAGATCTATCGCACTTCGAGAGAGAGCTCTCGTTTGCTCGAGAGCAAAGTGCTCGTTTACCTCGAGGAGACATCTCTGCTCGATGGCAAACCTCTCGCTTACTTCGAGATATCTCACCGATTGTAACTCATTGCTTCCCATAGTCATTCTCGTTTCTCGGTCTCGGTCTCTGTTCAACATTTCATATGACATTGTCGAGAATGATAAATCAGTTTTCGTCCTTTCTCGAAATGTTACTCTCGATGATTGTCATTTCACGCTCCGCCAAGAAGGGCCGAGAAGAGATATCGAGGGGCAAGCTGGAGAAAGAAATAGGCATGACAATGAGCTGTGAAATGAAGCTTTAATTTTCAATGTTTTTCTTATTTTAGCCCTACCAAGCTGTCACATACCTGGAGCCCTCCGATAAATATTATTTATTAAATATAAAAATTTCAAAGAGGAAGGTGGGTCGGGTGAATTCCGAGGACGTGAGAGTGGGCGGGGCGCAATTTAAAAAATTTTACCGAACTCTTCCTGTGACATATAATCGAAAAGCCTTTTGAACACTCTTTCATATTATGAACCTTTCTTCCCCCGAAGGTGAAATTCGGGAGGTAGGGAGGGGGCGAACAAATTTTTAAAACCGTAGCCGATTTCTATAATAAATTTAAATATCATCTTATATGTGGGGTTTTTATGCAGTCTTCCAATAAATATTATTTATTGAAGATAAAAATTTTAAAGTGGGGGCTGCGTGAATTCCGGGGCGAAAGAGAGGGCCCAAGGGTCGGGAGGGAGGGGGAGCAATTTTCAAAGTTTTTTGGACGCGTCATGTGATATGTTATCGCAAAGCTCTCGTATGACTCTTTCATATTATGAGACTTTGTTCCTCCCCTCCCCAATTTGGCCCCCACTGCGGGGGGTAGTTTTTCCGTTTTTCTCATTTTAGATCGGATTTTTTTATGAAGCCCTCGGATAAATATTATTTAAAATATATGAAATTTCAGGACACTTTTCTAAATTTAGCCAAGACCCCTCATGTGACATATCGTTGGAAAGGTTTGTGACGACTTATTGATTTTATGCACTTCCGGTGGCCATCCCCCACTTTGCCCTCCGGGGACACTTTTCCAAATTTAGCCAAGACCCTTCATGTGAGATATCATTGGAAAGGTCTGTGACTACTTATTGATGTTATGCACCACCGCTGACAGCCCCCCCCACTTTGCCCCCCCCGGGGGACATTTTTCCAAATTTAGCCAAGACTCTTCATGTGAGATATCGTTCGAAAGGTCTGTGACTACTCATTGATGTTATGCCCCTATGGTGTCGTCCCCCACCCCTTTGCCCCCCCGGGGGGACACTTTTCAAAATTTAGCCAAGATTTCTCATGTGAGATATCGTTGGAAAGGTCTGTGACTACTTATTGGTGTTATGCACCTCCGGTGACAGTCCCCCCCACTTTGCCCCCCCCCGGGAGGCACTTTTTGAAATTTAGCCAAGACCCCTCATGTGAGGAAAGGTCTATGACTAGGAAGGTCTATGACTAGTTAAAGGAAAGGTCTATGACTAGTTGGAAAGGTCTATGGCTAGTTATTGATGTTATGCACCTCCGGTGACCGCCCCCCCCCACTTTTCCCCCACGGGGAACACTTTTCTAAATTTAGCCGAGACCCCTCATGTGATATATTGTTGGAAAGGCCTATGACCACTTACTTATGTTATCCACCTCCCGCACCCCTTCCTTCACTTTGCCCCCACGGGAAGGGCATTTTTATAAATTCAGATCCAGACCCCTCGTGTGACATATGGTTCGAAAGGCCTGTAGACTTGTGACGACTTATTCATATCATGCGGCTACTTTGCCCCTCCGCTCACTTTGACCCCTCCCCCAAGAGATCTGGTCCGAGATTCGTTCGTTTCGAGATTATATTTTTTTTACAAGATTTTCTAGTGCGTGCACACCACGCCTGCTATACGGTGTCGTATATAGCGGGTAACCTGTTCGTGATTTCATATTACAAGATTACGTATAACTTAGGAGACACGATTAAAGGAGGGGCCCACTAGCGGGCGAAGTCACCTTGTCTTTATTAACACCGACTCATTCCAGTTTACCCGCAGACGATTCTTGATAAATGTATGACGTATATAATATATAATATATGATGTATAAAAGCAATTGGCAAACTGGAGTCATCGAGAAAAAATTTACACAATCGAAAAATATCGAGATGTCCATACAATCGAGACAATCGAGAAAAACATCTCGTTATCGCCCATCACTAATTCCGAGTAAACTTTATTGAAAAGGAAGAAAAGATTACTATATTGGGCTTGAAAACCGGATTCATTTTCTAAAGCGGAAAAAGCGCAGCTAATCGCGACAGAAACACAAAAATATTAAAAATCGCAGAGGAAAAAAATTAATATATTGGGCTAAAAGATTGAAATAAGATTTCTTTTACGAATGCAAAAGATATCTGCCGAACGCAGAAAAAAAACTAAAAATCACATAAAAAATTTCGCAAAAAAAAATCTAAAATAGCTGTAGGAAATCCGAATAAACTTTGTTGAAAAGAAGACAGACTTTACTCTATTGGGCTGAAAGATTAAAAACGTATTCCTTTACGAATGTGAAAAAGTCGCCACAAATTGGAAAAATCCGGGGGTAAATCGCATGAAACTATCGAATTTTTGAGATTTTTCAAATATCGCAGAGGGCAGATTTTACTACAGTGGGCTAAAACATTGTAATCGGAATTCGTTTACGAATGTCAAAAAATTGGCCAGAAAATAAAAAAAACACTAAAAATCGCATTCGGAATCCCGAATGACAAAATGAACAATCACTGTAAAAAAACGGACTAAAATACGGAAATACTACTGACAATCGAGACGCCAGTACTATTTCCGTATTTTGACGGAACTTTTTCCTGGTAAATTACAGAAAAATTTCAGTCTTTTTTTTTTATTTACGGGGGAAAACTTCCGTTAAAATACGGAAATAGTACTGGCGTCTCGAATGTCAGTACAATTTCCGTATAATATTAGGCTAAACGTTGGAAATCGAATTCTTTTTACTAATGTCAAAAAAATCGCCGTGGATCGCGAAGAAGTGCTCAAAATCGTACTAAAAATCGGAAAAACTTCAAAAACCACGAGTGACAAAATTTACTGCATTAGGATAAAAGTTTGAAATCAGATTCTTTTTACTAATGCTAAAAATTTGCGGAAGAAGAAAAATCTAAAAAACGCGATAAAAACGCTAAAAAATCAATATCGCACAGAAGAAAATTTATTATATTAGGCTAAAAGTTTCAAACTAAATTCCTTTTCCTAATGTCAAAAAATCGCCGCGGAAAAAAAACGCTGAAAAACGCATTAAAAATCGCTAAAATTCAAAAATCGCGGAAGACAAAATTTTCTATATTAGCCTAAAAGTTTGAAACCCAAATTAATATTAGAGAAAAAGTTTCAAACAGTATTAATTCATTTTACAAATGTCAAAAGATCGCCGTGGAATCGAAACAATCGCTAAAAATCGCTTTAAAAATCGTTAAAAATTTAAAAGGACTGTGAAGAGAAAATTTACTATATTAGAAAATTTGCTATATTACTATTAAATCAAATCCCTTTTCCGAATGTCAAACAATCGCCGCAAAACTCGAAAAAAGGCTAAAAATTGCATTGAAAACTCAAAAATCACAAAGAACACAATTTATTATAATCGGTAAAACATTGTAATCGGAATTCTTTCATGAATGTCAAATAATCGACAAGGAACGGAAAAAATTGCTAAAAATCTCATTAAATATCGCATTAAAAAGCGTTAAAATTCAAAAATCGTAGAGGACATAATTTTATATATTAGGCTGAAAGTTTGAAACCCAATTCTTTTATGAATGTCAAAAAATCAACGCAAAATTCGAAAAAAATTAAAGATCGCATTGAAAAAATTTGCGATAAGTTAAAAAAATCGCTGTACGATTTCCGAATAAACTTTATTGAAAAGAGGACAAAATTTACTATATTGGGCTAAAGGATTGAAACCGGATTCTTTTATTAATGTCGAAAAATTGCCTCGAATCGTAAAAAATACCTCTAAAAATCGCGTAAAAAATTAAATTTTAAAAAGCCTAATCAAAAATTCTAAAACCGGGCTATGGGGTGCATTACTTGAGATACAACGGTATCTTTCTCCAAACTTTTTTAGGACCCGTACGTCGGAGGTGCGTTCGGAGAGATTTGTTTGGAACATGCACGATAAACACTGCCGAAGGCAGCGAAGATCCACCCACAGGTTCATTTTGAGAGATTCTTTTTTTTATTATTTTAATATGAATCGAAGTTTTTAGCATTTGCGGTTCATTTTGAAAAATCGACGGGCCCCGGCAACGCCGGGCGATCAGCTCGTATAAATATATATATATATAATACAGTTGTCCCCGTTTAAACGAATATCGAGGGTTCCAGAAATAATATTCGATTAAGCGGGATATTTGATTAAACGGGGAATCATAACTGTTATATTTAATGCGTAGTAAAAAGACAAAATAGCCATCTACGGTATATTTAATTGACAGCATAATAAATCGCTGATAGAATAACATAAAGTAAAATTAATACAAATGCTAATATAAAGTAAATTCGTATTAATTTAATGTCAGTACATACATTTATATGGTTTACATCACACTTATTGCAGCTCGTTTGAATTGGGTCAAAACTTTGCTACTTCTAATTTACGTTACATTTACTACCTTAAAAAATCGTTTAAAGTGGTTTGTTTAAGTGGAATTTTAAAGGAGTAAATATCGTGTTATTTTTCGAATGAGTGCAAAATATCACAAATACCATCTCGAGTCTCGAAGTGACGGCGCATTGCCATTAAAGCCTGGTTAGCAGCAAGAAATGGTGGTGGGGAGATCAAGGTGGGGAAATCATTTGACCTGCCCATTATACACCTGCCGGCCGGAATCATTGCAGGAAGAACTGAAAAATTGTTTTCAGCGTAAAAGAACCAGAAATGACAGAAGGTGAAAGGAAATTCCTGTTGAAACGTGCTTTCTGCGCCTATTTTCAAATATCGGTCGTACAGTTGTTATTCGATTAAGCGAGGACGTTCGTAAAAGGTATTTGGTTTAAGCGGGGGAAAATAACATAGAAACAATAGGAATAAATTCGGTTCCGGAGGATTCTATTCGAATAAGCGGGTTAATCGATTATCCGTGACCCGATTAAGTGCGGAGGACTGTACCTTTGAAATAAAAAAGTTGCGTGCAAGTTTAACAAAAACACTGAATCTCTAATTTAAAGATGGCATGTAATAATATTTTACAATAATATTCATAGTGAGACATATGAAAAACAGGTAAATAAATAAAACCTTCAAGAAAATATCAGTATATTAAGAATAATAAACATATTAACTATAGATGATGCCAAACAAAAAATGAAATAATAAGGGTTTAATCATAAAATGGAACAGAAATGGAATATATATAATCTCTACTATACTTTTTAAAAGTTGTTTAAGGCTGCTTTCATAAATTGAGATAACGGGAAATCGAATAGCGTTTTTAATTTTCTTATAATGTTAAAGGATATTTCAGAGAAAGCTTTGAATTTTTGTGTCTTAGTCGAGTTTTTGAACAGTATACAATCTAGAAAGAGTCTTCATTAAAGAGCAATCGATTATAAATCAAGATGTAATATCATTTGTCGGGAAATTTTAAACGCGATCCTATTCTTAGGCTCTTAAAGCGGACCTTCAACATTAGGAAACCAAAAAAAAGCACTTTTTATGATTTTTTGGTAAGAAAACTGCATGGATCTTTTTGAAATTTTAACAGTTTATTGTACATATCTTAAGGTATAGACAAGAATTTTTTAAATTAGATTTTGTTGCTTCTAGTCTAAGTTATAAACAAATGTTCAACTGCTAATATGTTCATCTGCTTTGGAAAATTTCGTCTAGACGGTGGACATGATAGCGCATTGTAGAATTATCTGAAACACAAAAATAATTTTTTTTCGTAAACTTCGTGAGTATAGCTTCTAGTTAAATTAAAGGAACCCATAAATTTATTTTTAAAAAGTTATATAATGGCTGATTAAAAAAATTTTTTTTTGTTAAAAAAATTCGTTCTTATTTGTTAATAACTTTTTTTAAAATAATTTTAGTAAAAGCTTTAATTCATATCGAAGGCAATTAAATAAGCTTTAATTTTAAAAAAATCAAGATGATCCGTTGAGTAGGTTTTTTTTTATCTTGCCCACCGTGTCAAAAAACGTGGTTGAACATATTTGTTTATAACTTAGAGTAGAAGCAACAAAATCTAATAAAAAAAATTCTTGTTTATACCTTAAGATATCTACAATAAACTGTTAAAATTTCAAAAAAATCCATCATGCAATTTTCTTTTTAAAAAAATCATAAAAAAGTGCTTTTTTTTCTCCTAATGTAGAAGGTCCCCTTAAACTTTAATATCTTCGAATTCCATGCATTTATCCGCAAAGATGCGTTCGTGCATGGTCCAAAAAAATCCGATTTTTGAGAACACCCTTAAAACTTCGGCCAAATTTTCAGACCTGTACGTGCGGTAAATTTTTCTAGACATCGCAGACAGACAGGCATTCAGACAAACAGACATAGCGAAACTTTCTTTTATTAGTATAGATACATCTTTAAAAGTTATGATTTTAACCATATATTTTTTTTCTTTTATTTTAAACTACATTTTTTTTATTATCTTTATTTGAATGTAATAATCTGAGACTAAAGGATGAATAATGTTACAGTTCTGTATTCTATGCCCGGAGGGCATATAGTCTGAAATATGCTGTAAAATTTTCGCATAAATATGTATGCAGTATTCTGTAAAAGAATCTTAATTGTATGTTAAGACAAGTCGCATTTTAGAAATTGAGTCGAGACGGTCCTGATTTCATTGATTTTTGCGCGTGCCTGACGCCGAACTTTCAGATTTTGTAACGGGTCGGGTCGCGCACAGAATTTTCTGCCCATGCAGACCTCTACTTTTTAGTCCCAAAAACTTTCGCTGCCCAAGCAGAAACTGAAACGGTCGGTGTTACCATTTTAGGTGATTTCTTTACCATTATGTCTGTACCAAATCGATACTTGATCATTAGTTAAAAGTTTACTATATAGTATTAAAATTTCAGAGCTATTGTATAAAATTTAAGTGTATTTTTTTAATCAAAATATACGCAATGCTAATCCTATGACAAAATGCGCGTAAAAAACGAAAAGTGATTTCGGTTAATAAATTTTTTTAAATGTTAATTTTCGTATTTTTGTAAATGATTTGCAGTGTTTCAAAGGGAATTGGAAGCATATGTTATTTCGTATTTTCTTTTCTTCGTAATATGATTTTTGGAGTCTAAGCGTAATGTTGAAATATGCCGGAAAAGGTGAAGGGCGAGGGTATTCCGGTAATTTAAATGCTTAAATAATTGTCGCTATCGTCCAAATTCTGAAATTTTTAGAAGTTAAAAACATAACATTTTCCTAAGTGGGTCAAAAAATCGTGAAAAAATATTGATATTTAGTGGTACAGTAGAACGGCTCGTAAGATTTTTTTTCACTTTGTCTACTTCAGTAGTTAAAATAAGTTCTTGTTGTTCAAATTCTTTGAGATTTTCAGCGGTTATAAATATGACGGTTTTAAACCTCGTGATAAAAATTCGTGAAAAAAGTATTGATATCTATTTGAAAAAGAAATGTGTTTTCTTCTCGATGTTTTTTCTTGTTTTCGCATCGGTTCCGTTAGCATAACAAAATAAATAGTTCTTATCCAAATTATCTGAAATTTTAGAAGATTATAAATATAACAGTATCAAGCCTTCTTTAAAATTTCGTGAAAAAAAATATGCATATTTAATAGTGAAACATTTTGCCAAAGTCGAGAGAAACCGCGCCAAAATCCCTAGGTCTTTATTTTTTTTTTTTTTTATGTTTTCGCACATTTTATTTTGTAAACAATATTTCTACCCTTCCGAAAGTTTCGAAATTTTTGTAGGTGGTGTAAATCTTGTCTATTGATACACTCTAAAAGTATTGTGTTAAAATACAGGCGTTTAGTTACTTTTAGTGCAGAAAAAATATAGTCTCTGTGAGGCGCGAAGTGACCTGCGTTTGAAAGTGTATTTAAAAAGGTTAAAATTCATATATTTTAAAACTGATTACACCATCGATTAGAAGAAGGTTTCAGCTTTAAGAGCATATTTTTCGTTTGTCGATACCTCTAAAATTGCGCTCTAAAGGGGCGTTGACATAAGGGAAAAACGTCCCTTTAATTTTTTAAGGGGTTAACTGCAATATATTTTTGAATTGATAGCGACATTTGAGGCGTAAGAGTACAATCTTTCGGAATATGTCTCAATTTTAACTGTACCGAACGGTTTGGCCGATTTCGATTAAAACACAACTATGGGCCCACCGTGGTTGAGTGGATAAGACACCACGCCGCTGATCGCTTGAGAGTGTAGGTCGGGGCGGGTTCGAATCGCGACGGTTCCGTTGCACACTCTTTGTGGAGCCCCCAGGATGTAATTCTCTGGTGTTGTAAATTTCCTTGTGCTATCTCGTCCCTGTATATCGACGATGACTTATAAGCGGGCCCTATGCGTAAATGGGTTTGTGGGCATGAGCGAGAGCTTTTCCAAGCTCTCGATGCAAAAGGCAATTTTTTTTTATGAGAGTTCATTGTCGTTTTTAATTAATATCTCGATTAATTAACAAAATATTAAAATTATGAGTCTCAGGTGCACCATTACAGGCTTTCGACTACCCTCACACAAATTTTGAGCCTCGTACGTGCCGTAGATTTTGTTAATAATTGCAAACAAAACAGGCAGACCCCCCCCCCCCACACACACACACACACACACAGAGCGAAACTTTCTTTTATTAGTACAAATTTATTTGTTCCGCGATTTCATCACCTTGAAATATAATAAATGTTTTAAATCGAAAATTCTTGAAAATGCCACCAATTTTAAGGACGTCCTTGAATCTCGTCACCTTACCTATATGTTTTTTATTAGCTGTTTGAATGTTTCTTTCAACGCTGTTTCATAACGTTTTTCATTCTTTTGTTTTCCCTTTTATATGTATGCCTGTTACAAAAATCTCACTTATATGCCAGGAGATAGAGAGAAAGTACCATATAATAGGGAAATGTCCTAGAGCAATATGATCCAACTGCGGTCTGCGTGGATCCACTAATTTCTTACAGAAATGTTATCCTTTTTTAATCGTAGAAAATCTGCTATAAAATAAAACAAAATTTCTAGTAAAAAAAGAATGGTTGTACGCGAGTCTCAGTTCGACCACTCTGTCATAGAATTTTTGTAATAATTATCAAGAAACAGCTTTCACAAACTGACATCTACAACACTTGGCCCAATGTTTTCCGATCATCACACCCACATTACCATTTTATGTAAAAAATGAGTATTAATTCTCCTTATAGAAAATACATAGAAATTAAACAATTGTTAGCAAAAATACATTTGTATCTATAACAATCTGCAATAAAGAACAAGCATTACACATCAAATTATAAACAGAAAATATGTGATTGAAGTTTAAACACCAAAGAAAAAATTATCCAGTCACTCTTGGTTTGAGAAATAATAACCGATCATTGTAATCAGTATTTCGTAAATCCACCTTTAGCCCGGATGACAGCTGAAATTCTTCGGGGCATGGCATGGACTCAATAAGCTTTTGACTCATTGAGATCACTTTCATTCCAGTATTCCCCGATAGCTTTACGTAATTCCATGGCGTTTGTGACCCTTCGAAAATCAATGTTCATTTTTAATATATTCCGCACATTTTCGATGGGACTAAGACACGTAATGTTGGGCAGCCAAGTCCTGTCTTTAATTGGATTAGTACCTGCATTTTGTAGATACTTCTTCACTGATTTATTGCGATGTGGAGTCGCGTTGTCATCTTGAAATATGAAGTCATTTGAACTCCCGAATCATTGATCGATACTGGGAATCAAACAATTCTCCAAAATGTTTACTGTAAGTAATACAATACACAATTTACACACGTCATACAAACCCAAACTGTAAATGCAGGTGAAACTTTAGTTTACGTATTGACACACTTATCATTGAACTTTTCACCAAATCTCCTTCATACAAATGTTCCGCAGTCATCACGTGATCCGAGAGATATTCGAGATTCATCGCTAAAAATAACTTTATTCCACTTATGAAGCGGCCACTACATGATTTTTGCACCATTTCAAACGCGTCTTTCTATGCTTCTTTGTGAAGTAAGGCTTCGTTTTGGCTTTACACAATTTAACTCCTGCTGCATTCAGATGATTGCGCGTACAGTGCGGTCACATACCTTTACATTATACTTTAGATTATTCTGCATTGAGGTGCTTTGACGATGCTCGCCACTTCTTCGCTATTTTAACAAGTAGTTCAGTCAAACAGGGATTGAACCTCGTAATGAAAGACAGCAAGCTGAAAATTAGCAAAAAGCTTTGTTTTGACATTCTAAAAGTTAGCTGAAAAGTCTCATAAAATCTCGTGTCGGCGTCGCCAGATTTTCAAGGTCAAAGTCACGAAAATCAGTTTTTTGCTTATATCTCGAAAACTGTGCATTAAAAAAAAAATCCAATTACAAAATTAAAGTAAACAAAATTTCCTATAAAATACATATATTAACTTTAACTTTCTGACAAATGGTTTTGGCGCTAGAGCGCGCTGAAGAAAAGTAACTTTTTGACCTTCTGGCCAAAACGAGAGAAAAACCCTCGACCATTCTCGATTTCTCAGAAACTATGCATTTTATCGAGAAAAAAAAACCAGATACAAAATTCAAGTAGACTATTTTCTACAAAATTCATAAATTAATTTTAATTTTCTGGCAAAAAGTTTAGGTGATATATGAGTATAACTCAAGAAATATATCAGATTTTTGAATGAGGTTTTTTGCATACTGTCGAGAAAATTTAAAAGATTCAGAATAAAACAAAAGCCGAAAACTGATTTTTTGAAAGTTTAATGGTCCTGCGCCCCCTTAATATTTCATGCGTTAAAAGCTGACGAGCTGCGAATAACAGTCTGATTAGACAAATTAGAAGAGTAAACAACAAAGATCCATTTACCTTATGGCATTATCGTCCTAGACGTTAAATATTTTTTATTCCCATCTCAATTTTTGTTAAACGTGGATTAACCGCTTGAGGGGCGGTGGGATAAAATATATCCCCCCTAATTTAAATAAGATTCTCACCAGAAAATTTTAACTGAATTTTATATTTTAAACTTTGGAGGAAAATCGTTAAAAAATTGCTTTTCCATATTTATAAATAAAATTTTTCGATTATTCCGGTGAGAATTCAATATTTAGAGACATTTTTGCTTGCCCCTCAAGGGGTTAATGATTATGTCTTCAGCCGCACATAAAAGGCTGCTGGCCCGCAGATTGAGTATGACTGTTCTAAATGAATAAAAACTTTAAATGATTATTAATACAGTCAATGATCGCCAAAAGAACAAGAGCACAGCATGCAGTTCAATGAAGAAACATAGTGTAAACAAATACTAACTTAAGACTCGTTTACACGGGGCGAGTTTACTAGCTACAAACCGGCGAATTCACTAGCAGCTAGTAAACCTGCCCCGTGTAAACACGTTGACTAGCTAACTACACTATGACGCAAAAGTTTAGACAATGACGTCATTCAGCTTTAAAATGTAGAATTATGACGTCAGAATTACAAAAACCTGTAAATATATTCAAAAACTGATTTAAAATGCTATGTACAAAAGACAGTCGTTTTATTTGCTATAATACTAATTTTTTTCATAAAAATTCAAATGTGCTTGTCGCAAAAGTTTAGACACTATTCTAAATTTCTTTGAATATTCGCTGGCATATGCAAATTTAGAATCGATGATGTCACAAATTTGGAGTACTTAAGTTCTGCAAACGATTGCGCTTCATAGTCGACATGCCGAGAGCTAAAGAAATTCAAGTGAATGAGATTTCAAGGATTTGGCAGTTGAAAGGTGAAGGGAAGAGCGTTTCTGAAATTTCTGCTATTATTAATAGGTCAAGAAAATCTATTTATCGAGTTTTATCGAGTGGTTCCGAATATAAAGCAAAATGTCGGTCTGGGAGGCCACGTGTGACAAATGTACGAGAGGATCGCCTGATACAAAGACTAGCGAGTACTCAACAAATGAGCGTACGTGGAGTTCAAAGCTCATCGGGACTCTCTGTATCAAAGGATACGATTCGTAGACGAATTTTGGAAAAAGGAACAATCGTTTATAGCAAAATGCAGAAGAAACCAGCTCTGAAACCACATCATAAGTTACAAAGACTTATGTGGGCTCGAAAGCATATGTCATATGGAGAGAAATGGCAGTCAGTCATATTTAGCGATGAAAAAAAGTGGAATCTGGATGGTCCAGATGGTTGTTTATCGTATTGGCATGACTTGCGGAAGGAACCTCGACGTTTATTTAGTCGCAGACAAGGAGGGGGCTCGGTGATGGTTTGGGCAGCCTTTTGCTATAATGGACAAGTATCTCTGACCTTCACCAGTGGTCGTCAAACTTCACAGCATTATACACAGACATTAGAAGAAAACCTACTGCCATTTGCTGAGCTTCTAGGGGGTCCTCAGTGGGAATTTCAGCAAGACAATGCTTCAATTCACACTGCAAAACATTCAAAATCTTGGTTTAATTCCCATAATATAAGAGTTCTTGACTGGCCAGCATGTAGCCCAGATCTTAACCCTATAGAAAACCTTTGGAGCATCATGTGCCGCAAAGTTTATAGCAACGCTAGACAATACTCTTCTGAAAAGGAACTTAAGACATCTATTGAGAATGCATGGTACGATATCGATCCACAAACTATGCAAGATTTAGTTTCTTCCATGCAATCTCGTGTATATGACGTAATACATAAGCATGGATGCGCAACCAGGCTTTAAAAATTGTTTATTTCGATTTTATTTAATTTGTGTCTAAACTTTTGAGACAGCAGTTTATTTTTGTTACCCTTTAATTTATTGTAATATGCACAATTCCACTTTTCTTTGTTATAAATATTGTTTATATGTACAGCACATTAATTTCAAGCAGTGATTTGAAAATTGAATAAATATTTTTCAAAGTATGAAAGAATTTCTTCATTGTCTAAACTTTTGCGTCATAGTGTATCTGGCAGCTCAGCGAGTGCGAAAAAAGCTGAAAGCTAGGCTATTTTTCTCGCTACTCGCTGGCGTGTTAGCTACCATAGATTTGATTAATATTACAATCATATTTTTTGTGAGGAATGAATAAGTAAATGTTTAAGACAGAAAATAATAGATTTTTAACAACTTCAGTAACTTAATTTTTTTTTATTTAAATGGGGATGGATTGAGCCCTGTGAGCCTCTCTTTTCTCTATGCCCTTAAACAATATTCTCTGCTTCCTGATTGGTTTCATTGATTGACAGATAAACTAAGCAAGGCAGAGTTAAAAAAAAATTAATGGGATTAAAATATTGAAAATTTTATTAACCACATGAAATTAATTAAAAGCAGCAATATTTATAAAAATCTTGGTGTTATTACATTCCAATAAGTGCAATTTAAAAATTAAAGGTTTTCAGTTACGATTTTATGCATTATAAACATCACTGAAATTGCATTAAGAATCGGACCCACCGCGGTAGCCTGTCTTTCTCGTTAGCCTCGCATCAATGTTGAGTGACGTCAGTTTCGGCCTCGACTGAGCGCCAATGGCTGTCAGCGCCATCTATTGTTTTAAATTCGAACTAAAATCAAGAATCACAGTAAAAAACTCCCGACATCATACATAACCCTCCTGAAAGAATTTTTTTAATATCTGTCACCGTTTGCAAGTTACTGAATTTTAAAATCGTCGGTCATTTTTGGGACACCCGGTATGTGTTTTATGTTCCATAACACAGGATGCTCTTGGTATACATTTAAAAACTCAGCAATATCATTTGCGTTTCACTTCATTTTTCCACCAACACAAAAACAGTAGACAAAAAAACTCAGCACTTAATATAAAAACAAACACTGTTTACAGAAAAAAACACGAAAGAAAGTTTTAGAATGCAATAGCGAATTGGCTACTGAGCGAGTAAACGAGTTCGTGTGTAAGCCACGACTAGACTCGTGTGTAAACTTTTCTCGCCGGCTTGTAGCTAGTAAACTCGCCCGGTGTAAACGAGCCTTTAGCAATGTTGACATGTTTCTTATAATCGCTATCGGAACAAATCAACAAACCTTAGCGTGGTGATAATGGCAGGCTCGACAAGATGCTTGGCGATTTTCTTTTGTCCAAAATCGTATCAATGAATCAAATTTTATATCTCGTATGTCGTCACTCTCATATAGAAGCACCCTAAACAGGTACAAACTTGTCTATAATCGTAGAGTGCCTTTATAGGCTAGTGGCGACATATGCACAGGGCGCATGCTCAGAATGGAAATTTGTGTCTTAACTATGGTAATCAACGCCCCCTAGTTAAGGAAGAAAGCCTTGACATGCGTCACGAATACGTCACACAAAGCAAGGAAAACAATGGCCGGGATCCAGAGAGATTTTTCGCTGTTGGCGAGCAAACAGCGAAGATTTCACAAAAATGTAGTCTTCTGTTTGGTTAATCTCGTTTCGCTAACAGCGAAAAATCTATCTGAATCCCGGCCAAAGAAAAATATTCGAACAACTTGCAAGTTTTTTTTTCTTTATCTCTTATTGATTATGATTAGAAAATAAGAATTAATAATTCCACAGGTCAACAAAATCGAAACTTTCAAGTTGTTCGAATTTTTTTCTTTGTTTTACCTTCTTTGTGTGACGTTTTCGTGACGGGTGTCAAGGATTTCTATTTCTCCCTTATCTAGGGGGCGTTGTAGTAACCCACATTCCAGAACATGGCGATACTCAACTGCACCAGTTAGATAAGTTTAGAAACTTCCGCTTGGTGATAATGCGGACTCGCCAAGTCCAAAATAATGGCACGCTCTCCAAGTGTTTGCCTAAAATCCTTTTGACCCATCATATTTTATTGCCCGTATTTAGGTATACTTTGATACATAAAGGTATTCTAGATGTTATACAGTAACAGATAACATTTTCGATTTTAGGTTTTATAAGCAAGTCAAGCAATGGAGGATATTCCAAATCTGGGTTCGAGGCTGAAAAAAGTCACGTGATACCGGTAATTTATCCAAAGAACTTATAACTGATAAGAAGGGAAGATACTGCTTTGCCTCATGAACTTTTTCATTGGCTAGCGGGGATTTATATTACACGTCTACGCGGTCTTCCCTTCTTTACGCTAGAAGTTTTTACCTTGACCACGTGATCAAAACGAAAATGGAATATCCTCCATTTTCGTAAAATTTTACCTAAGAAGAAATGCGTGCGGATATAGAAAGCACTGGTGTTGTTTATAAAGTATGACATTGGCCGGGATCCAGATAGATCTTTCGCTGTTAGCGAAATGCGATTGACCGATCAGAAGTCTGCATTTTTTAGAACTTCTCGCTGTTTTAAGTAAGCAAATTTTCTTATTGGTCAATCCCGTTTCGCTAACAGCGCAAAATCTATCTGGATCCTGGCCATTATATCATGGAACTATGAAAAGAGAGGAGTAGACATATCATTCTTCCACCGTGGAAAACTTTGAAGCTGAAAAGCGAGTTCTTTTCACTATAGCGTCTAGAGTATATGTGTGGCAATCGGCTACACTGTTAAAAAATATCGTGAAGAATTAACTCTGTTTTTAAAGGCTATTTATTTTCTGACCAATGAGAACACTCCATGAGCGTTTATGCAGCGTTCTCGTTTGTCAGAAAATAGATAGCCTTTAAAAACAGAGGTAATTTTTCACGATATTTTTAACAGTGCATCCTAGAAATATTTTAAAAAGTGCTAAAATATTGGATCCCTTAAATGGCAAACGACGCTGAAATCCAAAGAACCTATCGCAACGACATCTGCAAGATATTTTCTAAAACTCCAAGGCGATTTGGTCTATATGCTGTAATAAATACGATGTTTACATTGAAATTTGAAAATATACCGCAGATGTCACTGCGATGGGCTCTTTGGATTTCAGCATCGTTGCACATTTAAGGGGTATAAATTTTTAGCGCTGTTTGGATAGTTGATTTTCACACTATATATTCTAGACGCTATACTTTTTACCTCTCCCGCGTCAAAACCACGTATAGACTATGCCGATGAGCTCGACTTCGACGTCACTACAGATCGACACGAGGCTAACGAGAAAGACAGGTTACCAGGGTACATTCCACGTTCCATTTTTTACAGTCACGTGATGCTCGAATACATGAAGGTGTGAGAAAAGAGCATCACGTCATTCTAGCGGTCTGTAAAAAAAGAACAGGTCGGATGCCCCGCGGTAGCCTGTCTTTTTCGTTAACCTCGAGATCGACCATTAGCTGATCATTCATTGGACCCCCATTCTTGTGACATTTTTTGTGACGTAAAAGTCACAAAAATGGGGTCCAATGAATGATCAGCTAATGGCGGATCTGCCATGACGTCGAATCGAGCTCGCGGGCATTGTCTATAGGTGGCGCCGCCCGCGTCCACCATATCCCTTTAAGACCCAACCCTCACGATTGTGCGTGTTAGACATTCATTTAAATTTTTGCTTCTGAGTCGTATGTAATAAAAATTGGAATCGAACGATAGTTCTGGTTTGCAAATAGAGTACAGTATCATTTTTTATCAACAGGTAGAGATTGCAGTCCATGTTTTACTTTCTACAGGCATGACTAGTTTTGTTTACAAATACATCGGGTCTTAAAGGGATATCTGATTTTGACCGATAGTAGACCAATCAGCAGTCTCCAGCGCAAGACGCGGCTAAATATGGCGGATGCAGGAGAAGGTAATGAACGGCATCAAGTGAGGTCATTTATGACTGCTCCATTTATTGGAATCTCCTTGCACTGTATATAAACACCGAGCTGACGAATTGTACTTGTGGAAGTTTCTATGAACGTGTGTGCGGAAGTTAAAAATCAGTAGTGTTCATTTCGAGTGTGTAAGGGATGGCTAGAACAAAGCAGACTGCTCGGAAGAGTACAGGTGGTAAAGCTCCCCGGAAACAACTGGCTACTAAAGCCGCAAGAAAATCTGCGCCTGCGACTGGAGGTGTTAAAAAGCCTCATCGATATAGGCCAGGCACTGTGGCTCTTCGAGAAATTAGGAGATATCAAAAATCTACCGAATTATTAATAAGAAAACTTCCGTTTCAACGTTTAGTCCGTGAAATAGCCCAAGATTTCAAAACTGATATGCGATTTCAAAGTTCGGCTGTAATGGCTCTGCAAGAAGCTAGCGAGGCTTATCTTGTTGGTGTATTTGAAGATACAAATCTATGTGCTATTCATGCAAAAAGAGTGACTATTATGCCGAAGGATATGATGCTGGCACGCCGTATACGTGGCGAAAGAAATTAACTGATTATTGCAACTATTTTTGTGATATAGAATTATTCTACTCGTGTTTTAGACTTGGATACTTTTGTCGACATGTAAATAAGATATTTTTAATTAAATTTTTATAGTTACAGTATCTTGATGCTTTCTATTAATACATTTAAAATTAAAGTACTGTCATAATATGGTGTTTAGTTTTAAAGATTCATTCCTTTCAGCCATTTAACTATTCTTAATTTTATTTTGGGACAATTTGTGTAACCGTTGCTAATAAATTATGGCAATTAATTGCGTTATCTTTAATAATTAATGCCGAGTAAATTTCAGTTGAGCGAGAGGAAGCGAGGTGTTATTAAATCGCGAGAAAGATTGTGTGTCAGTTCTAAAATCCCTTAAGGATAAAGTGGGCTCTAAAATCAAAAGTAACCCTTCAAAATATCTTAATACTTATGGTCCCAGCTTGATTAAAAAATTTTACATTTTTAAGCGGCTAGTATACCTCTTTCTGCAGCTGCAGACAAGTTATTTGAGCCATGTAAAATTTCTTGTAAAGTTTTCTTTTGCATAGTTAACTATTAGGCTTTTTTTCTTACCATTTAAAGTTTAATGAAAAACTTTGTCTTATTTAATCGCCGAAATCATCTAAGATTTAACAAGCCTGTTCAATAACAAAAGCATACGAGTTGGCGTCTATGCTTCCCCACTCCCGTCCCTTTTGGCCGGATTTCGCTGATTTATAACTCCTGCGAAGGGTTCTCTTTAGACTAAATGACTAAAAATGACCCCTTCATGAATATTTACTCTACCATGGAGTTTGGTAAATACACAATGCTGATTTTAAAGAATCCTAATGCAACTATTCGTAAAATTTTCTTTCCAGCGACAAAGTATTTATGTAAAAAATATTCTAAAATATATTTATAGGTTTTACCTCCCCCCCCCCTTAGTTATTGTTAAAGCTTTGCTATTGGAAACATCTTAGATTACTGAATAATGGAAAACACTTAAATATTTACCACTTCCTAAAACATCTCCCTAATTTCATGTTATTTCATTAAACTCAATTCTACAATTATTCTTTTTAGGTTAATGGAAATAAAATTGATGTGAATATATTAACTATTACTAAAATAAAATTTAAAAACTCTAAGGATAAACTAAAATTTCGATATTTTTTAAAATCTAAAGAAATTATAGTGCATTTTTAAAAGCTTGGACTAAAATTTTTAGTACTTTTTTATGTAGACTATAGAATAATTTTGGGCCATTTAAAATATGGAATGCGCATGGAGAATTTTGAACGTTAATTATTAAAGATTTTAAAAAACTCTAACCATTGGCGACATATCGATTTGCATATAAACACTTGCTATTTACAAAAATCGTTGGTTAAGGGTCTACTCTGCCTTAATCAAAATCGTAGACATGTGTAGTATGAGGGGGGGGGGGGTGAGTTTGGTCTGGTTGAGAACATTGCGAAACTTTGACGATTCCTGCATGTTAGCAGTACGACTATCCTTTCCTTTGAGCTTTACTGATGTGTATGGCATATTGTTCAGTTACCTTCAAAAGAAACTGCTGTATCGCACTAACGTCCTGTTCAGATACTCTGTGGTTGATGAAAGGCTGTAAAATGCCTTGAGGGGTCAAGTTGCTCTTCTGTAATTATCGAAACATTTTTTTACTTACTAAATTTTTGGTTCTTTAGGAACATTTTTAAAGAAACCCCAAGCAAAAATCAACTTTAGAAGGGAAGTTACGTCCAAATTGAGCTCTTTTAGTATGATCAATGCAAATTTTAGTCATGTTCTAAACAGAATTTGGTAACTGCGCGCATGATTTATAAGAAATGGTTGGATAGGATTTCATGAATGTGACTGAATGTATAAATCTTGGATGCCCAAAATGACTTATGTTAAAGATATTTATAAATTGACTTCTTTTCCTCCTGAACTAATCTCCTCTTTTGTTCTTCTAGTGTAGGTCGTTTTTAAATATTGCACAATATTTTTGACTGACAATTAAATTGATTTTGCGCGCAAGGCATATAAAGTGAATTCATTTATTATAGCAATAAATTTCAAATTGCACGTTTATGTGCATCTAGATCTCTTTAAGAACATAACTCATCTTTAATGTGCGTTTAAATCTTATCCAAAAGTTAATCAAATGGGGTTATTGCAATTCATATTAGGGTCGCATTTACGTGTGATTTGTTTTAAAGGTACCCGACCCCTTAAATATTTCTTCCAAATCTGTAGTCGTGTTATAACGTTTAGAAAACTTAATTTATCCTCCCCTTCTAAAACGCCCCAGAAAGTCCCTATTTGATTGAATACGCGGTTTCTGTTCAGAAATTTGAACTGCAACCTACATGAAATGTAATTCTATTGGGAATAGCAAATAACCTTTAACCCTTTGCGCTCGGCGTCTCTCGCACAAATCTTTATTCGATCGTCTCCACTTTTTAAAGTTTCGTTAAAGTACACAATTTCAAAAATGCTGATTAAATAAGTCAAAGAGCGGGCAGCACACAAACCCATGTTATCAAGCACAAGGAAAAAACCTTTATTTTATGGAAGCGTAGAAGTAGAGGAATCTAATGATCCATGTCTGCCGGAAGTGGAGTGCTGCATAAGCCAAAAATTAATACCACCAGTAGTTGACTCGTAGGTTTATCAGCGTTTTCCTGCTCGCAGTCCTGCATGTTTTCATATTGTTTGTAGGACAAATACAATGATAAACACGAGTCAACCACTAGTGATTTTCATTTTTGGCTTATACACCACTTCACTTCCGGCAGACATGGATAGTTACTTTCCCCTACTTCTACTCTTCCATAAAATAAAGGTTTATTTTCTTGTGCTTGATAACATGGGTTTTTGTGCTGTCGGCTCTTGGATAAGGTACATTATTTTCCTTTATTGCTTGTGCCAAAAACAAATTTTTGCAAAGATTGTCTCCGCAGCTGAGCCCTCGAGTGCAAAGGGTTAACTGTGACAGGAATTGTTCCATAATACTGTGAAGCGGTCTGCGAGACAGCTCCATTGAAAGATCAATAAAAGGCGAGATTAACTTATATGATGGTCTTTTTGTACGGGACTACATTAGTCTCTAGTGATAGTACTAAAGTTTAAAACAAAACAAAATTTCAGTAATGTTTGTAGTTAAACTGAAAGTTGCGAGTTAAACTATAAAAATTGAAAGAAGTAGCGATCTGCGAGACCGGTAACATCAGTTAAAGGTTGAACTCTTGCATGCCTGACATTGTAATTTATTGTAAACAAACGAACATTTTGATTCTTAAAATGTGCTGAACACTGGAATTAAAACTTTAAAGTTGATTTGGCTCTGAAAATTTTTTATGCTTGATATACTTTCGGCATTAATGTAAACACGGCTTAAAATTTTTACTTTATGGTAGGGCGACACTGCCAGTAGTTATAAAGTTTTTGAGATATTGGGCCGTTTCAGGCGGAAATGAGCTTAAATGGTAATACGTGTGATGAGTATGCGTGGCCCTAGATATATTTTTATTTGAATGTTCGGGCGCCTGTTGCCTTCTCAGCTGCCTGCTGGAAGAAACAATTTTATGAAATTTATTAAAGTGTAAAAATTTTAGTTTTCGATGCGTTTGAGACTATTACGGCAAGTTAAAATGACCCACTTCCATCTTGCTTAATTCAACTAATAGTTTTATAAGAATTATTTTAATCACAGCCCAAGGATATTTTAAAGATTAACCTTTAACTGATGTCACAAATTCACACTACACCGTTAAAATTTTGCAGCATTTCGTCCAGTCATTTGACCGTTTTTGTCGAAAATGGTTACACAACCGTAATTTAACTATTCTGACCATATTGGCCATTTTATGGTAATAGTTAAATTACGGTTATGAAACGGTTTTTTCAGAAAACGGTCGAATGACGACAGAATGGTGCAAATTTTTAAGTGTGAAGCTGTCTGCGAGACTGCTCCATCGAAAGATGAATAAAAGCCGTGATTAACTCATAGTATGTTTTGTACTAAACTTTTTGCACTGGAGTGTTATAATTAAAATTCACCTATTCAAAAGTCTAAGTACTAAAGTTCCAAACAAAACTTCAGTAGTTTGTCAATGAACTGAAATTTTAAAGTTAAACTATGAAAATTGAAGAAAGCACCGGTCTGTGAGACCAGTAACATCAGTTAAAGGTTAAACTTTAAATGATGTTACCGGTCTGACAGTAGCTCTTTCAACTTTTATAGTTTAACTTGCAATTTTCAGCAACTAAAAGCACTACGGAAATCTTGTTCCATTTGGATTTTTAGTTCTATCACCAGATACTCTGGAATAGGTGAGTTTTAAGTTCTTTGCAAAACGTTTAGTACAAAACACCATCCTATGAGTTGTTCGTGCGTTTTATTAATCTTTCGTTCCAGCGGTCACACTAGTATGTGACAATTTCAGTGACATCAGTTAAAGGTTAATTTTTAGATTTTCTAATGACTTCTTTCGTCTGATAAACTACTGGGGAAAATGGTAGTAAAAAAACTAATTGTTGCTATTTACGATTCTTGTCCATTATAGGACATTCATTAAGGGTTGTAGCAGTCGTGATAATTCAACTCTAAATCTTTCAAGGAAGGAAATACAATAAACCCCGTAGCACTGGCTGTATAAACTACTGGCGGGGGTCGCCCTATGTCTCGTTTATAAGAATTTTGCGAGTAAATGGCAATTTTTTTTTTTTTAAACCCTGGTGAGAAACACCATAAACTTTTAGCGCAGAAAATTTGGCTTACGTACAAACTTGGCTACTCTTGTCTGTTATAATTATCTTGGTCCTTCATTTAGTCTTTACAGCTGGACTTAGTCAGGTTGGCAGTTAAACAGTTGACTATCTTTGTCCTATACAGCGTTTCTATATTGCTGAAAACCTTGAAATTTTTTTGGAAAGTAAAACTAGGCAGTTAAAACTCTCATTTCTTTGCATTTTTTCTTTCATGTGAATATTCATTCCCATTCTATCCTTGTTTGACTTTGTCAATCTTTCCGGTTGATTTTATCTGTTTGTTGAAGGCAGATAGCTGCAAAACTTCAGTAGACAAGTCTCGTGTCACTTTCGTTATCCGATTTATAAAATGTGAAATATCTCCCCCCCCCCCCCCCCGAAAACTTGCAAAGTTTCCGAAAAAATCATTAACATTGGATAAATCTATTTAAAGAGGGGGGTAGGGGGGAATTAGCGCGATACTAAGTCTCTAATTATTCAAAATGCTTATAGCTTAAGGGGACGTTGGACGTTAAAAATTTCTTTGAATTTTCGTCATAAGGATATGAAACATTGAGGAAATATAAATTTCGTGATAGGTATATAGCACATCTTAAAAGAAACTTCCAATCTTATTATAATTCAAAGATTTTTTAAGAAAAAACAAAGTTCGAAACGAAGTTTTAAAATGCTCAATGCGTCTTAATTTTTGAGATTTCTTAAATTTTACAAATAGTTGCACAGAAACCGAAATAAACATTAGATTGGTTATTATGGTCTGCAAATTTAATTTTAGGGGGGGGGGGGGGGTCGGGTCTGTCTCCATATTGAAATTGTAACGATTTGTATACGTGAACCAAATTTTGACGTCTTATTTGGATTTCTAGGGATTTCTACTTTTTCCCTCCGGTTACCAAGCAAAGGAACTTTTTTTGAAGCACCTTGGGAATTATGCCATTGTAAAGGTTTGGAGCTCTAAATGTTAAATACCTATTTTATTAGTTATACAAACTGCAATTTGGGTAGTTATGCAATTAAAAATTGTCAAAAGGATCAGCAATTTTAGATTAGCATATTTAAAGCTTCGGAAAATTTATTGCAACCTAGAAAAATGTTAACAGATTTTCAGAATGTTAAATTGTTACAAGGTTAAAAAAATACGTATATGAATTGCAACCTGCAAATGTTAACAGAGGGGTTCTTTGAACCCTCCTTTTTTCCCCCCACACTGAGGAAAGGAGTCAAAGAATCCTCGAAACGGCTGTATTTTTCCGTCCTGTTTTGTGCTTTAAAACTTCGTGCGAATTTTAATGCATAAGCTAAAATCTTTTTAACAAAGTGTTCAATTTATTCTTACTACAGAAATTTGTTTTTAGAAGTTTTTTAAATATGCAAACCTAAAGTTTCGGCCTATTCCGCTTAGTATTTAAGCTTACATTTACCCGCATTGTAGTTAACTTGGTTATTTAAGAGTTCCAAACTTCATTATTCCTAAACTTCTTCGAATGACTTTCGTTATAAGACTGCAAAATTGATCTTTTTGAAAATTTGGAACTTTCGTTCCAATGTGACGACTCTTCTCTATCTAAACGTAAGTTCAAAGACATTAATTCTCAATCTAATGGTTCTTAAGAACCTATGCTAGACAATGCAAGACACTCGCACGCTAATGTTAAACCTACGAAAGTGTTCTTTCAAATTTCTCGCTTGTATTATAAAGGTTTGTTTTTCTTAGGATAGCTAAGCTACATCTCTAACCAGGTTTTTTTAACTTTCATATTTTGGTTGCAACTTTTCTTTCGGCAGCTCTTCCGAAAGTGAAAGTAGCTTCACTTATTTAAGAAATCTGCAACCGAAATAGGTTAGACTGACCTTAGCTATACTATGCAAAAGAATCTTTTAAAAATTAAAATGCAAGCGAGAAATTTGAAAATAAAGCGTCCCTAGGTAAACATTAGCGTTCGAGCAGCTACTCGCAAACTAATATTGAACATATGGCAGCGGTCTTTCGGATTTCTCGCTTGGCTTTAAATTTTTCTTATAGGATATCTGAACTTATCTAACTTGAGTTAGTATTTTTTAAAAGAACGTACAGTAATTACGGAAGGAGGAAAATTGCAGGCTAAATGACCTATAAGAGTATTCTTTTTTCAAATTTCTCTTTCATTTTGTTTTAAATGATGCATAGGATAGCCGAGGCTGATCTTTAAACGATTTAGTTTCTACTTTTTCGATTTTGGTTGTAATTTTTATGAAGTTATCTTCACTTTCAGAACCAGTTCCGAAAGCAGCTGCATTAATATTTAAAAAAAAAAAAAACTGCAACTAAACGGCTCAGAGATCAACCCGAGCTATCCTATGCAAAAATGTCATTAAAATAAAATGAAAGCTAGAAATTTTAATAGAACGCTCTCGTAGGTTTAACATTTTGCGAATGTCTTCGCATGCCTATGATGATCTTAGCTGCTTGTTAGCGGTCTCACAGACCGCTGCTTTTTTTCAACAGCAAGTTTAACCTTTAACTGATGTTACCGGTCTCTCAGACAGCGGCTTTTTTAAATTTTTATAGTTTAACTTGCAATTTTCAGTTTAACTACAAACACTACCGATATTTTGTTCCGTTTGGAACTTTAGTACCATCACCAGACACTTTTGAATAGGTGAATTTTAAGTCCTGTACAAAAACACCATCCGACGAGTTAATCGTGTCTTTTATTCATCTTTCGATGGAGCGGTCTGTCAGACCGCTTCACACTAGTATGACAATTTTCTGTGACATCAGTTAAAGATTAACTTGTAACTTTATATCCAAGAGTCTACATTAGCTTGCGAGTGTAGTCGCGTGACTAATGTTAAACCTGTGGAAGCGTTCTTTTCAATTTTCTCATATTCAATTAAATATTTTAACTCTTGCATAAACTTGAGGTCTATGTCTGTAAACGAGCCCTTTTTCGCTTTTATTGATTCTGCTTGAGCTTTTTTCTTGTCACTTTCGAAAGCGGTTTTTAAGTAGAAAGTAATCTCAAAATCTATAGAATAAAAAAGGCCGTTTAAGGGGACTTACCTGGTGGGGAAGGAAAAAAAGTGGAATCCCATGATGTTCTACGGGGAAAATACGTATCCTTGTTCTTTCAAATTTTAAACTTTTTTAAAGAACGTCGATAGGAAGGTTCTTTATCCCTCTGTAAACTCCAAATTTTTATATTTTTCCAGTCCTGGGTTACAAACGAGTAAAGAGCACTTTTATACTTTACGAAATTTTTTTAACTTTTTAAAATACTCTATCTTTAAAATATTTTAAACTTGGAGGGATAAAGAACCTTCATATCGAGGTACTGGAAAAAAGTGTTTATTTCCAAATTTGAATGAACAAGGATAAGTATTTTTTCCATAGGATAACATGGAATTCCACCCCCTTTTTTCCCTTCTTCCTCACCAGATAAGTCCCCTTGAAATATTGACTTCGGTTATCTTATGCGCAAAAACTTATTAAAATGCAAACGAGGAATTTAACTTTAGTTTAGAGTATCGAGGCTCTTGAATAATGAATTTTATTATGAAAATATATTTTTTAAAGCAGTAACAGTATCCTATGAGTTAATGAAGCTATTTATCTTTCAATCAAACGGTCTCGAAAGCCGATATAGGCATCCTCGGATAAAATTCTAGTGTTTTAACACAAGAACTACCGGAAGTTTGAGTCAAGTTTTTTATAAAATATTTCTCATCAGAATTTTGGTTTAAAACGTTAAACGATAAAAAATTCATAATCAAATTTCTGGTTTGAGCCGAAACATATTCATATAGTAGCCATCAAAATGACTGCTCACGGTAGTTCTAGTGTTAAGCATTGCTTCTAGAAACAATTTTGAGGGAAAATAACGTGCATTTTCGCTTCAAGATAGCATACTTAATAAAGTTTTTAAAATAGATGGATTTTTTTTTAATGAAATTAATTTACAACAATATTTTACAAGCAAATCTCAACTTTTAACCCTTTATGCTCCGATGGGACTTTTAAGTCCCATTAAAGAAAATGTAATATAAAATTTAATTCGTCTACTAATAAAAGTATATGGTACTTTTCATACAAAACACTTTGCTAAATTACATTTAGTAAGCACAACGAAACAGTCGAAGCTAAGTATTTTTTAATGTGGCTTTTTTCTCTACCGTTTACTTAGGTTTAGCTTTTCTCCTATTAAAGTTTTGCAGAAAATTTGCAACTACAAAACACTTCTCAGTTACAGATAGGATCGCGATTCATTTCTATTGATCTTGTAAGAATTGTGAGGTTTCCATAAGTTTTTTGTTAATCTAATTATTCTTGTAAATATTTTATATAAACTACCTATTTATTAAATCGTTTTATTTAAAACTATCTAAAAATCAAATTGATATTATATAAGTTATTTGGGATATCTTCAGACATTAACGAAGATAATTACTGAAGAGGAGCAAATTTCTGACTTATAATTCGGGACATAGTGTTAGAGATCATTTGGAGAGGTAGAGAATCCTATAAAATTTAACCCTGCGTTTGTTGCATACGTATATCTGTTTAAAAAAACATTTTACTCTTTTAGCTTTAAACCAAGTACATTTGGAACCTCTCTCCCTCTACCAATCCCGGTATAAAATTTTAACTCTCTCATGGCAGTTGCTCTCGAACAAGCTAATGCATTCAAAACTTAAGAGAGGAAAATGGAGGCTTGTATCAGAGTTGAATATGCGACTAACATATGGTTAAGAAATAAACTTTTCTTTGAAAATTAAATCTATCAAATATTGGGATGAACAAAGAGTGTTAAAAAAAATCTCGATTTAAAAAAAAAAAACTCATCAGAGGATTATCTGGAGTTCAACTTGCACTTAGATAATTTTTATGACTGCCATACTGATAATAGTTAAATATTTAGTATTTCTAGAACTTTTCTATAGTTATTCCTTGGAACTAGTTTTAGTAGTTCTTGAAAACTAAATGTTTAAAGGGATTTGTAAATGCAGTTATACTTGGTCCCGTGTGTTCTTATAAGCATAATGACTGTACAGTTGGCCCAATGTCTTGTCCCCCCTGCACAATGTATAAAGTCAATAGAATAATACACACGTATACAGGATTTAATTGATTTCCCATAACACTCAGAAGACTTGCAAAGCCTATCCTAACAGTCCTCGAACTGTTTGGTGTATTTTGAATACCTTGAAAAAACACCACTGCTACAAAATACAGGATTGCAACTTGCTGACATTTCAAAAAATATTACCAAAGGTGACAAGACATTTGGACCGCCCTGTACATTGGAATGCATAAAGTAGTAATGTACTCTCCAAAATAATTTTCTGCGTACAAAAAGTAATTTTTGATTACATAGTTTGAGAATTTGTATATCAAGACGGAGTCTGACAAATATTTGTAAGGTGTCAAACTTATCAAACTCTTACTAACAACTAAACTTCGTGGATTATAATTTTTAAAAAATCTCTGCATCTGTAGCTGAGTACTAAAATCGATGCTCTTTAACAATCCATAAGACAGGTTAATGCCTTTCCCCATATCTCAAAGACTAGCATTAAAATTTTAAAATTACGTACTTTAAAATGAATATATAGATCTGTTGCAAACACTTCAGATTTCACTATAATTTTAAAACAAAGCGAACATAGTGTGTCCAGCGAATAAGACCCTGATTTCAAAATTCAATATCTCAAAAATAAAGATCAATAGACTTATGCGGTAAACGGTTTGTTTATTAGCTAAGCTGTAAAAATGCTATACAGAAGTTTAAAAAATTAGTTGCAAATACCGCTAACAGATGGCGCTGTAATCGCAATTCCTATAAATTGTGTTTTGAAGTCCAGAACTCTAACGTCTCATTCATAAGTGGCTTCCTATGGAAGAACGAAAATTGGGAAAGACCATTTTTTCGTTGGGGTGATGTGCAGAAGTGGATATAGTTTGTCACAGAATTATTGCATCAGCTTCAATTTTAGATAATTTCAATTAATAGAATTTTCAATAAAACGTTTAGCAATCATTATACAAGAACGATTTGTTTCAAATTTTGTTATAATCTACTTCGGTCCGGATACCAGTATCTCTGTGGTACGTGTTATTTCTCCGAATTGGTAGATCATGGAATCGAATCCAAGTAGAGGAGGATTTGAAAAAAAAAAATGGAAATCTTTACTTTTTAATATTTATTTAAACTGTGTAAAAGTTTGAATAAAAAAAATCGAAAGTTTCTGGTTTTAAAATTTTATTAAGCTAAAAGAATCTTTTTTTTTTGTTTTAATCATTCAGCATTTATAATAATGATTCATAAATCATTTTTTTTTTTTTATTGTCGAGAATAGTTTGAATGAAAAAATACAAAGTTCCTATTTTTAAAAACTTAAGTTAAAAAAATAATTTTAATTTTAAAAACTCATTTTCATTTTTTTTATGATTGAGCATAGAAATATGGTGCAGCTTCTACCGATAGGATCCGAAGTGTTGGAAAGGAATGCAGCCTCCAAAATACTTTTGCATTGACGTTGATGATATGACTTATCATCAATTCCTTTTAAAAAAGAAATAATTTAATGCATAATTTCTTTCTCTAAAACTTTGTTCACAAAGATAACAAATATATGTGTTATGCTAAAACCAAAGTATTATGCTGTGATTGCTGTGAAAATAAATGAAAAGTGCAAAATTACTTTTTATTATAATAATTCAGGTATAAACAATAATACCAAAATATTATGCCGTGATTTAAAAATATAAAAAATAAATAAAAGTACAAAATTATTTTTCTAAATGTATGCATTTTGATTTAAATAATTATATGGTATTAAAAATTGAATTTAATAATATATTTTAAGTTCTTATATAATGATTTTTAAACTTTTTATTGAAAATTCTATTAATTGAAAATTTCTAAAATTAAAGCTAATGCAATAATTCTGTGATCGGATGTCTCCACTTCTGCACATCATCCCAATGAGAAAGTGGGCTTTCCCAATATTCGTTCTTCCGTAGGGAGCCATCTAGGAATGAGACGCTAGTGCTCTGGACTTCGAAGCAAAGTTTACAGGTATTGCTATTGCAGCGCCATCTGTTAACGGTTTTTGCAACTAAATTTTGAAACTTCTGCATAACATTTTTACAGCTTAGCTAATAAACAAACCGTTTACCGCATAATTCTATTGATCTTTGTTTTTGAGATATTTAATTTTGAAATCAGGGTCCTATTCGCTGGACACCCTGTATATCCAATTTATAAAACATTTCAAACTATTCATGTGTTAAAATGTCTCTGTATCAAACCACTTCATACAGTATAGTTCTTAGATCATTTTAATGCAAATAGTACCCCCCTCACCCCCTATTTGTATTATAAAATGGCGATATCTTGGCGATTTTTAAAATAAAACTCTCTAAATAGGGTAGGTGGGGCTAAAGATACGCACTTTCCATAAATTTTGATGTTTAACGAACACATTGATCTAAACATATGTGACGATTGATTAAAATGTTATATTAGAACACTAGGCAAGTGCCACCATCAACCTGTTAAATTAGAATTTCTGACGTTCTGTCAAATTAGAATTTCGTGAGAAATTGCAATTTTTACCCGACTGCCAAGAAGGGTTTTGTGTTTCACGCATATCTGGGTATGTGGATTTCTTTATACCCTCGAAACATCCCAACGGCTGGACGGATTTTAATGAATGAGTTCTCATCTCAGTCTATCGATTCGTCTTAATCGTTCGATGGTTATAGGTTAGGTTTTGTTTTTATAAATTCAAAATGGTGGTAGAAGCGAAATTTTTTTTTACACACCTTATTGAGTGGCATATCATTGGATAGATCTTTCAAAATGAAGACCATGTTTCATGACTATGAGCTTGTTCACAGACGCAGATCGGAGCGACCGGGCGCAGGGAAATATCCCTCATGGAGTGGGTCTTCAAGAAGTAAGGAATTTCGAAATAATTTAATTATTTCGTAATTTTATAGTTCAAAACAGGTGAAACCAATGACTAAATCTTCTTACCTTTCCAAACAATGTCTCTCGTAATAAGAATACATGTCTATATGCACTCAGACAAAATCTAAAACATTCATGAAAAGTATCACGTGATCTGATATAAATCCGATCAGCAGCAAATTTTACGCCCGGTCTTCGCTCACTTGACCCACAAAAATTCTGTGGTCGTTATGATCACGTGCTTGGGCTTTTTTTGTTTGTTTTCACTTGTTTTCGTAGGTTGACTGATTGGCTTGAACAGCTCGACAGAAAAACAAAATACACCATAAAAAAAACAGTGGTGGGATTCAAATAACTTAACCTTTAACTGATGTGACTAAAATTTGTCACACAACTGATGTGATCCGGTCTCTCAGACCCCTCTAATAAAATTAATAAAAAAAATAACTCAAATGGTTGAATTTACTTAAATTTTGTCCTAACAATATCGTTGTACTTCTCTTAGGAGCATGTGAATTAAATTGCATGAAAAAAATATTTTATTCATGATATTTAACTTTAGTACAGAAAAGTAAAAAGCTGTAAAAGTGTTTACAGCTGGGAGTCGCGGGGTCTGGGAGACCGCGTGACATCAGTTAAAGGTTAACAAGCAGATCTCTCCCGAATGACTTTTTCTCAAGTGTAAACAAGTTTCAAGAAAAGTAATGTGCCACAAATAGATTAAAAAATAATTTCCAACGTTATAAAATAATGATTAAAAAAGTTTTATCTTTAAATACAGTGAAAAAGAAAAATATGTTCTTTAACATGCAGTTTACTGCCAAAAGGACATAATTTATTCAGCAAATATTCAACAATTTCAAAGCACTCATAAAAATTTCTATCAGAATATGCATCAAAATGAAAGTTGTAATTGTAAAAAATCACTATTTTTCAAGCGAAGGAAGAGACTACACTGTTAAAAATATCGTGAAAAATTACCTCTGTTTTTAAAGGCTATCTATTTTCTGACCAATGAGAAGGCTCCATAGGTGTTTATGTAGAGTTCTCATTGGTCAGAAAATAGATAGCCTTTAAAAACAGATGTAATTTTTTACGAAATTTTTAACAGTGTAGGCTATCACCAAGCTCTGTAATAGGCTGCCATAGATTAGACAAAAACTTTGAAACTGAACATTCGTTCCGTGCATATGTTGCTTTTATCTTTTAAAAACACTCTGCAGAACACTGCCTTATTTATCTAATAAAAATGTTGGGTCACAGACTTGTCATCTGATCTCTTATTATCTTTACTCTGAGGGTAATACAAATTTGCTGAGTATTTAGCTCCCAAGTTCACCGTAACTGTATGTTTAAAATAAATCTCGCTCCATATGCTCCAGTCTCCTTCACGCCCGGGCAAAGTGGTCGTGGTTGCTGAACAAGCTCTATTTTACAGTCAGAAGCTCCGTTTAAATATACACAACTTGGAAGTTGTATAGGTAGGATCTCTAGCTTTACTGCAACTCTAACCTTCATAGACATCATCAAAACAGTGTTTATAGTTAGGAACTTACAATTAAACACAACTTAAAAGTCACCAGTACAAGTAAATAAAAAAAAAATAGGTAAGTAATATAAAAAATAGTTTCACATTGATGAGAAATAATTAGTTCGAATTTTACGCAGTCGGGTTTTTTGATTTTTCAAATTTAATGTTATTAAAAAATATTGCTCTGCGTAACTTTGCCCCATTGGTTGGGGGTAAAAATTCTCCCAGTGGTGAGGCAAAGATACTCGATGCATACTTTTGGCCCCATTACTGCGGGGTTTTGCCCCATTTCCACTATGACGAATGAGTTATGTGAAATCCTGTTATTGTACTAAACATTATGTACAGTCGTGGAAAAAAAGTAAACACCTAATAATAACTCCTCAACAAATTATCATAGAAAAAAGTTACTGGTACCGAATTATTGGAAATAGTCTTCTTTTAAATGATGTATTTAAAATTTGCTTAGAGGGGCATCAACATATTAAAACGAACCCAAACTTCATTTTTTTCAATGGCAATACCCAATTTTAACAAGATATTTCAAATCTTCCTTTGAAACTATGCCTAGTCACCAAATTTCAAGTCATTTGAATGATACGTTTTTGAATTATAAACATTCAAAATTTAGTGCTACTAATGTTAAATTACATTTTCATATTTTCATTAATATCACCTGAAATCATACTCCAAATGTGCTAATTTTTTGTTTAGCAATAATACTAAAATACCCAAACATAAATGCGCTGAATTTGCAATTTTTATAATTTTATCATATGAATTATGAAATTAATATTAAAAAAATATGAATTGCAACCTGCAATTTTTTTGATAGATTTAGATTTATTAAGTCCTGCTCTATTGGTTTGGTAAATGGTGGTTTAAACCATCATATTGCCGTTTTTTAAGCACAATTTGAAAACTACCTGGAAGAAATATGTGAAATTTTGGATTTCCATAAAGCAAGACTTTCTAAATCCATCAAAAAAACTGTAGGTATTCATACTTTTTTCGAATATTAATTTCATAATTCATATCATAAAATTATTGGAAATTGAACGTATTTATGTTTGGGTATTTTAGTATTATTGCTACACAAAAAATTAGCCCATTAGGAGTATAATTTCGGGCGATATTAATGAAAATATGAAAATGTAATTTAACATTAGAAGCACTAATTTTGAATGCTTGTAATTCGACAACTTATCATTCAAATGACATGAAATTTGGTGACTAGGCATAGTTTGAATCGCAGATTTGAAATATCTTGTTAATATTGGATATTGCCATTGAAAAAAATGAAGTTTGGATTCGTTTTACTATGTAGATTGCCCACTAAGCAAATTTTATGTACTTCATTTAAAAGTAGACTTTATTTCCAACTGTTCGGTTACCAATAACTTTCTTCTACGTTAATTTGTTGAGGAGTTAGTAGGGGGTATTTATTTTTTTTCCCACGACTGTAACTTAATATTCCACCGTTGAATTTGAAGTTCAAAATCTTTGTCGTCATTGAATGATAATAAATTTAAATAACAAATTATTAAAGATGACGCATCTAAAAAATTTAAACCAGTTTAAAACTGTAACCGTACTTCTTTCGAGTAAGCTTTTAAATGGCTATACATATTTCGGATACTACAATTACATGCGATTTGATTATTTTGTTTTATTTAGAAATAGCAGCTAGATTAACACTAAATAGACATCATAAACACTTTATATCTGTTTAAAGTAAAGGAAAATGGTAAGGAGGGGAGGGGGGAACATTGTTTTGTTGGTATTAAAAGAGCTGATTTATTGGAATTATTATATTAAAAAAATTAAAACTACTTATAAAGCCTCTTTTTGAATAATAAAGAAAATAGACGACTAGATATAATTAATTTTTAAAATCTTTAATCCATTTAAGCCAAAGGATGTTTGAATCTATAAGAATTAACACTTTTTATCTATTTACGGTGAAGTAATGGAGGGGGGTACTTTGTTTTGTCGATATTAACCCGGGAGAACTCGCTAGTGAGAATGCCCAATTGCTTTTCTTTTACTTTACATTCATATAATATCAACTTTTTTTGGTTGGCTTAGTACTTTTATTCACAAAAGAGGTAAAATAATTGAAATAATATTTTGAAATTTTAATTAAAATGAAAAATGGTTTAAATAAGAGTCTTTAAAAAGTACGACTGTCGGAGAAAATCTCATGCAGCGAGTTCTCCCGGGTTAAAAACACATGCAGTGCAATTGCGTTGTTCAGAGTTCATGTAGAGAAAAGAGAAACTGCATTTGATCAATGTGGAAATATGAATGCGTCTGGATTTTGTCGAAGTCGTTGCTTTCAACTTATTTTATATGCAGCATTATATTTTTTATATAAACCAAATTGGCAATGCTTTTGTCGCGCTACCACGCTCCAGATCCAGAATTCGATACCGGGCTAGCTAAGGTTCACTCAACATTTCATCCTTTCGGAGTCGATAAAATGAGTACCAAATTTACTGGGGAACTAAATACTGGGTGCCCTGCGTTAGTTTGACCACGTGGCCTGGAAATATTCCGTACAGCACCCCAGTCCCATGATCAAGAAAACAGAGTTAAGCGCTAAACGCTCTCGACCTTAAAAATCACTCTGTTAGAATACCTCCATTAGGTATGAGTGAATGTTATTTAACCCTCTGTCTACCAGAAGGGTCCAATGGACCCGACATGTATATTCAAAATATCTATTCAAACCAGAAAATTTCTTCAAAACAAACTAAATGTATAAATCAGACAATAATAAGTTAAATAAACAAATTAAATAGTTTTAAGTAAAACTTCTGGTGTAGAATGTTTTTATAAAACTTGAGTAAAATTTCCGGTAGTTCTAGGGTTAAGATATGGTTCTTCACCCGTATAAATTGTATAAGCCAGCAGAGTTTGTAGAGGCTTACATTTACTTTTTTTCTCCTTTTAATATCGGTATTTCTAGAAAAGAAATTTTCGGATTACATGCAGCGAAATTTTCTTTATAGAAATACTGGTATAGAAGTACTGGTAAAAGGAAAAAGTCAAGGGAAATGTATCGCACTTCAAATCCTGGGCAGTAATTTTTTTCAGTTATTTTTTTTTTTTTTTCAAACTCTAAATGATCTTGAAAATGAATTTCAAGGATATTTTGTTGTGAAACATATAAGCATTCAGTTTAGAATTTCACACTGAGCAATTTCACAGATAGATTAGAAAGCATCTCGTCATTCTTGTTTGTCAGAAATTGTTTACTAAAGAATTGTTATTGACAGCATAATCGAGCTTTTTTGATAAAAATTTCAATCAGAAAATTGGTTTACACGATTATATTTCTTGTTTATTCGTTTAAAATACGACGAACATCTTTCTTCCGAGAGATCATAGATTAGAAAATTTGAGCTGACCCTGAAAATTACAATTCCGTTTTCCAGTGTTAACTCTTGTAACTCTTTACTCCATGCAGTAGAAAGTACTTGGCTTCTGATTACCTCACTCATTCTTCATGCAGTTTTTATTATTCTTCCAAGTAAATCTCATAAGATAGTATAAAAATATTTCCTTTTAGTTTAGTAATAATCTGAAAACCCTTTGTTTCGCAATTCAAAGGCTATTTTTGTGTTTTAAGTACGTTAGTGTGCAAAACTTAAGCAATAAACACAAAATTCTAATTTCTGAACACATGAGTACTCAAAAAGAAATTCTATAAACAGCAAGCGTAGAAAATAGATACAGCAGACTCGTGATTTATCGATCTTCATGGGACCTCAGCAAATAGGACGTTAAATCGAATTGTCGTTAAATCAAAAGTTGCTAATATCGGTTGTTTTTAATACAGTTCAAAAATACCTAAGATTCTAATGTAATAAAAATTATTGATTTTATACAGTTTTTAAAAATATATTTGTAATAATTTGTTTTAATTTTTAGAAGTAATAAATGCATATACAGGGTGTCCCTAAAATCATGGTACAGTCGTGGAAAAAAAAAGTAAATACCCCTACTAACTCCTCAACAAATTATCTTAGACAAAAGTTACTGGTACCGAACGATTGTAAATAAAGTCTACTTTTAAATGACGTATATAAAATTTGCTTAGGGGGCCATCTCCATATTAAAACGAATCCAAACTTTATTTTTTTCAATGGCAATACCCAATTTTAACGAGATATTTCAAATCTTTGGTTCAAACTATGCCTAGACACCAAATTTCAAGTCATTTGAATGATAAGTTTTTGAATTATAAACATTCAAAATTTAGTGCTTCTAATGTTAAATTACATTTTCATATTTTTATTTATAACTTCTGAAATTATGATCCTAATGTTCTAATTTTTTGTGTCGCAATAATACTAATATACCCAAACATAAATACGTTGAATTTGCAATTTTTATAATTTTCTGATATGAATTATAAATTATGAAATTAATATTAAAAAAAATTATGAATTGCAACCTACAATTTTTTTGATGAATTCAGATTTATTAAGTTCTGCTTTATGGAAATCCAAAATTTTACGTTTTTCTTCCAAGTAGTTTTGAAATTATGCTTGAAAAACGGTAGAATGATGGTTTAAGGGCCGTCTGTGATAAAAGTGACTAAATATTTTGAAATTTCTTATGGTATCCGATAATCTGACAGGCTTCATTGGCTGCCTTAGGTGCCTTGATCAAGAAGGGAGCTCTCTCCGTTAACAATCGAGTACCGAACTTCAATTTGGATGCAGCCCTTAAAATACGCTCTTTTTAAAATAATTTCTCGGAAACTTATGGTACGAATTGCATAAAAATTTGTTTTTAGACTAATTGAAGGTTGTAGAGTTCATTTATGTTGTCAGAATTGTGTACTGCTATTGAAAAAAACGAAGTTTGGTTTCGTTTTAATATGCAGATGGCCTCCTAAGCAAATTTTATATACATCATTTAAAAGTAGACGTTATTTCCAATCGTTTGGTATCAGTAACTTTCTTCTACGATAATTTGTTGTGGAGTTAGCAGGGGGTGTTTACTTTTTTTTCCACGACTGTACAGGGTGGAGTGAAAAAAACGAAAGTTGGAGTTTTGATTTCGGATAGCTGCCAAAAGTTGCCTTTTAGTACCTCAAATATACGTGCAAAATTTCATGAATTTTGAAAACCTCCTTCAGGGCTCTCTACCAGGACCTTTATATTTTCATTGTTTCATACAATAGGTTCTTACCATAAATTGCATATTTACAGTGTTTTTTGGTAATCTCGTTTAACATTTTAAAATTAAAAATGTTTAGTGTAACTTCCTTTATAATTTTTAAACTTTGTCTTTATTATAAAATATTTGAAACGCTTTATTGAGTTTTACAAATTGTTTGTTCTCATTTTTAGAGTCAAAATAGTGCAAGTGGAGGCAAACCGAAGTTTACCATTACTAGAAGTGCAGTGGAATGTCCCCTATTTGGTGCTCCTTCAAAACTAAATGAAGTTATTTCGAGCGCCATAGCAGACGTTATAAAATATTACTTACATACTAGGTAATAATTAAAGCACAGTAGGAAAGGTAAAGATCCACCAAAGTCAGAGGTAATTAAAATCCTAAGAGATAAGATTTAAGAAATTTGGAAAAAAACATCAACTATTGCAGTTTCTCAAAGGCGTATTGATCAAATACTAGACAACAATTTTTCTGAATACCAGAAACTTATTCGGTTCCCCTGATCCAAAAGAAATGATAATTGCATGGAGAAAGTTCAGTTTTACAAATCTGAAGCTGTAAGTAATCTTCTAGACATTTCGGCGTGTTAATGCAAACCTATTTTTAAGTGTACATGCGAAAAATCAAAGAAGATGTCTCTTAAAGAACAAGAATTTCTTCTTGCGAAAGGGCAACAAGAAAGATTGTTATTTCCCGCTCGAAGCTGGCATATTATCCACGGCAAGGGACGACTAATCTTTGTTTCAAAAAATCTAATAGCACCATTCTTTCTTCCAGTGTTTACAGTTCTTCCGTCACAATATATGGCCATAAGTTTATCAAGGTTTAAGGTGTTTCGAATGCAGTATTTTAAAATTCTTTCTGCAATATGCTTTTATGATCCAGAAGATGGTGTAATGTGTCCCATATACAGTGAATTTGGCTCTTCTTTTAGAGATACATGTTCTTCACTTATAGTTCTTCGATGTAATCTATCTCCAACTCTTTTGATGTAGTGTTTTATATTTTCTTTCATTAAATATATACTTTCTATTCCTGCTTCTAAAGCTTTCAGATCACCTTTTTTAGCACATTCTCTAGTTTTCTTTCGTTCTCTGCGTACTTTGCGTCTGTCAGTAATATGTGTGAATCGTTTTCTGTTACAATGCCAACATTTTGTAGAATTGCAGAAGTTATTGCTGCCACGCATGTATTAGAAATGCGATAATGATCTGAGACCCTTGAAACCGTAGGTAGATGTGTTCTCATTTGTCTTTGTTATTCTTCCTTAAAAGTATATCCTTGTGATACGGATATTAATTCTTCACACTCTGATGAAGTGCTACTGCTTCTTTCTTCATCACCACTGTCACAATACATAACAACTGTACTGTTTTGATTAGCTGCAGACTTTAAACTTGCCTTTCTAGCTCTCATCGTGTTGTTTTTATGTCGTCTCTTTGTTTCAATTTACTTGTCTTGGCGTTATCGTGCGCGCCAATAATCATATTTCTTGTTGACCTTTGGTCAAGAAGAAATGATTGTTCTTTTAGAGGCACCTTCTTTTGATTTTTCGCAGGTACACTTAGGAATTGGTTTGCATTTGCACGCCGAAATGTCTACAAGTTTACTTACAGCTTCAGCTTTGTAGAACTGAACCTTCTTCATGTAATTATCATTTCTTTTGGATTATGGGAATCGAATAAGTTTCTGGTGTTAATAAAAATTATTGTCTAGTATTTGATCAATACGCCTCTGGGAAACTACAATAGTTGATGTTCTTTTCCAAATTTCTTCGATATTTTCTCTTAAGATTTTAATTACCTCTGACTTTGGTGAATCTTTACCATTCCTGCTGTGCTTTAATTATTGTCTTGTATGTAAATAATATTTTATAACGTATGCTATTGTTTTCAAAACAATTTCATTTAGTTTTGAAGGAGCACCAAATGGGCGACATTCCACTGCACTTCTAGTAATGGCAAACGTCGGTTTACCTCCACTCGCACTCATTTTGACTCTAAAAATGAGAACAAACAATTTATAAAACTCAATACGTTTCAAATATTTTAAATAAAGACTTAAAGTTTAAAAATTATAACGGAAGTTACACTAAACATTTTAAATTTTAAAATGTTACACGAGATTACCAAAAAACACTATGAATGTACAATTCATGGTAAGAACCTATTGTGTGACAGAAAATATAAAGGACTTGGTAGAGCCCTGAAGGAGTTTTTCAAAATTCATGAAATTTTGCACGTTTATTAGGGGTACTAAAAGGCAACTTTTGGCTACTATCCGAAATCAAAATCCCAACTTTCGTTTTTTTCACTCCACCCTACTGTACATACACGAGGGGGTGATAGAACACATCAAGACGAGTAATTGTAAATAGGAAACCAAGGGTTCGAAACGTATTCCAAAGGAGACAGGCGCCATCGAAATTTAGGGTCCCAAATTGCAAATGAAGATCAAAAAGGGAAAAATGGGTCGATTTATTTGCGGTTTTCGCTAAAATCATTCTTTAAATTAGTATTTTCTTAAAAAAAAGTTTTAAAGAGAAAGTTATAAAAATACCGGTAGAGGGCGCTCTAGACTTTAGAGTAAGCAAAACTACCTTTTATTTTAACGTTATTTTTTGTATCTCATTACATGCTTTCAAAAGCTTAGACTTAAACTTAAATTTTGAGCTCAAAATCTGAATCGTTGGGAATGGTTAAGTAGCACAAATTGAACTGTGTTCAGGAGTTAAAATTTCAAATGATTATAAAAAACGGAAAAATTGGTCGATTCGTTTGCGGTTTTCACTAAAACTATTCTTTATGTCAGTATTGTCTTCAAAATAAATTTTAAAGATAAAGTAAAAAAAAAATAAAATTTTAAAGATAAAGTAAAAAAAAAATACCGATAGAGGGCGCTTTAGACTTTCGAGTAACGAACAACTATTTTTTACCGTTATTTTTTGTATCTCATTGCATGCTTTCAAAAGTTTAGACTTAAATTTTGAGCTCAAAATCTGAATCGTTGGGAGTGGTTAAGTAGCGCAAACTGCATTGTGTCCATGTGTTGAAATTTGAACCCCCCTCCTGAACACAGTTCAGTATACGCTACTTAACCTCTCCCAATAATTCAGATTTTGAGCTCAAAATTTAAGTTTAAGTCTAAACATTTGAAAGCATGTAATGAGATACAAAAAATAAGGGTAAAAAATAGTTGCTCGTTACTCCAAAGTCTAAAGCGCCCTCTATCGGCATATTTTGAACTGTATCTTTAAAATTTATTTTCAAGAAAACACTGACAAAGAATAGTGAAAACCGCAAAAGAATCGACCAATTTTTCCGTTTTTTATAATCATTTGAAATTTTGGACCCTAAACTTTAAAGGCGCCTATCTCCTTCGGAATACGTTTGGGACCCTTGGTTTCCTATTTACTATTACTCGTCTTCATGTGTTCTATCACCCCCTAGCGTATGTACCATGAGTTTTGGGAAACCCTGTAAATTATTGAATAATTTTATAAGAATTAAACATTTTACAAAATTAAAAAATGACTTGCTGAACATTTATTGACATTTAATGAACATTTAATGAACAGTTTTTGATAAATTATGTTATACTTTTTTGTTTCAAATGTCGACTAAAAACTTCCAGAATGCTGCTATCGAGGCCATTAATGATCTGAAAGTAGTCGTTATAATTTTCTTTCCTTCCAAAAAAGTTTCGAATAGTCTTGATGGTATCCTTTGCTTCTTTTGATATAGTAGGTGCTTCTGGAACATCGTAAATTTCTCCGTCCGAAAACGTATGTGGAATATCTTGTTCATGATTGAGAAGGCTTCAGATTAGGCGAGACCGGGGGAATGGCGCCACTCGGGGTTATGCCGCCACCCCGTCTAGTTTAAAAACTAACGGCAGTTTGAGACAGTGATTGCGCCTGCACTATAGCGGCCAACAATAGAAACAGTGCCTAGAGTGAGAATGGTTTTGTTGTACGTCGTTCGCTTGTTCTAGTGAAAAATTTAGTTTTCATCTAGTTGCTTCTTATTTTGGAGCTTCAAATCATTAGAGATAAACACCTTTTATTGAAACATTAGGTACTTAAGATAATACTACCCTTAATCTACATGCATTCGCCGACATTTTGATGCAATTTGTTGAACAAGTTCGGTTCTTCTTTCGACTTTGCTGGGGGTTTTCCACTATATTGTCCACTCGAGGTAATGCAGCCACCATGGCAAAGGGTGACTTTTCCAATTTGAGTTAAATTGTAAGCTTAGCACATTAATAAATCTAGCTTAAGGAACATTATAATTATTCATTATTTTGATAAATTATTGCTTTCTAAACAATTTTAGTACGTTATGTGTTTCCTAGTATCCATTTTATGTATTTACTAGGTCATTAAAGAGTGGCGTCATTGCCCTGATACAGTGGCGGAATTACCCCAGCATCCTGGGTGATCCCGCCACTGTGTAGAGGTTGAAAGAATTTTTTTTTCTATGTGTGCTTACTTTACAGTTATGATTACGGTTAAATTTATACATATACAAAAGGTGATGATTGAGCTTTAGAATTTTTACTATTAAAAATAAACATTTTTGGGGGATGAAAAAAATTAAATTCCCTTAAGGTGTCGCCATTCCCCCGGTCTCCCCTAAGTCCTTTTTCGAAAATTCCCCCTCAGTTTCTAACTTATCGTCAATGGCAACATAATCCTCAAATCTTAGATTTTCCGGGAAAATCATGTTTTCGTAATTTTGCGTTAATTGATCGAAATCTTCAGTTTCAGTGTTCTGTTTTATGGATCTCTCGGTGGCAGGTTCAATTTATCAACCTTGTTTCTTTAAAAATCCGGCTTGATAGAAGCAATTGGAAACTATTTCCTGAAGAATTGCTTGCAGACTTTAACAAATTCATTGTATGAGTTTTGTTTGCTTCTAAGCGAATGTCATTGACTAGATTCTTTAGGTACATTTTTTTGAAACCCTGTATAACGCCTTGATCCATAGGATGTTCAACGAATGTATGTGCATAAGAAAAATAATCTTTACAGTCATTCAGGGTAACTTTGATCCGCATTTTCTCTATTTTCATATGTCACACTCTTATTTTAAGAATATTGTTGCAACTAGGGGCAGAAAAGAGAAAAAATGATCCTAGATTATTGTATGACTATAAAAAAAATAAGGAATAATAATGATAAAAGCAATAAAAAATGAATTTTTAACCTGGTTCAAAGTTACCCAACTATTTAGGGTAACTTTGCACCATATGATAAATATTATCTAAAATAATTCATTATAGAAAAAAGTATTATAGTTAGGACAACTTTGAAACCCCAAAAAATGTTTTCAGATATGTAAAGACTCCGAATTTACATTTCCCAACATCACAAGATTTTGTATAATTTATGATATTACAGCAAATATTATGCATGAGAAAAGTGGAAGAAGAGAACTATGAATATTTAGATATAAAAAACTGTTTATTGTTCATATAAAACATAAAAATGCAGGGAAAACAATTTTCAATGTTTTAGCTCAATAATACATCCATAGTTACAGTAATACATACTAGTACTAGTATTATTCAAATAAGAATAAAGAATGTCGAATGTATGAAATGTCAAATTTGAGTAACTCCGCCTCGAATAACGCCTTTAAATGAATTTTATGTATTTTACACATATTTGTGAAAATATTTACATGTTATATCTAATCCACACTTTCGGCCTTTATATAAAATATACGTGCAAATATGGGAAATTTTTGACAGTAGCACCTATAATCAGTAAATTATAAACATCACTATAACTTTGAGTCGGCTCAAAGTTACCCTGAAAATGTGCTAAAATGTTAGTGCCTTCTTATTTTACATTGTATTAACTATTAATAAATAAATAATCACAAAATATTAACGCATTTACAACATTTAGATAATAATATATCTTAAAAATGAGTATATTGTTACTGACTATGAAAATTTAATCGGATTACAACAACTTCAAAACAGGATTCAAAATTAACTTGAAAACAGTACTTCACAAAAATAGTTAGATGATGCAATTAATTGCACATAATGTTTCTAATTTATTTTCTAAAATAAAGAGTAGAAATCCCAGTTTAGAACCTTGCCAACAGAGCACAGTTCTCGAGTTTATTTAGTCTTTTGGAGTCAAAAATATTGAAAATTAGGAGGTGGTGCAAAGTTACACCCCATGGTTAAAAGTTACCCTGAATGACTGTACTGCTTCTACATTTTTAATTTCTGGAGGATGTGACACGCAGTTAGAGATGATTAATAACATATTTTTTTCTTTCTTTTTCATTTTTTTGTCGAGCATCTTCACCCACTCTTCAAAAATTCCCGGCGTCATCTATGCTTTCTTGTTCGCTTTGTAAACTACAGGTAATGTTTTGATTCCCTTGAAATAACGCTGTTTTTCAGAATTTCCTCTAACGATCTGAGGAAAGTTTTCGGTTCCAGACATGTTAGCCGCTAGTAGAAGAATTAAAGTTTCATTTGCCGTTTCGCTCGAGAGGAAAATTCATCTTTAGAAACTAAAGATCTCTCCGATAGCAACTTGCAAAAAAGAGCAGTTTCGTCAGCATTAAATATGTCATCTTCATTGTATTCATTTAACCCGGGAGAACTCGCTAGTGAGAATTTCTCTCACAGTGCCCAATTGCTGTTCTTTTACTTTACATTCGCTTTTTTTGCTTGGCTTATTACTTTCATTCACAAAAAGGTAAAATAATTGAAATAACATTTTTAAATTTTAATTAAAATGAAAAATGGTTTAAATAAGAGTCTTAAAAAAAGTACGACGGTGAGGGGAAAATCTCATGCAGCGAGTTCTCTCGGGTCAAAAGTTTTTTCAGTGTTGTATCTCTCCACTGACTCACAATTTTGAGATTTACAGAAGAGTTTTCTCCGCACAGCTTTTGGAAGATTAATCCATTACGCGGTTTCCAATTTTGCAACCATTCATCTGAGGCTTTAAAATTTTCGTTGACATTCAACTTTTCAGCAAATGCTTGAGCTTTGGCCTCAACGAGGTTCGAACATATCCTGACAGCTCCAGCAGGATTTAGATGTAAATACGAAATCGAAAAGGAATAAATGGTGTAAATAAACCTGTCAATGCGACGGAGAGTTCCAAGTAATGCGTTGGGGAATAAGACATAGCCACTCGTATACACAAGAGGAGGTAAAAAAGATATGTTTGTTTTTCATATCCACTTCATCTCTTATCATTGACCTTTATTTCAAATTGAGGGGACTAGCAGGCGCGCGTTAAAAATGTGTTTTATGCAATTTTTTTAGAACGTACAGGCCTGCTGAAAAAACACCATCACCCGTTATTTTATCACCAAATTGTCTCAGGGAGATGCGAAAGATATCATTCGATTGGCAATTGTCTACTTTCCGAATATAAAGGAAATTTTTAAATAGAAATAGTCTACGTATAAAAGATTGTACTACCTTGATTTTTCAAATATCAACCCCAACTTTTGACACTTTACTTGAATTCATTGGATCAAGGCAGCGCAGAAAAAGGTGTAGTTTATATATTTCTTCTTCAGTCTTCATAGAGTAAGAAGTCACAGTTTGAGGATGCTAATGTTAAATCCTTGTGACCAACTTTAATTTATATCTTCCCAAAAATCATCCAATTGAAAATACGCTTTTTTTCCCTTGAAGAGATGCAAAGAATAGATCCTAGCATTCAGTCATTATTTCTATTCAAAAACTTACGTTTAATTATTAAAATTATTAATAAATTCATATTAAAGAAATTATGGAGGTATGACGTACACTCATTTTTAACTATAACGAACTACAATCGTGTTAAACATGAGTGTGTAAGTTTACAGCTCATTCCAAACATTGGGATATGCATAATATAAAAAATGTAGAGTTTGATCATGATATATTTTAATTTTGAAAGTTTCTCCGAAAATTTCTATATTACTGTCCGTGCTAACCCTTACTTTTACCAATAATACTAATATAGTGGTCAAGATCATACATTTATGTTTCAATTTTAAATAGTAGTTTTAAAAATAAAGATCTGCAGACGTGATTTAAATAACTCTTTTGTTTATTATTGAAATTTATGTTAACTGCAGTTGCTTGCTTAGAAATCCAACGAACTACTTAAAGGTGTAATAACAGAGAAAAACATTATTGAAAAATAATAAGCTTTTAATATTCAAAATACATGAACACTGAAATAAATGTTATGAAGAAAGCTTTCTAAAAAATAAACTAAAAATGAATTTGTGAGATAAAAAATTTCCACCACGGTTAACCCGGGAGAACGCGCGCATATGAATGGTTTTTACTTTGTCACCAGTATACAGTGTGTCCACGTATAACCTGACCAACCTTTATTTTCGCAACCGTTGGTCCTAGATGCATACTTTCAATTACAAAAGTGGTCAAAATTAGGTGCAGAGTTAAGATAAAAAAAAGTTTGGGGCGAAAAAACAATTTAGCGAAGAATTACAGAATTTAAATTTTTATACGGTCCCCCGGTCCTATAAGTTATATTTAGTAAAATTTTCCTATTACACTGACAGGTAAGGCCAAAAAAAGTCCCGTTATTCTACGATTAATATTGACCGAGTAATAGCTGTTTAAAGTTGGAGCATATTTTTTGCTGCAAATTAGGGGTCATTCACAAATTTAGTAGAAATATATTTATCGTCCGATATATTAAAGAAATGGTTGAGAGTAAAATTAGCATTGCAATATAATCTTGAAATCTTTAATCATTCTGACATATTACTGCAAAATATTACAATTTGTACTGAACATATAAGAGGATAAAAATAACAGAATTTTTGCTAAATAAAAGGATGAAAAACAACAACCTCAATTCTTTACAAAAATGATACATACAGGGTGGCCATAATTAAACTGCAAGTGTTCAAGGGGTGCTGGAGAGAAAACTATCAGGTATATTCCGGTGAAATTTGGTATCTACACGTTTCAGAACATGCGCAAGTCAAATATGCAAAAAAATCGTCATTTTCACCCGATAGATGGCGTTATACCGTATTTAAACGTTCACCGGTGGCATATACAACCTCCAAAATCGATAGGCAGAGCATAATGACATTCTAAGAGGCATGTAAACAACATAAAATATCATTTACAGTATCAAAATTCCATACAATACGCTTCAGTAATTAAATTTTTACAGTATCATGTAATAAAAATTAGCGTAAATAAGATCACAAATTAAACAATCCATAAAGACGCTTTGGAAAACAAGCCATTATTTATTCAATGAAATTATTACATGTGCTCAATATGTGAAACACCAGATGCAACCACATGCTGAAACGTAAAACAGCATGGTCCACCGTCGCATTTAAAATCTGTGGTGTAACATACCTCACGTGTCTCGTTATGCTAGATTTCAATTCAGCAACAGAAGTATGTCGTTCTCTATAAACCATATCTTTCAGATGTCCCCACAGATAAAAATCGCAAGGATTAAGGTCCGGTGAACGTGGGGGCCAAGCGTTGTCGAAACCTCTGTTTATGACTTGGTCCGCACCAAAGGTATCATGCAGCAAGTTTTTAACATCTTTAGCGATGTGAGGGGGGGGGGGGTACTCCGTCCTGCATAAATAGCGTGGTTTCTAAACAATGTCTTTCTTGCAATGCTGGAATCAATTGTTGTCTCAACATCGCACCGTAACTAGTCCCTGTAACACTACAGCGTTTGGGACCACTTGGAGTTGGGGTCTCAAATAAATATGAGCCCACAAGAAAATCACAAGTCATTCCACACCATACAGTTACATAATCGGAATGGAGGGGTTCTTCACGTTTAGCGTATTGTTTGTTCGTTCTCCATATCCTGCAGTTATGCTCATTTACACTACCTCATAGTGTAAAATGCGCCTCTGTCCACAATATTCTCTGTATCCAAGTGTCTTCACTGATTTTTGACAGGACAAGGTTTGCAAAATCAAATCTTAGGGTGTCATCATGAAGTTTCAATTCTTGAAGAATTTTAATTTTATACTGATAACGCCGATGTTGGCGCAACACTTTACGGACAGTTGACCAAGGAAGAGATAATGTCCGAGCCACACTTCTTGCGCTCACTTGTTGCAGCATACTGGCTCCTGAACTGCTACTCGTAGTCGCAATGGCGTCATCAATATGTTGCACTCTTTCCGGGTTTACGGGACGTCGCCCTCTTGTGCCTGGAATAACGCCCAATTCTCCTGATTCTTCAAATTTTAAAATCATATTTTTCAATCCATTGACACTCATTGGACCTCTTCTTAATCGTTTCATACGCCGTATTCTTTCAGAGTAGCTGAATAATTGCTACCATTCTGATAGAATATCTTCACTAACAATGCACGTTCCTTCTTATTCAGAGTCATGACTGGCCTTTACTCAATGTATTGATGTTTTTATACTGTTCGATGGGCTTAAAATTTGCATATATGCCATCGATAAGCATTGAAACACGGTATAACGCCATCTATCGGGTGAAAATTGCGATTTTTTTTCTTTTTGCATATTTGACTTGCGCATGTTCTGAAACGTGTAGATACCAAATTTCACTGGAATATTCCCGGTAGTTTTCTCTCCAACACCCCTTGAACACTTGCAGTTTAATTATGGCCACCCTGTACTTTAAAATGATCTTACATTACAGTCTTTCAAATTTTAGGTTGTGCCACGTTTTTTAGCTTTTGAAAATTGATTCACATGTATTTTTTAGCGCTGAATCCGAAAATGACCATTTTAAATCATCACGTCAGTATTTTTCTCAAATTGCAAATTTCAAAGTTAAAAAGCTCAGAGTTAAAATTGATCCCCCCTCTCCTCCCAACCTCATCGGACTCCTGAGCTGTTTAGCTGTAAGAAACCCAGTATAAGTCACAAAATTGAATAAATTATTGAATTAAATAAAATTAAACTGAATAAAAAAAGACTTGCATCTACTTTTTAGTATCAGATTTTTCGCTGTTTTTCAACCTTTAAATTTACGATTTGCGAAAAATCCTGACATGATGGTTAAAAGTGAAGGTAATTTTTTTATTTAGCGTTAAAAATACATAAAACGTAATTATAAAAGTTAAAAAACACAACCATCGCAGGTTTATGCTATCTAATCTAAAACCCTTTCTTTAACTTGTTGGCGGTAATCTATCCGAATTTTTTAATGTTATCCTCTAATATAAGTATGTACAAGATGGTAAGCGTCGAAAATCACAAATATTACATTATAATCAGATTTAAGTCAGTATGATAAAATTTTAGCTTCGACCGGACATTGGAAAGTCAGTTAAAGTTAGAGTACAAATTTTAAACTGGAAAGAAGATCGTTGTAAGTTAAATAAAACCTTATGAAAATAACATAATTTTTGTTAAAAGAAGTCATAGCCTCAAATCCTTACAAAATACAACATATGTTAAAATACAATTATTTTAACTAATCTGAAATTTAACTAATAAAGTTAACTCAATCATAATAGTTGTACGATTTCTTTCAAACCGCAGATACCTTGAAATAAGTTTAAGTACTTTATCTACGACCCCTGAAAGGATGATCGAAATCATCTGTTTTGATATGCAAAAAAGTGATATAAGTCATGCATTTCAAAGTTTCATAACTCTGTCAATTTTAATGTTAGACGAATGGGGCTTTTTCTGTCTTACTTGTTAGTGCCACAGTAAATTTTTACTAAATATAACTTATAGGACCGGGGGACCGTATAAAAATTTAAATTTCGTAATCTTTTAATAAATATTTTTCTTGTCCCAAATCGCTTTAAAAATAATTCTTTATCTTATTTAAACCATTTTTGTAATTGGAAGTTATGCATCTAGGACCAACGGTTAAGAAAATAAAGGTCAGTCAGGTTATACGTGGACACACTGTATACAAATAATAATGGTCACCTTATTCAGTCGGAGGCAATTGTTAAATATTTTGCGATAAAATAAGTTGAAAATTACTTTAAAAAATAGTGGTGACAATTGTAAAAACTATATGCACCCTGGGTCTATCAGACGCGGCGCGCGTCCTCCCGGGTTAAATAACATGGAATGCCTTTAAGTCTGATTCAGTGCAATAATAACTAAATTAAGCATTTAAAACAAATTTTTATAACTTGAAAAATTAAAGTCATCAATTTTGTCGCCTGATCGTGAAAAGTAAATATGAACTGATTTTCGAAGATTGCACTTCTGCTTTAACAATTCTTTTTATAACTTTAAGCGTTCCCTTAATGTTTATTTCATTTCTTGTTTAGTCCACAGCTGATAGCTTACAATGTCATCTTCGAATCCATTCAATTTTAATGATTTTTGTGAACATTTACATCATTTTGGTTCTAGACATATTTCTTCTGCCTTTCTGTCATCCGAACAAGTAATACAAGTAAATAACTTGTTTTGGTAAGTTTGCATCAATTATCAATGTTAGGGGAAAGTAGAGTAATGACGCTCAGAAGGGCAATCCCGCTCACACAATATCTCTAAACAGAATAGAATTGAAAACGTGCGATCGGTACCGGCACCTAGCGAATTTCATCGTAAGTTCCCAGTAAAGATATAGTGACCGTCGGAAGGAAAGTATTTTTGTGTCCTCACGTTATTAGTTTGCAGTGATTTTATTATAAAATTCTACAACATCTAACTTGAAGGTAAGTTTACACTATTATTTTCAATTATTAATTTACTCATTATGTCTACAAAATATATACATTTAGCTGTACTTTCATGCTTTTATTTATTTTTGTAGTGCGTTGTTACGCCAATTATAATGCATTAAAACCCAACATGGCGATAACGGGTAATAGCGCTCGCGTGGAATTCCAGAAGAAGTGTTGCCAGTGGGCAACTTTTTAAATTCAAATTTATTGATAAACACCACTTTTTTGAAATGGTAAAATTACACTGTTTTCGCCTTAATTAATATGTCATTGAACAAGGAGAAGTTAACGATTTCAACGAAGTGGTGAAAATCAAAAAACCTAAATTTAAAAAAAGTAGCCCACTATATGTGTAACATAATATGTGTAAAGTGGTCGCAAAAAGTCTGCAGTGGTGTGAACAGCTTACACAACTACATATGTAACTTTTGTCTTGCTTAAATGTTGTATTGAAACTCTGAGCGCAATTACCCTACCATGTCGGGCATTACCGCTCAATCGGTGGTTATTTAAATAAAACGATAAAAAAATTTCCTAAAACTTTTATGCAAATTAGTTGATTGCAAACTGTTCCTTATGCTTTGGAGTTATACTTCGTTAATGCTTATTTGAGTTAGATTTTTACTGAAGTGTCAGTTACTGGTTAGGTATCAATAACTGTTGGTTTCACCCTACATCAAAGAAAATGAGATTTCTTTTCAACTGTGTATGTGTGTTTTGCAAGAAAATAAATACTATCAGAGCTGCCAAGTCTCCGGCTTTTTGGATACCAGTATTTTAATACGGAAAATGCAGTTTTATTTAATTACGACATTTGAGCGATTTAAAAGAACCAGATTTTCTCGAAGACAATAGTGGTGTGCAAAATGCCGAAGACTTGACATCTCTGTAAGTATGTATATATAAATCTTAAATGCATAGTTTTAAAGTTTTATATCATACAATTCATCATCTACTCACATTATATAAAATATGGCCATAAAGATGCATGAGGTTTTAATGTAAGATAATAACATGCCCACGTGTAGATGCGCGTGCCCGAAAGAGAACTCAGTGTCCACTGATGGACACATCTCTCTGAGCATAGTAATGCAGTTATATTTACATCTTTTAAATTAGTATTGCACATGCAGTTTTCCATTTATGTTACGCAGTGTAAACGCAAGCATAATATATTAAGTTTATATGCTTTGACCTTTTGTGAATGGTATTTTGTGTCACGTACGTGTAGCAGTAGTGCGTGGGCAGTTCTTGTGTTTTTTTTTTTTTTTTCGGTTTCCACTCTGAAATTCGCATATGAAACTTAATTTTCTCTTCAAAGTGAAAGTGTAAAAGAGAAAGGAACTTTTGCGTACCACTAAACCTACTACATATGCGAAATATTCAAAGTTCAGAAAAAAATAAAGTACACAATTTTGCAGGAACAATTTAGTTTTGCCAGCACATAAACACTGCTATTGAATGTTTATAATTGGAGTGATTTTCTAGGTCGCAGGTGGTCGCAGCTAATATTAATATTTTTTAAATCTAAATAGAATCCAACAGTATTAAAGTACCGAAAGCAAAAATTTGGGAAAATTTAAGCATTTTAAGAAAATTACGAAAACGTAGTCGTCTTCGCTGAAGTTGTCCAGAAAATTACTCCAAATTTTCCTTACCAAGAAAAGTACAAGTATCTAATTATTTTTTACCAAAATGTTATTAAATATCTTCCTCAAAATCATTCTGGGATTGAAAATGAATAATAATTGTTAATAGTAGTTTCTAACGATTTAACATATGTTTCATTAAAACCAGAACATGTCGCAATTCGTTATTCATCCAAAAATACAAGTACTTTACTACAAGCTGAACCCAAATTTTTTTCACAAGTTTAAAAATAATTATTTTAAAGAGATTTTTATTAAATAAGCTTTGCTTTGTGTTAAATGCGATGAAATGATAAGTGTACTGAACGTGTACTATAATTTAGTCATTGACACTTTATATAATTACGTACATTCCGAAATATAAAGCATCTAACCCAGTGTTAATTTGACGCAAATGAAGCCATTGCCTGAATGGCCATTTCAGGCACTTTCCGTGATTTAATCATATTGCTCAGAAAGCAAAGTAGTTATGCTGTAAATATGTTACAATATCTTCTTTATTGTTAAAGTTTTGAACAAAAATCCAAATTCGGCTTGAAGTGAGGTATCCTATGTTTCTGGATTGCGTTCCTGAATCAGGAGTTCCTACACTTTTAGTAAGATATACCAAAAAATACTAATTCTTGTTTTAGCCGTAACACCATGTAACAAAAGTAATACTAAAGTTTAGAAATTCTTTATTACATCATTATAAGGATAAATAAATTATCTTCTTTTAAAGATATTACAAAACAGAGTAACAATATGATAACATATCATGCATAATATCATAATACAATTTGTTTTGGGAGAAAACTACAATATTTATGACATATTGGCATATGTGAGCTTGTAAAACTAGGCTATTACAGCTAACGTAAAAATCAAGCTTGCTTAACAATCCGCAGTCTCCTCATGTGCACGTATAATTAACTTAGTTATAGCGTTTAGAAGATTTAGTGTGGAAACGGGCTATTCCAGTAATACTTTGAAAAGGGCTAAAAAATTTGCATCCCATAAATGTCGAACGATGCTGAATGACAAATGTCGACCACAGCGACTTTTGCTAGCTCTTCACTGGCCGAAACGATTTCTCAATTGAATCCTTATATAATGATTACGTTTGAATTACGAGATGTCACTGCGATCGACATTTATCATTTAGCATTGTTAAATATTTATGGGATAGAATTTTTTAGCACTTTTTGATTGCTAAGCTATTTTGTTTGTTTGAGGTACTGAAATTTCATTAATTATTTCCCTTAAAAATATCTGGATGTATCTCTTCACAGAAAAGCTGAATTTTTTTTTCTCTTTAGGAGTATTTTTCTGTGTGTTTTCACCGGAAAAAAAGACTTTTTTCAAAGTTCTGGTGTTAGATTTCCCGGAAAACATTCCCTAAATCTCCTTTACACTTCATAATGTTCATATAAGGTTAGTTGGGGCAACTGGGACATGATTTTACAATGTGACTCTGGAGCTTCTGACAATTCAGCTTCAAAAAGGTAATGTTCATTTCAATTAAAGTCTGAACTTCTGTAAATGTGTTCAGTTAGGTTCCCTCTATCAGTCAGAAATGCTCAAAATTACATTTCAATATTTAAAAATATGCATATTTCATCTTTCTTTCCTCATGGGTCCAGTTGCCCCCAAAAATAGGGTAACTGGACCAGGGGGGTCTATGTTCCACACGCGTTTATATTTTTTCATATCGGATATCAGGTCCTGTTTGAAAAAGTGTGAACAACTTAAAAAAATTTAAACCAGGCAGATCATGTAAATTATATGTCAATAAACAGCGTTGTAAGGGAAACCTTTGCTGTCAGTGTGCCTAAAAAAAAAAGCACTAAAAGTGAAAATATTAGATTTATTTATACCAGAAATATAAAACTTAAGTAAGTACTTATGTACTTTAGTATAGATAATAAGTATAAAAGTCACATGGGTATTTTAAGGAAAAATAGCAAGGTAAATCTCTGAACAAAAGGCTACGTAAGTACTTTATCTTTATCCAGGGGTCGCATTATATAGGGAAATTTTTATTGTTCCTTAAAGAAAGGTGCGATGAAGATATTTTCAAAATAGTGGTAGGGACGATAAAAGATTCCCTATAGCATAGCTGCCAACTTTTACACTTTCCTCTTACCACTAAAATATTATAGTAAATGTTGTCTTATTTATCGTCGAAATCTTATGATTAAACAAAACGAAAATCTCTATTAAATTTTAGTGGTAGCAAGAAAGCGTAAAAATTGGCAGCTATGCCTGTAGAATGCGACCCCTGTGTATAGTACAATTTCAAGGTCTGGCTATCTGACTTTCATGGGGCAAGGTACTTGCATTCGTAAAATGTTGAAATAAATTAATGACATCAATATTTACAAGAGAATCTATCTGAAAACATGTAAAAGTATATTTTCGCGTACGTAATAAAGGTTAAATTTTAATTATAAAATTCAGGTGCCAATGTGGCAATTAGGAATTAAAATTAAGTGATGCCATTACGGCATCACCGCCTCTCAAGGGGTCAAGAAATTTGGTTTTATACCACTCAATATGCTTTTTTTTAAATTTCTTTACGTTATTTTAATAAGGTATTCTATCATTTTCTTTATTGTGAGCAAAAACCAATGGAGAAATTTACTTCCCGTAGTAAGAGAAACACAAAAAAATTATTTTATAACTATTGGGGTAACTAGATCCAGCATGTCCCAGTTACCCCGGATACATGTCCCAGTTACCCCATTCTTGAAACATTTATGGGGTAACTGGGACACCGGGCTTACATTTACATGAAGTAAATATGTATAGATACCTAATAATATTAATGTAGTTATATGTCTAATCTTTAAAAGAAAAAAGATTGTTTAATAAAAGTACTTACAGTATTTTAATAAAAATCCGAGGAAGTTCAACCATATTGACGTTGTTTTTAAAAAAAGAAACGTAAATTTTTGACAACCTATCGCAGCAAAGTGAGAGTTATGATTGAGTTGATACACTTTTTTTAGGAAGTAAAGATAAAGGGGCATTGCTCACAAAAGCTAAAACTTAAAAAACACCAACAGTTTTTTATAAAATAGCCTATGGCCCAGTTACCTCGTGGTTCCAGTTATCCCAACAAACCTTATAACACATGCCAATGCTGATTGTACTCTTATTATTCTATTTCCATTCATGAATCTTTCAGGAATGGAAAATATAACATTGCTTCCTTTTTATGTTCTTCTTAGCAAAAGAGGGTTAATTGCTGAATGAGATGAGATAGGTGTGATATGGAGACTACAAAAAATCTTATTTATCTCACTTAGAGCAAACAATTTACTTATAAAACACACAATTCGGGAAAAGTCATAGTTTTTTAAAGAAATGATTCTTTGTCTAAAACAGTGCCACAGAGTAAAGTTGAAAACGACGCCGTCTTTTAATTCAAAATAATTTGCTGCATTTTCTTCGCGTTACGAGTATTGGAAGGTTTGCGTACAAAAACCCGCACGCATACCATAAATTCGGAAGCCTTGCGGCAAATATTTCTCATAAAAGCACGGAATGTTTAGTGAAAATGAGTATAGTTATGGGCAATATGAAAGTGATTCAAAAGAATAGAAAAATGAATGGACTCACAAGATATATTGAGAAACTCTAAAGACTGTAAAGTTTACCATATTCTTGTAACCAACCCTATACTTGAATTAGCCTGTGTAAGTTCTCTGTTTTAATGCAATTAAAAGAATATTGAGACATATTACACAATTTTAGAATATTGATTCTATTAAAATTTGACATTGCTAATAGAACATTATCATATAATATTGACGATGTTTCAATAACTATGAAAATGTAAGTATACAAGTATCAAAATGAAACTATGCAAGCTATTTTCTCATTTTATAATCATAATTGGTTTTATAATGACAAATCTATTACATAAAGAAAATGTTTTCAATCAATCAAAATCTTTCATATTATTATTTGTTCTTTTATTAATATAGTTGAACATTTTCGATTACAAGCTAATAAAATTAAACACTAACAAATTAAAGATCTATTATGTGCAACTCTTGTTTGACGCAATATAACATCATAATTATCTTGTTTACAGAGCTTACTAGAAAGTGCGGTAAGAGATTGCATTCATTGCGTTGCCACCATCACTGCCAAAAATAAAAAATAATAATAAAAAAAATCAGTGGTTTCTATACAATCCGACACGTGAAAAAGCAGCTCCACTTCAAGGTAGCCTTGCCCCCCTAACCCTTTCCACCCTTGAGACATGGAAGGCCTTGAAGTTTCCTTTTTTCCTTCCAAACGCCCTCAGAGTTCGCTGACTTCTTGCGTCCTTCTATGGCTCGTCCCATTAAACTTGCCGCCTATTTCACCATTATCACCTCATGAATTTTTATCCGCGGGCTTTATCAAACACACTTTCTCTACGTTGTTTTCTATACTGCACTTAAGTCGTCAGATTTAATTGAAGTTTTAAATACGGAGACGGAATGTAAATATACCGCACAAAAATGAAAAAAAATAACACAAGAAAAGATATCTTTCTCAGTACTTCAAATTTAAAACAATATTTGTTTAAAGCTGGTGGTCCGTCTAGATTAGTCTTAGATGATGGCTGTAACACTACAAAAATAAACCAAATTAACATTTTATTAACTCTTCAAACAACATTTTATTTAGTAATTTTGTTTAAAATGCATTAAAAAATCTTCTAGATTAGTGTTTTTTAAACTTTAAATAGATTTATTTTAACAGTTATAACGAAAAAAATAAAACAATAAATGCATTTTAAGGCACGAAAAATCTCTTATATTTCATGAAGATTCTCTTAGTTACAATCAAAACTAAATTATTTTATCTTATGAGTCTTCAACTTGTAGCCGCTAGAAATCAAGTTACCACTATTTATATAGAAAAATTGTCTTTATTTGATTATAGAATCTTTTGCAATTAAATACTGTGGCGATTACTTTTAAGTAGCTTTCATTACAAAAAGTAAAAAGTTACCTATTGCATCCGTCCTGAGGAAAGCAATTCTGGAAAATTATGGTATATTCTCACCGATCATAACCCCCAGACACCAAAACCGCCCTCCGTTCAAATGCTGATTTATATATCTCATTTTTTATTTTTGTCATGCTGTAACTATTGTAATTATGAACCGATTTGGATGTGACATAGTAGGTGCATAGTGCATACCAATGTCACGACCGTGTTCTTTGGCCACCTTAATCCGCCAAAATGGAGGCCATTTAAAAAAACAAATAAATGTAAAATTTAAAAAGAGGTACAAAAATATTAGAAATTGAAAAATATTTTTCACTTAAGTATTTGACCTTGATACAAGGATTCCAGAGCATTTTGTTTTATCTTAAATAAAAGGTCAAGTGCATGTATTACTCGCGCTCAGGGGGTTCCGTACAATAAATATATGAATTATTAACTGCATTATTAAAAACATCGTTGCTAAAAGAATAATAAGAATGTATAAAAAACTATACAACGAAGGGTTGGGTATAGCTGCATATACTTGAAAAGTGTGATTGGGTATACCATAAAAGTTCAAAGACATATGAAGCCTAAATAATATCATATATCGCTATTCTGCATAACTCTTTTTTTTTTTTTTTTTTTTTTTTTTATCCTAATCTGTTTATGATGAACTTAATTCGGTACTGACAATAAAAGTAGTTTATTTTTAAACCTCTCTAGCGCTCTAGTGCTGTTAGCGAATGTGTATTACTAGTTACCAGAGTTACCGCATCTGGCAGATTTTTAGAAATTTTGAATTCACACCACAAAAATGGTAATTTTCTTTTACTTTATTTATGGAAAACGAATCATCTTGTAAAGCAAAAATAGGAGCCTAAACTTTCGAATGAGAATTCGTAATGTCTTATTAAAAAACCAGCCTTATATCATCACGTACGCTGCGTACGTGATTGTCGGAAATAACCATAATAGCATAGCGTACAACGCTACGTGCGTCATAGAACGCAAGAGGTTAAACTTTATTTGCCATTTCATAAAACTAAATTCAGCGTAGTCATAACCTTTTCTTTTTACAGTGTAACTAAAACAAACAAAAAAAAAAACCCTTGTTCAAAGTTTAAACTTGGATTTGTGCTAAGCGCTCTTCGAAAGGAGGTCACAAAGTTGACCCATGCCGTGTTTTTCCAGATAGGTTTTTAGTTAACTTTTAAAGACGTGGAAGGCCTGTTTAGAGATCTACTTAATGCAAACTAGTCTAGAATACCATAGTATTTATGTGATTAGTTCTAATTCTTCTCTGCTTTTACTAATTTGACGTTTAACGCTTTTATACTGTTACTGGACCTTGCATTACACAAATATATCATTAAAAGTAGTTATCTGGGGTTTAAAAGTTGATGATACATACAGTACGCCGCCCCTGTCATTTTGTGTCTCCAAACTGTCCGTGTCTTCAAAGGTTAATATTTCAGCTATTACCGACGATTTTTTCGAAAATCATTATCAACAATGCTTTTATACTTCTGCTGCGATAGATATTTCCAGCGCTCCTCAACATCTTTGCTGAATGCCTGCAAATCGAAATTTGTGTATAACGGAAAAATGCGCTTTTCTCAAAAACTATGTGACCTAGGATAATCGCTATAATTTTCATACAAGGTTTAAATTAACGTCTACTCCCTCTAATTTTTTTTATAATTTTTGTTTTAGTAGATTCGGAAGTAAATGGGGGGGGGGCATATTTTTGCACTACATTTTCGACGATATCTCTGAAAATATAATACCTAAAATTAAAAGAATTGTATTTTTGAGTTCAGCGTTACGAAAGCTTTTGCACGATACCCCACACGAAATACAAAGAGATTTTTTTTTTTTTGCAAGTAACTTAATTAGTCCCCTCTACATTTTTCCTAAATATATTTCTGAATGTTTAATAAATATGTGGATCAATAGTCTTTATTACTTCTCCCAATTTGAACTTTCCACGTTCCATAGTTTACGAGTAAAATGACTGTGACAGACGGGCAGACAGACACAGGAGTTATCTTATAATGGTTCCGTTTTCACTTTTTAAGTGCGCAACCCTAAAAATGGCTGGATATAGCAGTTTGAAACTGTAGGGTGTCTGACATTTTGAAACAAACTAATTTTTGTTATGTGATAGCACTCATATATATTAACCGATATCTATGTGACTGACATGTGTACAGGACATATCAAGATCTTGACCGAGTTCATTGGTTAACTTCTTCCACTATGTTGTTTTAAAATGGCGGGCACTTCAAGATATCGCCAAATTTGGCAACCAAACATAAGTCGCTCTAAATAAAGCCGGCTTGGATATATCTGACTAATTTGGCAAAACTTTCATTCGTATTTAGTATTAACAAAAACTGGTATTGAATCTTCTGTAACCGGGTCCACTAAATTTAATTTCATGTGTTTGAGTAAAATAAGCTGGATTTTTAAAACAAGTAATTTGAAAGCTGCCTTTTCCTCTACACACAGGCCGGAAGGACGTTTCAGAATTTTTGGTGGCAAACGTCTTTAAAGCAGAAAGGTTGAAGGTTTCTAGTTTAGCTCTTTATTACATTCATGGCCCCCAGACATCAAAACCACCCTCCGTTAAATTGTTGATATATATATGTATATATATTTATATACACTGCTCAAAACAATTCAAGGATACTGTAAGTCTTATTTAAAATAACGGTATAAGCGAATTTTTTTTTTTTACAGGAAATGGAAGAAGAGAGTCACAAATGCAAATTTTTCTCTTTTTAAAACTTCGGAGTATGCAAATTTAGATATTGACGTCAAAAAAAAGCTTTAGTGGCAGCGAATGATATTTTGCTTTAACTTACTGAAAGGCAAAGAGGAAAACAATGATCGACATTCAGTAAGTGTTTTGTTTCGATGAGTGCGATGTCTCAACAAAGTCATTTAACAGAATCGGAAGCTTGGAGAGTTGTTGTTTGGTCAGAGATGGGCCAAACACAAGCCGAAGTAGCAGAAGCCACTGGAGTTCCTTAAAGTGTGATTTCCAGGATCTGGAACCATTCTTTGGAGACTGGAATTGCAGGCCGAAGACTAGGGCAAGGTCGTAGATGTGCAACAACGCCCCATGAAGATCGACATTTAATGCTAACGCCTCGGAGACACCGAAATATAAATACAACAACATACTTCAATTCAACAATATTCTTCAACAACACCTTCGCTCTGCTACTGGCACCACAGTTTCGACTCAAACTGTCCGAAACTGGCTCCATGCTGTAGATCTGTATGCTCGCAGACTAATGGTATGTGTTACGTTAAGGGTGTATCCGAAAAAATATTTTTCCACCCTCAAGAGCTCGAAATTTTCTGAGACATTTTCAGACTCATTTTTAAAAGTAAAAACATGAAACTTGCTGGGGTGATTTCTGAAGACATGTTTAACATGCCGTGTGATTTCGTTTTCAGCTCAGTTAATTAGAATTCGATTTTTAAACAATTATTTTCTCGCTATGACCATTTTTTTCATTCCCAGATTGCCCGCTTCGGAAAATTCGGGTCAAAACGCCAACTTTGACAGCGTATATTACAGTATTTTCTACATTTATCAAAAAATTAAGAAGCACGGCACATTATATAGTTTTTAAATAAGAGAATTTCCAAGTTTGATGTGTTTGAGAGCAAAAATGAATTTGAAAATGAATCGGAAAATAAGCAGTTTGGATCGGAATACACCCTTAACAGCAAGGCAACGTGGCGCCCGCAGAGAGTGGGCAACAAAGCATGGGAATTAGAGGAGAAAAGAATAGTGCAATATTCTTTTATCTGACGAGTCCAATTTTTCTGTTCATCCTGATAATAGGCGTATTTTCATCTGGAGGAAACGTGGCACTAGAAACAATCCTGCGTTCGTGCAAGGAAGTGTCAGATTTGGCGGTGGGGGGAGTCATGTTTGACCCTGATACAAGGATTCCAAAACAGTTTTTGTTTTGTCTTTATCTCAAAAAACGGTTGAGATATATCAGTTTGAATTTTTAGCGTGGCTGACATTTTGATATTTGTAATGCGATAAAAGGCGTATTTATGAACCGATTTGGATGTGACTTAGTGTGTGTATAGTACCTACCAATGTCTCAACCGAGTTCGTTGACAAGCTTCATCCGCCATCTTGTTTCAAAATGGCAGCCATTTTTTTTTTTTTTTTTTTAATGTGAAAAGAGGTACAAAAAATAGAAATTGAAAAATATTTTTTCTTGCGTATTTGATCTTAATATAAGGGTTCCAGAACAGTTTTTGTTTTGTCTTTATCTCAAAAAATGGCTGAGATATGAGGGGCTCACAACAATAGTAGAACAAGTCCATTTTGAAAAAAAAATGAGATAGTCCATTTAGAAGGTGCATAAACTCTGTTTTATCCACTCCCACAGTAAATCAAATCTGTAAACATATGACATATATGAGAAAGTATGTGATAACAGACTTGGTTTACTGTGGGAGTGGATAAAACAAATTTTTGGTACCTTCTAAATGGACTATCTCATTGTTTTTCTTTCAAAATGAACTTTGTCTACTATGGTTGGGAGCCCCTCATATAGCAGTTTAAATTTCTAGGGTGGCTGACATTTTGAAACAGTCTGATTTTTGACATGTGATAGGACGCGTATTACTGAACCGATTTCAGTAATACGCGTTGGATGTGACTTAGTATGGGCATAATGTATACAAATGGTCTCGATCGAGATTGTAGCCCAGCTACACCTGCCATTTTGTATAAAAATGATGGCCATTTAATTTTTTTTTAATTTAAAAATTTAAAAAGTGGTTAAAAAATATAAATTGAAAAATACATTTTTTTAAGTGTTTGGCCTTGATACAAAGATTCCGGAACATTTTTTTTTTGTCTTTACCTCAAAAAATGTCTGAAATATCGCATTTCGAATTTCTAGGACGTCCGACATTTTGAATCGATCTGATAGTGGTCCTGGGAAAGCACGCGTACTTAGTTACCTCCAGTATACATGCTTAATCACCTCAAAATCGGTTAATAAGTCTCAACCGAGTTCGGTAGCCAGCTGCATCTGCCATATCATTTCAAAATGGCAATCACTTATTTATTTTTTTTTTTTTAAGTGGTTCTAAAAAATGAGAAATTGAAAAAAGATTTTTTTTTCTTAAATGTTTGACCTTGATACAAGAATTACGGAGCCTTTTTTTTTATCTTTATCTAAAAAATTGGCTGAGATACAGAAGTTTGAAATTCTATGAGGGTTGAGATTTTGAAGCAATCTGATTTTTTATTATGTGATAGCACGCGTATTTATTAACCGATTTGGATGTGGGTAAGCATGTGTACAGGGCATACCAAGGTCTTAACAGAGTTCGTTCACCAGTCTCATCCTCCATCTTGTTTCAAAATGGCGGCCATTTAAAAAAACTGGAAATCGAAAAATATTTTACTTTTAAGTTTTAGACCATAATTTAAGGATTCCGGAGCACATTTTTCTCTCTTAAAAAATGGCTAAGATTTAGCAGTTTGAAATTGTAGGCTGTCTGACATTTTGAAACAATCTGATTTTAGTTATACATCTCTCGTATATATTATGTGACTGAGCATACGTGCAAAACTTACTAAGGTTTCGACTAAGTTCATTGTTTAGCTTCATCGACCATATTGTTTTAAAATAGCAGCCACTTCGTAATTTTGTCAAATTTGGGTGACTAAACATAAATTGCTAAATGAAGCCAACTTGGATGTAGCTGACTTATTCGCGAAATTCTCACTCATAGTCATTATTGACGAAAACAGGTATTGAATCTTCTATAATCGAGCTCCATAAATTTCAACTTTGAGTGTTTGAGTAAAATAAGCTGGATTCTAAGAAAACATGGAGTATGAAAGCTACCTTTTCCTCCCAGCACTAGCCGGAAGGGCTTTTTTAATTAAAAGCAATAAAATTTAGTGTTACATTCTTTGTAAAATAAAAGATTCTGAGACTTTATTGTGTTATTTCACAAACTGTATCGTCAAGAATATTTGCCTTTTTTAGTACGTTGATTACCGAACTTACAAGATAACTGGAGTATTCCCGATGCTTCGGCAAAAGGCTTGGTAATCAGCATATAAAGTAATTTTATAAAACAGAGAGAAAAGAAATTGCTATATTTTTAAACTTTTAATTTCAGTCAAATTTCAAAGTGAAAACAAATAAATAGCTTGTAATATATTAATTTTTTAATATTTATCATTTCTGAAAATACAAAAGATCTAGTTTAGCTCCATAATATTTTAAATATAATATTTTGAAAACAAAACATAACGACCAGCATAAAAAAATCATTCTCGTTGTTTATACAGTTGGGCAAAATCATTATTTGTACAACCTAATATTTATAAGTTGTACTCCACTTCATCTTGGTACATTTCTTTTTTATCGCATAACGTGAGACATCTATGAATGAAATTTCATTGAAATAAATCAGTGATTTTTCCAGTTATATTAAAAATATTGTTTGTGTCCTTGGCTTTATAAAACGGTGTAATTTTATTAATATGATTTATTATTTTTAGTGTAGTCATATTTTTCATTTATTTTTCTAAGTCTTTTCTCATTATCTTGATCTTCGAAAGTAGTGGTACTTATTACTATTTGCGAAAAGTATTCTCACACCACCATTTGCGAAAAGTAATATTCACCGTATTCAATGGCAAAAATTCTGTGATTTCTATTAAAAAGAGTGGTAGCTCTGCTGCCCGACGGCCAGGTAATGAGTACCGCTGTTTCAAAGTGCTGCCCTTTTGTGGTTCCTTTCTTACTTTTTACATCGTATTTGGTTTTGAATCGTATTTAGTATATTATTATTTTTACTACGAACAAAAATATAAAATATTTTACTCCGATATTTTTTAATTCAACTACAAACCAACTTATATATATATATATATATATTTCTCTTACGTAGCGTGAAAAAAAGCTGTATTTGTAGCTTGCTATTTGGCAACAATCACAGCGACGATTCTCAGTGGTCAATTTATGGTTGCATGTCCCGACCCATGCAGTAAATCAAAATCCAGTTGGAATCTCTCTTTTAACACAAACCGTTTAAGCGATGCATGAATAACAATTGCTATTGGTCTGTTTTACGGTGACGTGGTAAATTCAGTGAATCAGCTTTGTGTTCAAGACTGTATTTAGACACGAAACAGCCGAAAATGTTTCGTTTACAGTTCGTTTGCGTGTTACGTAGCATCTATTATATCGTCTTATTATAGTTTTAAATGAATTTTAAGCCGTGCTGTTCAATACTATAGGCAAAATGAAAGAAGAAGGACCCCATCCTGACACGAACATGCCATTTAAATATTAACGGCCCCAATTTCCAGTCCACTTAGCTTTCGCAATGACGATCAACAAGGCACCGGGTCAAACTTTTGATAAATGCATTTTTATTTACATTTTCAACAAAATTTTCAATTACTTTTTTTATGAATTATTAATTGTGTTTTCACCGAGGTTTTAAATTAATTCTATTTCCAAGGTAATTTCAGTTTATTATTTTGCATTTATTTTTTTTTTTTAATTTCTTAATGTTAAAGTGATTTATAACCATTAGCAGTATCATCTAAATACATTTTTATTTAGATTTTCAACAAAGTTTTCCATTACTTTTTTATACATTAACAATATTTGTAAATTTAATATGTTATAATGATTTATGATTGCACTCATTCTGGCTAGAGTTGACACAAATAGTGGCGAGCGAGCGAAGCGACCTGGGATCGCGTAGCAATTCACGGGGTTTGGCGAGCGTGAGCGAGCAGGGGGCTGAGCCCCCTTGTATCATTTATTTAAAAATTCATAGTATGTAACAATAACAACAACAATAAAAATAATATACCAGAACACAACTCATAACTCCAATTCTAAAATTCCCAGAATACACTCATTTTACTTTTCTGTATGATTTTCTGTATTTTTAAGAGTCTTTGTTGTCTTGGGGAACTGTTTACATATTTAATTGTCTGAGAACTTATTTTTCTTTCATTCAGCATTAAAGGTCTCTTTTGCCATAAGATGTGATTTTTCACGAAAAATGCGTTAAATATGAGCTTAAATCTTTTTAGAGGTTCTGTTAACATTGGGAAATGCATTTTAAAATTTGGACAAAAATTGTATTATAACTATAAATATGAGGACATAAGTAATTTTTTATTCAGAGTAAATTTGCTTACCTGGAAATCCATAAATATTTACTAATATTTAGTATACCAAAAATGGCAAGAAATAGATTTGAAATGTTAATGTAATATGCATAAACGTAACGTTGTCGTTTTCACACATTTGCGCATAATGTGATAATCAAAGTTCAATATAAACAGTACAGTCAAATTAGGAAAGTTTGCCATAATAAATGCTACAGAGATAAAAATTTGGTACAGTTGTTCATTGATAGCTACTAATGACTAGATAAAAAGTCCTTATGGATAGGAAGTGAGCGGAGGGAGGGACAAAAATAAGTTTTGCCCCTCCCCTTTTTTAGTTTATTGAAAATATCTCTGAAACTGTGAGATTTCACGGAAAAATAACTCCAGCACAATTTAAAGAACATAAATTCTCTACAAATGACAGGTATACATAGTGGAACCTCAGTTATCCGTCAGTCTCGGGACCGGAGCCTTGACGGATTTCCCACAAAAATATCACTTTCTTTTCAAATTTATTCAATTTCTATTGAAATTTATTAAATATTGTCACAATAAATAAATACCTACCACCCCGTTAGCTATAGACATGATGTCTGCTGTCAATTGGAATAGTGGATGATTTTCACATCATGCAGAGAGCTTCTCAACATCTGTAACATCTCTAGCTTGAGTGGATTTTCGAAAATCAACGTGCGTGTTGCTCACTTCCGGCAAACAAAACATCACTAAATTCTTCGAGTGATACGTGAATTCTATGAGTTGCAGTCACTCCTAACACAAACTTGCTCAAAATGCTGTCTGTTACGCCCCTTCCTCTCATAAGTCCACCTGCGCTTTTCATACTGCGTATTAATGTTTGCTCAATACACATATCTGACCAAACACCAGCCTAAAATGAATCTGTCCTCCCCTTATTGTAAAGTAACCGTCTTAAGTAAATGTTTTGAACTCTTCTTCTATCATCATATTCGGTAGTTTCTATTAGCATTTGCTAATGTTAAAAGCAGCAGAAAAATATACGAAGGATATTTAATTCATCTGGATTAAGTTTAATATAAAAAGATAGTAAAACATAAGCTACATAACTTTGAACTTCGAAGGGGGGGGGGGGGGTTCTCTGAGACCAATAGTGGCAGGCTGTTGTCTCAAATGATCCACAAGCAGGAACAAAACACGACACATCAAAACAAGGAATAAGAAGCGATCAATACTTTTCAAAAACCGAAGGGAAGAGATACCAAAGTCCATAGAACGACATAACAAGATCAGAAAGTCCTTGTAGGAAGGAAACCAACATTGATTCAACACCGGACACAACAACATAATGCGTTAGAAACGATCAATACTTTTCAAGAAACGTAGGGTAGCCATACGAAAGTCCTTAGAACGACAGAACATGTTCAGAAAGTTCTTGTAGGAGTGAAAGCAACTTTGATTCAACACAGCGCTGTCCCAGCATAACGTGCAGAGAGTGTAATATCTTGCACAAGAGAACAGAATATGTTCCACAGAGTCAGTAACCATGCAGCTACCACAATTGTCATCGTCAGTCAGCCCGAAGCGGAAGAGGATCACAGGTGTAATCAACATCTTGCAGAGCAGCCTAGAGATCAGGATATCTTCGCGTCTGTTCAAAGCCCAGCTAGAAGTTTGCTTAATAGATGGGATGTCGCTCAGAGCCAAGAAGTATTTGCTTGACTTGTACTGGAGATCAGATATTATATTGGTTTTCCGTTTATGGTATCGAACAAGATCATCAGAAGGGAGCCAGTTAAGTAGCACATCATGGTCAGAAACATTTTTCGCAAGTCGATCAGCCTGTTCGTTTAGGGGAATACCCCGATGGCCCGGTACCCAACAGATGCACATTTTGCCCAAAAGCGATGCTGCTCTATGTATCTTATTGTGAAGCCAGAGGATGATTCTGTGAGACTTGATAGTAACCACCTGAAGCGCCTTGATAACAGACAGGCTATCCGTTAGAATAATAGTAGGATGATTCCCGATGCAAAGTTCATCGAGAGCCGTGCCTATTGCTAAAGCTTCAGCCGTAAAGATTGAGTTTGCTGGATGAACTCTATAACTAAAGTTAGTGGTGGTCGTGCACCCTGCAATGGACGTAGTAGAAGTAGACTTTGAAGCATCCGTGACGACGATAACCCAAGGGTTGGTGAACTGCTGAATGAAATCGTTGTAAAGAGGGACAATGATACTACTGTCAAGATCTGTACTTTGAAATGGTTGATTGTCGAAAATGTACTGGGTGGCATCTGTGTTTCTCGGCAACGGCATCTGGAAGTCAAGAAGGTGCTCCGGGCGGCCATCGATCTCCTCAAAAATTTCGGCAACACCAGGGACAGTACTAGTAGCCATATGAAGCTTTCCTTCAAAGAAATCCCAGAGCGGAGACCACTTGTTCAGCGAGCAGTACTTGATCGAGAATCCCAAGGCAAGCGAGTTAATTCTGTTATGGAGGGGAGGAATACCAGCGTGCTTCCGTAGAACAAAATTCGGGACCCACCGGGGCAACCCAAGGCCCGTACTGGTGGCTGAGGACTGTATCACTTCCAGCTTCTGAAGGAGAGACTGCTGCAGATGGAGGAAGTAGCCAAGGTTAAAAGATGGTATAAACGAGCTCCATATCTTCTGTGTGAGAGAGAGCTTTGAGGATGTTAATTCTCTTTAGCCCTTTCTGTCTCAGGTACTCTACGTGCGAACGGAAGCCTCCACGTCTTGTTATATAAAGACCAAGAAACTTTATTTCGTCCTTCCAATCAATAAGACCACTATTGATAGTGAAGTCAAACTCGCAAACGCCCTTTCTCCGGGGTAGATTAATAGCAGAGCATTTATCTGGACGAATGTATAATTTAAAAAATGAGCACCATTGAGCGATTACCCGAAGGGCCTCTTGTAATTTATCACGGCATGCATTCAACGAAATATCGGTGCAGTAGATGAAAATATCGTCCCCATATAGAAGGTATTTCACTCCCAGTTCGTCTAGTGCTTCGAAAAAGTCATGCATGAAGGTGATGAAATGGATAGGACAGCCCCCCCTGAGGAACACCTCTACCTGTGAAGCGGAACCTAGAAAACTGACCTCTCCAGTAAATCCTTATGTTTCTGTAGGAAAGGAACCGATGGAGCCAGCGAAGGATAGAACCAGTAATCCCAGCCTGAGCACACTTCCAAATTAGCCCGTCTACGTATACTGAGTCGTATGCCGCCTGAAGGTCCAGGGCAATGCCTAGAACATACTTCTTGTCTCTCTTTGCTTGGGAAATGTCATGATGAAGGATTGACAGGGTAGTATGGCCGTCTCTGAATGGTTGAAACCCGAGGTGACGATGGTTCAGGATGTTATTTTCTAGGATATGGGCACTAATACGGCCTGCAATTATACGTTCAAAGATTTTACAGGGAACTGAAGTAAGTGCGATAGGACGATATGAAGTTATTTCCTTTCTCTTTTTCCCTGGCTTTAAGATCGGTAAGACAATAGCGGAGGTCCATGACTTGGGGATGCTCCCAGAGCTCCAGATTTGGTTATAGATACGAAGCAGTAAGGTCAGCGATTTTTCATCAAGTCCTTTGAAAAACTTGGCACTGATTCTATCCTCGCCCGGAGACGTCACCTTGGTTTTGCGTATTGCATCCTTCAGCTTCGACAGCTGGAGAGGGCCGTTAAGCAATACACTCTCATCGTAGCCATAGCTCAAAGGAAGAGGCTCGTGAGCGGCATCTTGGCTGAAGTGGTCTGCAAAGATCTCCGTTTGAAGATCACCGTCAGAAATTAAAGAATCCTCATGCAAGAGACAAAGGTGGGAATCAGGAGTGGAACAAGACCAGTTTCTAATGGTCTTATGGAAGGTGCACGGGTCGCTGGCATTTTTACATGCAGAATCCCAGAACTGGTGCTTTGAGATTCTAATCACGTATCTAAGTTTAGCAGCTACTTTTTTGTATTTCGTCCAGTAGTCCATTGACACGGATTGCCGAGCTTTTCTCAATAGAAAGTTTTTTTGCTTGCGTAGATTGGAGCATCTGGCCGACCACCAGGCCGGGAAGCTTCTAGAGAGAGAACTGCGGGGGTGCTTGTGCTTAATCATGATTTGATGAGTCAAGCCAAAGAAACTGTCGTAATCTGGACAGCGGTGTTCAGAAATGGTGCTATTGAACTCATTGCAAATGCGCTTCTAACTGAAAAAGGAGGGATTAGGCTGGACAGGAGGGCAAACATCAAGAGTAATCGATATGGGGTAATGGTCACTGTCAAAGAGATCGTCTTCGACGGTCAAGGAAGAGATGGCATACAGATCAGCAGAGCAGAGTGAGAGGTCAAGAAGAGAGCAAATATCGCCGGGAGATGCATGCGTCGGGTCAGTGGAGTTGAGAACACAAAAGGAGCTGTTTGCTAGCCAATCTACAAAATCCTCGCTGGCACGAGTGGCAGAAGAGGAACCCCAGATAGGGTGGTGCAAGTTGTAATCACCCAAAAGTAGTGTAGGGCCTGAGAGGAGCTGACAAACTTTGGAGATATCTGTGACGGCCATTCCTGAGCTAGAGTAGATGTTAACCATGTTAATGGAGAAAGCACCGAGAGAGATTTGAACACCCATGATTTCCGACTCGAACTGAGTACCATGGAAGTCAATCCATGAGGAAGGAGATTGAAGAATCGACTGCAATAATAAGGCCACCACCGTAACGACCTGACCTATCCAGACGGTAGACTATTTTCCCAGGAATATGACAAGATTTGTCAGTAGACAAGAAGGCTTCTTGGAGAACTAGGATGTTCGCAGTGGAAAAAGGGGGAAGGTTAAACCAGGTCAGTTTATTAGTGATACTCCTACAGTTCCACTGGATGATATTTAGGCCCATAAAAGAACACGGTTAGTAACAATAAATATGACACACAAATAAGATTACTAAGCAACCAATAAAAACAGACCCAGGTGAAACTGTCTCTGGCAGCCACCCCAACCAAAAGGATAAAAATACAGTCAATAGCAGAGAGCCCTTACGTAATGTGGGAGCTTGTACCATTGTTGTGACGTTTGCGCCTATCAGGCGACTGATCACTAAGCTTGGCAAGGCAGTTCATAATGGTGGTGCTTAAAGTACCTATCGCTTCGCTGATTATTTTCTGAGTATTGAGTTATGTAGTCAGTGATGACTTTCAGCATGGCATTAGTACGGGCTTCAATTAAGGTTTTAAATTGTTCAAAGTCAGTTACCTGTTTGCTAGTAACTTTCGCAAAGGATTTAACTTCCGTTCTTTTGGCGAATTGTCTGCGCGCTTCCACAAACGATAAAAAGTTCTTACTCTTAAACTTTAGTAGTTCGAGTTCCTTTAGACGGGCCGGACACTGGTTGTAGTCAGACCGGTTCTCCTCTTTACAGTTATTGCATTTCACTGGATTCGTGCACGGACCATCGTGTTGGACGCTACACGTAACGCATAATTGCTCAGATTGACATTTAGCAGAAGCATGATTGTATTTAAAGCATTTACGACACTGACGGGGGCGATCAAGAAATTCCCTCACTTGCTGATTGGAGAGCCAGATTTTGACATCCTTGGGGAGGGCAGTGCCCAAAATAGTAACTAACACCGGAGACACTTCATTCGTGTTTCCTTGGCGGTGAAATATTCGGAGCTCCAAAATGTCCAGATTGTTCTCAGTAGAGATTTCCTGTCTAATTTCCGCCAACGGGATATCAACCGGGATATTGAATAACATGAACTTATTAGTAATATTGCCCCAAATCACCCTGGTTGTCACCTTAACCCCCAAAAAGGAGGATATTTTCGAGATGTCAACAGCGCACATTAAATCATTGGTGCTGATAATGACTGTACCTGTAAGGGTAAAACGAATATTTGAAATATGCTTAACATGTTCAGTAACTTCTTTAAGTGCGGTTTGAACAGCACGAGGATCTTTCTTGGGCATGCTGGAAGTTTCAGCACGTTAAAGTTTTTTCCGCCGTTTTGGGCAGACAATTGTAATAGACTATCTACCGGAAAAGTAGAACGAGCAAGGTTTGGATTTATCTCAGAAAATTGAACGCTGTTTTCTTCACTAGCTTCTTCTAAGTCGACCATATCAATATTAGACGGAGCAATTTCAGCAATATCATCCGTAACAAGTTTAACTACTGAACTCGCCATAATGGCGACACCAAATTGAAAAGTACACTAGACAAGCCAAAAAATAACTAACACACTTGGGAAAAACTCCGAGCTACAAACTATGAAATAATTCAAAACGCTTACCTCACTAGGAAAGCAAACTAAAATAAAAACACCCACCAAGAAATACTACACACCCGGAGACCACACAGCCTGCCGCACGGTTAGTCAACGCCCCCCAGTGGTCCGTTGAGAGCATGCAACCTACACACACGACAGTCCAACTCCCAAAAATCTGAAACCGCCTAACGTTTTCACATAAGCTACATACTTCGAGCTACTTACGAACTGGATTGACAACAAGTTACAACTGATGCCAATACATATTGCATAAAAATAGTGTTGCCACTGGGAAGTAAATATTAAGTTAAGTAAACATGGAGAGTGTAATCGTACAGTTAAGTTATTTTTAACACTTCCCCTTGATTACATCTCCATCAGTCAATTTCAATCCTACACTGAGTCTGTGATTTAGCATGATTATCCTGGACACTCTTGGTCAGCATGTCTGAAGCGTTCAATTTGGATTGCACATATGTGAAAGAAAGCAGTTTTTCCTCTACCTTTTCACGTAAGAAAAAATGTCTGAGTTCAATGTGCTTGTTACGTTCTGAAGTAACCTGATTCTTGGCTAAGGAAATAGCACCTTGATTATCCACAAATATATTTTGAGGAATGTTCAAGAAATGTTCATCCAAAATTTCTTGCATAAAGTTTTGGTACAATAATGCTTCTTTTGCTGCGTGGCACATCGAAAAATATTCTGCCTCTACTGTAGAAAGTGCAGTTGTCCGCTGCTTCTTGCTGCTCCATGACACAGCCCCACCTGCAAGCAACACAACATAGCCACTGAATGATCGACGATCAACTTTGTCACTAGCCCAACCAGAGTCGCAAAGTATTTCTAGCTTATTTCCAGTCTTCTGAAAAGTTAACTTTAATTCCTTGGTCTGAGCTAAGTAACGGAGTATATGTTGTATACCAGACCAGTGTTCTCTACTTGGACAATTACTGAATTGGCTCATGTTTATAGTAGCAAATGCCAAGTCAGGTCTTGTTCCTCCTGCCAGATACAAGAGTCCTCCTACAGCTTGTCTGTACTTCAGTGCTCCTTCAGCATTCAACATACTATCTTTAGATGCTGGTACATATTTCATGCCTGGATCTAGAGGTGTTGATGCTCCTTTAGCATTTAACATGCCAGTTGTTTGCAGCAGCTCAGTTGCATAGGCACTTTGGTTGAGAATAATGGAACCATCTTTATTTCTATTTATTCTGATTGAAAGAAGATGCTTTATTTCTCCTAGATCCTTGACTTCAAAAACAGCTCCAATATTGGTTTTAAATTCTTCAATAGTGGAAACTTCATTGGACATAACTAGGAGGTCATCTACATACACACCTACAATCAATTTCCTTTTCTTATCAAAGTAAACACATGGGTCGTCTGATCTTGATCTTGTCAGTTTGGCTGATTTAAGAAATTTATCGAAACACATGTTCCGTTCTCTACCTGACTGATGCAGACCATAAAGGCTCTTTTTTAATAAGCAAACTTCTTCACTTGGTTTCTCATGTAGATCCACAGGTGGCAATTCCATAAAAACTGTCTCACTTAAATTTCCATTTAAATATGCTGCAGTAATATCAAGCTGGCGAACCTGCCAATCTTGCTCGACTGCAAATGCAAGCAAAGTTCTAATGGATTTGGATTTTATCACAGGACAGAATGTCTCTTTGTAGTCAATTTCTTCTATCGGGATATAACCACGGGCCACTAGTCTTGCTTTATATCTTCCTATTTGTCAATCTTTATCATATTTTCTCTTGAACAGCCACTTGCATTTCACGACTTTTCTTCCATTTTGTCGGGGGACTATAACCCAAGTTCCATTTCTTTTTAAATTTTCTAACTCTTCTCCCATGGCTATCTTCCACTTCTGCATCTGTACTAGTTAATGCTTCTTCCAAAGTTTCAGGATCATTCTTCTTGGATGCCATTGGGTCTTCACATATGGGTTTCTTCAATTCTCAACTGGACTCTCATTCATTTGTGGCTTTATTTATTTTTGGAGAATCTTCTTAATTTATTTCTGAGTCTTCCATGATATAATCTTTTTTCCACTTAGGTGCAGATAGTTGTCTTCTGGGTCGGCTTTCCTTTGGTTGTAGCTCTGTCACTTTCTCCTCTTCCAGTTGCAAATTTTCATCTACAATAACTTCAACTTCATCCGTGTAAGATTGATTTCTTTCAGCAGCTTGTTGATAAGGCAGTGTTATCACATTATCTGACATGGAGGGTTTCTCTTCGAATATGACATCTCTGGAACAGATGATGGTCCTTGTTTCTTTGATATAGATGCGGTACCTTTCATCTCCATCATATCCAACAAGATATCCTTTAGTTGCCTTTCTATCCATCTTTCTTCTTTTCTGGACTGGGATATGAGCATAACAAATAGATCTAATGATGCGCATATGTTTAATTCTGAGTTTCTTGTATATCCATAGCTCATAAGGACTTGAGTTTGGAACTGAGGCTTTACCTGTCCTGTTCAATATGTAGATTTCAGTACTGATGAATTCTGCCCATAGGGAATTCGGGAAAACTACTTCTTCATTTGAATATTTCAATGTTCGAGCCATTTCAACGACTGTTCTGTTCTCCCGTTCAGAATTTCCATTCTGTTCTGGGGTGTATGGAGCTGTTAGTCTTTGAGAAATTCCATGCTTCCTCAATATTTTCCTTATTTCTTGACTGTCATATTCTCGACCATTGTCGCTGAGTATCTCTTTAATGTTATGCCTTAAATTTTTAGCATGAACTATGAAACTTTCAAGAACATCTTTCACCTCTGACTTATGTTTCAAGAAGAAACAGTATCGAAACTTTGTGTAGGCATCTTTGAATATGGCAAAATATCGATATTTCCTAAACGACTCATCAAATGGTCCACAAATGTCTGTCGAAATTAGTTCTCCTGCTTTGCTAACGTTTTTTTCTTGTTCCAAATTTCAGGCGATGGGCTTTCCCATATACACATAATTTCATGTCAGGTTTAACTTTGACATTTAACTCCTTTTCAATAATCGGTTTAATGTGCTGTTTGTCTTGGTGGCCTCAACGTTCATGATAAAGTTGAAGAAGCGAATCTGTGCTTACAGCCATGTTTATGTTGATTTGGGTTTCTGGAACTAGTCTTCATAGCAGCTTTAAAGAGACCGCCTCCAGCATTTCTTGTACCATGTAGAACTACTTCATCATCAATTTTTAAATAACAGTCTTTGAATGTTGATTCAAATATACTATTCTGGTTTCTATCCTGAGTTGCTAAGACAGAGAACAAATTCTTGCTAATTTCTGGAACATACCAGTAATTTTCTAGAAATTTTATTTGGTTCTTTCCATTCACAATGGTCATTATTTTCATTGTACCTTTTCCAACTGCTGGTAATGATTTTCCATTTGCTACAGTGATGTTATGGGGGAGCTCAAATTTTTCAAAGTCAACAAAACAGTGACTATTATTGGTGACATGTCTTGAAGCCCCATTGTCAATGAACCAATCATCAGAATTTGTTTCAGCACAAAATATTTCTTCATCTAAAGCTAAAAGGGTCATATTTGCAGAAGCATTACTTTTACCTACAGGCCTTTTGTTTGAGCTGTTTGACTTTGGTGGTCTTCCATCTGCTATCCATTTTCTGCATACTTTTACCCAGTGACCCCTCTGATGGCAGTAGTGGCACTTGGAACCCTTGTTTGAAAAGGATTTCTGCTTTTCTGAACTTGCTATCAATGCTTCTAGATCTGAAGTTTCTGTAAAATGTGGATCCTTCTTTAACTCTCTTTCATGGGTGCACAGTTGTGTTGTTAACTCATCTAATGTTCTTTTATCGTCGCTTAAGAGTAACCAACTAGATTTAAAAGAACGATATTGAAGAGGAAGAGTGTCCAAAATTTTACAAATGAGTAACATATCCGGAAGCCCATTTTCCTTCGTTCTTTCGAGACCGCTATTCAGATCATTCCACAAATTTTTCAATTTGGATAGATAGGCTGTCATATCTTCATCTGACCAATTAACTTTGAAAAATTGCAGGCATATATTGTACAGTTGATTGTCCGATGAATCCTCAAAAATTGTGTGGCGTTCTAGCCAAACATCCCTTGCACTATCAAACCTCATTACTTTTTGTAATGTGTCTTCCGTCATGGAATTTGTAAGAACCATCATAGCGCTGTTGTTTGCTTTATTATAATCCTTCAGGTCTTTCTTATACTCCTTTCGGATCGCTTCGGTTGCTTCTGTACCGGGCTCCTCTGGTTTCTCCAATTTACGTTCAACGACTTCTAAAGCATCTTCGTGATAGTTTAATACGAATTTTATTCGATATTTCCATTTTGGCCAGTCACTTTTTCCACATAATGGCTTAACAGGGATCTTCCCGTGTTCCATTTTAATGAAATATAAAGAGTCCTGACTTATTAAATCTAACTCACGTATTAGGCTTAAGAACTGTCGCTAACTTTTATCGCCGCTCTATTTCTAATTTGCGCAATTAGCGTGCTGGGAGCCATCACCTATTGGCATTTGCTAATGTTAAGAGCAGCAGAAAAATATACGAAGGATATTTAATTCATCTGGATAAAGTTTAATATAAAAATATAGTAAAATATAAGCTACATACTTCGCGCTACTTACGAACTGGATCGACAACAAGTTACAACTTATGCCAATACATATTACATAAAAATAGTGTTGCCACTGGGAAGTAAATATTAAGTTAAGTAAACATGGGGAGTATAATCATACAGTTAAGTTATTTTTAACAGTTTCAACATATCCTGTAAATATAGGTGACATGATTTGGCTTAAGGGAAATGGCCATAAGCATGGAAAAACGGTATCAGTTGCTGAACACACTTGAGATGGCCATTCCACTTACCTGATCGTTCAGCTGAGATGCATTCTTTCATCAACGTTATCATGTTGAAGTATTGTATCCGAAGGGCTGCAGTACGTCTATTTCCCTTGAACTCCATCAATTTGTTGGTCAGTTTAATAGCAACAGCTTGTAGATTGTTTTGATTTATTGAGTCTAACAAAGGAGGATCAAATGCAAATGCTCCCATGACTTCATTGATAGCTTGCCGCTCTTCGTCACTAGTCTCAACTTCTTGCAACACTACTTTTTCTAAAGTTGTTTGGACTAACAAATGAGCTCGGACTGCTCTGTAGTACGCATGTCCCTGTAGCATCTTCTCAACTGAAAGTGGGGCGTATATTGTCTCCAACAGTTCCTTCAAACCACTTCCGCTCATGATGAAACCCATACATTGTAAATATGATATCAGAAGGTGAAAGAAACCAAGTATCACGACACATTTTGACAACATAGAACATGTTGAAGATGCTAGATAGAGTGGCTGGTCAAACGTCATGAACAACAGCCTGTGATCAATTTTGACAAATACATCTGCTGCATACTGTTATGCTGTATAAACAGTTTCATAATTAGATGGTGGTGCATTGATAAAAGGAAGTGGAATAAACTTTGTCTTTTCATAATTTTCATTGCAAAAATCCTTTCCATTCAGGGACTCCAGGAAGAATCATCCTCTTTCCATACATCCAAAAAGTGTCACAGGTGTTGGTCAGGGGTATATTCTCTGCTAATACTCCCAGATCATTTCGTTTTCACATTTTAAAAAGCTGTGCCTGTGAATCCAAACGGCTTCAATGGAATAACCCAAAACTTCCCAACTGCTTCAGCAGTAGGCATTTTAGTAAATTTCATGATTGGCGGTCCACTTTCAATATGTGCTGGTGTTGCACACTTTACGCCAACCATGGAGCGAAATGAGTGTATCCAGCATGGAAATATTAAAATCAGCGGTATCTTAAACAAACTGTTCGAACATTCCTTGTAAATCTGGTTGACCATGTTGAACGGCAGGTATTTCAAACAATCGGGACTCATAATAGGGCGAGCAAAACTTCAAATTCGAAATGAGATCGACTAAGTTTTTTGTAGCCATTCTTTCTGTACAAGAGCACACCAAGGCTGGTTAATATTTGGGAAACAAAAGACTGTTGATGCACTGCTGATATAACGGCATGGCCATTTGTAATTCATTTTCGTTGTCGAGAAACATCGTTCTGCTGGCTTTTCTTCTTCAGGAGCACATGCTCTAGAAAACAGCAGAGAGATTTAAGAATATCACTCTTGGCATCCTTGAAAAAGTCATTACATGGAGGATAGCTCGTAGAATCATATACTTTTAACTGGATATCCTTACTAATGATTGCTGCTTCAGTTTGCACAATTCTTAGTCGCTCATCATCGCAATCATTTTTTGTTTTCGTACCATGCATATGATAGCACTTTCATTCTTGTGTCAATAAAACAAATTCAAGGAACTTTCGTTGATTTTTAGTTATGATGATACTCTCTCCATACCTATGTTTTACTTTAGCTTTCGTTGTCTGTTCATCTGGGACACGCCCAGTTACCACAGAAAGTAAATCAGATGAGGCATCTTCGCAATCATCATTATTTTCAAGAAATGACCAAATTTCTTCCATGTCTTCAACAACATAGTCTGTTTCTGGCCGTCCTCGTTTACTTCCTCTTAACACGAGATAAAATTTCTGTAAACAATCATGATGGTGAATTCCACCAGCAGCAATTAAATAACCACATTACTAAGGCGAATTTTAACTTCTTCTGCCCACTGATCATTTCTCATTTCTGCGGCTTCAAGGATTCTTTGTGTCATGATTGGACCATTTGTTTTTAAGACTCGCACCTCATAAAATATTCTTCGCAAAGGAATTGGTTTCTTTCTTCATTTTCTTTGAACTATTCATCAATTAAATCAATACAAAGGAAACACCTGGTTTTGAAAATGAATTTGGGTACTAATGACCGCAGAGTAGATAATTGTCCACTGATTGATAGTGTGGGCTCAATTGTTAGCGTTTTTAGTGCTGCATTAATGCTATCAGGTCTGGTGTAATTTTTGTGGCATGGAGTGGGTACTTACAGAAACGTGATATTTTCCAACTTCTGAAAATTTTGGTCCCGTCTTTGAATACTTGCCTTTTTTAAACTTTCGATCCCTTTTTTACCCACTCATACTACACCACCACTTGACTCATAAACATCTGTATCACAAATGAAACACTTATCCGTTGACATGATGAGCGCAAATGTTGTTAAGTACTATAAGCTCGATGTTAACTACTAAATTTGAAAAAAAAGTGATTTTTTGAGGAAAATCCGTCAAGTCTCCGCTCTCGTGACTGACGGATAACCGAGGTTCCACTGCATATACCTGTCATTTGTAGAGAATTTATGCTTTTTAATTTGTTCTCGAGTAATTTTTTTCATGAAAATCCACAGTTTCTGAGATAATTTTAAAAAACTGAGAAAAAGGGGAGGGGAGACTTATTTTTACCCCTCCCTCACCCCCGTTCACTTCCTATCCATCAGGACTTTTTACCTAGTCATTAGTAGCTATCAATGAACAACTGTGCCAATTTTTATCTCTGTACATTTATTATGGCAAACTGCCCAAAATGGGCTCATTTGACTAGACTAAAAAGAGCATTTATAACGGCGCACAGTGGGACGTTTTGTCGATCTAGGTGGACAAAATTATTTCGTTGAAGTTTAATAGTTTTTGCTGTCTGCTTTTGTTTGATGCATCACTAATAAAATACTCAAACACTGATAGATATTTGGTTATTTAACAACAATGTCTTAAAATAAAAATACAGGGTGCCCAATAAAGTCCGTTCCTACACTCTTAACTGCCGAACGACTGCATCTATATTCATAAACGTGGTCTAGGTATAGTAAAAAGGCTATGCGCTACTAGATGAAACCGCTTACAGCGCCACCTGGTACAAAATGGCGGCATCAGCGTTCCTATCGCGAAAACGGTTCGAAATAGGGGATAAAAGAGAATGACGACACCTTGTGAACATGAATGCTAAATGAATCGCGTTCTGAATATGAATCTCGTTTTCGGGATAGGAATACTAACTCAGCTGTTTTGCACCAGGTGGCGCTCTCATATGGTAGCGCTTAGCCACTTTACTATACCTACTCGCCACTTTTATGACTATAACCGCATCCGTTCGGCAATTAAGAGCGTGGAAAGGACTTTAGTGGGAACCCTGTATAATGCATTACAAATAATGCGTTAAACATTCTTATTTTACAATTAAGTAAAAAGAAATTAATGCACACATGTAAGTTAACATTAATTTCTTCTTTGTATGTTTGTCTACTCAGAATTGCTCGAGAAATTTGTGTAGTCATCCTGAAAAATAAATTTTTTTAAACAAAACCATATTAAAAAAACTTAAACTTTGTTTTGTGGTACCCTGATAAACATATAAATGCTACCAAAATTATTTTGGGTTGAAAAAATGCTGTTGTGTGAATAAATAACCTATATAAATGTTATTCAATTTGAAATAAAATTTCTGCATATAGACGGTAATGTATCCGAAAATTTTATGTTTCCCTGTTAAAGATACTACTACGCACTTTGTTTTCAGTTTAAAAAATGCTATTGTGTATCTCAATAACCTATAGTAATTTTGTTGAAATTTAATTAAAATTTCTGCTTTTTAGCAACAATCTTTCCGCGATCTTTTGTGTAACCCTGTAACAAATGCATAATTTCTGCATTCGTCAAATTATAATTTAATAGAATTGTCATCGAAAAACACATGTAGGCAATGTTTCAGCTTAATCAGATAATTGAAAGTGGTTTAAAATTGTCTTGCAAGATTTGAACCTAATATTTTATGTGGCCCTGTAAAAAAACGTAACTGATACGTTCCATAAATTATAATAATATTGCATTGTCATCCGAACTACATATTCTGAGCAAAGTTTCAGCTCAATCAGATTATTGAAATTGGTTTAAAATTAACTTGCAAGTTTTGATCTAAATTTTTGTGAAGCCCTGTAGAAACAGTATTCTAAACAAAGTTCTACGTTCCTTAAATTATAATAATATTGTATTGTCATTCAAATTACACGTTTTCATTGTTTCAGCTCAATCGGATAATTAAAAGTGGTTTAAATTTGACTAGCAAGATTTGAACTAAACATACATACATGCACTGAAAGTTAATATGATGCTTTTTATTAATAAAAACTTAATGATCTGCAGAAATTTTTTTAATTTTTCAATACTTTAGGAATAGCACTTTTATTTTAAGAAAATGTTTATTGCTGAATAATGCTGAATATTATGTTAAAATTCAATATGAAATTTGTAAACAACATCAAGGATAATCCAGAATTACAACCTTTGAAATAAGCGGTTAAGTGGGTTATCGCTTATTTTTAAACAAAAATGGGTTAAATGTGACCTTAACAAACCTGTGATATATGTTCAGCAAACTTGTGCTTTCAAATAAAACAGAATAGTCACGACGTGCTTTCAAACTGAGAGGAAGCTAATGCAACTTTTGAAACCCCTTCAAACCAGCTGCGCAAATGGCTACTTTACGGTCATAATTAATCGACACCTCTGATTTTTCTTTTTCGACAAAACTCGCACGGATCTCGAAAATACAGAAATTCAGCTACCAGTAAAAGCGGTTTTGTCAAATTCCGAGATAATCAGAAAAATGAATTTTGCCCACCTAGATCATCCACACGTCCCACTGTGCGGTGGTGTAGTAAACAGGCTAATTCTAGAAGAAATCAGAAAAGTGTATATTTCTATATCAATTTTTAATAATTACATTATTAAATAATAAATGGTAATTCAAAAATATATTCATTCAAAATATGCATGAGCTATAAGTTTGGACTTTTACAAAATAAATTATTATGGTACCTAGGCCTAAATAACTGTCATTTCTCCCCCCCCCCCCCCCTTGCGCTCTATGACATACGCAGCGAACGTTATGCTATTTTGGTTATTTCGATCAATGACGTACGCAGGATACGTCATGATATCTGGCTTATAGCTGCCAACTTTTAGGCTTTTTTATTACCAAGAAAAATGATATTTTAATTAGACGTTCCGAATTCCCACCGGAAAGTTTTAACTCTTATTTTTGCTTTACAAAATCATTCATTTTCCATAAATAAAGTAAAAGAAAATTACCAATTAAATTTTTGTGGTGTAAATTCAAAATTTCTAAAAAAAAAATCTGCCAGATGCGACAACACTGGTGACATACATCCGCTAACAATGCTAGAGCTCAAGGGGTTAAGGTGACAAATTTCTCAGAATTCGTATCTCCTTTCCCCGTGTTAAACCAATGGCATAAGTACTCCATTTTTGTTAAAATACCTCATCAAAAAAAAATTTCGATTTTTTTTTGTGTGTGTGTGTGCTTTTTTTGTGCGCGATTTCTTAAACGAACCATCGTTACGCTACAAATTTCCTTTTTCTGTTAAATAAACTTAAATATTTGTCTTAGCGTTTAAAAATCAGTATATGATGAAAGAACCCGTTTAGCCGTATGTAAATCAGCTTATGTGTAGTTTCATATTTTTTAAATTTTAAAATTAATATCGTTTACACATTGTTTCTGAGCTATATGAAAATATTTTAATTCGGTTTATAATAAAAGCAGATATTTTAATTTTTAAAAAAAGATAGATTTTTTTTAAGTCTTATTTCATTCCCTCACAAACCATAATAAATCTCACCACAGGAATGTTGTCGTGGCTTTGAACGGTTCCGCCTCCGAGATAGGTTTTCTTTCAACGGGGACGTATTTATGATCTATCACTGCATTAACCGTATTTACAGTAATTGGTTTCGTTAATTGGTTTATCAATTTTAAACACTTTTATTTTTCTAGTCGGTGATTTAAAATTAGTCAGAAATTGTAATTCTACATTGTAGTTTCTTTTTTTACCGTACTGAACGTCAATATATAATAAAATTTTGATGCTGCTATTGAACTTGAAAGTTACTTTTAATATGTTGTTGATACTTTACTACAAAATAAACCATATACATTTATAAACAACTCTCCACGAATCAAAACTTTTTTTTCCTTGCATCAATTAGAAGTGTAATTTATGACCCACGTTTAGATTTCTTTCCAGGAATGTAGCATGAATCCATCAGTAATTGACCATTTAGTGGAAATTTCTCCATTTTTTTCTTTTTTTAATATAATAATTATTGAATCATTTTTCTGCAGACTTCCTAAAATATTAATTAATGTATAAAGATTACTAAGGAGGAGATATTTTCCCGTTTTATTTTCTAGAATTTAAATTATTAAGAGTATTATTTGCTATATGAGCTTTCGCCAATAAGTGACCGCTTGTGACCGCAGTGGAGTCAATAATTGACCAATTCTTTTCCAAAGTGAAAATCAAAATATGAATGTCCGTGTTAAAAACTACTGTTAAGACTCATATATACCAGGAGATTCAAAAGTCAAGAAACATTTGAAAAATAATTCACAAACTAATGACGATAGAAAGGTTCTGCTTTCAATATTTAAATGGAAATACAGGTCTCCTGTAAAATTCCTTTCAATCCCCTTACAGAACATCCTAGTGGCAAAGTCAACCGTTGTTGACTTATTTATCGATGTTGATAATTATTTGAGTCATCAAAAAATAGTCAATTACAAAGTTGTAAAAAAGCATCAATTTACTAAAAAAAAAAAATCTTGCGTACACAAATACTAAGAATAGTATGCCTTAAAATGCTGATTTCTTTTTTCGTCATTTTAAACTGCAAAATAATTTGGCTACTTTCTAAAGTTATCTTTGTAAATCTACTTTGCGGAGAAAGTGGGAAGGTGGCAAAACTCATTTTAACCCGGGTGAAAAGAAGCTAGTTTCCGCTCTGTTCTCATCGAATAGCGCATGGCTGCTTTACTACACCATGACGTTATTTTTATTACTACAGAAGTTAATGGGATAAAAAAGGACTTTACTGGACACCCTATACAAAAATTAATTTTAATTCAAATGCAAAAGGGACGCTATAATGAAAAGAAACCAAGCGGATAAAACTTTCTAGAGCTCCTATTTTAAACTCTTTTGAGATAATCTGTTGTGCCAAACCACTCTCGCTAAAATGACACTAAAGGGTGCGCAATAAGCAAATTTTTAAAAAGCCAATTGTTAATAACGTAATTGTTTTTCCACAACTGCAAGCAAATCGTGAAACAGCCACTTGAAATAGCTTTCATTTTTTTATTTAAAGCTATAATATAAAAATAAGTGAATATTATGAGTGCTTATTTGTTTAATATAATCTATATTTGGAGTTATAAACACTTGAGGCTCATGTAGAAAAAAAAATAATAGGCTACTCGAAAATGCATTTAAATAGCAATTGACTAAGAAATTTAATAAATATCCAGACTGCTTGATTATTAAAGAAATCCATTTTTCCTGAATAAAAGTAACTGAATATTGGAATATAAGTAAGAATATATATGCTTATTTTGAATTTCAAAGGTAAGTTTGAAAAATGAACGAAAATTCAGTATCTGACCATTCTAGCCATTAAACATGTATGCTAACACTTTAGGGATCCAATAGTTGACCAGTTCTTAATAATTACAGTCTGTATCTGTTATATGGTCACCCATGCGGCCCTGAAAAATATTATCTTATAAGCAGAGTGACCTTATATGCGGTGTAAGCAGGAATTTTATTTTAAACAATAAAATATTACTAATATTATGTTGAGCAAAAAGTTCTGGGAAATTTTTAATCTAATAGTTACCAGAATTTGTATCGTATATGATGGTCGTGCCATTAATGCCGAGCTCTATTGTCAGCAGTTGGATGGCGTCTACGACAAATTGGTGCAAAAGTATCCAAGATTGGTCCGCCGAAAGCGCGCTTTGTTTCAGCAGGACAATGCCGAACCGCACGTGGCCCAGAGGACCAAGGAAATTTTGCACAGTTGGACAGCGCCGAAATTCTTCTACACCCCGCCTACAGTCCAGATGTGGCTCCATCCGATTATGGCCACTTTCGATTAATGCAACACTTATCCAAGGGCCGTCGATTTCAATCCTTTAATAAAGTTGAAGAAGCATGTCAAAAGTTTTTCGATTCGAAGGAGCCGCCATGGTACTTCCAGCAAATCCGGAAGCTGGCAGAACGATGGTAGAAAGTCGTGGACTATGGTGGCCTCTACTTTGAAAAAATAGTCCTTGTTGCTTTTGTTGTTAATTTGCGCATAACAACGGAACTTTCACAAATTTTCCAGAACTTTTTGCTCAACCTAGTAAGTTAGATATATTAGTAGAATAATGTGCAAAGAAGCTATTAACATATAATTTATAAAACAAGAGGTATAAACAAGAATTGCCTTACACTTAAAATTTCGAACTGATAAGTATATTCGTAGTAGTAAAAATAATCTTTTATGCATGTTTGTTTGTTTTTTATCGTAGTTGTTAAAACTACTTTTTCTTATTCACGAACAGTTTTAAAATGTTCCTCTGTGCCTTTGTGATTGATAAAAAAATATCTGAATGTATTTAGTGCTTTGAGAGCTTCTGCTCGCGTTGTCGTTTCATCTTTGAATTCACTGTCATTATCATCGTTTCCATCAGCGTTTATATTTAAAATTTCCGAAACTATTTCTAGTATAGAAGCTTCACCATGGACTTTACCGATGTCACGTCAGCTGCGGATATCTAGAAGAAAAACACCAATAGGCGTGAAGAACATTTTAAAACGGCTTACCCTTCGTCCAATAAGCTGTCTTTTTCAAAAGGTACATACCCGCAAAGGCGTGACTGTTATCACTCGTGGGTAAAGTCCATTAGTAGCGATCTCATTGTCAACAAATGCGTGTGTCAATTCGACATGTATTGTGCAAACGGCATTCCGTAGTTCTTGTGCAACTTCAAATAGGGACACATCATCACCATCATCATCAATGTCATTGTCTTCGAACAATAATTCTTCTCATACTGGAAGCCAAGGATGTCAAACAATTTTCAATGGTCTTCTTTATTACCATATTCCAACTCTTGTCTACGTAACATATGGCATCTAAGACAGTCACGCGAAACTTCTTTTTTTTATTAACGGCAGAAATGGCGTCTTTTAGAAGCAGCTTTCGCTAATTTCTTAATATTTTTAATAATCCCTTGGTCTAATTGTTGTTCCATACTGGGTCAGTTTGGAGGAAAGAAAACAAGTTCAATCGAATTTAAATTGGGAATCATGCAATGGGCGGTACAGTTGTCTGCGATTATAGTCACTTGTCTGTGCAAATTTTATCGAAACGCCGAATTTCTTTTTCCCAAATGTTTATTGTCATCAAAGCTTTTCGGTTCGCATCGTAAGATACATGCAAAGATTTGCAGTTTTTCAAACAACGAGGCTTGAGATATTTACCAATAACTAATGTAGTCAATTTCTCTGAGTCATCCATCCATATTCGCTGCTAATAAAACGGCCAATCTTTTTGCTTACCTTCTCACCACTTCATTTTTTGTTCTTAAAAGTAACATTTTTATCTGGAAAAACATGAAAATAACAGCCCAAGTTTATCAAAATTAAAAACATCACAAGGTCTGTACCTATTGAGAATGTCACTTAAGAAATTAACAGCCATTCCTTCGATTCTTTGGCAGTAAAATTAGAGTTTCCTAGTTATGCAGCAATTTTCAGAGATTTTTCTTTTACGATAATCCACGTATTGGAACATTCTGCAATCTGGCACATTTTATCCAAGTGAAAAGATTTTTCTCAAAATTCTCAAATGTTCAAACATGTTCTCGCTTTCTCTTTTGGTTGATGACATCTTCTGTTTAACAAGATTTGAACCCTGAGACGTTATTCACTGTCGCTCTCTCTATTCCACCAGTATTCGCGAAAGCTGCTTTCGATACATTCGATTTTTCAAAGTTTTCTACAGATTTTTTTTCCCGCAATTGTCAAATTTTTCTGCTGACATCTTGTATTCACAAAGGACAATTAACAAATGAACGAAGACTTTACACGCGGCGACAAGTAATGAAAAATGCAAAAAAAAAAAAAAATGCGTGACTTAACATTTCTCTGCACGAAGGACAATTTTCATTCGGTCGCAAGAGGTGGTGGCATATTTTCCGAAAATCGGTATCTAATGCGACAGTTGAGGGAGAAATCTCCAGAGCTTTGGAAACTGTTACCGACAGGAAAGAGTTTCTTTTATAGGCTGCAACTTGGAAGCAAGACCCCTCCCCCGAGTGTCGACGCGCATCTAGTCACTTGGTGTGAAATATTATCGCGATCTCTAAGGCTCCGTTTAAAAAGGAAAAAGTCTCCTTCTCAATCTAAAGCTATAAAAATGTCAACTGGCCTTTCTTTATCATATGGAAGTTCTTACTTGTGGATTTTAGCAAAAGCACGGGAGATTCAACGATGGAAAAAGGGGAAGATTGACTAGAAGGAAAGAAGTTCCTCCTTCAGGATGTTCATCCGCTTCTTTCTAAAGCTATTAAAAATGAAAAGTACGGCGGGACCAATACAAAGAGGCCGACAGTTGAAGATACTTGAATGTGAATGATACGTCTATTCGGAACATTATACCTAAAAAGACTTGGAGGAAAAAGCATAAAACTATGAGATATTTTGCAATAAAAAGGGAGACAAAAGATGACCATATGACCAGACCATATATACAATAGTAGCCATTGGAAACTGATCATATAGGCGGTGTATTTTAACACGTAATACATATTCAGTCAGTCCGGACTTACGAAAAGTGACCTTATAAGCGTGGTGACCTTATAAATGGATGACCATATATCCGACTGACTGTACATGAATCGCTATTTTGTTTAAAGAAAAATATATTTATTTGAATAAACGTAAATGGACTGCATACCTCAATTAATGGAACAAGGGAATTAAATTTAACCTCGTAATACAAGATTAAACTGAATCTCGTAAGACATTTGCTAAAAATTAACAGCTATATGAAAAGCTACATGAAACTTAATACCTATAGTGGTGGCCAAAATTGTGGACATTTTTTGAAATTTTCATGTTTTATAAATTTGTGTGCTTATAAAATATGTTAATTTTCACTTAAATAAGGATTTTTATATATCAAATTCAAGGAAATTTAATGTGGAATTTAATTAAAAAAAACATAATTAAAATAACTACATTACAAAAAAAAGTTACTTACTTTAGTCTAAAATATAAACACAATTAGTCATGAATGCTGAAGTGTATTGTAATAAAAGCTTCCTAGTCAACCACAATGACTGTCCTGAAAACCAATCAAATGGCAGTAACTAAACTGTAGTATATTTTGATACGAAAGATGTGCTTACGTTATGAAGAAACTAAATCATTGATAAATAAGGCAAGATCAGGCCGAAAAAATGGACAAGTGCTTCTGACGATAGAAAGATAAAAAGGATATGCCTCAAAGATAGAAGAATTTCATCAGATGCTGTTAGATGTGAAATGAAGGCAATGGGTATTTCAGTTAGTTCAAGAACAATAAGGAGAAGATTAGCAGGCTTTGGACTGAAAGGTAGAATTCCGAGGAAAAAATCATTTTTAAATCTTCAGCAACGCAAAAAACGAGTTCAGTGGGCAAGAGAACACATTAATTGGTCAGAAAATCAGTGGAAGCAAATAATCTGGAACGATGAGAGTAAAATATTGCTCTTTGGTAGTGAGTCATGGGCGAAAATATGTGAGACGTAGAGTAGAGGAAGATGTGCATCCTGATTGTATTGAAGCAACTACAAAGAACCCAACAAATGTCATGATTTAGGTCTTCATGTCTGCAGATGATGTGGGCCACATTCAAGTGGTTGATAGCATTCTGAATGCAAAAAAATACATCGAAACTCTCCTCGAACCAAAATTGACACCTTCAGTCAGGGATCTCTTCCCCAATAAAACACCATTTATCTTTCAGTAGGATTCAGCTCCATGTCATACGGCAAAAATATGCAAAGAATGGTTTAAAAATAAAAGCATACAATTATTACCCTGGCCAGGAAACAGCCCTGATCTGAATCCTATAGGCGACGTTTGAAAATCCTTGTACAAAAAAAGCGTCTATCTAATAAAACGCAAATTATTGAAGCTATAATTGATTTTTGGCATCATGTGATTAAAAAGGAGGAACTTCAAACACCTGTTCTCTCACTGAAAAGACGCTGTGAAGCTGTAATAAAAAACAAGGGTTATCCTACTAAATATTGAATGTGTATAAGTGTAACTTTAAAATTCAATGAAATCTACGTTAGACCTTATTTTTTGTAAGCGTAACTTTTTTTGTAATGCAGATATTTTAATTACGTTTTTTTTTATTAAATTCTACATTAAATTTCCTTGAATCTGATATATAAACATTTGTATTTAAGTGAAATTTGTTATATTCTTCAAGCACACAAATTTATAAAACATGAAAATTTCAAAAAATGTCCACAATTTTGGCCACCGCTGTATATGAAAATTCTTCTAATTGTTCCTCGTTAACATCCAATCATATCTTTAGTTGAAATATATATATATATTTATTGTGAAAATGCAGTTGATAATGCAGATGTAAATACAGATGTAATGGAGAGGTAGGGGAGTAAGATGGCAAGCCCTTGACCTTCAGGATGTACCGTACGTCCTCTCATTTCAATAATCAACGACCATGACGTACATATCGTACGTTGTTCCCTACACAGTAATGGTTGCATACTTGAACCGGATTGATCTGTGGTATGCAACTTATATAACAGGGCACTAGTCGAAGGTGAGTTTTATGACACAAACATTTTACACCACTTAGCCTGGTATATAGCACTTCACCGGAGAAACTAAGCCTGGAGGTCAAGGGGTTAAGCTTCCAAGATTTTTCCTGAACTCAGTAAGTGGATTAAAAAGCTGCAATTGATATGACACGTTAGCCCTTCTCTCCAAAAGAAAATGGAATGTTTTCACCTGCATTACAAAGGGAGATTTTTCCGAAGGAAAGTCGTATTTGTCAGCTTGTTCCAGATAGCGGGAGATGAAGAAGACAACACAATATTTATTATAGCTGACAATGTTTAACAAGATACCTAAAAAACATTATTCAACAAATTTTACAACATTCCACACGCATTCATAATTTATTCAAAACAAGTTGTAAATTGAAAATTCAAAAGCAAAAATCATATCTCCAGAGTCTGTGCCTGGCTTGATCTATATCCCAACCAGGACGAAGCAACAGCCGATGATTTGCGTATAAAGTCATCCTTGTTCAGTTCCTTACAAATAATTCAGTCTTTACCATTATAATTTTCCATATCATTGTCATCCTTGTCATCTTGCCCCATCACCGCCATATTTCTTTGAATTAGCTTTATCAGTATACCCTTCATTCCAAACAACCTACTATATTTCGTGTGAATTTAAAGTTTTAAGTTTAAAGTTGTATTTTCAGACTATTTTAGTGAGGGATTGAAATAACTTATCACAGATGAGTAATTCCTTACCCTGTGATGTCCAAAAATGGCATCACACTTGAAAGTCGAACATTGTTTTACAACAACTCACAGTTTGCTCTGAAGCGAATTGTTGATAGTTAGTATACGTACGTATTCATCGTTCAATGGAGTTACACTACTTGTGGTATATTCTGTTGAGCTGTCTACATGGCAGGGCAGATGCTATTGCCAATAATGTTATCCGAGTCAAATATGTCCGCCGATTGTCGTCCTAAGTAGCTCATTAGGTAGGGAATTGGCAATTTAAATCTTGGGTTCAACTCCCAGCCTGGTCATTTTTTCACTCATTTGGAAAAATTCAGTTCAAATAATATCTTTACCAATCATTATGATTGAGTTAAAAATAATAAAATGATTTTTGATAGTTTAGAGCAGGGTTGGCGAACCTTTTTATAGTCGCGTGCCAATTTTTTTCAAAAATATTTTACTTGACCTTGACGTGCCAACTAAAAAACAAATTTAGTAGACTGAAATAAAAGGAATCAAAACTACTTGAAAATTACTGAGGATATTTTCTAAAAACAATAACATACATGTAAATATTACACTGCAATAATTATAGAAGCAATTATATTTTATAAATTAATTAAAAGCATAATGTGATTAATTGTTGGATGTTGGATGAAAAATAATATGTTCATGTTCAGTTAATTTCAACAGAATGCAAACTAAATGAATTTATATGGCAACCACTCTATTTGATTTTTTATATTCTTAATTTGTGAAAATGACAGATATAAATAATAGAAAAAATTATTAAAATTGAAAACAGGCAGTTTATTTAAATAGTTCCGAAATTAATTTCCAAGTTGCCATAATTTATCATCGGTACTAATCTTTCTTTTTTGATTGTTTTCAAATATTTTCTTTGTTTGATAAATTTTCGAAACCATATTGAATAAGATTAAAACTCTTCAATTTGCAATTAATCGAATTTAGAATCTAATCAGATCATCTAAGTTCGTGTATTTTGTGTAAAATCCTTGTATCCTCATTTAGACCAATGTCAGACGGGCGTCTTTTTTGCTGCTTTTTTGCTTAAGTATTAGACCAATGTCACACCGGCGTCTTTTGTGCTGCTTTTTTGCTTATGTATTATCCATTCACAATGCTATAACATTGTAAATGGATGATACATAAGCAAAAAAGCAGCAAAACAGACGCCCGTCTGACATTGATCTTATCCCAATGTCAGACGGGCGTCTGTTTTGCTGCTTTTTTGCTTAAGTATTATCCATTCGCAAAAAAAGCAGCAAAACAGACGCCCGTCTGACATTGGTCTTAGAGACATAATCAACGCCGCGCCGTGCCAAAATTATTCTTTGGCGTGCCGAAAGTGGCACGCGTGCCATAGGTTCGCCGACCCTGGTTTAGAGTGTGGTGGGAATGGCTAAACAGAAAGCAATATCTTTAACTAAGAGTTCTAACAAAAGGATTTATTTCAACTGATTTTTCTTATTGGAATTGATTTAGGTAATTTAGTTCTCGTTTTATTTTCGAAAATCCTAGTGGATTGGAAATTTTCATTAATATAAGAAACTGGAAAAATATTCGATTTTAAAACATTTGCAATTTGATAAGTAAAAATCCCGTTTCTTCTTAAATTGGTAATTTTTTTATGCATAATCAGAGACAATACTTTTTCTTTCTACACATATTTTTTTGGATGAAAGTCATAAAACTTATTGTGTGACAAAAAATACACAAATTGAAATCAGAGTTTCTCTTTTAACTTTCGTATCTTCTATTCTCGTTTATCTTTTCTACCCAGCTGGCAGCTAATAATTACTAGTAACGTCTATTCAAATACTTTTTTCCCACAAAAATTTGCATATTTTGTATTTTAGTCGTTACCATTAAATATTCGCATACTTTCTTTATGTTATCAGATTTGTATATGATATGCATTTATTTTGTTAGAATTCATTCTCAAAATTACAATTAATGACAAAATTACAAGGAAAATACGCCTTATCCAAATACTTTTTTCCGTTTCCGTAGTCTGTGTCAACCAAAAGTGGAATTTTCAAAAACAGATTCGTTCTTGTTTTTTACCCAACTGCGAAGAAAGGTTATGTGTTTCACGCGTATCTGGGTATGTGGATTCATTTATACCCTCGAAACATCCCAACGGCAGGATGGATTTTAATGAATGTATCGATTCGTCTAAACCGTCCGATGGTTATAGGCTATATTTTATTTTTATAAATTCAAAATGGCGGCGATAAAATACACAATGGTGGCAGAGACGAAAAAAACATTTTACCCACCATATTGAGCGGCGTATCATTGGACAGGTGTTTCAAAATGAAGACGATGTTTCATTGACTATTTTACAGCCAGAAGCTCCGTTTAAATACAGGGTGTCTACACATCAGGGAAAATCACAGTCAAATAAGATACGAAATACCAGTATTTACTTATAGAAAAATTCGCCTTATTTATTCGCCCGATTAAACAAGATGAATTTCTCTATAAGAAAATATTGGGTTTTCACCCTTATTTTGACTGTGATTTTCCCTGATCTGTAGACACCCTGAAATATTATATAACTTGGAAGTTGTGTAGGTAGGATCTCTAGCTTAACTGTAACTCTAACCTTCATAGACATCTATAGGCCTCATCAAAACAATGTTTATAGATAGGAACTAACAATTAAACACAACTTAAAAGTCATCAATACAAGTAAATAAAAAAAATAGGTAAGTAATATAAAAAATAGTTTCACATTGATGAGAAATAATTAGTTCGCTTTTTACACAGTCGGGTTTCTTGATTTTTTAAATTTATCTAGTTTTGTGTTTCACTGGTCAATTAGTGGCGCATCGCCCAACATGAGTTTTTTCTTATTTAATATTAATGTTTCAAAATTTTCATTGATAATTTACACATGTCTGTGTAGATAGTAAGATGAAAAATAACATTTAAAGAATGATAAGACCAATATGATTTTAGAAATTAACACACGTATAAAAATGACAGAGTGTCACAGTTTGGCATAGGAAAAGGCATCCTTCTATTTGGAATGCATTTAAATTGTGCTTCCAAAACTTCTCTAACCATAGAAGCAATCTGAGAAGGGGAACCGTCAGTCTCCGAAGAGAATGCCTGATATTCGCGATGGTATTCAGATCAAGCTGAGCATTCTGTGCATTAAGATTTTTGCTGCTGAACGTAATATTTTACAATAAAGAGCTTTTGTGGTTTAACGTTGACATCTAGTTGGACAAAATCATCTCTTACTGCATGAACATAAGGGTTTGCATGCATAACATTTATCATACCTATAGACTTGAGGAATCACGTCCCTTCGTGCAAGGACAAGGTGATATGTGTGCATCTCCTCAAACAGATATCCTCCCAAGCATGAGTATTGCCTTTCCGTATGAATATATTTCAGAAATGTTTAATGTATGATAACGGGTTTTACGTTACCTCTAAATCAAACAACGTCTGCTATAATCTTGTAGGTGTTGGAATTATCCATGAGACAAACTCTTAATTGAACTGAAATCCAGTGGATATGTTGATGTGTTCATTTAAACGTTGCCTCCTGTGACACGAATTGGGCTTGTCGCCTCGCGTGAGCGATGAGGGATATATTTTAAACATATATTTTCTATGTTTAAATTTGACTTTATAAAATTTTGTTCCATTTATATCTAAATCAAAGGTAGAAAAAAATTATTCCATAGGCTTTTTTTTTTCCAATTTAGAATTTTTTTATATTAACTGTCTAGGATATACTAGGCTACTGTATTTTATACCTTTTCATAATTTTATTTTTCTAAATCGATTTTATATTCATGATGAAAAGAAGTCCAGATTCGATTTAATGTATAGTTTATTGCTCACTGAAATACAAGAAAGGAAAGCGAAATTCTCTCTTATAAAAACAAATCGCATTTTAATCAAAAAATAAGAAATTGATGAAATTTTCAATTGTATTCAGAAGGACATTTTCCAAATACAATAATAAAGTTTTAAACATATCTTCACTATTCAAAAATTTTACTTCATTAAACTTTTGAGACATTTTCATAATCTAAACCCCACCCACCCCCCTCCCAAAAAATAAAATCCAAGAATAAATTTTTCGAAACTTGGACATTTTTACTTCCCGAACACATAGTGTAAGAAAAGCATTGTAATCATGATTTCAGTATATTTGTGTGTTTGAGTGAACACGATAATTCTCAAACGGTATTTCCGATCAAACTCCCATCTAGCGAATGTGTTATAAACCACTGTCGCAAGAGCTGTATAGACTTCCGTACAAATCGGCCGACGTATTAGGTATTTAATCCATTTTTAAACTATTTTCAAACCATTTTTTAACCGATTCTATAGAGAAAATCATCACGGGAATCTGGTAGAATATAAGTGCAGCGATGAGATCAAGCATTAGTAAAGCAGAATTAACGTCTCCAGTTTCAAAACTGGAGATCCAGCATTCGTATTTGACATATTTCATTGCATATATCTGAACACGTACACAAGTGTTCGTAAAGTTCAGCGGGCTCAAACCAGATTTATTTTAACTGTCTAGGATGTGATTCTGCTTTGTTTATTCCTTTCTTTCATTTTGATCCTTCTAAATCGATTTTACTTTTATGATGAAACTAAGTCCCATGTGACCTAAAGATCAGACGAGGAAAAAAAAACATCAAATTATATAATTATAGAATTCCAATTGCCATTGCCTTACACAACAAACATTTTAGAATATTAATTATATTCCATCCAAGTTTTATTGCTCACTGAAATACAAACACTGCAACAGAAAGTATCTTTTTTGAAATAAGTGTTAATTTTCATTAATAAATAAGGGATTTTAGAAGAATTTTTTTATTTATATTCTTAAAGGCATTTCTAATTTCTGTCACAAAATTTTTGTGATAGAGGAGACCAGGGGAATGGCGACCGCGATACCTTAAGGGAATTTAATTTTTTTCACCTCAAAAAAATATTTATTTTTTAACAGTAAAAGTTCTAAAGCTAAATCATGATCTTTAGTATCTGTATAAATTTAACCGTAATCATAACTGTAAAGCAAGCACACATAAAAAAAACTTTCTTTCAACCTCTTTACAGTGGCGGGATTACCCAGGATGCTGGGGTAATTCCGCCACTGTATCGGGGTAATAACGCCACTTTTTAATGACCTAGTAAATACATAAAATGGATACTAGGAAACACATTACCTACTGAAAATATTTAGAAAGCAATAATTTATCAAAATAATGAATAATTACAAGGTTCCTTAAGCTAGATTTATTAATGTGTTAAGCTTACAATTTAACTCAAATTGGAAAAGTCACCCTTTGCCATGATGGCGGCATTACCCCGAGAGGATAATATAGCGGAAATCCCCCAGCAAAGCCGAAAGAAGAACCGAACTTGTTCAACAAATTGCATCAAAATGTCGGCGAATGCATGTAGATTAAGGTTAGTGTTATCTTAAGTACCTAATGTTATGTTAAAAGTTATTTACCTCTACTCATTTGAAGCTCCAAAATAAGAAGCAACTAGACGAAAACTAAATTTTTCACTAGAACAAGCGAACGACGTACAACAAAATCATTCTCATTCCAGGCACTGTTTCTATTGTTGGCCGCTATAGTGCAGGCGCATTCACAATCTCAAACTGCAGTTAGTTTTTAAACTAGGCGGAGTGGCGGCATAACCCCGAGTGGGGCCATTCCCCCGGTCTCCCCTAATTTTGATGCCATCCCTCCCCCCATCACAAAGAAAAAAGATTTAAATAAAAGATAATTTTTTTTCTAAATTCTGATTTATTTTTCTATTAACTGTCTACGATGTTGTGGGGTACTATATTTTATGTTTTCTTTCCCTTATTCTAAATCTATTTTACTTACCAAGTCCAGATTCGATTAGAGTTTAATTTCTCACTAAAATACAGGTGTATCAAACGAAATTCTCTCTTATAAAAGTAAATTGTATTTTCATTAACAAATAAGAAATTATCGATGAAATTTTCAATTGTATTCTCAAAAACATTTCTAAATACAGTAACAAAATTTTAAACGTATCTCTACTATCCAAATATTTTATTTCATAAAATTTTTGTCACATTTTTGTATCCCCTTACCCCCGAAGTAAAAAAATAAAGCAAATTTTTCTTATTAACTATCTAGGACGTAGTGGACTACTACATTTTTTTAACTCCTTTTCTTATGTTTTGATTCTTTTAAACTGACTTTACTTTCATAAAGAAATCAAGTCCCAGCTGACCTTAAAATCAGACAAAAAAAAAAAAAAAAAAAGACATCAAACTATATAGCTGTAATTTTATGCGATTCCTAAAAAATTATTTTAGGAAATAAATTATATTCTATCTCATACAAGTTAGGTTGCTCACCAGCTTGTGACTGGTTTTTTACGGTGCTATATGTACACTTCTAACTTTAATTCTTTTTTGTTACCAATATTTTTTTTATAGAATTCACCTTCTTTAATCGTAAGATTTTTGGAATTATTTAAAGCCGAGATTTCTATTAAATATTACTGGTAAGATTTCATTGGCACCACTGTTTCTCACTGAAATAGAATTGGCAGCACTATTGCTCGCTGAAATAGAATTGGCACCACTGTTGCTCATTGAATTTTGTATTTGTAGATATTTGCAGTAATATCAGCTCCGCAATCACTTAATATTTTTTAAATATTACATCAAAAATGAAAAAATGAAACACCTCATTTTCTCTGCATGAATTGCTACTTTCGTCGCAAGTTATCAACACACACCTGGTACGTTTAAAACCTAATTGCCGTCTACTGGTATTAAAAAAAAAAAGTTCCGTTTATATTAAATTTGCCAGTGCGTGTTTTTGCCCCGTGCGTGTCTTTACCCCCATTTACCCCTTATTCTCACACTTATTTCCAACTTCAATAAAAAAGCTTTTGGGATGTTTTTGCTTGCTACGCCCCCGCCACACACACTCACGTACACATACACCACCATCACCACAACTAAAATAATTAAAAATAACAGAAGAACAATTTTTTCTAATTTTAGATATTTTTAAATTAAAAGTCTAGAATGTGGTGGACTACTATATTTTATCCCTTTTCTTTTATTTTGCTCCTTCTAAATCGATTTTACTTTCATGAAGAAATCAAGTCCCAGCTGACCTTAAGGTCAGACAACAAGAAAAGCACGTAAGTGGTAAATCGATGAGAATCCCCTGTAACTAGATCAAGCAGCTTTTACCTTATTCTAGGTCATCAAGAGGCCCCTACAGGTAGTATGCGTGTTGATGGGCGTACTTTCCGCAGAAAAATATAGCCTAGAAGCTATAGCATGCATCATGTCGGCGAAAATGACCTAAATTAGATAATTTACTTTCAATGGATATAGTTGCTTATGGACTTCCCTATAAGTGAAAGTTATGTAATGCGAGAAAATGCACAACAAACCTAGATAAAGGATTTGTTTGTTTACGTTTTTTGCTAAGCCTTGATTCTGGAGTATCTAAACAAAATTAGAAATCTTTTTAACAGATTTTTATCTATATTAATATTATCGTCTAATTAAAAGTTTAAGAAGCTCCAATTTAACATACAATAAGAAAGTATAATGCCCAGTGTCCATCGTTTGTCTCTGTTCTACTAATCTGATAAAATTTTCTTAAATATGATTTATTTCTTCCCTTGATTCTAAAACGTTAAATAAAAAAAAAATCTTTTACGCTAAAAATATCAAACATAACTCACTCTGGTACAAGCTCAAAAATACCTTAAATCTTTGAATCACTATGCCTTCCTTTTCTATAAATTATTTGTTTTAAACCTAATAATTAGAAAGCTGTAGTTCTAAAAAATATCTGACATCTTGAATTTTAAAGGTTTAAAATTTGACTAAATCAAAATAATTTGCTGTCTCCAAAAATTGTTTATGAATTATTTAACATTTTTAGTAATGAATGGTAAAAGCTTATAAACCGGTATATAGGTTGATGTTGAAATGTTTTTAAAAATTAAAATTTAAATGAATGCCTATAGCTAAATAATATGATAGATAATTTATTTGTGTTCATATTTTTGTTAAAAGTCTGCTTCCCAGAGCCACCTAAAAGTTAAGAACTTTTTGGGGTTTTTTCTTCATTTATTCAGTAAAAAAGGCAAAAACATTACTAGTGACCATTAGGTACTTACTACCCGTATCTTCTGTGGGACATCGCAACTAAAGCATTAGTAAAAATGATAAATTATAAAGTCAGCAAAAGAGTACGCAGTGATATAGTACGAGATGCTTATATGAGACGAACTTGTTTAAATGTATTTGGCAAGAATTCTTACATGCAGCATTGGGAACGGTGCTCCTGAGAAGCGGTCATATTATCTTAAACAGTGTCGTTACCATTGTGGAGAATTTGGCAGTCCGGATACCACTATTTCTGTATAATAATCTTCGCCTTGTTTAATCACAGAATTTGTAACGTATTTCAGGAATTAAATAAGGCAAATAATACTATTCGACGAAAATCCTCATTCCCAAAACCTCCACTTTGGCTGCGCCGCTACTTTTAAATAACGCGAAATGCATGAATAAAAATAGGACCTGTTATAATATGAAATTACTTAATGTTTAAACAATCATACTTTTCTACATCAACTATTTGAAGGATATTTCATTAAATATACAGTATGGAGATGACAAAATCTCCTCCAATAACCCGATATGATGAAACTTTCCACTCTATTTTGGTTTGAAAAAAGCAAAAGACTATGTAAAAAAATTAGTGCCTGTCACTTTTAACCAAGGGAAATGTGATTCTGCTTTAACTATTTGAAAAACACTACTAGAGAACAAACTGTTCACCAGAAAAACCACTGTTCACACCTAACACTCTCATGCAGAGCAACGCGATTCAGATGCACACGAGAGCACATCACGTGAAGCAGACAGCAAGGGCACTCCATACTCTATGACAAACGATTCTTTCTCCTGTAATATTGATATCTTGAATTAATCTGAAACAAGGAACGTAATACAGCCAAACGAATAATTCTTAATGGAACCACTTATTAACTGACTAGCATCATAATTTGGGCAAGAATCAGTTTAGGCGGTCACAATGACCTACATATCTTTCCCGGAAAATCTGTCACAGTTCTGACGGATTGAGCTGGCCTTCCTGGATCATTACCCTCGATATACAATCGTAAGCTGTCGTAATCTGCTGTTAAATAAATGTTAATTGAATCGATAATTCTCTCTGACACAAGTTACATATCAGTACTTACACAAAGATGAATTCTGAGTACAATTCAATAGTCTTAAAATCCAATTTTTTTTCAGCTTGAGCAAATTTAGGACATCAAAAGGCAGGTCTCAGCTGTGACTTGCCCTCCCCCACAGTAAACGATTGATACAATGTAATCAGCTGCGAGTTGTAAAATATCAGTTGCATAAGGATGTGGTCTAAACTTGCATTCAAGTCAGTATTGGGTCTATGGTGGAAACAAAAACCGGCCGATGTAGTGAATAATGTCGCTTCTAGATTTTAATGATTGCGGGTTCCCGCGTTGTTTAAATAGTTTATATTACAATAAAAATAACATTTATAAATAATAAATTTATGCGCAAATAATAAATAATTTTTATTAGCCCCGATTTTCTAGGTAGCGATCAAAGTTGAACGGCATTTTTCCAATATAATGAAAGATATCTTGGTCAGGACTCGAACCAGAGACCTTGGCTCAACTCGCCAACACTCTCCCAAATAAGCTACCTAAACTATTTCGACTTGACACAGTTCACTCACATATGGATATTATCATATCAGCAAACCCGCAGCATTTTACCGATGAAAACACTTTACACATGAAAACTCCATCTATACAAATACGAAGTCATTTAATTTCAACCACAAATTGCTGAGATTTTTTTTCTATAATTTCGTACAAGAATGTTACGCATTAGAACGTATTAGAATGATTTTACGTACTAGTATATTACTTATATGAAATTTTCTAGGATTTTCAAGGGAATTTCATTTAACTTTGATCTATACCTAGAAAATCTCAGTAATTTGTAGTTGAAATTTAATGACTTCGTATTTGCATGTATATTTATAAGCCTTAAATGTTTTGAAATGGTATTTGAAACATCATTAATATTTAAATTAAAGTACAGAGTACTATAAGTGACAGGCTATGACCTTTATTTTAATATTGTCGCTTTAACTGGTCATTGTATTATCTAGCCAAATGCCTGGCCCAGGTAGGCCAATATGAAGGTGTCTGCAGTATTTCATTATTAATCCTAATCTTCTTATTTAATTCAAAAGATATCATTACATCAATATATCATTAATCATGAGTATCTACCAATCACATTTCGCTATTTATTTTCCCATTTTTATTTCTTTCGATATAAGGTGTACACATTTTTATAATTCTCAATAAAAACTTCCGGGTTTACGTTAGTGGTAATTTTCTACCTCTTATTTTATTTGTTGATTTTAACATTTGCCCTGAAATTTCATTATTCTTTAAATTTTTGTCTGCCCCATATTAAGAAATAAAACTGGCTAAAAAACCTGAAACGTCTTTTTTTTAATTGATCATAAATTGACATTCTATAGATGACGGCTATTAATACCATTACCATAGAAACTGTCAATCAAAATGTTTTGAAAAATTTACTGTCCCAACTATCACCCGTTGCATTAAAGCGCTAACTATCAAAACATGTTAAATGTGAATTAAAGCATAACCAAGCAAATTAATTTTATCCGATTTCTTTCAGCAGAAACAAAATAGACAGGATTGAAAAAATTGTTCCAAAATTCTGTCTTAACCCTAGAACTACCGGAAATTTTTCTCAAGTTTTATAAAAAAGTATTCTACACCAGAATTTTTATCTAAAACTATTTAACTTATTATTGTCAGGTTTATATATTTAGTTTATTTTAAAGAAATTTCTGGTTTAAAAAAAAAATTAATGTACCTGCCAGGTCCATTGGACCCGTCTGGTAGGCAGAGGGTTAAAATAATCTTGTTTAGTGTGAATCCTTAAAAATCACATCTCGCTTTAAACTAAGCTTTTTTTCGCAGATGCTAATTTTCTGACAGGCAGAAAACTCCCATTAAATCTATTTTTTGAATAAAATATGTGAATTTAAACGGAATTATTTTTTTTTAAGTTTTTTGAAGAAGCTGTTAATACTAGAAAGGCAGCATTCCGTAATAAATATATTAAATGAAAAACGATTACGTAAAAATGACTTATAGTTACCCTTGTAGAGTTAAGAAAATTTGATTTTTATTGGACCCCTCTAGAAAAAAGAATTAAAACAACAAACCTATTGCTCACTATATATAAAAAACTATCTACACACCAGTCATGAGAAGCTGTACATTGAATGTTTTAAAGTTTATAAATTAAATTCGACTACAATTAATTCTTTAGCTGATTATTTTAACCTTGAATTTCAAAAACATAAGAAGTTTGAAAATTAAGGTATTACAGGATACTTTCGGCAGAATACTATCAGCTATGACTAAATTGAGGATGGCAACATTTTTGTTTCATTTACTATAGATGCCTCATAAAAAATTATTTTTCATTGTTACTCATATATATTCTGCGAAGGCTATTCAAAACACAGATTTTTACCTTCTTTATTTCTAAAAAAATAATTTTAGAGCTGGAGGAACCAGTTTTCTACATTAATGATCAAAACGCAAGCCCCTATTCAAAAATTTCGAATAACCTATTCTCTATATAAAAAAATAATAATAAATTATCCTGAGCATTAAATACACATTTAAATTAATCCTTTAGAAGGCAATGGTGGGAAATTATTATCTCAAATATTTATAAAGTTTTAATCAATAATGTCATGAGAATAAAATGATATCATAATAAGTGATACTTTTTTTATGAACAACTTTCCAAACAAAGTATGCGATGTTATAATCATAGTCATTGTTTTATAAGCATTAAAAAATATATATTTTAGATGTGTTTATTAAAAAAAGGATTTCTAAAAAATATATTCTGTTTATTTTGTTTTACTTTAAAAAAAATTCCAAAGAACACACAAAAACGCAAAATGTTTATCAATATATATTACAGCATGAAATATAATTATATTTAAAGGGTGATGATTAAAAACTTTACACAAAATTGAGTTCATAAAAACATCCTAAAACTAATTTACAAAAACACGATTTTTTTCTAGTTCACTTGTGTGTCTCATAACGCTGAAGCCCTAAAAATAGTCTCAATTTCCAGTTGGCATTGAATATAGTTGGCATATATAGAATAGTTAAATGCTAGCTTGACCTCAATTGCTCCATGCGCATAAGGTGCTAAAGAAAAAAAAAACTAAGTCATATAAACGTTCATTCATGGAACATGTTTCATTACCCAGGCATGATCCACGTGTTTAAAGGACAACTTGGATGGGCGAAGGTTAAAGAATAAAAAAACTTGAAATTTGAAAACTTTGTCTTAATAATTTCCCTTCAAAGTAACCACTAACATTAATAAAATAAAATGAATATTGAAAAGAAGAAAATTATTATGAAGGTTTTATCATTCTTAAAAATTCTTTTAAGTTCAAACCAATCTCTAAGTTCTTAAAAGCTCCCTAAAACATAGTTAACTTAAACAGGAGTGATTATATAAAAATTCTGTTTCAATTTGTCATGGTCATTTTCTATTTCCACCACTTATGTATTTCATTATACACTAAAGCACTTAATTTTTTTCTTTCCTCAAAGGAAACGTTGTCATTAAGTAAATAACTCAGCAATGAGAAAAATAAATTTTTAATACATTCGTGATACATAAACATACTTGCATACTAATATAGAGATTCACTTGTCAGAACCATATCATTAGGAGAGATGTATTGGCATAGTTATAATAGACTGGTGGTTTAGCAGACATCTGGCGCCGTACCCTTGAAACAAATAGGGCATTCTTTGACAGTATCACCAAGTACTATCACGTACACATTAGAAGAAAGAAGTGCAATAAGGCTGAGTTATACGCTTCTTAACACAACAGTCAATGACCACGTTGTAAGAAATTAAAAAAAAAAAAAAACTTGGAAATTGTCTAATAAAAAAACAGATGTCCTTGAATAATGTATTTTGATTAAAAAGAAGTCTTTCTATTTTTTTCTCAAGTAACCCCTCTCAATTCATTGCATATCTGTGGTCCAATGATACCACATTACTTCAATGCTCGTTGTTATGCTCCACGCGTGATAGGAAGGTATAAGAAAATGTTGAACAGCCCTGATGAACAGCCGTAAAGAATCTTTAATGCATCCACTTCTGAGAATTTTTAAAATTCGTGAGACAGTTTGCAAATTAACCGTCTAATCTACCATAAATAAAATAAAAATCTATTTGTGTTATATTCAAATATAAACGGCAGTGGAACACACTTGTTAAACTGAGGAAGGACAACAAGTGACAAATAGTTTTCATAAATTTATAAACAGCAAATAATAGTCGTTATCCTAATTACACAGTCTGTCGATGTGAAGTCACAGTAACATCACGTATGGTCAAGTATGATTTGACAAGCGCCATAGTTACGAGACCAAAATATAATTTCTTTAATTACTCATATAGTGACTCTCAAATGGCCCTTATGTGGTGATTCCAGTACTAGTATGATATCGTTGTGACCGACTTTTTAGTCCTTTGCATTTTATCACATTGACGTTGGGAGGACATTGACACTGACGTGGCAACGACTTGGATATCACTCATCTTCCACGTCACGTGACAACAATAATAATAACAAATGTTGTATTTTGGTAGCAGTGCTTTCATATTTTGAACACGGTGCTATAAGAGTAAAAGAACAAGTTAAAAGCATCATAAGACAATGACGCTTAGAATTTACAAATAACCAACATGAGCCAAAATAAAATGAAAAAGATACGTTTGTGTATTGCTCAAATGACAGCAAACAATGAAATAGACATATCAAATCAAACTTTTCCATAACAAATAATATGCAATCATGATCATTTTCAAGAAAAATTAAATCATTAGAGGCAATTTAAAACAATTTAAAGGATTGATTGTGGCACTTATAACAATTTTCAAAGAATAAGATTCTATTTTCAACTAAAACGCCATGCAAATAATTACAGTTTTTCTAATTCTTTTCTCCGAAATATCTCAATTTTCATGAATTATTTTCAGCATAATATATATATGCCCCCAGAGGGATGCCTTCTTTAGGTATTCACGGGCTTCGCAACCCCGGGTTCCTGAGCGATCTGTCCCTTTTCCTATTACTTCTCTTGTCTTTTTTTCTTCTTTGTTTCGCTCTCATTGTGGTTTCCTCTTCGGAGGAGAGGACAATTCTGCAGCAACCGGTATCATCCTGTCTATCGACTCATGGAGAATTGTAAACCACCCACGTGTTTGCCGTGCGTGGCGACCCGTGTCCCTGGAAAGGGGGATCCTGGCAGTTGAGGGAAACCAACACACTGCTTTGGCCTCTGCTTCAGGTAGACGGAAGGTGCATATTGGTCCCGGGTCCCGTATGCATCAATCGGCTAGTCAGCTGACTTGTCACTGGCTGGGGATCAAAGGAGCGATCATTTACTAGCCATCTCGTTAAGCGTGGAGACTGGCATAGGGATGTCTTGTGACCGTATAGGCCCTGGTTAGCACTGGTGCACAAATGTGCATCCCCTTGTTGGGCTTGGTAGTGGGTGGTGCGGCCGGGGTCTGAATTCTATTTTTTTCAATTATGGATGGAAATACTATTACTTCAATTTCTCTCCCATGTGGAGAGCAGCAAAGTGTACAGACTTTATTCACTCGTCTTTTTTTAATTAAACGCACTGATAGTCTCTCGGATAGTTCTTTCAAAAAAACTTCACCTTTCCTTATAGCAAAAACATTTCAGGCTGTTTTTGGTGATGGTCACTCGCTGAAAAAATTGCAGTCTGGGGATTTACTGGTTGAGGTTTCTTCAGCCAGCCAATCACAAAATTCAGTCAAATTGCAATACTATAGGTACTTTTTCTGTTTCTGTTAAAGCACATCAAACTCTTAATACTTGTCGTGATGTAATATCTGAACCAGATCTTTTATTTTCTACAAAAGAAGAACTTCTAGCTAATTTAAGCGATCAAAATATCATAGATGTACGCCGTATCACTATCCGTCGAAATGGGCAAATGCTTCCTACTAAACACATTATTCTAACTTTCAATAGCCATATTTTACCTACTAGAATTAAAGCTGGTTATCTAAACTGTCCAGTCAGGCCTTATATCCCTAATCCTCTCCGTTGTTTTAAATGCCAGCGCTATGGGCATACTAAAACTACCTGTCATGGATCTGTTACTTGTGCACGTTGCGCAGAAATCGGCCGTGGCGATAAAACTTGCGAAAAACCAGAACGCTGCGCTAATTGTAAAGGTGACCATACATCGTACTCTCGCTCTTGTCCTAATTGGATCCGTGAAAAGGAAATTCTTGCAGCTAAGATTACTCAAAAACTTTCCTACCCTGAAGCCCGTAAACTAGTTGAATGCAGGGCCCCATCTGTTGGGGTATCTTACTCCAGTATACTTAAAGAACAATCAAAACATGTAAGGTACATTAGCACCCAGACTAACACCTCCTTTCCTTCAACTAACTGAGCTAAAACGCAATCAACAACCACTTCAAATAAAGAAACCCGTGATGTCAGTTGTGGTTCTAAATGCTATACTACCCCACTATTAGAACGTTGGCTACCATCCTCAAAACCTGTTATAATAGAATACCAAACTAGTCACTCACAAAAATCTTCAGTTCAACCCAAAAAGTCATCCGAACTTCAGGTTGAGACTCCGTCTGTTAAATCTAAAAAAACACCACAGAAACCCGATACTAGTCAAACTGTGAAACCAAGCAAAAAAACTTTCGTTCAGAAAGAAACAAAGACTATCCGGGGTTCTTCACAGTGGAACACTGTGAAGAAAAAGAACAAGAACGGGCTAAATCCATCTGTTACTAATGTAAAGGATCCGAAGCAGTTGCAGAAATATGTGGACGAATCATTGGAAATGGAATCATATGACTCAAGTGTTGATGATGAAAATACAGTTTTCGAGGAATTTTTACCTAAGTGATTTTACATTGTTTTTTACTCATGTGATTTTTAAACTCTTCTTTGTATGTAGTATTTGTACATCATTTTAAACTTTATGTATCTTTTAAGTTATTACTTTATAACTTCACAGTTTTTAATTATAATACACTTGTCTTTTAACTATAAACTTTTGATTATTTTAAATCGTTTTATTTATACATGTTACTATTTCCATTAATTTCGTTTTGCTCACCTTTTTTTAATTGTTTTTTTTACTCAAATTTTTGAGTTATATATATTTTTTCATTATAACTTTGTCTTGGCGCAGCATGTCCCTAATGGGACTTTGTGCCATAAAACCCCACACAACCAACCAACCAACCATCCAGCATAATATATATATATACATATATATAAAATATTATTGATCTTATTTGATCTACTTGTATGTCATATGGCTCAAGTTTGTATGTAGTTATGTTTTCCGAAAGAAATATTGCTCTTAGGACATAATAATGTAAGGATAAAAAGATCTGCGCGTTTAAGAAAATGTAATACACTTTACAAAGGGACTACCAAACATGGTGCTCACCTATTTTGATGAATTTAAATATGTTGTAGAGTAGAATTCTTATCACAAATTATTTTGGTGAAAGGATTTCTTCAAATGGGCCTCATATTTTGAGAAATTGAGGGTCAAAGTTCAGCATACGTTTTAAACGCCCATTAGTTTGCTCTTCTCAACGCGCACTTTGTAAAGTCAAGGTCGAGTACTCGCATGCTAGCCGGAGAGCTAGAGTTCGATGCTATCCCCTGATTTTTTTTTAATAAATTTTATATTTTTGACATTCTACACCTTTTAAGCAAAGTTGTGAATTGCTGCAGCTTTGAAATTTTTATATTTTCCTAAAAAGATAGATTTACGTTTTTTGATTTTTCATGAAAACTTCCATTTTTCTGTAATTTTTAAACTAATATTTCTGTTGACGGAGATCCAAACTAATTTCTGTCTAATTTGTGCAGAAAATTTGTTTTCATAAAATTATTATTATTTAGCTTTTTTATATTTTTATATGTTCAATACAGTTGTGAAATAATGCATAATAATTATTTCTTACATTTTCCATAAAAGTATAATTAATTGACTAGAAAAAAATATATAAAATAAAATATCTTTTTAATATTTGATTTGTTCTAAATATATTAAAATATGTTAAATGATGAAATACAAAAATGTTTATTATTGCTGACATCGACATTTTAGTTTAGTAAATATGCAATTAATCGGATGACACATATCGTAAAAATATTCAAAATCGAATATTCATACGAAACTATTTCCTACATTAAACATAACTTCTTACCTAGTACTTGTCTACAAAATAACCTAGAAGATATTATCAATAAAAGTAATTTTTTATTTATCCTGATATTATTATGAAAGTCAGCTGACGATTTCTTAAAATAGTATATTTCTTATATGTTTCATCTGTGGGGTCCGCAGACGATTTTTCCATTTCCAGTTGACAATTTGTTTTAATTATCATTATTTGTTAGAATGAAAAAATATTTTGAAATATAATTTGTCAATTTTTATTCATAAAAAGGAAAACTTTACAGATAAAAATGTATATAGAGAACATCAAAAAAATTATACAACAGTTAAAAATTGACATATAAGCGTTACTGCTTTAACATTTTATTTCATTTTCGAAAGTATGCTATTGGAAGTATCTAAAGATAAATACATTTTGGGATATTTTATTTCAGAATTATTATTTATAATTTACACGAAATAATAAATTTTCACTTAAAATATCATAAAGTAAAATTAGAAAAAAAAAAAGATGAATTATTTCAGAACTTTGCTTAAAATATAAAAATATAAAAAGGTACATGATAATTACAAAAAAAAAAAAAAAACATCTAGACATAAAATAGTTTGGATTTTCGTCAGTAGAGATGTTGGTTTAAAATTTAGGTAAAATATAAATTTTCATAAAAAAAAAATAACATAAACGTAATTGTAATTAATTGTAAAACGTAATTTTATTTTTTAGAAAAAAAAAATATATCAAAGTTGAATTAAAAGTTGTAAAGTGACAAAAATATAAAATTAATTAAAAAAGGAAAAAAGTCGAGAGGTAGCATCAAACTCTGGCCCTCCGACTAGAGTGCAAGTACTCCTTGACGCCACAAATTCCGCGCTGAGCAGTGCAAACTAAAGGGTATTTGAAACGTATGCTGAACTTTGGCCCCCAATTTCTCAAAAATCTAAGGTCCATTTGAAGAAATCCTTTCATCAGAATAATTAGAGATAAAAACTCTACAATATACTTTAAATTCATCAAAATCGGTGATCGTCATGTTTAGTGTTCCCATTGTTAGTTACAAAAGTAAATATGCAGAAGGTTTGGGATGACATTTCTTGAAGAGAATTATGGTCTTTTTACATACGTTCACACATTCAATATTAAAATTTATTTCAATAACGAGAAATTTTATTTTTATTTTTAAATAAGAAATATCACAAAAAATAGAAATAATATAATACGAGCAAATCTTGTGTTTCTATGTATGTGTGTATGTAAATTTTATCTGAAAAACGACTCTAAACGATTTTGACTAAATTTTGTATCCATCCGTTTTGAGGTACGAGAAGTCTATTTGGTTATGCTCGAGAAAATTCGATTAGTGGCTTACTTTGGGGTGACTGCAGGCAAAGATGCAGGTCAATGCATTTCATTGGGAATGAAGGTTGAAACAGTTATTAAGTTGTTGAACAGTTGGCAGTAAATGAAGTCGCAAAGTTGGCAACCTTTCGACAAATTTGGCGATAATTGGTGAAATATTGGCGACACTCGCGGAATGTGTGCGGGAAAATCGACTTTCAAAATTACCAATGCCGAAACATCCCCTTGGCGCCAAATGAAAGAATATCGCCAAATTTGGTAACATTTGCCGAAAAAGTTTGGCGGTGATTTAGTTTTCAGAATCTGAAGGAATTTTTCAGAAATTCCCAATAAAAACCAGAGATACATTATTCAATCAATCAGAGTACATAGAAGGCTCTCGAAAACAGAATTCAACCAATCAGGGTATATAGAACTTTCTCGCAGTTAAAACCACACCTACTCGTATATAACAAACTTCCTAGGTCGAAGCCCAAAGTCTCTGAAGTTGTACAGTGAAACTTGCGATTATGATTGAATATGTATGGATCGATTATGATAAAATTTATAAATATGTACATAGTGTTAATATTCATAGTTTCTGTAAATAATAGTGTTATAAAATAAAATTCTTTGTAGCAATAATACAGCGAGAATTTATTGCTATACCGAGTTGAATGCAAAGCTAATTTTAACCAAGCGTAGTTCGGTATTCTCTGCTGGCGAAGAATGAAGTGAGAGGTCAGAATAACTTAAAATGTCATGAAAATCATATCACAAAAGTAAGTAGATGATGAAGTAATGGGAAAAATGGTAATTTTTACAGATTTGTTTGCAAAAAGTACACATTAGTATTTGCTACAATAACCGCTAGATTCCATCACTCCTTTTTTCTTAATGTTTTTGAGTTCACTAAATTTTGAGTAAAGAAGATGTTATTTTCTTTCATTAGTGGGGCTATTGCAGAGCTCGTATGGGCCCTGGAATTTTCAGACCAGGAATTTCTTCGGTACCAGTATTTTCTTATAGAAAATCTCTTATTAAATAAAGCGAAATTTCGTGCGTTTGAACTAGATTTATATTTGTAGAAAAAATACTGATATTTCACCTGGAAAATAACGGGACCTGTACGAACCCTGTAATGTAAGTGTAATCTTATATTTAATGTTTTATTTCTTAATTTGCTGAAGTACGTCATCTTACAACTGATCAGTGGGATTAATATCATAATTGGGAACCTGGAGGGAGGGGTTTTGAATTATACCTGAGCATTGTACGGAAGCATTCCTGTACAACTTGGTCAGTAAGTTTTGTCTATTATCTTGTTGAAAGATGTAAGATCGTCCATGTAGCAATGCATAGGCCCTTTGGCATTCATAACCTGTCATATTATTCAGATATTTGTGATAAATAATTATAATTATTGCTAATTTACCTACTCCAGATATGCTCCTAGACAATTCCAAAACGAAATCAAAGAACCTTCTTGTTTTACGGATCATCTTATATTTATGGATCCTCTTTCTCTGTACTGAACCTTTGTTTTCCGGTTCTTGATACTTTTTGGAGTCAATTTCATCCATAGATGTTCAAGTTTCTCTCTACGAAAAATTACGGGCTTCCTGAAAATTCAAACCTGATTTCTATATTATTTTGAAACAAATCTTTTCTTATTATCATTTGGTTATAAACGGTTTTCTTTCCATATTCTAATTTTTATATCCCATCATCGTAACAAAAGAAGCATTTTCTATAAGGTTTGCATGAATTCCCAAAATTTGTTTTCATGTCCATTGTAAATTTTAGTTTCTAATTATTAGATAATCGGGATAAAAATTAAGCAAAACTATAACTTCCTCGATCAGTGAATAAGCAATGTTTCCCTATTCTTGTCTTGTTTTCAGAACTCCCTTAACATTGGAGTTTTTTTGGGATGTTTTGCATTACTGCGAGACTTTTTCTAATTATTTTAGTAATGTATCGTCGATTTACGATCTCCTTACAGAGTTGTCTAATGAAATCCTTGAAGTTCTGTGAAATTTCTTCTCCTCGTAGTTCCATAAGTAAAATTTAAAATTTCTTATAGCCTAACTGTCAAAAATTACAGAAAAGAATCTTCAAAACTGTCAATAAATTAAATTTAATGTAAAGGAATGCCATCATTTGCAGTCACAACTAGTAAAAGTTTAAAGTTGGAGAAATGAAAAAAAAATCTGTGGAAATAAACTTTGTGTCCACTATAAACACGACTACCAAATTCTCGGCAGCACAATATAAGCCTATGAAATAACATTAGTTAAATGGGAGTTTGGACGGGACCACTAAAATAGTTCACTACATCCGAGTGTTCACTATATCCCGGGTTCATTATAGCGAGGTTCGACCGTATATATATAATGTAAGGTAAAGCTAGGAGAGTCTGTGCACATTTCAAAAGAATAGTAATAAAAATTCTAAATATTAATTTTTTGCTTAACTATCCATGAATAATTTTGAATTCATCTGTTTTTTATGCATTTCCATTGTTATTTTGTTGTTATGCTATAATTTAATAGAACAGCAGTAATAAAACCAAGAAAACTATTTTTCGCAATCCCTCCTTACAGGGTAGGAGAGATTGCGCATGTTGATAGAAGTGATTGTCATTAATAATAATTACCATTAAATTGTTAACAATAATAATTACGCTTAAATGACATTGTTGTAAGTTTTTTGTGAATAAATATTATTGTATTATGAGTGAATATTTCAGCCTTACGTTTAAAAAAAGAAAGGATTTTAACAACAAATAAAGAATTTTAATTTAAGAAGAAAGTTAAAGTATCAGAAAAAGATACTTTAATTTTCTTCTGCTAACAAATGCTAAGATTACAAAATAATATTAATCTACTTGATAACATGTTTAACTTGAAAATTACTACATTTTCATTTCCACAGTTTCAAAGTTATTTATTTGCAAACCGAAGTTGTCTTCGTCCACAATCGATGCACTTACTGTTGTAAATCGTGCAGCTTTCGTACTGCTACAAACAATACATTGAAACCAGTAACTGGTCGAAGTTGTCTCCTGATAGAGTTCCAGACATTCAATGGACTAATCCTCATTGACCTCCGTTTTTTCCCTCCAGTTTTTTATTCCACTTTTTCTGGAAGCATCTTATATTCAGCTGATGCATCTTATATTCAGCTGATTTGTTCAGCCTACCTCTCAAGGGGGATTCCGGAATAATGAATTCCCTGCCTGTTGTACTCGGTTTAAGTGAGCTATTTTGTATTGCCTCTACGGTGGACTTTAGATTTTCTTCTGTACATGATACTTCCTTCTTCGATTTCCTCCTGTAAATATTTTACATTTTGACGGGAAAAATGTATTAAAAATTTCAACACGCGTTACTTATTAGCAATAAATAAATAAATAAATAAAATAAATCATTTATTAGACAATTTTAGTTAACAAAATTAATTGTTCATAAATTAAAAACAAATACAAATATTTATTTATTAACAAATATATTATTAATTTATTAACAAAATTATATAAAATTAATTTAATAGCAACTGCATTATCCATTTATTAAAAAGTATTTTATCAGCAAAAAAATTTTTTTTGCAAAATAATTTATTGCCAAACTTAGTTTCGATAATTATCGGTTTTTCGAAAATTATTTTAAAATTGATTCATTCAAATGTTTATACGTAATTTGCAATTCATGAAAATTTACAAATCGGTTGCGTAATCTCTTCCTAGCATTGAAACTTATGGGGAAATGCGTCATTTCTCCTAAGTAGCAGATGCGCAAACTCTCCTATTTTGGTAGGAGAGATTGCGCGGCCTTTTGTTTAAATGTGACCACTTCGAAAATGAATTGTTGGTGTTCGCATCCTTAGTCTAGGTTAGTAGCTCATAAGAAATCGTTTAAATTCGAAATATTTTGTACTACGGACATTCGATAAAAATTCTGACGTACAGTTACGAAAATTGAAGCACTTACTTTGGAAAAAAAAAAAAAAAATAGCAATGCATTATCCAAGACGCTCGGAACAATTAATGTGCAAATTCGTGTAGGCACTGCACTAATGCTGCTGTACAACTACCTGGAGTTGCTGCACGCGCACTCTACTCCTTCCCATTGGAATCTCTTTGTGCGCGATCTCTCCTTGCTTTACTTTATATAATATTATACATTATTATTATTTCATAAAGAATTATATATATAATTCATATATATATAACATATTTTATATGTATAGAGTGAAAAATATGTGCAAAATGTAAATTGGCAAAAAATATTTTGCAATTTTATCTTTAATATTTCCAGCATAAAGTAAATATTTTCGCAATATTAACATTTTGTTGGAGATAATTACTATTTAAAGTGTTGGCATTTCATTACAAATATTTCCAATGTAAATCCAATATTTTACCAATAATGATATTATAGTTCCAGTATCAGTGATAGCGATTAGTGCTTAAAATTAAATATATTTTATATTCAAAATATATATCAGAAATTTTTAATATTAATTTTCGCTTTATTTAATGAAAGACTTTAGTCGATAAATAAAGTGAAAATACCATTTAAAAAGACTGGTAGAGGTTTTGATTTCAGAATTCCGATAAATTGGCAACATTGTTAGTGACTAATGCAAATATTAGCACAATATTACCAAGATAAATAATACAGGTTTTCAGTATTATTAATTTTCGTATTTTTTTTTCTTTGAAATGGCACGATATCGCAAACTCAAGAGAATGCTCTTTCGCTACACTTACTTGAAATTAAGTTTTGTTTTTATAACATTTATATATTACAAACAAATAAAATACGTAATTTTTTTTTTTACTTAAGGGAAATTTAAACATTGGAAAAAATTAATATAATGGAAAATGAATACAAAAACATTTAGTTATCTTAGATTAATTTTCACACAATTATTCTAATTGGTAAACAAATCATATTAGATGTAAATTTCCAACTGGGCGAAAAATGTCCGGACCAGGATTCGAACCCTGGACCTCCTGGCTGAAGCCGCCAGTGCTCTGCCATCTGAGCTATCCCGGACGATTCTGGTCAAACCTTTTCCCCCAGCTAACCTTGAAGATTACAGCATCTGGTCTGAAACCTGGTTCAGCTCAACAGAATAGATCTCAGGTAATGGAACTCCAGAAGTAGCTGGATACGAAATTACATTAGATTAATTTTCACACAATTATTCTAATTGGTAAACAAATCATATTAGATGTAAATTTCCAACTGGGCGAAAAATGTCCGGACCAGGATTCGAACCCGGGACCTCCTGACTGTAGCCGCCAGTGCTCTGCCATCTGAGCTATCCCGGACGATTCAACCTGAAAATACCTGAAGATACCTGAGATTTATTCTGTTGAGCTGAACCAGGTTTCAGACCAGATGCTGTAATCTTCAAGGTTAGCTGGGTGAAAAAGTTCGACCAGAATCGTCCGGGATAGCTCAGATGGCAGAGCACTGGCGGCTTCAGCCAGGAGGTCCCGGGTTCGAATCCTGGTCCGGACATTTTTCGCCCAGTTGGAAATTTACATCTAATATATTTAGTTATCTGTTTTGATTATGACTTCAAACAAACATATTCATTCTTTCGCATTTATAATATTGTTAGGATTAGGATATTTTTATTACTACGTGAAGATAATAACAAAACTAAGTGTTTTAAAATATTCAACATTTCATATCAGAAAAATATATTGAGAAATACCAGTGTCTATTATGAACCGAGTAGGTATTGTGAATATGCGTGCCGCAGTGACAGAGCATTTCGTGCATTTTATTTTACAGGGTAATCCCAAATATTATTTCTATTCTTCAATTTGTTGTTGGTTCCCTAAGTTCCTTCGTGATCAAAACTTCATTGAAAAATATTACATCAAACATGTTCTTTATATTCACGTAGTTCTAAAAAAATCGCCAAGTTATGTATATAGATATTTGACAAAATGACTAAAATAAAAATTGTCCGATAATTTTTGGGTAGGGGAAAGTAGGGTAATGACGCTCAGAAGGGCAATCCCGCTCACACAATATCTCTAAAACGAACAGAATAGAATTGAAAACGTGCGATCGGTACCGGCACCTAGCGAACTTCATCGTAAGTTCCCAGTAAGGATATAGTGACCGTCGGAAGAAAAGTATTTTTGTGTCCTCACGTTATTTGTTAGCAGTTGTTTTATTATAAAATTCTACAACATCTAACTTGAAGATAAGTGTACACTCTTATTTTCAAATATTAATTTACTCATTATGTCTACAAAATATATACATTTAGCTGTACTTTCATGCTTTTATTTATTTTTGTAGTGCGTTGTTACGCTAATTGTAATGCATTAAAACCCAACATGGCGATAACGGTTAGTGGCGCTCGCGTTGAATTCCAGAAGAAGTGTTGCCAGTGAACAACTTTTTTTAAATTCAAATTTATTGATTAACACCACTTTTTTGAAATTGTAAAATTCCCCTGTTTTCGCCTTAATTATTATGTCATTAAACAAGGAGAATTTTACGATTTCAAAAATTGGTGAAAATCAAAAAAATCTAAATTTTAAAAATGTAGCCCACTATATGTGTAACACAATATGTGTGCACAATATGTGTAAAGTGGTCGCAAAAAGTCTGCAGTGGTGTGAACAGCTCACGCAACTACATATGACTTTTATCTTACTTAAATGTTGTATTCAAACTCTGAGCGCAATTACCCTACCATGTCGGGCATTTCCGCTGAATCGATGGTTATTTAAATAAAACGATAAAAAAATTCCTAAAACTTTTATGCAAATTAGTTGATTGCAAACTATTCCTTATGCTTTGGAGTTATACTTCGTTAATAAAAGATTGATTTTTTTGTCTAAATTGGACTAGCTATTCATGTTTTCCCTTAAGTAAGCGCCATTCCCCTACTTTCCTCCTATATAGTGTATACAGGGTGCATTAGGAAAGATCATTCAAATGTGATGTAGAGGTAGAAAATAGCAAAAGAATGCAATTTCACATAGGAAAATATGGACGCAAACACGGAAAATATGGACACATGACGCTGTAGAGGGCGCTGTGTATCCACAATTTCTGCTAACGCGCAAAGGTCTCTGAGAAGTCCAGCCGGTCGTCATTCGACAAGGTGACTTTGCAGTAACATGAGTCATTATATGTTAAATGAATGAATATGAAGAATCTGTCTAATTTACGGTGCGATAGAGGAAAGTTGTCAGAGAGCTGCGCAAACGTAAACAGAACGCTACTCCAACTGGCGCAAACTTCAGCATCAAATGTTTGCACGTGTTCATCAACAACTGCGAGAAACTTGATCGGATAGCAGTACCTGTCATGATAAAGTAGGCAACCGATCGACACTGAGAGTTCCAATCAAGGAAGCTATCTTACAGCGCTCTGCATACATTTGTGCGGCTCTCTGACCACTTTCCCCTATTGCACCGTAAATTAGATGCATATCTGCATATTCATTTGACGTATAATGACTCATGTTACTTCTGCAAAGTCACCTTGTCGAATGATGACGGGCTGGACTTGTCAGAGAGCTTTGTGCGTGAACAGAAATTGTCGATAAACAGCACCCTCTACAACGTCATTCGTTTGTTTTCGCCCATACTTTCCTATGTGAAATTATCTTATTTTGCTATTTTCTACCTCCCCATCAAATCTGAACGATCATTCCTGATACACCCTCATATACAGAATTGTTATAATTAAAGTTACCCTGTTTAGATCTACGTAAAGTCCTCTCTGGTTGACAGATATCGATGAAACTTAAAATATATGTTATATAGATATTGGGGGAATGAAATATGCAATAAAAAAATTAGCTGAAATTTCGACCACCAGGTGAGAAGGAGGCGCATGAAGGCCAAAAATTCCAAACTGTAAACACACTTTTTGTATAGCATATGCTCAATGTGCATTCTATTTGCAACAAGAACATGTTCGAAGCGTATTATAGCGTGTTCAGCAGTAGCGCGGATGGTTTCTTGATCAATTGCAGCCACAAGACGAGTTATGCTTGCTTTCAAATCAGGCAGAGTCCGTATGCTTCCTCCATGCACACGATCTTTCAGGAATCCTCACAACCAGAGTCACAAGGATTCAAGTCCGGAGAACGAGGATGCCAGGTTGTCGGAAAACTTCTCAAAATTTCCCGATCATTTCCTAAGTGGGAACGAAGCAGTGCCGCCACTGCTCGGGCTATGTGAGGAGGTGCACATATTGCATGAATAAGGCTGTCTCTAAACACTCTCACTTTTATAAGGATGGAATGACCTGCTGCTGAAGGAGGTCGCAGTAATGGTTACTCGTAATGGAACGCCTTTTAGGACCCTGAGAAGTGTTCTCCCCAAAAAGGGACCAAGAAGGAAACAGTAATCTAACATGATACAGTAATGTAATCAAGTGTAAAGATTGTTCATGCACAATATTAAAACTTGCAGTACCCCGTACGCGACAGTTCTGAGTATTCACTGCTTCGTCTGGGGTAAAATGCTCCTCGTCCGTCCACAAAATGTTCAAGGCCATGCATTGTGAGCGGCTATTCTGGGAAAAAATCCTCGAAAATTGAGTTCGTTTGTCCGGGTCTGCAGGGTTCAGCGCTTGCCCACTTGAATCTTGTACCACTTTATAATGGATTGAATCCCTTTCGTACTGTAGACCAAGGGAGAGACAAATCGCGTAACACCGCTCGAGCACTTGTCGAAGAATACTGTGAACCGGACGCTCTTTCGACCACGGCAAGAGCGTCTTCTTCGGCAGTCTCATTTGAAATCCGTTTCCGTCCTCTTCCTCTCAGCACACCCAACTCTCAATCTCTTCGAATTTAGACATCATCTTTTTCAAAGCCTGCCTCGACATTGGTCTTTTTCGTAAGCCTTTCAAGCGTCGATATTCTCGGAGTGCAATTGACAAATTACTGCCGTTCTGATAAACCAACTTCTCCAATAACGCTCGTTCCTTCTTCTCTAACGGCATGGTGCAGAATGAATATACGGCAGCGACTACTCGTTTTTTAAACCGCTCCAAATTTGCATAAAGTTCTTTCTCGTAGATGAAAACCGCCATCTATCGGTCGAAATTTGAACTATTTTTTTATTCCAGATTTCATTACCCCATGGTCATATAACTTATATTCCAAGTTTCATCAATATCTGTCAACCAGAACGGACTCTACGTAGGTCTAAACAGGTTAACTTGAATTATAACCACCCTGTATATATATCTATATATATATATATATATATATATATATATATATACCGTATTTACTCGAATCTAAGACGCGCTACTTTTCTACAAAACCAAATTTATTTACTTGGATGCGTCTTGCAATCGAGTAATACTATAAAACAAGATGTGAGTACAGTATCGCCAGTCCGCTACTTTTTTGTATTCAGATTGCTTGATTACCACCACATTTTAAAAATGGTATAATTTTCTTTATTTTCGCAATATTTAATCTATCATTATTTCATCTATCATTAAATATGGGGAATATTTCGACTTCAAAATTGTGATGGCATTCAAGCAATCTGAATTTTAAAAAATTAATGGATTGGCAGTGTGTGTTTATTAGAAAGTTAATTTATTCCTCAATTCCACTCCTCCTGTACTGACATGTGCGGTAGATGGAATTGAAGATGATTGTACTGTCTCCGAACAAGCCAACAATAACGCCAAATCTGAAAGCAATGGTGAAGATTCATGCAGTGACATATCTAATGATGTAGATGGAGTCTATGAAGAATACTTACTAATTTAGAATAATGTGGAGAATAAATGAAAATTTCCTAATATTTTCTATCTTTCAATTTTCTTGTGTGTTATAAGAATTTTAATGAAATATATATATATATTGCAACTAAACAGTTATGTGATCTTAGATTCGGGGCGTCTTAGTTTCGAATGAATACTTTCTATATCATCCTCATTAACTGTTTTCAATCCACTGCTGAACGTAAGTCTCCCCTAGATTTTTCCATCGTTTTCTGTCTAGTGCATTGGTCCTCGAACTAATTCCAGCCACTTTTCGGATTCCGTCGCTTCATCTTACCTGAGAGCGTAGTTTATGTCGTTTTGCCTCTCTTTGCGTACTCCATTTATTGTCTTATCTTTTTGCAATGTGCCCAGCCCATTTTTTTACTGTTTAATTCTCTCGATGATATCAGAATCTTTCGTCTGATTTCTTACCCACATTATTATTTTTCTGCCCCATTTAATTATGCCTAGGATACATCTTCCTATACATTGCTGTGTTGTTTATAATCTTTATGCCACCGGTTTTGTTAAGGTCCATTTTTCCGCTCCATAAGTTAGTGTAGGCAAAAAATATTGGTTAAGCACTGTTCTTTTCAGTCAAAGAAGCCATGTTATTCTTCAGAACTGTTCTTTTCAAAAGTACTTCATTCATTTCTTATTCTTCAGTTGATTTCATTCATGATGCTGTTGTCCGATGTTATTTCCTGTCCAAAGTACACGTAACTCTGTACTTTTTTTAATCTCAGTGTTGTTCTTCACAGTCTTCTTCTCCTTTTTTGGTGCAAATGAATTGAATATCACCTTAGTATTTTCCAAATTCATTTTTAATCCCACGTTAATGCTTGCTTCTGCGAAATCCTTTGCAATATAGCTCCCATTTTTTCATGGCTGTTAGTGAAAATCTAAATGTCTCCAGCAACCTGGAGACGACTTAGATGTTCGTCATTTATTCTATTCCCTTTACTTTCCCAATCCAGCTTCTTGGAGATATTTTCTAAGACAGAAGTAAACAGCTTACGCGAAATGATGTCTTGCCTAACACCTTTTTAACACTTTTCAATGTAGTTATAAAGTGTTTGACTTCGGTTTGTCTGTCTGCCGTCAGCCATCTGCCTATCGTCTGGCCATACTCTATCTCATAAATATGGTCCGATTGCCATGAAATTCATAGATGTTATTGGGTATCACTATGGCATGTTCGGATTTGAAAATGAAGTGTGTAGAATTTACGGTTCATTTACAGGGACACTCAAAAGAATCCTGTTACAATATGTTCTATGGGGGAAAAATCGTTTGCTATGTACTTTAATAATATTACACTGTTTTAAACATACTAAAATTTATATATATCACTGAAGCGGACTACACGGCGCTTACTGTAGAATATGGTGTCCTTAGAATTTATTGTTCAATTACAGAGACATACAAAAGAATTTGGCTACTGAAGAAATTGAACAACAATTGATTTATTGAAAAGCCTAAGAACAATAATTGCAGGAAGTTCGTTTTCAGTTATTTTACGCGATTTTAAATTGAATTACTTTTTAAATGTTACTTGCTGTGTATAAATTCAATAGATCATTTGCAAGGCTGCCCAAAATTTCTGAAGTACGTTTCCGTTTATTCATGGAAATTGCTGAATAGAAATTTTCAACAGTGCTATTCGTTTAACTGAACTAACTTTTAGCATACTATGTAGTATACATACAAGTCTGTAGATCATATACAGGGCCGCACAAAAATATCGGATATTTTTCCGAATATTGATGGTAATAGCAGAAATTGGGTTTTCAAATGCGTTATGCGTTTTCCAAATCGTTTATTTAGACAGCATCTTTCACATTATTAAATTGTGAAGTTTTGTTACAGTATTCTGAATGTGTTGGAAAGTATTTCATAATCTGTGTTGGATGCATGATTTTTTTTATCTTGTTTATTCTTAATCTTGGCGGACACGTATTTAATTTGGATGATGACGAACTGTTAATATTTCCATCCCGAAACGCGTCATTTATGTTATTTTGTATTTTATGGTGATTTTAACAAAGTTTTATTTTTCTAATTGTGATTTATCGCCGGTTTTTCGGTGCTGCTTCATCTGGACGAATTATATATCTTCTAAAATTTAAAATGAATTATCGGGGAAATATACTGAGTATACAGAATTTCTTTTTTAATTGGTGTACCTACAACAAAATTTATTCATAAACAAAACATTGCAGTCAAATGAAGAACCTCTTTTTTAAAAATCGATTTAAAATAGCGCCAAGAAATGAGAAATGTTTAGTTTAAAATATGATTAAAAGAAATTTCAACATTTCCGACATTTACACGCTCCTATAAGCAAAGTGGAATCGCAGCTATTAGCCTGAGGTACTAAGTATCCTTGAAAGTCAACCCATGCATACCTGATACTTCTTTTACTCTTGAATGATTTAAAAAATGATAGCCTGGTGAGCTTCAAACTCTTGTTATTAGTGACATCGTTATGTATTTGCATAGGAATGAGCAAAGAATAAAACAAAAACCGGGAAGAGAATGCAAAAATAAAACACGCCTTGAGAGCATAACCGTTATTCAATGGCGAGAGATTGAGTTAAGGAAAAAACAAATTGAGAAGGGAGGACGAATCATATTTATAAAACGCAAAGTGGCTTGTTCAGGATGTTCACAGACAAGTTAGTGATTATGTAATTATCGCTGCCCTTTCCCTTTTACTACAATGGTGATGTTTGTGTTGCTAATTTGAATATTGCATTCAGTGGTGTACCTACGTACACCGGATTCGTGACAAAATTGAGTTCTGGGGGGGGGGGGGTCCTGGATCTTATTTTTGACTGCGTAAGTTAACAAAAATAGTGTGAACTGACCTTGTGCTGTATTAATTATTTTCTTTAAATTTCCTTAAGTGCTGTTTTGTAAAAGAATATTTTGTAAGTTATTTGCTTGTATGAAGCAGTTATTACTTTATGTAATTCAGGTCAACAGCAAAAATTACGTTACCCAATTATTCTTAGTAGACATTTCAACATTAACAGAATTGTTCAAATGATGCTAGAAACGCTAAGGCTCTTTATTAAAAAGAAGAGATGGACATTAATGACATGTTTTACAAGGGTTTTGTCTGCAATTTTCATAATAACATTTTGATTTAATGAATTTATCTTAATCTTTTCTTGGTGACTGGATTTTTAGGGCGCTACATGCATGGCTCCGGCTTTTGCAGTTTTTGTTACTAGTACTTTACAATAGAAATCGTCTCCTTATAAAATTGCAGAATTTCTACGATTAAATAAGGTAAAAATTTCTATTAAAATATTGTGGTAACAAAAAAGCATAAAAGTTCGAGCCATGCGTTTGAACTGGATTAAATAACCTAGTTTGAACAGCATTTGTAGGCTCCCAAATATCCTGAACATCTAAGATTCCTAAATATTCTCAAGAAGTGATTAGAAGTGAAATGCAGCGCAGTGTCATTTCTCAGTTTCAACAGCAAGTAATATGTTATTTAAGTCAGCTTAAAGACCCTAATCTACTGAGTTAGTTCCAGAAACGATCTCTGACTATTTGAGTAAAACGCCGTTAGTTAAAGGGTAGTGGTACTCACCACTTTTTGAGAAAATCATTCTCGCACCAATATTTTCAAAAAGTAATATTCCCCTTTTTTAAATAACAGAAATTATGTGACTAAATAAAGTGAAGTTTTCTCTTTAAAAAAAACTGGTATCTCTTCGGCCCTCGGGACGCATAGTGAATACCCCTAGTATAGGATATAGCGCACTACTTTTGATTGGCTCGTAAAAATTTACAGTTCTTCGTTCATCCTCGATATAGAGCGCATACACCAACTGGAAAACTAAATGTAAAAGCGTTTATTTAATGTAGCCGTATGCTCAGACGTCTGAATGGTTCAAAATCAAGCAACATTAAGGCTAATGTCAGACCAACGTCCTTTTGCACGCTTTTTTTCCCTTCATATCATCCTTACACAATGCCGCTAGCATTGTGTAGGGATAAGTAGGAGGAAAAGCGTGCAAAAAGACGTTCGTTTGACATTAGCCTAAGCTGACTTTAAAAAAATTGCAGACATAAATTATATCTTACCAACAGGGTACTACTGATGTCAATAACTATTTCTTTCGATTTCATTTAAATACATCTTGCGCAAAACATTTTGCAAAAGAAATATCACTTTCCCTAGATAATAGACATTAATTAATATTTCGAGATTATCTGCCTCCGTGAATGTCTCGTGGCTACCACGTCAAACCATCAAGTGGAGAAAAATCGTTTGTCTTTTCCCTAGTATAGAGTCAATCGAGGTGAGTAGCATACTTCTCGAGTATGAGGATTTATCGAAAGCCTTTCATCCAAAGCAGGATATAAAGTAAGTGTTGGATCCTTAGAGGAGGAATTACGTAGAGAACGTATCCCATTGTTCTTTCCCCGAATAGTTGATGCGAACATGTTTCCTATTTCATCGCCAAAAAGTTGTCATTTTTTGGCAGTGATCCCTTTGTTGGCAAATTTCTGTTTCTGCTGTCAAGCCTCGGATGCAAGCAGACGACATACCGGTCTCGTGGAGGGAAAATCCGGTTTGGCACGCTATCCTCCCACCATCACGTGATGGTGGGCAGCATGATATCTGTTTCAAGAAAACATTACTATTTTTGCATCCAGTTATACTAGAAGTCTATGGTTCAATCTTAAATGGGAGAGGTAACCGCATAATTAAAAGCGAAGTCACATCAATCAAGGTCACACACCACGTAGCGGACGGGGTTGAACTACAGAAAGATGCCTAATTGTTTTCTTCTTTGTGGGTAATATATTAACTGTTATATATCTATGAAATAACTGCGCAAGCGCAAACGTCGTGTTTTCATTTGTTTGTAGTATTTATATGCTGAAAGTATAGAACATTCTACTAATTTTTATTCGTGATTATTTAATTTATTTTATTTAACTCACTTCATTTTATATTCGGATCCACTTTAATTTAAAATGCATGCATTAAACGTTGTGCTATGAAACGAGCAAGTATTATTCATTTATTTATTTAAATATTTAGCGGATTCAAGGCAACAGCCTCAATAATTTTCCTGAAATCGACACATTAGATTTTTTTTAAATAGACAATACCATTTAGAGAATGCCTCTTAAAAATTCAATCTCGAATTTCAAATCTTTACTCACTCACGGAAGATGAATCTTGTTTACCAGATTTATTGCAAAATATTTTTGTTAGTTTGTTTCGATAAAAATATGTGTAGTTATAAAAAATAGTCGCAATGTCATTTTAGTTTCGGGATATAAGGTAATAAGGTTTTCGTAGCATTAATGCCTTTTCTCGCGAAACTAAAATGATACTCTAATTTTTGTACATAGGGGAATCCGGGCACAACGGGGTACCGGGGCGGAATGAAGTGCGACGTTTTTTGGTGTCAAGGAGTTTCTGTCAGAGAGTGGCAATAAGTAAAACTAGACCAACCTGTTGCTGTTCAACTTTGGCAGCCATGTTAGGCTAATTTTTTTAAACGTTGGTGTCTGAAGTTTTCGTCGTGTGATTTTTTGCTCCTGTATTGTAACTTCTGATGATTTTGTAACCAAGGTAAGATATACATATTTGTTTACATTACAACTATAGTTAGTACATGCTTGAAGTATTTAATTGCCTTTAGTTTCGTGTAGTTAAACGTTTATTTACGTATCTTTCTCGAGTGACCTTACCACCCTAACCTAAATAGTGTCCTAATAGTGACCTCTATAGTGACCTAAATAGTGGGAATGGGGAAGTGTCCCATTCTGCCCCGAAATCATTTTAACTAAGAGGTGGTTTTAGTACGCCCCTATTCTTTTTATTTCTATTTCAGTTGGTTCGAGATTATAAAACAAACAGATGGGCATCATGGTCTGAGGCAATGACTCGAGGCAGCTATTTCTGGCCAATGTGGGTATTTATAGGCTTCGAAGAAATTTGATGTTCTCCCCTATACTCTGGAAAAGTACGTTAAAAACATAAAGAAAATTCTCACTACACGATTGATGAAACGGCTTGAAATTTTAAAAACGTATTTTCGAAAGAGCAGGAACTTGAGTTCGTTAATTACTTAAAAAGTGTGGAGGCTAGGTTATTCGGTCTAACAATGAAAGACTTGCGAAGCAGTTGGCTATAAGAAATGGAATTGGTCATAGATTTTGCACACAAAATGGGCACATATTTCCTGTGCTGCAATAGATAGCAAAGATGATGAGGCTGTCCTAGTGTGTGAATTTTGTGAACAGGCTTAAGAAAAAGGCACAATCAATGAAAACTATAGTTAAACCTTTATAGTCACTTAAAACTGAATATATATATATAAACTTATTTTTTCTGCATTTCCAATAGTTTTATAAGTTTTATAATTACTTGTCCTTACCACTCCGTTCTGCACCATGCCCGGGCTGAACGGGGCGTATGACATAATGTTCTATTTTTTAAAGAAAAAAATGCCCTTTTGTTTTCTTACAATATTGACGTATTTTTGTGATTTTTACATTATAATGTGCTCATAGAAATTTTTGCAGCTCTCTTAATTAACTCTTTTGTATTTTTAAAACTTTTTTTTCCACCTGGTACCTGGTACCCGGGTTCCCCTAATTTTATAAAAACAAACTGTAACAAAATATTTTGCAATAAATCTGATAAACAAGATTCATCATCCATGAGTGAGTAAATATTTAGAAAATATGCGCAGATGGTAGATATTCTGCCATGTATGACACCACACTGAAAACCCGCGTATTTGCATTACTAACCCCGTCCACAAGATTGCACAGCTGTGTTAATTTTGCGCCCGATTCAAGCATTAAGATTGGATGCTTAATGTTTATGCAGTTTTGCTTTCATCTACCCAGACGAAATATCGAGAATCATGTTGCATTCTAATATGAAAAACAGTTTTTTTACCCAATTCGATAATTTTATATAACAGCGACGACTTCACATAATTACTTTCATCACGCATTTTGTCGTTCTCCACAAAACTGTCTTTAAAAATTATCAATTTTGGAAATGTGGAGTATGGATGAGAGAACATAAGTGTGTGAATTAAGAGGAGATAAGGAACGAAATTTGTCATTCAAGAGTTTGCATAAGTCCACACTCCATAAAATCTCAATCATTTCTTAGTCCAGGCAACAGAGACAGTATAGGGGCTCTACCTAGAAAAATTCATGGTAGTTCTGGAAAAAGACTTACTATATGTTTTTTGGGTCGCTGAATCCGAATTTTTAACTTCCCACCAAAATTTCCCCCGGCAACCCCCCAAATTTTGGTCTAAAAAAACCCAAAAAGGTTTTTATTAAAAAAATTAAATTTTTTATAAGTTTTAGGGGAAAAGTATCCAGAAATTCAGAAAGCAGATAAAATTTGCAACGAATTAGATATATGATATTATGACTTAGGATGAAGGGGAAGGGGGGATCTGCCTGGGAGCATGCCCGCGGTGCTGCGTGAACTAAGTTGCGCAATTCCACTTAACCACTCACACGTTTACATTCGCCCTCCCATCTCTCCTCCGAACTTTCTCTATAAGGTTTACATTAAGTTTTTTGGGTCGCTGAATCCGAATTTTTAACTTCCCCCGACAATCCCCCCCCCCTCCCCAAATACTTGTTTTTAACTTAAATTTCTTATTGTTTTAGAGGAAAAGCATTACGAAATTCAGAAACTAGACAAAATTTGCAACAAATAGGATATATGACATTATGACGTAGGATGAACGGGGAGGGCTGCCTCTGAACATGCACTGCGGCGCTACGTGCACTAAGCTATGAAGTCCAGACAATAGGGGATTTTACCTGGAAAAATTAATACTAGTTCTGGATTTCGACTCACTTTATGTTTTTTGGGTCGCTGAATCCCAATTTGTAACTTCCCACCAAAATTTCACCCAGCAACCCCCCAAAAAATTGATTTTTTGAAAAAATGTAGTTTTTGAGAAAAGCGCGCGGGGAATGTTCCGAGGCAGCCCCCTCTCTCCCCGTTTATCCTACGTCATAATGTCATATATCCTATTTGTTGCAAATTTTGTCTAGTTTCTGAATTTCGTAATGCTTTTCCCCTAAAACAATAAGAAATTTAAGTTAATAACAACTGTTTGGGGAGGGGGGGGGGTTCTTTGGGGAAATTTTGGGCTTAAGTTAAAAATTCGGATTCAGCGACCCAAAAAACTTAAAGTAAACCTTATAAGGAAAGTTCAGAGGGCGAATGTAAACGTGTGAGTGGTTAAGTGGAATTGCAAAACTTAGTCCACGCAGCACCGCGCGCATGTTCCGAGGCAGATCCCCCCTTCCCCTTCATCCTAAGTCATAATGTCATGTATCTAATTTGTTGCAAATTTTGTCTACTTTCTGAATTTCTACATACTTTTCCCCTAAAACAATAAAAAACTTGATTTTTTTTTTTAATAAAAACCTTTTGGGGGGGGGGGGTTACCAAAATTTGAGGGGGGGTGTGTTGCCGCGGGAAATTTTGGTGGGAAGTTACAAATTCGGATTCAGCGACTCAAAAAACATAAAGTAAGCCGATTTCCAGAACTACCATTAATTTTGATAGGTAAAATTCCCTATTGCCTGGACTATCTAGAGTATGGAAAAGACATGGTCATATTTCTAAGGTATTGTTTCCGAAAAGACCTTCAAATAGCTACGAATTCAGATTTCTCTTAAGAAAACTTTAAACTATTACTTCGAATGGGCATAGCGTTTTAGCTTGAGTGACTAGCTCTCTGAGCAAGACTTATTTTCTGTCCTTGAAATCTGAGACCCTCGCGCATGCTTCAAGTTCCAATCCTTTCTAGCCATACCGTTGCATGAACCCTTTAGAATAGGATATTCTAATTTAACCTTAAAGCTTTCAATGTGCATATGCAGCAAACAGCCTAACATCAAAGTTAGCATGGATTTTTTTCAATTATTCATTTTTTATTTTATTTTTTAATTTTTTTAATAAGCAGAAGAATTTTTCAGGCAGAATTTAAAAAGTATTTTATAAAATTAGGGGTTTCAAAGGTTGCTGTAAAATGGTTTTAACGCATTAATAAGATTTTAGTTGTAGTTTCTGAGATAGAAAATAATACTTTAAAATTGTGCCATATTTCCAGAAAGGCTTCTGTTTATATGTTCCATCAACTGCTCCTGAATATATCGATTATATAAAATTGCCTAGTAATATAATTTTTCAGTGAGTTTGTCGAATTTAAGCTTCGTTTTTGGTGCAGTTTACCAGCTTAAATCTACAAGAAAGTTAAATATTCGGAAATGAAATAAAGAGTTCTATATCCAAAGTTAAAAATAGTTTAGCTTTTTTATTGCAATAATATTTCATAATCGTTATGGCTAAACAATTTGTTTTATTTCTCCATTCGAGACAAAACTATTCGACCCTTTCATATAGATATTTCCTAAACATTCTCAACCCTTTCATTTTTATAAAAACATACAAGACTGCGAAATATTTTTTTTTAATATTTTCAATTCAAATATGATTTCTTTTATGTCGAAGTAAGATTGGGTATATGTTCGACAAATGCAATGGAAAATGTAACAGTTCACATACATTAACTTTCCTATTTGTACCAGGACACTGCAACGTATAAAAAGTCCCTAAAATCTTCACATTGGTAGTTTTTGATGTTTAAATAAGGTAGAAATTTTTTCCCATGTATTGTTAATGTTATTACTACGTTTGCTTATCCTTGGTCTCATGCTGTCGCCATGTTAAAAATGTCGCTTCAGTATTCTAAAGTTATACCTTGTGAAAAGTAAAGAAAAAAAATTTTTTCATACTGTTGTTTTTAAATATTTTTTCATTTGAATCTTTAAAGTATTACAAATAGACAAAAACTGTTACAACAGAATTGATGAAAGCTATATTAAAAGACTGGCACGGGGTAAGAGTAAACAACACAAAATTTTGAAGTCGAGTTTTGAAAAGTCTGAATGTTCGCGTGAAAAAATTTTCAAAATTTACAGCACATTTTAACTAAAATTAAAATTTGTATCAGAAGAATTATTTGCTCTTTACATACATACAAATGCTTAAATACGGCAAAAGGACTAACATATGTTTAATAATACATATTCTAACAGAAATTGATAGAATATTATTAAAATGCTATTTAGGTACGATCCATACATTTAGTAGAATTAAAACCGCACAGAAATTAATAAAGAAAACCGTGTTTTCCTCCAACATGATCTTCAAAATATTTTGATCTGAACATTTCCTGTGTCACTTAGAAATGATTCTTTGAAATTCTGATGTTGTACACATCGAAACGTTTTTCCTCCAAAATGTTGAAGCTACCGAAAAAGGTCAAACTGCCGTACTATATTTCGCGTTCGGTTTTCTTTGAACCTCTAGAATCACGTGAGGTTGTTTTCGTGTACATGTATTCGTATTGTCACTGCAACAGCGTTACGAAAAAAAGTATCACGTGGCTCGTGCGTTCAAAAAATAGATGAACGTGTAACGCAAAGTGACAGCCTGTCTGTTTCGCTAGCCTCGCTAAATGTCGAGCCTAATAATAATAATAATAATAATAATAATAAAATAAAAAAAAAACATGCTTCCGCACTATGTACATACAAATGCTTAAATACGACAGAAGGACTAACATAACATATATTTAATAACATATTCTAACAGGAATTATTAGAATATGTTATTAAAATATTATTTAGAAATGATCCATGCGTTTAGTAGAATTAAAATCGCCACAGAAGTTAATTTTAAAAAATCATGTTTTTGACAATATGATCTCCAAAATATTTTGATCTGAGCATTTCTTGTGACATTTAACAATCTATATACATATTACGCTAACGTACGTGGCACAGAAATCGCGATTATTTGTTATTGTTTAATGGCAACACCCGAGAAACGCATCTCATTGGTTATTGTGTAAAAGTCCTTTGGCAGGATTTAGGGCGATCGGTTTTATTTACGTTTCGTTCTTTCGCTGCAATTATGAAGCTTCAAAATATCATTTGAAATGTCCGTAAAAGATCTCGGCGAATGCTTGAAAGTGGAGAAGCCAAATTAAGAAGATAAAATCGAAATAGATTGGATCGAGAACGTCGTCAAACACACAGCATTAAGTGATCGCCAAAATAGGCTTAATAACCATAGCATGCACTCGTTGCTTCTGAAATCCAAATTACTGATTTAAACGTTCCGGAGCATAACTGTGGGACTTTGAGTGAAACGTGCAATTTCTGCAAAGCATTGTATTGGAAATGCGAATTAAACAGCAGCAAGAAGTTTGCAAAATGTTATCATGACGCTAAAGCAATTTTGTCTCCCTTATCAGAAACTCCCGCTTTGATAAAAGATTTGTTGTGTCAAAATTCGTCCCTGGTAATTTGCACCATCCTAACGCCCCTCTGTACGGACCTGCGATACAAATTTCAGGTTCATTTACGAATATTATTACGGGCCCATCAGAAGTAAGATATAATAAAACCTGTTCAGACGAAAACGAGCAGTGATAAATTCCGTTTAATACAAGTTATTTAAATTGAACAAAGCATAATAGCATTTTTTTTTTGGGGGGGGGGGGGGAGCTGGACCTTTTTTCCGCTTATTGCAGGATTCCGCTATAAACAGGCTTTACTCTATTAGAAAAAAATTTGCTGGATGGTACTTTAAAAAATATATATAAGTAATATTGGCTTACAATTTTATGATTTCTCTTTCAGTATATTACAGTTTATGTTGTATTTGTAATTGCTTTTTCATCTAAAGATTTTAAATAAAAAATGAGATTATTGAAAATATAATTAAATTTTAATTGAATACATATTTAATTTGGAATAAAAAAGTTTAAAGTATGAGACATATTAAAAGACTTCACCTGTGACTTTACACAACTTTAGAACTGAATAAGAGTCGGGCGCTGGTAATTTGCACCGTCTTCCCCTCCCCCTCTGTACGGACCTGCGATAAAAATTTCAGTTTCATTTAAGAATATTATTACGGGCCCGGGCTGCACCGGGCGGGTTAGCTAGTGACTCTTTAAAGTTCTGATATTGTACACATCGAAAAGTTTTTATTTCAAAATGTTGAGGCTACCGAAAAAGTCGGGCTTCTGCACTATATTTCGCGTTCGTCTCCCTCTGGACCACAAGAGTCACGTGATAGCCTTTTCTTGCGCCTGCATTCGTGCTTTTGCTGCCTCTACTTCACGAAAATAACATCACGTGACTCGAGTGGACTGAAACGAGACCAACGTGTCACAGTGCGACAGCCTTCCTTTTTCGTTAACCTCGGCTAAATCTAATATGACGTTTTAGACATGCTGTTACATTACCGTCATATTTTTATCAGTATGATTGCTTTAAAGCTTTTTATGGTTATTTACACACAATTCAATCTTTTTCTACTCCTGAACGTTCTCCTTCGTATTATTAGGAAATCAAAACATCAATAGATGTAATCCATTAAGTTCACAATATTTTTGAACCTTTGAAAAAGTTAATTGAATACACTCTATCTTCATTATTTACAAAACACTTTCACAGCAACGTTTCAAAAAAAAAAACCTTAGGAACTTTCTGAATCTCTCACATTATCGTTTGTTTTTTTCTGGCATTGTTAGTAGGCAATCTAAATACATAGTATATATGTAGGATATTAAATAAAAAATCTATAAACCCTTTATGTACTGAATTATGAAGACATGAAAATTTTATCTTCTAAAGCATTTTTCGTGAAGTTTTGAAACTACATTAGAAGATTTGCATAATCATTTAATAAATTTTAGAAGGACTAATTACATTTGAATTTACAGGGATTTTGTGCAATATTTATAACCGCACTCAAATCTTTTATATATTTTTCTTGGTATTTTGTAGAATTAGGAAATGTACAAATATAATGTCCTTACAATAGAAATATAGAAATATTTCCGAATGGAAAAATCCCCCCACCCCCCAACGCCAAGAAAGCTGAAAATATGCAGAGGCAAAAGAAATTATCCTTTTAAAAATATTTTTGTTTTGTGTAACCAATAATAGTTTTAAAACAAGATAAATTAATGCATCTATAACTCATTCTAAACTGTATTACTACTAATCGACGTATTAAATTAACTTTATAACAAGTTATTTTAATGGTACTTATAAGTACCGTCAGTAGATAAAGGGTTATTTTTCCAATTCACCGAATGGGTTTTTATCTACACTGCTCAAAACAATTAGGGGAGCATGCAAAAAAGTGAAGAGAACAGCGCAAGACAGCCATGTATGGGCATAAAATGGATAGTACACATGTATCAATGTGCAATACAGAAAAAAAGACGCAAAAAATTTGTAAGGGAGCTTTTATTCTTTGAAAAGATGAAAAGAACATGAAAAGATGGTTTAAAGCAACGATTTGGTTTCATGTAAATGATTAAAAAAAAGTATTGTTTACAAATGATGCAAGATTTTTAATATGGCGTGTGGTCTCCTCGAACAGCTAAGACTGCTGCACACCTGTTTTCTACGGATGCGATGAGGTTATCGATAAGACTTTGGGGAATACTATTCCGCTGCTCAAAAATTGCAATCTCCAAGTCCCGAACAGTAAAAGGAGGCCTCGGTCTCGCAGCAATGCGTCGTCTGAGTATGTCTCAAGCATGCTCGATCGGATTTAGGTCAGGAGAGTATACTGGCCATTCCATACAATGTATTGTTTTAGCTTCAAGCATGTTTTCCACAAGACGAACTTTATGAAGTCTGGCATTATCGTGCATGGAAAAAAAGAAATCACTAATTGCTGCAACATAAAATACGACATGAGGTCTCCGTACCTCGTCTGTATAACTTCGAACCGTCAAAAGTGCCATTCCGAATAATATGCAGACCCGTACGTCCACCTATGCTGATTCCAGTCCATAGCATCAACCCGCCTCGTCTGTAATGTGATCTTTCACGAACGAATGTGGGATTATTTTGAGTGCCTCTTTCTCTCCATGCCAAAACACATCAGATGTCACATCCAGACTGAATCGGGACTCGTCTGTAAACAGAATTTGACTCCAACAACGTTGCCTCCAAACTCGATGTTCAGTTCCCCATCATCTTTGGGCCGCAGAGTGGCCTGAGGTCAACGGAATAGAGACCATTGGCTTACGTGCATAGAAACCACCCTGATGAAGCCTATTTCGGACTGTTTGGCTGGATACCCTTCGTCCTGTGGCCAAGAACGACTCTGTTTGCAGCTGAGTAGCATTGCCCGTTCCGTCTCGATGAGCTGTTAACAGGATATATCGATTATCAGTTTCTGTGTTAACACATTTTCGACCTTGCACTTGTCGATGACTACCACTCCATGTGTTTTGGAATCGATTCCACAGCCTTTCATGGACACTTCTTGCGACTCCAACAGCGTCCACTACACTGCGTTGTGTTTCCCCAAATTCAACTGTCCCGATAACACGCCAAGACATGGATTGCGGTAAATCATGTTGTTGTGACATTTTCAAGCCACCTTTTCTCAAAACGCAAGCTGAGTAATTGAATTTTACAACTGAGGCAGTGAAACAGACGTTTCCCGATCCCGAAAAATCCCCGAGACGAAATCCCGATTTCTGCACTTATCTCCTTTTTCTAGTTTTTGACGTCATAAACTTTAATTTACATGTAAAGTTTTCTTTATCTGTTTTCTGCAACACTTTAAATTCTCGATGTTTTATTTTACGTTACTTATCGGTGTAAATATTTGCATAACTTCGTTGAAACCATGTGCTCCCCTAATTATTTTGAGCAGTGTATATTCTGTAACCCAGGAATCCCGGGCTTTATTCCTCTAGTACCTATAAAGTCGCGATTGATCAACTGAAATAAAATAAATGAAAATTATCATTTAAGATTCTGAGAATTCCACATAAAAATTGTTATCGGATCACTTACAATAATGAAATATTTTATTTATATTTATTAATTTGCAATCTAAAAATATATCACGAATTTTCCTGTTTTCTTCCTAAGCATTTTAAATGATGAAAATTGGATAGTTGGCCTTGCTGAACATACGCTAGCTATTTAGATAATCATAATTACACGTTTCGTTATTGATATATATAATTTGAAATAAAGATCAGCTGAATAACTGCACGCGTTATTCGAGCAGAGCTTCACATTATTATAAAACGTATATAAAAGGAAATTCGTTAAGACGCATTATAACAAAAATGGACGCACGTGGAATAGATTAAATTTTTGAAAAGAGCTTTTCTGCTATACAGAAGTAAAAGTGCAGTCGTAATAATAACAGCATGCTTTGGAGGGAAATGTTAAAATCCTTAGTGTATATATTTCGGATGGAAAATTAGAACTCTAAAATGTGCCAAAGTAAAATGAAAAAATTCCCCGTCTTTTTTATTTTACTTGTTAAAGAATGATGAAAAATGAGGGCTCAAAGCGGTTTTTGTGCCATATTTACAGTGAAGAAGATAAAAAAGAATCCAAACGAAAAATTATTTTTAATTGGTGCAATATATTTTTTAAAAAGATAGATAAACCGAGTGTGGGGCAGGGGGCGTGTTTTATTTATTTTTTTTATAATACTACCTTCTTGATTCAGGAAAAATACAAAAGAAATAAGAGTGATAGATAATAAATGTAGCTATACCTACAAGTGTTTGTAATTGTCCTGAACTAAGACGGTATTGTTATAAAATAAACGGTCAAGTGCGAGTATTGCTCGTGCTCAGAGGGTTCCGTACAATCTATACTAATAAAAGAACAGATCGCTACGTGTGTGTGTGTCTGTCGGTGATGGCTAGCAAAATCTACGGTACGTACGAGGTTCAAACTTTTTGTGAAAAGAGTCAAAGGCCTCTCCTAATGTACCTGGCCCTCAGAATTTTAAAATTCTAATTATTAGCTAAGTAATTAATTTACAAACGCAACTCACTTTCATCAAAAATACGCTTTTTTCTCGGCTTTTTTTAATCCGCTTGCATTCGGTTGGTTGGTTGTATAATGTTTTCTCAGAAGAAATTAAATAAACCGGGATAGCAGTGGGTGTGTTCAAGATGCACGCACGCGCGCCGCGCGCGCGAGCTCAGGATACAGGAACATGGAGTGGGTCTTTATCGTGGATGGAATAAACATTCAGCGCGTTCAGAAACAGATCATGGATTTCATTAATTATAGTGCTAATTCTAAAAATAATCTGTTGCAAGTGAAGTGTAAGCTAGACGGCTGAATGGATAGAGCATTGAATTCGAGAAACGGTGTTATGGGTTCGAATCCTTCGCGTCCCAAATAGTATTAGTTATTTTTTTTTTTTTATTGATTGCTTTATATTTTTTATATAAAATAAGATATTTTTGATAAAGATAAATTTTTATATTAATAATATACAGAAGCACATGTATTTCTATTGTAATAATAAAATACTTATTTAAATACGAGTAAATGAGGTATTTCTCGATGAAAGTTTTAGATTTGAACGCCTTTTAATATTCAAAGTTTCGTTTCAAAGTGATATATATGTATACATAGGGTTATCTTACTAATAAAAGAAAAAATCGCTCTGTATGTGTGTGTTTGTCGGCGATGGCTAGTGAAATCTACCTCACGTAGAAGTCTGAAAATTCAGGAGTGATTGGTGCAAGACACGTCCTGATGCACCTGAGGCTCGGATGTTTAACTTTTAAGGGCCGGGGCCCCTGGGCCCCTTTAAGTTTTTATGCTCTAAATTGTTAATAACATGCCTCTTTTCTATCTGATCTTTCTCGTTTTTGGGGTGAATTCTCCTTTCAGTTTCTACCCCATTTCTACATTTCAGATAAGACCCTGGCACTCTTGCAAGAAGCCCGGTACAGGGCCCCTTGAAGTTTTAGTGCACTAAATTCTTAATAATATGCCTCTTTTCTATCCGATCTTCTTCGTTTTTGGGGGTGAATTCTCATTTCAGTTTCTGCCCAATTTCTACATTTCAGTTAAGACTCTGGCACCCTTGCAAGGGGCCCAGTACAGGGCACCTTGAAGTTTTAATGCACTAAATTGTTAATAAATTGCTTCCTTTTTATCCGAACTTCATTTTTGGGATACTTTCTCCATTTAGTTATTCTCCCGTTTCTACATTCCAGTTAAGACAATGGGTCCGGTCCCGGGCCCATTAAATTTTTTGTTTGCCATGCGTTTTTCACACCCTAATTTTCTCACATTCGCAGTGCGTAATTTTAAAGTTGAGTCTTGAACTCTTCTCTTTAGACCAACACTCACATATTTTTATTGGGACCCTAGGGCCCTTTTTTAAGCATTTCCCCCAATTTTTTACACATTTCTTTTAAATTCTAATGATCCCTTAAAAATAGTGCGATTCACTAGCTTTTTGTTTCTAGCAACATCTTAGGTTCTCCAGCTATTACATGAACGACAAAAAAATATGTCAGACTTCAACTACCACCAATTTTGAATATAAATCGTCCTCTTGGGGCCCTTGGTGCATCTTCTTTAAAAATGATTGTAATTCCTTTCAATTTTCTCTACCATATTTCTAGCGTCCTCAGATTGCATCAAAAACTACTAAAAAGTGTATTTATACCAAACTACATGCCACTTAAGACCCTTCCCCCTTGGGGTCCGGTACAAGGTCCCTTGAAGCTTTTGCACCATAAATTATTAATAAATTGCCCCTCTTAATCCGAATTTCATTTTTGGAAACATTTTTCTATTTACTTATTCTCCAGTTTCTATATTCCAGTTAAAATCTGGGGCACCTTAGGGCCCTGTAGGGCACGATCCGGGGCCCCTTGAACTTTCTGTGTGCTATGCATTTTTTACATCCTAATTTTCTCACCTTCTCATTGCATAATTTTAAAATTGAGTCTTGGACTCTTCCCCCTAGATCAACACCCTCAAATTTTTATTGGGGCTCTAAGGCCCCTTCTTAAGCATTTACCCCATTTTTGCGCATTTCTTTAAAATATTATTCTAATGATTATTTCATACCCTATGATTAATTTTGACTAATTAAAGATCTAAAACGCTGAGTACTAAAATATTTAAACATGTATTCATGTTGCGGCCCTGCCCTTTTGGGCGCCCTGTTATAGCTCCCTTAAAAATGGTCCGATTCACGAACATTTTTTTTCTAACAACTTCTTAAGTTCTTCAGATAACACATGAACGACAAAAAAATTTGCAGACTTCAGCTACCACAAATTTTGAATATTAATCGTCTTCTTGGGGCCTTCGTTACAGCTTCTTTTAAAACTATCCTATTCTATTGCAATTTTCTTTAACATAGTTTTAGCATCTTCCAGCTACTTTAAAACCAATAAAATTTTTTCTTATACCCAATTACATCCCAGTTAAGAACCTGGCCTCCAGGGCCCGGTCTTTCTTTATACCTTAGCTACCACCTTTTTCGAACATTAATCTGCTTTTTCAGCATCAACTTACATCTACTCCCTTCAGCCGTAAATTAAAAATCGCGTTACTTTAAAGGTAACTTTAGATGAGGGATTTCATCCGTTTATTAAATATCGTGCTAATGCTAACAGTAATTCATGAAATTTACAAGGTGAGGAGGCATCTTCCAGCGCTTGGTGGCGCGTTATTTCATCGGGTTTAAGGGTTCAATTTCAACGGGATTTGCTGCCTTGAACTTAGATTACAATTCATCTACTTTCTGTATTATGAAATTTTATCTTAGGCCTTAGTTACCAACATTTTCTAACATTAATGGTGATTTTTTTTTCCTTTTGATTCTGTGGACTTGATTCCTACGAGGTTTGGCTCACTCAACTTGGTTTTCGATTGTCTCCGGCACGTGCAGGCACTTCCGGTAAATACTGCCATAGGTAGTGGGGATCTAGATTACAGGTTCGTTCAGGAAGAAGTTTGATGGGAACACATTAGACGCTGCGGAAGTCAATTGGGCCTTCGAAATTAGGTTCATTTATAAGAATTTCCAAAGATATAAAATCATACAAACTTAAGTTTTGTTTAAGGTTATTACCTACAAACCCCGGGCAACGCCGGGTGGGCCTGCTAGTAAATATATAAAGTATTAACTGTATTATTTAAAAAGAATAATAAGACTTTGTAAAATACTATACAACGTACTGTTGGGTATAGCTGTATATATTACAAAAGTATAAATGGGTATACCATAAAAGTTCAAAGAGATATGAAGCCTAAATAATATCAAATATTGCTTCTCTGTATAACTCTTTCTTTAATCTTATCTTAATATGTTTATGATGAACTTAATTCGGTACTAACAAAAGTACTGCATATTTGAACTTCATTTGGCATTTCATAAAACTAAATTCAGAGTAGTAATAATATTTTCTTTTTATAGAGTAGCTAAAACAAAACCCTTGTTCAAAGTTTAAACTTGGCGTTGTTCTAAGCACGCTTCGAAAGGAGGTCGCAAAGTTGTAACTCGGCCTTTGTCCGTACCGCGTTTATCCAGATAGGTTTTTAATTAACTTTTAAAGACACGGGAGGCGTAGTGAGAGATCCACTCAATGCAAACTAGTCGCGAATCCTATAGTACGAAGGGTGTTTAAATGAAAGTGATTCTACGTGTGTATCCATGAGATGTGTAGGGACAGAAATGAGACAGATACATAGATGGAAACAACAATATTTAATGAGGGAAATGCATACAAAATTTGTTAAACAAAAATCACCCATGGCGTTTAAGCAGGCGTCCCATTGCTTAGGAAGGTTACGAATTCCGTTCGCGAAGAATGATGTCGGTTGAGAATGTTGGTGAAAATTTTGTGAACAGTACCGATGGAAACGTTGAACTCAATTGCGATGTCACGAATGTTTCGACGTCGATTTCCCTTGATTGCAGTGTCAATGTCCGTAACCATCTTCTCTGTCACAACTTTGTGCATCTCACCGGGCCGCGACAAATCCGTTCTCTCCTGTCGACCGTCGCTAAACATTCTCACCCAGCTCGTCACCGTGGCCTTTGACACACACGTGTCACCGTACACAGCCTGCATTCTGCGATGAATATATACTGGCTTACACCCTTTCAGTGTTAAAAACTGAATTGCAGCTCGCTGATCCGTTTTGGACACAGTTGCATCCACACCAGCCATTTTTTACTGAATACCACGTCCTTACGAATGAAGTTACCAAAAATCTGCTTGCTTTTGCGCACGCGTGGTACATACAGCTTCATTATCGCGTTTGTTTCACGAAAATACATTCAAAACTGTTCGCATGCGACGCTTCGTATCAGTTTCATTTGAACTCGCCTTATATTTATGTGATTACTTCTAATTAAATTAGTCTTTTTTTTAACATTTTGACGCTTATTGTTTTTATACTGCTACTGGGCATTGCATCACACAAATACACCCATTGCCATAAAAATTTGCGCACCAAAAAATAATTGTGGGATCGTAACGAAACTTGGCATGAAGGTACTTATCAGGCAGATATGCAAATGATTAGGAATGCAGCGGGATTGCGCATTGCGCAATGCCACTAGTGGGCGTTGAACTTCGTCCTCCTTGGAGTATAAAACTGGTAAGCAGAACTTGTCTGAGTGTACCTTTTCTTTTGCAAAGGAAACGCTGAGGTAGACATGCCGTTACGCAGCCATCAAAGACAATATGAGCAGCTGTCAGAGTTCGAGAGGGGAAGAATCATCGGGATGATGGAAGCTGGGTGGTCAGCTCGGCGAGTAGCTCGTCAAGTAGGCCATTCTGATTTTACTGTGAGGAAGTGTTGGGACCAAAGGACAGAAGAGACGTCCTTTACACGGCGACCAGGCTCGAGACGCCCTCGATAGGCCAGTCTCGAGAAGACCGTCACACTATACGAAGCGCACGCGTAGAGCCAACTGCCTCATTGGCCGCCATTCAGACACAGGCAGCACCTTCACTACGGACCCCTGTGTCTTCCCGAACCATCGATCGCAAGGTGCCTGGCTGAAGGACATCTGGTATCGCGGCACCCATTACGTGTGCTGCCAATGACACCCACCCACCGACGCCTCCGTTTGGAGTGGTGTCGCACACGACGGGATTGGTCTGCAACGGAATGGAACCAGCTCGTCTTCAGCGACGAGTCTAGATTCAATTTGAGCAGCGATGACAATCGTGTTCGTGTGTGCAGGCCCCGTGGTGAAAGCCTCAATCCTGCCTTCGCTTTACAGCGACACACCGCTCCCACAGCTGGTGTCATGGTATGGGGTGCCATTGCTTACGATACACGGTCACCCCTAATATTGATCCGTGGCACAATGACAGCCCAGCGGTACGTCCAGGACATCCTTCAGCCACATGTGTTGCCACTCGTGGCAGGGCTCCCAGGAGCCATTTTTCAGCAATACAATGCTCGGCCACACACAACAAGGATGTCACAGGCCTGACTCCGCCACATTATCACTTTTCCCTGGCCTGCTAGATTTTGTCAGCAATCGAGCAAATCTGGGATCATTTGGGACGGCAAGTTGGACACCCTACGAGTTTGGTTGAACTCGAGGAGCGTTTACAGCAACTGTGGAACGAGATGTCTCAGGACATCATACGGAACTTGTATGCCTCAATGCCCGCTCGTATCGCATCGCGCATTTTTGCTAGAGGGGGTCCAACAGAGTACTAAAATTTCCGTTCATTTGTACTTTTTCTGCAATAAATGATCCTTTTTCTTTGGTTTTCTACTCACTTACTTATATCACAGTAGTACTTACGCGTGTAAAATTTCATTTCATTTGGACGTCTTTTTCTTGGTGCGCAAATTTTTATGGCAGATTTTTATGGTGAGTGTATATCATTAAACATTGTTATCTAGGATTTAAAAGCCGATTGTACACAGAGTACACCGCCCCTGTGATTATGTATGTCCAAACCGTCCGTGTTTTTAAGGGTTAATATCTCGGTTAATTACGGGCGATTTTTTCCGAAAATCATTATCAACAATGCTTTTATACTTTTGCTACGATAGGTACCTCCAGTGCCCCTCATCACTTTTTCTGAATACCCGCAAATCGAAAGTTGTGTGTAACGGACCAATGCACTTTTCTCAAAAACTATGTAACGTAGAGTAATCGCTATACTTTTCCTGCAAGGTTTAAATTAACGTCTACTATCTCTAATTTTTCATAATTTTAGTTTCAGTAGATTCGGGAATAGAGTGGGAGGACATATTTTTGCACTACATTTTTGACGATATCTCTGAAAATATAATACTTAAATTTAAAAGAAGTGTAATTTTGAATTCAGCGTTACGAAAGCTTTCTCACGATTCCCCACACGATATACAGTAGCGCTCAAAAGTATTTTGACAACCTTATATTCTCTCTTATTTTATTTAATATAAAAATGTAAAAGAAAATATATTCCCTATAATTGAGAACACTATGACTGCACTTATTCAAATGTATCAAGTTTCAACTTGTTTGTTTACATTCGGCACCACCGAAGAAATATGACTCCTCCTTAGCTCAAAAGTATTTTGATAATTCGTTTGCATTTAATTGTTGAAGGTGTCAGTGGCGCTATAGCTTCGGTTAGTGTTTATATTGACTTATTGTGATTAATTTTAAGGATCAGTAATGCCGAAATGTAAAAAAAAATTGAAGTAATTCTAGAAAAGCCGCTGTAAATGCACTTAAGAAAGGTAGGCTGCAAGCAGAATTATCTCGTTCTTTTAACGTGTCTCGGCAACTTGTTATTACATGGAATGAAGTTTTTAATAAACAGAAACACATCGAAAATAAGCCTCAAAATGGCCATCCGAAAAAAACAACTTACAATGCTGACTGTATTATAAAAATGATATCTACAAGTGATTGTCGTAAGTCCGCTGTAATAAAAAAAAAGTCCTTCCGGCCAGTGCCGGGAGGAAGAGGTAGCTTTCATAATCCTTATTTAAAAAAAGCCAAATTATATCATTCAAACACACGAAGCTCAATTTAGTGGAAACCGAATATAGGAGATTCAATACTAATTTTTATCAATATAATGAATGAGAATTTCGCGAAATTAGTCAGCTTTATCCAAGCTGTATTTCTTTAAAGTAACATATATTTGGCTGCCAAATTCGGCAATTTTTTAAAGTGCCTCTCATTTTAAGACAACATGGTGGATGAGGCTAAGCAGTGAACTTGGTCGAGACCTTAGTAATTGCTGTGCACATGCTCACTCACATCGGAATCGGTTAATATATAGGAGTGCTGTCGCATGCAAAAAATCAGATTTTTCAAAATGTCACCCATAATAGCTATTGAAACTGCTATATCTGAGCCATTTTTTAAGGTAAAGACAAACAAAAAATGCTCCTGAATCCTTATATCAACATCAAATGATTAAGAAAGAAACCTTTTTCAATTTCTAATTTTTTTGCACCTCACTTTAAATATATATATATATTTTAATTTAATGGTCGCCATTTTGAAACAAGATGGCTGATGAATCTGGCCAGCGAACATGGTCGGGTGTTGATGTATACTATCCACATGCCTTCTTACATCGAAATAGGGAAATACATGTGTTATCGCGTGATAAATACAAGATCGTTTCAAAATGTTAGCCATGCTAGAAATTCAAAGTGCTATAAATCAACCATTTTTTAAGATATAAACAAAAGAACAAATTTTCAGAAACAAAAACTGCTCCGGAATCTTTGTATCAAGTCCAAACACATAAAAAAATCTTTTTCATTTTCAGATTGTTTAATACCTCATTTTGAATTTTAAATTTAATTTTTTTTAAATGGCAACCCTTTTGAAACAAGATGGCGAATGAAGCTGGCCAACGAACTCGGTCGAGACATTGGTATGTACTATGTACAGACCAAGTTACATCCAAATAGGTTCATAATTACGCCTGTTATCGCGTGACAAAAATCAGGTCGTTTTAAAATGTCAGCCACAAGAGAAATTCAAAATGCTATTACTCAGCCATTTTTTTTTAGATATAGACGAAAGAAAAACTGTTCCGTAATCTTTGTATTAAGGTCAAACACATACAAAAAAAAAATCTTTTTCACTTTCCAATTTTTTGATATCTCATTTAATTTTTTTTATTTTTTAATTTTTTTAAATGGCCCGAGATATTTGTATGTACTATGTACACACCAAGGTACATCCAAGTCGGTTCATAAATACGCCTGTTATTACGTGAGAAAAATCAGGACGTTTCAAAATGTCAGCCACGCTAGAAATTCAAAATGCTATAACTCAGCCATTTCTTAAGATATAGATGAAACGAAAACTGCTCCCGAATCTTTTTATTAAGGTCAAACACATAAGAAGAAAATATTTTTTCAATTTTTAATTTTTTGGTACCACATTTCAAATTTAAATTTTTCTTAAAAATTTAAATGGCCACCATTTTTAAACAAGATGGCGGATGAAGCTGACCAACGAACCCGGTCGAGACATTGGTATATACTATGTATAAACGACGTTACATCCAAATCGGTTCATAAATACGCCTTTTATCGCGTGACAAAATTCAGGACGTTTCAAAATGTCAGCCACGCTAGAAATTCAAAATGCTATAACTCAGCCATTTTTTAAGATATAGACGAAACAAAAACTGCTCCGGAATCTTTGTATAAAGGTCAAATACATAAGAAAAAAATATTTTTCCATTTTTAATTTTTTGGTACCACATTTCAAGTTTTAAAATTTTTTAAAAATTTTAAATGGCCGCCATTTTGAAACAAAATGGCGGATGAAGCTGGCCAACAAACTCGGTCGAGACATTGGTATGTACTATGTACACACCGAATTACATCGAAATAGGTTCATAATTACGGGAGTTACAGTGTGACATAGGTCAGATATATATATATATATATATATATATATATATATATATATATCAATTTTGAACGGAGGGTGGTTTCGGGGTCTGGGGGTCATGATCGATGAAAATATACCAAAATTTTTTGAAATCGCTTTCCTCCGAACGGCTGCAATAGGTAGCTTTTTTGTAAAGAAAGCTACCTAAGTAGTATACGTACCACTTCAGTCTACACAATGGAAGGGGCGTGTCCACCTGTCAATCAAATGGTAGCGTGTCCGATCACGTACTCTTGGACGAGGGGTGAATTTTTTCTACTGTTGGAGGAAGGGTGGTTTTTCGAGAGGGGGAGGAAGTGGGGGGGTGTCACGTGATTTTTTTTCCTACTCTTGGACGAGGGGTGGTTTTTCGGGAGCGGGGAGGAAGTGGGGGGGGTTGTCACGTAATTTTTTTCTACTCTTGGACGAGGGGTGGTTTTTCGGGAGGGGGGAGGAAGTGGGGGGTGTCACGTGATTTTTTTTCTGCTGTTGGAGGAAGGGGTGTTTTTCCGGGGAGGGGGAGGAAGTGGGGGTTATCACATGACTTTAGCGTATTATAACGGAAGTAAAATGTTGAGTGGTTTTTTGCCTAACGTTGAGTTGTTGGTTCAATTAAAATAATCAGGAGTATATCTAATTAAAATGTAATTAATATTCATTAAAAGAGTTTTCTTTGTAACAATAGTGATCACGCTGCTTATGAGTCACTCATTCATATCGGAGCAGTCTCGTTCATGTTACAACTCGAACGCTGACCCACGTGTCAATGACGTCATGCACACATGTCAGAATAGAAGAAATACCTTTGTCTTTGTGAAGCTGAGTTGTTTTTTCTATTGAAATCTCGTTTAACTGTAACCAAATGTAAAGTTGAGTTGTTTAAATGACCCTTAACTGTAACCGATAACGAAAAAAATTTGCTATACAGCAAATGGCAACAGTTGCATTCGTCAGTTGCTTCAATTTTTTCGTGCGTTGACTTTGCACGTTTTTTTCAACGATTTCATTGAGTTGTGTGTGCCGATTTTTATAAAGTTTATTTTGTGCAAGAGGATTTTAAAATGAAGCGTCCCTCTGATGATGAAGGTTCAGAGAAAAATAAATTAATCAAAGTAAGTTTCTCTCCCCTTTATTTATTTATTTTATTTTTTTGATGTATTAGTTTAAAAATTATTTTATTTATTAATTAAGGGAGAAGATTTTGTCGTTCCAAGTAATTTCTCTGACGATACTTTAGATGTAAATCTTGATTTAAGCAAACTTTTTATCTTTTTTAAAAAAATGTTATATATATGTGTGTGTTATTGCCGATTACTTATCTGTATTAATTTATTTATATAAATGCTTTTATTAGAATGAAGATGTACCTAACAATTTTTTTGATGAAGATTTTGAGGAAGGTCGCAGTGACCTTTCTCAATTGTTTGAAGACTATCCCCTTCCTTCTCCAATAAGTGTAAGCTTAAAAAATATTTTAAATTAGAATTTAATTTTTACATTTATTGTTTTATTTAAAAATTTATTGATTTTTTTTTTCATACAGACTCAAATGTTAAAAGGTTCGGATCAAGCAAGTAGTTCTTATTTTCAACGTGGATTTGGGGTTAGTTTCTGTATTTAATTGTGATATATTCTATCTGTTTTTCTGACGCGGAGTATGTTTTTATATTTTGGTGTTATTTTCTCTGTATTAATTTATTTATATAAATGTTTTTAATAGAATGAAGATATTCCTAACAATTTTTTTGAAGAAGATTTTGAGGAAGGTCGCAGTGACCTTTTTCAGTTGTTTGAAGACTATCCCCTTCCTTCTCCAATAAGTGTAAGCTTTAAAAAAATATATTTTTTTTAATTTAATTTTTACATTTATTGTTTTATTTAAAAATTATTGATTTTTTTTTTTTTTTTCATACAGGCTCAAATGTTAAAAGGTTCGGATCAAACAAGTAGCTCTTGTTTTCAACGTGGATTTGGGGTTAGTTTCTGTATTTAATTGTGATATATTCTATCTGTTTTTCTGACGTTGAATATGTTTTTATATTTTGGTGTTATTTTTAGATTAATGAAGGAGCGGGACCATCAAATGCTCCCGACTTTTTACCAGCACCAGATCAGTTTGACTCGTTAAATGTGAGTATAATCTGTATAAAATAGAAAATGTTAAATACATACTTTTAAGAAAATACTTATTACTTTTCTTTTCTTTTCTTTTCTTTTCTTTTTTTTTTTTTTTTAATTGTTTCAGATTGAGTCTGCCATTTCTTTAGTCGAAAAAAGGAGGAGGTTAATTGAAAAGTTTGATGCAGTTGAAATTATATACAGTGCCATAGTTCATCAAGATAAACTGCCTGATCATTTTTGGGGTGTTTCATTAGGACATATAATAGGATTAGTGAAAGCTATTTTCCAGAAAATTATAGATTCAGCTACGGCAGGTATGGATGCAAAAGATTACATTAGAATTTGCGTTTTCCACAACAGACTTGACAAACCTATATCCACAGGAAAATTAGAAATTGGCTCTCTTACTGTGGAAAACATAATGTCACAAATTATGAAAGTAATCCAATCGAAAGAAGATATTGCTTTAGATGAAGGATTTTCGGTAGACGTGGTTGTGATTCGTCGTCCCAGAGGTGGAGCTAGAAGAAAAATTAACTTTGCGGATGTAGATGGTTTAAAAAAGAGATCCATTGTATCCATTTCAGAAGATGAATATGGGGTTTGCTGCGCTAAAGCAATACTGCTTGCCTTAGCATTCGTTAATCGTGACCCAGAAATTGAAGCATTACGAAAACCAAGGAACACAGTATTACTTAGGCATGCACTGGCTCTTCACGAGGCTACGAATATTCCTGTAGGACCATGTGGACTAAGCGAAATTGAAAATTTCGAAAGGCATTTAAAAGTTCAAGTTGTCGTGATTAGTACATCAGCCCTGAATAAGGTGTGTTTCATTTTTTTACTATTATTTGCTATTGATGTAGTATACGTCAACTTTAAAAAAAATAATTTTAACATTTTTTCCAGATTATTTACAAAGGATCTCACCGAAGTAAAAAAGTTTATATTTGGTTAAATGGAAACCACTTTGACGTTATCCGATCACCTAGAGGATTTTATGGAAGTAGAAACTATTGCCAGCATTGCGAGAAACCATTCAACATGGTAGCAGACCATCGATGCGATGTTTTGTGCCATATTTGCAGAACGGCTGATTGCACAGCAGGAGTGGAACAGAGATGCACAGACTGCGATAGGAAATGCCGGTCAGCATTATGCTATGATATCCACAAACAACGCGGGATTTGTAATGAGGTTAGTTGTTATTATTATTATTTTAATAGATAAATTTATGTTATAGGTTTAATTACATGCTTTGTTTTCCTTTTTTTTCAGATTTATCAATGCCGTAACTGCTGCAAAGTAATTTTGAGAAGATTATGCCCTAAGGAGAACCACCGCTGTGGTCAAGTTTTTTGCCCCAGTTGCAAGAAATGTGTCCCTAATAACCATTTATGTTTCATGCAGAAGATAAAGGCTAAAGTCCCAAACGATAAGATTTTGTATTTTGACTTTGAGACTGATCAATCGTCGGACGAACATATTGTAAATTTTGCTGTGGTGCATTACTTCGATGGTTCTGAGCGTGTTTTTGAGGGGTACGCTGCTCTGGATACTTTCTGTCGTTTCTTATTTTCTAAACAGCACGTAGGCTTCACAGCGATAGCCCATAATATGAAAGGCTTTGATGGGCAATTTATATTACAATGGTTGTTAGGACAAGGCCAGACACCGGATGTTATTCCAAATGGTTCCAAGCTCATGTCAATATTTTCAAAACCTTTCAACATACGAATTATAGATTCCTTTAATTTCCTACCCATGTCCTTATCCAAACTCCCGAAAACGTTTGGGATTGAAGAATTGAAAAAAGGCTTCTTTCCACACCTTTTCAATCGCCCTGAAAATCAAAATTTCATTGGAGCTGTACCAGCTGAAGATTTTTATTGTCCAGATTTTATGAACACGACGGAAAGGACAAGATTTTACCAATGGTATAGAGTCAGAGTAACAGAACCATTCGATTTCAAACAAGAAATGTTAGATTATTGCAGGTAAGAATTTATCTAAGAGTACTTTGTCTTTATACTTCTTTTACAGAAAAAGAGACTTATTTTTTTTTTTGTTATAATATTTTTATGTATGTTTAGTATATACAATCTTTTTTTAGATCTGATGTTGACATTTTAAGACGTTGCTGCAATCAATTTAGGCAACAATTTATGGACATCACGAATGTAGATCCTTTCTGGTAAGTCTTTTACCCTCCCTTTAGATAATAAAATCATTAATTGATGTTTTAATCTTTACTGTTTAAATCTTTATATTTTCAGCTATGTCACAATCGCGGCTTCCTGCATGGCTTATTTTAGGTCCATGCATATTCAACCGGAAACCATAGCCACGATTCCAACTAATGGCTATGTCAACAACACAAGCTACAGCATGGATAGCATTCGTTGGTTAGATTTTGTGGCAGAATCCGAAAGTGTACATATCCAACATGCTCTAAATGGAAGAGGAGAAATAAAAGTAGGAGGTAAATCTGTTGATGGATTTTGCTCTCAAACAAACACTATTTATCAGTTTCATGTAAGTTCGCATATCTAAAATATTTGTTTTGAAAGTTAAAATGTTTATTGTTTATTTTTTTCATTTCAAAAAATAACGTATTTTTTTAGGGGTGTTTTTATCATGGATGTGAATATTGTTATGATGCAGATGTCCGAAACCCTGTAAAAGGCTGCAAAATGGGTGACCTGTTCCAAAGAACAATCGAAAGTTCAGAAGAAATCAGACGGAAAGGTTTCAATTTAGTAGAAATATGGGAACACGAGTTTCGAAAATTGAAAAGAGAAAATGCGGATCTGACAGCCTTCTTGGATAATCATGATATCTGCGATCGCTTGGATCCCAGAGATTCGTTTTTCGGAGGGCGTACCAATGCCGTGCAATTATTTTTTCAAGGTGAAGCAAAATACATTGACTTTACAAGTCTGTATCCTTGGGTAAATAAATACTGCAGGTAATGTACCCTTTTTTATGAATAAAAAATATATTTTACTGATTTAGACATATTAAAATATTTGTTCATCTCCTTATTTTTTTAGGTATCCTGTTGGACACCCGACGATTATTACTAAAGACTTTAGTGATTTAGAAGACTATTTTGGTGTAATAAAATGTCGTGTTTTACCCCCAAGAGGTTTATTCCACCCCGTACTCCCCTATCGAAGCAACGGTAAACTAATGTTTCCTTTATGCAGAAGTTGCGTAGAAATATTTTCTCAAGAGAGCTGTACGCATACGGATAATCAAAGAGCGTTCACGGGTACATGGATAACAGAAGAGGTGAAGAAAGCAAAAGAAATGGGATACAAAATTTTGAAGGTAAGGTATTTTTATAGATGAAGCGAGTACTTAAATAATTATTTGCTATTGATAGTAAAAAATGTAATTTTTTTTTTCAGATTTATGAAGTATATCACTTCAACTCTTCATCATCAAAACTATTTCAACCGTACATAGATGTATTTTTAAAGATAAAACAGGAAGCATCAGGATGGCCAACCGAATGCACCACTGATCTAGCTAAAAAAACATACGTTGAAAAATATGTTGCAAAGGAAGGAGTACATTTAAATCCAGAAAACATAATCCTTAATCCAGGAAGGCGCAGTGTTGCAAAACTGTCTCTAAACAGTTTTTGGGGGAGGTAATTTCTTACACGCAATTACATGTACATACTTTGTGCAAAGATGCTTTCTAATTTTATTTATTTATTTATTTTATTTATTTATTTATTTATTCATTTATTTAAGGTTTGGTATGAGATGTAATAAGGACAAATTATCCTTTGTTTCTTCGGTTGCCGAATTTAACAAGTTTTTGATGGATAAAACTAAAGAAGTGAGTTTTTTTTTTTTTCAATTCTATATCCAACAGATATACATATATATGTGTGCGTGCATGTGTGTATTTAAATTTATGAGATGGTTTTAAAAATATTTCATCTTTCCATAGATAAAAGACATTACATTTCCTTCACCCGAGGTTGCTGCTATCACATGGCGACAAAAAGATGACTTTGCCACTGGCGATACAGTGACGAATATTTTCATCGCATCCTTTACCACCTGCTATGCAAGATTAAAACTTTATGGACTATTACAAGAACTTGGAAAAGACGTATTGTATTTTGATACAGATAGTGTCATTTACAAGACCGATGGAAAAAACGATCCTGAATTGGGTAACTTCCTTTGAGATTTCACGGACGAACTGGATGGAGACATAATTCAGACCTTTGTATCAGGTAATAATAATCATAATAATAATAATAATAACGTTTAAAATGTTGTTAGAAAAATCGTATTTAAAATTTAGTAATTAATATATTCTATTTATTAAAAACATGATTTTTATCTTTGTTCTAGGTGGACCCAAAAATTATGCATATAAAACAACAAGCGGGAGTACCGTGTGCAAGATTCGAGGTTTTAGTTTGAACTTCAAGAATGCCAAGCAGCTAAACCTCGAATCTATGCAACACCTGATTCAAAGTATGGATAATACAAAAATTGAAGTTTCAAACCCGAGGAAGATTACCCGAGATGCTGCAACAAGAAAGGTAATAAATAAATTCGAAACAAAAGGATACAGGATGGTATACGACAAGCGCGTTATACAGGATGACCTGTCAACACTACCTTATGGGTATTAAATATTCCCTATGCAAGATGTATATGTGTGTGTATGTATGCAAATAATGAAAAAAATAAAAATTTATTTCACTTATTAAATTGAATCTTTCTTTTAAATTTTTAATAGTATTTCTTATTCAGACACAATTAATGTTTATGTGAATATAAATATATATATATATATAAGATATATAATTTTTTAAAGAAACGAAAAAAAATGGTGTTAAGGAAAAGTAGAAGATAATTATATTTTCGAGAAAAAAGGGAAAAAAGTTTGTTAAATTTTTTTACAAGAAAAGTAAATATTTTTTTTCAGAAAAAAAAATATTCAAGTAATGTAAAAATAATCATGTTTTATTTCATTTCATTTTATTTTATTCTCCTTGTTAAAAAAAAAAAAAAAGAAGAATGACACACAAACAGAGCCACTGAAAAATACATTTTTTTTCAAATATAAAAATTTTATTTGTTACATAAAATACAGTGAAGTTGCAAACATAGCTTTCTACATATTTTAATCTAATTTTAACCAAGGTATTGGTGATATTGGTAAAGTGACGCGATAAGATGATGGATTTCGTCTTCTATGACGGGGTTCAGGTCTTGGATAAATAATTTTCTGTTCATTCTTCAAATATTTGTTTTTTATCAATTCTTGAGGAAAGCTGATAGTTTTTAAAAGTTCATGAAACTGATCAAAAGCAATAGGTTTTTGACTTCTATCTCTCAGCAAAAAACTGATTAGTTGAACAGCATCTGATCCAATAATTACAGAATCATCTATTTTCAATTCTTTGTTTTCTGTACAGGAAATTTTATTTCGTTTTAAAAATTCCATAATTTTAACAGCAGTTTTCTTTTGTTTAACGGGGACAGAACTTAAAATTTCATTTTCTATATCAGGAGACTTTTCAAAGGGTTTCTCAGAAATGATTTCAGGGAGTTTTACCTCATTCAAGTCTGGGAATGATACAAACTTTTGCAAAATCTGTGTATAAAGTTTCGCTTTTTCATCATCCTCTAATTTTCTTTTCAAAGTAGTCTGAATCTGTCTATCTAAATCACTTAAATGCTCATCGGCAAACTCTAGATCTCTGTCAGCTGGAACAAGCCTGAATTTACGAGCGAACTCCATTGATTAGTGTACTAAGCACTGACACTGCAGCAGGAATGAGTATAGACAAAAACCCTTCTCCTTTTTGAACGAGTAGTCGTCTTTTCTTAAACAAAGGTACTTTCTTATCACCCAAGCGACACAATGTCCGTTTATAAGCTATTAATCTATTTTTCTGACGTTTAGAAACAGGTATGTTACCCTTTAAAAGATTTAAGGCGCATTCACAGACACCTTTTATAATACTATTTGGACACTTTTTAAGAAAAGCTGCTTTTTGCCTTGTCTTATTTAACAATTTCAGATGTTCCACGGTCGACATCCTGAGTTCAAATGATGATCGATCAGCTTAATCTTTCCTTTATATACATTCCGTAAGAAAAAGCTTTTGTTAAAGCACAATGTTTAAAACAGGATTTGTGACTTGGGCAGTTAAAATCATTCAGATTCAAAATCTTTCGTCCAGACATTTGTTCTAAAAACTTTGCTTTTTCTAATCCTTTGGTGTATATAGTAGAATACGAAGAAAACAATGAAAGTAATATAATATCCAACATTGAATAAACCAATTCTCCGCTGTCCCAACGCATTCTATGATAGAAACGAGTGAGCCACGCAAACGTTTTTCTTTGTTTGACGGTTAATTGCTCCCAAGGCTGCGGGGGAAGAAAACTCCAACGACAGTGGTATCCAGAATCAACCGCATAAAAAGCGAGTTCTTTGATAACAAAATCGCTCGAACTCATTTGAAAACCTTCAAATTCTATAACAGCAGAAGACATGTTTGCCGGATGACGTTCTATGGACAAATGGCTTACCGAAGTTCATACACGTAGTGTTTTTCATCAGGAAATATTTTTGTACGCATGCGCAAACTTTCGAAAGAATCAGGTCTTAAAGCAATGAATAAGTAACTGAAAGGTAATTCAGTAGCATCGTTAAATACTTCTTGAAAAGCCTTGGCTTTACCAGGAAACATCTGCCTGGCTAAATGCATTATTTGGCTTTTATCTCTAGGATTTTTATATAATACCATGTAATGGGAATTTAAATTAATATTACGCATTTCTTTACCGTGATGAAACAAGTTTTGAGTTATAAAAATAACGGAAAGATTTCGGTGATGGCTACCTTTTGTGAAAAGTTTGCTCAATCGTGCATCAGAAGATAATTCTGACATCAAATCATCAATGATAATTAAAGCATCTTTTAGAGAGTTAAGATTAGAGGGCAAACCTTCTTCAAATTGTACACCTTTCATTGAATTGAAAAGGGGTTGATAGTTTCCATAACAGTATATTATACTTGCGGGCATAGGATGAAAATATTTGTAATCAATTATTTTTTTAACAAAAAAGCTTTTACCCGAACCTGTCGGCCCGCTGATAAGGACAGTGGTTTGGTTTGTATTTATGACGGCCGATTATCAACACGTGGGATATAGGCCCTGGGGGGAGTGCCCTTCGTGGGGGTCTTTCTAAGGGAACCTAACCCGTATTTACGCATGGGAATCCACGGTTTCGAAGAAAACCACGAAAACTCCGAAACGGTTAGGCCGACGGGCGCGATTGGGTTCGAACCCAGCACCTCCCGTCTACCAGCTTCGAGAGCAGAACCTCTCGGCCACTGGTGGGGCGATAAGGACAGTGGAAGGATGTACTAACTTGAGTAATTCCATGCTTAAAATGACAAGAATGAGTGAAAACTTCAATTTTTATAGTTTCTTGACTATTTTGGCGAATTGTTTTTTAATATAAATAACACGATAACTTTTATGATCTTCCTCGGGGAAAAAAAAACTCTTGCATGCATTTTTTTCTAAAAAACAAATGAATCTTTTTTATGTAATCCACTATCCATGATGAATTAAAATAAATAAATAAATAAATAAACACACATAAAATAAGAGAAATATTTTTTTTATTTTTAAAAAATCATGTTTACACCATATCTTTTTTTGACAAATTGATACATTCGAAAATCATTCTTCTTTCTGGATAATACATTTGTAATAGAATTCATACAAAGTCCTTGACATCGTTTTACAAGAAAGAAAATACAATATTGTCCACAGACATTGGATGTTAAACTTTGAAGCATTGCCTTGTTCCAACGAATTCGGTGATACTTCTTAACAAATCTTGTTATGTCTTCTCCATAGGTTTCGGGAGGAAGTCCGTAAGAATCAAAAAATTCAAGAGTTTTTTTGTCTTGAATGTAAACCGCCAGCCAATGGGATCCTTTTTCATCATGTTTATCTGTATTCAGCACTAATGCACAGGGAAACTTTCGAATTTCAGGTATTTTGTCGGAAGGAAAAACGCCAGCAAAATATCTCGCAGAAACAGGATCACGAGATAAAATTCTATGAATTTGTGATGAATTCATTAGTTTCCAAAATCATACAGAATATTGCGAGATTTGTTGATTTCGATTAAATTTTCGAATTCAGCATACACTAGCAAAGAAACTGTTTGCGCCAACGTTGTTCCGAACTTAATTTCTAATCTTAAATTGCTATGACGAGTGAGATTAAGATGTGAGCCATCACATAAATCAGGTGACAGATCAAAACAGAATAATGAATAGCCCTGAGAAAATTCTGATCTTGAAAGGTACAAACCTTTGTTTTCTGCATTCGTAAATAAAGTCTGATAAGCTCGAATAAATAAATTGTTTTCAAAGTCAGGTTGTAGTGGATTGTGAGGAACGGGCTGGCCGTCCACATAGACGCCTATGAAATTAATATTGTAATGCTTGAACTCAAAAGGGGACATTTTATAGTCGCCGTTAAATGCGTCATTATCCACACAGGCGACTACGATGCGATTGGGCATCTGGCCTGAAAAAATATCTTGAACAAAACTCATATTGCCTGCAGGAATGGAATATGTTTTACAAAGCACTCTGTTAATAGGGTATTTGGCTGTTGTTTTTTCTAAGCTTTTAGCATGTCCTAAGACAACGCCAGGACTTATTCGTACTTTACGAACAAATAAGGAAGCGTGTTCCATGGAAATTTTAAATTCCCCTTCACCCGCCAACAAACAAAACTCTGGTTTACTACGAATCAGTTTAATTTTCACATCTACCATGTTCAGAAGGAGTCTTTCTTGGTGAAACATATCCAGGTGCAATCGACCAATCATATCAACTAAAGTACTGAGTTTAGTCATTTCGGCACGTTTACAAAATCCTTCATTGGGGTTTGCATCTGCCGGATCCACAGCATTCATACGACCAGCAGTATCTTTAAAAAATAATTCTGAGGAAAGTTGAGAAATTTTTGCATCATAGCCGTGATTCAGTAACTTCTCTATCATGGCTCTATAAAGATAGGTATTATTACTTGAAGAAACAAGTCTATCGTTCAGGCTAATATCAACTTGGGAAAACATGGAATGCAAAAATAGATTGACAGGCCCCACTTTACATTTATCCGCAATGGGTTTGCCATCCTTTTTTAAAATTTTCATTTTGACATATAACTGAGTTTGGGATAAATCAAGGTAATCTTCTCCGCTTCCAGAAACATTAAATTCCACAGGACCTCCATCAGAAACATTGGAAAGTGGATGAAATTCAACCCATTGGCCTCTTTCAATAACTGTTTGAGTAGGAGGAAGATGAAATAATTCTAATTCCGATTTAGCACATTCGGGAGAGTCCTTTAAAAGAAAAGCCATGGTATAATGTGTATATTAGCAGTCAAAAATATCACGTCGTTGCACTTTCCGTACTTTCGATGAAATGATGCGTTTCGCAGGTTTGCGCTTCCTTTTAAGCTTTCCATGGCCAATCATTTCATCTGCTTTTTCTACTGCTTTTCTAGCTAATTTTTTCCCGGTTTCTTTTGATCGTGTTTTGAGAGACGATTTAAATTTTTCACCTGATAACACATCATTCGCAACCATAGTACCTGTTCGTAATGCTTCTTTTCCAATTGTTTTGGCACCACTTATCAAAAATGGCATCGCACTACGAAACAATTTAGCAAAAAATCCACCTATACCGTATCCTCTCTGCAAAACTGTTCCCCGATAGTAAGGCAAACCATTTCCTGTTTGTCCTGCATAATAATCTTCGAACTTTTGTGTACAACACGTGTAAGGTACCAACATTTTATTGATCCTTCTTTATCGCAATCTAAAAGGAAAATGAGATTTATTTTAAACGGAAGGTTCTTTTATATGATTTGACGTAAACGAAAATGCAACGTTACAAAAACTTTACCTCTTTCAAAAGGCACTAAATCTCCAGAATGTAGTCTAATATCAATTTGCACCGTTTGGAAATGTTGACGGATAACTGGTACGTAGAATGGTCTCGGATAATGAGCATTAATAATTTCACAATCACTTCCTTCGACAGACACAATTTTTAATAGAGGAGCTTGTACATCACCGACGATTTGAGGCTCCACGAGATCACAATACACATACATAACAGGGAACGATGACTTTGGATCGGCCACAAAAGGACTTTGTTGCAATCCTGTATATTCTCCGGGTTCAAACCCTAAAAGTTCTGCTAGACCTTCATAAAGAACTACTTTCGATTTTTTATCTGTCTTTATTGAAACTCGTTTCGTAACAGGGTGAAAATGAAATTCAATTTTATTTTTATGCGATGTTATTGTCATACTTTTAATGAGATCCGGGACCGTTTCATAACATCCAGAAGGAACTCTCCTACCTTCTAATTTTCCATCCCCCAAGTCAAAACCAAACAAATTATTATCATTTCTAACGTTATACCAAGTATGAGGATAAATGAAATCGACCAAAGCCATTTCCCATTCACCGTTTAAATTTATAGGTGTGGGCAGTTGGGTTGTAAATTGCGATGTTTTATTATTTCGAAAAAAGCTCATAGAGCTGTCGCTAATGAGTGTGATGTAGAACGACATCTTCTCATAAAATGAATTGTAAGTGAGATGACTGTTCTATTTATATCATTCTAATATCTTTAACCCATGCGTTGAATTTTTCAGGATATCCTTGAAATTTCACAAAATATTGAACTTTTCCATTACGTTTTCGTTTATTCAAAACTTTCTCCACGGGATAAAAACCTGAATCCGAAACCTTTTGCAGTTCTTGCTTGTAAAATGTCCCTTTTATGATTTCTTCTGCTAAATCTTTTAATTTATAGACAACAGGCGCTCGATTTATGATTTTATGAATAGTAAAAATTTCTCTTGTCCAATTTTGTTCGTATCCTTTCTCAAAACGTAGTTTCTCTTTACTTATGCGAACGGTATCACCGACACTCAATTCATATTTGATTGCAGGGATTTTGTCATTTGCGTACAATGTTTTCCAAACTTGACTTTGGTTATCAAAGTTTACTGAAGCTGGCTCCATTTTAATACTACAATGCCACGTGTGGTTGTAACTGTGGGTTAATTTATCGATTACATCAATATATCTCTTTGTATTCTTTTCAGTAAAATATTTCCACATTTTCGTTTTAAGTGTACGATTAAAGCGTTCCACTATTGAAGCTTTTGTGGTGTTATTTGTAGTGAAAAAATGAACATTCTGCTTTTTTAAGAAATCCTGTACAAGCTTATTCGTGTACTCGTTCCCATCATCGCACTGTAGATTTTGCGGCTTACGTTCCGAGAATATTTTTTCGAAAGCTCGTTTAATACCTGGAGCTTTTTTATCTTTTAACGGTATTACCCATGCATATTTCGACAAAATATCAATACAGGTCAGTAAATACTTATACCCGTCGTTCAAAGAAGAGAGGGACTGCATGTCTACTAAATCAGATTGAAACTGCTCGTTTAACCCTCCGACTATGACACGATTTCTCGGGAATTTGTGTCGCAAAGGCTTGTGCAAAGTATAAGAATCTTTCGTTTGTAACCATTCTTTTATCTGTTGTGTTTTGACGCGACCTTTTAAAACACGTTGTAAAGCATTGATACCACCGTAACTGGCTGGAAGCTCTGGATCCTGATACGTCTGAGTCAAAACTTCCATTGCAACAATGATTATGATCTAAACGAATGTTAACATTCATTAATATTTTCAGCTGTCAATAATACGATGTTTATTGCATCAAAGTTTATTTTCAAATGACAAACATTATAAAAAATCCTTTAATATATACTTTTTTTTAAAGTATTAACATAACTTTTAGATATATATTTTTCCAAAAAAATATTTTAATAAAAAAGAAAGAGACAGAGAGTATAGACATGCATATACTCTCTCTCTCTTTATTTTTAAAAAATAAACAAGACACAAGAAAAAAATACACATCAAATATAATAAAATATACAAATTTATTCAGTTGCACAGTATAAAGTTCTACAGTACACAAAATTAATTACAACACGAAATCATTAATTCATTATACTCAGTTTCTTCTTCTGAAACATACATCTTTTCAATACTTTTAAACAGTCCTTTTGTATCTACAGCATCAAAAAATTCTTGCTGTCCAAGTACAAAATTAAAATCGACATTTAAGTTTCTTTGTACAAAGTCTTTTGCTACATCATTCATATTAATTTGAAAAAGTGCACGTTCAAAGTAGTCACTAAATTTTTCACCCCTGCTTTTCAACATACATTCGTGCATAAAATCTGCTTGATAATGCGAATTACATCCAGAACAGTTCATAAGTTCAGTAATTTTTAGGGTGAGAAAAATACACAGGCACTTACCCAAAGATTCGATGAGTTGTAAGAATCCATCACAGTTCTCATCAGGTTTAAAATCCAGGCTTGGATTTTTCAGTTCTTTCGTTATATTGTAAAACAAAGTGTATGTTATTATTTCGTCTTTCACACATTCTGTAATAAAGTTCTTGTTCTCAGCGAGTTTTCCAAACTCTGATCCTTTTAGCACAACATGCTCTGGCACAAACTGCATACTTAAATTTTACGTTGAAAAAGTCTTTGGAAAACAAACAGTTCAATTCCATCTTTCATTTGTTTGGATACACATAAGCCTCTATCAATCACGAAGACTTTGTCGGATGTTCTGTGATTTAATATATTGTTCACCTCGCCACAAAATGAAAGCCACACTGCAGCTGATAGTGAAATTCCATCTTTCGTAGGGTGATAAAAACCATCATCATCACGAACATGTCTTCTTATGTGCACACGTGTATGTCCAATAAAACCAGATACTTTCAAAAAATTTTCTCCTCCAAGATGTATCATATCCTTAGGCAATGACTCAAGGGTGTAGGCAGCATCCCCCGACGAATTAACACAAACATTTTGGGCTAAAATCTTTGTAGCACCATTATTTTCATTTTTAATTGCTAAGTCCTTAGCCGCTTTCTTTCGCATTCTAGATTCCAAATTACAAATCTGCGAACTAAGTCGTTTCATTTTAAAACTTTTTGTTAAAATCGGCAAATACGCTTAAACAAAAATCACAAACGACGCAACACTCACGAAAAAATCGAAGCAACTGACGAATGCAACTGTTGCCATTTGCTGTATAGCAAACTTTTTTCGTTATCGGTTACAGTTAAGGGTCATTTAAACAACTCAACTTTACATTTGGTTACAGTTAAGCGAGATTTCAATAGAAAAAACAACTCAGCTTCACAAAGACAAAGGTATTTCTTCTGTTCTGACATGTGGTGCATGACGTCATTGAGACGTGGGTCAGCGTTCGAGTTGTAACATGAACGAGACTGCTCCGATATGAATGAGTGACTCATAAGCAGCGTAATCACTATTGTTACAAAGAAAACTCTTTTAATGAATATTAATTACATTTTAATTAATTATACTCCTGATTATTTTAATTGGACCAACAACTCAACGTCAGGCAAAAAACCACTCAACATTTTACTTCCGTTATAATACGCTAAAGTCATGTGATAACCCCCACTTCCTCCCTCTCCCCGGAAAAACACCCCTTCCTCCAACAGCAGAAAAAAAATCACGTGACACCCCCCACTTCCTCCCCCCTCCCGAAAAACCACCCCTCGTCCAAGAGTAGAAAAAAATTACGTGACAACCCCCCACTTCCTCCCCCCTCCCGAAAAACCACCCCTCGTCCAAGAGTAGAAAAAAAATCACGTGACACCCCCCATTTCCTCCCCCTCCCGAAAAACCACCCTTCCTCCAACAGTAGAAAAAATTCACCCCTCGTCCAAGAGTACGTGATCGGACACGCCCCCATTTGATTGACAGGTTGACACGCCCCTTCCATTGTGTAGACTGAAGTGGTACGTATACTACTTACATAAAATGAATTGAAAGAAAATTACGGCATAGACATACACGTTTCACCTGTCAAACGACGCATAAACCTCTATGGTTTACATGGCAGAAGACCAGCAAAAACACGTTTCAAATCTACTAAGAATAGGAAGGCTAGAGTTGCATTTGTAAAACGGCATAACCCTTTCAGGGGCAAAGCAATGCTATTGCTGAAGTGTTGAAATTAATGACTGACGCCAGAATTTTGGTTAAAAAAATCGGTTCATTATGTGTGTGAAATATAGCTTTTTCTTATTTAAAAATAAATTTGTTTTCAAATTCCGGTGTCAGTCATTAATTTCAACACTTTTGCAATGGAATTGTTTTCCCCCCTGAAAGGGTTATGCTGTTTTGCAAATGCAACTCTATCCTTCCCATTCTTAGTAGATAACAAACGTGTTTTTGCTGGTCTTCTACCATGTAAACCATAGAGATTTAGGCGTCGTTTGACTGATGAAACGTGTATGTCTATGCCGTAATTTTCTTTCAATTCATTTTTTATTATTACAGCGGACTTACGACAATCACTTGTAGATACCATTTTTATAATATAGTCAATATTTCAAGTTGTTTTTTTCGGATGGCCACTTTGAGGCTTATTTTCGATGTATTTCTGTTTATCAAAAACTTTATTCCATGTAATAACAAGTTGCCGAGACACGTTAAAAGAACGAGCTAGTTCTGCTTGCAGTCCACCTTTCTTAAGGGCATTTACAGCGGCTTTTCTAGAATCACTTCAATATTTTATTACTTTTCGGCATTCCTGATCCTTAAAAATAATCACAATAAGTCAATAAAAACACTAATCGAAGCTATAGCGCCACTGACACCTTCAACAATTAAATGTAAACTAATTGTCAAAATACTTTTGAGCTAAGGCGAAGTCATATTTCTTCGGTGGCGCCGAATGTAAACAAACAAGTTGAAACTTGATACATTTAAATAACTGCAGTCACAGTGTTCTCAATTATAGAGAATATATTTTCTTTTACATCCTTATATTCTCGCTTATTTTAATTAATATAAAATTGTCAAAATACTTTTGAGCGCTAATGTACAAAGAAAAAAAATTTTTTTTTCAAGTAACTGAATTAGCCCCTCTACATTTTCCTAAATATATTTGTGAATGTTTAATAATCTGTAAATATGTAGGTCAATAGTCTTTATTACTACCCCCAATTTGAAATTTCCTCGTTCCATAGTTTACGAGTACAGTGGCTGTGACAGATAGACAGACAGACACATGAGTGATCGTATAATGCTTCCGTTTATACTTTTTAAGTACGGAACCCTAGAAATTAATAAAATTCGCGTCTTCAATTCCCTCTTTTACCTTACCATTTTAAATCGTGAAATGTTCTTTATTAATGCTTGCAATTTAGGTTCAACCCACATTAAAATGGAGCTTAAATTTTGAATACTCAACGGCAAGACGGTAATTTTATTATATATTAGCTGGCTTCGCCAGCTACGCTGGTCGGTTTCTCCAAACGAACCTTTATCAAACAAAATGTATCGGCGAATTTGATCTCGTGCTTTAAACTATATGAGCCTTCACCTGGAAAGTCCTTCCGCATTGCTGTAAACTATACGAGCGCCATTGCGATAATATATTTCCAATGTATCGGACAACATTTGGACTGTTAAGGACCAACTCTTTTTGTTGATAACTTACAGTATAGGTTTTGTAAAGAACGATAGAACGATATGCAATATACTAAAACCTTCCTTAAAAGTTATCTAACTAACAGTGCAAGTTTCATCTAAATCCGTCTAGCAGAATCTTTTAAAAAGGCTAATCTTTCATAATTGGACTCTCCTGATTATAGAAATTCCCTTATAATTCATAACTGAGCAACGTAGAACGATATATACAAAAACCTTCCCTAGAAAATTATCTAAGTAACAGTGCAAGTCCCATCAAAATCCGTTCAGTAGAATCTTTTAAAAAGACTAATCTTTCATAATCTGGTTCAAATGATTATAGAACTTTTACCCATAATTCTATAACTAAGCAATGTGGAACGATACGCTACATACAGAAACCTTTCATAAAATATTATTTAACTATTAGTGCAAGTTTTTTATTGAAGTTCCATGCAAGTTCCATTAGTCAGAACCTTTGTTAAAAAGACTAATCTTTCATAATCAGGTTCACCTGATTATAGAATTTTTCTCATAATTATATAACTCAGCAATGTAGAAATATATATTATATGCTAAAACCCTCTCTGCAAAATTAATTTATTAACAGTTCAAGCTCCAGCAAAATCCATTCAGAAGTATTCAAATTATAAACAGCCGGAACGAAATTATCATTTGACTTTTACATACATAGTAGAAGCAAATAGATATATACACTAGTGATGGGCGATTCTGGAAAATTTGAGAATCGATTAAAATCGACATCGTATAAAACAGAATCGATCGCAATAAGAATCGATTCCCAAATTCTAGAATCGATACTTGAATCGATATCAAAGAAATGATTTTTTTTCATCCGGAAAAGATGTACTTTCTACTCTAACTCTTATTTCCTTCAACCAAACAGATGGGGACTTACTTCCTATAAACGTCATTCTTCTTAAAAATGCGCAGATGAGCGAAATTTTGAAGGTTCTAAATTTATTTAAAAAGTTAAATGGATTTTCAGCCTTTTTAGGGTCTCCTATAAGCGTGGGGGAAATGCAAATATTGCAAATCTTCTTTTAAAATAGCTGTGATGAATGTAATTAACCAATCATCACATACTAATTATCCCCCAATTAATAATCAAAATTCTCCTTTCAATAATATATTTAACTAAAATTTCTTTCCCTTTTTAAAATATATGTCTCCTTATCTCATTTACAGTTTATAAATACATTTCTTTTTAATGTTTACCAAATTTTCAGCTGTTAAGAAAAAAAAAGTTCTCATCCTAGAGCCATTAACAATGAAATAACATACTTTTCTCTGGTTAACAAATAAATAAAAGTATATTCCTTGATTATATGTTTTTTTTTCTTTCCCCAGCAGTAATCTAAAAACTATAAACAGTTATTGACTCATTCGCTGACATGCAGAGTGCACTCACTGAAACAATAATAAATAAAAAAGAAAAGTATCGAGTTAAACAGATGGCATTGAGCTCACAGTCTATTCATACTAATTGTATTTTATAATCTTACTTCAAAGAATGCTTTTCGAAAAATAAATTTAGGGGGAATCAGCCCCCCCCCCCCCGTCACATCTCTATAGTTAAACAATAAGCCTCCAAATCTCATCAGGGAAGCGCTTTATCAGAAAAAACTGGTTACCAAATTTGAAGCAAATCGGATAGAAAAAACCAACTATCTAAATTAAGGAGGTTAGCCCCTGTTCCTCCCTTTATACTTAAACAATGAAACTCTAAATTTAATCAGGGAAGCGTCTTATCATAATTAACCGGTTTACCAAAATTGAAGCAAATCTGATAATTCTGCATGAAAAACCCATTTATCTAAGTGGGGGGTAATAGCCCCCGTACCCCCGTCCTTTATGCTTAACCAATGAACCCCCAAAACTAATAAGGGAAGCGCCTTATGAGAATGAACCTAGAAAAAAATTTGAAGCAAATCGGATATTTCTATCGAGAGTTATCGCGTTACGTATCTACGTACATACATACATACAGAAACTGCGGGCACATTAGCTCTCAGGCTTTGATAGCCTGTGAGCTAAAAAGAAAAGTGCCCAGTTAAACTGATGGCATTGAGCTCACAGGCTATTCACACTAACTGTATATTATGCTCTTATTTCAAAGAATAATGCCCCTCGAAAAATAAACTAAGGGGCGGGAGGATTGCCCTTCCCCGTTTCCCCTCTTTATACTTAACCAATGACCCTCCAAATGTCATCAGGGAAGCGCCTTATCGAAATAAATCGGTATATCAAATTTGAAGCAAATCGGATAGAAAAAGCCATTTATCTAAATTAAGGGGGTTGCCCCTGTTCCCCCCTTTATATTTAACCAATGAACTTACAAATCTAATTAGGGAAGCGCCTTATCAGAATAAACTGGTATACCAAATTTGAAGTAAATTCACTCTCAGAAATAAAACTCTCCCTTTTGACGATTCAGAAATCCTCGAGCTGTATTTCGTCGTTTTTGACGATCATTTCCTATTAACATCACGTGACTTTTAACGAAACGTAAACCCTCAAATATTTGACGAAAGTTTTGCCTCAATCACGGTCAGACTCAATGCATTTTAAGGAAACATTTCCTCAAATCCTCCTCAAATCCTACGATTTTAGCAAACAGATATTTGCTTGTTTGTGTTAGTCCTGTAATAATTTATTTTAAAACAGCACTTAGTGCTTTTCAGAAAATACTGAAATATAGGTAGTTATTGTTTCTTCATTAGTTATTTTTTTAGCTGTTAGAATTTTTAGGAATGCTTATTAATATTATTATTATTTTATTTATATGTTGTCGTTCGTTATGTTTTAATTCGAAAAGAATAAATTTCCTGTGTTTTTCAAAACCATTCAATAAGAAAATTAGGTCAATAAAATTTCAAACTTCTAGGATATCTTTTTTTTATTTTTTAAGAAGTACATTATGTTTTCAATCAAATTAAAAATAAACATAATTGATCCCTCTCCTCTTTATAAACAGTAAAGTGTTAAAATCTTATCTTCCTACTCAAAGTGATAAAATCTCACGCAATATGCACTTCACAATTCATTATTTGTGAGCAACAAATTAACCAGACCATATTCTAATCATCCATTGATCAAAGAAAATTTCAGTTGTAAATTATTTAATCAAGCCATATTATAATTATTCATTGATACGAGAAAACCATAAAAATAAATTAGCTTTCCTTAAAATTTTCAGAAAATATAGCAGCCCGATAAAATTGCAATCTACGTTATAAAAATAAAATACGAAGTAGAATTCATTATATCAGTCTAAAAGCACACACTTTCAACTCCCCAGCACCCCGGTTGGCAGAACAGCCACCTCCCATACGAAAGGTCGTGAGTTCGAATGACGCCGGGGAAAGAGAGAGGTAATTTTTTTTTCTTTCCCCGTGTCAAATATTGGAGCTTCCAAACTGATTGAGAGATGGCGCCACCAGCCCTCTTTTGACGAAACTATTGACGAAATTTATATCGTCAAGCAAGTGAAGAAACTAATTTCATCAATTTGACGAAATGTTCGCTCGGAGCATTTTCCAGGAAACTATTTCGTCAAAAACAAAGAAAATTTCGTGAAATCTGAGTATTCATTTCTGTGAGTGTTGGATAGCAAAATCCATCTATCTAAATTAGGGAGGGTGTTATCGCCTCGTCCCCCCCTCCTCCCCCCCTTTAGACTATAACAATGAGCCTTCAAATATAATCAGAGAAACTCGTTATCAAAATTAACCGGTATACCAAAATTTGAAGAAAATCTGATAATTCTGTATGAAAAACCCATTTATCTAAGCTAAGGGGGGGGGGATTAGCCCCCGTTTCCCCTTTATACGTAACCAATGAACCCCCAAAACTAATCAGGGAAGCGCCTTAGCAGAATGAACATAGAAAAAAAATTGAAGCAAATCGGTTATTTCTATCAAGAGTTATCGCGTAACGTACCTACATACATACATACATACATACATACAAAACCGACGGGCACATTGGATCTCAGGCTTTGATAGCCTGTGAGCTAAAAAGTGCCAAGAGCGTGTAACTAGTGGGGGGAGGGGGGAGGGACAGAAAATAAAAGTGGACATTAAAAGCTTTCCAACAATATGTTACACGAGATGGTTTGGAAGAAACAATAAATATGCCCCCCGGGGGACAGGTAAGTCTCAAACCGTGGGAGGGTTGACCTTAAATGTATCTTTTGTCAAGGTTTCAAAATGTGGATTTATAATAAAATAGAACGAGAATTGGGCATTTTCAAAATAGCATGCATATTTTGAACGGCCCTGTAAATTAACATTGGCGAGGAAGGGGGGAGGGGAAAGGATTAGAAGGGACGAACTTGAAAAATACAACATAATAAACTAGTAACCCAAATAACTAGGCTTCTAAACAAAAGTATAACGATTAACCTAGTATTGAATTCAGGGGGTTGACCCGGGGGAACATTGGAATGTCCCACCCAAAAGTTTTGACATTTTATGCTTTTTAATGGACAAATGTGCATCCCCCACCCCTTACGGAACACTAAAATCCCCCCCCACCCATCCCGACCGGAGAAGTCAAGAAATCAACCCGCCATTCAACACTGAACCTAGAAAAAAAAAAAAAAAAAAAAAAAGGCTCTTATACAAAATTTTACAGCAATTCTGTCACTAAAACAGTAAAATTGGAGGAATCTATTCAGCCCGAATCGTGGATCATGCGCGATGCGATTTGAATTGAAGTAATTCAAAAAATAACAATTTCACCCGCATCTAAAAATCGGCATCGAATCTGAACTGAATCGATTCGCCCGAATCTAAAGAATTGAAGTAAATCAAAAAATAGCGATTCTGCCCACATCTAAAGATCGACATCGGCATCGAATCTAAACTGAATCGATTCGCCATTTCTGATCTTAATTTACGGTTTGGTTTGTTTCTGACGGCCAATTATCAACACGTGGGATATAGGCCCTGGGGGGGAGTGCCCTTCGTGGGGGTCTTTCTAAGGGAACCTAATCCGTATTTACACATGGAAAATCCACGGCTCGAAGAAAACCACGAAAACTCCGAACGATTAGGCCGACGGGCGCGATTGGGATCGAACCCAGCACTTCCCGTCTACCAGTTTCGAGAGCAGAACCTCTCAGCCACTGGTGGGGCCTTAATTTACGGGCAGAATCGATGCGTTAATTTTTTCTTGCTTTCTTTTGTCTTTAGAAAAAAGAAAGCGTTGGTTTCATGAAAATTTTTGACTTTCGGTTTTCGAAGGATTTATGGTTTTAGAAGATCTTGTCTGGAATACGATTTGACTATTTTTATACATTGTCTGTCTGTCAGTCTGTCTATTTGTTTGTCTCTGACAAAAAAATTGTGGGCGGTCTATTTCAAGAACTAATGCATGGAATCTGTTGAAACTTTAGATTCAATTAGACTTTAATATAAATTGGTGCTGATTACTTTTTGATGTAAATCTACCGGCAGGTGGCGCTGCTATGCTGCATTTTTACCGATTTCCGCTATAGTTCTATCTCAAGAACTAATGCACGGATTTTCGTCAAACTTCACATTCAGTTAGACGTTGGCATAAATTGTTGCATATTAGATTTCGGTGTAAATCACCCAACAGGGGGCGTTGTTATGCAGATTTTATAAGCAGTGTTGAATTCAGACAATTTTCTCCGGGAGGGATTTCTGCGGATCCAGAGAACGACAGTTCAGAGGGAAGGGGATTGGACCTTTGTTTTTTGTACATTAAGCATAAAATCTCAAACCTTCTGGGGGGACATTTGTATGTTGCACGGTGAAGGGGGGGGCATGTCCCTCCGGGCTACCCCCGGAATTCAACACGTTTTTCTTGAGTTAAACGATTTTAGGAATCATATCTTAAGAACTAATGAACGAAATTTCATCAAACTTAATATTCTGTCATAAATTGTTCATGATTAGGTTTTCGTGTAAATGATGTAACAGGTTGTGCTGCCATGCTGCTTTTTTTTAACAGTGTTGAATTCAGACATTTTTCTCCGGGAGAGATTTATATGGTTCTGAAGAGGGACATTCTAGAGTTTCGGGCGGGGGGGGGGGGGGAATTGGACTTTTGTCCATTAAGCATAAAATCTCAAATCTTCATGAGGGACATTTCAATGTTCCGGGGGGGGGGGTTGTCCACCCGTACCAGCCCCTGAATTTAACACTATTTTTCAGAATTTACACGATATTAGCGATAATATCTCAAGAAGTAATGACCGGAATTTCATCAAACTTAATATTATGTGTGATTGCCATAAGTTTTTCCTGAGTTTTTCGTGTTAATCATGTAACAGGCTGCGGTGCTATACTGTTTTTTTGCATGATATTCGTGATAGCCATATCTCAAAACTAATGCACGGAATTTAATCAAACTTCATATTCTGTTACACTTTCAGATAAATAGATCCTTATTAGGCTTGGGTGTATACTGCCCAACAGCTGCCGCTTTTATGCTCTTTGAATTGGGATTTTCCGTTGCGAAAATCTAGGCTAATAACAGACGAACGTCTTTTTGCACGCTTTTTTTTCGCTCTTACACCGTCCCTACACATGCTAGCGAAGGTGTAAGGATGGCGTAAGATCGAAAAAAGCGTGCAAAAAGACGTTCGTCTGACATTAGCCTAAGAGGGTGTGGGCCGAAATTCAATGATTTGTTAGGAAAATGCAATACTTATATTTTCTTTTAAAATGCACATACTTCAACGAACCTATCCTTTTTGAATCGTCATGATGCGCTTAGGTTATCATTTAAATTTGACACTGTGATAGTGAATTTTGAAGTTTTAACATTTATGAGGCAGATGAAAGTTTTGGGATTGGCACATCCAACTACTTTATCTTCAATTTTTGAAGGAAAATGAAAATTATATTACCTTATTTTGTCTTAGAGACATCGATTAAAAAATTCATAGTATCGATTAAATCGAGTTGGCCATAGTATCGATTAAATCAATTAAAAAATTCGAAATCGCCCATCACTAATATACACTGCTCAAAACAATTAGAGGAGCATAAGGTTTAAAAAAAATTACACAAATATTTATACCGATGAGTAACGTAAAATAAAACACCCATAATTTAAAAGCGTAGTAGGAAACAGATGAAGGAAACTTCACATGCAAATCAAAGTTTATGACGCCTAAAACTAGAAAAAGGAAATAAGTGCAGAAATCGGGATTTTGCAGAAACGTTTGTTTCACTGTTTCAGTAGTAAAATTCAATTGCTCAGCTTGTGTTTTGAGAAAATGTGACTTGAAAATGTCACAACAATATGATTTATCGGAATCCATGGCTTGGCGTGTTATCGGGGCAGTTGAATCTGGGGAAACACAACGAAGTGTAACGGACGCTGTTGGAGTCGCAAGAAGTGCCAATGCAAGGGTGTGGAATCGATTCCAAGACACATATAAAGGTGGATATCGACAAGGGCAAGGTTCATGTGCTACCTCAGAAACTGGTGACCGATATATCCTGTTAACAGCTCGTCGAGACGGAACGGGCAATGCTACTCAGCTGCAAACTCGGTTGTTCTTGGCCACAGGACGAATAGTGTCCAACCAAACAGCCCGAAATAGGCGTCATCAGGGTGTTTTCTATGCACGTAAGCCAATGGTCTGTATTCCGTTGACCTCAAGCAACTGTACGGCCGAAAGAAGGTGGGAAACTGAACATCAAGTTTGAATGCAACGTTGTCGGATTCAAATTCTGTTTATAGACGAGTCCCGATTCAGTCTGGATGTAACATCCGATGTGTTTTGGCATGGAGAGACAGGGGCACTCAAAATAATCCCACATTCGTTCGTGAAAGATCACACTTTGACCGAGGTGGGTTGAGGCTATGGGCTGGAATGAGCATAGGTGGAAGTACGGGCTTGCATATCATTCGGAATTGCACTTTGATGGCCCGAAGTTATACAGGCGAGATACCTCATGTCGTATTTTATGTTGCAGCAATTGGTGATTCTTTTTTTCTTCAAGCATGATAAGGTCACACCGCATACAGCTCGTCCTGTGGAGAGCATTCTTAAAGTTGAAAGAATACAGCGTATGGAATAGCCAACATGCTCTCCTAACTTGAATCCGATCTAGCATGTTTGGGAAACACTCGGAAGACGCATTGCGGCGAGACTGAGGCCTCCTTTTACTGTCTGGGACTCCGATATTGCAATTCTTGAGAAGTGGAACAGTACTCCACGAAAAGTTATCGATAATGTCATCGAATCCACGTAAAACAGAAATGCTAAAGTTTTATCTATTCGAAGGGACCACACGCCATATTAAATACCTAGCATCATTCCTAAAGAGTACTTTTTTTTGTAATTTACATGTAACCAAATTGCTACCCTAAACCACCTTCTTTTTTTTTGGTATTGGTCATTGATACACATGTTGCTCTCAATTTTATGCCCATGCATGGCCGTCTCGCACTGTTCTCTTCACTTTTTTGCTTGCTCCCATAATTTTTTTGAGCAGTGTAGAAGATAAAAATATTTCCTATTAAAAAAATAATAATGAAGTTTTGAATGCTTACGATTAAATAATATTTTTTTAAAAAAAGAGAGAAATTCGAATTCAATAAATAGCGAGTCATAACGTTTGGCATGGTTTGCACGTTCAGGTTTTAAATAAATGGCATACATTTTTGTTGGTATAACGGAAAAGTACCAAAAGGTATCCAAAAAACTTCCAAATTCTCTGTAGACTCAATTGTGAAATGGCTCCGCTTTAAAAACGCAGAACTCCACTTCCCCCTTTTTAAAGTTAATTATGCTCCAAACCACGCCCGCTAGCATATGCTATTTGCCTGTGGTCCCGATTATGTATCTCTTTAATTAATGCATACGCTACAAACATCTAATTTCCAGTTTTCCATATTTTAGGATCACTGACTACAGCTAAATGTAAATATGTCTGTCATTGTCGTTGTATTTTAGTTTGACCTACGGAATGTTTTCATAATATTCAATATTAGCAATATTTCTGACATTATTAACAATTCTCGGGCGGTCTTTTTTTGGACATCGATAACTTTTTTTTCTCGTGATATGTTAATACGATAATTGAAATGAAAAGCGGTACTTTTATGTTAGCCGGGCGCATGTGATAAATCGTCAAATATTGTTTCCATCGCCATCATTCCTATTGTATTCGTTTCATTTAAAATGCAAGCCTTTCACTCATTTTATTTAAAATACATACATGTAAAATACACATATTACATACATTTAAAATACACGCCTTTCACATGTTTAATTAAAAATATAAAGGAATAAAAAGTAAGAAATAAGAAATAATACTATAAACCAAAACATTCAATTTCACCTTTAAAGTATTGTTTCTACTTTACACACGCGAAAAATAAAATTTTGCTATTGCCGAGAAAAAAAATACTATTGGCAAGATTTGAGCCCGGCTAACATAAAAGTATCAAAAAACCTTATCACGTAGCGGGTTTCTACGACATTTGTAAGAGAAATCTGAAACGAAATGTTTTGTAAGGAAATAGTGATGGTGAAAAAAGAGACCACTCCGACGCATATATTAGTGGTTTACAGCCAAATTTTGCGTCAAATGTCAGTCAGTAATCGATTGATCTGAGATCTGTAATAAATAGGCTCATGTGATTACAGAATTTTCCCTCACTGCCCTATAACTATGCAATGAAGAACAATAAATTATGTACTACAACTATGTACCTTTGAAAAATTATCAAATTAATAGCGCAAGTCCAATCATAAACCGCTTATTAGAACTTTTTTAAGTCTAATCTTTGATATCTGGGGTCATCTGATTACAGAAGTTTCCCGGCGGGTCGTTCCGAAGTCTTCTTTCCCGGAGACTGGGGTTCTGGGCTTGTTTCCGCAGGTAGTAAAACTTTTCCCTGCCCTGGGCTTGGGGGTTACACCTAACCATAAGCCAAAAGCGGGTTCCCAGGGTGGGTGCTTACTTACTTACATAACTCTATTCTATAACTAAGCAACGTAGAACAATATGCTATATAATAAAACGTTCCCTGGAAAGTTATCTAACATTGCAAGTTCGGTCGAAATCCATAAGAAAGAGTCTTTTAAAAAGGCTAATCTTTCATAATCGGGTTCATTTCATTATAGAACTTCCCCCTATAACTCTATAACTAAACATAAAGCGATATTTTATGTACTAAAACCTTCCTTGAAAAACTATCTATCTAACAGTGCAAGTTCCATCAAAATCTATTTAGCAGAACTCGAGTTATAAGCAGCCGGAATGAAATTTTCATTTGTATTTTATATATATAGTAGATTCTAGTTGAGCTTGTAAATAAACAGGGAAATATATACATTTTCTATTAATTTTAAATTAGTGGTTAATGAAATATAAATTATTTAAAATTCAGCCAATTAATATTAAAGACGATATTCTTTAAATTTCTTTCCACTTTGACTTTTAATTATTAAATTACGCAATTACACTGGAACCTCAATTATCCATGTTTTGATCAACCAGGTACTGGATTACCCGTGTGAGCTCCCCCCCCCAACGACGTCTGAAATAAAAGAATATTCAGCATGTGTGTGCTTTTGGTTATATTGTACGCTTTTCTTCAGTTTGTAAATAGATTATGAAGATAACGGTTATGAACAAAATAATGATGCTCAGCATTTGAAAAATCCCGATAGCAGGACTCCCTCGCCAGAGCCCAATTTCCGCAAGAGGCAAACTTCCACAAGTTTTTGAAAATATATTCGCCATACTTAATTCTGCGCTTGGAAAAGGGAACGATAACTATTCAGAAGTATTGGTGAAAGTTACACCCTGCGGTAATCAGTTCTCAAAAATTCAGAGCTGGAGACTAAATTTTCATATCCTGATGATATTAATATCATTGTAAGTCATCTCGTACTAGGATCATCTTCAGAAAGAGATATTGAAGAATCCGAGGAAAATGAGAATGATGGTAATAACACTACTTCTACCAGGGAAAAATACATTCTTCTCAAGCCTTGGAAGCAACAAATATTTTGCTTTTATAATTTAGAACAATGAGGTAATTTAGATTTCCAAGACGTTCTCAGCTTACGAACTATTAGAAGAAAGATAACAAAAAGAAACAAACTTTGATTTCTGATTAGTTATAACTTTGGATAGTAACAATCATGTGAGATATCGTACGGAAAAATTCCTACTTTTTTTTCTAGTTTTATGGTGCTCTTCTTATTTTATGTAAAGTTGTATTCTGCGTATAAATGTTTATATTAAAACAAGGAAAAGATATCCCATCATTGGTCGCGCTATGAGAATATCTCTCACGATAGGCTTTAAAAGCGCATTTTTAATTTAGAAATAATCTTCCGACTACCTTGTTTTTCTTTACATATAAATTATACTGCATTTCACCTAAAGAACGATTTTATCACTATTTCCATTACGTACACTGCTTATACAATAGGGCGGGGTTATGTGAGAGAAACACTTACATGTGACTGATGGCGTTGTTCAAAAAGACGCGAACAACGACAAGTTGTAAAAATTGGTGTGATACAATATACCCAGCAAAGAGAAGAAATTGCTGGCCAGCAGCAAGATAGGTGCTGGCAATGATGGAGGAGTGCTGGCTAATGGTCTACCCCTGCATGACCACTGCTGGACAGCTTCAGTCAACTTTGCTGTTGGAAATCACCAGATAAAATTCTGATGGGCCTCCGTTTTATCTCTTGCGCTGGCCCACCACATGGCACGAACTTTTGCATCATTACTGCTGGGAACCCTTACGCTAGGTGGCGTAATTCATCTAAGTTTAAAAAAAATTCACTAATTGTAATTTTTATTCAAATATTTTAATCTGAAGTGTAAAAATATTTAAACAAATACGTTTGAAGTTTAACAAATAATAATTTATTAGACTTTTAAATATTTTGTCAAGTCCATATTAAAATAAGAGTTATTTTTATCACCCCGCGGCATATTAATCAATTTGAACACAAATCTGAAATGAATATACTAACACAATTTAAGCTGTCAAGCTATTTGTTTAACTGTAAATAATATAGCACAACTGCAGCCAACAAAATAAATAAGTAAATGAATAAATAAATTCTTTATTTCAACGCACATTTTTTTCTTTTTAAATCTGGTTTTACTAAGTTACAAAGGATTTCGGTTTTCATAATTTACACAGTTGAGAATCAATCAACGTATATAATATATAGGATTTCTGTACTTTGAACTTTGAAGGGGGGGGGGGTGCTTTAAGACCTATAGCGGCATGGCTGTCGTCTCAAATGATTCATCAAACCAAAATAACACCCATGAAAGACATCATTAAAAACGATTAATACGATGCAAAAAAGCCATAGTTGAAATTCGAAAATCACCAGATGAAACAAACTTATCCGGAAAGAATGGAAAAGACCGAAAACAATCACTATTTAAAGTTGAAACATTCCAAGATAAAGCACGCTGTTGTCGATACTTTATACAAGAAAAAAGAATGTGCTCCAAAGAGTCAGGAACATGACATACGCTACAGTTACCATCATCCGCCAACCCAAAACGAGCTACCGTAGCCGGGGTGATCACCATCTTACACATAAGCCGGGAAATCAGAATATCCTCACGTCTATTCAGAGCCCATGTGTGGGACTGCGTGATGCTGGGTATATTGCCATGTGACTGTTGGTATTTGCTAGCAGAGAAACTCTGATCACACTGCTTCCTGATATTTGATTTGCCTGATCGGTATAGGTCTTCTGGTGAAACCCAGTCCAGCAATGCGTCAGCCTCGGTGACGCTACGGGCCAGACTGTCAGCTTTTTCATTGGGGGGGGGGGGGGGATCCCCCGGTGACCTGGTACCCAGTGGAAGTCAATGTTCGACGTGTGGTCAGCCATTCTCTGTATTTTATTGTGCAGCCAGATAATCACTTTGGGGGACCGCCAACCGATACACTGAAGCGCGGATAATACTGATAAACTGTCAGTAAGAATTATGATGGAAAAGGCCGCAGGAACCAACTCGTCAAAAGCCGCGCCCATCGCCAGAGCCTCAGCAGTGAAAATTGAATTCGTGTCATTAACCCTTATCTGAATTGGTTTTTAGAGGAACAGCCAGCAATTGAAGTAATACAAGAGGTCTGTGAGGCGTCAGTAGCAATAATTTCCCAGGGAATAGTAAATTCTTGAATGAAATCCGCAAAGAGAGGGAAAATTGCAGCAGCATCTAGGTCAGTTCTCTGGAACGGAAGATCTGATACATGATAATGCACACTGTTCGAATTAATGAGTATTGGGTATTAAAAGCTAAGCAGACACTCTGGCATGCAAGAAGAAACATCAAAAACCTCCAAAACACACGGGATGTTACTAGCAACAGCTTGCAGCTCATTTTCCCAGAGAGGGGACCAATTTCTTAGAGCCAAGTGTTTGATCCAAAATCCACAAGCGAGACCTTTGATCCTATCACACACCGGGACAACACCAGGATGTTTCCGTAGGATGAGATTCGGGGTCCACTTCGGGAGCCCCAAAGCCACCCTATTAGCACTAGTTTGCAAGACTTCGAGCTTGTTTAACACTGAGACGCTTGCCATATTAAGGACCACAGCCCCATATTCAATACAACTATATACTGAAGCAGACGCCAGCGTCAGCAAGTGCCTAGATCTCGCACCATAACTCTTGCAGGCCAGATATTTAAGCATGTTAATACGACAGAACACTTTCCTTCGCAAGTAATTAACATAGCTACTGAACCTTCCGTGATGAACCTCATGGAATCCTAGGAATTTGATATCTTCGCTCCATTCAATCAGGCCTCCATTGATGCTGAAGTCAAAATCATATTCTGCGCGTCTGCGGGAGAGGTTAATCGCGTGTCTTTTATCAGGCCGAATGGTCAACTTCCAGTAATTACACCACTGGGTGATGAGGCGCAAGGCTTCTTGTAGCTTTGCATGGCAGGTAGCTAGGGTAGAATTAATGCAGTAGAGAAAAATATCATCAGCATAAATCAGAAACTTGATTCCCAGCCCCTTCAGCACCTCAAAAAAATCATACAAGAAGATAGTAAAGAGGATCGGGCTTAATACTGCACCCTGCGGAACTCCTCGACCAGTAGTACGGGAAGACGACATGATACCCCTCCACAGCACCTTGATGCTCCGACTGGAAAGGAAACGATGAAGCCAGAGGAGGATCGGGCAGACAATTCCAATCTTAGCACACTTGAGTATTAGACCATCAATATACACCGAATCATAAGCAGCTTGGATGTCAAGCGAAATACCCAGGATAAACTTCTTCTCCAGTTTGGCCTGCTTGATGTCAAGGTGGAGGGCTGTGATTGCAGTTTGGCTGTCATGGAACGGTTGAAATCCAAGGTGTCTGGGGTCAAGGGTTTTATTCTCGAGAAGATGAATGGTGATTCTGTTGGCGATCATTCTTTCACAAATTTTGCACATGACCAAGGTAAGCGCAATAGGTCGGTAGGAAGCGGAGTCAGATTTAGGTTTACCTGGTTTAAGAATAGGAATAATCAGGGAAGAGGTCCACCCCGAAGGAATGTCGCCCGTGGACCAGATATTGTTGTAGATACTGATAAGGTACTCCAAGGAGTGATCCGAGAGTCCCTTAAAGAATGCAGCACTGATTTTATCTTCACCAGGGGCTGTTATTTTCATCCGACGAATGGCCTCCTTCAGATCCGTCAGATCCGATTGTGAAATTACGATTCAGCTTTTCGGGTTCGTCAGCCCCAAAGGTTAGGGGAATCGGATCATGACACATAGCCTCACTGAAGTGATCTGCAAAGAGTTCTGATTGAGTGCTTGCCTCTGAACTAAGGGTGCCAGCGTGCCTCAGGTAGAGATGGGAATCAGGAGACAAGGAACGCCGGTTCTTAAACTTGCGGAAAACTTTGTACAGGATACCCGGATCTTTTGCATCGCAGCACACAGAGTCCCAGTACCGTCATTTAGAATCCCGTATTGCCTGACGAAGTCTAGCAGAAGCCTGTTTGAATTTCACCCAGAACTCCGTAGATACCAGCTGGCGGGCCTTCTTAAGGTAATATCTCTTCCGCCTCAGCAAACCACTACATTTAGTTGACCACCAAACCGGGAGGCCTTTAGCAGGGTGCTTCCTTGAGAAACTATGCTGGTGCATGACACCGCAGACTAAATCAAGAAAAGAATTATAGTGTGCTATAGGAGAAAGCTCCAAAGAATCATTTACCACCTGGCAAATGCGAGGCCATTAAGAATAGAACCTGGCTGCAGGGGTGTCCTTATTTATATATTTATGTTAATTGGAAAATGGTCGCTTTCATATGTATCCTCTTCGACATGGAACTGTTGAGCCCCACCAACAAATCCGACGAGCAAAGAGACAGATCAATTAAGGAACACACTCCGCTTGCGGCAATATGGGTTGGATCAGAAGAATTCATTAGACAAAAGGAATTGTCACACAGCCACTCCACGAAGGCCTCGGCGTTCCGTGGCGACACCTGGGAACCCCAGAGCTGATGGTGAAGATTGAAGTCCCCCAGAATTTATGTCGGGCCATCCATATAACGACAAAGCTTAGCAAAATCAAGAACCACTAGACCTGAACCAGAATAGACATTAATGATATTCAAGTATACAGAGCCGAAAAGACAACGGACACCCATAAACTCATTCGCAGACCCCAAATCGCGGAGGTTAATGCTAACTGAAAACCACATGTTATTAACAGCAATAGCCAGCCCGCCGCCTGGGCAACCCAGCCTATCAGATCTATAGAAAAATTTTCCAGGAAGGGAGACCAACTTGTTCGGAAACAGGAAAATCTCTTGAAAAACTAGAATATCAGCACCTGAGAAGGGAGGGTGACTAAGCCAGGGGAGTTTATTCATCAAACTACGGCAGTTCCATTGAATTATACTAATGTTCATAAATAAAGCAGAAAACCAGTAATCCAAAAAACAAAAGCAAGAAAAAACACAGCAGATAAATTACCCAGGCAAAATACAGTTCGCAAATGCCAGCCCACAAAAACCACACACTTTTTTTTCTTTTTTTCCCCATAAATAAAGCAGAAAACCAGTAAACCAGAAAACAGAAGCATAAAGAAACACAACAGATAAACTACCCAGGTGAAATACAGTTCGCAGATGCCAGCCCACAAAACAAGAAGAAAAACAGTCCAACATTTGTGGCCAACAAAAAAGAGAAGGGGAAAACAATCAACTAAAAGCATAAATAAAACTTTTTTTTTTATCCTATGTCCTCCTTTCTGTTAGGACGTTTCCGCCCAGGCTGCAAGTCGCTGACCTCTGCCATAAATTTCATTATGACATTACTGAGTACATTAATCGAGTTCAGTACCTTTTGTGAGTATTTGGCAGTCATTTCCACCAACACACAAACCAGGTTGTTCGTCCTAGTTTCAATTATTCTTTGTATTTCCTCATAGTCCGATTTTTTTCATACTGGCTACCTTGGCATAAGATCCGGTGCTCGACCTCTGAGAGAATCTTCTCCGGGCCTCCACAAACGACAAAAAATTCTTACTTTTAAAATTCAAAAATTCAACTTCTTTCAAACGGGATGGGCACTGCAAATAATCTGCTCTGTGTTCGCCCCCACAATTTGAACATCTAACCGGCGATGCGCAAAGACCCGTATGCACTGTGCCACGTGTGACACAAATCTGGTCCGAATACACTTATAGGTTGTGTGGTTAAACTTGTGGCATTTGCTGCACTGGCGCAGCCTATCTATAAACTGACGTATGGAATGTATCGAGCTCCAGATTTTTATCTCTGCTAATAGATTCGTACCTAATGACGTAACCAAAACCGGTGACACCTTGTTCAGTGAGTCCTTCCGTATGAATCCTCTGAGTTCAAAAATCTTTACTGAGTTGACTTCCTCAATTTCCTGCCCTAACTCGGCCAGAGGAATGTCAACAGGAATGTTGAAAATTAAAAACTTGTTTGTTATGCATTCCCACACCACCCGAATTCTAATAGGCACCCCTAAAAACTCTGATCAGTTTACAATTTCAGATGCACAGTCTACTTTTTTTTGTACTGAATGAATATTATACACCCGTTTCTCGTATAACGGACGGTAACAATGTCCTCCACCTGAGTAATTTTCTTTTTGATATCTGCTTGCACCGCTCTTGGGTCACGTTGTGGTATAGCTTTAGAGTCAGTACTTTGTATGAAAATATTAAACGCCTTACCTCCATTTGTCACCGCCCACTGAAGAAGTAAATCCAACGAAACCGACGAACGAGCCACATTATTATTAATTTCGTCACTAACCAAATTATTTTCCACCACTTCCATCGACTCCAGAGTTGGCACCGGAGGTTGCTGAGATTAGTGATGGGCGATTCTCGAAAATTCGACAATCGAGAAAAATCGTCATCGTAAAAAATCACAAGGCGATACAGCCATCGATTAATTCCTAGAATCTACAATCGAGATGTTTTACAATCGATTATAACGAGAGAAGCTAAAAACAATTGTTGGAAAACTTAGCTATTATTCTGGCCGAAAATTTCATAGTAGTGATAGGGTTTGCTCGATGATTCTGCTATCGCAATTATTTTCTCCTGATTTAGGCTTAAGGGGTTACTTCAGTCAATTGAAAAGACCTGTTCGCTAATGCTAATCTTATGGAAGAAATTTATAAAGATATCTCATTTGAATTTCAGTATTTTAAAATGATTTTCTTTGCATTGGAATAAATTCCCCTTTCTTCTTTATGAAACTGCAATGTCCAAATCGCGTAACTATGGCGCATTTGATGAATCAAATAACCTTTCTACTTTTTAGATAACTTCAAAAAGTTTGATACAGTTTAAAGTTCCCCTAAATGTGGAATTTCTCCATTGATCGAAAACAAAAGTTTCTTTCGAAAAACGTAAGGATAGTAAGATAAAGATACCTGCCAAGAGGGAACCTGCCTAACACGGAAACTGTTTTCCAATACCTAGCGATTCCAACATGACTCTTTAAGTCTGTATCGAAATCCAAAGTAGCTACTTTATGACACATTTAAAAACTCATTTTTTATTTTAGACGCATTAGCTAGAATCGATTAGCATTTCCCTCTTTTTGATAAAGGAAAAAGGTTTGATACAAATTAAAGTTCCCTAAATGTCTAAAGTGTATCAAATGCTGTAGAATTTCTCCGTTTATCGAAAACAAGACAGCTTTATCGAAAAACGTAAGGATAACCAGACATATATAACTACTGAGAGGGAACCTGCCTAACACGGAAATTGTTTTCCGGTGCCTAGCGATTCCAACATGACTCTTCAAGTCTGTATCGAAATCCAAAGTAGCTAGTTTCTGACACATTTACTAGCTCATTTTTTATTTTAGGCGCATTATCTAGAATCGATTAGCATTTTCTTCTTTTCGATAAAGGCAGAAGGTTTGATAGAAGTGAAAGTTCCCTAAATGTCTAAAGTGTGTCTAATGCTGTGGAATTTCTCCGTTTATCGAAAACAAAGGAGTGTTATCGAAAAATAGAAAAGTAAACAGACAAATATATCCGCTAATAGGGAATTCTATAACTAAAATAAAACATCAATGGACTTCAATTTTGGTATTTTGGATAATTTTAATTTTCCAATCCTTACCAACGTGGTATTAGATGATGGGTCTGGAAAAGGTAGAAGAAACGACCCCCCCCCCCAAAAAAAAAAATGGGGCATTAGGCCCCAAATTGACAGTAGGGCAGACCAAGGATGAAAGTTAACTTCATGTAAGAGAGGACTAGGGAAAGTTGAGAATGATAAAAAAAAACTAAACCATTGAATAAGAAAAAAATTGAAGAAAGAGAAAAATGGTAAAAGAACAAGTGAAGCGTGTGATTAGAGCCAGACAAATGAAGAGGGGCCCGATGGGCCACATGCCCAAGTAGTCAGAATGGGTCAAGAACTTGGAGAATAGTATCTACAATGAAGAAAAACAATGAGACAAAACATTATGAAAAACAGATGAAAAATACCAATAGCCTGAGGCTAAAAGTAAAATGTTTCACTGGGCGGCGTCCCCTGGTGGTAATAAAAATAAAATTGATACGAGAAGATAGGGGAGAGTGAAAAGACTTTATTTTGTGAATTTTATAATTTTTGGACAAACAGTATACTAAAGGTTTGAAGAAACAAAACTTTAAAGCGCCCTCTTGAGGTGAAGAAGAGAGTTAAAATTAAGAAACATGTGTCCATATTTTTTATTCGATTTTAGACACAATTTGATGTTAGTCTTATAATTTTCCTATGAGTGCAAGATACCGTACCAGAGTACGAAAAAAACACCGCTAAGTATATTCCTTTAGAGAATTTTAACCCCAGGGGTCTAAAATTAACGGTGTATTGACAAAAGAAAGGTAGATTTAGAAAGGTTATGAGATTACCCTTATTTTAATATGTTGCATGAGTGGGGTAAAATAATTTTGAAAAATCCTCTTTCCTGAGACGACACTTAAAATCTTGAAAACACATAATTTGCAGTGCAGTTTTGTTTTAACAATAGCATTCTAATATTAAAAGATATGGGACAGCTTAGGAGGGCTAAAATAAGAGAAACATTGAAAATCAAAGACAAACTGGCGCCGCCAAATTCACTAGAAAACTTCTATATCAACAACTGATACCCGAACTGATAACTTAAACCACTATGCCTCCTAACCCATATCGGTTAATAACAAAAGCGAATGGAAAAGAACATGTAGGGAAGCTAGGGGATGTATGGGACAAGGGATGGATGGGACATTCTCAATATTTCAGGCAATAAACATTTATTTTAAATTGCTTCCTAACCCCATATACCTCTACCACAGTGTGCTTCAGAACTAAAAGTAGGACCACGTTGCTGTTTTCATTTTCCTTCAAAGTTGCATTTTCTGAAATCTCTACTTAAAAGTAAGTTTTTTTTACATTTGAAGATGTGAAATATCTCATACAATATAAAAAATTAAGCTATGTTGTAGTTATTTCTTTTAAGGTTCAATATCAATAATTAAAATGAATGAATAGTAACCATTGTGACAAAATAATTTTTGAGGTAAAATGGCTGAGAAGGGATATTATGCATCATGGGGATGATTGGGACATTTCAAATGGGGATGAATGGGACATTCTCACTCCTCCCTAGAGATGTTGAAAATTTTATTTATTAATTAAATAGTATTATATAGGATGATAAATAAATAATTTACGTCAATTAATAGTATTAAATAGTATTATATGAGTTGTTATTGTTTAAATTTTCTGAGTGTTACTTATTGTATTGTAATAATTATTAATGGATTATCAAAAAATTGGTACTAAAAATTAATCAAAATAGATAAAATTGATAAAAATAGTATATGTGTATTAATCAAATGGGGGAAATTATATTGAATTTTGAAATGTTGCACAAATAAATCCTCACCCCTAACATATTGAGTCAATCGGAAAGTCGGGTTCGTGTTGGGAAAATCAATTCGTACTGAAAAATTCAATCATTTAATTATTAGACATTGATTCCGATATCTAATGTCTAATAATTATCGGGCAGAATTTTCCGGTACGAATTGATTTTCCCAACACATGACTTTCCGATCGACACAATAATTTCCGTTCTGCATGTTTCTACGATACATTTAATTAATATTAATTAATAAGTTATGATTGAAAATTATTAGCTATGCTATATTTAAAAGACATTTTGTACTTTCATTTCAAATCTAAAATGCCTCATAAGTGGAAAAAAAGAACAGGTTGATAGCCGAAGTCCGCATTAAAAGTTAAAACTGCAATAAAAGAAGTTATCGAAAAAAAAACATATCGATTCGTGCTGTAAAATCATATATTACAAATATAATTTTCATATAAGGTTATAATGATAAATTTTAATTTGGTAAAATTGAATACAGGGAGGAAAATCTTTGTGTCCCATCCATCCCTATTAGTGTCCCATTCATCCCTGCTGTGGGGATGATTGGGACACGGAGGAACGTTTTTTTTTATTTCATAATATTTTTATGCATAAATCATAATCTAGAACAAATATTGTTCATATATGTTGGCAAATACCTAATGTATGAAATGTGATATATAATATTGATAGTAACTTAAATAAAAAAATATTTTTGTGAAAATGTCCCATTCATCCCCCACCTCCCCTACTCCTTTGGGAATTCATGACTTGCACCAGAAGCGCGGTAAGTTTGACTCTTCTGAAAGCTTCCTTTCTCTCGCCCCCTCTCTCGCACTTCGAGATATATTTTCTGCTGCTGCAAACTGCTCGTTTACCTCGAGGAGACATTCTGCTCGATGGCAAACCTCTCGCTTACTTCGAGATACCGCATCGATTGCAACTCATCGCTTCCCATTGCCTTTCTCGCTCTCGGTTTCTGTTTAACATTTCATATGACATTGTCGAGAATGAGAAATCAGTTTTCGTCCTTCCTCGAAATGTTACTCTTGATGATTGTCATTTCACGCTCGGCCAAGAAGGGCCGAGATGAGATATCGAGGGGCGAGCTGGACAGAGAAATAGGCATGACAATGAGCTGTGAAATGAAGCTTTAATTTTCAATGTTTTTCTTATTTTAGCCCTACCAAGCTGTCACATACCCGGAGCCCTCCGATTAATATTATTTATTAAATATAAAAATTTCAAAGAGGAAGGTGGGTCGGGTGAATTCCGAGGACGTGAGAGTGGGCGGGGCGCAATTTAAAAAAATTTACCGAACTCTTCCTGTGACATATCATCGAAAAGCCCTTTGACAACTCTTTCATATTATGAACCTTTCTTCCCCCGAAGGTGAAATTCGGGGGGTGGGGAGGGGGCGAACAAATTTTTAAAACCGTAGCCGATTTCTATAATAAATTTAAATATCATTTTAGATGTGGGTTTTTTGTGCAGTCTTCCGGTAAATATTATTTATCGAACATAAAAATTTTAAAGTGGGGGCTGCGTAAATTCCGGGGCGAAAGAGTGGGCCCAAGGGGGGGAGGGAGGGAGAGCAATTTTCAAACTGATTTTGGACCCGTCATGTGATATGTTATCGGAAAGCTCTCGAATGACTCTTTCATATTATGAGACCTTTCTTCATCGCCTCCCCAATTTGGCCCCCACTGCGGGGGGTAGTTTTTCCGTTATCATCATTTTAGATCGGATTTTTTATGTAGCCCTCCGATAAATATTATTTATAATATGAAATTTCAGGACACTTTTCTAAATTTAGCCAAGACCCCTCATGTGACATATCGTTGGAAAGGTTTGTGACTACTTATTGATGTTATGCACTTCCGGTGGCCGTCCCCCCCACTTTGCCCCCCGGGGGACATTTTTCCAAATATAGCCAAGACGCCTCATGTGAGATATCATTGGAAAGGTCAATGACTACTTACTGATGTTATGCACGACAGACCCCCCCACTTTGCCCCCCGGGGGACATTTTTCCAAATTTAGCAAAGACCCTTCATGTGAGATATCGTTGGAAAGGTCTTTGACTACTCATTGATGTCATGCACCTATGGTGTCCGCCCCCCCCACTTTGCCCCCCGGGTGGCACTTTTCCCAAATTTAGCCAAGACCCCTCATGTGAGATATCGTTGGAAAGGTCTGTGACTACTTATTGATGTTATGCACCTCCGGTGACAGTCCCCCATTTTGCCCCCCCGAAGGACACTTTTTCAAATTTAGCCAAGACCCCTCATGTGAGATATCGTTGGAAAGGTCTGTAATTACTTAATGATGTTATGCACCTACGGTGTTCGTCCCCCCCACTTTGCCCCCCGGGGAGGGGCACTTTTCAAAATTTAGCTAAGACTTCTCATGTGAGATATTGTTGGAAAGGTCTGTGACTACTTATTGATGTTATGCACCTCCGATGACGGTCCCCCCCACTTTGCCCCCCGGGGGACACTTTTTCAAATTTAGCCAAGACCCCTCATGTGAAATATCGTTGGAAAGGTCTGTGACTACTTATTGATGTTATGCTCCTCCTGTGGCAGTACCCTAAGTTTGCCCCCGCGGGGGACACTTTTTCAAATTTAGCCAAGACCCCTCATGTGAGATATCGTTGGAAAGGTCTGTGACTACTTATTGATGTTCTGCACTTTCGGTGACCGCTCCCCACTTTTCCCCCACGGGGGACACTTTTCTAAATTTAGCCGAGACCCCTCATGTGACATATTGTTGGAAAGGCCTATGACCACTTACTCATGTTGTCCACCTACCGCACCCCTCCCCCTCTTTGCCCCCACGGGAAGGGCATTTTTATAAATTCAGATCCAGACCACTCATGTGACATATGGTTCGAAAGGCCTAAAGACCTGTGACGACTTACTCATATTATGCAGCTACTGTGCCCCTCCGCTCACTTTGACCCCTCCCCCAAGAGATCTGGTCCGAGGTTCGTTCGTTTCGAGATTATATTTTTTTACAAGATTTTGTAGTGCGTGCACACCACGCCTGCTATACGGTGTCGTATATAGCGGGTAACCTGTTCGTGATTTCATATTACAAGATTACGTATATCTTAGGGGCCCCGATTTAAGGAGGGGCCCACTATCGGGCGAAGTCACATAGTCTTTATTAACGCCGACTCATTCCAGTTCACCCGCAGACGATTCTTGATAAATGTATGACGTTTTTAATATATAATATAGGATGTATAAAAGCAATTGGTAAACTGGAGTCATCGAGAAAAAATTTACACAATCGAAAAATATCGAGATGTCCATACAATCGAGAAAATCGAGAAAAACATCTCGTTATCGCCCGTCACTAGCTGAGATACTTTATCATCCACTATATTAATCACCGAACTCGCCATGCAGCCCTCCGCAGCTTGACCTGCCATAATTACAACACACAGAATCCAATAATCCGCACACAGTAGCACAAACGAATCAAAAAGGTTTACTATAAAAATAACACCGATACAAGAAACACTTGAAGAAACACAGCACTAAAATATCACCACACAACACACCGTGCCGCTACCCGGTAAACGCCTCCCACGTGCTTCGCGAAGAGCTCACCACCGCGCACCAACCCAAGACTTTAGAATCACCGATTTCTATACAATACAATAATTTCTATACAAATTTAATGATAGGGAACGCAAATCACAAAAGAAACAACCTTGAAATAGTGTACAAAGAAATTGGAAATAACGAAGAGGTCGTAGAATACGCTGAAAACACTTGTTCATGTCCAATCACGAAAACCAAACAGCATCGAGCGTGGTTAATACTTGGGATGGTGACCACATGGAAACAGCTGCAAATTCAAATATTTCTATAGACACTTCTATAGATGCTGGTGAAACTAGCTCATAGAAAAACGGGCCATTTTTCTATAAGTTTTTTTTATAGAATTCTATAAGAAATTTTTGTAAAGGAAAGTGCTGGGCCAGCAAAGGAAAAGCAGTAGGATAGGTGCTAGCACTGCAGGAAAAGTGCCGGAATGAAGTAATGGGATGGCATGCCAATGCTGGCCTGCTGTTGGCCATCACTGATGGGCCAACTGCATTACGCACGGACACTTTTGTACTGGTTTAAGTAATGGCACCATTGCACTTTACCGCTGATGGCAGTGCTGGCTTCAATCTTTTTTCCAGCTGATGGCCCACTATTTCTTTCTTTGCTGGGTAAGGTTTAAATGTCGTAAAATACCATTGAAATTGTAAGGCACAGCGTGTTTTGAAATGTAAGTGATATTGTCAAGAATAATTTAACCCTTTCGCCCCGAAATATAAATGCAGGACTACCACAGATGACTATTTTTATATTCCATCCGCACCACTATTTTCAAAAGGTTAAGTTTGTGGTAGATTTTTCTTGCACATGTCGTCAAAAAATATGTTAAGTTTTATTTATAAAAAGTGGTACTAATCGGATGTGCTAATCCCAAAACTTTCTTCTATTTCATACATGTTATAACTTCAAAATACGTTAGTACAGTACCATAATTAAATGGCAATATATGCCCATCATGAGAAATCCAAAGATATGAAATTCCGTGCATTAGTTCTTGAGATATAATTATCGCTAAAATCATGTAAATCCTGCAAAATGCAGCATCGCAGCGCCACCCGCTGGGTGATTTACACCAAAACCTCATCAGCAACAACTTATGGCAACGTCTAACTGAATCTGCAGTTTCATGAAAATCCGTGCATTAGTTTTTGAGATGGAGCTATTGCAAACATCGTGAAAATACAGCATAGCAGCGCCACCTATTGGGCAATTAACACCAAAAACTAATCAGCAACAACTTGTGTCAACGTTTAACTGAATCTGAAGTTAGATGAAAATTCGTGCATTAGTTCTTGAGATGAAGATACTGAGGGAATCATGAAAAATGCAGCATAGCAGCGCCAGTTGTTATGTATCAAGGACTAGCTGTATGTACGGTTTTATTAAATTCCGTGTATTAGTTCTTGAGATGAGCGCCCACAAAATTTGTCTCATGCAAACAGACAGACAGACTCGGAGACAGCTATTTTGTAAAAACATATTTTTCGGGATCTCTGACCCCTAAAACGTGTAAATCTGTCAAAAACCGGAAGGTGAAAATTTTCATGAATCCAATACTTTCTTCTTGTAAAGACAGAATTAAAAAAGAAAAGTGCCCATTTAAACTGATGGCATTGAGCTCACAAGCTTTCCACACTAATTGTATATTATACTCTTATTTCAAAGAATAATGCTCCTCGAAAAATAAATTAAGGGGTTATTTCCCCCCCCCCCGTTTCTCCTCTTTATACTTAACCAATGAGCCTTCAAATGTCATCAGGGAAGAGCCTTATCGAAATAAACCTGTATAACAAATTTGAAGCAAATCGGATAGAAAAAACCGTTTATTTAAATTAAGGCGGTATTGGCCCCCCGCTCTCCCCTTGATATTTAACCAATGAACTTCCAAATCTAATCAGGGAAGCGCCTTATCATAATAAACCGGCATAACAAAATTTGAAAGAAATCTGTTAATTCTGCATGAAAACCCCATTTATCTAAGTTAAAGGGGGGATTAGTCCCCCGTTCCCCCTTTATACTTAACCAATGAACCCCCAAAACTAATCAGTGAAGCTTCTTATCAGAATGAATCTAGAAAAAAAAATTGAAGCAAATCGGTTATTTCTATCAAAAGTTATCGCGTTACGTATTATACGTACGTACAGTCGTGGGAAAAAAAAGTCCTTCCGGCCAGTGCCGGGAGGAAGAGGTAGCTTTCATATTCCTTATTTTAAAAAAGCCAACTTATATTATTCAAACACACGAAGCTAAATTTAGTGGAAACCGAATATAGGAGATTCAATACTAATTTTTATCAATACTAAATCATTATGAATGAGAATTTCGCGAAATTAGTCAGCTTTATTCAAGCTGCTTTTATTTAAAGTAACTTATATTTGGCTGCCAAATTTGGCGATTTCTTAAAGTGCCTGCCATTTTAAGACAACATGGTGGATGAGGCTAACCAGTGAACTTGGTCGAGACCTTAGTAATTGCTGTGCACTTGCTCACTGTCATCGGAATAGATTGATATATACGAGTGCTTTCGCAGGCAAAAAATCAGATTTTTCAAAATGTCACACACATCAGATATTGAAATTGATATATCTGAGCCATTTTTTAAGATAAAGACAAACAAAAAATGCTCCTGAATCCTGGTCAAATACTTAAGAAAGAAACCTTTTTCAATTTCTAATTTTTTTGCACCTCAATTTAAATATAATTTTTTATAATTTAATGGCCGCCATTTTGAAACAAGATGGCTGATGAAGCTGGCCAGCGAACTTGGTCGAGATATTGATGTATACTATCCACATTCCTTCTTACATCGAAGTAGGCGAATACGTGTGTTATCGCGTGACAAATACAAGATCGTTTCAAAATGTTACCCATGCTAGAAATTCAAAGTGCTATAATTCAACCATTTTTTAAGATATAAACAAAAGAACAAATTTTCAGAAACAAAAACTGCTCCGGAATCTTTGTATCAAAGCCAAACACATAAAAAAAAACTTTTTCATTTTCCAATTTTTTAATACCTCATTTTAAATTTTAAATTAAAAATTTTTTTTTAATGGCAAACCTTTTGAAACAAGATGGCGAATGAAACTGGCCAACGAACTAGGTCGAGACATTGGTATGCACTATGTACAGACCAAGTTACATCCAAATCGGTTCATAAATACGCCTGTTATCGCGTGACAAAAATCAGGTCGTTTTAAAATGTCAGCCACAATAGAAATTCAAAACGCTATAACTCAGCCATTTTTTTAGATATAGACGAAACAAAAACTGTTCCGGAATCTTTGTATTAAGGTCAAACACATACGAAAAAATCTCTTTCATTTTCCAAATTTTTGGTATCTCATTTTAAATTTTATTTTTTTTTAAATCTTTTAAATGACCGCTCTTTTGAAACAAGATGGCGGATGAAGCTGGACAACGAACTCTGTCGAGAGATTTGTATGTACTATGTACACACCAAAGTACAGCCAAATCGGTTCATAAATACGCCCGTTATCACGTGACAAAAATCAGGACGTTTCAAAATGTCAGCCACGCTAGAAATTCAAAATGCTATAACTCAGCCATTTTTTAAGATATAGACGAAACAAAAACTGCTCCCGAATCTTTTTATCAAGGTCAAACACATAAGAAAAAAATGTTTTTTCAATTTTTTGGTACCACATTTCAAATTTAAATTTTTCTTAAAAATTTAAATGGCCGCCATTTTTAAACAAGATGGCGGATGAAGCTGGCCAACGAACTCGGTCGAGACATTGGTATGTACTATGTATAGACGAAGTTACATCCAAATCGGTTCATAAATACGCCTTTTATCACGTGACAAAATTCAGGACGTTTCAAAATGTCAGCCACGCTAGAAATGCAAAAGTCCTTCCGGCTAGTGCCAGGAGGAAGAGGTAGCTTTCATATCCCTTATTTTTTAAAAGCCAGCTTATATTATTCAAACACACGGAGCTCAAACTAGTGGAACCCGATTATAGAAGATTAAATACTACTTTTTGTCAATATTGAATATGAATGAGAATTTCGCCAAATTAGTCAGCGTTATAAAGCTGGTTTTATTAAAGTGATTTATATTTTGTCGCCAAATTCGGTGATATCCCGAATTATATTAATAATTATATTAACCCGAATTATCGGTGATAGCCCGCCATTTTAAAACAACATAATGGGTGCAACAAAGCTCACCAATGAACTTGGTCGAGACCTTAGTAATTCCTGTATACATGCTTACTCATATCTAAATCGGTTGATATATACGAGTGCTGTTGCAGGCAAAAAATCAGATTTTTCAAAATGTCATACACATTCGGAATTCAAACTGCTATATCTCCGGCCTTTTTTTTAGATAAAGACAAAACAAAAAATGATCCGTAATCTTTGTAACAAGCTGAAACACATAAGAAAAAAATCTTGTTCAATTTCTAATTCTTTGTACCTCATTTTAAATTAAATTTATTTTTTAATTTTTAAATGGCCGCCATTTTGAAACAAGATGGCGAATGAAGTTAGCAAACGAACTTGGCCGAGAGATTGCTATGTACTATGCACAAGCCTTGTCACATTCTAATCGGTTCGTAAATACGCGTGTTGTCGCGTGCCAAAAATCAGATCGTTTCAAAATGTCAGCCATGCTAGAAATTCAAAGTGCTATAACTCAGCCATTTTTTAAGATATAGACGAAACGAAAAATGCTCCAGAATCTTTGTATCAAGGTGAAATACATAAGAAAAAAATATTTTTCAATTTCTAATTTTTTTGTACCTCATTTTAAATTAAAATAGAAAACAAATTAATGCCCGCCATTTTGAAACAAGATGGCAGATGATGTTGGCCAACGTTCTCGGTCGAGACATTGGTATGTACTATGTACACACCAAGTTATATCTAAATCCGTTCATAAATACGCGTGTTATCGCGTGACAAAAATCAGATCGTTTCAAAATGTCAGCCACACTATAATTTCAAAGTGCTATAACTCAACCGTTTTTTAAGATATAGACGAAACAAAAAATGCTCCGGAATCTTCGTATCAAGCTCAAACACATAAGGAAAAAATCTTTTTCAATTTCTAATTATTTTGTACCTCACTTTTAATTTTTTTTTTAATTTTTAAATGGCCGCCATTTTGAAACAAAATGGCGGATGAGGCTGGCCAACGAACTCGGTCGAGACATTGCTATGTACTATGCACATGCCTTGTCACATCCAAATCGGTTCATAAATACGTGTATTATCGCGTGACAAAAATCAGATCGTTTCAAAATATCAGCCATGCTAGAAATTCAAAGTGCTATAACTCAGTCATTTTTTAAGACATAGACGAAACAAAAAATGCTCCAGAATCTTTGTATCAAGCCCAAACACATGAAAAAAATCTTTTTCAATGTCTATTTTTTAGGTGGCTTTCTTTACAAAAAGCTACCTATTTCAGCCGTTCGGAGGAAAGCGATTTCAAAAACTTTTGGTATATTTTCATCGATCATGACCCCCAGACCCCGAAACCACCCTCCGTTCAAAATTTATATATATATATATATATCTGACCTATGTCACACTGTAACTCTCGTATTTATGAACCGATTTCGATATAATTCGGTATGTACATAGTACATACCAATATCTCGACCGAGTTCGTTGGCCAGCTTCATCCGCCATTTTGTTTCAAAATGGCGGCCATTTAAATTTTTTTTTAATTTAAAAATTTGAAATGTGGTAGCAAAAAATTTAAAATGGAAAAATATTTTTTCTTATGTATTTGACCTTTATACAAAGACTCCGTAGCAGTTTTTGTTTCGTCTATATCTTAAAAAATGGCTGAGTTATAGCATTTTGAATTTCTAGCGAAGCTGACATTTTGAAACGTCCTGAAATTTGTCACGCGATAAAAGGCGTATTTATGAACCGATTTGGATGTAACTTCGTTTATGCATAGTACAGACCAATGTCTCGACCGAGTTCGTTGGCCAGCTTCATCCGCCATCTTGTTTAAAAATGGGGGCCATTTAAAATTTTAAGAAAAATTTAAATTTGAAATGTGGTGCCAAAAAATTGAAAAAATATTTTTTTCTTGTGTGTTTGACCTTGATAAAAAGATTCGGGAGCAGTTTTTGTTTCGCCTGTACCTTAAAAATTGGCTGAGTTACAGCATTTTGAATTTCTAGCGTGGCTGACATTTTGAAACGTCCTGATTTTTGCCACGTGATAACAGACGTATTTATGAACCGATTTGGATGTACCTTGGTGTGTACATAGTACATACAAATATCTCAACCGAGTTCGTTGGCCAGCTTCATCTGCCATCTTGTTTCAAAATGGCGGCATTTAAAAAAATTTTTAAAAATTTAAATTTAAAATGAGATACCAAAAAATTGGAAAATGAAAAAGATTTTTTTCGTATGTGTTTGACCTTAATACAAAAATTCCGGAACAGGTTTTGTTTCGTCTATATCTAAAAAAATGGCTGAGTTATAACATTTTGAATTTCTATTGTGGCTGACATTTTAAAACGACCTGATTTTTGTCACGCGATAACAGGCGTATTTATGAACCGATTTGAATGTAACTTGGTCTGTACATAGTACATACCAATGTCTCGACCGAGTTCGTTGGCCAGTTTCATTCGCCATCGTGTTTCAAAAGGGTTGCCATTTTTTTAAAAAATGTAATTTAAAATTTAAAATGAGGTATTAAAAAATTGGAAAATGAAAAAGATTTTTTTTATGTGTTTGGCCTTGATACAAAGATTCTGGAGCAGTTTTTGTTTCTGAAAATTTGTTCTTTTGTTTATATCTTAAAAAGTGGTTGAATTATAGCACTTTGAATTTCTATCATGGCTAACACTTTGAAACGATCTTGTATTTGTCACGCGATACCACACGTATTCGCCTATTTCGATGGAAGAAGACATGTGGATAGTATGCATCAATACATCGACCAAGTTCGCTGTCCAGCTTCATCAGCCATCTTGTTTCAAAATGGCGGCCATTAAATTAAAAAAAAAATTATATTTAAAGTGAGGTGCAAAAAAATTAGAAATTGCAAAAGGTTTCTTTCTTAAGTATTTGACCTTGATATAAGGATTCAGGAGCATTTTTTGTTTGTCTTTATCTTAAAAAATGGCTCAGATATAGCAGTTTCAATTTCTAACGTGGGTGACATTTTGAAAAATCTGATATTTTGCCTGCGACAGCACTCGTATATATCAACCGATTCCGATGTGAGTGAGCATGTGCACAGCAATTACTAAGGTCTCGACCAAGTTCACTGGTTAGCCTCATCCACCATGTTGTCTTAAAATGGCAGGCACTTTAAGAAATCGCCGAATTTGGCAGCTAAATATAAGTTACTTTAAATAAAAGCAGCTTGGATAAAGCTGACTAATTTCGCGAAATTCTCATTCATAATGATTTAGTATTGATAAAAATTTGTATTGAATCTCCTACATTCGGTTTCCACTTAATTGAGTTTCGTGTGTTTGAATAATATAAGTTGGCTTTTTTAAAATAAGGAATATGAAAGCTACCTCTTCCTCCCGGCACTGGCCGGAAGGACTTTTTTTTGTGCCTTATTTTAAATTTTAAATTTTTAAATTTTTTTTTAATGGCCGCCATTTTGAAACAAGATGACGGATGAAGCTGGCCAACGAACTCGGTCGAGACATTGGTATGTACTATGTGCACACGAAATTTCATCCAAATCGGTTCATAAATACGAGAGTTACAGTATGACAAAGATCAAAATTTTGCGGAATCGTTTTCCTCCGCGAACGGCTGCAATAGTGTAATGAAATAATACGCAATAAACAATACGTAATAAACGCAATAGTGCTTTTTGTAATGAAAGCTCCCTAAAATGCTATAACTCAGCCATTTTTTTAAGATATAGACGAAACAAAAACTGCTCTGGAATCTTTGTATAAAAGTCAAATGTATAAGGAAAAAATATTTTTACATTTTCAATTTTTTTGGTGCCACATTTCAAATTTTAAATTTTTTTAAAAATTTTAAATGGCCGCCATTTTGAAACAAAATGGCGGATGAAGCTGGCCAACAAACTCGGTCGAGACATTGGTATGTACTATGTACACACCGAATTACATCCAAATCGGTTCATAAATACGAGAGTTACAGTGTGACAAAGTTCAGATATATATGTCAATTTTGAACGGAGGGTGGTTTCGGGGCCTGGGGGTCATGATCGATGAAAATATACCAAAATTTTTTGAAATCGCTTTCCTCCGAACGGCTGCAATAGGTAGCTTTTTGTAATGAAAGCTACCTAAAAGTAAACACCCCCTACTAACTCCTCAACAAATTATCGTAAAAGAAAGTTACTGGCACCGAACGATTGGAAATAAAGTCTACTTTTAAAAGATGTATATAAAATTTGCTTAGGGAACCATCTACTTATTAAAACAAACCATAACTTTGTTTTTTTAATAGCAGTACACAATTCTGACAGCATAAATGAAGTCTATACCCTTCAATTAGCCTAAAAACAAATTTTTATGTAATTCGTACCATAAGTTTCCTAGAAATTAATTATTCTAAAACGAGCATATTTTAAGGGCTATATCCAAATTGAAGTTCCATACTCGATTGTTAACTGAAAGAGCCCCCTTCTTGATCAAGGCACCTTAAGCACCACTCAAGCAGTCAATGAAGCCAGCTAGATAACAGGACAGCAGAAGAAATTTCAAAATATCTAGTCACTTCTATCACAGACGGCCCCTTAAAACATCCTTTTGCCGTTTTTTAAACATAATTTGAAAACTAATTGGAAGAAAAATGTGAAATTTTGGATTTCCATAAAGCAGGACTTAATAAAACTAAATCCATCAAAAAAACTGTAGGTTGCAATTCATAATTTTTTCGAATATTAATTTCATAATTCATATCATAAAATTATAAAAATTGCAAATTCAACGTATTTATGTTTCGGTATATTAGTATTATTGCTACACAAAAAATTAACACATTAGGAGCATAATATCGGGAGATATAAATAAAAATATGAAAATGTAATTTAACATTAGAAGCACTAAGTTTTGAATGTTTATAATTCAAAAACTTATCATTCAAATGACTTGAAATTTCGTGTCTAGTCATAGTTTTAACAGGAGATTTCAAATATCTGGTTAAAATTGGGTATTGCCATTGAAAAAATGAATTTTGGATTCGTTTTAATGTGTAGATGCCCCCCTAAGCAAATTTTATATACATCATTTAAAAGTAGACTTTATTTCCAATCGTTCGGTACCAGTAATTTTTGTCTACGATAATTTGTTGAGGAGTTAGTAGGGGGTGTTTACTTTTTTTTTTCCACGAGTGTACATACATACATATAGAACCTAATGTGCCCGCCGGTAAAAAGTAAAAATAGCCCCCAGTTGCAAAATATTGCTGGTACATATGGTGTTAAAGCGGTTTTATTTTCGACGTGTTAACAAATTGAAATTTGTATAAAGAAGAAGAGGCAACATCTCTATTTTTTTTTTTTTTTTAACATAAGGTGTTTCATTTCAAAAGAAAAAAAAAAATAGAAACTTGAAGAACTGTTAAAATCCTTTAAAGGTTCTACATAACTGTGAATAAAACGACAAACACTAATTTTAACCCTTTGCACTCCGCGTTATTTTGACTGTGGGCTCCCAGCAACTCCGCGTCATTATACAAAATTTTTATTCGGTCGGCACCACTTTTTAAAAAGAAGTTTCCTTCAAGTACACAATTTCAAAAATGCTTTGATTAAATAAGGCAAATTTTATTTTCCTTTTCTACTGTTGCCAAAAACGAATTTTTCAAGAAAAGATGATGTCGCCGCAGCGGCGACAACGGAGTTTTTCACTTGCTGTACCATGTCGCCGCAGCGGCGACAACGGAGTGCAAAGTGTTAATCATAAAATGAGTGAAAAAAGATATTCCTCGTAGAACTTACATAGGATACGTGGCCACACAGGTGTCAATACTGAATTTTTGTATTAAAGGTGATTAGCAAGAGAAAAATGAAAAAAAAAATAGTGCTGTAACAACAAACCAAGCGTATATTATTTAAATAATTCCAATTAGAACTGATTTTTAAATATACAGGGTGCGTCATAAGTTCGTGCAAACTTAAAAAATTCATAATAAAAGAATTAATGCTCGGAAAAAATTTCGGTTTGAGCGAATATGATCAAAGAGACATTGGATTTTTGTTTCCATCTATAAAAAAAATTATTCCAAATGTAACCGAAAGAGGGTGCCACTGAATTCACCAAGTCACAGCATTCTCCTCGTGTGACTGTTTGGTGTGGTTTCACCACGTCTTTCATTCTAGGTCTAGGCCCTTTCTTTTTTAAAGAGCCTTGTCTTGAATCCGGCTGGAAAACCTGTACAGTACAGTCACTGCAGAACGGTATGTTACGCTTTTGCGTGACAATGTTGTGTCTGCATTGCTGGAAAAACATGCGTTATATATCTTCACTTTCGTGCAGGATGGTATCGCGCCCCACTTTGCACTTGAATTCAAGACGTTCTTGTTGGACACTTTCACTGAAGACCAAGTGATAAGTCGAGGTTGTAAGCTTCAGTGGCCCTCACGATCTCCAGACTTGATCCCGGCAGTTTTTTGGTTGTGGGGATACTTAAAGTCTAGCGCGTACCGGGGCTCCCCAGCCACTTTGGAGGGACTAAAAGATGCCATTCGACGGACCGTAGGTAGCATCGATGCCGACATGCTACACTCAGCTGTAATAGGCGTCGCCTCACTTGCCTAATACCTGGTGGTGGTGGTCGTGTGGAACATCTTTTACTTTAAATAAATGCACAGTGTCATGTTATTGTAATTTGTTTCATTGTCTGTTTGTGTTTGCGTGATTTCCATAAAACGTCCTCAGTATGACGCGTGAGCGCCTTCTTTCGGTTACTTTTGGAATCTTTTTTTACATGAAAAAAAATCAAATGCCCTCTGATCATATTCGCGGAAACCAAAATTTTTACAGAGCATTACTTCTTTTATTTTGAATTTTTTAAGTTTGCACGAACTGGTGACACACCCTGTATTATTTAATCGCAAATGAAGAAAAGATCTAAAATCTTTATTTGAAGGATCTCCGAAGGAAGTTTTAATTACAGATTCATATGAATAATTGTTTTTTATGGAATAAATAATCAAATATAATGAAATTTGAAAGATATATAAATTCCAACCAAGTATGTTATCAAAACGGTATTTTATGCTCTATACTATAGTAAAATATAAAATTCTGACTTTTTTTATCGTCTAAAACTTCAAAAAAAGCAAAGCTATCAAATGCAAAACATATCAGTTCACTAGTGAAATAGTAAAGAAAATTATAAGTAATTATGTTAAAAATCTCTTCAATAACATTTATTTAATGTCTCCGTTGTGGTTACCATGGATTTGTTATACAGCTGAAGGAGGTGGGAAATGGGGGGGGGGGGGGATCCTAAGCTATTTAATCACCAAACTATCTCAGAAAAAGGGAAAAAATGGTATGTTTGATTGCGCCTTATGCCGTCTTAAATATGTAAAATGTAATAAGTACGGAGGGGGAGGCTTCTCCATGCTGAAATAAGAACTAATTTTACATGTTCAATGCTGACTAGTAATTTTAATGCCAGAAAATAAATCTAAACCGTCAAAGTAGCCTATGCATAAGTTTGAACGATATTTCTACAAATAATTCAGGGTTGCCAGTTTGGCCTTTTTTTTAATTCCGAAATTTCGCATTCATGCTAGAAATTCCCAAAATTATTCTTTTCCTTATATAATGACAGACATTTCGTGATTGCATAAAATAAAAATCATTCTTTCAGAATTTCCAGTATGAATTCGAAATTTTTCAATGAAAAAAAAGACCAAACTGGCTATCCTGAAATAATCCCGAAGATATTCAGTGTTTAAATTTACCTAATTATAATTGCTTTCTCAAAAGTAAAACCCGTTACTGCAAGACTCAGATTTAATACAATTTTTATTGACACTGCGGGATCCAACCCGGACCTCTCGGGTAACAGAATATGTGTGAAAACCAATTTTTTTTAATTGAAAACTTTAATAAATTTTTTTAATAATATACATATAGAGTAGGTGGGGGTAAAGACACGCACTTTCTATAAATATTGATTTTGAATCATCTGAGATGGGCTTTTTAGCAGGTTCTGCACTAGATGAGGAAGATGCAATGTGCCTGTTTTGAAATGGAAAATAGTCAAAGGATAGAAGAGGACAGGAGTGGATTAAATGCCTAATGTGCGCGATGTGGTCCCATGTGAACTGTAGTGGGGCAGAAACAACAGACTACATTTGTGATTTTTGTAAAAATTAAGACAATTTTTCAAAGAGTATGATGATTTGTCGATGATGTACTACTGTTTATTCATTAAATAATCTTCTTTTTTCTTGTAAATCATGATTTTTCTTGCAATTTTAATATTCTTTATAACCCATTTCCATTTTACCCGAAAAGAGTAACTCATTTTTAATTCTATATATTGATCTGTATTTTTTTTTCTTCCACTTTAAATGCATTAAAAATGTGTTAAAAAATAGTCAAAGTTTGTACTTTACTAACTTTTAATATATCTCAATTTTTTTTATGATGATTTACAAATCAAAATGTAAATGGTGTTCCATAATACCCGAACTTCCTCTATAGAGCAATAATAAAATGTATTAACAAATCTTTTTGCAAAAGTTGTTTTGGAAAAAAACTGTAAAACTTTTTTTTTTTTTTTTTTTTTTTTAATATTAGCTTTGAGCAAGTAAAAAATGAATGTTATTCAATTATAACAAAGTAGGTAACCATAAAAAAGAATGATAGCATGATTACTCAATGTTCAAATTTGTCAAGTTATCTTTGAAACTTCTGCTATTTTGGATCAGTTTAGATAAACGAAGTTGAACCTCATAACATGTGTAAGAAGGTATCGTCAGTCGTTTCACAGAATCTGAAACTATTGGGTACTAACTTATAAAACTTGTTCACGGTAACCATTATCGTAAAACGAAATAATTTTGACTATGCAGAGCCGAAAGCAGTCAGCAGAGTTGCCTTGTACTTTGACAACAGCCAAACTGCCCGCTTCAGGCAGTTGAAGATTATTGTGTCCCGCACATCAGAAAACGTTTAAAATAAAAGCGTTCATTCAACAAAAACATTGATTTTAAAAAATGGGTAGGTGTTCCTACGTGTCTACCTATGTTCCATATTAAAAAACGAAAAAAAATTACAAGAAAACTTATCTTGAAAAGAAAAATTGCAGTTAAGTATATTATGGCAGTTAGGTATCTATGTACTTCATGCAATGCTAATTTAGAAAAATATAACGCTTCCCACGACGTAATTTGGAAAGCTTTTGAAAAACCGCGCATCTTGAACTTTTGTGGGTCTTTGCCTCAAGAAACTTTTGTTTTAACCCTTCCAATGTGCGAGACATCAATAACCCTCAACTACCTAAAGCGGATAGTTTTGCTGTTGTCAAAGTACAAGGCAACTCTACTGACTGCTTTAGGCGCTACATAGTCAAAATTATTTCCTTTTACGATAATGGTTACCATGAATAATTTTTGTGCGAGGTTTTATCCTATTCTTAACCGGCCAACTGTAAATTTAAACAAATGCAGTCGAGGTAAACTGCATGGCATTTAGATTCTAAAGAGTTTCCTTTCTCCACTGAATTTTTGAATTCGTAAATATTTGCAGTAATATCAGCTCAACAATGACGTGAATTTTTAAAAATATTACATTAAAAATGAAGAATTGAAGCTTACCTCATTTCCTCAGCATGGAGTGCTACTTTCGTTACTAATTATTAACACACAACTGATACGATTGAGACCTAATTGCCGTCTACCAGTTAAGATTGAAAAAAAAACGTTTCATTCATATTAAATTAACCTGTGTGCGTCTTTGGCCCCGTGCAGGTCTTTACCCCTACCTACCCTATATATATATATATATATATGGATTACACTCTAACAACATCAAAAAGCATTTTCATATGAAAAATATCAATAATGTATTTAAATAAAATTTTTAAATTTATTCAAAGCGATACGCTCGTATTAGTCGCAATGCCAGGAGTTAATATCTAAAGAAATCACCAAAGTTTTCGCTATTTACATTTGCCTTTTTGATTCAGATATTTTCAATGGTTTAAGCCCATAGTTCGATTACATCTCTGTTAAATGTGTGTTATAGTTGTATTTATAACATTAATATTTCAAGTAAAAAATAAATTTTTAATTGTCCAAAAATCTTCGAAAAGCTTTTGTATCTAGATGTAAATTTCATAATCTGCCTGTATAATTCTATTTTGTATTTTTAAATCATGAATAATTTGTAATACGAAAACTCTTTAGTACTCTCTTAAAGATAATGTAAAATTGAACCACGCTGTCCTGGAGATTTCTAAATCTTCTAGCGGCAACAAAATAAAGTAACTATTTCCTTCTGCTTTCATAATTATAACTGTAAAAATATCTTATGTATAGGTGTCAAAAGTTCGATGTCCAGTCCCAGAGAACTCGTTTTCAGCTGATGAAAATACAGCGTGTAGGTTTTAGGAAGTAATTTATTTTTATGCTAGAAGTTAAAAAGGCTTTTGGTGAAAAGGGAAAATGTTTACTTATGTCATCCATGAAGTGTCGTAACAAAAAAATCTGGCTCAAACATTTATCAGTTTCTGCTTTAATCTGCAAATCCAAAAGTAATCTGTTTTTTTTTTCTTTCTTCCTTTTTTGGAGGAAAGGGGTAAGTAATATACACAAATCTCGCAAGTAATCATGAAAAACTCCACACGTGTAATTTTCGAATCTAGAACATACATATTTGATGAAGATTTGAGCGTGATATTTGAATCATATATATATTTTTCACTCCACCCAAAAGTATTTCTTAATCCAGGTAGACACTAATTCAGCATTTGTTTCGCTTAAGTGTGTTATTAATTCTTAATATCATGCATGTGAACCGTTTGAGACTATATAAATTTTAACATTATTTTACCTTTGATCAACGATCCAGTTTGTCTAGATAGCTGGGGGAAATGCGCAACTGAAGATTAAAACTCGGTGGTTTTTTCATTTAAAACGTACTAACGCATGCGGTATAGAGTTAATATTTCTATATTTGCTGCAAGTTAATTATGAAGAAATCTAAATTTGTTTCAAACAAATTAAACAAATTGATGACTTTTATTTTCTTGTTCTCGTTTCCTCCTCACTCCATAATCATGTCCAAGAAGTTGAATACATAAAAACCGTTTTCTTTCAATTCTTTGTTACGCTTTTTATCATTCGAGTCATAAGTTTGCTGTAATTGAAATTAACAACAAAATTATACCTAAGTATATAGATATACATATTATTTAATGTTTAAAAATTTCTATAAAATGTGACAAATAGAAATGCGATATACACTATATGGCCATTAATGACCGGCAACTTTCAATTTTAGACATTTTGTCGAATATTTAGAAATACAGGATGTTTGTAAAGTCCCGGACTCATTTTGATGTTTAATAACTCATAAAATAATGAAGATATAAACAAACTTATGGCATTTATTGATGGAATAACTCATATATTTTCCTTTTCAGGTTTGAATATCTTTACTTTTGTAAATATCGTCTGCGCGTGTGGTTAATTTCAGATAATTTCATTTTCCAGTCTAAATATCTGTACTTTTCTAAATATCGTCTGCTTATTAATTGCATTTTTCTCTCTTGTTTTTGGCAACTATTGCAATGTTATGTTTACTTTTGATGTGTTTGTTCTATGTTACTTTTGTACGTGATGTTTTATTCGAGCGAATATTAAGGAGAATGCATACACCACAAGAGAAAGCGCAGATTTTATGGTGGTTCATAGAAACAAAATCGATAGTGCAAGCACAGAGAAATTGCAGAAGAATTTACCAAAAAGATCCTCCATCCAAAAGCAGCATCTTGCGGTGGGAAAAGAATTTTCTAGAAACTGGAAGTATCGCAGATAAGAAACGTTCAGGACGTCCCTGCACAAGTGATTTTGATGTTGAGCGTGTGTCAGAGAGACATTTTTACACAATCCTAGAAGATCTGTAAGATCAGCGGCAAGAGAATTGGATATGCCAATTTCGACGGTGTACAAGGTTATTAAGAAAAAATTAAGACTGCATGCATACAAAGTTCAAATTGTTCAAGTTTCGATAGGCCTAGGAGGATGGCCTTTGCAACAGTTATGCTAAGGAGAATAGAAGATGATGCTGATTTTCTGAAGCGCATAATGTTCTCCAACGAAGCATCCTTTCATGTTTCTGGCATTGTTAATCGCCATAATGTGCGCATATGAGGATCTGAAAACCCCCATGAATACCGTGAGGCAGTAAGGGATTCCCCAAAGATTAATGTGTGGTGTGGACTAATGCACGACCGAGTCATTGGGCCTTTGTTTTTTACAGAAGAGACGGTCTCATCAGTCGCATATTTGGACATGTTGGAAAACTTCGTATTTCCACAACTAGACGAGCTTCAGCCACATGTCATTTTGCAAAAAGATGGTGCACTACCTCATTGGGGTACCATCGTTCGTACTTCTTTGAATGACCATTTTCCAGGAAGATGGATTGGGCGAGGAGGTCCAATTCCTTGGCCACCCAGATCACCTGATATAACGCCGCTGGACTTTTTCCTTTGGGGATTTGTAAAGGACAATGTTTACAAGAGGAGAGTGTCGAACATTGATGACTTAAAAGCCAGAATTACAACCGCAATAGCCTCTGTGGATGCCGACATGCTTGCTGCTACCTGGCGTGAAATTGACTATCGACTTGATATTCTCCGTGCGACGAAGGGGGCACACGTGGAAGTTCATTGGCAAGGGTCATGAAACTTTTTGAGTCTATTTAACCATTTATGTTATTAATTTTAATCTATCTTTATTATTTTATGAGTTATTAAACATCAAAATGGGTCTGGGACTTTATAAACACCCTGTATACTTGACAGATTCTTATGAAATTTCAGGATTAGAAAGAACAGGTATGACCTCATATTTAGCAATGTCGATTTGATAAGGGGGGCAATTAGGGACCAACAAAAAATCAAAGAAAAAAAATAATACTTGGGATCGCCCTGTAAAATAAAATGCACGAAATGATCTACCGCTACCGAATATAAATAAACAGATATTGTGCAATATGTGTATTCTTTTGTGTAAGAATAGCACGTATATTAATAGAGATAGAGTGATTTATTTTAAAAAATTAAATTCTTGCATGTTTTTTGCTTATAACATGCAGGGTTTTCAACCAAATTTAACGCCGGTTTCCGAAAAATTGACAAAATATAGTAGAAACAATATAGTGCAATTGGAATATAAATATATTAAATATTTTAGGAAATATGAGCAGTTGTATGAAATAATTTTTATCTGCGCATGCACGAACGATAACAAGGATTATTTTACATAATTTAATAGTCAACTCTATGGAGCAACTTATTAAAAAAATCTAGTCAAATATTGTAAAAATTCAGAAAGATATTGGCATTAAAGTGAGCAAATTTTTAGTTGTTCTCTAAAAGAAGCTGAATGATAAGGGATTTTACACAAATTGTCATCTTTTATTAACATACTTTCATAAAAAAGTTAGTATTTAGTGAGTATCAACGAGTAGATTTGGAAAAAATGCTTCGATTTTGATACTTCTTTTGATCATGGTATAGGCTCGTTCTGGTGGTTATCCAAGAAGAACTAAAGCATCAATAAAAAAATGAAAAAAAAAAATTAAAAATATTAAAAATATATTTGACTAGATTTTTTTAAATAAGTTGCTCCATAGAGTTGACTGTTAAATTATGGAAAATGATCCTTGTTATCGTTCGCGCATGCGCAGATAAAAATTATTTCATACAACTGTTCATATTTCCTAAAATATTTAATATATTTATATTCCAATTGCACTATATTGTTTCTACTATATTTTGTCAATTTTTCTGAAACCGGAGTTAAATTTGGTTGAAAACCCTTCATGTTATAAGCAAACTAGTCGGATGTACCAATCCCAAAACTTTCTTCTATCTCATACATGTTAATACTTCAAAATTCGCTATCACACTGCCAAAATTAAATGGCAATCTATGCATCTCATGAGGATTCTAACGATATGAAATTCCGTGCATTAGTTCTTGAGATATGACTATCGCTGAAATCGTCTAAATTCAGCAAAATGCTGCCTAGCAGCGCCACCTATTGGGTGATTTATACCAAATCCTAATCAGCAACAATTTATGTCAACGTCTGACTGAATCTGAAGTTTGGAGAAAATCCGTACATTAGTTCTTGAGATAGAGCAATAGCGAAAATCGTGAAAATTTCTGCATAGCAGCGCCACCTATTGGGTGATTAACACCAAAACCTAATTAACAACAACTTGTGTCAACATACAACTAAATCTGAAGTTAGATGAAAATTGGTCCATTAGTTCTATTGATAGAGCTATTGAGGCAATCGTGGAAAAGGCAGCAGAGAAGCGCCACCTGTTGGGCGATTTACACCAACACCTAATCAGTAGCAAGTCATATCAAGGACTAACTTAATCTGAAGTTTGATGAAAATCCGTGCGTTAGTTCTTAAGATAGAGCTATTGGGGAAATCGTGTAAATCCTGCAAAATTCATCATAACAGCGCCACCTGTAAGGCGATTTACACCAAAACGTAATCATCATCAATTCATATCAAGGACTAACTAAATCTGAAGTTTGATCAAAATCCGTGCATTAGTTCTTGAGTTAGAGCTATTGCAAAAATCGTGAAAAATGCAGCATTGCAGCGCCACCTGTTGAGCTATTTACACCAAAAACTAATCAGCATCAATTTGTATTAGGCACTAACTGAATATCAATTTTTATTAAATTCCGTGCATTAGTTCTTGAGATAGAGCGCCCACAAAATTTGTGTCACATACACACAGGCAGACAGACAGACAGACTCACAGAGTCACAGACAGACATTTTGTAAAAACATGTTTTTTGGAATCTCTGACCCCTAAAACGTGTAAATCCGTCGAAAACCGGAATTTGAAAATTTTCATGAATCCAATACTTTCTTCTTGTAAAGATAGAAGAAAGTAAAAACATGCAAGAATTTTTTAATTTTTTTTAAATAAATCGTTATATCTCTCTTAATATACATGCTATTCTGACACAAAAGAATACACATATTTCACAATGTCTGTTTATTTATATTCGGTAGCGATAGATCATTTCGTGCATTTTATTTTACAGGGTGATCCCAAGTATTATTTTTTTTCTTTGATTTTTGTTGGCCCCCTAATTGCCCCCCTTATCAAATCGACATTGCTAAATATGAGGACATACCTGTTCTTTTCAATCCTGAAATTCCAGAAGAATTTGTCAAGTATATTACTAACTATTCGACAAAATGTCTAAAATTAAAAGTTGCCGGTCATTAATGGCACTATAGTGTATATATTTGGTTAAAAGGAAGTTTCCAGGTGTTTTCAGCGAGATAATGTGTGGGGTAAACGCACCAGTAGTGGGCCACTTAAGGACATTTATCTAATTGTTATTAAAGTGTTAGTGAATTCCAAAAGATATATATATATATTGAGCCTAGTCCTAACCTTCAGGTATCAGAATAAACATTCAATGTTTCAAAATATATTCATCGGAAAAAAAATGAAGAATAAAAAATATTACATTCCTCTATGCTCCAGTAGTGGGACTAGTAAATTTCTGATGCATGAATCTTTAAGTTTTCGGCTTATCCAACAAATTCTTTACAATGTAATAGAGTATATGAGCAGTAGTTTAATTTAAAATAAAACAATCTTAAAGAAACATTGTTTTAAATAAAAACTTATCTCTTGATGAAATTTCTAAGAATTTTCCAAAAAATCTGTTTTTGAAGACTCTAGAAATAAATAAATAAATGTACCAGCAGAAAAAAAAACAATTATTCCAGACAGTTTATATAAAGTTAACATTCAAGGTTGTTAGTCAATCAGATTTCTTTCAGTCGTTTTCAAGAAATGCGTTTTCAGGCTTGTTTTTAAACTTTAAATATTAGTGGCCCAATATTGGTACGAGGCCAACTATTGATGCATTTACCTTACGTTGTTTTAATCACTCTGGTACCAGCGTCGCATATATGCGTTTTCAAAGGGTGCGTAAAGTGCTTATATTTTAATACTACGATTTCCGTAGTCTTCCACTTGTTTAATTGCAGAATTTCAGCGATTAAACAAAGCTAAAATTACTATACAGAAATACTAGCATTCAAAAAGTAAAAAGTTTTACACGGGACATTGGTTCCGAAGAGGTTAATGTCTTATTTGTTGGGTTCCAATATCATCTACTCGAAGTAAACAAGTTCAGTTACTATAAATAATTGTTATAACAAACGTTCAATTATTATTAGATTTTTTATGCTGGATAGTTTATTTACATATAACAGTTCGTGTAATCTCAAAATAAAGGCCTAAAAAAAGATGCACCTTATTTCCAAAATGGATAAATATTAATAAAGAATGAAATTTAAAAAATCAAAAAACCCGACTGCGTAAAAAGCGAACTATAATTAATTATTTCTCATCAATGTGAATTTTTTTTTTCAGTTCCTACTATTAGCTCACACTCTCGCTATATATATCTTGTTCAAATTTTCAATCGTTAATAAAATACTTATTATTCATCCAATCAAGCTCAAATAAATTTTTTTAAACTTGTAGTGGATGACACTTGATGTTAATCCAGTTTTATCAAATATTGATTTATCAATTAAATTAAATTAATTAATTTTCAATAATCGAGAGAGCCATCTTCTTGATCAAGGTATTTTAAGACCGAGAGAGCCATCTTCTTGATCAAGGTATTTTAAGACCGAGAGAGCCCTCTTCTTGATCAAGGCATTTTAAGAGCCACTCAAGAAGAAAGAAGAATGGGAGAAAAAAAAATTTCTCTTATTGACTTAAGTAGGAATTGACTTAATTTTTTTTTTTTTATATTACTTGTTTATATTACTTACCTATTTTTTTATTATCTTGTATTGCTGACTTTTAAGTTTTGTTTAATTGTTAGTTCTCATCTATAAACACTGTTTTGATGAGGTCTATGATGGTTAGAGTTGCAATAAAGGTAGAGATCCTACATACACAACTTCCAGGTTGTATAATATTTTAACAGAGCTTGTGACTGTAAAATAGTCAATGAAACATCGTCTTCATTTTGAAAGACCTATCCAATGATATGCCACTCAATAGGGTGCGTAAAATTTTTTTCGTCTCTACCGCCCTTTTATATTTTACGGCCGCCATTTTGAATTTATAAAAACAAAACCTAGCCTATAACCATTGGGCCATTAAAACGAATTGATAGAGGCCTCATTCATTAAAATCCATCCAGCCGTTGGGATGTTTCGAGGGTATAAAGAAATCCACATACACAGATAAGAGTGAAACACATAACCCTTCTTTTCAGTCGGGCAAAAAATACCATTTTTCTTAAGCTGTGGTTTTAATCTGGAACCATCGGCATAAATTACTAATGCACTACACTTATATCTAACATACTGGTAATTGCAATAATTATTTTACATTTTAAAAGTTCTAGTAAAATAGTCAACTCATAATGAAATGCTATTTTCTTGTTTTTTCAACATCTGAGCATGTGTACACCAATGACAAACATATGTTCTTTCAATAATGTGAAATTTTTGTTCCAATATGTCCACTAAAAGACACTCGTAGGATTTTGACTTTTCTATCAGTATTCTTGCTTCTCAAATCTTAAACAAAAAAGGTCATAAAACTAGAAATTTTTGAATATACAGGGTGTCCATAATTAAACGATTCTACTTTAAAGTTGTCTACAGACAAAAATATTGTTCATAAAGTTGTGAAATTTTGTGAAAGACATCAGAGCTTAATTTCTAAGAAAAAAAGTACCGGAGCCCTAATATTATGTGGTACCGGTACTACAATTGTACCGTTTCCCCCCACCCTTCCCCCTCTGTCACTCCAATCTGCATATTTATATTTCGTACATTATTTGCAAAATTTAAAGCATTTCTTTTCTTTAGCAAAGTAAAAAAAAAATTAAAATATCAATCAGTATATACTTAACTGCCAACTATTCCACTTTTTAGTTATCATTCCTTCCGAATCGTAATCGTTGCTTAGTTTTAGTGTTAATTAATTGCAGAATTCAGCGATTAAATATGGTAAGGATTATGATTCGAAAATAGTGTTAACACTAAAAAGGAATAGTTCGTAGCTATGCATTTTTGCATAAAAATGATTAGCTACAAATTGCACTGGGCTCCGGAGCCCTGTATTTATGAGCTCCGGTGAATTCCGAACAATATTTAAATATGTACTAAAAACAGAGAAGTACCGGAGCTGGGCTCCGGTGGGCTCCGGCGCAAATTAAGCTCTGAAAGACATAAAAAATGGATGGGAATTTGTTTAGGCTAAAAAATTTGTAAATAAAAGTAATTCAAAATTTTGCCACCAGAAGGAGTTTTTTAATAAATTACACATTTAGCATTACGATAGTTTAAAAATTTTATTTATTAACTTAACCTTACTCTAAAGACATTTATTTTCACGACATTTTCCTAACCCGAACCTTTCCTGAACATAACTGCGGTCAACTGTGGAGCATGCTATCTTACGATTCCAGATGGTATCTGAAAATGATGAAAATCATGCAGAACATGTTTGGTTATAACAAAATTTATTAAACTATCGTAAATGTATGCTTAATGTGTAATTCGTTAAAAAATGGCCCCCTAATTTGTTTTTCGCTCACACATATTCCCATACTTTTATTATGACCTCCCAAAAAATTTCACAACATTCTGAACAACAGTTTCGTCTGTAGACAACTTTAAAATAGGGTCGATTAATTATGAACATCCTGTAAATAAAATTTCTAAACTATCTTAATGCTAAATATGTAATTTATTAAAAATCGCCCTCTGGTGGCGAAATTTTAAACTAGTTTTATTTATATTTTTTTTAGATTAAACGAATTCCCATCCCTTTATTGTGCCTTTCCCAAAATTTCACAACTTTATGAACAATAGTTTTGTCTGTAGACAACTTTAAAGTAGGGTCGTTTAATTATGGACACCCGGTATAATAAACTGTACTACGTCCGACATCCTTAATCTTTTTTTTTTCGCCTGAAATTTCTCAGTTATTTCGGACTTTCCAGTCATACTTCACGATTCGTGCTGTTTTTCAGCTTAACCCGTCGATTCCACGCTTTGGTTCAGCACCGGCGCACTCCACACTTGTGCGATTTGGGATTCCGTAACATCAACTCCATGTAACTTTGTTGGCAATATAGTGATAATGAAATATAACACATTATTCCTATCGAAATATAACCCTTTCAGGGGCAAAGAACTTATGTTGCTAAATTGTTCAAATGATTGATTGACACCGGGATTTACGAACAAATTTATATGAAATTAAGTAAAAGCTTTTCTTCGCGTACATTATAAAAAGCAAAACTTAATTCCAAAATTATGATGCCAATGTGGCATTTGGGAATTAAAATTAAGTGGTATATATAATTAAGTTGTTAAAATTAAGTGGTAATACTGGTGCCCATCAAGGGGTTAATGGGGATGTTTACTTTTAAAAGAAAAATGTGATGTTTACTTTTACCAAAATTTTCATTTTTTTTTTTTTTTTACTAAAAAATGCAGATTAATGAGAGCACGTTTTCAAGAAACGCCGAAACGACGACATTTGAAAATTTGGTTGGTGCTGATTTGCACTTATGTGGAGTTTTCGGGTTACAACGAAAACATATATATATATATATATATATATATATGTATGTGAGTTGTGGTTTTAGATTCCCATAAAACCCTACTCATAGCAACAGATATGGTCAGCTCTTTTCCATGAGAACTTGTTACCACAGAACAGCAGATGTTACTGAATTTGCTGATATGCAGTTTGCATTCTCTCGCTTGGAAACAAGTGACAACCGGGAGCAGATTGCATTCTGACGCGGCCGATGGTAGGCATATCTCGCTCTAGACGAGAGCAGAGGCCGAGCTCCGACGATTCTGCGGGCGCGTATGCTGCAGAAAAACCCCCACCCTCCCGTACTTGTAAATATAATTTCTATTTAATATGTAAAATTATAACCTAGAATCATTAAACTCCTTTTTTCATTAACTAAGGCCTTATCCTTATATCATCCTTATATTACATGGGAGCTCTAGGCCGAATAGAATCCCAAAACGAATTTAAAAAGTAAAATCCCCTAGGCTTTCTTACCGATCTACGTTTAAAATCAGAGAACTGTTTCGTTCCGTTATCAACCCTTGCATTTCAGCTGATGTGATTCATCTACATCTGATGTGAGCCATCTGTGTGAAGCTCAATCTCCCGTTTATTTTTATTTGTGCAAGATAGTTATCGCTGTACAAGGAATGAATCTTCGACTGCATATTTTTTTTCTACGGATCATTCATTGGATTACTTCAATATATCGTGGCGAGGAATTTATTTTTCAATTGGATAACTCCTTTTGCAGTAAGTTTTTTTTTTTTTCTCTTTCCTTTCTTGCCTTTTAATATGGAATTGCAAGAAATTGACTTTATTAAAAGCCAGTTGAAATCGGCTAAAACAGATAAAATCAAATTATTGCATGAATTTATATTTGGTTGCGATAAAAATCGCCAGAATAGAGCCAATTTAAGGAAATTTAAAGGTTTTTCTTTTACTGACAAAAGCGATGAGTATGAAAATAAACTCAAAATAATTTTGGACGATTACGATCAGATACAATTGATTACTATTGCTAATATCTTATCCATTGACATCCATGGATCAAAACAAGATATAGGGCAACGTATTTTAAGCGCACTAGTTGATATTTCGGCTTTTAAAGACACGTTTACGGCAGTTTCCGAATCGGATACAGAATTTGATGATAGCCACAATGGTAGTGGAAGCACTGGTTTATCTTCCCCTTTGGCAGTACAGCCAGACCAGGCGCGTGTACACTGTACACACTCCGCGCCCAAACAGACAATTTCTTTCCATGACATTGATCATTTAATTACACCGTTTAGTGGTGATAAAACTGAAAACGTTCAAACATGGTTTCAGAGATTTGAATCTCTGGCCCATTCATTTCAACTGTCCGACATACAGAAATTTGTGTTTGCTGAGCGGGCATTAAAAAGTTTAGCATTATTGTATGTACGTAGTGAAAACAACATTTCTTCATATACATCACTCAAAGAAGCATTGTTTCGCGAATTTGGACAATCAGCTTCGTCCGCCTAGATACATCAATTACTAGCCGCTAGAGGATGCCGCCCAAACGAAAAACTATTGGAATATTTTCTGAAAATGAAAGAAATAGCACAGAGAGGAAACATCGATGATATATCATTAATTCACTATATAATTAATGGGATTAACGATACACCACATAATAAAGCTATATTATTCGGGTGCGCCACGCTTGCCGAATTTAAAAACAAGCTCCAAATTTTCGAACGAATTTGTGAACAGAGTTCTAAATTTTATCAATCAATGTCACCGACTACACCCAACACTCCTAAGATTAACCAGAAGGAGAAAACTGCAAAATTAACTTGCTGGAATTGTTTAGCCCCAGGTCACCTGTCTACCCATTGTGTGCATTTAAATAAAGGGAAAAAGTGTATGAAATGTGCACGTTTTGGTCATGTTTCCAGCCAGTGTACAGAGCAAACGCCGGAACGCAAGCGTTCGACTCAAGGCACCTCCCCTTCACGCAAGACGTCGCCGCGCAGAGACGAACAAATTAACGTAGTCGAAATGTGTCATTCTCCTCCGCGCATGCAGAAACCTGTAAAAATTTTTAATTTACAAATCAATTCAATCTTGGACACTGGAAGCTCACTGACGATACTGAGAGAAGACATTTATGAACAAATTGGGTCTCCCCCCCTCACCGGAGCAACTGTACAATTGTCGGGTATCGGTAACCGTGTTATTCAACCCATAGGATCGTTTTTTACCAATATACAAATAGACGATAATACTTTTTCTACTTCTGTTTACGTAGTTAATTCTTCTCAGATGCCCATGCCACTTATCATAGGGACAGATGTCATATTTCAGGGTACTCTCACATGCGACAAAAACGGCGCTACTTTAACTAAATCTCCACCCACAAGTATTTTTATAAGCTGCATTACTGTCTCTGATAATGCATCTGCAACGAAATCTCAAGATAAATCCGATGTACATCCATTTCCTGATGCAAGATGCACTACGGAAGCATTTGTTTCAAATTCTTTCTCCCAAGACCTAAAACCGCCGAGAGTAAATAAAGATTTTTCGAATGAAAATATTCCTACTGACATCGAAGTTGACCCAATGATTGACTCAGCATATCTGAAACATCTCGCAACATTATCGCCAGACTGTTTTTCCTTCGATTTAAATTTCTTATCCTACAAGCTTTTCATGACTGTGCTCGTCTTATTGACCATCTTTTTATTACTGTTTACGTCTGCCAACGGACTCATTTATCAGCATTCAGCGTTCCATACATCCCAACCATCTCCAGATTCGAGTGACGTTACTAATTGCACCGAAATTCTGCGTTTCCTTATCATTTCTTGTTTATTTTCTATACGCCGACATTTTGTGAAGTCAACAACGAGAAAGAGAAAAAGTAGACTTAAATTTCCAAAAAGAAATATGCTTCACGTATATAGGTCACAAGTGCAACCAACGAATTTATCATAAATGTGTTTTTTATTATTACTACTATTTTTTTTAAAACTGTGTTTATATATTCTGTGTTTGCCACCCATATATCTGCTTATTTAAGAGAACATTTATATCGTACAGACTATAGACAGCTACTATCTGTGACTTTCTTAGTAACTTTATTTCAATATCTTCGTTTTTTTTACGATTGCAGCAAGCATTCACGATTATTTTTTTTCTGGACGAAACATTAGAATGAGGTGTTTACCAGTGTAACTCACCATTTCAAGAGTCCAATCATTGATGAAAATCTGCAACACAGAACGTTTTTTTTTCTTCTTCGTATTTCTGTGTGTCATGCCATTCTTCAGTGCGATAAACTTCAAGTGCTTTTTTTTTAAGAAGTTATCGCGTACCAAGCATTTTTATCAACAGTGTTTATTTTAAAATTATCCTTAGTTTGTGGAATATGCAACAGATTCTTTATTTTTTCAGCTCATATTAACAGAATTTATGTGCCTTTTTTTCCGAAGTCCTGTTCAACATTTTTTTTTAAATCTGAGCGATATATATCTGCTCAAAACTTTTTTATTGAACCCATGCGGGGATTTTTTTTTTGCGCATGTCAAGTTATCTTTCTCTCGGACTGCAAATGGTGCATTATTTTTTTCATTTGCCAGTTTCGCAACACGTGCTTTTTTTTATGTTGCGTAAACAACAACTTTATTTAAGATGACTATCTACACAGGACTTTATTTTTTTTTTGAACACTCACTTTTGACAAGAAGAAAAAGAATATTGTTGTATTTATACTTTTAAAACGGCATTTATATTTTTAAAACTGTATTTTATGTGTAAACTTTTTATTGAATTGCTATATATATGTATGTGTTTTACCCCCCCCCCCCCATCGCATATTTTTTTTTTACAGAAGTAAGAGCTGGCTGTCGAAAAAAAAAACCTTTTGGTGGGAAATCCTTTTTTTTTTTTGCTTAGACGAGGCAAACCTCTTTTTTTTTATTCTCGAATGACGTTGGGATAAAGATTTTTTTTTTTTACGAAATTCTACCTAAGATGAGGCAGATTTTAGTATGTTTTCTTGATGATAATATAATGGGCAGACGGCCTTTCAGATTATATTTTTCATCCCTGATGATGGCTCATGAGAAAGACGGTCTCATGATTGATGTTATCCTGAGAATTTTTTTTTATTCTTTTGTTTGTTTTTTTGGAGATATCCCACGGTAGCTCAGCATTAATTTACATAAAATTTAGAATTAATTTTTTCTTATTATTTAGCTCAATTTTCTTAATTATTTAATGACCGATTTTTTTCCTTTGGATTTTAATTATTTTTAGATAGTTTGTTTTTGTTTTTTGACATATCTTGTTGCTTATTTAACGCGCTGTCGAGGTCGACAAGCGGACAAGATGGCCGAGTGTGAGTTGTGGTTTTAGATTCCCATAAAACCCTACTCATAGCAACAGATATGGTCAGCTCTTTTCCATGAGAACTTGTTACCACAGAACAGCAGATGTTACTGAATTTGCTGATATGCAGTTTGCATTCTCTCGCTTGGAAACAAGTGACAACCGGGAGCAGATTGCATTCTGACGCGGCCGATGGTAGGCATATCTCGCTCTAGACGAGAGCAGAGGCCGAGCTCCGACGATTCTGCGGGCGCGTATGCTGCAGAAAAACCCCCACCCTCCCGTACTTGTAAATATAATTTCTATTTAATATGTAAAACTATAACCTAGAATCATTAAACTCCTTTTTTCATTAACTAAGGCCTTATCCTTATATCATCCTTATATTACATGTATGTATATATACAGGGTGCAATATGTTATCTATCGCCAGCCTTTAATTTCTCAACCATTGGTATAGACATATAGTTACAATTACAAAAACGTTTCAAATGAGATAAATATTCATGTTGTGGCATTGTTTAAAGTAAAAAATCAATTTTATAAAAATTACGAAATCTGACTTTTTATACGGTCCCCCAATCCCTATAGTTATATTTAGTAAAGGTTTACACATATCATAACAGCTATAACACAAAATGTTTGACTTCTGTACTACAAAAATTAACACAGTTATTAAATTTAGAAGTTTGAGATTTTTGCACATGATTTTGTCTTTCATTGAAGGATCAGTTAAAAAATGAATTGCAGTAATTCGAGATAGAAATCAGGGTGCAATGTCCTTTTTACGGCGAAACCACCTTTAGCCGGTATCACCAAATCGGGGTATAACCAAAGAGGATTATTTCATCTAAAAATTTGAGCTAATTTTTAGGGGTCGAACAACATTCAAAAGTCAAAGTAGGTAGAATCGACACCCGGAAAATAAAACATTCACTAAGAACTAGATAAATGGCAGCTGAATGCAAACGACCAGCCGAGCTATAACGAGCAAGAAAATCGGGATTATGCAAATTACAACAGTACCGTAACGCCACACGATCGGGATGATAAAACACGAGCCATCTAGCAGTGGATATGCTAGTCAGCACTGAAGATTGTGATAGCAGTCTACACATGCACGCAATATGTCGAAATGATACTTATTTATGGCATATGTCAAAGGAATGCCAGAGCGGCTGCGAGGGTTTATTCAGAACGTTTTCCTAGCAATCGACATCCAACGCATGAAACTATAACTGATGCATTGCACCGTCTTATAGAGAGACCGGCTCTGTTGCACCACGACTCAGAACAAGTAGACAGGCAAGGGTGTATTATTTGAGTGACACCGGAGGAGGTGCTGGCATTCGCCCTTTTAAAATCCACAACTGAGCACGGCGAGAATAAGCGAGGCATGTAGATGTGCGCGTCAGCATGTCTGGCACTTGTTACATGCACATGGTGCTTATCCATACCATCCGTCACTGGTGCAATCATTGTGGACAGATAGGTCAGCGTTTACACGAGGTGGCATTGTGAAAGTGCACAATTTGTATTACTGGTCTCTGGAAAACCCCGACATTGCCCGCACAGTATGACACGTGTGGGGCGGTATATAGGGAACCCAGATTTTTGGACCCATCTTCCACGATGGGACCTTAAACGGCGATCGTTACCTGCACCTGCTACAAAATGCGGTACGTAACTGGTATGAAGATCTGCCTCTACGACATGCATGCCGGGTGTGCTTTCACCATGATGGGCCCCTCCGCATAAAGCATCAAACGTCCGTGCGTATCTGGCTACTGAATTCGGTCAACAGATTATTGAATATGGTGGTCCGGTAGAGTGGCTACCGCGTTCATCGGACTTGACTCCCATGGACTTCTGCCTCTAGGGTTACATCATGGCACAGGTTTATGTGACTTAACCTACTTGTCTGGTTGATCTGAAGCAGCGCATCATCCTTGCTTGTGGCACAGTTACACTTGCTATGCTCCAACGCGTTCAGGACTCAATAATGTCACGCATTCAATTGTGCATTGCCACAAATAGAGAACACTTTGAGGGTGATTCCATGCGTAGAGTCACACACGGTCATAAAACTTACAGAAATACATCATTTAATTTCATACTCAAAATGTGCTTTTTTTCTGAAGTAGAAAAAAAGCATATTTTGAGTAATGAAATTAAATGATATACTTCTGTGAGTTTTATTGCCACACATTTAAATTTAAAAATATGGTAATAACTTATTTACCATACCACTCAAAATCAGAATTAACATTAAAATTTAATAAATAATTGAATAAATGAAATTTAAAGCCTGCGTTACGTGTGTGACACTCTCCATGGAATCGCCCTTGAGCAGTATCTCTAGTAGATTCCGGCGTTTGATGTATTCATTTTTTATAGTAGACCATTTTCTGGTATGATAGTAAATTGATATTATTTTTCTGTTTAATTTCAATATTTCATTCTTCGCTTTGATTACGACCCCTAAAAGCGAGGTCAAATTTTTAGATGAAATAACCCTCTTTGGTGATACCCCGATTTGGCGATACCAGTTAAAGGTGGTTTCGCTGTAAAAAGGACATTTCGCCCTGATTTCGATCCCGAATTACTTTAATTCATTTTTAACTGATCCCTCAATGAAAGACAAAATCATATGCAAAAATCTCAAACTTTGAAATTTAATAATTGTGCAAATTTTTGTAGTACAGAAATCAAACTTTTTGTGTTATATCTATTATGATAAGTGTAAACTTTTACCAAGTATAACTATAGGAATTGTGGAACCGTATAAAAAGTTATATTTAATAATTTTTATAAAATTGATTTTTTTACTTTAAACAATGCCACAACATGAATATTTACCTCATTTGAAACGTTTTTGCAATTGGAACTATATATCTACGAAGAACGTTTGGAAAATTAAAGGTCAGCGATAGATAACATATTACACCCTGTATATATATGTGAAGAGAAGATGAAAATGGATGAAATCCGTATAAATTCGTAGTACTCATCGAGTTCGAAAAAAAGTTATGGTTGCTTTGATTTCGAAAATTCTTCTGTGAAGAGAAATACAAGATCAAAGTTACAAGAAAGCCTATAGATGCCAAGGCACATTTAGGTTGTTTAATGAAATTTTTCGGAAGCAAAGTTATGTAAAAGACTATGAAAGGGAAGAGGAATATCCCCAGAAAAGTTTTATTCTCACATGACATTATTATTTACTATTATTACTATTACTTATTATTATTTATCACATATTATTATTACTTATCACATATTATTATTACTTGTTATTATTACTTATCACATCTTATTATTATTTATCTATTTATTACCTCGCACGCATTAATATTTTATCACAAATACAAAGTTCGAGTTGAAATAACACTGTTAAAAGAATTTCAAACTTGATAGAAAGGAATAAGTAACCTAAGGTGTGAGCGTGTCAAGAACAACTAAAAACGCTTGTATTTCTGCTTCCGCGAATTTTGAAACAAAACCTAGCGCCCCCTAATGTTTCTCGAGGTTCTCTATCGAATGAGCCTAATATCGGAAACCTTTATCAAAACTAGTTGAGTACCTTTACTTATAAGTTTAAAGCTCGGTCAAACTATGACGCTCGTAAAATGAACAAATGGGTAAAAACTTTTATGCATCTGTTTCTGACACTCACACATCGACAAGTGATAACAAATATAAAAAAAAAAAAAACATGTAGCTCGCAGTTTTCAGGGTATCAAACTACTAGATGTGTCGAAGTATCAATTTATACTATGCAGATTCAGTCGTAATACAATGTAATTATTCTAATAACAGGCAGCGCTCATTTCCAAAAAGGCAGAGTAGACTTAATTGCCTAAGCACCCGTGCCTGAGAAATTCAAACATAACTGATTTCTTACCCAGATTATATTTTATAAGAAAAAATATCCATATAGATAGTATTGATATAAGTAAAAAATCGAAATATAATATTTATCAAGCTGGACCTCAACGTCTTGAAGTCCAAGAATATATAGATTTTCTCATTAATGTATAACACAAGCCTGCGATGGTTATGTTTTTTAACTTTTGACAATTGATTTTTATGTATTTTTTAGCCCTGAATACGCAAATGATCTTCATTTTTAACCAACACCTCACGATTTTTCGCGAATCGTAAATTTCAAAGTTGAAAAATCAAAAAATAGCGAAAATCTGATGCTATAAAATAGATGTGATGCTTGTGTTTTTTAACTTTTGCCAATTGATTTTTATAACCTTTATTTTTAACCATCATGCCAGGATTTTTCGCAAACCGTAAATGAGTTAAAAAGTCAAAAAATAGCGAAAATCTGACACTATAAAATAGGTGTGGCTCTTATTTTTTTTAACTTTTGACAATTGATTTTTATGTATTTTTTAGCGCTGAATCCGAAAATGATCTTCATTTTTAACCATCATGTCAGGATTTTTTCGTAAATCGTAAATTTCAAAGTTAAAAGTAAAAAAATAGCAGAACCTATATTACTATAAAATAGATGTAAAACGTTTTTTAAATAATAAATTATTCAATTTTTTGTCTTGAACTGAGGATTCTTATATTCTTACAGCTAAACAGTTCAGGGGTCTGATGAGGGGGGGGGGGGGGATTCATTGACACTGTGGAGTATTCCACGTTAGAGGCGACTGAAGAACCCCCATAGACGTAACTGGCATTTACGAGATTGTAGGGGTGATTCCATTAAATGGCTGACGATGGTGACGGACTACTGCTGTATGTTACACCGAGATGAACCAACGCCTTCTAGATATTTGAGAAATCCTTGACATGCGTCACAAAAACGTCATACAAAGCAAGCAAAACAAAGAAAAAAAATCATGCATTGGATGTATTCAATGGAGAACATAAAAGGAAAAGCTCGGGGTAGAGCATGAGAACCAAAGAAACTTCGACACATGGAATAAAATTGTAAGGATTTTAAATACCCAATACTTTACGCGTTTAGCTGTAAAAATGCATATAGACCAGGAGGTGGCAGCTCAGACTATCACCTCATCGAGTTCACGGCTGAAATTCCAGAATTAGTTAAAACTCGATTTGCATATTAAAATGCAATCGGTCTGCCAAGTGATATCTTGGTGGAAAACACCTGAAAACCCGATTTTAGCGGTTGACTCGTAGGTTTGCTATTGTGTTTTCCTGCACCCAGCCCTCCATGCTTTCATATCTTTGGGTGCAGGAAAACACAATAGCGAACCTACGAGTCCACCGCTAAAATCGGGTTTTCAGGTGTTTTCCACCAAGATATGACTTGGCTGACCGATTGCGTTTTAATATGCGAATCGAGTTTTAACTAATTCTAAAATTTCAGCCGTGAACTCGATGAGGTGATTGTCTGTGCTGCCGCCTACCGGTCTAATAGTATAAGCCAAAAAATTAATAAATTGTTATGAAAACAGTTTTACGTTTATTTCATAGTAACAGATTATCGCAATATTACTTTTAAAAATTTAAATATTTGCGATTTTCGAAAAATCCTGACGTAATGGAAAGAAATAAAGGCAATTTTCTGATTCAGTGCTACAAAATGGATAAGAATCAATTTTCAAAAATTAAAAAACACGACCATCATATCTATTTTATAGTATCAGTTTTTCGCTATTTTTAGATTTTTTAACTTTGAAATTAACAATTTGCGAAAATTCCTGACGTGATGGTAAAAAATGAAGGTCATTTTCGGATTCAGCGCTACAAAATACATAAGTATCATTTATCAAAAGCTAAAAAACATGACACAACTCAAATTTTGCAGGTTAGCGGAATTATTAGATACGTATAGTACAAAGCATCATTATCTACTGGAGTGAACGGTCGTAATAGTTTTAATTGATAAATTTGAGTAATTCTGGAAACATTTTTTCTGATAAGGATTTCTGTCTTATAATTTTTTATGCCCTTTTAAAATAACTCTGAATTAAATTGATACACTGTTTTTTAATTCTATTTCATTCCATTAGGGCTTACTTGAGAACTTGAAGCGTAAAACTGAAATTAAAATTAATGCAAGTTGAAATCTGATTCTAAAAGTCAGGGATAAGAAAGAGGGCCACGAGACTTAAATTGCCTCAGAGCTTTTAGAATGACTACAGCTTTGAGGATAGTAGTGACTGACTAAAACAAACTACAACTGTAACTACTAAACAAACTACAACTGTGCAACTTTGTGTTACTTTTCCAGTAAATTTATATATTTTACGATTCTATTTATAATATAATTCCATTTAATAAATTAGACCTCCATATGATAAAGTTAGAAGCACCAAAGGACAAATTAATCAACTAGAATTATTAATTTGTTCTTTGGCGTTCTAACTTTAATTAGAATGCTCCATTTGAATACTCTAAGGCAAATCTACAAAACCTCTTTCATACAAAAAGCTAATTAAAATCGTAGATGCATACTTTGTATGGGCAATCACAAAAAAGGAGGAAAACTTACCAATTAAAGTATTTTTTGTTTGTTTGTTTTCGAAGGGGAGGAAGGGGTGTCAAATTCTGGTATGATAATATTTCTGGTTGAATATTATCTCAATAATGAAATATTCACTTCTGATAGTAAGCTGCATTGAATCTTCTTTTATGTACTTTTTTTAATCATTCTACACAAACATGACATAAAAAGTATGATTTCTATCTATTGTTTGTTTATAAATTTATGTGTTTAATCATCACTCATTTTTACTTTGACATTATTTTATTCTATACATTTTCAGCTTCTTATTTATATTAGATATTATCTGACAACTCCTACATGTGCCGGTTGATTCTGAATATGTTCTGGTCTCCAAAGTCCATAAGAAAGAGATGAATCTTTTCCCGTGTCTTTATATTCGCGCCTACTCAATTAGGATCGTCCACTCTACGTGCGACAGATATCAGAACTGACGGAATTTGTTTACAAAAATTAGATTACAAAGATGTTCAGACTAAAGTTTCAAACCATTGAAAAAAAATGCCTTAAATTAAATTGAAATTTTCTAAGTGCATCGTTGTTATAACCATGGGTTTCAAAACAATCGAAATTTTTATTCCATCAAAAGAGGGCTTGAAGTGAAGGTTTAGTTATGGTGCTGCCATCTCCCTTTCATAATATTAACCATCTTTCCCTTAACCCTTTGAGGGGCAAAGTACTTTTGTTTCTAAAATGTTGAACTGACTGATTCACACCAGGATTTACAAACTAATTTACTTGAAAATATGTAAACGCTTTTCTTCACGTACAGTATAAATGCAAAATTTTATTTCAAAATTCTGGTGCCAATGTGGCAATTGTGAACTAAAATTAAGTGTTATATATTATATCCCACCGCCCTTCAAGGCGTTCACACACAGATTAATAGGTTACAATTGACCATGCGGTAGAAAAATCGGTGTTTTACATTTAATTTGTTTTTCATCAAGCAATTAATTTGTTTTCTTTGACTTTATTTTTACTTTATTATACAATACTTAAATATAAATTTGATATTTTATTATTATTATTATTGAATGTTTGATCTTATTTCCGCTCCCCTGATGGGTATTTTTTTTTTTTTTTCGGTGCCTTGTGGTGACCATTCTAGCTTCAAATTGGCTTATCTGAAATAAAGAAAAATAGCGGTTTTAATTAAATAAGGTTTATTCTAGAGACAAAACGAAAGTATTTAAGAAAAACTAATATATATATTTTTAAATGGCAGCCGTCTGATGAGAAAGTTCAATTTTTATGTTTACTAACGACAGTTTTTGTAATGATAGAAAATAAATAAATAAACGAAAAAAAAAAAGCCTTCGTTCAGTCTTTTCATAATTATATAAGTACAGAGCTAGCAAAAGTAGAAATGAATGGATTCAGTAGTTTTTCAGTAATCGTAGTCACCTATTCGAAAAATGCACTTTTGTTTAAAACGAGTTTTATTTTATAATTACGATACAATAAGCTGAAACAAAAGGTTCTTCGGAATAACCGTTTCTTCCTGCATAAAAAAGAGTCTACATAAAAAAGTAAAGGCGTTTTTGAAAGCAAGTAAAGTAACATGCTTTAGCATGTTACTTGCTGAAGATGTTGCTGACTGATAGTCATGACCCAAGTCTAGGTTAACAAACCTCTACAACTACTGGCACAGCGAATAGAGGGGGGAGGATAGAATTAGGAATTAAAACTTCTACATGATAATTGTTAAAATGATAAAATAAATACAAAAACTTTTGTACAGTTCATTTCATAAAAAAAATAACAGACCCGTCTTTATTCATAGATCGTTTACTATAAAATCACAACAAAGGTGTCATTAGCAAGTGTCATTTAGGGAGGACAGTGTAAGACAATTGTCCCATTCTGATTCAGATTTTTTTTTCTTTATTATTAGTATTTGTTTCCATAATTTCTTATTATTACATGAACTTTTTCATTTGTTTTACCAATATACTAATAATTACGTGTAAAAAATTATAATAATAAAAATATTCCTTTGAAAAAATATATGAAAAATTAATACAAGAAAAATTAACAGAAAATATTGATTCACTATGCTCAGCATAGACCTTTAAGCAAAATCTGAAATGACGCTCCTGGTCATTAGACTCGTAATAATGTCTTATTTTCAAATATGAATACATATTTTGTATTAAGTGTCGTTTACATATTAAAAATTACACCAAATTTCATTTTTCAAATGGCAACACCTGCTTCCGACACTTTTTGAGTCCATTGGATCAAATTAGCTCGGGAAAGCATATAGTATTTCCATTTTTTTTTCTTAAATTGTCATAGAGTTAGAAGGCATCAATATTTGAGGATGCTAATGTTAAATTCACGTGACAAACTTTAATTTATATTTTCATGATTGAAATGTTTAATTTTCAATGAGAGACAACGAAAGGTCCTAAACATAATCTAGGGGCTAATTCATGAAATCATAAACACACATTGAAAAAAAATTAATATTTATGAATGCGCATTTATTACTTTTTTATGGCAACAAAAATGTTCAAAGTTTATTTTTCCATGCAAAATAAAAATCGGCAATAGTGTTTTCATTCCAAAATGGCTACCATTATGCAACCATGTGCCTCATGACTTTTGGAGAAAGCAATATTATGGATTTTTGAACTTCATCCTCTGCTATAATTAGTAAATCTGAAAGATTCTACTATGTTTATAACTTTTTCAAACATTAAATCATTTTAATCATTCAATCACAATAAATATTAAATCATTTGGCAATGTGAGTCATGTGTGACGTGAGTCACACACATGTAATGAGAGTTACTTTTTAAAAAATGTTAATACTGTATTTTATTTTTTAAATACTGCTATTAAGTGGCGTAGAAAACCTTTTTTATGTATTCAAGACCCATTTTTTTTACGTTCTGATTTCAGATTTTAAAAAACGGAGTCAAAAAATATAAGCCTAGACTGCAGCTGAACGTCAATAAAACAGACGTCAGAAGCTGAAGAATGAGGGGACATTATGAGCTATACAAAAAGAAACATCTAGAACAGGCGAAAAAAGTAGAGAAAAAAACAAAAAGAAAAGCTACTGAAACTTTCAAAATCTAAGCAAAACAAAATACTTGCAGAAAAGAGATTAGCTATTAAAAACAGAGTATCGGTATTCAGAGCAAAATAAATAAACTGCTTTGAGGGTTCCGTACAATAAATATGTGAATTATTAACTGTATTATTAAAAAAATCTTTGCTAAAAGAATAATAAGACTTTGTAAAAAACTATACAATGTAGAGTTGAGTATAGCTGTATATACTAGTAAAGTGTGAATGGGTATACCAAAAAAGTTCAAAGAGATATGAAGCCTAAAGAATAGCAAATATTGCTTGCTATTCTGTATAACTCTTTTTTTTTAATCTTATCCTAATCTGTTTATAATTAACTGAATTCGGTACTGACAATAAAAGTAAGTGCATATTTAAACTTCATTTGGCATTTCATAAAACTAAATTCAGCGTAGTAATAATCTTTTCTTTTTACAGTGTATCTAAAAGAAATCCCTTGTTCGAAGTTTAAACTTGGCATTTTGCTAAGAGAGCTTCGAAGGAGGTCGCGAATTTGCAACGCCGCGTTTTTCCAGATAGGTTTTTAATTAACTTTTAAAGACACGGGAGGCGTATAGAGATATCCACTCAATCCAAACTAGTCGTGAATCCCATAGTATTGATGTGATTAATTCTAATTAAATTAGTTTGTTTTAAATAATTTTACATTTATTGATTTTATACTACTACTGAGCGTAGCATAAGAAAAATGTATCATTAAAATTTATTATCTACGCTTTAAAAGCCGATGGCACATAGAGTACGCCGCCCCTGTCATTATGTATGTCCAAACCGGCCGTGTCTCTAAGGGTTAATATCTGAGCTAATTACCGACGATTTTTTTCAAAAATCATTATGAACAAGGCTTTTATACTTCTGCACGAAAGTTACCATTAGCGCTCCTCAACACTTTTGCTGAATGCCCACAAATCGCAATTTGTGTGTAATAGAAAAACGCGTTTTTCTCAAAAACTAAGTGACCTAGGGTAATCGCTATAATTTTCCTGCAAGGTTTAAGTTAACGTCAACTACCTCTAATTTTTTTTCATAATTTTAGTTTCAGTAGATTCGGAATTAGATGGGAGGGAACATATTTCTGCACTATATTTTCGACGATATCTCTACAACTATAATACCTAAAATTAAAAGAAATGTATTTTTGAGTTCAGCGTTACGAAAGCTTTCACATGATACCCCCACACGATATACAAAGAAAAGATTTTTTTTCAAGTAGCTTAATTAGCCCCTCTACATTTCCCCTAAATATATTTGTGAACGTTTAATAATCTGAAAATACGTGGGTCAGTAGTCTTTATTACTTCCCCCAATTTGAACTTTCCACGTTCCATAGTTTACGAGTAAAATGGCTGTGATAGACAGACAAACAGACACAGGAGTGATTTTATAATGGTTCCGTTTTTACTTTTTAAGTACGGAACCCTAAAAAGAGAAGCTTCAAATGCTAAAACGTCAATTGTACATACCCCTCCCACTGAGATAAATTACTCAGCAAGTGCTCTAGGAAAAACAACTGCTAGAGCTTGCCGAAATTTACCATCAAGTCCAAGAAGAAAAAAAGCAATAATTCGAAAATTGTATTTTTTTTTTTATATTCTTGTCAAAAAATTTCATCTGAAGAACCTGAAGATTTCCCATCCACTGCGAATTCACATTGGTCATCCATTCCGGCAGAAACTGTTGAACTTGTAAAATACTTTTTCCAAAGAGATGATATAAGCAAGCAAGCACCCTGAAGAAAAGATGAAATCACTGTGAAGGAGAATGGGGACTTAAATAACCAAATTTCAAATCAGACATGTCCTGTACTCCATTACTGAAACATTCTAGGCATTTTTTTTAATTCAGACATATTTTTAGTTTTAAAAATTATTAACAATTTGATATTTAAAAAGTATGTATGAATTATGATCTACATTAATTTTAACACAAAAAAAAAATTCCTATGAGGATTCTTTGATAAAATATATAGCTATGTGAATTTACAGCTCATTCTTACCATTACCTTTAGAGATATAGAGAAATTTTACTTTTCGATGGTCGTAGGGGGCTGTTTTATGTTATTATCTGTATCCACATATAAGAAAAGCTTAGAAAATAACCGGATATTTTGTATAAAATTTTCTTTTACCTAAATTTATTTTCTTTTACATTTATAACTTTATAAAAAATTTACGGTTAATGATTCAGGTAATTCCACTTCAGATCTTAATTTTACAAAAATAGACATTGGATTATGTTTAATAGGATTTAATAGTATAAATGTGTGGAAAAGTTTTGAAGTCGAATTACGCCAAAACAAGGTTACAATTGCCCACTTCACTCTAATAGTACTTTTAACATTGGAAATTTAAATTTTTGTAATTTTGTATTAAATATAACTATGGCATACAGTTTTGAGGAATAAGTTTCAAAGGTACTACACATATCGTCAGTACCGTGCCAAACTATCCAATGTGAAAATAGCCACTTTTCAGGAGGGCAAAAAAACTATTTAAATTATGGATTCAAAATCAGCACCAAGCAGCAGTAAACAATTAGTATATTTTTCGGGTGCTGTTTTACATCCTATTTAAGCATGTTGTTGAGATAAATCGTTTGAATAATTTCAGTCACCAGAAAATCACATTGGATAATTTGATATGGTATGCTTATTTATACGTTTTCAGCTTCATTGAACTTTTTCAAACTATCCGATGTGTCATATTGGATAGTTTGACTTGTAAAAATTTTGTGCTTTTCCCAGGTTCGCCATTCCATAGTAGCGAATATGCCATATTGGATAGTTTGACTTGTTAAAATTTTGTACTTTTCCCAGATTCGCCGTTTCATAGTGGCAAATGTGTCGTATTCAATAGTTTAATTTGTAAAAAGTTTGGTATTCACATATTCAATATAAAACTTATAAGAATTTTCTTTAATAATTTTAATAACGAATATACCGTAAATTAATAAAGAAAAGGGCTTATTTTTAAACATTCTGTTAATTTTATAAAATATAAGAAAAAATATATCCCAAATAATGGGGTGGGCAAAAACAGGCACCTCATACCCGTAATTATAAATAGTAATCTTCGCGCCATTTATCCTAAGAAACTCATGGGCCGCTTTATACCACTATTTTCGAATAGAAATCTTTTATTTATTTAACCCCCATTCAAAAAAGTTGGGATTTTGAAGAAAATTTGGAAGAAATTCATAGTAGGCTCATTTAATACAGTAATTGCAAATGTTCTCCTGAACGTGGGGGAATGATAAAGTTTTTCAAGTTCATCCCTTTTTTCTTGATCGTTAAAAAGTTTTTATGACTTTTGGTTAGGGTGTCAACGATTTTAATCAGTTGATTTAAATCAGCGATTAAAATTATGATTTTAATCAACCGATTTTTAAAAAAAAATCATTGATTTAAATCAAAAATTTTCTAAATGTTTATAATGTCAAAAAATATATTAAAATGTAACATAAACATAATTTGAAAGTTTCTACAGGTATTTTGAATCATGAAAAAACAAAAAAAGAGCTTTAAATAATTGTTTCTAAGCTTAATTCATGAGTATTGTAAAAAGTTAAAAACAGTTGAGTTAATAAAAAGCATTGTTTTTAAGTTTTTATCCAAGTTAAAACAGTTTAATTTAAAAATGATATTTAAATCTAATATAATTTGCAATGTCATAAATTCCTTTAGGTAATCAATTTATGCATTATTTTATATAAAATTATACATATCAAGTGTAATACATTTCTACAAGTAAAAGAATAAATAGTAATTATTAGCAATCTCAAGTTAAAGAAGAATGAAAGAATGAAATCTTTTCAAAGCTAAATTGTAAATGAATGCATAAGAGAAAAACAAATAATTGGTATAAAAATGCTAAGCTCAGCAAGAACTTCTTCGGTATAGGTTGAATAAATGTTTTTAACTTTGTAACTCACGTAATACTAAATAAAAAATAATGATTAGGGATTGAAAAGGCAGCAAACTTTTTCTCAAAAAGAAAAGAAAAATGAACCATTGAAAGCTAATAATTCACACTGAGAGGTAATAATGCTGTTACTTAAATATTTTGAGGATTTCAGATATAAGTGGCTAACATAGATTTATCCTACATGAATGGGTTTAACTCATTTTCATAGTTCTTTTGGTTATCATACACATACACGTGTGTAAGTTTAGATTTTGGTGGTTTACAGTAATTTTCCTAAATACAAATGCAAAATGAGCTGCAAATAATATTTGTTAGTTTTGTTATTTGTGTTACTAACTAATGAATTACACCTGCAGTTGTAGCCAGAGATTTCTTGTAAAAAACTCTCCCATTCAACAGCATTTTTAAATTCATGTGGCCAAGATCTCGCAAAAACATAGAACTTTATTTCTTTAGAAAGTACAGGATATTATTAAAATATGTTATTTAATTGTACATTTCAATTTATTATTCATAAAATTATTAAAAATTAAGGACACTTTATTCATCATACTAAAAATTATTCTTTTTTTCCCCTTATATCATTACTAAACACATTACTAATATATTTCCTCATAAAATAGTACCCTTTTCTGGAACTAGCATCTTGTTCCTTTTCCTTTCTAAAATGAATACTACATTATTATCATTAAGTCTTAAAAATGTATAATATGTTTTTAATTAGAGAGTTAATTGTTTAATAATTATTAATTTGAAGTACTGTTAACTATTTCATATAAAATGCAGTTAATAATTTTAATAAATGTTAAATATCACTAGTATTTATAAAGTTTTACATAATTATTACAATAAGAATGTATATAACATTATTGTATGATTCTACCTAATCAAACTACTAATTTGCAGTTTTTATAATTTCTGTAATTACTAACTAATAATTATAATTTTATTAATTAAAGTGTAAAAACATAGATTATGTTTGCAATTAGTGGTTTAATTGTTTTGGAAACCTAAAACTCTTGGTAGCTATTCCGTATTTGAACGTTGGGAAAAAAATCATAAAAATCCGATTTAAATCAAAAAAATCTGATTTAAATCAAAAAAATCCGAGACTGAAAACGGAGCGTGTAGCATTTATAGATTCGTTACAGGGACACTCAAAAGAATCCCGTTACATTACGCTTAGTAGGTAAAGAAACGTTTGTGGTTTAGTTTAATTACGTTACACTATTTCAAACATAATGAAATTTATATACATTATTAAGGTGCACAGCAATATGCCTATGCGTTAGAATATGATATGTACAACAATAGCGTTCATTTACAGGGACACACAAAAGATTTCTGTTAAAGTGCAGTCTATTACCGATAATTGCTGCAGATGCGTTTTATATTATGGTATGCCTTTTAAAACTATGTGCATACTGCGTGGTATGTATAAATTCTATATATTGTATATTAAATATTGTATACTATATATTGTAACTATATATTGTACTACCTAAAATAATTCGTTAGCATTACTAAGTATGATTCTGAACTGCTTAAACGTAGTTTTTGATTGTGTTAGGCATTTCAAAGCTGAACTGTTAGTATATGAGATGTTTGTGGAATATGAGTAAAATCATATACAGGGCCACGCAAAAACTAGAAACATGGACAATTATGGATAATTGCTGGAAGTATAATTTTAGTAGCTTTAAGCGTCTTTTAGCTTGCATTAAATTTTTATCTTGTTATGTGGCGTGTATAAAAATCTGTAGGTATTATACAGGGTTGTACAAAATAATGCAGTTATGCTCGTCTATTGGCAAAAATTACTGAATGTAAATTTTCAACCTATTATACTTTTTAACACTTTCCAACAAGGTTGAAAAGTGTTTATGAATTCGTTTTTCTGTCCATGCTCTAACTCGCGTAAATATACTCGGATTTTCATGCAATTGAAAAATGTCAATGGTACTTACAATGGCATGTTCGGTATTGCATATGAAGTGTGTAACATAAATAGTTCATTTACAGGGGCACTCAAAAGATTTCCATATATTATGATGTATGGGGAAAAATCGTTCGGAGATTACTTTAATGACATTACGCTATTTCAAATGTATTAAAACTTTTATAAATCACTGAATTTCATTACAAGAAGATTACGACAGAATAGGGCATGCATTCATTAGCATTTGTCGTTCATTTACAGAAACACACAAAAGAAATGGGTTACAGTACTGTCTTTCAGCAATAATTGCTGGAAGTGCGTTTTTGAATTTCGGTATGCGCTTTTAGATTTAACTGTTTTTTTTTTTTTGCATGTTGTATAAAAATGCTGTACCTCGTATAAGGGCTGCACAAAAGAATTCACTAAAGAACAATTGAAAAAGTACTTGAATCAGCTTGTGAAACCCTGTAAATGATCTACAGATTAGTATATAATCTAGATAGTATGCGACAGTTTAGTTTAATTAGAAAACGCGTGAAAAAATTTATACTTTGAACCTTTAGCAATTTCCGCCAATAAAAGGAAATATACTCGAATTTCGTGTATAGCCCTGTATATTAGCTACAGATTTTTATACATGTTACGTAATATGGCAAAATTTAATTCAGGCAAAAAATTGTTATAAACAAACTTCTAGAAAATACCAGTCATAGCCGGCAATGTTCATATTATTGTCTCCCCCCGGGATTGCACTTATACTCTAAAGCGAAAGCTGGGTTCCCGGGGCGGTCATCCCTGTCCTGCATATTAGGAATTTTTACAAACATATTTTAGTACAGTAAAAAGAAATAAAAGACCGAAATTGCATAACTCAGTTAAAAACCTTCTTTAAGAAATTCACGTCCATACAAATTAATGCTTACAAATTCTTTTGTATAGCCCTGTATAAGATCTAAAGAATTTACACCCACCACGTAATATTCAAATAGTTAAAACTCATACTATAATTGAAAACGCACTTCAAACAACCATCGCTAATAGACAGCGCTGTAACCAAAATTTCTGTGTGTCCCTGTAAATTAACGATAACTATCATACATGTCGTATTCTGCAGTAAGCATCTTAGTAGAGAAGAAATGGGGCTCCGACTTCAGGAGGAGGGGAGAGGGGCCGGAGGAGGAGGGAGGGTGCCTCCTCCCGAGACCGTCTTGTAAGAGGAGGTGTAAATGTGGAGGAGGGAGGGCGCCTCCTCCCGAGAGTGTCTTATAAGAGGAGGGGTAAAATGGGGGTAAAAAAAATTGAGAATGGGGGGAGGGCGATCAGAATATTTTGTGTTATAAGAGAGGGGTTAATTGGAGAAGGGGAGGAATTTTTGAAGGGGAATTTTTCGAGATTGAATTTATTTTTAGTCATCTGTAGTACGAGGTTCGAATGAATAATTAATGAATTAAAAATAATTAATGAGAAAAAATAATTTAGAAATTTTAATGAGGGGAATTAGAATTTTTGAGTTTGAAATTTATTTTTAGCCGAATTTTTGGTGTGTTATAGTACGAGGGGGTATTTTTTTACTCTCGGTTAACTAATTAGTAATTAAAAATAGCAATTAAAAATTTAATGAGGAAATATTTAATGAGGGGACTTAGACTTTTTCGAGCAATTTTATTAGTGTAGTACAGCACGAGGCTCGAATGAATTATTAAAAATGGAAATTAATTTAAAATATCAATTAATTAAAAAGTAATTAAAAGTAATTAATAAGAAAAATTAATTTAGAAATTTTAATGAGGGGACTTAGAATATTTGAGTTTGAAATTTATTTTTAGTGGACTATAATATGCAGTTGAATTTTAAGAATAATTTAAAATATTCATTCATTAAAAATAGTAATTAAAAATGATAATTAAAAAATATGAACAAGAAAATAACTGAATGAAGAAAATTTTCGAGAGTTTCATTTAATTTTGTTAATGAATTGAGTGTTTTGAGATATTTTTATTTGAAATAGAAATTTTTTGAAAAAAAAAAACAGTGGAAATTTTAAAATCTTTGTAGGAATGTGAATGTTTTTTGAATAAAACTTGGGGAAGGATTTTATTCTTTTTAGTGACATGTTTTTTAAAGATATTTGGGTCTTTATTAGGGAACCTAACCCGTATTTACGCATGGAAATCCATGGTTCGAAGTAAACCACGAAGACTCCGAACGATTAGGCCGACGGGCGCGATTCGGTTCGAACCCAGCACTTACTCTACACCAGCTTCGAGAGCAGAAACTCTCGGCCACTGGTGGGGCAATAATTTAATGAAGAAACTTAAGAAATTTTTCGAGGGTTTTATTTGATTTTGTTAATGAATTGAATGCTATGAGATATTTTTATTTGAAATAGAAATTTTTTTGAAAAAACAGTGGAAATTTTTTAATCTTTGTAGGAATGTGAATGTTTTTTGAATAAAATTGGGGGGAGGATTTAATTTTTTTTTAAGTGACATGTTTTTTTTAAAGATATTATTTCGAATAGCAGTCATGTTTTTACAAATATTTCTCGGTTATATATAAATGAATTGAAAGTTTTGCATTAAACGGTTAGTAATTTTAGACTATCATTATTTAGGTAAATGAATTTATACATTTTTGTCGTGCTTTCTGACTAAACTTTACTTATTGAATGAAAAAAATATATGTAACTAGAAAATTTGATGAATATTTGAAGAAAAAATTAAATTTTCAGTGATCTTTTAATCTAGTCAATGCATTAAGCAAAAACAAAACTTAAATTATACTTAACAAATATTTTAAAACACACCACAAGTATTGAGAGACTTTATACCATTCCACAATTTAAAAAAAAAGGAAATATATATATATATTTATTAGCTGATTTCGTTTTATATAACATCAAATTTTACTGTATGCGTATATTCCCCATATGGAAAAACCCTTTGGTAGATAAGTGGCTCAACAGTTCGCATGATAAGTACATGACTCACTTTTTAGAATTTTTTTTTTTTTTTTCCGAATCCATGTTAGATCGGTGAATACTTTTTCGTGGTTTTAGACAAAAATAGAAATTGGTAAGATATTTTGAAGGATATTAGTTTTCGATTTGTTATGCAATTTTTAGGCATGTATTGCTTAATCCATGTGAAAATATATTTTGAGAAAATTATAGAGTGTCCTTTATAAAGATATTAGGAAATTTACCCCCCCCCCCCTACCCCTTAATGAATATGTATACTTGTGAAATATAGGGTTACCTATTCAGTGGTGTGTTTGAATTATCAATGTCCCTAAAATGTATATTTTTTTAAGTATAGAATTTTAAATAATATAGATCTATTTTAAAAACTAGAAAATCGATTCTTGAACATATACTTTTTAAACTTTTATACCTTTTAAACGTTTTTATCAAAATACTTTGAATTTTTAATAAGATATTGGAAAAAAAACGCACTTTTTGCAAATGTATGCTAATAATTGCGCTTTTTAGAATAAAACTACACCTTACTTTACCTTAGTTTTAGAATACTTTAGTTTAACACTATTTGATGTTACATATATTTTTCAAAAATAAAACAAACTTACTTTAATATTTTTTCGACATAGGTAAAATCTTGTAGCCTCGAGAAACGCGTGTGATAATGTACACTCTACTGAGTTCGTTATCTTGCAAAGACGAAGTGATTCACTTTATATAGATAGGGGTTTTCCCATAAACGTAGTGAGTAATATCATATTAGATTTTAATTATGATTGAATAATGGGGGTTACAAATTAAGATAGGCTAATGAGAGTTAGAAATTAATGTGTAGCGTAAATGGAACTTTTTTTTTTTCAAAGATATATTTTAAATAGAAACACTATTAACGATTGACTCATATGATTTCAACATTAATTTTATATTGTATCATTCATAACGAATAAATGAATTCGCAATTAAGATTTTCAAATAATTAATTTAATATTACGTCACACAAAACGAATTTTATTAATAAATGCATAATTAAGATTGCGTCACAATTTTTAAATGATTTTATTAATATAGAATTTCTATTAAATTGGGGGTCATTTTTCTTATCGATTTATTTAAAATAAAATTGGAATATTTATTAGCAATTTAATGCATGTGTGACATTTATTTTTGAATTAACTATTATAAAATTAGACCTTTTAAAACAGATACTTTTTTAATTGATTCATTAACCGGGAGAATACTTCAAACACGCCATTGATGAGTCATCACACATAAGTAAATTTTCACTCGAAAACATGAAAGTTTTAATAATTATATTGAGGTTTATGAAAAGTGACACTCATGTCGCGCAGTGGACTTTGAATTTTTAGTCTAGTTCTAATTTCGATCTAGTTCAAATTTTGCTAAGTTAACACGTTACGTAATATAGGGGAGCTTAATACTATGTATTAATATAACTATGATTTTTGCTTAATTTTTTACTAGGATAAAATTTTTATCATCGGAAAAACACACCTTTAAGAGATTTAAAATAAATATTTGTAAATATATATAATTTAATATCATTAAATATTTAGTATCTTCACACATAATTAACACATGTTAATTAAGTACGATTAAAATTAAAAGAAATCATAATTTTCATTAAATTAAAAAGAAATTGTACATTTAACTTTTAATCTAGCAAATATTAAAACACGAAAGAAAAGATTGCGCTTTTAGAGCATGTGACATTAATCATAAAAATTTAAATACTTATCACTTTCAAATGAAAATGATAAACCTTTATTTAAAATTTTTCAGTTTTTAATTAGAGACATACAATTAACTAGAAACTTAAGTATAAAAACAGAAATGAATATCTAGCAATAAGGTTAACATTTTTAATAAAAAATTAATATTTTAGGTTAATTTTAAACGTGCTAGTATTTTTAGACTAGCGAAATATCCCTTTTTTAGAAAATACTTTTCTGGTTTAATTTTCATTTATTTTTTAAATATAACTTTTAAAAAATATTCTCAACTGTAAAAACTAGGGATTTGCTTTTGACAATTTTATTTGAATTTAAGATTTGTTTCACATTTAGAAGTATATCTTATCAAAATAAATTCGAAATATTTAGATTTGTTTATTATTAATAATTTGAAAAATAAAACATTTAGAAGTAAATTGACTTACTTTTGTTTATGTTACATAAAAATCCAAAAGGGTTGAAAAAGAGTAGCAACACTTCACATGAGTTTTGTGATACTATATGGAGTGAATTTTGAACACCAATATCTTATCTGTTTGGGTATTTCCATGAATACATGATTCATGAGATAAGCAGAATGTCATGTTCAAATATGAATCTAAGAACAGTGTTAATGAATTTACTTTATTCAAATCGTATATACTTCAGCTATAATTAATATAATGTGTAATTAATAAGGGATTTAATTAATATGATGCGTTTTTAAGTAAAATCTGAATATAATTGTATCTTTTTCAGTCTTATTTAATAGAATAGGAATGCTTTTCAAATTTATTAAGAAACATGTAAGTTATTATTAGCTTGGAAATTGCAACTGAATTAAAAATTGACTTCTCACATAGAATTAGACTTTTGCTAAATTTTCAACAAAAATATTTCTCACTTAAAAGTTTACTTCTCACATGGAAAAGGGCTTTCGTGATTGTATTAGAATAAAAACTTATCATATGAAAATTTTACTTGTGTAAATTGTATTAAAAAAAACTTATCATATTAAAATTTTTAATAAGTTAATTATTATTATTTAATCTATGTCTCCCACCACTCACTTTATTTACAAATAAATATTTATCACTTTTTAATGGAAACAAAAATGGTAGGTAAAGCTTTCGTTTAATATTTTTAAATTAATCTGAGTCTTTTTTTTTCAGTGCGACTCCTTCAAATTTAAAACCGTTTGAGAGCTTTTATAGGGAGAACGTAAACAAATCGAAGTCTCCCATTTCAACAATAAAGGATTTATATTAAGTACACTTCAGTCATTCTTGTTTTAACATGATTTGAAAATTTTTAATTAAAATTCTTTTGAAAACTTTACTCATTTTGTAGGAGAAAAAAAAAGCATGCATTTATAAATTTTTAGTTTCACATATTATACACTAAATAAAATATATATTAAGATAAAACATTTGCAAACTCATTTTTAAAAAGGAAAGACATAACCCTATTTCACTTTTTCATTAAGCATATTTACATGTCACAAGCAGGCTTTACACATATTAGTTAGCACACAAGTTACTTTAGCGAAAAATCCCTTTTCCTTTTCTAAATGATTCATAGGGATTCATACCTCCCTCATGAATACGTTATACAAACGATATATTAGTTTAATGAATATAAATTTTAACTGAATCCTTAAAACTTTATTAGATAACATTCGATCATTTTTATATTTCAAAACGAAGAAAAATTATTGAATATCACCTAACAAGCATATACTTTTACACTAACATGTTATAAAAACACTTCTCATTATTCAAATTTAATGATATTTCGACATCTCTCGCCAAGCTTTTTAAGAATGAAAGACTCTTTCGTTAGAATATTTAGCTTTTTGTATACAATTTTAGCCATAAATACATAATGCACTCAACTTTACTTTGTCATTAAACATTAAATTAATACATCGCATAGCAATTCAAACTTAGGATTTTTTTTATTTAGGGTAGATAAGTATACGTGTATATGTATACATGCGCATATATGTGTGTGCATTTGTAAATGGGGGAAAAATTTAAAAGGTATACACATTGAAAGTTAATAAAATTATTTTAAAAAAATTATATAAATATTTCAAGAGAGCATTAAACATTTCAAGACAGTATTAAAGATTTGAACAACTGATAAAAATGCTTTGAAAAACATTAAAATTTTTTTTTAATGTTTCTTTCATATTTTAAAGTCAACAAATTTTAATACAAAGCTATGTACATACAGACATTTGAGCTATGTTAACATAACAAATGTTTTAAATATTTCGTTGCTATTTCCAAGTTAGTCAATTTATACTTTTTTGAAGATGCATATGCATATATTTGTGAATTTTAATGTTTTCTGGTTTTTACTGACTAGTTATTTATCCTAGCTATCATTTATTTACACAAAAAACCAACTGCTTTTAAAACGACTATATGATTATCAAAACAATCCAAAACCTTTTATCTACACAGGCGCAAACATTTTAATAAACTAAAGTCCGCATTTTCAATCAAATAAATAATGGCTAATTTAATAGGTTATCTCCTAACTTGAATGATACCTTTTATGTGACATTGCTAAACAAGCTACCATTATGTCATTACTTGTAAAAATAACATGATAACTTGTTTTCACTATACTAACTTAATAATTTTCGTAGGTTTTATATAATAATCGACATGTTTGGTTATCTCTCAACATAGTTTTCTGAAATATATCCAAAAAAGTTTGCTACTATTAAAAAACATGCTTATAATTTAGATAGTTTTCTCTCTTTATATTTCAAAACATGCATATTATTTCAAAACACAAAATATTTGAATTAAATAATCACTTTTTTTCACAAGTTTGCAATATTTTTATGCTAACTAGGGTTAGTAGTATTCAGACTTAAAAATTATTTTTATAGATTAAACATGAAAATTAATGTGTATAACAATCCTTTTACTATTTTTAGTTAAACTTAGTGTTATGAAATATATCCAGTTAACTTTAAATTGTACTATTACAAATTAATGTTTTAAAATTCATTAAAATTATTAAATACTATTTCATTATAATTTTAAAATTCATTTTTATATACAAAGACACAAAATAATAATACTTATCTAATACAGCAGCAAGCAGTCTTAAGCACAACCTTCTATTACAAAAACTAAAAGTGAAATGAAAAATTCTATGTCCTTATCAGCTAATCTTATCAACTGATTAGATCTAGTCACGTGATTGTGATTCCCTATCATGTGATAACCCCTACGTTATCAGTGATAAGTGATGTCATATATCACGTGACTAGATCTAATCAGTTGATAAGATTAGCTGATAAGGACTTAGAATTATTAATTTCACTTTTAGTTTTTGTAATAGAAGGTTGTGCTTAAGACTGCTAGCTGCTGTATTAGATAAGTATTATTATTTTGTGTCTTTGTATATAAAAAGGAATTTTAAAATTATAATGAAATAGTATTTAATAATTTTAATGAATTTTAAAACATTAATTTGTAATAGTACAATTTAAAGTTAACTGGATATATTTCATAACACTAAGTTTAACTAAAAATAGTAAAAGGATTGTTATACACATTAATTTTCATGTTTAATCTATAAAGATAATTTTTAAATCTGAATACTACTAACCCTAGTTAGCATAAAAATATTGCAAACTTGTGAAAAATAGTGATTATTTAATTCAAATATTTTGTGTTTTGAAATAATATGCATGTTTTGAAATATAAAGAGTGAAAACTATCTAAATTATAAGCATGTTTTTTAATAGTAGCAAACTTTTTTGGATATATTTCAGAAAACTATGTTGAGAGATAACCAAACATGTCAATTATTACATAAAACCTACGAAAATTATTAAGTTAGTATAGTGAAAACAAGTTATCATGTTATTTTTACAAGTAATGACATAATGGTAGCTTGTTTAGCAATGTCACATAAAAGGTATCATTCAAGTTAGGAGATAACCTATTAAATTAGCCATTATTTATTTGATTGAAAATGCGGACTTTAGTTTATTAAAATGTTTGCGCCTGTGTAGATAAAAGGTTTTGGATTGTTTTGATAATCATATAGTCGTTTGAAAAGCAGTTGGTTTTTTGTGTAAATAAATGATAGCTAGGATAAATAACTAGTCAGTAAAAACCAGAAAACATTAAAATTCACAAATATATGCATATGCATCTTCAAAAAAGTATAAATTGACTAACATGGAAATAGCAACGAAATATTTAAAACATTTGTTATGTTAACATAGCTCAAATTTCTGTATGTACATAGCTTTGTATTAAAATTTGTTGACTTTAAAATATGAAAGAAACATTTTAAAAAAATTTTAATGTTTTTCAAAGCATTTTTACCAGTTGTTCAAATCTTTAATACTGTCTTGAAATGTTTAATGCTCTCTTGAAATATTTATATAATTTTTTTAAAATAATTTTATTAACTTTCAATGTGTATACCTTTTAAATTTTTCCCCCATTTACAAATGCACACACATATATGCGCATGTATACATATACACGTATACTTATCTACCCTAAATAAAAAAAATCCTAAGTTTGAATTGCTATGCGATGTATTAATTTAATGTTTAATGACAAAGTAAAGTTGAGTGCATTATGTATTTATGGCTAAAATTGTATACAAAAAGCTAAATATTCTAACGAAAGAGTCTTTCATTCTTAAAAAGCTTGGCGAGAGATGTCAAAATATCATTAAATTTGAATAATGAGAAGTGTTTTTATAACATGTTAGTGTAAAAGTATATGCTTGTTAGGTGATATTCAATAATTTTTCTTCGTTTTGAAATATAAAAATGATCGAATGTTATCTAATAAAGTTTTAAGGATTTAGTTAAAATTTATATTCATTAAACTAATATATCGTTTGTATAACGTATTCATGAGGGAGGTATGAATCCCTATGAATCATTTAGAAAAGGAAAAGGGATTTTTCGCTAAAGTAACTTGTGTGCTAACTAATATGTGTAAAGCCTGCTTGTGACATGTAAATATGCTTAATGAAAAAGTGAAATAGGGTTATGTCTTTCCTTTTTAAAAATGAGTTTGCAAATGTTTTATCTTAATATATATTTTATTTAGTGTATAATATGTGAAACTAAAAATTTATAAATGCATGCTTTTTTTTCTCCTACAAAATGAGTAAAGTTTTCAAAAGAATTTTAATTAAAAATTTTCAAATCATGTTAAAACAAGAATGACTGAAGTGTATTTAATATAAATCCTTTATTGTTGAAATGGGAGACTTCGATTTGTTTACGTTCTCCCTATAAAAGCTCTCAAACGGTTTTAAATTTGAAGGAGTCGCACTGAAAATAAAAAAGACTCAGATTAATTTAAAAATATTAAACGAAAGCTTTACCTACCATTTTTGTTTCCATTAAAAAGTGATAAATATTTATTTGTAAATAAAGTGAGTGGTGGGAGACATAGATTAAATAATATTAATTAACTTATTAAAAATTTTAATATGATAAGTTTTTTTAATACAATTTACACAAGTAAAATTTTCATATAAGTTTTTATTCTAATACAATCACGAAAGCCTTTTGCCATGTGAGAAAATTTTACAGGTAAAATTTCCAAGTATATGACTTTTTCAATGTGAGAAGTAAACTTTTAAGTGAGAAATATTTTTGTTGAAAATTTAGCAAAAGTCTAATTCTATGTGAGAAGTCAATTTTTAATTCAGTTGCAATTTCCAAGCTAATAATAACTTACATGTTTCTTAATAAATTTGAAAAGCATTCCTATTCTATTAAATAAGACTGAAAAAGATACAATTATATTCAGATTTTACTTAAAAACGCATCATATTAATTAAATCCCTTATTAATTACACATTATATTAATTATAGCTGAAGTATATACGATTTGAATAAAGTAAATTCATTAACACTGTTCTTAGATTCATATTTGAACATGACATTCTGCTTATCTCATGAATCATGTATTCATGGAAATACCCAAACAGATAAGATATTGGTGTTCAAAATTCACTCCATATAGTATCACAAAACTCATGTGAAGTGTTGCTACTCTTTTTCAACCCTTTTGGATTTTTATGTAACATAAACAAAAGTAAGTCAATTTACTTCTAAATGTTTTATTTTTCAAATTATTAATAATAAACAAATCTAAATATTTCGAATTTATTTTGATAAGATATACTTCTAAATGTGAAACAAATCTTAAATTCAAATAAAATTGTCAAAAGCAAATCCCTAGTTTTTACAGTTGAGAATATTTTTTAAAAGTTATATTTAAAAAATAAATGAAAATTAAACCAGAAAAGTATTTTCTAAAAAAGGGATATTTCGCTAGTCTAAAAATACTAGCACGTTTAAAATTAACCTAAAATATTAATTTTTTATTAAAAATGTTAACCTTATTGCTAGATATTCATTTCTGTTTTTATACTTAAGTTTCTAGTTAATTGTATGTCTCTAATTAAAAACTGAAAAATTTTAAATAAAGGTTTATCATTTTCATTTGAAAGTGATAAGTATTTAAATTTTTATGATTAATGTCACATGCTCTAAAAGCGCAATCATTTCTTTCGTGTTTTAATATTTGCTAGATTAAAAGTTAAATGTACAATTTCTTTTTAATTTAATGAAAATTATGATTTCTTTTAATTTTAATCGTACTTAATTAACATGTGTTAATTATGTGTGAAGATACTAAATATTTAATGATATTAAATTATATATATTTACAAATATTTATTTTAAATCTCTTAAAGGTGTGTTTTTCCGATGATAAAAATTTTATCCTAGTAAAAAATTAAGCAAAAATCATAGTTATATTAATACATAGTATTAAGCTCCCCTATATTACGTAACGTGTTAACTTAGCAAAATTTGAACTAGATCGAAATTAGAACTAGACTAAAAATTCAAAGTCCACTGCGCGACATGAGTGTCACTTTTCATAAACCTCAATATAATTATTAAAACTTTCATGTTTTCGAGTGAAAATTTACTTATGTGTGATGACTCATCAATGGCGTGTTTGAAGTATTCTCCCGGTTGATGAATCAATTAAAAAAGTATCTGTTTTAAAAGGTCTAATTTTATAATAGTTAATTCAAAAATAAATGTCACACATGCATTAAATTGCTAATAAATATTCCAATTTTATTTTAAATAAATCGATAAGAAAAATGACCCCCAATTTAATAGAAATTCTATATTAATAAAATCCTTTAAAAATTGTGACGCAATCTTAATTATGCATTTATTAATAAAATTCGTTTTGTGTGACGTAATATTAAATTAATTATTTGAAAATCTTAATTGCGAATTCATTTATTCGTTATGAATGATACAATATAAAATTAATGTTGAAATCATATGAGTCAATCGTTAATAGTGTTTCTATTTAAAATATATCTTTGAAAAAAAAAGATCCATTTACGCTACACATTAATTTCTAACTCTCATTAGCCTATCTTAATTTGTAACCCCCATTAGTCAATCATAATTAAAATCTAATATGATATTACTCACTACGTTTATGGGAAAACCCCTATCTATATAAAGTGAATCACTTCGTCTTTGCAAGATAACGAACTCAGTAGAGTGTACATTATCACACGCGTTTCTCGAGGCTACAAGATTTTACCTATGTCGAAAAAATATTAAAGTAAGTTTGTTTTATTTTTGAAAAATATATGTAACATCAAATAGTGTTAAACTAAAGTATTCTAAAACTAAGGTAAAGTAAGGTGTAGTTTTATTCTAAAAAGCGCAATTATTAGCATAAATTTGCAAAAAGTGCGTTTTTTTTATCCAATATCTTATTAAAAATTCAAAAAATTTTGATAAAAAAGTTTAAAAGGTATAAAAGTTTAAAAAGTATATATTCAAGAATCGATTTTCTAGTTTTTAAAATAGATCTATATTATTTAAAATTCTATACTTAAAAAAATATACATTTTAGGGACATTGATAATTCAAACACACCACTGAATAGGTAACCCTATATTTCACAAGTATACATATTCATTAAGGGGTAGGGGGGGGGGTAAATTTCCTAATATCTTTATAAAGGACACTCTATAATTTTCTCAAAATACATTTTCACATGGATTAAGCAATGCATGCCTAAAAATTGCATAACAAATCGAAAACTAATATCCTTCAAAATATCTTACGAATTTCTATTTTTGTCTAAAACCACGAAAAAATATTCACCGATCTAACATGGATTCGGAAAAAAAAAAAAATCTAAAAAGTGAGTCATGTACTTATCATGCGAACTGTTGAGCCACTTATCTACCAAAGGGTTTTTCCATATGGGGAATACACGCATACAGTAAAATTTGATGTTATATAAAACGAAATCAGCTAATATATATATATATATATATATATATATATATTTCCTTTTTTTTTAAATTGTGGAATGGTATAAAGTCTCTCAATACTTGTGGTGTGTTTTAAAATATTTGTTAAGTATAATTTAAGTTTTGTTTTTGCTTAATGCATTGACTAGATTAAAAGATCACTGAAAATTTAATTTTTTCTTCAAATATTCTTCAAATTTTCTAGTTACATATATTTTTTTCATTCAATAAGTAAAGTTTAGTCAGAAAGCACGACACAAAAGTATAAATTCATTTACCTAACTAATGATAGTCTAAAATTACTAACCGTTTAATGCAAAACTTTCAATTTATTTATATACTAGCAAACCCCGCGGCGTTGCTCGCGTAATAGTTGAAACATGCCACTTGATATTTGCATCAATATTTTTTATTAGAACACTTTTTGAAATAATTCAAAAAATACAAATTAAGCCACAGTTTGACTAAACTTCATTATAAAAATGCAATAGACAGAAATGGGATTTTAATTAATAAGGAGAACTAAAACTAATTCCAAATAAATGATAATTTAGAAAGTATTTTGAGACTTTTATGCTCATTTCAGTATTCATTTGAAATTTTGAATTTTTTAGAAACCATCTTAACATATATACATCTTAAAATTAACCATCATGTCAAATTTCAAGCTTCTTGTCTAATAGTCTGTCACCTCTCTGGTGTCAGTGCACCACCATAAAATGCCGAAACAGAGTTGAAATAGAATGTCTCGAAAAATGTTGAACCAGAGACTGTCACCATTAATTTGCCAACATTAACCTTGAAATCGGTTGGTATTTCCTAATATTCTATAGAAAACGAAATTTAGATGTTTTTAAAGGCTTTTTTGTTGTTCCTGCTAACCAAGTGGTAGTCACACCGGCATAAAATATAGCCCGTATAGGATCACGGACTATCATTCTTGATTCGCAACTAATAACTTTTGTAATCGGTTTATTATGTCCTGAGATTCCATAGAAATCGTAATTTAGGACTCTTATAGAATGCTTTTCGCTCCTTCCCTTCGCTTCACCCCTTTTTAATTTTGAATTTATTTTCGACTGTCCTTAGAGGACATTTATATTTTAAAAGTAACTACCGTTCTATATTTAAAGTTTCAAGCCTCTTCAGTACCGCAGAAATCGCAATTTAGAAAATTTTTTGCTCCTGCAACCCTCTAGGGATTGTGGCACCGACATAAAATATAGCTTATGTTTGAGCAGGTTCTATCACCATTAATTTGCTACCTTTATGTTTGAAATCGGTTTCGTATTTCACACGATTGCATAAAAATCGTAATTTAGAACGCTTATAGAACGCTTTTTGATCACTTCATCCTTTTAAATGTGGAATTGTGTTTCGACAATCCTTTGAAAGCATTTGCATCTTTGAAGTAATTACCATTCCAAATTTAAAATGTTAGACTCCCTCAATAACACAAAAATCGCAATTTAGAACATTTTTTGCTTCTGTAACCCCCCGGTGGTAGTGACAACAACGTAAAATATAGGCTATGTTGGAGCGGGGACTGTCACTATCAATTTGAAACCATTACTTCTGAAATCGGTTTATATTTCCTGAGATTGCGTAGATATCGCTATTTAGAATGTTTTTAGAACACTTTTCGTTCATTTTCACCCCTTTTAAATTTCAAATTTTTAAGGAACTCTTCTCAGAGAGTATTTACATCTCATAAGTAATTATGGCAAATTTCAAGTTGCTAGCCTATTCAGTATCACAAAAATCACAATTTAGAACGTTTTTTAAAATGCAACCGCAAGGTGGTAGTGACGCTGACATGAAATAGATCCTATATTGGAGCAAGGGCTGTCATCATCAATTTCCAACCATTACTTTGAAATAGGTTGGGTACTTTCTGAAATTGCGCAGAAATTGCAATTTAGTACATTCTTTAGAACGTTTTTCGTCCATTTTCACCCTTTTAAATTTTGAATTATTTAGGAAATGTTCTTAGAGATCATTTATATCTTATAAGTAACCACCATGCCTAGTTTCAAATTGCTAGCCCCTGCTGTATTACAAAAAAAATGCAACTTAGATCGTTTTATTGTTTTTTGTTCCTTCAACCCCTTTGAGGTAGTGGCACCGACATGAAATACAGCTTATGTTGAGCGAGGGCTGTCACCATCGTTTTCACACCATTCTTTTTTAAATCGGTTCGGTTCTTCCTGAGATTGCGTAGAAATTACAATTTATAAAGTTTTTTAGAACGCTTTTCGCACATTTTAACCCCCTTTTAAATTTCGATTTTTTAGGAAATGTTTTTAGAGATCATTTGTATCTTATAAATAACTGCCCTGCCTAATTTTAGGATTCTAGCCCCTTCAGTAACACAAAAATCGCAATTTAGAACGTTTTTTGCTTCTGCAACCGTTAGGTGGTAGTGACACCGACATGAAATAGAGCCTATGTTGGAGCAAGGGCTGTCATCATCAATTTCCAACCATTACTTTTGAAATAGGTTGGTTACTTTCTGAGATTGCGTAGAAATTGGCCATTTAGAACGTTCTTTAGAACGCTTTTCGCGCATTTTCACCCCTTTTAAATTTCGAATTTTTTAAGAAATGTTCTTAGAGATCATATATATGTTATAAATAACTACCATTCCAAATTTGATGTTTCTAGGCCCTCCAGTAACACAAAAATCGCATTTTCGAACGTTTTTTCGCTCCTGCACCCCCCTTTGGGGGTAATGGCACCACATAAAATGTAGCCAATATTGGCGCAAGGGTTTTCATCATCATTTTGATACCATTATTTTTAAAATCGGTTTGGTATTTCTTGAGATTGCGTAAAAATCGACATTTAGAACGCTTTTTGCGCATTTTCCCCGCTTTTAAATTTTGAATTTTTTAAGAAATGTTCTTAGAGATCATTCTTATCTAATAAGTAATTACCATGCCAAATTCCATGTATCTGGGCCCTTCAGTAACACAAAAATTGAAATTTCGAACGTTTTTTTTGCTCCTGCATCCCCTTTAGGGGTAGTGGCACCGACATAAAATGTAGCCTATGTTTGAGCAAGGGTTATCACCATCATTTTGACACCATTATTTTTAAAATCGGTTTGGTACTTCCTGAAATTATGTAAAAATCGCCATTTAGAACGATTTTTGAGCATTTTCACCGCTTTTAAATTTTGAATTTTTTACGAAATATCCTTAGAGATCATTAGTATCTTATAAGTAACTATCATTCCAAATTTCATGTTTCTAGGCCCTTCAGTAACACAAAACTCGCATTTTTAGAAAGTTTTTTGCTCCTGCACCCCCTTTTGGCTAGTGGCACGGACATAAGATATAGCCTATGTTCTAAGTTGGACTAACACCATCATTTTGATACCATTACTTTTGAAATCGATTCGGTAGTATCAGAGCTTACCTCCTACAAATAAACAATTTTTACCTCTTTATAATATTAGTATAGATAACCGAGAAATATTTGTAAAAACATGACTGCTATTTGAAATAATATCTTTAAAAAAAACATGTCACTTAAAAAAATTAAATCCTCCCCCAAATTCTATTCAAAAAACATTCACATTCCTACAAAGATTAAAAAAATTCCACTGTTTTTTCAAAAAAAATTTCTATTTCAAATAAAAATATCTCATAACATTCAATTCATTAACAAAATCAAATAAAACCCTCGAAAAATTTCTGAAGTTTCTTCATTAAATTATTGCCCCACCAGTGGCCGAGAGGTTCTGCTCTCGAAGCTGGTGTACAGGAAGTGCTGGGTTCGAACCGAATCGCGCCCGTCGGCCTAATCGTTCGGAGTCTTCGTGGTTTTCTTCGAACCATGGATTTCCATGCGTAAATACGGGTTAGGTTTCCTAATAAAGACCCAAATATCTTTAAAAAACATGTCACTAAAAAGAATAAAATCCTTCCCCAAGTTTTATTCAAAAAACATTCACATTCCTACAAAGATTTTAAAATTTCCACTGTTTTTTTTTTTTCAAAAAATTTCTATTTCAAATAAAAATATCTCAAAACACTCAATTCATTAACAAAATTAAATGAAACTCTCGAAAATTTTCTTCATTCAGTTATTTTCTTGTTCATATTTTTTAATTATCATTTTTAATTACTATTTTTAATGAATGAATATTTTAAATTATTCTTAAAATTCAACTGCATATTATAGTCCACTAAAAATAAATTTCAAACTCAAATATTCTAAGTCCTTTCATTAAAATTTCTAAATTAATTCTTCTTATTAATTACTTTTAATTACTTTTTAATTAATTGATATTTTAAATTAATTTCCATTTTTAATAATTCATTCGAGCCTCGTGCTGTACTACACTAATAAAATTGCTCGAAAAAGTCTAAGTCCCCTCATTAAATATTTCCTCATTAAATTTTTAATTGCTATTTTTAATTACTAATTAGTTAGCCGACAGTAAAAAAATACCCCTCGTACTATAACACACCAAAAATTCGGCTAAAAATAAATTTCAAACTCAAAAAATCTAATTCCCCTCATTAAAATTTCTAAATTATTTTTTCTCATTAATTATTTTTAATTCATTAATTATTCATTCGAACCTCGTACTACAGATGACTAAAAATAAATTCAATCTCGAAAAATTCCCCTTCAAAAATTCCTCCCCCTCTCCAATTAACCCCTCTCTTATAACATAAAATATTCTGATCGCCCTCCCCCCATTCTCAAATTTTTTTTATCCCCATTTTACCCCTCCTCTTATAGGACACTCTCGGGAGGAGGCGCCCTCCCTCCTCCACATTTACACCTCCTCTTACAAGACGGTCTCGGGAGGAGGCACCCTCCCTCCTCCTCCGGCCCCTCTCCCCTCCTCCTGAGGTCGGAGCCCCATTTCTTCTCTACTCATCTTGTATTGTAAATCAATTGCGGGTGTCAATTTCACTTTGTTTGGAATATTTTAACATTATTAAAATTTGCTTCAAACATTTTTCTTTACTATAAACCATTATACAACAAAATTCTTTTGTACGAATCTGTAAATAATAATATAATAATGCATGTCTTGCACACCTTATTCTGCATAAAACATGTTTTAATACACTTGATAAATCCATATTAATTTCATTAATGTTTTAAATATCGTAACACCATTAAAAGACACAGCTCTTTTTTCCTATTGAGGGTAATGTAACTGTATTCTTTTGAGTATCCCTGTAAATGAACTAAAAATTCTCACATTCCATTAACAATAGAAAACATATGCTATAATGAATGTTAAAAACGTATGTCAATTGCGTTAAATTTCAATCCATAAATAAAACAGTTTTTGTCTTCCTCATAAAAAGACAATTTTCATATTGGATAGTTTGACATGGTACGGATGCTTAGAAAAAGAAAAATATCCAAACATTTGCGGCAAGGGATCGAATATGCCATATTGGACAGTTTGACATTGTAAATTTTAGAAAAAAGTGCATATTGGATGCTTTGAAACAGTCATTATCTAAGTTTCTAAGCAAGCTAGAGACGAGACGATTTTGATCAGTACGTATCATGCACAATGCAACAAAATGGCACAAAATATGAAAAATGCATTTTTTCACATTGGATAGTTTGACATGGTAGCGACGATATTACTAGAAGAAAAGAGACATGTGCTGGACAGATAATTACACCTTTTTATTTTTTATTAAATATATTCAAAATTGTTAATTGGTCCAAATCATCCAAGCAACCTCATAGCAAATTGGTATATAGTTTTATATACCTTAGATAAATTTAAATAATATAAGTGATCGTACTTACCTAAATTCTAGTAGAAGAGCAACGCGAAGCATTAATAAAATTAAATTATAATTCGCGTCAAAAAAAAGTAATTATTAAATTTGAATAATTACGAATAAAATTAAGAGTTTGCGTTGTGAATTAGTTAGATGAACTCTTCCACTTATGAATTAAACTAAAATTTAAGCTGTAAAAAAAAGAATTGACACACTTTAAATATTATTAATTAAATAATTACAGAAACCTTTTAAAACTTGATTAAATAATTTATTTACATTGAACAAATCTATTTACAGAAAAACATAATATTAATTCAAAAAAAAGAAAGCAACACTTTTGTTTGCTTCTCATTATTTTAAGTATGTTTAATCTTTTTTTAAAAAAAAAAGACAATATTTTCACGTACTCTAATTATTATAATTGTTTCTTTTTGCTAAAAGAAATACTCTCTTTCATTTTTAAAATTACCTTAATCTTATTTAATTATTGGTTTGGTCGGATCTCATATAACTCTCTACCATAAAATATCAGAAAAGTATTTTTTTAGATTTTTCATATGAACTTATGTGGTAAAAGAAAATGTGTAAAATAGTACCTTCTTTTAACATACGGGATGGTGGCCTTTATTTGTCAAATTCCGAGTTGTTGCGTTGCTTAGGATCATGGCAATGTGTCATCAGGAACGCATCCTCAATTTGGCTTGTTTAGGATCACTCCGATCTGTACGTCAGGAAGACATCCTCAATTTGGCTTGTGTAGGCTCACTCCGATAGGTACCTCAGGAAGACAACCTCAATTAGGCTTGATTAGGCTGGATTAGGCTCGCTCCGCTAGGTCCATCTCGCCTGGGCTTTACTAGGGCTTGCGGGACTCATTGCACGGGCTTTCAGGAGAGCTCTTGCATCCTCTACATCTTTTTTCAGACTATCTTATTTTAAAACTTATTCTTCTTGCACACCAGTTCCTGCAGTGGGTGGAGCTATTTTTGTCTAGTCCACTGTTATTGGATGTGAGAAGATTTTTTATTATACTTCGATAGGCCTATTAGCTAGCAGTCTGCAAATGGCCCCTAACATATACTTTAATATTATTATCTGCCTTAAAGTTTGGGTGGTCTGAAAAGTCATAAATTTATCCCAACACTTTTATTGAGGCCATAAATTGATTCCAACGTTTTTATGATTTTACGACTTCTAATTATACACCACGTTCCATTGGCTTGTCATAAGACGACACCATGGCGTCTGCGTATTGTTGTTGTCTGAGATCCGAACTCCATTCAATAGTATACATTCATTTTACAATACAACAATTTTTAAAAATATATATTTACTATTTAAAATCAACTTAATAATTTTTGTATGAACTTACACTCTTATTTTACTTAAATATATAAACATTATAATTTTACACTCATAATTATATTTTATAAAAAATATTTATACAGACAGAAATAACAAATTACGCAATTTTACTTTGATTTCACCAACATGGTGCGGGAACATATCATAGTTATATGTTGCCCAGCAACATGCTAACATTAAATTTTGTAGCAAGGTTTAAAAAATAATAATAAATAAATAACATAGAAAACTTGTCAAATTAGAGGTCTGCACAGGCCGAAATTTCCAGGCCCGGGCAGGTCCCGACTCATAGAAAAAAAATTCGGCCCGGCCCGGAAAAAAGTTAAAATCTCGGCCCGAGTGAATTTCTACAAAACATTGATTTTTTACGTCGATTTGGTTAAAAATTTGTCTCGCACGAGGAGTTTTGACCAAAAATATTTATCTTAACTTTTTTTTTCATGTTCATACATAACCTTCATTTTTATAGAAGTGCCGCAGGCTGCGATATTTATTTTTTTAATGAATCTCTATTTCTTGTATGTTTCAGTTATCATTAATATTGTTAATGTTGTCCATATTCTATGTACTGAAGTGTTAAAAATCTGAAAAATGCTATACTGTAAAATCTTCTAAGACGGAATTGCATAAAAAAGAAAAAAAAAGCGTTATAGACAAGTTCCCTTCTTAGCAAGTATAAATGTATTATATATTCTTTTCTTACGTATTAGTATTATTGATTTTGCATGGTTAAAAATGTTTTTCAGTTTAAAACAAGGCTCCGTCATAGGCAGGTTCCTTTTTACACGTTTTACTATATTTTAATAAGCCTAGAAATCTACTATTCTTTAAAAAGAATAATTTTAATGTTTAAGTATATAGAATAATGGCGATTTAAAAATGTATGCATTTTTTTGCAAACATTTTTGGGCCAGGACTAGTTTAACTCACCTTTGAATGGAGCAGGCCACGCTGAGACAATGATTTTCATACGGCCTGGGTCAAAACTAGGATTGAAAATTTTGGGTCGTGAAGACTTAGGAATAAAACCAGTCCCGCGGCTCTGTACAGAAAAAAATAAGTTAGGCCCGGCCCGAGCATTCAGAAAAAAGTATGGCCCGGTCCCGGCCGTGCAGATCTCTATGTCAAATTTCACCAAAGGAACAAACATTCAATTAGTTGTCTATAAATGATGACTTGTCAGTACGTAAAAGTTGAATCAAGCGTAGACTTGTATATTCATCTGAGAATGTTACTGCAAGATCCTGCTAATAATAATAACGGTCAAGTGCGAGTATTACTCGCGTACAGAGCGTTCCGTACAACAAAATATATGAATTAGTAACTGTATTATTACGAAAAAAAATAAAAATCGTTGCTAAAAGTATAAGACGACTTTGTAAAAAATTATACAACATAGGATTAATATAGATGTATATACTAGAAAAGGATAAATGGATATACCATGAAAAGTTCAGAGAGATATGAAGCCTAAATAGTATCAAATATTACTATTCTGTGTAATTCTTTTTTTAATCTTATCCTAATCTGTTTATGATGAACTTATTTCGGTGCTGACAAAAAAAGTAGTGCATATGTAAACTTCACTTGGAATTTCATAAACTCAAATTCAGCATAGTAATAATCTTTTCTTTTTACAGTGTACCTAAAAGAAAGTCTTTGTTCAAAGTGTAAATTTGGTAATGTGCTAAACGCGCTTCGAAAGGAGGTCGCAAAGTTGCAACTCCCTGGCCCGTGACGCGTTTTTCCAGATAGGTTTTTAATTAACATTTAAAGACAGGGGTGGCGTACTGAGAGAGCCACTCCATAGAAACTAGTCGCAAATCCCATAGTAATTATGTTATTAATTCTTATTAAATTAGTCTATTTTTAACAGTTTGACATTTATTGCTTTTATACTACTGCTGGGTATTGCGTTACACAAATATATCAATAAAAGTTGTTATCTATACTTTAAACTCCGATGGCGCATAGAGTACGTGTCTTTAAGGGTTAATATCTCTGCTAATTGCTGACAATTTTTTTCGAAAATCATTATCAACAATCCTTTTGTACTTCTGCGACGATTAGTACATCCGGCGCTCCTCAACTCCGTTGCTGAACGCCCGCAAATCGAAATTCGTGTGTAACGGATAAATACGATTTTTTTTTTCAAAAACTATGTGACCTAGGGTAATCGCTACAGTTTTCCTAAAGGTTTAAGTTAACATCCTAAATTAACCCCTATTTTTTTTCATAATTTTAGTTTCAATAGATTCGGAAATAGAGGTGGGCGGGGGACATATTTTTGCATTACATTTCCGACAATATCTCTGAAAATATAATACCTAAAATTAAAACAAACGTATTTTTCAGTTCGCCGTTACGAAAGCTTTCACACGATGCTCCACACGATATACAAAGAAAAGATTTTTTTTTTTTTTCAAGTGACATAATTAGCCCCTCTAAATTTTTCCTAAAAGTATTTGTGAATGGTTAATAATCTATAAATATGTGGTTCAATAACCTTTATTACTTCAGCAAATTTTAACTTTCCATTTTCCATAGTTTACGAGTAAAATGGCTTGCGACAGATAGACAGGCAGAGGAGTGATGTTATAATGGTTCCGTTTTTACTTTTTAAGTTATGGAATCCTAAAAACATACAGATGCATAGGATAAATAGAGTATCTATATGACAATGTGAATAATTTTTGAAGGAGGATGGGCGGGATCTCAATGAAAATCCTAACCTCTTTCAAGGCTATCAAACATTTTAGTAAATGTATACAAGATACTAAAATGTAGTGAAACCTGCCTACCTCGAAAACTATTTCTAGAATTTTATAAAATTTCCTGCATTTTCTGCAGAAGAAATAAATGGTTTTACTTGATTGACATTGAAACTTAATATCTGTGATGATGGTACGTTAAAAATTATATTTCCAATGCAGGAGTTAAGCAGAACTGTATAATTAAGGTTATGTTAATTATAATTTAAGGAGAAGTTCTACTTCTTTGGCCTAAAATTCTTGTGATATTCACGATTTTTTTTTTCGGTTACAAAAAAAAAGATACCACCTGGAGATTTTTTGCATTATACTTGTTGATATTTCACTTATATATTGTGAAAAAAAATTAATAATATGCCTTGTGCGACAGAGAGTACCTGCAGGTGCGCGCCATGGACTTCCAATCGGGCGGCCATTTTCTCCGGTCAGAAGGACCTAAAAAAAATTGGGTCGCCAAATTATAAAAGACCATTAAATTCTCTGAAGCTTATATCGTAGTTTACATTTAGTTTTAAAAGTTGTTTTTATACTAAATGGCAGTCATTTTAACAAAAAAAGGTCCTTTTTTCATCTTTTTTATCTTTTACAAGCTAAAAAAATAATTAAACAATAAAGATTATACTTTTCTGTAGTATAAGTTCCACAAATAAGGATTACCTTTCTTTTTTTTAAATGAAGGAAATCGGTCGGATACTTCTCGAGAAAAATGGCCGCGTACTTTGAAAAACACGGTTTCGAGAAAAAACATGTTTAAAGTTTTGCCATAGCGCTACGTTCAACGAGTAAAAATGATTGTAAGGAATTGGAATATAGCGAAACCACTTTAGGGCAACGATCTACATACTTCAGAGATATAAAAAATAAAAAATCGAAAAATTTGGCACGAAGGAGTAGAACCTCCTCTTAAGGCTCCGTGCTATCTAATACATTTCAGTGAAACTGCAGATTTCGTTTGTTAATAAAAAGCCAGTTCTTCCAAATTCAGATGTTTTATTCTGTCACAGTGAAAACGTAATAAGCACAAAGTTGATGGACGCTCTTGACTTATTTTGGTCTTCAGTCATGTCTTCACTCGCCTGGGGGTGATAAATGATCTATCTACAGTGCATGTTGTTGGCGGAATTGCCATATGCAAAAACGGAGACAGATCCTTCAAAGAGACAAAACATCTTTTTTTTTTCATATTTCCATCATGTTGGGATGAACTAAAATTGCTTTGAATTGGCGTCTTACTGCGATCCGTAAATCATTATTCATGAAACATAATTAGAGAGTCTAAGTAAGGAATAAAAAGAGCTGCTCGTAATAAGCAGGTAGAGCGGTCGGATGAATATTTGAACTGTGAGTTTGCCTCTAAGACTTTTTATTTATTTTCATAACAATTTCCAGAAAACAATATTTATTTTTCACTTCTATGAAAATTTCAGCAAATTCTTATTTTGATTCCATTCTGTGTATGCAAAAAACCTCCAGAAATTTTTTCTTTGTGGCTTGATTGATATGTAAAATACAAGTCATAATCTTGAGACTATAATTTATTCACAACTGGCTCCAGATAGGGAAAATATTTAAATATGATTTTGTAACATACATGGGCGTACACAAAATTTTCGTTAGGGAGCAGGGGACAGATGAATGAAAATTAACTTACATTGAACTGCGAGAAACATTTTTTTTTTGGGGGGGGGGTGGAAATCAATAATATTTTCAGCAGAATTGCCTAATTTTTATTAAATCTATAGCCACTATATAGAGTGGGAAGGATGCGAACATTCTCTTCCCCAAAGTAAGTGCGAAAAGACCTATTCATATATTTTATTAAAAAGAAAGGCATTGCAACAGAAAACTTATACCCCCCCCCCCCTCCAAAAAAAAAAGAAACATAAATAAATAAATAAATATTGCTACGGGATTGAAGCTTTTAACTTTTTTTATTTTTCAGTTTCATTAGCTTAGAAAACTAAAAGCATTCCAGTAGTTAATATATGCAGTGTTAGTGAATGAAAAGGTTCAAGCTAAAATAAAATTGCCGTTTACACTTGAAATGAAATATAATAATAAAAAAAAAACCCTTAAAAACAAAACTATCATACAAGGAAAATCACAAACATATTTTTATATTTACGTTCGCTAGTACTTTCTTTAAATTCTTACTTTTTTCAAAGATTTAGAGGGGGCGTAACCCTCTCCTCCATCTCCATCCACGTGCTTACACCGTAGAGATCTGCACGGGCCCGGGCTTGGCGCGAGGGCCGGCGAAATGAAGCCAAACTTTCAAACGGGCCGGGGCGGCAGAATCAGGACAATTTTTTCAACGGGCCGGGCCGGCAAAAAAATTGAACGGGCCTGCAGGTCCGGGCCGGGCTGATAAGAAAATTAAGCGGGCCATGAGCCGATGCGAGTTTAACAACATCAATGCAGAAATGTAACATGTCCATCGTAGAGATCGGCATCGTACAGTTAGATTAGGTGGGGGCAAAGATACGCACTTTCCATACATTTTTATTTTTAACGAACATATTGGTCTAAACTTATGTAACGAGTGAATAAAATGTTAGATTAGAACCTTCGGCACATACCACCATCAATCGGATTTCTGTCAAATTATAATTTCGTGAGAAATTGCAATTTTTAAAAAGCATTGCTATGCGTATCTTTGCCCCATCGGTTGGGGCAAAAGTATGCAGTCGTGGGGCAAAGATACGCAGAGCGTATTTTTGCCCCATTACTGCGGGATTTTGTCCGATTTCCAATAAAACAAATGAGTTATGTAAAAGCATTATTAAATTTCCCTAGTATTTATAGTTAAACTAAAAATTATAAATTAAACAATTAAAAAAAAGAAAAAAAAAAAACAGCGGTCTGTGAGATCGCGAATTTCAGTTAACCTAAGTGACAGCAGTTAACTGCTGTGACAAAAATTGTTGCATAAATATTGTGAGCAGTCTCAGAGACCCATTGAACGTAGAATGAATAACAGGGTCAACTGTCTTATAAGATATTATTTCTGTACTAAACTTTACGTACAGCAGTACTAGAATAAAAACTCTTGTATTCAGAAGTCTCTAGCGTTAATGCTAGGCACCTGAAGAAATTAATACAATGAGTAAATTCCATTAGCATCTATAGTTAACTAAAAATTACAAGTTAAACCACGAATAGAGAAAAAATCAGCGGTCTGTATGACCGCAAACAGAAATTAACCCTTATGTGCAGTAACAAAAATTGTTCCTTAAATACCGTGAGCGGTCTCCGAGACTGCTTGATCGTAGAGTGAATAAACCGGTAAACTGACTCATAAGATAATATTTCAGCGCTAAACTTAATGTAAAGGCCTATAATAAAAAAAATTCTCCTCATTTAGAAGTCTTTAGCAATACTACTAAGTTTCCAAACGGATGAAAATTAAACTAACATCAATAGTTAAACTGAAAATTAGAAGTTAAACTGTGAAAACTGAATATAACAGGGGTCCGTGAGACCCTTAACAGGAGTTAAGGGTTAAAACTTAAAACAAAACCGTTTTATGAAACAAAAATATAGATTTTTAAAAGTAGGTACGTAAATTTCTACGTTCTATATTTAAAAAAAAAAAAAAAAAAAAAAAAAAACACTTAACTAGAAAAAGGAAAAGGTTGATAACTAGCTCATAATAGTTAATAGCTATTATATTTTATACAATACAAACTTTTAAATAATAAAGCTTTCCACAACGTAATTGTGGAAAGCTTTGCATCTAGCTAAAACGATAGGGCGAAACCCCGCATCTTAAACTTGTGCGTATCTTTGCCCCAAGACGGGTGCGTACTTTTACCCCATTCTGCAGTATTTTACATAACCGGCTACCTACAAGTTTAAACAAATGCGATCGAGGTGAACTAGGGGGCATTTAAAAGCTAAAGAGCATCCGCTCTGCACTGAATTTTTGGATTTGTAAAAATTCGAGGTATTATTAGTTAAACAATAAAGTGAAATTTTAAAAATATTAGATCAGAATCCGAAAATTTAAACTTACCTCATTTTCTTTGCACGGAATGCTGATTTTTTCACAAGGTTTGAACACACAACTACTACACTTGAGACCAAACTGCCTACCTACTCCATATGATGTCTGATCCCGGGTTTAATTTTTTCAGCAGACTCGTGCCAGGCTGAAATCAGGCTTGCAAATTTTTTCTACATAGTCGTGCTGGGATGGAACTGGTCTTAATCGTTCTCAGGATGTGTAAGGCAGGCATTATGTTTTGTAAAAGTATTAATAGCCATAATGAACTTCTGTTAACAGTATCTTTGAAAATATGCTTTAAGGTGGTTATCATATTTACTGATCAACAATGCGAAACTTTCAGACAAATTTTCTGGCTCATTTTTAACTGTAACGGCATAAAATTGACAGGCCTGACTATTTAAGGCATTTGGAATCGAATAACTTTTTCTATTTTTGATAAATTACTTACAGAGGTAACAAAGATTCTTGTCACGTGACTGTTAGTCCAGGCAATAAGGGATTTTACCTGGCAAAATTAATGGTAGTTCTGGAAATCGGTTTACTTTATGTTTTTTGGGTCGCTGAATCCGAATTAGTAACTTCCCACCAAAATTTCCCCCGGCAACTATCCCAAATTTTGGTAAAATACCCCCAAAAAAGGTTTTTATTAAAAAAATCAATTTTTTCTAGGGAAAAGTATCTAGAAATTCAGAAAGTAGACAAAATTTGCAACAAATAAGATATATGACATTATAACATAGGATGAATGGGGAGGGGGGGGGGGGGGGACTGCCTCGGAACAGGCGCCGCGGTACTGCGTGGACTAAGTTGCGCAATTCCACTTAACCACTCACATCGTTTTCATTCGCCCTATCGTCTCCCCTCCGAACTTTCCCTATAAGGTTCACTTTAAGTTTTTTGGGTAGCTGAGTCCGAATTTTTAACTCCCCCCACCCCCCCCAAAATCCCCCCGCACCCCCCCCCCCAATATAGTTGTTTTTAAATTAATTTTTTATTGTTTTAGGGGGAAAGTATGTAGAAATTCAGAAAGCAGACAAAATTTGCAACAAATAGGATATGTGACTTTATGACGTAGGATAAACGGGAGAGAGGGAGCGGCCTCGAAACATTCCCCGCGCACTGTTATCAAAATCCAAATTTTTTCAAAAAATCAAATTTTTTTTTGGAGGGGGGGGGGGGGTGATTTTGGTGGGAAGATACAAATTCGGATTCAACGACCCAAAAAAAATAAAGTGAGTCGAAATCCAGAACTAGCATTAATTTTACCAGGTAAAATCCCCTATTGCTGGACTTGCATAACTTACAAGGAAGGTCTCCATACTGGGCATACTCAGAATATGTTGAAAAAAATGCTAGTGAAAGTACTCATGTATGTAATAAAAGATCAGTTAAAATTAGCGGCGGAATTACAGTATAAAATCTGTAAAAAAATAAAATACTTTCGAATAATTGGCGTGAAAAGACGAAAGCGGCACGCAATTTGGCGAGCAGCACTTTTCCTCGCCAAAAGCAAACGATTTTAATGAATCTGAAAATTGTTTGTTAATTGATTTTGAGAATATGCGGTATTTAATGAATTTAAACGTAAACCATGAAAGAATTTACTACTATTATTATTATTACATTTTGTATTATACTTGTTGCTTGTTGCCGATTTGAACTAAATTTTGCCATTTTTTTATTCTCCAATCCACATTTTTTAAAATTTAAACGGCTTTATCGGTTATAAAAAATAACTTTTAACGCCAGATGAATAATGCTGCCGTAATACATTTCTATACCGAAGAAGTTGTTTCCATAGCAACTAAGTTAAATCGACAGTGCTCGATGGGGCATATTTTTGAGTTTGGAACAATTTTAATCAATTTAAATTTTGTTTAAATCGTAAAATATGATAGTTAAAATTCGTTATAAGTACATATAAATATATATAACAAAACTATAGTTAAAACAAACTAAAAATGACAAAGCTAAAGTTATTTAAATTAAACTTATTTAAACAAATTCAACATAAAAAGTTTTTTCCTTAAAGAGTATTCAACAAGCGTATTTTTTTTAATTTAATTTCTTCGTCAAACGGTGATAAGTCGCCAAATAAGCGAAATTTTCATTAATTTTTTACGGGCATTCTACCGAGGTTCCGCCAAAAAAAATTTTATAAACATATATACCCATGGGAGAAGAACATTCTGTATTTTTTTTCAGATTTTTCTTAGTATGTCCGTATGGAGACATTCCTTGTTAGTGCACGTAGCGCCGCAGTGCATGTTCAGAGGCAGCCCTCCCCTCCCCGTTCATCCTACGTCATAATGTCATCTATCCTATTTGTTCCAAATTTTGTCTACTTTCTGAATTTCTACATAATTTTCCCCTAAAACAATAAAAAATTTAATTTAAAAACAACTATTTTTTTTGGGGGGGGGGGTGTTGCGGGAGGGGAATTTTGGGGGGAAGTTAAGAATTCGGATTCAGCGACCCAAAAAACTTAAAGTAAACCTTATAGGGAAAGTTTGGAGGGGAGACGGGATTGCGAATGTAAACGATGTGAGTGGTTATGTGAAATTGCGCAAATTAGTCCACGCAGCACCGCGGCGCATGTTCCGAGGCGGATCCCCCCTCCCCATTCATCCTACGTCATAATGTCATATATCTAATTTGTTGCAAATTTTGTCTACTTTCTGAATTTCTAGGTACTTTTTCCCTAAAACAATAAAAAAATTGTTTTTAATAAAAACCTTTTTGGGGGGCATTTTACCAAAACTTGGGGGGAGGGGGGGGGGGGTTGCCGGGAAAATTTGTGAGAAGTTAAAAATTCGGATTGAAGTCTGATTTTCATATTTTGCAAAATCAAGTCTCTTATTCTTTAAACAGGGATGAGAGCGCTCCGACCCAAATGACAGATCGCTACCACAAAATTTTAATAGTAATTCACGCCTTATTTAATGAAAGAATTTCTCAGATTTAATAAAGCAAAGAATACTTGTCAGGTTCTGAGAAACATCTGCTATTGGAACTGGGGTTATATATTATTTCTTTTACTTGTATATTGTATTCATGTCGCTTGGTCTGTGTACTGTGAATTTCAAAGTAACATTTTTTTCTTATCTAAAACTTAATCCGGGCTGGTGAGTTAGACAGAGTGGGTGAAGGGAAGTAGTTATAATAGAAAGGGTTTTGCCCTGTTATTTAGGTGCCTGCCTGAGATAAGGAGACAAGGATTTCACCAGAGAGGGAAAGAGCTGACCTTGGGGTCAGAGTGGAAAAGCCCGTTTTATGTTGGGGGAAAGAGGAGGAGTTCAGGAAAAGCAAGGGGTGACTAGAAGCAGTCGCTTTGGCTGGGGGAAAGTGAGTTGGAGCCGAGAGCGCAAAGTGGACGGTAGTTCCTGTGTAGAGCTCTTAGATAGAGTGTAGAGTTGAGTGAAGCTCGCAGAGCTTAGAGCCCATGTGTTGGGAGATTGAGAGTAGTCTCCGGTAAAGTTAATTTAACGAGTGTAGATTGAGAGTGATATAACGTAGTTTTAACAGTACACAGCCAGCATTTACTGTATTTAATTTAATGTTGAACCGGATCATCTACATCCGAGTTTTAAGTGTAAATAGTGTTTTGTGTTTTGTGTTTTGTAAATAGTGTGTAAATAAACTGTTAATTTCGTTAATTGAGCGAGTTAGTTTTCATTTAAACAATCTTCTCAGAGCGTGACCGATATCACGTAATCATATCGGTGGTGGCAGCATATAAATAGCAAAGGATTTTCTTCAAATTTGTGCGGACTAAGAGGAAACTCCGACAAATTGATGGCAGCAACGGGATAGAATCGCCTGAGACCAGTGACCAGCGTGCCGTGTTACAGTGTGTTAGTGCCGGAGCACGCAGTGGAATTTTTGCGTGGTAATGCCGTATCGTCGAGCGGAATTTTAGAGAGATAACAACCAAGCAATGAGTGGAAATACAGAGTGTGTGTGCCCTATCGTCGTTACAGTGTACCGAACGAGAGTGTTTGTGTCCTATCGTCGTTACAGCGAACCGAAATAAAGTGTTGTGTCCTATCGTCGTTACAGCGAACCGAACTAAAGTGTTGTGCCCTATCGTCATTACAGCAAACCGAACTAGTGTTTGTGCCCTATCATCGCTACAGTGAATCAAATTACAGTGTGTTACAGCCGGAGTGTTGAATATCATCAAAGTGACTGTAAAGTGTGAGATATTGAGTTCATCGTGGAACTACGTGTGAGCAGCGGAGTACCCCAGCAGATAAAGTATAAGGTAAGGTGTTTTGATCATTTCTTTCTGCTGACGTTCTCGAACCAAATGTATTTGTTGTATAATTAATAGTAATTTAAGATAAATTGTCTAAATCTTGATAATTTATGTGCAATCAAATAATTGTGTTCCGATAGGTAGGAGATATTAACAACCATATTTACTGTTGTTTTAAGAAAAGGTCATAATAGCTTGTGCAAAAATTAATTTTCTATTTTTAGGTAGATTTCGTATGAAATACTACCTATTGGCGTCGTTCCTATGTTGGAATTTCTGAAAAATTTTTGCAGATCTACACCGATCATGACCCCTAGAGCCCAAAACCACCCTCAGTAAAAAACTTAGATACATATATATATATATATATATATATATATATCACTTTCTTCTGGACACGATAACTTCCACAATTCTGCACCAATCTCTTCCAAACTGATACATAAAATCAAGGGGTATAAAATCTCGGTCGAGTTCGTTAATGGGCAAAATCGGACCAAGGGGATGGAAATAGGGAGGGGTTTTGTGAAAACCGAAAAACCCCTATAACTTCTTAATTTTGTACATATCGAATCAGTTTAAAGTTTTTATTACTTCTAAAAATAGGGCCAAAAATTTATGTATCACAGATTTTTGATAGTTAAAAATGGGCTCAAGGGGCGCAAAAAATAGGGTTTTTGGGAGAAAAAAATTCATAACTTCGTCAATTCTCAAGATGTCAAATCCAATTAATATTATCATGAATCTCCTTAACATTATCTACAACTTTTATATTCACAAGTTTTTGATAGGACCAATTCGTACCGCAAAAAAAAATTAAAAACGAAAACAAAAAGGGCGTTTGAAGAAGAAAAAAATCCATAACTCCGTCAATTCAAAAGATATAAAATCCCCATGAATTTATCATATATCTTCTTAATATTGTCTACAACATCTATACAGACAAGTTTTGGATAGGACCAATTCTTACAGCAAAAACAAATTAAAAATACATAGCGGTTGAAGAAAAAAATCATCTTAGTAAGGGTGTATTCAAATCCAAACTGCTTATTTTCTGACTCATTTTACAATTCATTTTTACTCTCAAAGGCTTCCAATTAGTACCTTTTCTTACTCAGATACTATATAATGTACCGTAATGGTCAATTTTTTGATAGAGGCAGAATATATTTTAAAACATGCTGTCAAAGTGGGCCTTTTGAGCCGAATTTCCCGAAGCAGATTGTGTTGGAAAAGGAAGTATTCAAATCCAAACTGCTTATTTTCTGACTCATTTTTAAATTCATTTTTGCTCTCAAACGCATCCAATTGGTAGATTCGCTTATTCAGAAACTATATAATGTACCGTAATGATCGATTTTTTGACAGAGGCAGAATATATTTCAAAAAATGATGTCAAAGTGGGCATTTTGAACGGAATTTCCCGAAGCGATTGTGTTAGAAACGAAAAATATTGTCTTACTCAGAAAACAATTGTTTATGTATCAAGTTTTAATTAATTAAACGGAAATTAAAAACACAGGTCGCTTATAAATCTCTCCAAAAATCACGTCAACAAGTTTCATGTTTTTCCTATTAAAAATGAATTTGGAGTAATGCCAGAAAATTTCGAGTTGTTGAGCATGGAAAAGTATTTTTTTTTAATACCGCCCTAACATGATTTTGATAAAACCAGTTATTATATAAAAATGAAATAAAAACTCGTCAAAAGCGGCCAGATAAAATTGTTAAAGTGGGTTTATCTCTAATCATGATTTGGTTTTTGTTTGTGAAATTAGTATACTTAACTTCGAAATCTACCTCCGCCTGTCGGCCGGGCCGGCAGGGATTTTTTTTTTTTTTACTAATAATGGTAGTGAACAAAATTAATGCATTATGTTAATAATAGTTGGAAGGACTAATTGAATTTACTTAAATTTAAATTATTATTAAAGTAATATTTAAATGAAGCAATACTGTTTTAACCCTTAAATTCCGGGTGTAGCTTTTTGGCAACATACCCAATTTAGGCTCTAAAATACTATTAGAATAATATTTAAGCTATAATGCCTAATGTTGCCAATAAGATACATTCTGAAAATATTATTAAATCAATTTTCAACATGTGGATGGCAACACTTGTGCTATTTAAGAATAAAGATAGATTTATTTTTTCAATTGTCGCTATTTGTTCTTTTTGTTTTGTTTGGAAGCTTGCGAAATACTCTATTTTGTTCTGCAGTAAGCAAGTAAAATTTATTTCTTATTATAATTCCTAAAATTCTTGTGTGCTTAATATTATAGAATTTTATCAAGGAAAATTATTTTTTCAATTACAGACCAGTATTGCCGATTAGAAACAAACTGTTTTTCAACCGTAAACCATACTTAAAACAAAATGTGATTTTTTGAATTATTTTTCCCATGATTTATTTAAAAATGAAAGCCGAAAAACGTTATTACAATGATTTTTGAAAAGTCAGGCATTTAAGGGTTAAGTTGGAAGAGTTGATAACAAACGAGTAATGAACATTTGCTTAGAATTTTAATTGGTTAGAAGTAAATTTCGAAAAAAAAAAGGCTCACAGTGGAAAAAAGTGAAGGTTTTGATTTTATTTGTTTTAAGTGTGAGAACCAGTGTTGAATTTGGAAATATTTTATTGAGGATAATTGTAGGAATTTATATGTGTATGTTATACAATTTTTCTTTATGTGGATGTTTCTATTGGCATCAATATTTTTATTCAGTTTGCAACGTATCAGTGTTATTATGTAAATGGTATGTTATTATCTAATTGTATAAATTGGAATCTGTATTGCATAGTAATCAAATCGAAATTATTGTTTTTACCTTTTGTTTTATTGGAAGTAAATTGTGTGATATCAATAGTTGAGGAAAATCGGGTTATACAGTATGTTAAATTAGAAATATAATACCACCGATTATCTGAAAGGTATTAATTAGGAAAATAAGTGGAGTTAACTGTACTAAAGTAGAAATTTAGGAAATATTAATTTAGTAGGTTTAAATATTAGTGTAGAGTCGTAATAGTAATCGGTGGAAGGTATGGCTTTCTTATTGAAATTACAAAGGGTGGATCTTCAGATGATAGCCGAAGAATTGGGGATTGAATTCACAGAAGATGATACCAGAATTCAGCTTAGGAAAAAGATAATGGACAGCGATGACTATGACGAGGGGGTTATTATCGAATTATCTAACATTATTGTGGCGGAACGATTAGAGCGCGAAAGGTTAGAAAGAGAAGAAGAGCGCGAAAAGTTAGAAAGAGAAGAAAGGCGGGAAAAGTTAGAAAGAGAAGAGAAGGCTGAAAAATTAAGGATGGAACATGAAATAGAAATGGAGAGGCTAAGGATGCAAGGTTCGGCAAATATTTCTAATGGGTCTAGGGAACCTAATAATGAAAGTAGCATAGAAAAATTGATCAAAAGTGTTAAAACTCTGTCTATCAAAGTACCAGAAGGGACTGAGGGATGGAATTTATTTTTTAACAGTTTAGAAAGGGCATTCAAAACTAAAAATGTACCGGAAAACGAGCAGGCCGAAATTCTACTAAATATGTTAGGAGATAAGGCGGATAATTTGTTAATTTATACCACTAGGGAACAAATTGAAAGTTATGAGGAATTAAAGGAGTTAGTTCTAAGGGAACACGAGCCGACACCGAAGGCGTGTTTGGAAAATTTTAAGAAGGCTAGGAGAAACCAGAATGAAACTCATGTATTATTTCTATCGCGTTTAATAGCAACATGGGAAAATTATTGTAAGATTAGGGGTGCAGACTCATATGAAAAGGTCAATCAGTTAATAATTACTGATAAGTTGTTAAATACGTTAGATGAGGAAACCGCATCATCTATTGGGTTAACTCAGCAGAGTAATTGGTTAGAAGCTTCTAAAATTGTTAAAGAATGTGACAATTACTTTGACGCTAAACACAAGTCTTATGCAGTTACGTATAAAAGTTTTAAGGGTAAAGATAGGTATGCAAACAGTGAAAAAGTGAGACCGAGGGAGGATAGTAAATTTAGTGGTAATTGGAGGCAAAACGAGAATAATGAGATTAATTCTTTTTCGGATAGAAAAACTGAGTTTAAGAGATATAGCCCTAGATGCTTCAAATGGGGTATAAAAGGTCTTACCAACGTTTTTGTAATAAAGGGAGTAATGGGGGAAATAATAATAATAATAGCGAATGTCGAAAACAGAAAGCGGGTGTAAATAAGATTGTCGTGAAAGGAAATAAAGACTTACCTAAAGGAGCTATTGTGGCGAGGATATCGGCAAAGGCCGGACAGAGAACTAATGTTATTGGTGAGAAATTAAATAAACTCGAGAAAATTGAAGTTAGTGTAAATGGGTAGAAAGCGAAAGGATTGGTTGATTCTGGATGTGAAATTAGTGTCACTCATAAAGATTTGGTACCGGAAGAGAAATTAAAAGGAGCGGGTAGTATTTATTTACAAGGATTATTTGGTGAAGCAATTAAATCACCGTTGGTTAAATTACCATTAGCTATTCCGCAATTCGGACAAACTAATATAATTCATCAGGAAGTACTTTGCGCGGTGACCGATAATATTAATGAGCAGGTAATTTTACATCCCGAAGTGATTAATGAGTTGTCAGGGGTCAATCGCGAGGAGCCATTACTAGAGTACCAAGAATTAGAAAGTTCGGGAATTATTATTGATAACTCGAGTGAAAAGAAATATATGAGTAGCGATAATTGTAATGTTTACGTAATAGAAACGAGATCGGGAAATTTACAAGGTCAAAATGTAGAAAAAACGAAAATAGAGGAAAATAATAAAGTTATCGTTAGTAATTCAGATATGTTTAAGAAATCCCAATTGGAATGCAAAAATTTAGAGAGAGCTTGGGAATTGGCTAAAATGGATAAAGGAGATTATTATATTGTAAATGGTTTATTGTATCATAAAGAGAAATTGTTAGGCGAAAGTATAGCCCAATTAGTAGTGCCTAAAGTCAAAAGAGAAGGAATCTTAAAGTCAGCGCATGTGTCTAATGAGGGAGAACATCACGTGGAGAGAATTAGGCAATCTTTTTATTGGGAAGGTATGGCTAAAGAAGCAAAGAAGTTTTGTAAATCGTGTCTAGAATGTCAATTATCTAGAAAAGTGAAAGTGCGTGATAGAGTCTTAGTTGAGATGGCGGATAGTAGCAAAAAGTATGTGTATCAAAATAAAGGAGAATTTATTGCTAAGTGTAATATAGTTAATATTGTTTTTGAAGGTGCTGAGGAATTTGGAGAAGTTGGAGAAATTCCTATTTTAAACCGGGAACAAGAGGTAGAACGGGACATAGAAAGGTTCGAAATAAAAGGGTTATCTAATAGTCAAGTCAAGGATATAAAGTCCATTTTGAGGGAGAATAAAAGAGATATTTATGGATCCTGTGCGACCAGCGGAAGTAGGGGAGCACCGTATTGATTTGAAACCGCGTGTGGCAAGGAAAAAGCCAAAGTTATATAGTGTACCTCTTGCTTATAAAGAGGAAGTAGATAGACAGATTAAGGAGTTATTAGAATTAAATCTAATCGAAGTGTCAAATGCATAAATTAGTCATCCAATAGTTTACGTGGCGAAAAAGATGCAACTGTTAGGCTTTGTATATATTATAGAGCTCTAAATTCAGTAACGCAGGTCCCAACATTTCCTATGAAAGATTCGCAAGAAATCATGTATACTGCGGGGGCAGCTAAATATTTATCTTCGATTGATTTATTGAGGGGTTATTGGCAGATTAAAATGGCTGAGGAATGTAAACATTTGACAGCTTTTACAACTCATAATGGGACTTATCAGTGGCGTACTATGCCTTTTGGTTTATCAGGGGCGGCTGCTACTTTCCAAAAAGATATGAATGAGGTCCTTCAAGCTCATCGGAGGTATGCACAAGCATATATTGATGATGTCATCATTTTCTCCGACACTTGGGAAGAGCATTGTGAGCATGTTAGGGCTGTCACAGAAGAACTTAAAATTAGAAATTTTACGATTAGGCTGGATAAATGTAAATTTGGAGAGAAATTGACTAAGTTTTTAGGTCATGTAATTGGGGGTGGAACGCATGCACCTGATGAGGAGAAAATAGGAGCAATAAGGGATTTAAAGAGACCGAAAACTAAAAAGGAAGTTAGATCTGTTTTGGGATTAATGGGATTTTACCAATCTTATATTACAAATTATGCAGAAATTGCTATACCTTTAACTGAATTAACTAAAGGGAAGGTTAAAAATACTGTACCATGGAATGAAAGGGCAGAAGATGCATTTAATACCCTTAAAGATGAGTTATGTAACGTGACGCGTTTGGCTACACCTAACGTAGGCCTGGAATATCAGCTTCACGCCGTTGCATCAGACATGGCAGTAGGATGTTGTCTTACTCAAAAAGATGAAAAGGCGCAGTTTAAGCCGATAGCTTTTTCCAGTCAGAAATTATCAGGGGCTCAGCGTGCTTGGCCGAGTATACAGAAAGAGGCTTGGAGTGTTCTCTTCGGGTTGCGAAAGTTTGAAAAAAGGACATATGGATCTCAAATTGAGATCATAACGGATCATAATCCATTAAAATTTCTCACTGAAACAACCCCAAGGTCCCCCAAACTCACTAGATGGGCTCTTGCCTTGCAACGCTGGAACCTGAGAATTTCTCATCGTCCAGGAGCGCAACATTTGAATGCTGATGCAATTTCTAGGCTACATAGGAAGAGCTGGGAAGAACAGACAGTTGCTAGCCCATCGGCATCAATGACTAAATAATGAACAAACCTTAAAGGGGTGCCATCACGTTTAAATTTTTTCTTTTGTTGTGTATGTGTAATTGTATTTGAATCTTGTGTTTATAATAGTGTGTAGTTTTTCTGTAATAATAATATTAGTATACGGTTCATTAGAGATGTCAGTAGATAATGTTCAGACACCTTGAAATATATATGTAATAATAATAATGAAGAAACCTGCAAAGAGACTATTGAACTCTTCTGTGATATTACTATATGTTCTGGGAAAATTAGCCCCTAAATGGCATATTTTCCGCTAAGGTGGGGGGTGTCAGGTTCTGAGAAACATCTGCTATTGGAACTGGGGTTATATATTATTCTTTTTACTTGTATATTGTATTCATATCGCTTGGTCTGTGTACTGAGAATTTCAAAGTAACATTTTTTTCTTATCTAAAACTTAATCCGGGCTGGTGAGTTAGACGAGTGGGTGAAGGGAAGTAGTTATAATAGAAAGGGGTTTACCCTGCTATTCAGGTGCCTGCCTGAGATAAGGAGACAAGGATTTCAATAGAGAGGGAAAGAGCTGACCTTGGGGTCAGAGTGAAAATCCCGTTTTATGTTGGGGGAAAGAGGAGGAGTTCAGAAAAAGCAAGGGGTGGCTAGAAGCAGTCGCTTTGGCTGGGGGAACGTGAGTTGGAGCCGAGAGCGCAAAGTGGACGTTAGTTCCTGTGTAGAGCTCTTAGATAGAGTGTAGGGTTGAGTGAAGCTCGCAGAGCTTAGAGCCCATGTGTTGGGAGATTGAGCGTAGTCTCCGATAAAGTTAATTTAACGAGTGTAGATTGAGAGTGATATAACGTAGTTTTAACAGTACACAGCCAGCATTTACTGTATTTAATTTAATGTTGAACCGGATCATCTACATACGAGCTTTAAGTGTAAATAGTGTTTTGTTAATAGTGTGTAAATAAACTGTTAATTTAGTTAATTGAGCAAGTTAGTTTTCATTTAAACAATCCTCTCAGAGCGTGACCAATATCATGTAATTATATCGGTCGTGGCAGCATATAAATAGCAAAGGATTTTCTTCAAAGTTGTGCGGACTAAGAGGAAACTCCGACAATACTATTAAACTTTAGTGGTGAAATTTAGCCATTTGGGTCAGAGCGCTCTCATCCCTGTTTAAAACATTGCCAATGTCGCCCGAATCTAGTTTAAACAACTCAACATGCCATATTTGGTACACCCGAATTGACTTCGGATGCTGCAGAAAAATCAATAATTCTATTCCATGAGTTCATTTTCCTTTTTGCAAATGTGTAATGTAATTTAATGCACTATTTTTACATTGGATGGCTTTAAAATTACTACATTATTTGATTTATTTTGCTGTAATTGAACATTTTTGAGTAAAATATTGCTTACTCGAAAATTATTTAATTTATTTGAGATTTATGCTGTTTGCTTTCTGTTTAATTCATATGTTTCAGATAAGGGAAATTAATTAATTATAATCCATTAACTTTTCTCATATATATGAAAATATCAAATATATTTGTTATTTTGTTAAAATTTTTATTTTACAAAATTAGCCATTTCCAACATTTTTATTGTTTGACATTTATAATGCACATAACTAAAGAAGAAACAAATTTTCATTTTTGACATATTTTTCTGAAATAATTCCCACAGGTAAGGGGTTGATTTAATCTTATTCAAAGAGGCATTTTCTTTTTCCAGCCATTGTCAGCAGCTAAAAGAAAAGACATCACATTCACTACATAGCTGCCAGCCGAACATCAATATTCACAAAGAGAAAAAATAGCTTTATTTTAATAGAAGAAACTCTGCGATAAAATAAAACAATGAATTGCATTTGAAAAATTTTGGAGTTAAAAAAAAGAGGGTTGACAGCTATGCCACTGATCTCTTTACAATCCTTATTTATTTATTTTATTATACAGGCTGTTTCAGTTAAACATTTCAGAACTTCTAAGAGGAGTAGGGTACATCCTGACGAACCAAAATCATATACCAATGGGCAGTCAGAAATGCTTTCCTGACGCGGTAGATGGCGTTGTGCGAAAGTTCCGAGCTTTCGTGCAGGGAATCTTCATTTCGCACAAGAACGCCAAATTAGTAGGATGGATGATTACACGAACGCAGAATTAGCCGATATGCATTTGGTGTACGGGGCTGCAAATTGTAGTGGACCAGCCGCACAGCGTTTGTACGCGGAACGATATCCAACGAGGCGTATTCCCAGTCATAAATTATTTGCAAGACTGCATCAGAGGTTAGCTGAGACAGGTTCATTTGAAAGAGCTGACAGGGTCAGGGTAAGACCAGCACGGACTCCAGCCGTCGAACAGAATGTGCTGCAGCATGTACAGAGGAATCCAAGAACGAGTACACGAAGTCTAGCAAACGTAGTCGGGGTTTTCCCTTGCAGCGTCTGGAGGATTCTCCGAGAACAGGACATGCATCCGTTTCACGTGCAGCGTGTCCAGGCACAGCAACCGAAGGATTATGCACCTCGTATTGCTTTCGCACAGTGGTACCTTGGAAAATGTGCTACAAATCCCACTTTTCCTGCTGAAGTGTTGTTTTCTGATGAGGCATCCTTCACAAGGGAAGGAATTTTCAACTCGCATAACGACCATATCTGGGTGGTCGAGAACCCGCATGCAATGCGACGTCGTGCAGCACAGATTCAATTTTCGGTCAATGTATGGGCCGGTATTATGGGAGATCATCTCATCGGACCTTACCTGTTATCGTGTCGTCTAACCGGAGATAACTACTTGCTCTTTCTGCAGCAAGTATTGCCACAGCTTTTGAGAGATGAATTGATTTCTGCATTGACGCAACAGACAATGTGGTTCCAACACGATGGAGCCCCTGCCCATTATAGCGGAGCTGTTCGTAACTACCTGGATGTCACATTTGGTAAACAGTGGATCGGACGTGGTGGTCCAGTGCATTGGCCTGCTCGGTCACCCGACCTATCATGTCTTGATTTTTATTTCTGGGGTCATATGAAATTGCTAGTTTATGACACCCCTGTTGACAATGCTGAGGAGCTGGTTGCAAGAATCGCAGTAGCTGCCGGAGAAATTAGAAATTCGCCTGGAGTATTCCAGAATGTTCGGATGTCCATGCGTCGGAGATGTGAGGCGTGCATTGTAGCCCGTGGAAGCAACTTCGAACACTTACTTTAATCCATGTACCTTTTGCTTCTTTTCATGTATTATTAAAACGATTTCTCACTTACGGTCTCTTTTCTTTATGGTGCTTCTGTGTACAACACCGCTTCAGAAAAGCATTTTCGACCCCACATTGCTATATGATTTCGAGTTGTCAGGATGTACTCTACCCCTCTTAGAAGTTCTGAAACGTTTAACTGAAATACCCTGTAGATACACAAATGTTAATCAAATCATTTTAGACTCTGGGAGAAGTATAATCAGATTTTCCTGCATATGTTTCTAGATAGGTCTTCAAGAATTTTATCGCTTGCGTCGATGCAGAAATGAAGTATATCCGCCAAAGTCGAGCTTTCTGAGAATTTTCCACGAAGTGAAATATCATGAACGCCACAAAATATTATTGTTTTCAAAATAGATTTAAGTTTTTTTGTTTGTTTTATCTACATCAGCTATAGTTAAATCCAAATGTTAAGTTACTTTGTTTCATTTTCGATTCCAGAGAAACCCAGACGTTTTGGCATTAGCCATAGTTTATTGGTATCACTGGAATTTGGCATGTGCCCTTGAATTTTTATTGAAATTCTTAAATCCTTTTGAGAGTTGACTACGAACGGATTAAAATCAAAATATCTCCCTAAAATCGGTTTAGCGATGCCCAACTCTTACAATATCTACTTTTTAAAAAAGAAAAATATTCCAGCCAGGAATATAACTCTTTTGGAAACTGGCGTTTATATTTACTAAAACGGAGTACGTCTATCTTAAAATTGTGAGTAAGAAACCTTAACAGTGGATTTGTTAACAGGGACCAACTGTTATTGGAAACAGGGGCAGGCTCTTACCCCGGTACGCGTAAGTAGCTGTTCCGCATGCTCATGAGGTAATCAGATTCTGGTTAGCAGATTGTACTTTACATCATCTGAAACATGTGAAAATGAATTATCCAAACATTGGCCAAAATCATAATGTACAGCAAAAACTTCACAACTATGAAAGCCTTTATCGTTGCTTGAATGGGTTTGTTCAACTATTTATTTCTTTTTTCTGCTGAAGTTGGGGGATGAGTAAATGCATTTTCCGTGATATTTTTCTTTCTATTTTCTCTTCTTTTTTTTCCAGAAACTTCACTTTCACTTATCTTTTCTGATGACTACACTGGTGAAAACAATAAAAGGGACAAACGGTTTAAAAAAAAAAAATAAGTTATCCCTATACGCAAATGAGGTATCAGATAATAGTTAAGCTCGTCGCGGACACACTTGCCACGCAGTGGCCTATGTCGTCATAAGGCAGTGGCGCTGTGATCGCGTTTGTGCAGAGGTGCCTCATTTGACCGCCGATGGTTGTAGCGTAAGGACGTTTTGAAACATCGTACCATAACCCAATCCTTGTTTTTTTTTTAATTTCTTTGTTTAACCATCGTTAGTATGGCTAGTCAAAATATGTCTAGATGATGCCACAAGGTGGCGGATTGTTGGAAGACTCGAGGCCAGCCAGTCACAGGCTACCTGTTGTAAGGACCTCGAGGTTCCGTGAAATGAGGTGTCACCCTGTGGAAACAATTCACAGATACAGGAACAGTGGTCCCCCGACCTAGTCAAGGCCGTAAAAGGGCAACAACGCCGGCTAAAAACCGTTATTTGATATTTCTAGCCAAAAGGGATAGGCCCGCGACAGCGACACAACTGTCTCGTCACCTGTATAATGTTACAGGAGCATCCATTTCACGGATAACAGTCGCCTAGAGACTTAATGCAGGTGGCCTGTATGCCAGACGCCCTGTAGTCTGCATCCCTTTGACTGTGAACTACAAAAAGTTCCGTCTAGCATGGTGCCGATAGCACCTGTCTTGGACAGAGGATAGTTTGGGGCGGGTTGTCTACAGTGATGAATCGCGATTCAGTCTAGATAGCGACTCGAGACGTGTTCTCATCTGGAGAGAACCCGAGAGTCGATATCGGCCCTCTAACATTGTCGAAAATGATCACTATGATAGAGGTGGTCTGATGGCCTGGCAGGCATCATGGCAGACGGGCGTACCAACCTTCATGTATTTGATAGAGGTACTCTGACAGCCAGCGGTACAGGGACGAGATTCTTGCACCCTATGTGAGACTTTTCCGCGGAACATATGCACCAAATTTCGTCTTTATGGACGATAACGCTCGTCCACATAGGGCTCAGTTGGTGGACGAATACCTCGAATCGTAGGATTTTCAACGAATGGAGTGGCCTGCGATGTCCCCTGACCTTAATCCCATCGAACATGTATGGGACGCCCTTGGACGATCAACTGCAGCTCGAAGACTAGCTCCAACGACCATCGATGAGCTGAAGGGTGCCTTGGTGCAAGAGTGGGTGCAGTTGCTACAGAGATTGATAAGGTCCCTGGTAAACAGAATGAAACGCCGATGCGAGAGTTGTGTAGCTGTTACAGACGATCATACACTCTATTAGACATGTTTTTCTCTGACTGACAGGGTGTCAGTCAGCTGCTGTGCTGGACACGTGACCAGTTTCCTTATTTAGGGTGCAGGTTGTGCCTATTTTTGTTTTGCCATACATTAGTATTATATCGAATGATATTTTGGCCAAGTTTGGTTTTATTTGCTTTGTTAGTTTTTTTTAATTGCAAAAAAAAAATTTGTCCCTTTAATTGTTTTCACCAGTATATATATATATATATATATATATATGTCTCCTTGATCATTGTCATAAAACAATATACCAAAAGTTTTAGATCGGATCGATTAATTTAAACGATAATTATATGCCAAAGTTTTTTGTTGAAATATTTTCAATACGAAGTCATTTTTTTTTATATTATTAGGTGGTAAATTTTACTTGATAATAACGTGGTTGTGGACGAAAAGTGAGATTCTTTGCAAACCACTGTGTAATAAAAATGTAATTATGCTTCCTACATTGTTAACATTGATTTTAGCAATACAAGTAGAATTTTAAATGGCTTCAAATTACAGAATTTTTCAGACAATGAAATTTTATAAGTTTCAGACATAGACTTCGAAATGAAGGTCTATACCGACATGAAAAATTGTAGACATCCCACGTGTTTGCCGTGCATGGCGACTCGTGTCCCTGGAAAGGAGGAACCAAGCTGTTGAGGGAAACTCACACACTGCTTTAGCATCTACTTCAGGCAGACAAGGGGTGCATATTGGTCTTGTATGGATGAATCAATTGGCAGATCAGCTGATTTTGTCACTTACTAGTTGTCTCATTAAGAGCAAGTTAAGCAAAGATCACTCAACTTTAACTCAAGCTGATGATAAACTAATGACAGCATTCTTTTCAAATTTCTCGTTTGCATTTTAATATCTTTTCATGATTTTTTATTTATTTATTTATTTATTTTGTAGAGGATAGCTGAGGTAGATTTCTAGTCGGGCCTTTTTTTACTTTTTCGATTTTGGTTGTAGTTTTTTGCTTTATGGGGACACTTTCACTTTCAGAACAGTTTCCGAAATAGAAAGTGACCTCATACAAAAAAATCTCCAACCAAAATCGTAAAATTAAAAAAGTACTCGGTTAGAAATCAACCGCAGCTATCCTATGAAAAAAAAAATCGTTAAAAAATATTGAAGTTCAAACTAGACAATTGAATAGAATGTTTCCATTGGTTTAACATTAGCTTGCGAGTGTCTGTGTCTCACTAGCTTACATTCTTAAGGGTGGAGACTGACATAGAAGTGTCCGTATGAGCCCTATAGTTAGAACTGGTACATGAATGTGCATCCCCTTGTTGGACTCGGTAATGGGCGATGCGGCCAATCTGATTTTTTTTCTTTTACTAAGGATGGAAGTGTACTTCACTTCCCTGTAGAGAGCAGCAAACTGTACAGAACATTTCTTTCATACGTTTTTTCATTATTCGTCACACCAACATTATTTCTGAGAGATCGTTCAAGAACACTTCCTCTTTTTTGATAGCAAAAACTTTTCAGTCTGTTCTTGGTAATATCAACTGTATCAGAAAACTGCATTTGGTGACTTGCTGGTGGAGGTTTATCAGCCAATCAATTAGAATTACTTTCAAACTGCAAAGAAATATATCCTTTCTGTGTATAACTTCAGATCCATTTAACTCTGAACACTAGACTAGCTGTAAAATCTAAATCAGATATTTTATACTTTACGAGAGACTATAAACAACTATAAGCAGGGCTGAGATTTCCGACTTGTTGCATACCAGTATAATCTTAGAAAAAAATGTTATTTTACTTAACCCTAGATCTACCGGGAATTTTATTCAAGTTTTAATAAAACGTTCTACACCAGAATTTTTATTTAAAACTATTTAACTTATTTATTTACCTTATTTTTGTCTGGTTTATATACTTAGTTTATTTTAAAGAAATTTCTGGTTTGAATGAATATTTTGTATGTACCTGTCGGGTCCAATGGACCCGTCTGGTAGACGGAGGGTTAATCGGAGCGTTTTTGTGATTTAACACAACAACATCTTCTCTAATATTATACTGGTATGCAAAAAGCCGGAAATTTCATCCCTGTATAAGAAATGGAACCTTAAATGTTGGTTTAATATATATGTCGTAGGCTAATTGAGAAATCGGGCTCTTTCAAAGAGCTTAGGCTGTTTGAAAAGAGCTGAGCTAATTGGAGAATCATCTCCCTTTTCCAATCAGCCTGATATTTTTCAGGATTATTACAAAGAGCCTAGAGATCTTTTGGCTAATTGGAATGTGGCCATTCTTTTCTCAATCAGCCTGATTTTTTTAGACTTATTGCAAAAACTCCTTTGCAGTTTTAGAGTAATCGGAAAAAGGCCAGCTCTTTGTCCAAATGTTGTGTTGTACCCGACCACTTGAAGTCAACCGGACTCCGACAAAGAAAAATTCTATCAAACCGCAACCCGATCCGCACACGACAAAGTAATTTCGTCGACACGCAACTGGACCCGAACCTTAAAATTCTATTTGAAGTTAACTCCCAATCCGACAAAGAAATTCATCGAACCGTAACCCGATCCGAACACGACAAATAATTTAAGTCGGAACGCAACCCGAAACCAACCTAAAAATTCCATTTGAGGTCAACCTAAAACCCGCCCCGAACTTGAGAAAAAAAATTCAATCGAACCGCAACCCGATCCGAACATTACAAAATAATTTCCGTCAACACGCGACCCGACCCGACCCGAACGTGAAAATTCCATTTCAAGTCATCCTGAAACCTGACCCGAACCTGACCAAAAAAATTCCATCTAACCGCAACCCGATCCGAACAGGACAAAATAATTACCGACGACACGTAACCCGACCCGAAACTTAAAATTCCATTTAAACTCAACCCAACAACCCAAAATCCGACCTGAACAAGACAAGATAATTCCATTGAACTGCAACCCGATCCGAACAGGACAAAATAATTTCCGTTGACACGCAACTCGACCCAAACCTGAAAATTTTACTTAAAGTCAGCCCGAACCCGACAAGAAAGATTTTATTGAAGCGCAACACGTTCAGAACCCAACTTAATATTTTTTGTGGCCATGCAATAAAACCCGAACCCGAAAATTCCATTTGAAGTCAACCCGAAACCGAAAATAAAAATTATATTGAAGCAAAACCCGATCAGAACAAACATAATAATTTCCGTCGACATGCAACACGACCCGAACCCGACGCATTTAAACCTGAAACCGAAATGCTTCAACTCGAACACTAAAAGAAAGAAAATTAATTCATATTTTAATACAGTTATTAAAATAAGTCTACAATTATCCTGCGTGGGTAGGGTTATATCCTATCCGAAACCAAAAATCCATTTTAAGTCAACCGGTAACCAACGCGAACCTAACAGAATATTTTTCTTCGATACGCAACCTGACCCAAACCCGATGCCCTTCAACCCGAACACGAACCGCATCCCGAAATAAAATTAAACAAATAGTTTGTTTTAATATTATTAAAGAAACTCTTTAAAAAAAATACTAAATTAGTAAGATTCGATTAATGCTTCAGAAGATCCACTTAGTCATTCGTTTAAAATTGGAAAATATATTTTTTAATTATTAAAAAATATCTACTAATGTATAAGATTAGTATTAAAACTTTAATCATAGCAAACATTTTAAAAACTTAATACAATAAACTTAATTTATCTGAAACATTGTTCACTTATTTTCGTTAAATTGTTTCTGAAAATCCCAACATCTTGACTTGCAAAAACCGAAATCTCACACGCAAGTAACATTCTACAGTGAACTCAACTCACAGAAAAAAAATTAGTCATCCCAACCAGAAAAAAAAAAGCATTAGGGACAACACGAAGCAATGCAGAAGTGTCCGCTATTAAGAGATTTTAATATATTTTAATATTAAAGAATATAAATATGACCATCTTTCAACAAAAGTGATAAAATTAGTGTGAGTGGTATAATTGTAGGCTATTTTTCATAACTGCATTAAAATATGAATTACTTTCCTTTCATTTAGTGTTCGGATTGAAGCATTTCGGGTTCCGTTTAAAGTATATCCAGTCCAGGTCGGATTGCATGTCGAGGGAAATTATTTTGCCGGGTTCGAATCTGGTTGCTTTTCGATGGATTTTTTTTTTTGTCGGGTTCGGGTCGGGTTGTATGACGACGGAAATTATTATATAGTGTTCAGATCGGGATGTGGTTCGATGAAATTTTCTTTTGGTGGGATTGTGTCGCGTTTCGTGTTGGCTTCAAATGAAAATTTTGGGTTCAGGTCGAGTTGCGTGTCGACGGAAATTAATTTTTTCTGCATGGATCGGGTTGCAGTTCGATGGAATTATTTCCGGTCGGGTTTCGGACTGATTTCAAACGGAATTTTCAGGTTCGGGGCAGGTTAAATGTCGACGGAAATTACTTTCTCGTGTTCGGATCGGGTTGCTGTTCGATGGAACTTTTCTTTCTCGGGTTCGGGTTGACTTAAAATGGAATTTTCAAGTTTGGGTCGTGGATAACGCGATATTTGAACAAACGGCTGGTTGTTTTCTAATTAGCTTAAAGCTGCATAGCTATTTGCAATAAGCCTAAAAAATATCAGGCTAATTGAGAAATTAAATGGCCATATCCCAAATAGCCTAACGCTCTCTAGGCTCTTTGCAATAAGCCTGAAAAATATCTGGCTGATTGGAAGAAGGGAGACGATTCTCCAATTAGCCCGGCTCTTTGCAAGAATCCGCCCCACCAGTGGCTGAGAGGTTCTGCTCTCGTAACTGGTAGACGGGAAGTGCTGGGTTCGATCTCAATCGCGCCCGTCGGCCTAATCGTTCGGAGTTTTCGTGGTTTTCTTCGAACCATGGATTTCCATGCGTTAATACGGGTTAGGTTCCCTTAGAAAGACCCCCACGAAGGGCACTCCCCCTCGGGCCTAGATCCCTAGTGCAGATAATCGGCCGTCACAAAATCAACCAACCAACCAACCTTTGCAAGAATCCGGATTTTCAATTATCCTAGGACATATACATGACTTGTATAAACATGGTTGTTTAATAAATTAAAGACATGGTAGTCTATCTCAGAGCATCAAGTGCAGGTATTCTTACAGTTTAACATGCAATATAAACACAATGATGTACATAGTATTTTTGATACATCGTGGATAAAAATATCCAGTTTTTAATAAAATTTACATTTTGTCAGCTAAAACTTCTTTATTTACTTAATGAAATACAACTTTAGATAAGGAATTTCAATGGGTAGCAGGCTACAGTACTATAAGCTAATTATGTTTTAAGATTCTGGTAGCAAATACATCTGTTAACATCCAGAACCCTGATTATTTAGAAGAGAATATTTCGTAGCTCTCTTATGCAACAAGAGTAACCCCTTCTCCCTAAAGCAGAGAGATTCCATGTTAGATTTTATATTGTAGCAGATATGAGAAAAATGTACATCAGCACACTTCTTTGCATCATTTGTTGAGAACACTGAAACACTGTTTGGGTTGGACTAAGAAATATGCAACTGGGCTCACTATGCAAGCCTTATACAGTTATGCATGAATATTGTTTAAAGAGGTCATTCTTATGGTTTAATTTGATCATTAAATCAGTAAAGTACAGCTCTTTGTAATGAAGAATGTAGACAAAAAGATTGCAGAAAGATTTATAAAGTGAAAAGATCTTTAATTAAAGATTTAAGGTTGAACAGAAGGGTTTTCTTTTCAATATAAAAATTAAATATGAAACTGTAATTTTTATAACATATCATTTTATAACATATATGGTGATTGTAAAAAACTTTGCAAATATATGAGACCCTAGTGAACAGGATGGGAACAGATGCCATTTGGGGTGTGGGTATTTTAAGGTATGAGCTCAGGAATGAAGTGAAAAACAACAATCAATCTATCACAGTTGCAGTTACAGTACAAAAATTTGAAAATTCCAAGTGTCAGTACCCACTTTTTTTTCATCGCAAAATGATCTTCACATTGAAAAATAACAAATGGTGTTGAAATGGCACTTATAGTTTTAAAAACAGTAACTTAAAACAAATGCAAAGAAGAGCACTGGGAACAAGAAATGAGGTTATACAGACAACAAAAAACAAATCATTTTAGTCATATAGTAAAACGTTTAAGTGTTTGCTTTCGCAAATGATAACACATTGCATGCAGGAGATTGTGGGTCTCAATAAATCACGGCGTGAAGATAGTCAATCTCCCATTCAATGCTGATTTTCTTATTATATGCACTTGGCATATACCTTTAATCATAAATATCTCAAGAGACAAAATCCCCATGGGATGTGTTTGGGTTACCATGGCAATCATGAAGACACAAAATGGCAATAGACAACAATCTCAGTAAAGTGGTCTTACAATACACATGGAGCATTAAATGCTCTTCTTTATGTTTGTTTTAAAGTGCCATTTCTAGTGCTACAAATGGATTGCTACTCATACACGAGAATTAAGTTTACTGACTTTTCCATGTGTATTTTAATGAAATTAGTCTAGCAGTGTAATGTGTAATGGGCATGCTGAGGGTAAAATAGTGTATCACTCAAAAACATTGAAATTTTCTACATACAGATGATATTGATTATAACCTCCTTTTTTAATTTCTCCAAAATACTTGCTCTCATGACAATAAGAATTGCTCTCTTTAATAACCCTTTAAGACCCGGAACATTTTCACATTTAAATATTACATTCTTCTGGTTATTAACTCTAACTAACCCTAATGACACTTAAAAAAAATAATTAAAAAATTTTTCGTCACTACCTGGAGCGTGGAGAGTACCCGCACGAACGTGCGGGTTGGGCTTTTTCTAAGAAAGCCACACCCGCACGATCGTACGGGTTGGGCTTTTCTTGTGAAATAATTACTTCTAAGATGATTTGGGATGTATTGGCTGATATACTGCAATGGAATCCTTACTGGCTCTAAAGCCTAAAAAAGGAGAAAAAAATTAATATTGGAGATGTACTTATCGACTTCAAAAAATTCATATTTTAATTAATTTAAAAATGTTTGCCTTATTTATAAAAAAAAAAAAAATTATGAAATCGATTTTATTTTTTCTATAAGTTTGTAACTTTTTTAAATTAAAATTTAAGAAATGAAAGACATACCTGCAATTGCATGAAATCTAAAGGAGCAGAATGAGGTACAGAAATGAACTTCTTAACATCCCACATGCCACATGTATTGTTTTTTGTTGTTGTTTTCATTATCTTAGCTTCTGCCGAAACTGGCTTGGAGGTAGAACTTTGAGGAATGAGTTCAGGGGACTTTGATGAGGAAGAATGATCCAAAATTGCCATTTCTTTAGAAATATTTGTATTTTTTTCTTCATCGAGCCCATCTGAACTTGACTATCCTTCTAATAAATCTGTTTCAAATATTTTGTCCACAACCTCTAAATTCAGAGTCTGATTTGTTCATCAATTGCAATATTTCTTCTTGTGTGAGAATTATTTTCTGTTTAGACATCTGAAAAAGTATTTTATTTTGCTTTGTTAAAAGTTAATAAAGTATTTTAAAAAAAAGTCTTAGAAAATTTTATTAATTGAAAAGAAAAAAAAAGTAAAATTTAATTGAAAAAAAAAATTCATCCATGACAATACCCAAGAAAATATGGCATTAATTATATAACAACATACTTTATTTCTATTCTGGCTGTCACCAAAATTATTGAAACAGAAAACAAAATGAACATTGAGAAAGCTCTTACCTTTACAGTAGCACTGACTAACGTAACGCCCAAGTCGCACGATCGTACGGGTAACGAAATCTGAAGTCCTATGAGCAAGATAAATAGTGTATAATTAATGTTTTTTATTATATTACACTTATGTAGACATTAAAGCAAAAATATTTATCTGAGCAATTAGAAATATACTGATAATTACCTTTTTACGATAGATAAAATGATGAGCTGTTTTCGTTTTACTTGTAAACAAAGCTAATCATGCGGGCTAAAAGTAAAACATGTACTACAGCCGTCATCCGTTGATAAAAAATGATACTTTACTCTTTTTGCAAACCATAATAAGCGTTCGATTCGGGGTTTTATTACATACGACTGTTTCAGAAGCAAAAATTTACATGTATATCTAACCCGCACGATCGTGCGGGTTGAGTCTTAAAGAGATAACTTATAATTATTAAAACCTTTCAAATAAAGCTTTCTCCACACTGTAAAACCTTGGCATCAGGGGTGATTCTGAGTGAAAAAAAAATTTCGGAAATTCACATCGCATTTTCGGAAATACGGCGGGGAGGGGGGGGGGTATGCCCCTTTGACAAAATTTGCGTTTTTTTGCGATCTTTTGGTGAAATTTGCTGTTTTTCGCGATCTTTTGACGAAATTTGCCGTTTTTCGTGATCTTTTGACGAAATTTGTCGTTTCTTTCGCGATTTTTTGACGAAATTTGCTGTTTTTCGCGATTTTTTGACGAAATTTGCTGTTTTTTCGCGATCTTCTAACGAAATTTCGCGATTTTTTGACGAAATTTGCCGTTTTTTCGCGATTTTTTGACAAGAGTTAAGGTTTTTTCGCGATCCTTTACAAAATTTGCGTTTTTTCCGCGATTCTTTGACAAAATTAGCTTCTGTTTCGTGATCGCTGGACGAAATTTGCGATCCTTTAACGAAATTTACGTATTTTTGCGATCCTCTGACGAAATTCGCGTTTTTCCTGCGATCCTTTGACGAAATTGCCGATTTTTCTTCGAACGATTGATGAAAGGGATCTTTTTCGGCGATCATTTGTCGAAATACGCGATATATTTTATGTCTGAATTTTCGAATTTATGGCCTCATATATGACTCATGTAGCATTTATTTTTTATTACAAACAGGTACAGAAAAAGAAAATTCAAAATTAAGATTTATTTGATTGACAATGTATCTTTTTTCTTAACTCTTTTGGATTTAGTGTCCTAATAATAGGACATGCCTTTAAATTTCCTATTATTTTGGCTTTACTTTTGTTATTAATCAGTGCATAATAAACGTACATGTCTTTACATTTACTATTATCACTTCATTTATGTTTCATCAGTTATTAATAAAACAAAAAATGCCTCATTTAAAGCTCTCTATATATGAGGGTCGATCCAGAAATAAGGTTCCCATCAAATTTACAAACAGACAAGATTGTTTATTCCCATAGAAATTTACACCGTTGGAAAGAAGAAAGTTTTCTCTATTTCTCTACATAATCGCCATCTTTTTCTATGCATTTTTGTAGACAGTGTTCAAATTTCTGTATCCCAATGTTGTGAACCCCACTGCCAACTCGTTGAGGAAGCGTTTCATCTCTTCTTTAATGTCATGGTCTCTCCGGAAGAGTTGGCCACCCAAGTGTTCCTTTAACTTGGGGAACAAGTGATAATCACTAGGTGCGAGGTCCGATAACTGCCATCTCGATAACCGCCTCTGAAACTGACGGTCTTCCACTCCATTCTTCATCATAGACTTCCTTCCGACCAGCACTAAACTCCCTGCACCACTTTTGGACGTGTACGGACATACACTTCTCGTCATACACCTCTGTCTATTGACGACGAATATCCACAGGTGGGGTCCCTTTGGCGTGCTAAAAATGAATTACGGGACGAATCGCGCACTTGGCGGGATCAACAATGGGTACCTCACCTCCATCTCAAACGGCTGCTGAGCCAAGAATGAGCAGTGCAGCAAAGCGCGGCTGGGGGAATCGCGAGTGCGGGAACAGACGCGTACAGTGCTGTTGCCGTATTTCACCTCGCACCTTCCCGTGGGGCTGCAGCTCTTTGGGAACCTTACTTCTGGATCGACCCTGGTATATATATACTGTTGCTGAGACTTTATTTCAAGCATGTGTTTCATTCATTAAATTTTTAAATATGGACGACTTTTCCAAACCAATAACTTATAATTAAAAAAAAGAAAATATGCTGGAAAATTATGTCTCTTTAATCCCATTATCCCGTCTTCAAAAATTCTTCCACAGCCTATTTTGGTAGAAGTGATACACAAAATATTTAGTATATTAATAAATGACATTTGTTAAATTTTAGCAAATCTTATTTTTTGTCATTTTGAGAGTTATTTGAAATTTTTTAAGCCTAAAAGTGATTCCCCCCCCCCCCCAAAAAAAAAAAATCATGAAAAGGTTTTAACAGTATTTTACTTCTTGGTGATTTTGAAGGAGAATATATAAGACAGCCTTTTTTTTAAATATAAAAAATGTAGTCTACAATTTATGTCATAGATTTTTTTTTTTTTTTACTTTGATTGAATTATAAGAAAACATATGACCCTACTACTTTGCTCTCACATATTCCAATTTTAGCTTTTCTTGCATGCTATAAATATCTTTCTTCTATAAATTTCAAGATTGCGACATGATACAGCTGGAATTCTTATATGACTGCAAAAATAAGTTCCAGCTCTTAGAAGAAATAATAAACAGATGATGCTAAGTTTGATATAGTAGGTATTTAATTAGAGGCAATGATATTTAAATGAAAATTTTGTTTTTCTCAAGTTACAAATGAATGGATAATAATAAGATAAAACTGTTCATAACTCTTAAAGATTAAGGTTTTAAATAATAAAGAAATATAAGTTTGATTAGAGTCTAAACATAGAAAAACTTTCGCTGACTCTCTAAAGAAGATATATTGGGATTAAAGATGAGTTTCCTTGAGAAAGCATTGTATATTTCACAAACTTTTCAATATGATTTCTCTACCTGGTTAAAAGTAATAAATCCTGGAGTAGATATAGTATATTTCCACATGTATTTCCAAGATATATAAAACTTATTTCTTATTTAAGAAAATAATTTAAAATTAATGAAATATAGTTTTACCCACCACACACACACACACATACTATTATACAGTGTATTAGCTGAAATCACTGTATCTAGAACAAGATAAAGATTAGGATTTCGTATCTCAAAGAAATATTTTTTCAAAATACCTATAAAGATTCTATCTTCTGAGGTTTGGACTCCTAACACTTGATCCTGCTACCAGCCTTTAATTATGAAACTGATACTGCAGTTGCTTAATTCTTAGACTATTATTTCTTTAAATATCATTCTAATTTTTTTTCTATACAGCATCAATCAGCACGAGTAGGGAATTTAAAGAAAATCTTACCAGCCAGCAAGATGCAACATACAGTTAAAAATTATTCTGACAAAATGCAAACGATTGCATAAATAGCTAATTATACACACAATACTACAAAGCATTTTCGTATTTTTTCTTTAAATTTAACAAATATATATATTAGGGGAAAATTGGGTATATGATAGAACCAAATAACGAACTAATTCAAACTCAAATTCATTTTCTCAAAAATGAGTCAAATTCATGTTCAAATTCAAAAATTTTCAAATAAATCCACTCAAACTCATCTATGAAAGTAAGCAAAGTTCATTAAAAACTTTTTTTTTTTTTTTTTTTTTTTTTTTGTATATTAGAACTTTATTGTCCAAATTTACAAAATTTTGTGAACTAACTTTTTTTTTATTCAATGTAAGCATCTTCATGGGCATGGCCCAATTTTCCTCCACGACTCTCGGTCCGGGCTTGGTTTCGGGATTACTTTTCTAGATGGGCCGGGAATGAACTTTTTGTACCGTGCCACATTGGGACTGCACTGCATCCTTCCTAGAGAACTGAACGGGTAGAAATTTTTAATCCCTGTTCCAACCCAGAACATAAGAAAATAATTGGCCCAGCACTGCCCACGATAAAAATATCAATAAAATTTGGCCTGCCCAGCAATTTTTTTTCAAAAAAAATGCACATATTTTTAAATTTCTATTATTCCTCAATTAAAATTTATTATATTTATTTTTCTTTTTTTAAATATGTGGGTAGACGCATTTCTGGGCAATAAGTACAGTAAAACCTGTGAAAAAGAATCTGCATATGACGAAATCCCATGTTTAACAGCAACAAAAAAATATGTTTATTATAATAGTACGTATGAAAAGGATATAAAATGCATTTACAATAGGTGACGAACCTGCGGTCGCAGACGATTAGCCGAAAACCGAATAGCCGACAAGACATTTAGCAGACAGCACTTAGACGACAGGACGTTTAGCCGACAAGAACATTTAGTCGACACGTACATTTAGCAGACAGGACATGTAGCCGACACGTACATTTAGCCGACAGGACAAGTAGCCGAAACGTATGTATAGCATACAGGACAATTAGCCGAAACGGACATTTAGCAGACAGACAATTGGACGACAGGCAATTGGCCGAACGTGACAATTAGCCGACAGGACATTTAGCCGACAAGACAATTAGCCGACAAGACAATTAGCCGACAAGACAATTAGTCGACAAGACAATTAACCGACAGGACATTTAGCCGACAGGACGATTGGCCGACAGGACGATTGGCCGACAGGACATTTAGCCAACAGGACAATTAGCTGACTGGACGATTAGTCGACAAGAAAAATTAGACGACAGGATATTTAGACGAGAGGACGATTAGACTAGTTAGGTTATGTTTAGGATACTTTTAGGTTACGGATAGATTATAATTAGTTTACGGTTACGTTAAACTTAGGTTACAGGTACGTCACGGTTAGGTTACAGTTAGATTACGGTTACGTCACAGTTAGGTTAATTTTACGGTCGCAGACGATTAGCCGAAAAACGAATAGCCGACAAGGCATTTAGCAGACAGCACTTAGACGACAGGACGTTTAGCCGACAAGTACATTTAGCCGACAGGACATGTAGCAGACACGTACATTTAGCCGACAGGACAAGTAGTCGAAACGGATATTTAGCAGACAGACAATTGGACGACAGGCAATTTGCCGTACGTTACAATTAGCCAACAGGACATTTAGCCGATAGGACAATTAGCCGACAAGACATTTCGCCGACAGGACATTTAGCCGATAGGACGATTGGCCGACAGGACATTTAGCCGACAGAACAATTAGCCGACAAGACAATTATCCGACAGGACATTTAGCGACAAGACATTTAACCAACAGGACATTTAGCCGACAGGACATTTAGCCGACAAGAAAAATTAGACGACAGGATATTTAGCCGAGAGGATAATTAGCCTAGTTAGGTTATGATACTTTTAGGTTACGGATAGATTATAATTAGTTTACGGTTAAGTTAAACTTGGGTTACAGTTACGTTACGGTTAGGTTACAGTTAGATTACGGTTACGTCACAGTTAGGTTACTTTTAGGTAACAATTAGGTTACGTTTAAGTTACAGATAGGTTAAGGTTATGTTACGGATAGGTTGCAGTTAGATTACGGTTAAGTTACGGATAGGTTACAGTTAGATTACGTTTCTGCTACGATTAGGTTACGGATAGGATACAGTTACGTTAAAGTTTGGTTACAATTAGGATTACGGATAGGTTACAGTTAGATTACGGTTAGGTTCCGGATAGGTTACAGTAGGTTACGGATAGATTATAATTAGGTTACGGTTAGGTTACATTTAGATTACAGTTAGGTTATAGTTAAATCACAGTTTGGATACGGTTAAGTTATAATTAGGTTAAGGTTAGCGTACCGTCATGTTACGTTTATTTTACAGATAGATTACTGTTAGGTTACAGTTAGGTTAGTTAGGTTATGGTTAGGTTATAAGTAGGTTACGGTTACGTTACGGTTAGGTTACAATAAGGTTATGGTTTGGTTACGGTTATGTTCCATTTCCGTTACAGATAGGTTACGGTTAGATTATGGGTAAGTTACAGTTAGGTTACGGGTAGGTTACAGTTACGTTACATTTAACTTATAATTAGTTTATGTTACGGTTAAGTTACCGACAGTTTAGAGTTACGTTACAGTTAAGTTACGGTTATGTTATAATTAGGTTAAGGTTAGGTTGCAATTACATTACAGTTAGGTTACGGTTGGGTGATAATTTGTTTATAGTTAGGTTGAAGTTATGTTACGGTTAGGTTACCATTAGGTTACGGTTAGGTAAAATGTTACAGCTAGGTTACAGTTAGGTAATGTTTATGTTACAGTTAGGTTACGGTTACGTTACAATTAGATTACCGTGCCTACTATACGTTGCCGCAGGCAGCGGACCCGTGTCGGATGATTGTACAGAACATATTGTTTTTGTAGCGCGTGCGCAGCATGCCTTCTATATGGTATACGAGGCAACGAGGACACAGTGTCGATGTTTCGTTTGGAAGGTGGGTTGTTTAGACCATATTGCGCCCCCTGGTGGTTTGAAGTGACACACAGCACTCCTGCTATACGGTGCCGGAGTTCATTTGAAATTTATTGCCCTTCCCAGCAGTGGAACGTGGAAATTCAAGATTTTCCTGCGCAGCACACCCGGTATACGGTGCCGTAGACAACGGGGACCCGAGCCGGAGGTTCGTTATTTCGAAAAATTTCGTATGAATTCAACATTCGTTTTATTCGAGGTTCGCATAAATTAGAGGCCCCGATGTAATTATGGGCGCGCTAGGGAGCCAAATCAACTAGTTCAATAAAATGTTATTAATTATTACAGTTATGTGCTAAAACTTCGATAACGCGACATTATCATAAATAAGTGTATTTAGTTAATCAAATATTATTGTTTATACATATGCTCTAAAAACTAGATAACTTTCAGATTCATTATTCTGTTTTATTATATATCGAATACAAGTTATGCGCTTAAACATTGATGACAAGCTTGTAAATCTATGTTTTTTTAAACAATTATAATTAGTATATGTGGTTATACATTAAAACCTTGATAACTCGATATCCTCATAAAACAGTGCTTCTATGCAATAGAAGATAATTAATTTTCTTTACATCGGTAATAAAATCAATATAACAAGTTAAACCCTCAAATGATCTCTCTAAATGCAAAAACCCAGTTACTTCGCCATCTCTCTAAATTTACGTTTCATTTAGTTGGACATAAATTCTTTAGGAATTTCCAAAAAAACCTCGAAAAGTCCCCATCCTTAATCATCTGTGTTTTTATTAAGTCAAATGTCATTAATGAATTATATATATCAATCTTGATAACTTGACATTCTCACAAATCCGTCTTTTTGCACATCGAATTTATTTAATTTATATATTAAAAGATCAGTAATCCGCCAGCCTTATAAATCTTTGCTTTTATTGAAAGAAGTAATATTTATCTGTTACTGGTATGGGGGCACTATAATATCGATAGCTCATCAACTTCATAAATCAGTGCTTTTACTGAATCATCATTAATTGTTTATACATATGCATTAAAACCTCAATAACTTGTCAGCTACTAAAAGTGTGTTCGTATTTAACTGTAGAATAAGTTTTCAGCAAGATTGGTTGGGTTGGGTTGAATTTTGACGGCCAATTATCTACACGAGGGATATAGGGCCGGGGGGAGTGCGCTCCGTGGGGTCTTTCTAAGGGAACCTAATTCGTATTAACGCATGGAAGATCCACGGCTCGAAGAAAACCACGAAAACTCCGAACGATTAGGCCGACGGGCGCGATTGGGATCGAACCCAGCACTTCCCGTCTACCAGCTTCGAGATTCAGCAAGATTGGATTTAACGATAACTCAGTTTTTAGCGAGGAAAAATGAATAAAATCCATACTAATAAAAGAAAGTTTCGCTCTGTCTGTGTGTATGTGAGTGCGTATGTGTGTGTCTGCGTGCAATGGCTAGCAAAATCTACCACACGTAGAAGTCTGAAAATTTAGGTAAGAACAGTCCAATACATGTTCTGATGCACCTGAGCCTCAGATTTTCCTTTTTTTAAGGGTCGGGGCCCTTGTGCATGTTTAAGATTTTATGCTATAAATTGTTAATAACTATCCACCTTTTTATCCGGTCTTCTTCGTTTTTGGAGCCGATTCCTATTCCCCCATTTCTACATTCGTGTTAAGATCCTGGCAAACTGGTGCCCGGTACAGTACCCCTTGAAGTTTTTGCACCGTAAATTGTTAATAAATTGCTTACTTTTAATCAGATATTTATTTTTGTAATCCTTTTTCCGTTTAGCTTTTCTCTCATTTCTACATTACAGTTAAGACCATTGCCCCCCCAGCCCCCATAGGGTCCCGTAAGTCCCGGTCTAGGTCCCCTTGAACTTTTTGCGCGCCATGCATTTTTCACCCCCTAATTTTCTCACCTTCTCGATGTATAATTTTAAAGTTGAGTATGACTTGAGTATTGGCTCCCTTATTCTCACGTTTCTACTTTGCAGTTAAGATCCTGGGGCCCCTATGGTCCCGTAGAGTCCGTTTCGGGGGCCCTTGAATTTTTTGTGCCCCATGCATTTCATTTTCACCCCCTAATTTTCTCACCTTCTCAGTGCACAATTTTAAAGTTGAGTGTTAGACTCTTCTCCCCGACTAACACCCTCAAATTTTTATTGGGGCCCTAGGGCTCTTTTTTAAGCATGTATCCAATTTTTTGCGCATTCCTTTAAATTATTATTCTAGCGAATAATTCATACCGCTGTAATTAATTTTGAATAATTGAATATCTAAAGTGCTAAGAACTAAGACCTTTTAACATATTTTCATGTTAGGGCCCTGCTCTTAGCTATCAGTTGGCCTCTTTTGGGCCCTTTATTGTGGCTCCCTTTTAAAAATGGCCCAGTTCACTAGCTTTTTTTATCTAACAACTTCTTAAGTCATCCAGCAACTACATGAACGACAAAAAAATTTCTCAGACTTCAGCTACCACCAATTTTGAATATTAATCTCCTTCTCAGGGCCTTTGTTGCAGCTTCTTTAAAAATAATTCGATTCTATTGCAATTTTCTTCAACATAGTTCTTGCGTCCTACAGCTACTTTAAAACTATTAAATTTTTTTCCTATACTCAACTACATTCCTGTTAAAACGTCGCCCCCTAGTCCCTATCCTCCTTTATACCTCAGCTACCATTTTTCTCGAATGTTAATCTCCTTTTTCCGCAACAACTTACGTTTGTTTATTCACTACAGCCGTAAATTATAAATTACGTCACGCGTTACTTTAAAGGTAACTTTAGATAAGGGATTTCATCCGTTTATTAAATAGTATTGTGTTAATTTTAAAAGTAGTCCGTGAAATTTAAAGAGGGGGGAGGGGCAACCTTCCACCGCATAGGGGTGTATACTTTCCTCGGGTTCTAAGGGCCCAATTTCAACGGGAATTGGTCCATTTAAGTTAGATTACAATTCAGCTACTTTCTGTATTATGAAAGTTTATCTTAGACTTCAGTTACCAACATTTTCGAACATTAATGATGCATTCTTAATTCTGATGATGCATTCGAACATTAATGATGCATTTTCGGGTTCTATGGGCTTGATTACTACGAAGTTTGGCTCACTCAACTTGATTTTCGATTACCTGCGTCACGTGCGGAGCACTTCCGGTACATACTGCCTTAGGTAGCGGGGACCCAGATCACAGGTTCGTTCGGAAAGAGATTTGTTGAGAACACACGAGACGCTGTGAAAGGCAATGGGACTTCCGAAACTAGCTTCATTTAAAAGATTTTCCAGATAAACTAGAGTTTTATTTAAAGTTATTATGATGGGCCTGGGCAACGCCGGGTGGGTAGCTAGTGTCATATAAAATTGCATTATATAAAATTCGGTTGTAACGTAGGGAACTGGAACAAAGCAAGCAAAGAATTCATATCTCGCAATTTGTTTTTTATTTTTAATACGATATAAATTTCGTTATTCATATGTGTTACTCTTTTATACATTTAATATAATACAGTAGGTTGAAACAAAGTAAAGAGTTTATTATTCGTTAAAAAATTTTGTTTGTATGACTTATATTTTTCTACACAAACAAATTGCAGTAGTAATAATCCTTATTTGAGTTCATAAAATATATTTCTTTTAAATGCCAATCGCCCATGTCCGTTTATTTTTCAAAAAAACCATAAAAATTCAACAAACCGTCGTATCGGAACGTTGTTTGTACTATAAAGTTTATCAAATAATATTTTTGTGCAAAGAGAAAAAAAATAGTTGAAATTCTCACCGATAAGTAATGTTTTAGGCGCCGCATTATAAAAATGTCTGACAGATATGAAGATTATGGATTCTTAAAATGGTCTCACACTGAAAAATTTAATTTGATTGTTTAGTGTCTGAATAAAAATAGCTGTACATTTTGTGCTGTAAGAATTAAAAATGGTTCTATGAATGCGTTAGAAAAGGGAATTTGGATTTGAGAAAAGCATTTAAAAAAAAGAAAAGAAAGAGAAAAAAAAAATCCCTCCCGGATCGGAATGCAGACATAGGTAGATTTTGAAGTTAAGTACTAATTTCACCAAAAAACTAAATCAAGATTAGAGATAAACACAGTTTAACAATTTTATCTGGCCGCTTTTGACGAGTTTTTAATTTCATTTTTCTGAGCTGTCTTTATCAGAATCATGTTAACACCTTCGGGACGAGCGTCTTTTACCGAATTTTTAATCTTTAATCACCGGTTTTTTAAAGCAGAAATTTTTGCCTAATTGAATCGGGAAAGTGCTCGGATTAAATAAGGCAAAATTTACAATAAAAATTTACTAGTGAGAACTAGCCCCGATTCTGAGCACCTTACGCGGCACGAATACCGGTCGCTCGTCCCCATGGGGTTAAGGCTGTTCTCAACTGCACTGCTCAACATGTCCGATTCTTTCTGACACAATGACGTACACATTTTTAAACATAAACATATAAAATTGGCAGAGCTATCACAAGGAGTTTTTCTCTCTTCGTTCACTGGTTTTTCTGCTTTCGTTGGGAAATTCGGTTCAAAACGCTAACTTTGGCAGTATTTTCTGAAACATCTATTGTGTTTACAAAAAAAAAAAAAAAAAAAGTCTTTAAATTACATAGTTTCTGTATAACAACAGTTTTCAGTTGCATGCGTTTCCGAACAAAAATGTTTTAAAAAGTATGTCATAAAGTTGCCCCTTTGGATTTGAGAACAGCTTTAATACGATAATTTTTTCTTCAACGCCTACTTTTTTCCTCTAAGAGTTGGATTTATCACGATATTGTCAATATAAAAGTTGAAGAAAATATTAAGACAATTTATCATAAATTTAAGCGGATTTGATATGTTATGAATTAACGCAGTTATGATATTTTTCTTCCCCCTCCCCACTTTTTTTAATGCTTTTAATTTTTTTGCTGTAAGAGCTCGTCCTATCAAAAACTTGTCAATATAAAAGTTGTAGATAAGATTAAGAAGATTTATAATAAATTTAAGTGGATTTTATATCTTGTGAATTAACGAAGTTAGGAATATTTTTCTTCTTAAAACCCTATTTTTTTCGCCCCTTGAGCCCACTTTTAATCATATCAAAAATCTGTTATACAGAAATTTTTGGCCTTTTCCTAGGTGTAATAATAAATTTAAACTAAGAATTCTAAGAAAATTATCAAAAATTGTTGAATGTATGGGTATTCGAGTGGCAAAAATCATCAAAATTTTGATATTTTTATTTTGAAAATCGAAAAACTTTAGAAATTTCTTGTTTATTCCTTATATTTTAGACCATTTTATTTTTGTAATATTCTTAAACTTATATTAAAAGTTTCAAAGTTCTAGAGGGTATAGATATTTTTAAATCATGCGCGCAAGCTATATACATTATCATTCATTTTAAAAAAGTATACATTAAGGTATAATTATATCAATTAATTATACAGTGTTTAATGAAAATTATATATTATATTCCATGGAGAACATAGTATAGTATTAACAAAACAACAAAAAAATAATAATAATAACTGAGGGGATTAGTGCAAAAATGAGTGACTTTAAATATTTGTCTCCGAAATCAAATTTCTTATCTGTTTAAAGGGTCGTATGTCCCCTTAAGTAAAAAATTTCACTGCCTCCCAGCCTTTTATAACAACTAGGTTTAACAGTAATACTTCTAGAACATGATAAAAATCAATTTGCCCAGACGGGGGCAAATTGATTGAAAGATCGCGGAAGGTGCGTAATATGAAACAGTGGTCACAGGTCTTTAAAACGATGTATCACATAAGGAGTATCGGCAAAATTTGGAATGGGGGAAAACCGGAGGTGCATAACATGAATAAGTGACGCCTTTCAAATGATATGCAACATGCGGGGTGTCGGCAAAATTTAGAAAAGTGCCCCCGGGAGGCAGAGGGGGGGATGGGAGGGAGGTGTCTAATATGACATAGCGGTCACAGTGCTTTCCAATGATATATCACATGAAAGTTGTCGGTAAATGTTAGGAAAGTCACCCCGAGGGGAGGCAACTATCGCGGCCCCCGGAAAACACCCTTCCCCTCTTCGAAATTTATATATTATAAGTAATATTTATCAGAGGGCTACGTAAAAAATTCCGATCTAAAATTATGAAAACGCTACGATTTCAAAAAAGTTCAAAAAGTGGCCCATTTTGGGGTGGCCACAGTGCTTTCTATTCCGTTGGTTAGTGGTCACAGTGCTTTCCATTGATGTATCACATGAGGGGAGTCCACAAAGTTAGAAAGTGGTCGCGGGGAGGCAACTATCTCGCTCACCGTTATATACCCTCCCCCTCATTGAATTTTTTATATATTATAATATTTATCGAGGTCTACGTAAAAAAAAAAATAAAAAAAAAATCTGATCTAAAATGATGAAAACGCTACGATTTCAAAAAAGTTCAAAACTTGCCCCCCCCCCCCTCGGGTGGCACAGTGAGGGGAGGGACGTGGGAGGTGTATAATATGAAATAGTGGTCACAGTGCTTTCCATTGATATATCACATGAGGAGTGTCGGCAAAAGTCAGAAAATTGCACCCACCGGGGAGGCAAATATCTCGCCCCCCCGGAATACACCCTACCCTCTCTTTGAAATTTTTATATATTACAAATAATATTTATTGAATGGCTACGTAAAAAAATTCAGATCTAAAATGCTGAAAATGCTACGATTTCAAAAAAGTTCAAAAAGTACTAGGGTGGCAAAGTGGGGGGGGGGGGACGTGGGAGGAGTATAATATGAAATAGTGGTCACAGTGCTTTCCATTGATATATCACATGAGGGGTGCGCACAAAGATAGAAAAGTGGTCCCGGGGAGGCAACTATCTCGCTCACCGTTATATACCCTCCCCTTTTTGAAGTTTTTACATATTATAATAATATTTATCGGAGGTCTACGTAAAAAAATCTGATCTAAAATGATTAAAACGCTACGATTTCATAAAAGTTCAAAAAGTGCCCCCCCCCCCCCGGGGTGGAAAATTGGTGGGAGCGACGTGGGAGCTGGATAACATGAAAAAGTGATCACAGTGCTCTCAAATGATATATCACATGTGGGGTGTCGGCAAAAGTTAGAAAAGTGCCCCTCCTGGGAGTTAACTATCGCGCCCTACGGAATAGACCCTCCCTTTCTTAGATATTTTAATATATTATAAATAATATTTATCGGAGGGTTACGTAAAAAAATTCCGATCTAAAATGATGAAAATGCTAAGATTTCAAAAAAGTTCAAAAAGTGCTCCCCCCCTAGGGTGGAAGGGGGGGACTTGGGAGATGTATAATATAAAATAGTGGTTACAGTGCTTTCCAATGATATGTCACATGAGTGGTGTCTGCAAAAGTTAGAAAAGCACCACCGTTGCACCAACCCTCGCGCCCCCCTGCAATACCCCCCACTCTTTGGAATTTTATATATTATAAATAATATTTATAGGAGGGCTCCGTAAAAAATCTAATCTAAAATGATGAAAACGCTACGATTTCAAAAAGTTCGAAAAGTGCCCCCTGAGGAGATAAATTGGGGGGGAGGGGAAAAGAAAGAATCATAACATGAAAAAGTGGCCCGAGGGCTTTCCGATGATATATCACATGACTGATCCGAAAAAAAGTTTGAAAATTGCCCCCTGTGGGTCCACTCTTTCGCCCACTGAATACACTCTTAATTCATGCATCCCCTCTTTTAAATTCTTATACTTAAAAAATAATATTTATCGGAGTTATCCGTCAAAAAACCGTATTTCGAACAATATTTATTGTAGAGAATGTTACTTTTTTAAAAATTTGTTAGCGCAACCCTACCAAGTTATCGAAGTTTTAGAATATGTTATAAATATAATGACTGTATTTGTAAAATATAATGGCAGTTTAAGAGAATAGTAGGAGAGCTGTTGAACATTTTTGAGTAGGTATTTGAGGCACCCTGAAAATTTGTGCAACACTTCTTTTGTAATGCCTGAATACAAAATCGAATGTCTGGCTGAAGGATCGTGGCCCAAAAACTGTGCCAGACAAAAAATAGCACTTGACACGTGTCTGGCACAGTTTTTGTGCCGACTAAAGTGTCTGGCATTTTCAAAATATTTTTTTCTAAGTATAAATATTATTCTGTCTCAATCTCAGCGTGCCTCAAATACCTTTTTTTGGGTAGTCAAAAAAAAATGGCACTTGACACATGTCTGGCACAGTTTTTGGGCCACGATCCTTCAGCCAGACATTCGATTTTGTATTCAGCCATTACAAAAGAAGTGTTGCACAAATTTTCAGGATGCCTCAAATACCGTCCCTAAAATGCTTAACAGCTCTTGGACTAGAATGATGAGTTATTAAGGTTTAATGCATAATTAAAATAAATTATTTCAACTTTATTTCATAAAATCCCTGATTCATGAGTGTAATGTGCTATGGAGAGTTTAATGCTTATGTTTATATGTAAATAATTATGTTCGAATGAACAAAAGAATGTAACGGAGGTGAGTTATTGAGGTTTTATTGAAAAGCTTTACAGAATAACTGTGAATGAAGAAAACATATTACTTTACGAAGGTGACGAAAGTGCATATCATAAACAAAAATCCCTGAAACACTGAAATATGATGGTGACGAGTTATTGAGGTTGACATTGTTGGTATATCACCGACCCATATCACGGTGTCTTCTAAATTCTTTCGGCAAAATGTATGTGTCGGCTAAACATCATGTCGTCTGTTTAACCTGTCGGCTAAATGTTCTGTCAGCTAATTGAACCGAATTATAACCTAACCGTAATGGTAGCCTATTTATAGCCTAACCGTAGTGGTAACCTAATTATAACCTACCCTAACCTAACCATAACGAAACTGTAACCTATTCGTAGCCTAACCATGACCTATCTGTAAAATAAACGTAACATGACGGTAACCTAAGCATAACCTAATTATAACCTAACTGTGATGTAACCATAACCTAACTGAAACCTGGCGGTAAACTAGCTCTCGGTAAACTAGCTGAACTCGGAGCAGTTCTGGCCGAACTTTGAACTTTTATATAGGCTTAAAAGAAAAATTGTCTACTGATCACGCTCAGCTTGAAAATTTCTTCCCGTGCAGACCTCTATTTATATTTGTTAATGAAATAATTGTATATAAAAAGAAAGAAAAAAGAAAGTTTAAATCTAACGAGCACAGGAGATATATTTAAACATTCAATGGTCAAAATTTATTTTTATCATTTTATGATTTATATTTTTCATTTATACTAAATGGCGATAGTGCAATAATTAGAATTACATCTTTAGTTTTCATTTATTATTTGATATATACGAATAAGTATAGAATAGACACCGCCCCGTCTCGGTTCCAGCCGCACTCTTGCTCCAGTCTCTCTTTGTACACCAGCGAGCAGAGTATAGTGTACAAATCCAGACCTCCCACGTACTGGTGCTATGAATATGAGGAGAAATTCTTGTGTTGTGTTGATATTATCCTAAAGAAATGACAATGGTCAGAGTCAAGACACTGCAAGCATGATATCTTTTGCCACACGTGCAGTCAAATAAACATTCCCTGGGAATTAAAAGGACAAAATAGTCTTTCAACTTTGTAGCAAGAGAGAAAAAAAAAGAAGGTGGGAAAACACATCGAGATGAGATAACATCTCAAGTCTATGGAAAAACATTTTTAGTTAAATTGTTACTAAGCAGAGGGTTTTGTTAAGACGTAAAACAGATATTACTTATGTCAACATGAAAACGTTAATTCTGATCATTTTTATAGTGATTTATCCAATTCTAGTTTACAGCCACAATAATATATAAATTATTAAACTATATCAGGGAAAAAAGGGAAAAATGAAATACAAAAATATATTTTTACTTGAAAACAAGACAAAAAATCTGGAAGGGCAAAACAACTAACTTTTCCCTTGCTCTTAAAAAAAACTGAAGGGAGAGGGGTGGTATATACCCTCCTTGCCCTTGCCAGATTATGCCCATGTTATGGAGGTCTTACTGCATACATATTTTTAACCTTTTTATTTTCGACATTGTTTTGAAAAATTGGTGTTTGCCCGAATCCGACCATCAAGAGTCAAAACCCAATCCAAAATCGATCCGAATCTGAAACAGAAGTAAATATCCAGGGGCGCGCCAGCAGTATCCGGCGCCTGTGTGCAGAACTTCAATTGGCACCCCATATTCCTAACTCCCCCCACCCCCGGAACAAAAAAAAAACTTCATATTTTTTTTTCAAGGAGTATAAATGTATAGCTGCCAAGCCAAGCTTCCGGGGGTTTTCTCCAAATCAAATAAACGAATTCGGAACCAGAAAATTTATTTAATGAAATGTGTCTAGTTTCTACAGGGTTCTTTTTTATCTCATTTATTAAATTAAATTTCTGGTTAAAAATATTGTTGTTTGAATTAAAAATAAGGAATGTTGTCAGTTATGCAAATAACAGATATCCCTAAAAGGTGGTTGCTTCAGCTGTTTGCTCCCACAATGGCATATCTCCTAAGTAAATCAGCTTCTTTTACCTCCATCACTCCCGGAATTTTTAAGATGTGATCTTTATTTATATTTATACTTAAAACAATTCAAATAAACTTTGATTTGGAAATATAGCTGTGTTGAATTAATCAATGGTAGGACAATGACACAAAGAAAGGGGTGATCGTAATATGGTAAATACACATGAAAGTAGAAAAATATTTTCTCAAATTATGACGTTTGTAATACACCGGAGCGCGTTTATGGTACTGTAAGAACTTTACTAATTACACCTAAAGACTATTTATTCACGAACTATTATTCGAGAGACGATTCCTCTGAAAGGATCTTCTAAACTTCCCCACGCTAAATCTCATCGGTCATTCCTGAACAAAGCTATGGTGCCATCAAGGCTAGCAATATAAATGGAGAAGACAGTGCAATTTCGTTCCGGCGCGAGTTGAACATTCCGTGGAATCACAGAGAAAGCAGGAGCTTCAGCCGTCCAGTAAATGAGCGGTGGCAACAGCTGAGGGGGAGAAAAGACGATTTCTCCTAGGGCGACGAGCTTCAGCCTTCGAGAAATAGGCGGTGGCAACGGCTAAGAGGGAAAAAGACTAGTTTTCCCTAGGACCGGGAGTTTCAGCTTTGGAGAGAAGGAGGTGGCAACGCGGGAGGAAGGGAGAAGGAGTTGAGAAGTGAGAGAGCGAGGACGCTGGCGAGGAGGTCTTGCTGGACCTAGTGGTGAAGGAGCGAAGCGAGGAGATGAGATAGATGGTCGTCCGATCAGTCTTCTCTCCGATTGAAGCACTATATCTGTGGAAGCAGCCCGTTGATGGAACTTTTTATCCTGTTAAAATGACGAGAACCCAAGACTAATATTATTTAAGTTGTATATACTCTTATTTAACCTAGATATCAATGTAAATAAAGGACTTAGATTTTAGTAACTTACGCTACCATAGACTCTTGTCCAGTGATATCTAAGTCCCTACAGTGGTGGCAGCTAAAGAGGATTAAGAACTGGTGAATATAATCTATCACAGTTCGTCAAAAAACCGGAAGGGCCGCAACCAGGCCGCAAGTTAGAAAGGAGACCTTGATCCCCAGACCAGAGTCTTCGGCAAATCCAGCAGGGATTCCAGAGCCAAGGTAATCCGACGCCGTGCAAGAGGTTCCGGAGAGCTGAAATCGACAGACGGAGATTAGAAAGGAGATCTTGATCACCAGACCAGAGTCTTCGGCAAATCCAGCAGGGATTCCAGAGCCAAGGCATTCCGACGCCGTGCAAGAGACGTAAGACGTTCCGGAGATCCGAAATCGACAGACGGAGGGTAGAATGGAGACCTTGATCCCCAGAGCAGAGTCTTCGGCGAATCCAGCAAGGATTCCAGACCCAAGGCAATCCGACGCCGTGCAAGAGACGAGAGACACCCGAATGCAGGGAAGTCGAGCCCGCCGGATGGTTTAGCCTACGGATGACCGGAGCTGTACCAGTCTGAGACGGAAGTCAGAAGAGCAGTCAACAATATCTCAGGTTAGCACTCTTTATTTGATTCATTACAGAGGTTTAATCGAAATAGTATAGTTAATAACAAACATGTTTTTTAATCATTGTATATTTAATAGAGTTTAGGAAGTAAGGAATTTGATAATAACATTTTGTGAAATATTTCCAACTGAATTCTAAGAAATTTAAGTAAATATTAATTTTCTAAAGTTCCTTAAAACTGTTTTAAATAAGTATTACTTGTACTAAAGGTTAATAATTCAGTGAGGATAATTTAAATTGCTTATGAGAGGTGGCGCATCGTTGGATGCACTGAATGCAAATAATTTAAATTCTGTTTTGTATGTGAATTTTATTCAGAATGTATGTTTTCAAAATTTAAGAGACTTTTTGAGCAATTTACTTAAAAGAAATGATACCAAAGAATATATAAAGTTATATATGAAAACTTGGTTGGTTAATGATAAGGCTGTTTATCATATTAATATTATTGAAATTGTTGTGATTTTTTATGTCGCGAGAGTTTGTGATTATCCACAACTAGGGAAATATTTACAGGCTTCTAAGTTGATAATTGCATGATTGGCATAGCATTTTTTACTGTTAATTAGTAGGAAACATGTCAGTGTTTGCGGGTAAGAAAAAGTGCGATCTAAAAGAGTTAGCTATTGAATTCGGCTCGAGCATAGAAGAGTCGGATAATATAGCCAAAATTATTAAAAAACTCGAAGAAGCAGAGGACTATGACGAAACTTTAGCACTAGCCCAGCTTAAAATCTTAGAGAAAGATAGGGTTGAGAGAGAAAATGAAGAAAGGTTAGAACGAGAGCGGAATAAGGCCTTTGAGAGGGAAGAAAAGGCTAAGGCTTTGGAGCGGGAGCATGAATTGTCGAGAATTAGGTTAGAACGGGAACCAGATGAGTTTAGTTTAGCTTCTAGCCAAAATGAGAGAGAGCCGAAAATATCTTTAAAATCAGTCCTGCCCAAATTCGACTCCGATAAGTCCGAAATATCCATCTATCTCAGTTTATTCGAAAGACAAGCGCAGAAAGCCCAAATCGAGAAAAGTCGATGGGTTACGCATTTACTAGGATTGTTGCCGACGGAACTGGGGGAGCTTATCTTGAGAGAACCACCCGCATGTTCCGACGATTTTGATCATGTAAAAAAGATGTTACTAGAAAGGTTCCAGCTTTCGGCAGAAGACTTTCGACTAAAAATTGTTACGACACAAAAGCCCGAAAACAAAACGTGGAAAGGTTACGTATATGAGGCTTCCAATTACTTTGATCAATGGTTAAGCGGTTTAGGAGTGGGAAATTTCGACCAACTGAGAGAGCTAATAATCACAGATCAGTTAAAAAGAAAGGTTAATCCAGAAACGAAGCATCATTTCATTGATGTTTGGAGTACGATAATCACTCCATTTGATTTGGCGAAGAAATCAGATGCGTATGATTCGGCTAGAAAAACTATGAAACGACTAGGGCCTCCGAAAGTTCAAAACCTTCCCAAACCTTTCGAGCGGAATAAATTTGCGAGTAAACCAAAAACGGAACTTTAAACGGAAGAAATAAAGAATAATTGGAGAATTAAAGATACCCCTAAAAATCGGGATGAAATATTCGATAAAAAGAAAGAGATTACATGTTTTTTGTGTAGAAAAACCGGCCATTACAAGTATTCTTGCCCGGAGCTAAAAAAGAAAGAAAAGGCTGAGTCAGTTTATCATGTAGCGGGTCCCGCGGATATAGAGGAGGCATTCGAACCATATGTTAGCCTAAGATTAATTAATGGGAAGGAAATGAGAATGTTAAGGGATACCGGCTCAAATTTGGACCTCATTTCGGCCCACGATGTAACAACGGATCAGTTGACAGGAGAAAAATTATGGGTCCGACAGGCGCTTGATAATGAACTTCGTTGTTTACCGGTTGTGGAAGTAGAAATAGACCTAAGTACTGGCGAGAAAATACTCACGAAAGCAGCAACGGTAGACAAAGATACCGACATGAACCATTATTTGTTAGGAAATAAAACTCAACAGTTGATTGATAAGCATAAATTAAATCCGCATTGCATCAGTGCCATAATGACGCGACAAATGACACGCCGCGGAATCGAAAGCGAAACAAATCAACTCAGAGAAACAGAGGGGGAGAAAAACCCCGAAAAGGTTCGCCCGATGAAAGCGCAGCTTACGGCGGGTGCGAGCGAGAATCTTCGTTCGGCAGGGAACAGTGGCGTAGCTACATATTCAGCGCCCTGGAGCAAGTAAAGTTTGTGCGCCTTCTTGTCACTCAAAAAAGTTCTGCGTAATTTTGATTTGAAGTTACACACACACACACACACACACATATATATATATATATATATGTGTGTGTGTGTGTGTGTGTGTGTCTGTGTGTGTGTAACTAGCTGACCCGCCCGACGTTGACCGGGCCCGTTATAATAACGTAAACAAAACTCAAGTTTGTATGATTTTATATATTCCGAAAGTAGTTCAAATGAACCCGGTCTTAGGAGTGGCCCACTGCCTTCAGTAGTGTCTAGTGTGTTCCCGAGAAGCCTCTTTCTGAACTAACCTGTGGCCTGGGTCCCCGCTACGAAAGGCAGTGTATAAGGCAAGAGCAGCTGACGTCACTGTTGGTCGAATTACTGTTGGTCAGCAAGAAAAACCTGTTCATTCATTATGGTTCCTACAATACACATGAACTCCAGGAATTTGATTGGTCTTTAACAGACTGATTTAACAGATCTATGATATGATTGCCCTACGTCGCCAAGTTGATTCCTGCAATGATCGCTATGCAAAAAATGTAGTGGTAGATTGATTGACAGAAGTGTTTGTTTGTAAACATGCCCTTTCTTTATACCATGAGTGTTCTGTACGCGCCGGAGACAATCGAAAACCAAGTTGAATGAGTCAAACCCCATAGTAATCGGGCTCATAGAACCCGAGATAAAAATGCGAATCCTGGCGGTGAATCTATAATCTTTAAAACAGTCATAAGCTAAGTTGAATGGACCAATTTCCGCCGAAATAGGGCCCATAACAAACGAGAAAAGAATGCGCCGTTAATGTTCAAAAATGGTGGTAACAGAAGTCTAACACAAGCTTTATAATACAGAAAGTAGCTGAATCGTAATCTAGGTTGAATGAACCAATTCCCGTTGAAATCGAGCCCCTAAGAACCCGAGGAAAGAATGTGCCTCCAAGCAGTGGGGGGTTTTTGTGGCCCCCACCCCCAGTAAATTTAACAAATTACCTTTAACATTAACGCGATATTTAACTCACGGCTGCAGTGAGTAAACGTAAATTGATGCCGAAAAAGAAGATTAATATTCGAAAAAGATGGTAGCTGGAGTATAAGAAAATTTTTTAGTCATTTATAAGTAGCCGGAGAACCCTCGAACTATGCTAAAGAAAATTACAAGACAATCGGATAATTTTTAAAGAAACTGCATCAAGGACACTTATAAGGCGATAGTATTCAAAATTGGTGGTAGCTGAAGTGCGAGTAATTTTTTTGTTATTCATTTAGTAGCTGGGGGACGTAAGAATTTGTTAGGGAAAAAATCTTAGTGAATCGGACCATTTTTAAGGAAGCTATAATAGGGGGACCAAAAAGGGCCAACTGATAATTGAGAGCAAGGCCGAAGGTGAAAACATGTTAAAATGTCCTAGTACTTAGCGCTTTAGATTTTCAATTCGAAATTAAGTATAGGTATAAGTACTAATCAAGTACTAATCATTAGAAATTTTTTTCAAAGAACTGCTTAAAGAGCCCTTGGGTCCCAATAAAAATATGAAGGTGTTGTCTCGGGGAGAGAAGTCCAAGACTCAATTTTGAAGTTATGCAATGAGAGTGTGACACATTTAGTGGGTAAAAAAGCATGGCGCACAAAAAGTTACCCTAGGGGGCCAGTGTCTTAACTGAAATGTAGAAGCGGAAGAAAAACTAAATGAAAAAAGAGCTCCAAAATCGAAGATCGGATTAAAAGGAGGCAATTTATTAACAATTTAGGAACTTTAGGAACACAAAAACTTCAAGTGGCTCTGTACCAAGCCCCAGTGGTCCATTGTCACAACTGGAATGTTGAGGGGAGAAAGGAAATTTATTTAGTATTTTACATAGTAGTCAAAGGACGCTAGAACAACGTCAAAGAAAATTGCAAGATAATCGGATAAAGCTGCACCAAGGGCCCCAAGAAGGCGATTAATATTCAAATTTTGTGGTAGCTGAAGTGTAAAAAAAATTTTTTGTCGTTCGTATAGCAGCTGGATTTCCTAAGATGTTGTTACAAAAAAAGTTAGTGAATCAGACCATTTTAAGGGAGATATAATTGGAGGTCCAAAAGGGGCCAAATGATAGTTGAGAGCAGTTCATTAAGATAAAAACATGTTAAAAGGTTCTAGTACTTGGCGCTTTAGATCTCAATAAGTCGAAATTAAACATGGGGTATGTATTAATCATTCGAATAAAATTTTAAAGAAGCACGATAAAAAGTGGGGAAAATTCTTTAAAAAGGGCACTAGGTGCCCAATAAAAGTGGGCGGGTGCTGGCCCGGGGAGAGGAGTCCAACTCTCAATTTTAAAGTTATGCATTGAGAGGTTGACAATATTAGGGGTGAAAAATGTATGGCGCACAAAAATTTCAAGGGGCCCTGGGTCCTGACTGGAATGTAGAAACGGAAAATAACTAAATGGGAAAAGGGCCCCCAAAACGAAGAAGATCGGGCAATTTATGAGCAATTCAGGGTATAAAAATTGAAAGGTGCTCTGTGGGACCAGTCATAAACAATTAAAAATCTGAGCTCCAGGTGCATCAGGACCTGTCTTGGACTACCCTCACCTAAGTTTTCAGACTTCTATGTGCAATAGATTTCGTTAGCCACCACACACAGAGCGAAACTTTCTTTTATTAGTATAGACTAGCTGACCCACACGGTGTTGCCCAGGCCCGTAATAATATTCTTAAATGAACTTGAAATTTGTAGGATTTTATTTCTTAAGGCTGTTCTTAAATCCAAAGGAGCAACTTTATGACATACGTTTTAATTAATTTTTGCTCGAGAACGCGTGAAACTAACAGATGTTGTTATTCAGAAACTTTGTAATCGAAAGACGTTTTCCGTATTTTTTGTAAACACAATAGATATTACAGAAAACACTGTCAAAGTTGGCATTTTCAATGGAATTTCCCGACGAAAACAGAAAAACCAGTCAACTAAGGGAGAAAAACGTCTTGTCATATATCTTTAACAAGACTGTGTGTGAAATACCAACACCCACTTGACATAAAGCCTTTGGGCGATTTTGTGACGTCACTCTTAGACGACCTACGTTCTTTTTCCCCCGGTGGAACTCTGCCCTTTTCTTTGAGCTTTAAAAAATTATTAACTGTTATTTAATTTGTAATTTTTTCCACTGCATAGTCTTTTTAAATAGAATTAAATTAAACACTTATTTTTTTATGTCCTTCCTACTTTGAAAACAAAGGTTAATTTTTAAATATATATATAACAATTTATTTAAAGATTTTCCTAATCAGTTATAGTCCAATTTTACGAAATACACATTAGTAGACAAAAAAATTAAATATTTGGCTAGAGATTTTCATTTACACTAGGTAAATCAGATTAATTTTAAAAGAGAAAATTAATAAAACATTAATGCATTACTTTTATATTAAAAAAGTAATTATTGTGAAAAAATATAACTCAGATGTATCTCATAAAAAATCACTTTCAAAAACCATCTTTTAGTGAAACTAATTTGTATTTTCAATTTTTTTTTTCTTTTCAAGCGCTGTTTGTTTAACATTTTTATAGATAATGGGAAAACCACTTTATAATGAGGTAAGTACTTTTTATCTTGATAAATCTTTTATGCATTTACTTATTTATATGTTTTATCTGCTTTTGATGTATTGTTTACAAAGTATATAAGTTATTTTGATAATGTTGAATATAAGGTAGCTTTAAATATAAAAAAAGCATAAAGTAATATTGCTATGTTTATTACTCTTAATTCTATAGATACTAATAATGTTTAATAATACATAATTTGTTGGGCATTATATTTTTCTGTTAACAATCAAATCAAGCTTCAAAATACATTAAGTATCTTAAAAAATTATGATTATTATTTATCATTCATATTCGATAAATGTTAAAATATGTCCAGAACTGAAACATAAGAATTAAAATACCAACAAATTAAGAATTAAGCTTTTAGTGAAATTCTTAAATTCTTACTTTATTACTTTAGTGAAAAAGTAATAAAGTAAACAGTAATGCTAAAATTATTCATTATTTATTGTAGTTTAATTTAATTGAAAAAATATCATGTTTTTTTTTTTTTTTTTTTTTTTTTTTTTTTTTTACTTATATCGTTATTATTTATCCTAAAACTTAAAAAAAAAAAAAAATAGTATGCCAGATGAAATATTCCCTTAATTTTCAAACCATTATTAAATACATCTAATAAAACACATACTGAAATTTATAAAGATTCATAAACATGTTCCATATACAAATTGGCAATAAAGTCAATATTATAGATGGAGATTTTTAGGGAAATTCAAGATAATTTTGTCAGTATGTGGCAACTAATAAAAGTGAATATTTCATTATCTGAAAACGATATGCACTTTACATAAGCTAGAATATTAAATTTTTAGATTTGATAAATTTTTAAATATGTATGGTACCAAAAAATGTTAAATTAAAAGACAAAAATTAAATATCAAATATTTTAATAATATTATGCATTATTCAAAATTGTTTAAAACTCCCTTTGATTATTAAAATAATAATAAAAAAAATTAACATTACATTGACACATCTGACTTTAAAAAAAAATAAATATCAATTTTACCTATCTGACTTAAAAAACAAGTATTAGTATTTATTCTATAATTTAAACAACTGAAAGGTAAAATGTAGTATATAAATTGGCAATAAAGTTATAGTTTTATACATGGACTAAAATAATAAATTTTATTAATCTTTCATAAGTTTTAAAATACATGGAATAATAAAATTCGGGAATTAAAATACCAATAATTTAAAAAATGGGCGTTTAGAAAAATTAAAAACTAAGGGAAAAAAATAATTTGTAATAATGGAATTATTCGTTATTTTATATAGTTTCATTTGATTAAAAAAATCATGTTATGTATATTTTTAAGTCTGACTATATTATTTATTATAAAATTATATTAAAACAACAAAAACAATATGACATAAGAAATTCATTAAATATCTCATTAAATGAAATATTCCTAATCTTCAAAGTATTATTTAAAAAAAACCTAATTAAAAACATAATTTGTTGGACATTATTATTATTATTATTTTGACGATCAAACTAAACTTTAAACTACATTAAATATTTTTAAAATGTATTATTATTATTATTATTAATTATCCTTATTTTTTATATACTTTTTACTGTATAATTTTTTACTAAATCATTATATTTACATGTATGACTAAAATAGTATTTTCTGTATTTTGCTATGATTTAATTAAAATTTTGAAAATAATATGTCAAAGTAAGTACCATTCAATTAATCTTTAAACCATTAAAATAATAATAATAATAATAATGTAAGCAAAGCAATGCTTTCTTGGTAACTATGACTATATATTTCACCCGAATAAGACATGTTTTAAACATAATAGATATTAAATATTTTAATTTCATTAAGTTTAAAATATGTTGGGGTACATAAATTATTAACATAAAGCCAAAAGCTAAATTATTAAAAATTTAATAATAATAATAATAGAATAGAATAACTAAATGACAGCAATAAATATATGCGTTATTTAACGTAGTTTAAAGTGTAAGAGCAATGATATCATATACACATAAATGTTTATAGTTAATACATACAATTATTTTAACATAATAACAAAGTAGTGAAGTTGCTTTTCTTTTCTTTCGTTTTAAAAATCAGTATCATGACCTAAACGATAAGATTTCAAGAATTCCGCACTTTAAAAGGTAGTCCAATTAATGAATGATTAATTAATAAATGAATTCAACCATTCTGATTTCTTAAAATAATATGTATAAGGCAGCTATTTTATATTAACAATTGTTATTATTACTACCACTAAATGAAAATACACTTATGCTTCAGTCATGTTTACGTATACAAATATAAGAATATTTGAAAAAAAAATGAGCCGGTAAAAAACAACATAGCATAATTGCATTCCGAAATAATGAAATATTACATATTAAACGCCTTCCCCCGCCCCCCCCCCAAAAAAAACCCACTCACATTAAGTTGCAGAACACGTGGTGACTTGTATATCTTATATTCAACACATCAAAAGCAGATAAAAAATACTAGAGGGTTCACATATAAATAAATATATTTATGCAATATTTAAGATTAATCAAGATAAAAAATCTTACCTTATTATCAAGTGGTTTTCCTATTATCCAACAATGCTTTGGAACAAAACATTCAATTTCAACATCGATGAAATACACGTTCAAGCAAGCAACGCTACTATGCTATTGCTATAAGAAGAAGGGAGAAGGGGGTGAGGTTGAAAACCAGTTTAGTTGGACAGATCGGACGGTCCAACGGTCCACTGTTAATGACGTTAGTGGAATCCCGGAGGAGCGCCAAATGGCTTTGTAAGAGTTCAAGTAGGTGTTGGAAATACGCGCTCCAAAAATCGGTTAAAAAAACAGTCCTGCTCTAATTTATATACAAAATTGCTGACCGCCGCCGTTCTGATTATCACATTTATAGACAATATTGAACAAGTTAGAAATTGCTCGTAAAACTTGGCAAATGAGGTGCTTTTGTACTATAACTAGTTTTATAAATATTTTTTGCACCGCATATTGTACTGAATGTATATTTTAGTGCACTTCAATAAGTGCATATCCATTTCATTCTGTTCGAAAGGCTGTAACATCATTAAAATGCATTTGAGATACTTTTTTTCCCACTGACCGTCATGTAACGGAAAACGTTTGACTGTCCCTGTCATTAAAGTATACATCCGATTTTCATAAAATTTGAAATGACTAGACACAATTTTGCAACAATTATATATTCAAAATTTCAGACCATTCGGGTGGTAGTTTTTGCTCTATTATATGCGGACAGACGGACGGGCAGACAGACGAACTGAACGACGACTATAGGTGCTACGTATTTATATAATTACGAATGCACCTAAAAAGGCCCGTTTTCATATTAAAATGTAATTTTTTACAAAAAAGAATGTTTGAATTACATTTTCTTTGCTGAAAATATTCTTTATAAATATTTTTGTACAAAGCGCAAAAATCAATATAATAAAATTTATTATAGAGGAAATTACAATCACAGCATTGTACGAATACACGAAGCCTATACACATTTCAAACAAATACTTAATACGTGATTTTACAAATAACTAAATAAAATAAAATACGTATATATATATAAAGAGAGGCCACGCTCTTTGGTACAAGACAGACTGAAAATTCTTGGGGCAGATCATGTACAAACTGGTCACAGAAAAAGTTCCAGAATATATACGTTAGTGTTTAAAAGATTTAAATGGTCCTCTGAAGCAAAGAAACTATCAAAAAAAAAAAAAAAATCAGTTCTTCTGCCTTGCAAAGAGAAATAAAAATCCTTAATAAAAAATGCTTCAAAAAAGTGATTTAAAAAAATATTAAATGATTTAAGGTTTTTTATATCTAATGCTTATAGCAAATTTTAAAACTATTAGTTTCAGCTGATGGAGGGAGCAGCTTTACCTGGTTTAGGGCGCACCGACCCGCAGGTCGGTTGCCCGGCGGGCCAGTCTGAGCCTGCCATAATGGGACTTAATTTAGTAAAATTCTTTTTTTTTAATTATTATTGTTTATAGGCCTTGTTTCGGCATTGGCGGAATGAAAATTTATTGAAAATTATGTCTTTAGAAAAATGTTTAAGCTTTATGAATGAAAGTGCACGTTTTCTTTAAAACACGACGTCTTTATCACTAGTGGAAATATTTCGCCTCTGTATAAAATTAGGAACTAAGTTTTTATTCATTCTTATACTGTTTTGAACAAACAATATATCTGTAAACTGTTCAGAAAATTGAATGGAGTAACTCCAAACATTTTCTTTCCTTTTTTTTTTTAAATCTAAAATTCATCGACTACTAATAATGTGCTATCAGATGGTGGTGGAATGTGCGTGTGTGTCGAGGGAGTAGGCACAGCCTGATTATGGCCTAAGGAAACTCACATTACTATGTTCGAAAAATATGTTTTGCCTTATTTAATCCTAAAATTCTGTGATTAAATAAGGTTTAATGTGGAAAATTACTGTTAGAAAAAGTGGTGTAATTTTGCATAAGCTATAATTAGGCCCTAAGGAAAACTTAATTTGGTACTTAACTTTTCTCTCTTTTTGAAGCTTATCGATTCTGCATTTGACATTTGCAATATTTTCAAAATCTCAAAAACAATACGCCAAAATTTAAGTTGCTGTTTTCCCCTCACCCCCCCCCCCCCATCTAAATTTTGTAGCCGTGGGCTGATGTAGAATATGCTTCAATCCGGCTCTTATTATTGTTTTGTAATCTGTATTGATGCATGTTTAGTTTCCACAAAACAAACAAAAAGAAAAAACCTTCAAAATTTTCATTTATTGGTTTTCGTTAATAAAATGGTCAATAATTTTCTTCAACTTCTCAAGCTATATTTTTTCCCAAATCGTAAAATCATTTTCGCAAATTACTACTGTTACATCGTACATATAGGTTTCTCAGCGGTGAATTCTTTGGCTACCATTATTTCCGTACAATAATCATCATGATAAATGTCTAAAACATTTCTAATAGAAATGTACCAGAAAGATTACTGTTTGCAAAAAGTAGTAGTCAGTAAAGTGGCCGATGTTAAATAAGTTGAATAAGCCCGGTTAAATAAGTTTTGATTACTTTAAGATCTGAAAATCTTCAACAGTCGTCTACGGAAACGTTACAGAATAAAGTAAGGCATGCTGAAACGGTGTTGGAGAAGTTACTCGAGGCTGCAGTATGGTATGAATTAAAATTAAAACTTGATGAATAGAAGTCATTTTTTTCAACTGCGTCTGAAAACATGTTTTAAATCGAAATAGTTGAGGTTAAACACAAGGTAAAATATCATAGAAATATGCTGATTGTAACAAGATTCATCTATAATGTCTGATTAATAATGAAAAAGTATACAAATATTTTAAGAAATCTTTATTTCGCTTTTTCTAATTTTGCGCCCTTAGGATTCGTGCGCCTGGAGCAGTTTGCTCCAACTGCTCCACGGTAGCTACGCCCCTGGCAGGGAAAACGCATTCGGAAGAATTAGAATCCCCGAATCCTGAGAGGAGAAACGAAAAAGACGCAGAGAGCAGAGAAGAAAATCAGGCGCACTGCTTTCTACCGCAGACAAACGCTGAAGAACCAGAGACAGGTCTAGCGCGCGTTAGCGGGGAAAAATTACGAGAGGCTCAAAGGGAAGATGATACTTTAAAATCGGTAAGGCTAAAGGCAAACGAAAAAAAATCAGGTTTTGAGGTAAAAGATGGGTTATTGATCAGAAAGACAACAGACCATACGGGATTAGAGAGGGAGCAAATCGTGGTCCCGTCAAAGTTCAGGAAAGGAATTTTATCTTTATGCCATGATAATGTAGGCGGTCATTTAGGCATGAAAAAGACCAAAGATAAAATATTTAGGAATTATTTTTGGCCAAATGCGGTCGAGGAAATTGAATCCTATGTTAAAACTTGTGACCCATGCCAAAAAATTGGAAAACCAGGCGAGCAAAAGAAAGCTCCGTTAGTTCCTGTCCCGATTGTTACTAGTATTTTCAGCCGTTTGTGCACAGACACAGTGGGCCCTCTTCCACTGTCCGAGAACGGAAACCGTTATCTTTTAACAGCGATGTGTGTATCCAGTCGTTACCCCGAGGCGATTCCTATAAAAGATTTGCGCTCTGTGACGATTGTTGACGCTTTGACGACAGTATTCAGCAGATTGGGTTTCAATTTTGAACTACAATCTGATCTCGGACGTTCCTACATAAGTGAGCTCACGAGTACATTTTTGGATAAATTTGGGATAAAATGGTACATTCGTCCGTACACAGGCCCCAAAGTCAAACCGTGGAAAGGTGGCATAGAACAGTTAAGAGATTACTGAAAGTTTTGTGCCTCGAGGCCGGGAATTCCTGGGAAAAAAATCTTCCCTACGCATTACTGGCTTTACGTACCGTGACCCACAACTCCACTGGTTTTTCCCCCGCAGAGCTAGTGCATGGTAGAAATCTAAGAACCCCTGAAAGATTACTATACGAAAAATGGAAAGGAGGAGATCCTACGGAAAGTTTAGTCACTGAATATGTATTCGATTTAATAAACCGTATGAAGCGATGTCAGGAATTAGCGATCGAAACTATGATTAAAACTAGAGATGAAAGGAAAAAGTGGTATGACCGGGACGCGGTAGAGAGAAAGTTTAAAGTAGGTGATAAAGTTTTGGTATTAGCGTTGAATAAAACCAATAAGTTTTCTGTTAGTTGGAATGGTCCTGGCACAGTGGAAAAGAAAGTTTCGGAAACGAATTATATAGTAAATTTACCTCATCGTAAAACGCCTTCTCAAATTTATCACGTAAATTTACTCAAACCCTACCTTCAAAGAGAACAGTTAGTGAATTTAGTCATGGAAGAACATTATGAGCCCAATGGAAACGAATACGATTTAGAGATTCCGCAATTAACTAGCACCCCGGAAGAATACGATTTCCAAAAAATAGTGACAGACAGTGCTTTAGGAGAAAGATGCTCGTCAGACCAGATAACGGAGTTAGCTGAAGTTTTATGGGGGAGGAGGGATGTTTTCTCTAACGACCCGGGAAAAACCGATTTAATTGAGCATGACATAGAGTTGACTAGCGATGTACCCGTAAGGCTTCGCCCTTATCGAAATTCACCAAGACAAACGGAAATTTTAAAAGCAGAGATAAAGCGAATGCTAGAATTAGGAGTGATAATTGAGGGTGAGTCGGAATATAATTCTCCTATGATACTTGTAGAAGCCCCGGGGCGAGATCCTCGTCCTTGCATTGACTATCGGAAAATTAACGCAATAACTCGTCCCGAAGTTTTTCCTTTGCCTAACATAGAAGAGAGAGTCGAACGAGTGGCAAGGGCCAATTACATAACTACCTTGGATTAGACGAAGGGTTACTGGCAGATCCCTATGACGCCGAAAGCTCAGAAAATAGCAGCTTTCGTGACTAGTTGGGGCTCATTTCTTCCGATCATGATGCCATTTGGGTTGATAGAAGCGAGCTATAGATTTTCAAAATTTATGAGTACATTACTTAGAGGCCTGGAAGATTTTTGTCTCCCGTACTTAGACGATATGGCCATATTTTCCGATGATTGGAATGAACGTATGAGACATCTAGGAATAGTTTTAGATCGAATCAAGGAAGCCAAAATAAAAGTAAAATTATCTAAGTGCAAATTTGCGCAGCGTACGGTCAAATATTTGGGACATGTGGTGGGCGACGGACGGCGCACCCCCGGAGAGTCTAAAATACAAGCGATAACGGAATTTCCAGAACCTAAATCGAAAACCGAAATACGCCGTTTTTTAGGGATGTCGGGGTACTATTCTAGATATATTAGAAATTATGCCACAATAATAGAACCTTTGACGAGGGCGTTGAAAGGGAAAGAACGTAGGGCTAAAATTAGTTGGACGCCAGAGATGGAAGAAGCTTTCCTCACTTTAAAGAGGAAATTGACCGAAAACCCGGTTTTATATGCGCCAAATTATGCAGAGGAATTCATCATTCAGAGTGACGCATCTGACCGCGGTATATCAATTATAATGGCCCAACGCGTAAATGGTGAAGAACACCCAGACATATACCTCAGTAGGAAACTCACTCCTCCAGAGCAAAAGTTTTCTGCGAGCGAGAAAGAATGTGCTGCTATAATATATGCGATAAAAATTTAAGGCATTATTTAGACGGCCAGAAGTTTAGTATCGAGACAGACCACAACCCTCTAATTTGGCTTCAAAAGAACGCTGGAAATAATCCGCGACTAATCCGTTGGTCCTTGATACTTCAGCCTTATCATTATACAATCAGGCACCGTCCGGGGAAAGAAATGGTGCATGTTGATTGCTTAAGTAGGGTTGAATAATTTTAGGAAAATTGTATATAATTCTCTAAAAAAAAAATTGCTTGCATCATAAGGTATAAATAATTTTCATTTTGTATATATTGTTGTAATTGTCATAATAATGTTCCTGGAAAAGAGTGTAAATTTATATGTGATTAGTAAAAAAGAAAAAAATGAATAATGAACCTCTGTGGTGAACGAATTTTGAGTGTAACACTGACTTCACTATAGATTTTCCAACTGCGTGAAAAATCTCTCTTGGAGGGGGGATTGCTGTAAGAACTTTACTAATTACCCCTAAAGACTATTTATTCACGAACTATTATTCGAGAGAAGATTCCTCTGAAAGGATCTTCTAAAGTTTCCCACGCTAAATCTCATCGGTCATTCCTGAACAAGGCTATGGTGCCATCAAGGCTAGAAATATAAATGGAGAAGACAGTACAATTTCGTTCCGACGCGAGTTGAACATTCCGTGGAATCACAGAGAAAGCAGGAGCTTCAGCCGTCCAGTAAATGAGCGGTGGCAACGGCTGAGGGGGAGAAAAGACGATTTCTCCTAGGGCAGCGAGCTTCAGCCTTCGAGAAATAGGCGGTGGCAACGGCTAAGAGGGAAAAAGACTAGTTTTCCCTAGGACCGGGAGTTTCAGCCTTGGGGAGAAGGAGGTGGCAACGCGGGAGGAAGGGAGAAGGAGTTGAGAAGTGAGAGAGCGAGGACGCTGGCGAGGAGGTCTTGCTGGACCTAGTGGTGAAGGAGCGAAGCGAGGAGATGAGATAGATGGTCGTCCGATCAGTCTTCTCTCCGATTGAAGCACTATATCTGTGGAAGCAGCCCGTTGATGGAACTTTTTATCCTGTTAAAATGACGAGAACCCAAGACTAATATTATTTAAGTTGTATATACTCTTATTTAACCTAGATATCAATGTAAATAAAGGACTTAGATTTTAGTAACTTACGCTACCATAAACTCTTGTCCAGTGATATCTAAGTCCCTACAGTACTTTTATCTCTTTTAAATGTAACATCAATTAAGATGCGCCTTAAACAACTACCACGCGTAAATCATAATTAGGGGTGCATTCGAAAATGTTCCAGTCCCGGAACATTTGATTTTATATTAGCAAATATAGAACCCCTATGCAACCCCTATATAACAATTGTTATGAAAAATGCACATTCATTTCGCGTTTACATTATTAAGAAGTTAAGCGAAACTTTACCTTGACACATTGTTAAGCCTTCCTTCTCTGTGAGATTTTCTTTTATTTTTCGAATTCCCAATTTTCGTGCAATAAATCTAAGTTCTAAATTAAAAATATCTATACTAATAAAACAAAGTTTCGCTCTGTCTGTGTGCGATGGCTGGCAGAATCTACGGCACATACGAGGCTCAAACTTTTTGTGAGGATAGTAGAAAGCCTCTCCTGGTGCACTGTGTACCTAAGTTTCAGAATTTTAAATCTCTAATAATTAGTTGAGAAATTAATTAAAAAGCCCAAATTAAAAGAATGAAAAGTATTCATAATTCAACAAGAACATAGATTATTTTCAAACCGTAGACAACTTCTTCAAAACTCGAAGAGAGGAGGAGGGGTTAATAGAATTACAGAGCTGCTAGGGCGATAAATGTACTGGGCCTTTTTAAAAAGTACCGTACCTTAAATTCTACTGAGCCTGGACAACTGGAAAATTGCACAGCCAGACACAAAAAACATTCCCCCTTTAAGAAATTCTAAAAATTATTCCGGTACGATTTCAGGAAGTCAAAAAATCCACAAAAAATCGATTTATAATTTTTTTTTTTTTCCTTCGAAAGAAAAGTTCGAAATATCTCCCATGGACGCCAGGTGTGTTCATTGCAGACAACTGGCGTCTTTCAATAATGGACATTTTCAAACGAATATAAAATTTTCAAAATATAAATTTACAGATTTAATTTTTATTCATCCAGATGAAGAATTTTTCGCTGATATCAGATATGTAAATTTCTTCACGGTCGCTCAATTAGAAACTTAAACATTAATTATTATTTAATTAATTGGATGATTCTTTTCAAACTCTAAATTTAAAAGACAGTCTTTCGAAACCACAGTTGATTTTTATAGTACGATTCTCTGGAACGCCATCAAATTTTTAAAAATACACCATTTAGATATTTTAAAGTTATGCATCTAGCCCTATCTTTAAACGCTATTTAATAATATCTAAATTTTATAAAAATCGATCCGCAAGTTTTTGTTTTATAAAAAATTTGATTTTTAAAAAGGAAAAGAAATGCTTTGTTGAAACGCGAATTTGTTAAAATTAAAAAAAACTGACGAACCGATCGACTTTGAACTTTCAGATAGTTTATAACACACAAAAGAAAAAGGTTTTAAAAAGTAGGGGGCATCAAATTTCGGGGGGGGGGGGGACAAATATTTAAAACCGTACCATTTTCTACCGTTTTAGATGAGGATTTTTGACGGAGCTCTGGGATAAATATTACTTCAAATATATAAAAATTTCAAAAGTGTACTTACCACTATTTTCGAATAGTAATTTCAGCAAATAACTTGAATTCTTGCTTAAGTCCGCCATCCCCTTGACTAATATATACTAATATATGGCTAATGACTAATATATACTGACTATGTGTAGGTTGTTTAACAGAATTTCGTTCAGAAACAGTTTTGTTAAGAATAAAGTTCCTCCTGGTGTAGGAATGTGGAACTAAAAGATTCGAGATTTGTATTTTTGCAAGATTTTGCAGTGCGTACGCAGAACGCCTGCTAAACTCCCATGTGATATATCATCGGAAAACCCTCGAACCACTGTTTCATATTATGAACCTTTCTACCCCTCTCACTCAGATCCCCCACCCCGGGGGTCGATTTTCTAACTGAGCTCCTAATTAAGCTGCAGCAAAATTTGGACAGCTTATTTGAAGGCTTGACCGAAGGTAAAATTCTTCACGGGCCTTGGATTGGTGAGGTCTATGTTTGACCCCAGATTATTAGGGAGCATTCCCCTGTGGGGGGATAAAATGAATTTTTTCATGTGACATATCGTTTTAAAGCTTTTGGCCTGTACTTTACTAAGCACTCACTCCTCTTCTCTTAACTCATTTTTTCATCAGTAAGTAGAGGTCATTTTAAAGTTTTAATTTGTTCATTATTACCACATACAATTTTCCAAAAATCATGAAAAATTATTACATAACAAATCTGAAGAATTAGCATCTTCTTCTCCATTTTCACACAGTGAGCGGGTACGTATTTCAGAAAAAAATCGAGTTAAAGATATAAAATTATACAAATTTAAGGTTAATTTCAAAATCATCAAAGGGGGGATGGGTATCGATCGAAAAAGCTCTTAACACAGAACTCAAAAATATATTTGTTTTACTCTTAGATACTACTGTAAAAGCACTTATTTTCGCGAGCAGTAATTTTTGCGAAAATGAAGATATCGGTGATTTCGCAAGCTGAAAATTTCGTGAATTTTACACGAACAGATCTGAAAGTTGAAAAATTCCGAAACTACCTAAATAGAACCCCTTTTGCATAAGGCATTTTAAGAAAATTCCTTTTGTCTGAAAAATTATTTCTATTAATTGTATTATTGTTTTTATTCAAGAAATAGTTGTATAGTATTCAAGAAATAGTTGTAAGTATTCAAGAAATTTTTGTTCTTATTTCTTATTTAAATAGTAACTATAATCATTAAGTTTTGGATAAGTGAAAAATTTCTGATTTTTTATTATTATTTGAGGGGGGGGGGGGGATATTTCGCGAGGCTTAAATTTACGCGATTACGACGGGCTCGCGAAAATCGCAAAAATTAAAGCCTCGCGAAAATAAATGCTTTTACGTACAGTATTATATTTTCAGAAATTCGTCAAAAATGTATGGCAAAATTATGTCCTTCCTCCTATTTCCGAATCTACTGAAAATAAAATTACGGAAAAATTAGTAGTAGTTGGAATTTATTTAAATATTGCAGGAAAACTATAGCAATCATCCTAGGTCATATAGTTTTTCAGAAAATCGCAGTTTTCCATTATACATAAACTTTATCTGGTGGGCGCTCAGCGGGGGAGTTCGATGTACCTATCAACGCAAAATCATCTGAGAACTGTCGATAATGATTTTCCAAAAGAATTGTCGATAATTAGGTGAGATATTAATAAAAACCTATCTAAAAAACGTGGCACAGACCAAAGTGCCCATGCAACTTTGCGACCTCTTTTCAAAGTGCACTTGGCACAATGGCAAGATTAAACTTTGTACAAGGTCTTTGTTTTAGGTAAAACGAATCACAATGATAAATAGTCAGCGTTTTTCATTTTAATTGCATTCATTTATTGATAGCAATTATTGAAAAATATTTAATAAATAATTCCAAGTTTTTTGCAAAGTCTTATTATTCATTTAACGACTATATTTTGTAATATTGCAGTTAGTAATTAATAAATTTATTGTATGAACTCTCTGTACGCGAGTGAAACTCGCTTTTTACCAATTATTCTTTGTTCGAAGCAAACCTATAAAATACATAATTAAAATTTCAATAAAACATAATTCATTTTGAGGTTGTTCTCAAAAACATGTTTCCCGACTGTAAATAACATGAAACTTTCTTACATGTTCATGGGCTCATTTTTATGCATTGCTACAATTATAGGCTTGACTATTAAATTTGTTTGGAATCGAATGGAGTTTTTCATTTCTTTTTTACATTCATTGCATTTTGAGCTACATCCTGTCTTATTTATTTATTGTTTTTGTTATAATGTAACTGATTGCTATGATTGATTTGTGCTTTTTTCGGCAATTTACTTTTACATGGACACCATGCATAACCTAGAGGCTTATGTTGCTTTACTATTCTGCAATATAATATCTACCCGTATTTATATCGTCAGTATGTGTATCACTACCAATACTACAGTAAGATATAAGCGTTATAAATTTTCAATAATTTGAATAATGGAGCCTTCCATGTTTGCCACCACCGTCCCTGCTTTCTGAAATGCTGGACGGGTCTGATCTAGAGCAATGATATCAAAAGGGACATTCGCGGTCGCCCTTCCGAATTTTTTATGTTTCTAGGTTTTTAAAATTTATTTTAGGCGCTTGACAGCACCCTTAAGCCATCCGTGGTGCCTTACGACCGCGACCTTTCGACCATTACCTTTCAACACCGTTGCGCCTTTCGTTTTGAGACTCTCCCCTCCCCCCACCCTTAAATCTACGCCGCAGACGAGCATCTGCAAGTTTCATACATTTCATAAATAAAAATGAACTCAGAAATGACGAACTTTTGATTTAAATACTGCTTTAATAAATTTAAATTGGATAAAAAAATTTGAAAATTTTCAGCTTCTATTAAAATATTTGGCATCTTTACTATTCTGGTGCCTGTGTGCGGTGCACACTTTGCACACTGCGTCGGCACGCCCCTGTAAATAAATGAGAACCTTTTAAACCACTATACAGGTCACAAAGAGTGTTGCTAAATCTGGCAGATTTTTACTCAGAAATTTAGAGTTCGCTCCATAAAATTTTTAATACTAATTTTCCTTTATTTTATTCCCGAAATATTTATACTTATAATTAACTATTCAAACTTTCTGGGAAGAATTTGGAATTTCTTAAAGATAGTTTTTATAAATGATGCATAAAAGTGTTAGTTGTTCTGTACAGATATTTATTTTTATGTCGATATGTTTAAAATTTTGTTTTGTGTGAGGAGTTCTGACAATATATATACATATATTATTATTATTATTATTACAGAATCTTTTTCATGTTTATATTGTTCACTTTAAATAAAAGTGCTATAGACTGCATAGTACAGGGACCCCTGTTCCAAAATACTGTTTCTCCTACATTTCTTTCTATTTATTCTATTATAAAATATATTGATTTTTTAATAGATCTCTATTTGTACATAAATATCTGAATTATTATTAATACCATTTATCCATTAACACGGCTTGGAGACTTAAAAAGTTGAAAAATTCTATATCGAAAAACCTTCTAAGATGGAATCACATAGGAGAGAAAATAAATGTTATAGTTAAGTTCTTTTTTTACGAGGTCTGTCATCTCTTGCAACTGTTTTATTTATTTTCAAATGGGTTATTATATCTATTTTGCACCTATCAAAAAATTTTTTCATTTAAAACAAGATTTCGTCATACACAGATTCTCATAACAGGTTTTACAGTACTGACCTCCCCCCCCCCCCCCCCCAGAAATGTATATGTACTACTATCCTTTAAAGATAATTTTAACTGTAGAATAATGGTAATTTTAAAATATATGTATTTTCCGCAAAAACTGTTGACCCAAGGAGGTTGTTTCTTAAGGCAGTTCTTAAGTGCTCTGCTCAACAAGCGCAAAACGTTTTGACACATTTACAAATTCATTTTTTAACAGAAAGATATAAAATTGGAAAGCCTGACCATGGAAGTGATTTGGAATCGAACTGTGTTTTCAATTTTTTTTATTTTTAAATTACCTATTGAGTTATAAGCGATTTTGATCATGTGACAAAAACGTTTTTCATTCTTTCTTGAGTGCTTATTCTTCTTTCACATGGAAATTCAGTTCAAAACGTCCACTTTGACACTATTTTCTGAAAGATCTATTGCATGTGCAAAAAAAAAACCACGGAAAAAACAGATCCATTATATAGTTTCTGAACAACAACACCTGCTAGTTTCATGCAGTTCCGAACACAAATAAATTAAAACTTATGTCATAAAGTTGCCCTTTTTGATTTGAAAACAGCCTTAAACAGATTTTTGCATGAATCAGACAGGGTCAGGTCAATGATTTTCATATGAGCAGGGTTGTGACCATGCCAGAAAATTTCGGTCGGTGCAGACTTCTAGGAAGCATAAGCGCAGGCTCAGAAATAAGCCCGGTTCGGCCGGCCTGAGCCTCCAGAGAATATCAGACCTGGGCACAACCTAGAAAAACTGATGATCAGACTCGACCCATACTGTGTCCGTGTAGGTCTCTAAATGACATTTGAATGGGATAAATGTGTTCTTAAAGGCTGGAAAAAAATTAAATTAATTATAAAAAAAATTGAGTTTGAGTTGTAAATTTCGTTCAAACTCACAGATATTTTTAACTTTCGTTCAGCTCACGTTCATTTATCAAAAAGTAAATCAAGTTCAACTCAAAGTTCACAGCAAGTGAGCTAAGTTTGTGAGATTTCTTTCAATGAACGCGCTCATATCCAACACTGGATAGAACTTAGTACCATGTTTACATTGCTGTAATTTGGAAAATTACAAAATATATCTAACTAGGAAAAAAAAGTACTTTGCATATCTCTATAGCCTGCAATTTTCGAAAAACTACCTAAAAATTCACTCGCCCAGTCAGAAAATCCACCCGCCAGTGGCGAGTAAAATGATATATTTTCCCACCATTGTCAATCAGCATTGGGGAATTTTGAAATGCCAAATGTGTAAAATTTTAGAAGTTTTCATACTAAAAATTTTAGAAAAGCTTGCATAACTTTTTTAAGCAATAAAAATTACAAAGTGAAATCTAACTTTTAATAAACTCACTTCAGAATAGTGTTAATATAAATTCTAATTTTTTAAAGTACTGATAATGGGTATGAAATTTTTTATTATTGATCATATTATTTAATGTTTTAATTTTTTTAATACTTTTTTAAGAGTTACAAAATATACCATAAAAGAAAGCATGCAAAAGGACAGCAGTTAAATAAATTTTTAATATACTTTAAAATTTTTATATTTAATACAGGATTACATAATTGTTACAGCACAAGCATGGATATAATATTAATCAGAATTTTACAGAAAGAGACAATGAGGAAAGAAAAACCTGAAAACTGAAGAAATTTAAATATCACTCTGATAAGAGTAAAATTCAGAGCCATTTCATAATAGTTTATTCATTATAGTATTTACAACCAGTTACATAGCTTACACCTTCGACTGAAAAAACACAATCAGTGCTTCTATATCATAATTGTTCAGAATCTGAAGTAAAGATGGAACTTTGGATTTCACATTTATACCCTTGAACTTATAGACATCAATATAGAGATCTGTAATCATGCCTGAAAAGAAAAAAAGGAAAATATGTGAATAGATTCTCCTTATGATATATCTATTTGAAACTTTAAAGGGGAAATTTAAATATTCCATTAATATTATTGAAATATTTAGTGAAACTACTAGAAAAGTGACTATAAAGATGAAAAAATAATTACATAGCTATAATAGGCCAAAAATACAATTTACAGAAATCTACAATCTATGTCCTATTTTTAAAAAGCTACAGCTTTAAATATTTGTATCATATCTTAAAAAGTATGTTTGAAGAATATTTCTACAAAAAAAAGAATGTACACTGATTGCCAAGATCAAGGATACATAATTCACAATTTACATTTTACCATAAAAATTACATTAAATCATTTCTAATGCTTAAGACATAAAGCTAAGCAAATATTAAACAATGAATGTTGAGCAGAAAAAAACAGAATCCTTGATGTTTTTATTTAAAACACTCTTATTATCCAAAACATAAAATTGGATACAATAAAATTCCTTTTATATCTATGACGATTGATAAGGAACAAAAATTAGCTCTTTGAAAGATTACATGATAGATATAGAATAACTTATAAATGCTGTAGCAATGGGTTCCTAAGAGCTTGTATAGATTTACCAATATTTTTTTAACATTCACGTTATATGATTTGGACCGGGGTCCCCCCATGTGTACCATAGAAGCCAAAATTATGGAAACCTTGTAGTGGACTAGCATCTCTCTTATAAAAGAAGTCTAGTTTTCTGAATGTGAACTTTCTGTTGATACTAATCTGTGTGCACAAAAGCGAGATCTCTATTTTCGTTTACTTTAATTTTCCGAAGACTGTTTGTAGCTCTTGGAATCTACAGTTAGGGATTTTCACTGTGATTTTATGCCAATTTAGTTGCATTGGACAATCTTCTGAGTATGAAAGCAGAACCAAAAGTTTAGATCACCAGATCTTGGGTTGAGCCCTGCCTTATGTTAGGAAATCTAGACCAGTCTACACGCTGTGTGGTTATCTTGCCACCTGTGCCAAGGAATATAGTCCAGCTGAGAAAAAGTTTCCAGTTGATAAGAAATTGAATTTTAGCTATTGTTGAATAAAGCTGATCAACAAACGATGCTTGTTAGCTAAATGATATTTAATCAGTTAGAGATTTTGTGAAATAACGTTTATTTTACAGCAACATTATTGCTTGCTCTCAAAGTAGTTACTCTTCGATACGTGAGTTTCGAATTTAGTAATCTTGCACTTTTGAACTAAGGACTAAGTTACAGTTAAGTGTAGTTTACATATGCCAAATTAAAGAAGCTCCATCGCAGCCCTGGCCTATTAGATTTGAATAAATACTTTTTTTAAAAGCTAAACCTTGGTAATATCGACATTTCAAAGTGACAGCCTTGCTGAACATGCCACAACCTTTTTGAAAAGATGTATTTTTGAGGTTTGATGGCTGATGACAATACTTTCTGTTTAATTAATACCAGAAAATTATATATCAGTGGAAAGATAATTTAATCAAGAATGTAATAAAATAAATTTTTATCAATTATATGTATTTAATCAAAAGTTATAGACAAATAAAGAAAATAAGAAACACAACTTGCTTAGGTTAACTTGAAGTAGCTTTCTTTTATTTGAATGCAGCCAATGAGCATGAGTGTTTAGAGAGCCAATCACATGTCATCCTGTTTTGGTAGTGAGTCAATCAGGTAGGTGTATGTGATTGATATTAGAGTTGGACATAAAACATAAGAAAATTAAAGAAATAGCACAAATAATTGACTGGTTACCTTAAAATAGTACTATTAAATGAACAAGAGAACAGTTATAAAGATATTAGAAGGCAAATTGGAGGAAATGTAACCAAAGGCGTCATTTCTAAATTTTTGAAGTGGTATGAGGACATTATGTCATTAAAAAAACTAAACTGGTAAATGCAGGAAAAAGTGTACAACAGCAAGTGATCATGGAAGAATTAAAAGACTACATAGGTGACAGAAGAAAATCATCTGGATGTACACAAGGTAAAATAGTGCAAGTCAATGTGATAGTGAGGGCAAGGACAGTTCGGAATAGACTGCAAGGATTGGTTTAAATGCTAGAATTCCATGAGAAAGTATTCTCATGGCCATTTTTGTCTCTCAAACAAAGGTTGAAAAGATTAAACAGGGCTAAAAGTCATGTTAACTGGACAGCAAAACAATGGGAAAGTGTTATTTGGTCTGACAAGGCCGAAATCTCTCTATTTGATAGTGATGGCATAAAATACATAAGGAGAAGAATCGGAGAAGATTTACATCCTAATTCCATTGCACAAACCATAAAGCATCCAGTCAGTGTTATGATATGGGGTTGTACAAAATCAAAATGTGTAGGCAAAATTTGTGTGATTAATGGAAATATGAATGCCCAAAAATACATAAATGAAATATGTCAATCAAAATTAAAGCTTTCTGTGCATGACTTTTTTTCCAAGCTAATGAAGCAGATATATTTTAACAGGATTCAGTTCCATTTCATGTGGCTAAAGTGTGCAAAGAATGGTCTCAAGATAATCATATTCCAGCATTGGAATAGCCCAGATCACCTAATTGAAAATCTATGGAGAAAATCTAAAGAAACTTGTTGCACAGTTGTAACCCAGCAATAAAATCCAATTAAAAGATGCAATAATTCAATCTTGGTATCACATTATAACAGCTTCAGAACTAAAAGACTTCACTTTATGGGAAGGGATTGGAAGGCCATAACAGTAAAGGTTACCCAACTGAGTATTAACTGATATTGTGATAATTTTTTGTATATCTCATTTTTTCAATATGTTTCACTTTTCTTCTTTATAACTGCTGTTCTAGTAAACATTCCTTCATGATTGCATCACATTCTTGATTAAATTATCTTCACATTAGTATATAATTTTATAGGATTACTTAAAGTGAAAGTGGTGTTATGAACCATCAAGCTTCAAAAATACACCTTTTCAAAAAGGTTTCTGCAATTTTGGCTGCTACTGTATATTCCTTCCTTACTGTATATATACATATATTCCTTCTAATTTTATACTCTTACAAATTTTCATTTACAGTGAGATCAGAAACTACTGGTGAGTAATAAAGTACTTTTCACAATATTACAACAATTACAGCTTAACTATTCAAACAGAATTCTTAAAGTCATGAACTTGGTGAAATAATAAACTCAACTCTAAATCTAATTATGGTTAACTTTGCTTTAAACTATTTTATTATAACTGCAAATAATATTTTATAAATGCTTTTATCAAAAATATATATATAAATATATATATATTAAATCTCTAGCAGCCTTTTGAAATAAACAGATCCATGAAAAGATCTGGAAAACTAATATTAAGAAAGAGTTTCAAGAACTGTAGATTGGTGTTAAGCCACTTATAAAATACATTATCACATCAAATAACAAAAAATGAATTTTCTCTCATTCATAAACCAGAATATTATTCAAGATTTAAAATTTTAACATATCATTCCTAACATTTTTATTTATTTTGTAAATCAATTTCCTCATAAGGTTATATGGACATAATAACCTGATAATTTCAGTATTAATCCTAATGCTTGTGTGCATGGAAGTCAGCCACGACAGTAAATCTTGCAATAATTCTGAAAGATCTGTAAACTGTAAGGGTGACCATACAGCATACTCTCGCTCTTGCCCAAACTGGATCAATGAAAAAGAAATTCTTGCAGCAAAAATAACCCAAAAACTTTCTTACCCGGAAGCTTGTAAACTTGTTCAATCCACGACCCCATCTGTTGGGGTATCTTACTCTAGTATATTAAATCAACAATCAAAATCTGTAAGGCATATAAGCACCCGAACTGAACCCTCATTTCCACCAAATAATTCACCTGAGACACTATCCATAACTATAAATAAAAACTCCTGTAGTGTGAAATTTACTGCTAATGCAATACCTATTCCAAAATTAAAACTTTTACCAGGATCATCAGAACCAGTTAAAATAGAATATTTTGATCCTGGTACATTAACACATACCTTCGGATGGTCAATCACATAAAATTTTGAATAACTCTACAAAGCTAACTGAAGAGAAACCTGAGCAAAGATTGAATTCTGCAAGTAAAATGCAAAAACCTCATGTTTTACCAACACAAAAAGCAAAACAAAAATCATATGTACAGAATAAAGAACCAGGGAATTTCTCAACACCAGCCTCTTCACAGTGGTAAACAGTGCAGAAAAAATAAAGGAAATCATGTCACAGCCCAACTTATACTAATTTCAAGGATCCTAAGCAGCTGCAAAGTTGCGTGGAAGTGGCTGTGGAGTCAAAATCTTATGACTTGAGTGCATATAATGACAATACTGTTTTTGAAGAGTTTTGCCTAAAGCAATTTTATGTTGTTTTTAAATTCTCTGTCTCTGTGATTTTTAAACTTTTCTTTTACACAACATCTTATACTTTGTTCATTTTTTAACAATTACTATTTTATAACTTTCACAGATGATTTTAATTATAATAATTTGTATCTTTTAACTATTGTCTTTTGACTTTTTAAAAATGATTTTAATTATATCCATCATTACTGTTTTCATTTAATTAAGTTGTTTTTACCATCTAATTGTTAGTTATTTTTACTCTTACTTTTTGAGATTTTGTTTAGTTCTTGACTTTGTCTTGGCGCAGCATGTCCCAAAAGGGACTTTGTGCCATTAAAATTCAATCAACCAACCAACCAAATGCTTGTGTAGAAATGATCTTTTCAAAGTATGAATACTGAATAGTTTTTTAAGATTTTTTGTTTGATTTGCTATTGTGGTCAGGACATCTTTCTGATTTCTTCCATGTTTGATTTCTAATTTATCCAGATTTTTAGGTCATTGAATATTTTGTCAATACAAATATGTAAGGGCTAAAGTTCCTCTACAAATTCATATTTTAATTTACATTCTGTAGTCATTTCAACTACATATTTTTAATGCAAAAAATGCATTTGTCCAATCTAAAATTTATTTTCATATTTAAAGGTCTTGTTTTCTAGCATAACGGTACATAAATGTTATAAATTAATTAAAATATAACAATAAATTTATTTAAAAAAAAAACAGAAAAAAGTAGAAGCATTATATATTAGTATTTGTTAAGTTGAATATTTCATCTTTTACAATGAACACTACAAAGTTATAACCTCATAATCTTTTCATATTTGTATATCCATAATCTAAATCATATCTTAATGCATAATTTGCCATTTTATACTTATTAATCCAAAGCAACTATTTAAAAAATTGTTTTTAACCTCCTAATAGCCGCGTAATTTTCAGAAAAATCATTCAAAAATCATCAATTTTTTTAATTCACACACATCTTCCAACTCCAACAAATTCTTAAAATTAAGTATTCCAATCTTAAAAATCAAGTTTGACCTTTCAGTACTGCCATTCATTGAGCACTTAAGCATTTAAAATAATCCCAGAAGCAACAAAATCAAAGAAGAAACCGTAACATATTAGCTAAAGTTATGAAGAGTTCAGCTCCTGTGAGGATCAAGGGCGTGGCACAATTTGTTCACAAAGGACTACCCATGAACGTATCGGGAGTGATGATTAAGGGGATAAAACTGTGAAAAATGTGAACAGAAAAAATAGAAAGGTTCATGTTGTACTTTGGAAGTAAATATAACGTAATAGTGAACTATTTGGTATTTTCATTGTATACATTTTTCAATATGAATCAATTTTAGTACAAATATAATCATTAAATTACAGAAATAAATATAGATTCAAATTAAGCAAATGTAAATTCATTCAACTATAATAGTTTTACATCTATATCACACAAGGAAAATTTTGAATATATCCCAGTATATACAATGTGTACTATTTTTTAAAAAAAATCAGAATATCGAAAAACATGAGCTATTAAATAATCAAATTACCAAAAAGGCGCTCAAGATGACAAGGTTGTCTTTTGTATTCTAATTGCAACTGCTCGGCATGGTCTAATATTTCCTGGTATTCTGGTGCCAAAAAGCTTAAGTCACTTTCATGAACTTTTAAATCCTAATTAAAAGATATTTTATAATTTAACTGTTGGTATAATTATAAACGTACATCATGAACAATGAATTAGAAAATACAAAAAATTATAAAACTATATGGCTCATCATAGCAAGATATGCATTAGCCACAGTAAGTTGGATTGTGTGTTCTGCAATTTTCAAATAATTATACATTGATTAAGGGGACAACTAGAACTAGAAACTAATAGAATCTAGTTTTTCATTAAATAATGTCTGTTCTCTGCCACATATGTCATTTGAGCTCTCTTTTCTTTTGGCTTAGCAAACCCTTCGATTCACAAGCTAAGTTATTGTGGTCAAAGTATAATAATAACTAATGAATTAAATTAATCTGTATGTGAAATTTTACTACACAAGTATTGGGATAAAAAATATAAAAGTTATTATTGGCACAGTCTTTCATCAATATCAAAGTCTAATGCCATGGAATGAAGTCTGCATGCTATTTTGTAATCTACAAATATTACCATAAAATAACAAAATGTGACAACAAGTTTCAAGTTTGTATTGGAGTATTTGCTATAGTAAAAACAAACCTAACTTTTATTGTCCCATGCACAAAAGGTAAAAAATAACAACTAAAAATTATGGAAAAGCTTGTTCATGGAACACATATGTACCTTTACCCAGTTTTGTTCAGTATACCTAATCCCTACAATACAAACTTGACAGACAAAGTTCAATGAGAACCCAATGTTCATAACCAATGAGACATTTAAAAAAGTTTCAGGAAAACAATTCATAAGTGTGAATCTGTTTATTATGTAAGAAAATATATTTTAAATATGGTAAAAGTGCTATATTTAACAAGGCAGCAACAGTTGAAAAATCACATGTGAAATAGCTGACATTGATGTATTTCTTTCTTGGAAACCATTAAAGCTATTTAAATACTTCTTTTAAAAATAGTATTGGCATTCGCAAAACTGTAAATTGATCAATCAGTCAGGAAAAAAATTCAAAATGTAATAGCAATGCTATGGAGCTACTTCACTCATGCGAAATCACTCGCTCACCAATGTCAATCCTATGGTAGAGGTTTTTTTAAATATCTCATTTGCATTTCAATATTTTTAAACGATTTTTATTTTTATTTATTTATTTTTGCATTAGATAGCTCAGGTCAATGTCTACAAAGGCCTTCTTTTACTTTTTTTGTTATCAGGATTTTTTTTTTTATGAGGATACTTTCACTTTCAAAACCGGTTCTGAAAGTGAAAAGATACTAATAAAAAAAACATGCAAACAAAATCAAAAGAGTAAAAAATGGCCATTGTAGAGATCAACCTCAGCTATCCAATGAAAAAAATCATTTAAACAAATTTGAAATTCAAATGAGATATTTTAAAAGAACTTTTCATATTATTCCATTATTCTCCCACTAGTAAACAAGTGTTTTCACATGAGTAGTAGCCCTTTAATTAAAAAAAAACCCAAGATTTCTTTTCTTCACAAAATTGCATAAATATACATTTTTAAAATTTTATATCTTGTCAAATGATGAATTTATAGTTTAGCTAGTATTTATGGGGGTAAAAACAGTTGTAAAACTATTACTAGGAAACCATTAAAACTATTTCAATACCTTTTTAAAAAATAGTTTTGTCAGTCACTAAACGATGCATAAACTGATTGTTTGAGAAGGCTGGTCCAGCAAGAAATAAAAATTAAAAATGCAATAGTTATGTAATTTTTTTTAAACCTAAATTTCTTTTGTTGGCAAAATTGCATTACTATTGCATTTTTAATTTTTATATATTGTCTTTTATTATAAGAGTCAATTTATAGTTCAGCTAACACAAAAAAAAATATTTAAAAAGTACTGAAATTGCTTCAGTAGTTCTCAAGAAAAAGGTACATCAATGTCACCTAATTTACATGTGATAATTTGTTTGTAAAATTATACAACTAATATGTTTTATTTTTTGCTAAATAATCATTTTATAATTTAGCAACAGCAAAACTAGTTTTTTTTTTTTTTTTTTTTTAGTATTGAATTCAGTAGTTCCAAAGAAAAAAATACATTAATGTCAGCTGTTTTACATGTGATTTCATAAAACAATTTTTGAACAAAAATATGAGATTTGTGTGTTTGTTACAAGTCTTTTAACTCCCTCAACCTGATCAAAAAAGAACTATTTGTTAAAAGAAAAGCAAGTTTGAAAGGGAATAACATAGTTTGATTGCACAAGAACGTATAATATGATTTGAAAAAGCATAGCATAGTCTTAACTTATTACTATAATATAAAAGATTACCTTTAAAATTTAAATTTTTGTTAACATTGCCTTTGATAAATTGATAAATTAGGCTTATCATGATTTTTTTTTTTTGTCAAACTGTAAAATGTGAAGTACACATGTTTTATAAGTTTAAAACAAAACTTGAAATCCATTTCAAAACCTAAATGGACTTTGATAACAACTTTACTTCCAAAATATTTTCTGTTAATGAGGATTCTTTTTTTTTTCTTTTTCTTTTTTTTTTTTTTTTTTTTTTTTTTTTGCACAAAATTTTCATAAAAACTTCAACAGACTATTGAATAAACATTAAAAACTGTTTAATTATATTTAAACTTGTTGCTAGACTCATCATTTTGCATTTTGGAAAAATGTATCAACGATGAGTCTAACTTATCAAATGTACCAAAGAGATTAAAAAAAAAGTATTTTAAAATATCACCAGTTATATGTATATGAAAAATATTTTACCTTAAGTGCATCGATGACTTGAACCTTCTTTGCTAACAGAAGCTGATACTCTAATTTTGGGTGGATAAACCTTAACATATGGGGAACACTTTCTTCATTAATATCTAAATAAGAGAGAAATATATATATAAATAAATAAAAATAAGACACAAATAAATATTAGACATAAAATACAGAAATGCCTTACCAAATGAAATATCAAGGCTTATTTTTTTCCTTGTGGCTTCACGTGTTAAAACATCTTTCAAGATTGATATAGTAGATATGTTATCAGACTTAAAAATTGATTCTCCTTTTCTGAAAAATTAAATATTACATTTAAAAATATTTAAATGTTTGACTAATTTTATTGGAAACTTTATTAGCAGGCAAAATGCTTACTTATAGAAGCAATACAAAACAGTATCCAAGAAAGTGGATTTAAAATAAAATGTAGCACATTCTCCAGGTGGCATTCTTTCAGGAACTTCAGGCATACAAAAAACAATCCAGGAGTGTATATCAGCAAGGGTAAAGGCACCACGAAGCATCAGTGTGTTTAATGGTCTAGAAATGCATACAAATAGATGTTAATAATAAATTATTATGCTAAAACATTACTTGAATTAATACATACATTACATAAATCATACCACATTATTCTTGTTATAATGAATAGTAAGAAATGGCAAATTGTTTTTAAAAAATTTTCATATAACCATCTTTAATTTTATTTTCACCATTTTTGAAAATTTTGATGCATCACACAATCTAAATATGCATAGAAAAACAATGATTAAATTGCAAGATATCACTTTTCCTTTGTTTTATTTTTTTTAAGCATGATATTTGGTCGTTTTTTTTAAGTTATTTCCTAACAGAAACATAATGGTAATTATAGAAAAATTACAGGCCACTTATTAATAATAATAATATACATATTTTAATTAGTGCAGCATTACAAAAAAATAATACAACTGATTTTATATCCAATTAACATTCATAAGGTAGAAAATTGTTAAAGCAACCTTCTTTAAGCAAAAATAAGTAAAGGTGCAAATGAGAAGAATCTAAAGTTAATTTAAAACAACGATGTTGTAAAGAAAAATTAATTGGACTAGAAAAAAAATGTTTAAAAAAAATTATTACAAAGCAAACGTCAAAAAATAAATTTAAAAAAATGTATGGAACAGTAAAAAGTTAAAACACTTATGCAAAAAAATTAAGAAGAATTTTGGAAGTTCTAAAAATTTTTAAGTCATATATGTATATGAATTTTTTTTAACCTAATATACTGCTTTTGTTGGAGGTGCAGGACCAAGTTGAACAATTTTCATCCAACAGAGATAAAAGTATCGAGACCAAGATTCGAACCTGGGACGTTGGCTATATGGGCCAATGCTCAAACCACTGAGCTACCCAGAAGATATCTTGGCCTGATGTAATTAACACCTACAATGAAAATTATTAAGTTATTTAGTGAAACTAAACAAAATTTTCCAAGCAGTAAAGAACATAGTTGAATCAGGGATCCATTCAACATGATCAGATTTTCCATGTAACTATATTTTCAGTCACAGTTTTAACTTTTGAAACACTAAAATTATTTTTAATGCCAATTTCATTTCTAAATTAAATTTTCTTGAAAGTTTAGCTATATATCTTAATTGCATTGCCATTTTAAATGAAAATTCTGATGCAACTATGTTCTCTGTTGCTTGAAAGTACCTTTTAGTTTAATTAAATAAATCATTAATTTCTAGGACTTCTATTCTGTTTAGAAAATGTTTTGTGTAATTGCTTTAGCTTCTTAATTCTTCTTAACTTCTTTATTTTTATGCATGTTTATCTCTTTTCATTGTAATTATTTTTTATTCTTATTTATTTTTCATTAGTTCCTTTTGTTTCTAACTTTTTGTATAATTTAATTTTCCCCTCTTTCTTACTGGACTTTATGTCAGCTCTTCTCTTAGTGGTTGCTTTCCCTTTAGCAACTATTTTCCCATTGGTTGCTCTCTCCCATCAGCTCCTCTTTTCCCTGTACTCTCCTATTTAATTTCAATCTTGCTTCCGCTGTTGTAATGACAGTATATCTTTTGCACTAGCAGGGGAAGGATAAATTCTTTTGAAACATGTACCACCTTTACTTATTATGACATTTTTAAATGCTTTGTTGAATGACATTTTTTTTAATCTAAAAAAAAAAAGATGCAAAAAAATTATTTTGTTTTAAGAACAAATGAAAAATAACAGAGTTAACCTCTTCAAGGGCGGTGATGCATTTTTGGACCATTTAATTTTTATTCCTAAATGCCACATTGGCACCAGAATATTGAAATGGATTTTTTTTTTATTAAGTACTTGAAAAATAGCTTTTGCTTATTTTGAAATAAATTTGTTTGTAAATTCTGTTGTCATTCACTCTTTTCATAATTTTACAAACAGAAGTACCTTGCCTCTGAAAGAGTTAAACAACAATTCAACATAAAAATCCAAAATTAAACACTTACTTTTAATATCTCTTAAGTTGATAACAAATGATATAATAATATATTTTAATTAAAATGCAAGTAACCAAATTCATACTTATTCTCATCAAATGTATGTGTTCTGCAGTGTAAAGATAGAGGCTTGATGAGATATTTCCGGATTTGACAACACTTAGGCTGAAGTCTTGGTGTGATATAAGCTTGAAGAGTGCCATATTGTCCTTCAATTGACCTAATTTTTACTTCAAGGCGGGTAGTATTTGCCTGGCATCTATATGTGGCTAGGAGAAAGTTGCCATCATTCTGCATATGAAATAAACAAACAAAAAATGCATTTTAGCTGAGCAATCATGAATGAAAAAATAATTATTGGATTCTATAACTTTGAAAATTTATCATCACTGTTAAAATTAAAGGACATCCGTTTAAATAAAGAATATAAATGAAGATCAGCTAATTTAATTTCAAATATTTTCTTCCACAATTGCATTTATCTAATTTAATTTACCTATAAAAACATAATTATTTTTATATCAATGTATAAACTCACATATCATGTGAGCCTATAGATTAACAACAGTACAAGATTGATAAAAAAAAAAATGTCCAATCCTTTCAGAAATTTGATTATTAACAAATTCTCTGAAATTCTTATAGAAAATATTAATTAATGCTGAAGAATTTAAATGTATAAGTAAGTACCTCTGGATCACAAGAGCTATAACTGACAACAGCAGAGTTTCTTTCGCTGTCCAAGAGATCTACGGGAACATCACTCTAAAAGAAGTAGATATATTTAGAAGATAATTCAATTTATCCTTACAGGAACATTTAAAAACCAATTAGAATAGCAATATTTTAAATATTTTTATATAGAATAATTACTTGTATAAGAACATTGTCAATAGCAGTCTGAACTTCAAGAGTAAGAAGATATGATGCATCTTCATGACTTAGTTGAAACATGTCATTTATACTAAAATAAGGTACAGCTGACACTCCTCCAATATCAGACTGGGCTGCTAGCTGATAACTTTCACGTTCTTTTTGAACTTGAAGTTGTAATTCTTCTACTTCTTCCCTGAATAAAAAATTTTCCCAAATCCATTAACAAAGAAACAAACATTTCTGTATAAAGCTGAACTATAAAAAGACCACAGAAGCATAAGAAATGTATATTTTTTACATTTAAAATAATTCAAATAATGATTCGATAGTGGTACAATTGGTATTGATTTAATAAAATAGGAATGTTTCATTATTTTTAATAACAACAAAGTAAGTAAAAGAAGAATGAAAAATAAGGAATTTTTTTAAATTATTATTGCTGAAAAAACATTGTAAATAAACTTTTATATCTTTAATGTTTCCTGATTAGATTAACCAATAAAATTATCCAATGTTTACACATTCTGAACTGTATTTTTCATAAATATCTATAAAATTAAAAAAAGATACAAACAAAGATAAATAAAGCTTTAAAGATAATTATAATAAAGCTTTGTCAGATAAGGATAGCTTGAAAATAATTTAAAGAATTGAAAACTCATTGAATCACCTACCTTTCCTCTCTGTTTTAGCTGCAGTTTCAGGCCTGATAGGCCTGAATCAAGCAAGCACAGAATTTTAAAATTTCATCGCTCTAGGTGTCTATTTGTAGATACTACTATTGTGATATTTAAAAACTACTATTTAAAAATAAAGATCAAGAGGTTTTTAAAAGCTACGAAAGAATGAAATTTATTTAGAAAAATTTAATTTAATAAATTTATTATTGAAAATTTAATTTTTTAAGAGCTATCAAATCAATATGCATTGTAAATTAATCAAGTGTCAGAAAAAGAAAGTTTGAAGGTGCAGTATTTTTAATCTTTTTAAGACACCCTTTTTGAACACTTATTTTGGATAATTGCATGTAATGCAATCTTAAAATTTCTATGGAAAAATTATTTTTTCCAGTGTGGTAGTAAAAACTTATATGCAATACTACTATTAAAATATCCATGAAGTCTATGATATTACTTAATACTTATGAGAAAAATGAAAGAATATCATTATGATTTGAAACAGAGTTAACATTTAATCAATATTTGAAAGAATCATAACCAATTAAATTGATAGAAATAAAATACAAACAAAAAAAATGCACTTTATATCTCTCTTGAAGCTAATAGTTAAAGTCAAATCAAAACAGAAAAATTTCGTGTGAATAGTAACAAGATATAACAATTATTGTGTGAGAAGCATGTAAAACATTCAGCCTTACACACACAAACACACACATTTAGACACATGATATGCACACACACAGTTATATTCATGAGTACAGACAAACATAAACATATTTATGATATTTTTAATTTCTAAAGCAAGGCTGAAAGGAAAAAGAAGAATAAGAAAAGATAAAACAGTACAACTCATAAAACATACAGAGGAACTTCAATTCTGAAGACAGGAAATATGACCAAGATTTTGAAAATATTTTTAACATTTGTCTGCTCTTTTGTAATGAAAGGTGAACTTGTGGCATTCTGGAAAATAAGAAACTTTTGCTAACAGATGAACACTTTACAGGCAGTTATAAATTTATGAGATTAATTTAATTTTATGCTTGTTACAAGAACTAAAAGTTTGATTAACACATACAGTCTGTTAATAAAAGGTAGTTGTTTTTGCACTAGTTTCAGCATTATAAATATCTTGTGTTAACACTTTGTAGCATCCTTTTCTCCTTAAACCGTTGAGAATAACATGTGTGCCTATAAGTCAATATATACTTTTAAAAAAATCATCAAAATAAATTCTAACTTGTGCCAAAATGCCTCTCAAGAAAAACAAAATGTGATTTCAATAACACAAATGAGAAAAAAAATTCCATAAGTTAAATTTGAAAGGGAATAAATTAAGACAATACAAACTTAACCCATGTTATCACACAAATGGTACATATTTGAAATGTTAAATTAAAATAAATATTTGCAAAAATTGCTTTGTTCAAGAAATCAAATGGAATGGAAGAAACTGTTAGAGAAAGAAAACTGCTAACCTTTTATATGATTAATGTTATTTAGATTCATCTTATCAGAATTATAAGACTATTAATATAATTTCAAAATATTTTTTTTTTTTTTTTTTTTTTTTATTAACCTGGGTTGCCAAATATAAATCTATTGAAGTTCCACTGTATATATTGATTTTTAAAAAAAGAAAGAAACAAAAGTAAATTGTGCAAAAGCAGCATACTTAAGGTGCAGAGTTCTTTTATAAACATCACGGCACAACATTTTTTCAAAATGTGCAACATTTTTCTGCTGTGCAAGTCCAAATATAGATCCTGTAAGATATGTCTTTATTTGTTTCAATTTATTAAACTATAACAATTAAATGAAACTGATAGATGAAAAATTTGACTTACAAACAAATTAATTTTATTTATTTGTTTATCTGAAGATAAATTTAACACACGTTTTTATAAAGAGAAGCCAGTAAAAAACATCTTCAGCCTAATAAAATAATTTACAATGAAACTTAATGACCTATAAGATAGTATTTGCTTCTTTTTAACTGAAAATTTTGTAGGTAGATATTTCATATTGCAGAGAGTTTCATTACAGTAAACTTTCAGAAATGTATTTAAAAATCATAAATGGATAATTTTTAGGAAATATTAATAAAATAATTATTAAAAAAACATATTTGAAATAATTTCAGTTATATTAGTTTTATATAGTTTTATATCAGTTATATTAGTTACTATATTTGTAAAAACACCAAAATCATTTTTGTTTGTTTCAATAAACACTCATGATGAAATGCAAAAATGTTATATAATCAATTAATTTTTTTTATTTCCAAAAGGGAGTTGTTTTAACCCTTTGAGGTGCAAGCAATTGTGTTTCTGTAATGTCGAATTCACACCAAAATCCACAAAAAGATTTATTGCAAAATAAGGAAAATCAATTTTATGACTTTTTTCCACCAAAGTTAGAAAAGTAAAATTTAATAAATTTTTTCTGGTGCAAATCTCCATTAATCGTAGGTGAGATAAAATATATTCCACCACCCCTCAAGGGGTTAAGAAGACTGCTTCAAGAGGCCTCACTAACTACTAGTTGTCAATCAAGTTATTAAAATTCATAAGTGTAGATTATCATATGCTATATTTTATCAATAATAAATAATTAGGAACTATTTAATTTAAAAATATATAACAGAAAATAATACAAAGGTGAAGGAAAGCCTGTAAAAGGTCAATACTTCAAAATAATTATATATACATGTGTTTGAGAAAGTTAAATGATTTCAAAATTTCATTATAATAAAATCATATCGGCAATAAGTTTAATTTATGCCTGTTTACCAAAATGTCAAAGAACAAAGCATATAACTACTGAGCTTGATATGCATGCAGAAGAAAAGGAAGCAAACAAACACATAATGCATAGTAGATGATTTTAAAAAAGCAGATCTGATATGGGAGAAAAATGATATTATCTTTAATAAGAAATAAGGAAATTAATCACTCAAAATTTAAACTATTCACCTACAAATACAAAAAGCACAGCATGTTTTTTTTTATTATTATTATTATCAGTTGCAATATATATACAAGATGAATTCGGAATCATTACTGCCATTATTAGTAACTTTAGAAAATTAGTTATAAGATCAATACTAAAAGAAATTTCAAATACTAAATGTGCATCAATACTTTGTATCTTAAAATAAATAAAATGCATGCTAAGTAACTTTAATGCAATTTTAGCTCATTTTTTAAATTTTCCAGTGCACTATATATTATTTTCTAATATAGCAATATTCAACTAATATCTAACAATTCCTTTGTAGAGGACTGCTATTAACGAAGCTCAGATTTTGCTAAATTATTAAGAAGATATTTATTACATTGATTTTATTGATTTTTAAATTCATTATGAAAACATATCTCTGTTCAGTATAAAAACTTTACTGTCAAGAGACACACCTTTTATCCCTTTAAGACCTGAAGAGTTTTAGTAGAAATTAAAAGTCTTGGTTTTTAATCTTAATTAATAGCATCATATTTGATTGAAAAAAATATTTAAAAAAATTTCCGATGTCAGGTTACATCAAGGGAGTACTTTTTTTTGTTACTATTTAGTACTTTTTTTGTTTTTTGTTTTTTGTTGTTTTGTTATCGTGGTACTTTTTTTTTGGGGGGGGGGGCTTTGGCATAACCCAGTCTTCAGAAATTTTGTTGTTGTTAAACATAAATTTTTCTGAAAATAAAATATCAACTAAAGGAAAGAATTCTATTTTTATATGATGTGCATTTATCCGTCTAAGCTACACATTTGTATTATATGTCTTATGTTACAAATAAATTCATTCCCAAATATGTTTTAAATAGTATCCCATATTGCAGAAATTGTTTGTGTGTTTGATACATTGATTATTTCATAAAGAATAAGGAGCATACTAGTAATTTGAGGTTTCAAAATGTAAATTAAGATTTGCTAGTCAGTGCGTTTGAAAATTTTGTTTTTATTGTTAAATTCAATCTCACTGTACATTTGCTATCATGCCAAGGCCCTTATCAGGGGTGTTGTATATATCTGCACACTTGGTTCCTATAAAAAGGAATGTATAAGGTTGTTTTGAGTTGAATCCTAGAACAAGCGAAACACTTGGCAACAATAAATTGCTTCCACTTGCAATATTACTTTGTTCAATATTTTTGATAACGTCTATTGTGGTGTGTTGCAGGAATTTTTTTTTTTTCTTGGATCATTTCATTTGGTTTCTTGAAACGGTTTTGTGGAAAAAATCATTGAGTGCGGTTGTTTTCTTTCTTCACACAATTGTGTGGTACAGGCTCGGCTTCAAATCACAGAAAAAGACGATGCTGTTTTTTCTTTTTCCTTAGAGCGCTTTTCCACTTAATGACACAACACCGATAAATCATCCACGATTGTCAGTATCCAACACCGCTGCATGCAAAATGCATTCCTTTCAGCTATCCACTTTTCCACTGGATGATACGATGACGTTTTTGTCGTCATCGATTACACGATATCGGCCGCCGATAAGTTTTGCTGTGGAACAGCCAACCTCCCTTCCAAATTGTCCGATACAAAGCCACGACATTTTGCTTTGCTGCTTGCAGTGTTTTGATTACAAATCAACGTGCTTTTTTGTTTTTCTCGTGTTTGTTGTGTAAATTGTTTAAATCATGGCTTAAAAATGTGTTCGTTAGTAGAAGCAAGGCCTTGTTTTTTGGATAAAATAAACAGTTATTGAAACAAAATGATTCATGAAAGATGTTGGAAAGAAATATTCCAATTTCAGACGATGAACATGGAGCTGAAATGTCTGTGGGCGAAAAGAAAAGGTAAATAAATATTTTTTGAAACTCATTATTAAAGTATTATTAAAAAGTATTAAGTGTTGTACGTTAGTTAGCTATGTTCACTTGTTTTCAAACCAATGCTATTGCCAAAATTTCGTAAACAAAATATGGAACATTTATTGATTTCTGTATAGTTAATAACTCAGTGTGTTAATTTTGGTTTAAAATTGCTTGAGAGATGTTTTTCAAAAGTGCATATATACTACTTTTCCTCCAAGCATTTTTGTCGCTGTTATTTTCATTTTGAAGCTAAACCTATTTTAATTAAGCTTAAAGGGCAGTAAGTCCAGGATTTAAACAATATAAATAAGTGCAATTATTGGGAATTGTAAAAACAACTTAGTATTTATTAAGCAATCAGAGCAGTATTTTGATAGTTTAAAAGAAAGTAATGAAATAAGTTTGTCCTTTTATAAAATCCATTTTTTTTTCTCCTCAATATATATATATATATATATATATATATATATAAAGCAAACTTAGCTTGCAGTTGATAACATTTGTCTGATCTTTATAGAAATACATAACAGATGCTACACTATACCTATAGCAAAAGTATTTTTGTGCATTTTTCCACGCTCGGGTTTTCTTGGTACTTTTTTTTTTGGGGGGGGGGGGGGGGGGGGCTTTGGCATAACCCAGTCTTCAGAAATTTTGTTGTTGTTAAACATAAATTTTTCTGAAAATAAAATATCAACTAAAGGAAAGAATTCTATTTTTATATGATGTGCATTTATCCCTCTAAGCTACACATTTGTATTATATGTCTCATGTTACAAATAAATTCATTCCCAAATATGTTTTAAATAGTATCCCATATTGCAGAAATTGTTTGTGTGTTTGATACATTGATTATTTCATAAAGAATAAGGAGCATACTAGTAATTTGAGGTTTCAAAATGTAAATTAAGATTTGCTAGTCAGTGCGTTTGAAAATTTTGTTTTTATTGTTAAATTCAATCTCACTGTACATTTGCTATCATGCCAAGGCCCTTATCAGGGGTGTTGTATATATCTGCACACTTGGTTCCTATAAAAAGGAATGTATAAGGTTGTTTTGAGTTGAATCCTAGAACAAGCGAAACACTTGGCAACAATAAATTGCTTCCACTTGCAATATTACTTTGTTCAATATTTTTGATAACGTCTATTGTGGTGTGTTGCAGGAATTTTTTTTTTTTCTTGGATCATTTCATTTGGTTTCTTGAAACGGTTTTGTGGAAAAAATCATTGAGTGCGGTTGTTTTCTTTTTTTTCATTTATTGGCAAGGGCGATACCTGTGACAGTTTGTTAAAGTTGTTTCTGTTAAATGTTTTTATAATTTACAATTTACCTAAGTTTATTGAATGATTTTTTTTTTGGAAGGAGGGGGGGGGGGGATACATGCATTAGTATTAGCAACCGTGGCTTGATTTCAGAGATTGCAAAGCGAATTTGTTGCATTCAGTGTTTTTGCTTTCATGTACATACAGTGTTTATACAACATGCATTAGCGATTGTGTCTTTAACGAATTTTGTGCATTTTTGGAATTGCTGCGCAGCAAGTTTGCTGCAAGTTATGATGTCTTGTTTTTACTTTGTTTTCATGTGCACACAGTGCTCATACATGCATTGATCACGATGGTTTTAATGAGTTTCATTTTAGAGATTGAGAGTTTTAGGGTTTTTCTTTTTTCTGATATAAACGCTATTGTTTTAATGCATTGTGTTGCATTAATGTTGTCACAGGATTTTTTGGGTTTAGGAGCCGCTGATGTCTTCCAACTTTTGGAAATCTACACAGTTTGCTGCATCCATGAATTTTTGTTGCTGTTTGTTTTCATGTGCGTGCAGTGCTTGCTCATACATGTGACTACAGCTTGAACAAATTTTGTGCATTTTAGAGATTGTTGCACAAGTTTGCTGCATCTACTGATTTCACGTGCACATAGCACTCATATAATACTATGCATTAATTAATGACTGCAGCTTTAACATGTTTCATGCATCCTATTATTTCATTAATAATTTTGAAAATCCATGTTTATATTATAAAAGGTTATTCAGGACATCTAAAACGATTATAAAAATCCTAATATAATTTGATAATTTTAGAGTTTACAAACACTTATTAAACTTGGTTAATTAAATAATTCATTTACCAAATTTTAGCAATAGCATTGGTTTGAAAAGAAGTGACATATACTTTTTAATAATAGTTTAATAATGAGTTTCATAAAATATTTATTTACCTGTTTTTTTCCCCCCATGGAAAATTTAACTTCATAGACTAGAAATCTCAATATTTCTTTCCAACATCTTTTATGAATCACTTTGTTTTTATAATTAAGGGCTCTTTTATAAAAAAAAAAGGTACTTCTTGGTTAGCCAGACGCCAGTGTTATATATACATATTTATATACATACATATATGTAAATATACATATATATACATATACACATACTGTATATATACACACATATATATATATATGTAAATATATATGTATATATACATATATATGAATATATATAACACTGGCGCCCGGCTAACCGAAAAGTAAAAAAAAAAAACAGGGCCTTGTTTCACACTCACATGAAACTTTAAAGTCATTGTTTAAATAAATTACACAACATACATAAGAAAAAAAAAAACACATTTAAATTTAAGATTTAACACAAGAAATTTAATTTTTTTTTCAATTAAAATAATATAAAATTACTAACACACTAACAAATAAATATTTTAAAATGCTAACAACAAATAAGGGATAAATAATTTGATTTTATAGTTTTGTCATTTCTAAACTGTTATAGTTTAAATGAAGAAAGCATCAGAAATATGAATAATAATAAAAATATTTAAAACACTCAAAAGACGTTTTTTCCGCCATATTTTTTTAAATTATGCATAACAGTTTATATACTTTTAGATAGTCATCTATTATTTCTGTTTTTTTTTCTTTAAGAATATATATAAATTGCATAAAAATGATATTTTAGAGCAGCGCTTCCCAACTTGGGGTACACGACCTGACTGACCTGCTGGGGGTACGGGAAAAATAATATTCGTAATGACAGAAATCACAAAAATGCTTAGAAATGACAATGTAATTGTGTGGTGTGTGGTTCATGGTCATCGATTTATTATATGGTTGTCATAAAAAGATTACTAATGCCCCCCCCCCCCCTTAATTCAGATAAATGGGTTTTTCATGCAGAAATATCCGATTTGCTCCAAATTTGGTATACCGGTTTTTTATGTTAAGGAGCTTCCCTGACTAGATTTAGAAGTCCATTACTTATGTATAAAGGGGGCCAGCCCCCCCCCCCCCTTAATTTATATAAATGGGTTTTTCATGTAGAATTATTCGATTTGCTCCAAATTTGGTATACCAGTTTATTATGTTAAGGAGCTGCCTTGATTAAATTTGGAGGTTCATTAGTTACAAATAAAGGGAGAAAAGGGGGGCTACTCCCCCTCTTAATTATATAAATGGGTTTTTCATGTAGAATTATTCGATTTGCTCCAAATTTGGTATACCGGTTTATTATGTTAAGGAGCTGCCTTGATTAGATTTGGAGGTTCATTAGTTAAGTATAAAAGGACGAAAGGGGAGCTAGCCCTCCCCCCCCCCCTTAATTTAGATAAATGGGTTTTTCATGCAGAATTATTCGATTTGCTCCAAGTTTCGTATACCAGTTTATTATGTTAAGGAGCTTCCCTGATCAGATTTGGAGGTTCGTTAGTTAAGTACAAAGGGAGACTAGCCGCCCCCCCCCCCTTTAATTTAGATAAATGGGTTTTTCATGTAGAATTATTCAATTTACTCCAAATTTTATATACCAGTTTATTATATAAAGGAGCTCCCTTGATTAGATTTGGAGGTTAAGTGTAAAGGGGGGATGGTGGCTAATCCCCCCTTTAATTTAGATAAATGGGTTTTTCATGCAGAATTATTCGATTTGCTTCAAATTTGATATACCAGTTTATTCCGATATGGCTTTCTTCGTTTGATTTGGAGGTTCATTGGTTAAGTATGAAAGGGGGGGCAAGTGTCCCCTCCCCTTAATTTAGATAAATGGGTTTTCATGCAGAATTATCTAATTTGATTTGAATTTTTTTTCTAGGTTCATTGTGATAAGGAGCTTTTCTGATTAGATTTGAAGGTTCATTGGTTCTGCATAGGGAGAAATGGGAGAGCTAATATCCCGCCTAATTTAGCGAAATATTTTTTCATGCAGAATTATCTGATTTGCTCCAAATTTGGTATGCCAGTTTATTATGTTAAAGAGCTTCCCTGATTAGATTCGGAGGTTCATTGGTTAAGTCATAAAGGGGGAAACGGGGGCTAATCTTTTCATTTATTTTTCGAGGAACATTATTTTTTGAAATAAGATTATAATATAAAATTAGAGTGAATAGCCTGTGAGCTCAATGCCATCAGTTTAACTGGGCAATATTCTTTTTATTAGAATTTTTATTAGATAAAGTGAATAGTTGGGGAATACTCAAAATATGGGAACCTGGCAGGTATGTGTACAATTCATTTTTGAAACAGGAATTAACATTTCCCCTGCAGTAATCATGCTGTGCATTCTTTTGCTGAGAATATAGTTGAATTTAAATATTCTGTAGATAATATTGCTTCTCTCAAAAAAAATAATTTTCATCAATTCTAAATTTATTATAAAAAGTTTTTTAAACATTAATAAGGGCTGTCACAATTCTTATTTCAAGGTAATCTGTAAAATTATTAATTATTATACTATTATTTTTAGACTGCAACTTCACTATAATATTGTACAGTGTAATGTTTGTAAAACAAACTTTTAAATCATTCACGTTTTGCTCTAAGTTCAAATAAAAGGTTAAAAAAAATGTAATTTCTAATAGCAGAGACATAATCATAATTGTATAAGAATAAAAGTTCTTTTTAAATTTGAAATAATTGCCAAGGTAAGCCCTCTTCGGCATCAACGCTGGTGAAGAAGTTGGCAAAACAAGTATGTGTGCCACGCCCACTATTATACTGAGGAGCCATAGCAAAATGCGTGCGATTGTACCGCTATCTTGGAATGAAATGACGATGAAAATTCAGGTTGTCGGGAAACGATATCGGTAAAGTGGAAAAGCAGTTTACTGGACGACACGATATCATACTAATTTATCGTCCGGTTTAGTCGTTGTCATGTCGGTAAGTGGAAAAGCGCCCTTAGGATTACCTACACAATTGTGTAGGTCAGGTCTTAAAAGGTTATACTGCAATTAATATCAACTGTAAAGAACTGGCTTTTGTTAATACATATATATATTTAATATTTTGGCAATTTTCCTGCAAAATACAAACTGTGAAACACTTTACTTTTTTATTTAAATATTAGGTACATATTTTACTACAATATATATAAAAAAATACATTGTTTCTACCATATGATCTAACTTATTTGAAATCATTTGTACAAACAAATAGATCTCATTAGAGACAAAAATTAATTTTGAGGCAGGCTAAATGATAAATACTGTACAGTGGCAGATTAAAAATGTGAACATTTAGGAAAAGAAAAAAAAAAGTACAAAATATTAAGTAAGATGCCTTATATGGGAAAAAGTACATGGTTTAGAATCCTACCTAAGTTTGTAAATTTTTTGAGCTGCATCTTCTGAAATTAGGAGATAATTTGGATCAAGTCGTTTGTCAGCTGGTTCAGAAGAGAGTCCAAATATCCACCCTAAAGATATTCATTTACACATAGAAAGAAGTTCAAAAAGATAATTTATAGCAATTATAAACTTTCAAATATAAAAAAAATAACAATATAAATCAGAAAGAAACATGTTAACAACATAGATAAAATTGAATTAGGTTTTAGAACAGCCATTTGTTCCTTTTTTAGTATTCAAAATATTAATACTTTTTTCACATGCAACAAATGTTATATTTTCATACACAAGCATCACACCACAGCTCATAACATTGAAAAGCAAAACTAAATGCTTCAAAAATATTCGACATTTTGTGACAATAATGCCCATGCAATCATTATATTTAATTAAATAAATATTATGGGCCTTATAATAATTCTATTTTATGAAATACTCATGTAATTAAAAAGATACTGCACATACCAGTATAAGTTGTTACTAGAAGTTCATCATATCCAGCAGTTCCTACAACACCTCCATGCACAGATGTCACACTTTCACCACAATTCTAAAATAATTTACATCCATTTCAATAAATAGTTATTATCACATGCAGCAAATTATCATAACATAAAAAAAATTACAACAATGAAGAAACAGCAACGCAGTTAACCCTTAAACCTTGTATGCAATGTGATTTCTAAATCAGGATATATGATCAATCCTGAAACTGAAAATTAAAGTGACTTTATAAAGCTTAATAGAAATAACTTCTAAAATGCATCATAAATATGTAGAAAAGCAATGGGTTTTAAAAGATTTTATATTTTACTTTGATGCAAAAGGATGTACTGCTACAGCTAAGGAACATACAATTATATTTTTACAGTGGTCAGCATGTCCTTTTGCTTGAAGAAAAGGATTAAAGCTTTTGAAAAACATTGAAATTTCTGTATTTTTATAATGCATTATTAAATTATTTCTATTCTATTGTGTTTTGTACCAATATTTTAAGACATCGGATTTGCTGTGAATTTACAAAGTATTTAAGAAAATTTTCATAGCATTCAACATATTATCAACAAAAGAAATGAGCTCTTGACATTATTTATTTTGCCTTAATATGAATAACTAAAATTTCAGACACATGCTTTTAACATTAATTTTCCACAACACTACTGCAGTAAAACCTGCCAAAACAAAGCCTACATATATATGCATAATGGAATGCTGCTTTAAATGGCAAACAGATATGATTCCAGCAAAAGAATACAATATAACAAGAACAGGCAATGAACTTCTAAAATTTAAACATGTCTAAAGTGGAACTTTTCTCTGGCCCCTTGCAATTGTATTAGAATTGCAATTATTAAAGAAGTATTATGAAGTATTAGTGCAATTTTGTATTGTATTAGATACATTTTTAATTTGTTATAAAAATATTTCAATTTTGATTCATTTTTAATAAAAAGGCTGGAAATTTGATATGAAAATCTAAAAATCTTTTTTAAAGAGAAAAGGATAAAATAGCAGCAGCCATATCTTTACAGGCTACTTCTGATTTAATAAAACTTTAAAACTCCTCTGAGATAAAGACTAAAACATCGTGAAGGTATTTCAATTTTACTTTTCTGTCTTTTTATTTTATAAAAAAGAAAAAAATTAATTTAACAGAAGTCGATCAATTCGAGTTGCCTTCTCAAACTTCCAACTATTATTTAGATATATATATGCATAAATATTTGCAAACTCTAGTCTAATTTTACACCCTTTCATACATAAAATCTTACAGATAAATTAAGAGATGTGGCATATGTACATGAATGAATTAATTCAAATGAACTATTCTACAAAAGAAAGGGTTTGAACCGGACATGTTTAAAATGAATGACATTTCCCTATTTTTCTTTCTCCAACTAAAAATGTGGCATATGCGACCAAGCTAGTTCAAATGACATGGTTTCACAAAATATATAGTAAGAACTAGACTTATTTAAAATGTACAATCTTCTTTGATATACATGTCTTTCTTTCTTCTAGAGATGTGATGTGCATGATCAAACTACAAAAGATATGGTTCAAACTACACAAATTTCTTCCATGTCCATGCTGGTCTTTCACCCACTGTTATGTGGTGTAGTTCAGATGACATAATTCTATCAAACCAGGACACATGCATCATTTTTTTTTTCAGAAGGGGCACAGTTGATTATGGAGGTCACAGAAGTCAATTGAAGAGATAAAGGGACAGATCTCCTATTATTTATTTTATATTTTCAAAGGAGGATTACAATGCTTCTGAAATTTTCCAGAGAAGACACATCCTTCTTTGAAGTAGTTGGTGCCTGTGTTGCCAGTGGATTATTTTTTTTAATTCAGATTTCTTGATTTCCACTACTTTTTTGAAATGGTAAAATTCCCCTTGTTTTCACCTTACTTAATATGTCATTAAATAGGCGAATTTTACCATTTCAAAAAAGTGGTGCCAATCAAGAAATCTGAATAAAAAAAAAGTAGCCCACTGAAACACTGGTTGGTTGCCCATGAATTGGACACATGAGATATTGTACAGTCGTGGGAAAAAAAATAAACACCCCCAACTAACTCCTCAACAAATTACCGTAGAAGAAAGTTACTGATACTGAACGATTAGACATAAAGTCTACTTTTAAATGATGTATATAAAATTTGCTTAGGGGGCCATTTACATATTAAAATGAACAATAACTTTGTTTTTTTCAATAGCAGTACACAATTCTGACAGCATAATGAATTCTACACCATTAGCCTGAAAACAAATTTTTATGCAATTCGTACTATAAGTTTCCGAGAAATTAATTATTTTAAAACAAGCATATTTTAAGGGCTGTATCCAAACTGAAATTCAGTACTCGATAGTTAACTGAGAGAGCCCCCTTCTTGATCAAGGCACCTTTAGCGTCACTCAAGCAGTCAATGAAGTCTGTTAGATTACAGGACAGTGTAAGAAATTTCAAAATATCTAGTCACTTCTATCATAGACCCTTAAACCATCATTTTGCTGTATTTTAAGCATAATTTGAAAACTACTGGGAAGAAAAATGTGAAATTCTGAATTTCCATAAAGCAGGACTTAATAAATCTAAATCCATCAAAAAAATTGCAGGTTACAATTCATAATTTTTTTTTTCAAATATTAATTTCATAATTTATATCATAAAATTATAAAAATTGCAAATTCAACGTATTTATGTTTGGGTATACTAGTATTACTGCTACACAAAAAATTAGCACATTAGGAGCATAATTTCAGGAGATATAAATAAAAATATGTAAATGTAATTTAACATTAAAAGCACTAAATTTTGAATGTTTATAATTCAAAAACTTATTTTATTATTAAAATGACTTGAAATTTGGTGTTTAGGCATAGTTTGAACTGAAGATTTGAAATATCTCGCTAAAATTGGGTATTGCCATTGAAAAAAAATGAAGTTTGGATTTGTTTTACTATGTAGATGGCCTCCTAAGCAAATTTTATATACATCATCTAAAAGTAGACTTTATTTCCAATCATTCGGTACCAGTAACTTTCGTCTACAATAATTTGTTCAGGAGTTAGTAGGGGGTGTTTACTTTTTTTTCCACGACTGTACATGATTCCAAGAATGATTTTCATGATCATGACTCTCAAAATATAAATGTGGGCTATGGTGTTTTTTCAGTTTGGTCTAGTAACCATGAGGAAGGGGGAGGGGGCGCAGGTGAAACTATAGTCTGTGATCCATCATGAGTGTTACTGATGAAATTTTGCTAGGTGACAAATTTCGAGGCAGAATATGAATGATTTATTTTGAAGATCTGCAGAAAATACCATACATTGAGATCTATCAAGACATTACACATAAGAATGTTTAAGATGTTAACTCTCAAAATATAGGCTTGAAGTACATGGTTTTCTTTTAAATTCAGCCACCAGTCCTCAAGTAGTAAAATTATATCTCATGATCCATAAGAGCCTTAGAGATGAAAATTTGCAGACTGGGAAATTTGAGAACATAGGAGCAGAAGATAGCTTTGAAAATAAGTCCCTGCCCCCTCCCCTCTCTTTCCATGGGAAAAACCATATATCAGAATTTATCACTGTCTTGAAGATGATGAATATTTCAAGGATAATGACTCTCAATTAATTGTCATTAGAGAACAGTTTTTTTTTTTAATTGGTCCCCTGCCTCCCTTCCCAGAGTCAAATTCTATCTTTTGATCTGTCTGAGCCTTAGAGGTGAAATTTTGCTAGATGGTCAATTTTAGAATATAAGGGTAGAAATACACTGTTTTTTTTTTGTTTTTTTTTTTAATCTACCACCTGACTTCTCCCTTCTCTCTCACACACACACTGGAGAATCTATCTCAAGATCTAAAAAGACCTTACAGATGAATTTTTTCAGGGTAATGACTTTCAAAATATAGACTGTAAGGAGTTTTTAATTTTGGTCCAATACCTATGGAGGTGACAAAGCTAATGATTTATTAGGGTGTTACAGATGAAATTTTGCTGGATGGTGATTTTCAGAATATAGGTGTACGATAAGGTGGATTTTTTAAAACAATCTGCCCCTCTGATTTCACTAGGAAGAGAGAGGTCAAAACAGATGGAAATTTCCAGTATTGCAAGTTTCAAACTATTGGCATGTGCTACAGAATGTTTTTAATTCAGTGTCTCATCCCCAAGGGTACAAAACTATATCTCATAATCTACCAGGGCCTTATGAATAAAGTTTTGCTGGATGCTAAATTTCAGAACATAGGGGTGTGTTATACAAGAATTTTTTTTTATGATCTGGCCCCAGATTCCCCTAGGGTACCAAAACTGTATCTCAGGATCTTTTAAACTATCACCCATGCTTTCTTCTCCTGCACCTCCTCTTTCTAACTGAAAACATGACTTTTGTATATTTATTTTTAAAAATAACTATGGTTTTAAAAGACCAGTTTAATCTAAACAAAAATAATCTTAGTTATTAAAATAAGGAACTATCTAGTTCATTTGAACTAATTCAGTGTACTAGTGTAAAAAAGGAACTATACTGCATAAATTAATTCTGCTAAAGAAATTACACTTCCTATCCTGAGAAAAATTAGACTTATATATGCATGTCAGGAAGAACAAAATACTAGTCCATTTTTGTGAGATTTGAATTGACAGTGTCATCTTTAGATGTGTACTATCATTTAGTAATATTGGATTGAGATAAAAATGGAGGTAGTCCTTTGAAAAACACAGTTGAAAGTAGTTCATGCATGCTCATAAAGAGAAAAAATGATGAATAATTAGTATGTAATCATCGTTTTTCAACCCTGACCCTTCATATGATTTATCAATTTCATGTTGAGACAACAACCACAATAGAAACAATACAATACATATGTCAGAACTTAATAAAATAACTTTTACAGTATTTTTCTTAGTGGCAAAATGTTTAAACATAAATTATGTTTAACAAAAAAGTATTACATAAGTGTATCTTGGAACAGGAGATTCAGTCTCATCATAACCATAAACTTCAATAAGGCCATCACTACGCCCAATGATCAAATCTTTAATCCCATCATCAGTAATGTCATAATTATCTAGACACAGTACTCCTAAATACAACAAAAACAATAGTTTGTTATGCATAATTATTTTTATATTTTAATAAATAAATAAATAAATGTTCAACCTATGTAGTAATTGAAATAAAAATAATATAACACAGATATACAAATTTACAGCAATGGGGATTAATATTTAAACTTGTAAAAGCATTAAACAGAAAAAAAAAACTTTAAAATTATTTCTATTTAAACACTTTAGTGAAGCAAACCTCAGTATAAAGGCCAATGAACCAAATATTAATGTCACTGAAGTATGACTAAAACAAGTTTTCAAAACTTTAAAGACTTTTTAAAACTTAACTTGATTCATGTAAATAAGGAAACTGTATGGGGCCACTTAAGGATATTCAATCAGTTATAATAAAACATTATGAAAACACTGCAATTTTTTATTATTATTATTGTCTGGACCTTCATGTATCATATGCTATAAACAATTTTACTCATAATCTATTAGTTTATAGGAAATAAAATTTAAAATGTAACTGTGTTTATGCTCTAGAAATGGGAATAGTAATTTTCAGACATACCAATAATGCACTACTTAATTACTGTAAAATTCTGATTGTAAGGTGGGGAAGGGTTTCAATTGTTACCAAAAAGTTGATAATGTTATATGTGTACAGCCCCTTACCATAAAATTCCAAAAATAAGTTTGCACCTGAACATAAGGCCCCTCCCAATTTTCATTTTTTTTTAAAATTCCATTTATCCCTACCAAAAATTTTTAGTTAGTATGGATTTTCATCCACCCCTTGATGAAGAATTTTTTCACTGTGTCAATAAGTGTGCCAAGGTTAGTTTTTTTGTTTTCATGTTCCCTATTGTGCCCATTTGATGTTTTTCAAAGGGCTTTGCTTTTTGTTTTAAGTGCCGATGTGCCCTGCCCTTTTTAAACATAGAAAATGTGCTGTTTCCCTTTTCCATGTTTCTTCTTTGCACCCTGTATTTATTTTTTTTTTTTTTTTTTTTTTTTTTTTTTTTTTTTGCAAGTTCACTGTTCTTTTTTTTTATGGAAAAACATGACATTATTTTCTTTAATTAAATAAAAAATCTATGCATGGTTTCTTTCTGCATAATGAAATTTAGTATCCATTTAAATCTGATGATCTGATTCTGATTACATTTGAGTTCCGACTTTACAGAGTTGAATAAACAAACAAACCACAGATAGTCCTCTTCTTTTTATTTGCAGTTGTTCTATAGTACACTTTTTTATGGGGTGCTCGAATTTTCCAATAACCTGTTATATTTTAATAAAAATTTGTTACACATCTGATTTATTTTTATTGCAACTTGTAGAAAATTTTAATGAAATCGATCAATTAACAATGGATATATCATTTTTTTTATAGTAAGGAAAGAAGGGGTTTTGCTTCATTCTTTTTCTCTTAATAATTTTTTCTGCTTGCTTGCAGCTCAATAATTTCTTTTTTTGCAATCAAACAATGTGAACTTGCTCACACATTCACAGAGTCCTTTTTTATATGCAAAATAATAGAATTTGAATAGCTTATCTCTCTCTCTCTAAAGAGGAATGATTATTATTTAGAAGATTATACAATTATTAATTTTTGTTTATTTTAAAAAATATCTCAGAACATTTTATTTTAAATATTTATTAAATATATCTTATTGTATACCAATAAATTTCTGTTAATAGACATTAATGTTAAGAGTTAGTATTGAGGAAATTTTCAAGAAAATTCCATTTATAAACCCCCTCTCCACTTTTGCTAATACTTCATGTTGTCAAGGTGAGGGTCTTATTTTTGGAATTTTATTATCTTTGGATTATATTTATTTTATATTTATCTTATATTTAGAATTTTAATATATTAACTGTAACTTAATTGCTCACATCATTCTCTAAATTAGGCATTTCACAAATGATGATACCAAACATAGAACAATACAATACTAAACAATGTTTCAGAAAGATAGGGAAAAAAGCAGCCATAATGACAAAAAATAAGAAATTTCATGGAGAATTAAAAGAAATCTAAGAATAAGAACAAAAACCTTCTTAAAACACCATCAAAAATTATTAAATGTGCATTTAATAATTTTTGATGGTGTTTTAAGAAGTTTTTTGTTCTTATTCACACCAGTTTTAACTTACTTTCTTTAAAAGAAATCTCCCCAAAAAAGAGAAAAAATATAGAATAGTAAAAAAAAAAAAAAAAAAAAAAAAAGGGAGAAAAAGAGAAAGGAAAAAACAACAATAAAAATGTAGAAAATCAAAGATTACATAAAAGCAGGGAAAAAATCATCAATTTGTCATCAGTGGAAGATTTTCATGCCAGTAAAGATTGGTGAGTAGAGTCTTTATAACTGCGAATAATTTTACTTCACAAAAAAGAACACAGCTACAGAAAACAAAACTGATATACTGAAAAGTTTGTTTTCACTCAAAATAAAATAAGTTATTGTAACAGTTAAGTATAATTAGGGGGTTTTTTTTGACAAATAAACTGCAAATGATCCAAAATTCAGAAAAGTTCGAAATTGCTGAGTCCAAAGGATTCCAGATTTTGGACTTTGTACTATACCCCTATATAAGTGTAAACATTTTAAATATTCCAGTTTGCTTTCAATGAAAAATTTCTTTAGAGCATCCAACAACTCACCTCCATTTTTCTTGTTATTAGGAATTTCCCATTTATGTGTACAAGCAGATCTGAAAAAGATAAATTTAATTTTAAAAAACAATTTTGTTTTCAATAGATGAAGAAAAGTAAATTGATTAATTGCTTTGAACAAACTCAATTATAAATTATTTACATACATAAGTTAATCAAAACAACTACAACTGAGAAATCTTTTATAACATTTCAAATTATGCATACATTTATGTAACAAATCATGTGAATAAGTAATATTGAAATATTGTGTTCCTGTACAATGAGGTAGCTAAATCCAGTGATGTTTTTTATTTGTTTTCATGGATACGGAGCTCACATATATGTATTTTAGAATTTGCAGTTATTACTGAATTACATGTACTTTTAAGATTTATGTACAACAAGGTTGCTGCATACAGTGATTTTTTAATTTTTTTCTTGGTATTCATGGGAACAAAGCTCCCACATATGCACTTTAGTGGCTGTGACATTAGTGAATGTCATGTATATTTTTAAGATTCCTGTACAACAAGGTGCTGCATCCAGTGGTGTTTTTTCTTGCTTTCATTGGAATGAAGTGTACATATATGCATTTCAGAGACCATAACATTATTAAATTTCATATACTTTTAAGATTCCTATATAAACATTGGCTGTGTGCAGCATAAATTCAATTTGCATAAATCTGATTTGATTGGTATCCATATTTGCTTTATCGAAAATGAACAAAAAACTCTTTATTTTTCTTAACTAAAATCATAACTTCATTACCAAGGTAATTTATATGGTGTCAACACTTACTGTTAAATAATTAACATTTTTCCCATTAGGTTTAAATTCATAACCTCATTTTCCTAAAGAATTGACCTATTTGAAGTTGGGACAACTGGGTTATTTTTTGACAATTAGAAAATTAATGCCAGGGCAACTGGCCCTTGTCTCTATATATGACTCTCTCTTGGTCTTGAAAACAATGGATGTATTCTTGTATGGCTCTTGCCTGTGCTATTTAAGTGACCTGCAGAACTTAAAGAATTTGATGTAGCTGAAGTGAAAAACTGTGAGAAAGATGTGGCCCTCATTAATGAAAGGTTTAAGATCCTTACTCTCAGTGCCATAGCTAGAAAAATATTTTGAGAGGGGCTTTGGTTTTAAATTTTAATACAGTGTCTTATAGAAATATTTTGGAATATATTGTTTTCATAAAATTACATAATTTATACAAAAGTAGGTTAGTTCACCCTTTCTCTTTGAGAAAAAAGTTCTAAAAAATACAATAATTACTTTTTTAAATAAAAATATAGCTTTGTAAAATTTCAAAAGGAGTTTAAAACCTAAAACTCTCCCCTCCCTCCTCAGCTATGTCCTTGTATTGTAAATCAATATTACACTTTATCTAAAGAAAAAACTTAGGCTGTAGAAGACAATACTTTATCTAAAGAAAAACCTTAGGCTGTGGAAGACAAACTTTGCAGTCCACAGTTAGGTTCATGGTAAGCTACATTCAAAACCATAGTACTAAAATATAATTAAAAGTTTGTTTCACTTTATTCTCAAAACATTAAAAGTTTGATGAACAGCCATGATCTGTCATATAATATACTTTTGTTTCATATATAAGAATTTGAAAGTATTAGATATCTGATGCTAACCAAATGTTTCATTACATTATTACATTTAAAAGCCCATATTCATCAAACATGCCTACAGTTGGTACTAATTTTTGTAACTTCATGAAAATTTATAAAATATGTGCAATGAAAATTTATTCTTAATTTTAGATAATTACCTGCCAACTGATACAAGTCCAATTTTTCCATCATTAGTACCATATAACAAATCTTCTCCACTTTCACCTACAGAACAACAAATTGATATGAATACATGGAAGCAATACAAAAACATATTGATATTGATAAACTATGCAAAATCTTTAAATACTGTTTTCATAAAACTGCAGAAACTCATTTATCATTTCAGCAAGTACGCCTTCCATCAATTTTACAACAAACATTATACTCAACACTTTGCCAAAATTTAAATTTAATTTTTACTACAGATATGTATATTTGCTTTACTTAGATTTTTTTTATTAACTATTATGAAATATCTTGTAATTCAACAGCATGCAAAAAGTATGACACCTGTTACTCATGTGAAAAAATTGCAGTGTGCAAACTGAAAGGATAAAAATTACATTGAAAGTATAATTAATAACATATTATTTTTAAACTTACTTTCACTTTATTAGTAGCTAACTCCTGTACATATTTTATGTTTTTACTTTATTACTGAGTCACTATAAGATCCATTCTACTCTATTACCTTTCTCCATTTCTCCAAAAACATAATAACTGATTTCTGAAATTTTAGTTTATCCATAAACTGTCATTCCAAATGCATTCTACAAAAGTGCAGGCCACAAAAGACATTTTTCAGGCAACCACATAAAAATATTTTCTTTTGTATTTAATGATATAACAAACTGGGTGATTGAAAATATTTGTAACAGTGATTAGTTGGATGCAATAATAATAATAATCTCTTATATTGCTAAAGATAGAAACATATTTTCAATTACAAAAAATAAAGAAATCAAGTATAACTTTTAGATATGGCATTTCTTTACAATGGTGCTGTATCTATTATATTAAAATCTGGCTGTCTGTTTGTATTTCACAACTACTCCTCTGATAAAAGGCTGAATTATGGGTTAGAATTTAAATCAGTTATTTGTGAGAACCTAAGGGTGTCACAATAACCTTAGATTTTTATAACTTAAATTAGTCTTCAAATTTTTTTTTTCTAATTTTTAATGAAATTCTGTAATGATTTTAATTAAATTACTTCATTGCTGTGAAAAGAAAGCAAGAAAAGGAAATAAAATGGAATATCATCTGCTACATGAACTGGTGAGCAAATATCTTTGTTATTGTTTTGTATGTATAAATTGATTTAATGATGTTTAGTTTACATTATCTTTAAAAATTTGTAATGTAAAGAATATACATGTAAAAACCATTTTCTGAAATTATTTTAAATGTAGGTAAATGGACTCTGGTAGAACAAGTAGTTCAGACAATGGAATATGAAGATAAGCACAGGACAAATGCTCTGAGGAAATGTCTGTGTAAAACCCTAACAACCCACACTACAGAACTTGATGATACTAGCCTGAATGAATTTGCTTTGACAAGTTAGTCAAATGCATGTATATCATCATTCTCTTATATAGAATTACTAATATTCTTTTTTCTCAAAAAATCGAACAATATGATGTAACACATTGGGTTGTTATACCATCTAGTATATATTTAAGTACAAAATTTAATTTTTGTTCTTGTAAATTATATTTAGAAAAAATTGTCTTGCTTTTAAGAAACATATTTAAAAAACACTCACTGAGTTAAAATACTTTGAATTTTATGAACTTTCAACTATTAAATGAAATGCCAACTTTACATATTGTTTCTTTTTTTTGAAAAGGCATTTCTTTATTATATAAAATATCTAGTTTGAAGACTATTTCTTCAATGACATATACAATTGAGATAAATTTTACTGCCTTTTAACACAAGGGAAATATATTAATTCATATTTTTGAAAATCTTTTGCAACTATTAAACTTTCACAATTTTAAGAGATTGCATCTAACCACATTTTCTATTGCAAGAGCAGTAATTTTACTTTCTAAAAATGGATAAAAATAAATGTGCTATCTTGTATGTGTCAAGAAAAAGCCTTAAAAAATATATTCATTATTAAAATTATTGTTTTCTTTTAATTTGAAATATGCATAAATATTATAATTTCACCTAATATTTTCCCTGTATTATCACATCAATGAAATGCATAATTTTCCTATAATTTGAAAACAAACTTTTTCTTAAATTTTTGCAATCTATCATAACCATAAATACATAAAAATGATTCCACATATTTTTTTCCTGTTTTATCACATTAATGCAATGCCGTCAAAAGCTTTTTTTCATACATTTTAGTCTTTTTTAGGTGCACTTGTAATTATATAAACACATAGCACCTATAGTTGTCATTTGGTCTATCCGCCTGTCTGCATATAACAGTGGAAAAACTACCCAACCGAATCATTTGAAATTTAATATATATAATTGTTGCAGAATTTTGTCAAGCCATTTCAAAGTTTATGAAAATTGAATACAAACTTAAAAAGATATTAATAAAAGTTTTCTTCATTCTATTAAATTCTATCATATGTAGTTAATTCAATGATATCCCCCAATAGGTAATGATTCTAGGTTGCTGTGGTGATTATGTCCTATTTAAGATGGAATGATAATATTTCTGTATTACTAAATTTAATGTATATATAATCGCAATAAATTTTGTATTCATACATTTTTGTATAAGAATGCAACAGCTATTGCACCAAGATCTGAATATTTATAAAACTAGTTATAGTGCGAACACACCTCATTTGCCACATTTCACATAGAATTTCCAACTTGTTATTAATGCATATATCCACATGCAGAAATAAGCATACAGTTTTCATTAACATAATTTTACTAATGATAGATAACAATTCTTCTATAATTTGCAACTTGAGGCTGTTTTCTTATTTCTTTTGACTATCTTTTTTGCAATCTGTCACAATCATAAATCTGCCTTTCAGAGCATACATACACATTTACATAAGGATGTACTACCAATCACTTTTAAGTTTAGAAATTGTGGCAATTTGATGAACATGGGATGTTTAACTTTCATGCCTGCACTAACTTATAGAGTGGAAACATGGATGCTAACAAAATGGATGGTAAAAAGATTACAAACAACACAGAAAAGTATGGAAAGATGTATGCTAGGCATAACTACAATGGACAGAAAGAGAATAACCTGGATTAGAAGTCAGATGAAAGTTTTTGACATCATCAAGAGAATTAAATGTCTAAAATGGAAATGGGCTGGGCGCATTGCAAGAAGTCAAGACAATAGATGGAGTACAAACACCTTACAGTGGTATCCCAGAAATTTAAAACAACCAAGAAGATGACCTCAAGTAAGATGGGGCGACAAAATTAGAAAAGTGGCCAGTGTTAATTGGATGACTAAAGCACTAGATAGAAAAAAATGGAAAAGTCTTTTGAAGGTCTATATCCAGCAGTTAATTGAAAACAGATGATAATGATGATATATAATATAATTAGCATAAACAGTAAGTAAAATAATTATACATGGGTGAGTATATCTTAAAAGTTCATATATAATCAGTTCAACAATTATTAAGATTGATTAAATTAATCTCAATCATTATTAAAATACCAGAAATTGTTGACAGATAGGCACAAATGATGCTTTCAAGGAAAACATATCTAACATTTTATCTCTTTGCTTTATGTATACTTTTTATCCGTAAATTTCGAGTTAGCATCATAAAATGCCCTTCACTTGTAGATATTTCATAATTGTTCAATATTTTAATTCATATCCTTCAGTTTTAATACGTCATAAGAGACACACATGGGTGAAAACAGATTTTTCAGTTACAAAAACAGAAAAGAAAAACAGTCTGAAGTGAATCTGTATTTGTTTGTGCCAGAATAAATAATGAAAATCAAAATAAACCATATTGACTGATACAACATATTTGTTCATAGTAAATAAAATTCAAACCTCCATCATTCTGATATAATGACAAAGTTGATGGGGGCCCAGAAACTTCTACTTCATACAGGCAGTTAGATTCCTTTGAATAAAGAAAAAACTCAAGTAATACTTTATATTATAATGAAGTAACTATGTCTTAAATTATATTGAATAGATTTATATTCATAAAATATTAACTAATGTCAATTTTATTTAGGTATCAGAACATTGATTAATATCATAGAGTTATAGAAATGCAACACAACAAACATACCAAAAGAAAAGTAGCAAAATATGGCAGTTAAATATATACCTTTATTACACGTAGAACTCGATCCTGGCATGCAAGAATGGGAACAATAGTTCCAACTTTATCCATATCCAAACAAATTATATCATTTATGTAATCTGTTGAAAGGTAATAATTTTGATCTTGGCATTCATAATAGTGATTAAAAATGAAATTTCCACAGACAAATAAATCATTTCCACTTATATGCCTGAAATATAAAAATAAATGTCACTATAATAAAAAATATCTAAGTAAAATATTAGAATAATATGATCTTAAGACTTCTAAAATATCAAATAAGAGTTCCACATTTACATACACAGTCAAACATCAATATATCAAAGCACTAACAGAATGAATATATATTCTGAGTTACAGAAAATATGAATAATTGAAAGTAATTTAAATACATTTTTTATCTACTGAGTATGTAAAAAACCGTTTTGAGATATGAAAAAGTCTAGCTACAGACATTCAAATTACAGAAATTTGACTGCATTTATACTTCCATTTGCTAAATCATACAACTATATGGCCAAAATAAAGTATTGAAATAGCTTGTAGGAATAAAGATCTATCATCCAACTTTACTTTAGCAAAACAAACATGTGAATTTTCTTATTTTATATGTGCTTTGAAAGGTTATATGCAACAGACATTATATTCAAATTATTTATTGAATTTTCATTAAAGCTGTTCTAAAAAAAAAAAAAAAAATTTCCTACTTCACAACTCAAAACTTTCTGACACATTCACAAAGTCATTTTATTATATAAAAGTATGAAATTTGCAGGCATGACTATGATTGAAATAATTTGGAATTGTTTAGCAATTTTCATCTTCTATTTAATGCAAGTACACTTTCAATTATAATCGATTGCTTCCCAATGATGATTTTTCATGGACTGCCATGTCTCAAAAATCAGCTTAAAATACCAACTTTGACACTGTTTTGTGAAAGATCCTTTCAGTTTATAGGAGAATGAGTAACACTATTCAATTTCTTAATATCCAAATAAAAAAAATAACTACAAATTTTGTGCATTTAAGTATAAAAATGACTTTGTGAGACAGTGCGTTTGGATTATACTATTACTTAAAAGAGTTGACTGAAGTGTGAATTAAATTTTCTTATGCTTAGCTTGAGTACTTTTCACTTAGTTGTAGAAATGTGACGAGACGAGTATTTTACAATAATCTACATTTCATTGTCTTTAAATGAAAAAGTTTTAATTGACAAAATCAACTAAAATGAGAAGGCATCATCAGCTTGTCTGAAATTTGAGCTTGCATACAATGCATTCTTGAGAGTATTTCAAGAGTAAGAAAATTTGACAAATTTCTAACTGCCGATGGAGAAATGAAATTTTCATTTCATTTTCTTAAAATTTTTCAAGCAATTACAGGGCTCCTAGGATACAGGAAAATTTTTATTGTTCCTACCAGTATCCCAAATCAATAAATAATCTCCAGGATAAATTTATTTAACATATCCAATGGAAATAATATCATGAAGATAATTATAGTAGAAGATCTTTATAATGCAATTCTTTATAACACATAACTTCTCAGATGTAAACAACAAATTTTACAATTGAAAAGCACCTACATTCCACATTGTAAAAAAAAAAAAATGCTACTCTCTAGAGGACTAAATTTGATACATTACTGCATCTTTATCTTTTTAATTCAGAGCTTTTTAATGAAAAAATTACTATTATTACAATAAAATAAGTAATGTAATGAATGATTTGGTCCAGGCATATTTTGACCATGTTTATAAAGTAAATTTAATAATGTGTAAAATGCAAAAATTTTAAATCTGCACAACTTTAAATTCTAAGGATTGCAGTATAAAGATACCCTACTATATTTTGACATGTTTCAGACACATTTGGTCATGTTTACAACGTATGGTTAACGATGTGTGAAATGTGATTTATATAATGCACAACCTCGCGTTTTTAGATTTGTATTATAAAGACCTACTGTATTTCATGATATTGATAGGAACAATGAAAATTATCCTTTATGCTGTGAGACGAGCAATTAGAGCCATGTCATTGCAAGGCAATGGGTTCACTTTTTTTCCCAATATTTCAATATCAAGGCAGCCATTCCCAAAATATTCATATACTCAATACTGTTTTAATAAAAAGTCTTATAATCAAGTAGAATGATAAAATATTTTGCGCACAGGTTGTTTATAAGTGGGGGGGAAGTACTTTTTCTTTTTTCAAAAATACTCTTCCTTAGTTTTTCAGAAGTGTTTGGAACATCTATCTCATATTTTCATTTATAACCAAATTAAGTGTGGATCGAAAGCTTTTCCTATAAATATATTTTTTTTAATCTAAACATAAGTCCTAAGAATGAATGTTGATAAGTATTCATTTCTTTTTATTATTAAGGTAAAATTGATCTTTGGTTAAAAAAGTATGGGAATCTATATAGGCTTTTCTTATGTTTTACAGAACTCACAATTTTCTTTTGTTTCAAATAGACATATCAAGTTATGTAGCTCAAACTATTAATACAGAAAGTGCTACTCTCCAGAAACATTTTTAATTTTTCAATAAAAAAGAATATATCCCAAAGTTTCGGCAATCAATAAATTTATTTTTCCAAGCTTTGGTGAGTAAATAAAATAAATGCAAAAAAGAGTGGACAACACAACAAATTAAATGAAACCACACTTTATGGAACAATTAAATACCCTAATCAAAATAACTAATACAAAAATCATTTACTTACAATGCAAAATTACACAAATCCCAATTTGCAATTCATTAACTCAATGGATAAGATGCTGCTCATATGGGAGTTTAGACCACTGATTATTAGGGAGAAAATCTTATTAAAATTATATAAAACTCACAAAACTCTGCATAGAAAAATATATTTTTTAGTTCATTTAGCTTTCAGTTATTACTCATTAACACAATAGATAAGATGTTGCTCAAATAGAAGTTTAGAAAACTGATTAATAGGGAGAAACTCTCATCTAAATTATATAAAATTCACAAAACTCTGTGCAGGAAAATATTTCTTAAGGCAACATAAAATAATACCTATTGAATGTTAAAATGTATTAAAAGACAGAGAGAGAATTAATTACTAAATTGTTCAAATTACTAAATTATTATTCATTCTTTTCAGGATGAATCATTTTGCAAAAGGCAATATTGATCAAATTAATGTACAGTCGTGGAAAAAAAAAAAAAAGGAAACACCCCCAACTAACTCCTCAACAAATTATCGTAGAAGAAAGTTACTGGTACCGAACAACTGGAAATAAAGTCTACTTTTAAATGATGTATATAAAATTTGCTTAGGGGCCATCTACATATTAAAACAAACCATAACTTTGTTTTTTTTAAATAGCAGTACACCATTCTGACAGCATAAATGAACTCTACATCCTTCAATTAGTCTAAAAACAAATTTTTATGCAATTCATACCATAAGTTTCCAAGAAATTATTTTAAAACAAGCGTATTTTAAAGGCTGTATCCAAATTGAAGTTCGGTACTCGATTGTTAACTGAGAGAGCTCCCTTCTTGATCAAGGTAGTTTAAGCAGTCAATTAAGCCTGTTAGATTACATGATAGCATAAGAAATTTCAAAATATTTAGTCACTTCTATCATAGACAGCCTCTTAAACCACCATTTGGCCATTTTTTAAGCATAATTTGAAAACTGCTTGGAAGAAAAATGTGAAATTCTGAATTTCCATAAAGCAGGACTTAATAAATCTGAATCCATCAAAAAAATTGTAGGTTGCAATTCATAATTTTTTTAAATATTAATTTCATAATTTGTATCAGAAGATTATAAAAATTGCAAATTCAACGTATTTATGTTTGGGTATATTAGTATTATTGCTACACAAAAAATTAAAACATTAGGATCATAATTTCAGAAGTTATAAATAAAAAAATGAAAATGTAATTTAACATTAGAAGAACTAAATTTTGAATGTTTATAATTCAAAAACTTATCATTCAAATGACTTGAAATTTGGTGTCTGGGCATAGCTTGAACCAAAGATTTGAAATATCTCGTTAAAATTGGGTATTGCCATTGAAAAAAAATGAAGTTTGGATACATTTTAATAAGTAGATGGCCCCCCTAAGCAAATTTTATATACGTCATTTAAAAGTTGACTTTATTTCCAATCATTCGGTACCAGTAACTTTCATCTACAATAATTTGTTGAGGAGTTAGTAGGGGGTGCTTACTTTTTTTTTTCCATGACTGTACATGAATCAATAGCACATGAGTTTAAAGGTATAGGCTGAATGCTAGACTGGACTGTATAGAAGTAAATATGACAGAAGAATAACACAAGCCAGCGATGGTTGTGCGTTTTAACTTTTGATAATTCATTTTATGAATTTACTAGTGCTGAATCCGAAAATGACCGTCATTTTAAGCCATCATGTCAGTATTTTTCAAAAATTGTACATTTCAAAGATAAAAAGTAAAAAAATAGCAAAAATCTGACACTATAAAATAGATGTGATAGTTGCATTTTTTTTATTTTGATAATTGATTTTCTTGTATTTTTAGCACTCAATCCAAAAATGACCTTCATTTTTAAGCATCACTTCAGGATTTTTCACAAATCGTAAATTTCAAAGTTTAAAAGTAAAAAAATAGCAAAAATCTGTCAAAGCAATTTGTCAAAGCCTTATTAAAATAAAACAAATGTTTTAAATACATCTGCAACTAATTTCCAGTCTTATCAACTACCAAAATAAAAGAGGACATCGAGATGAAGCCCATAGAGAATGTAAAAAGAAAAGTGAAAGGCAGAGCATGAGCGGTTCAAAGAAACTTCCACACATGGAATAAAATTTTAAGCACTTTAAATACACAATATTTTACAGGTTTTGCTGTAAAAATGCATAGTATAAGGCAAAAGATGAATAAATTATGAAAAAAAAGTTTTACATCAATTTTATAGTATCAGATTTTCACTATATTTCAACTTTTTTTTTTTTCGATTTGTGAAAAATCTTGACGTGATGGTAAAAAATGAAGGTCATTTTCGGATTCAATGTTACAAAATGTATAAGAATCATCAAAAGCTAAAATACACAACCATCACATCTATTTTATAGTATCAGATTTTTCCTATTTTTTAACTTTGAAATTTAAGATTTGTGAAAAAAAGCTGATGTGATGGTTAAAAATGAAGGTGATTTTCATACTTAGAGCTATAAAATACAAAAGGATCAATCATGAAAAGCTAAGAAACTTGATACAAACCAAATTTTTCAGGTTAGTATTACAAATAAATATATCAAGCACTTGCTGGAACCCTCATATGGGTGAAAAAACGCTTTTGAAGTACAAGCATTTCTATCCTCTTTCTTAACTTGCTGGTATGCATGAGTAATTAATAAATCATATATATATATTACACCACATGCCTACTTACATAGATTTTATTGCTTCAGTCATATTTGTATCAAATCGTAAAAACTGCTTTCCTTTCTTTGTATAACCTCTCACTTCACCACCAGAAGCAGCAAATATTTTATCTTTAATGGTACCAATTGCTCCACCAAGCTCTAGCCTTAAAATTTTTGGACCAGGTAATGTTTTGAAAAATGTCTGAAAAGAAAATGTTAAATATGATAAAATCTTAATCTCTCAAGGAATTCTTTAGTCAGATGTTTTTTTAAAATAAAAAATGCTAATACAAAATAACTCTACAATGAAATGATAAGAAAGATAAAAAAAAAAAGAAAAGCGTTTGGTTTTGATGAAGATCTAATATGCAAAATCTGACATAAAGTAGTATTTACAAGGATAAATCTAACACAGTTGTTTCAAAACTTTTGGAATTCTTTCTTTAGTTAAAAATGAAAATGAGCAAAAAAAAAAAAAAAAAAAAAAAAAAAAAAAACAGCACACATACATATCAAAGGCTTCTACAAAATAATAATTATTATTTTAGAATTTATTGTAATTTAACTCTCTAAAACATATCAGGAAGAACCCCCCCCCCCCCCAACTTTTTTTTAAGTACATAGTTTATCACCAAAAGCTTTCAATTTGCAACCTATACCACAGTGAAAAGTAAAGTTCCTATTTATTTTATTATTATTATTTATTTATTTATTAATATTGAATAATGGAGACTTTTTATACACCATGTTTCATAGAGTTAGTCCATAAGATACGTGTAACACTATATTTAACACTTTGTAATTTGTATTATGTCAATAAATACTAGGTGAATCAGTGGTTTGCAAACTTTAAGGAGCACACTACAACAAACAAAATTTTGTATAGGAATCCATGGTCACAATTGACACAGTCAATCAAAATTACAGGGTGCTTTCTTTTACTCTAGATTTTGGGTCATAATTTTAACAATAATGAAAATATTTTAACAATATTTATAACAGAATTATTTTTCTGTGTGCAAAATGCGATGAAATTGCAAAATGTGTTAGAAGCACACAGTAATTCAGACAGTGTAACATATGTAATGTGAACTGCATTCCAAAAAGTGGATCATCTAATTTATAAGTGATTGGATGCATATAATGGTCAATTTCATCACCATAAATGGTGCACTATCACAAGATATGATAGAGGTGGCCACCCCACCTTGTAATGAAAAAAGTGCAGATCACATAATGAAGGACCACTTTGAATTTTAAAGAAAGAGACAGAGACTGATTACCACACAGGCCGAAAAGGTCGTGGTCTTAGGCCCGCCACAGACAAGGGCCCCAAAATGAGTAAAATGATTTCAAAAAAAATTCTTAAAAATGTAGTATTCTGTAATTTTTTAATCAAAATTCAAAATGATTTTTATTAACTGACAAACAGTATGATTGAAAACTGTCTTACTTTTTACCTACTGTATACTAAGATTGACGAATAAGTTCATTTTAGGCATGTGAGTAGGCATGTTCTGCCTACAATGAATGATGTCACATGTACATTTTTAATATGAAACCTGGTGAGACAGCTTAAATATCTGTTCTCTAGATGGCGTTTAGAAATGCATTGCAATGAGGATAGAATATTCTAATTCTATCCACCGAGAATGCAACAGAAAATGTCAACTCAACTTGTTTTGATTGTTGTATTCCATTAAATGCTTAAAAGATCGTTTTCAACTGTATTCAGTATTACACTCATGAAACGTTTTTCGATTTTGATCTATACAAAAGCGGTGTGCAAACAAATCAGTTTTAGTCTTCATTAATTTTTTTAGAGATGTCTGCTCAAAAACAGTTATCTGGATGGAAAAAGCATCTTAAAAGGAAAAAAAGAACAAGATGCAAAAAAAAAAAAAGAAAAAAGGTATGCATGATTTCTTATTTTCTGATCTTAGTCAAAGTACTAAACTGAAAATGTTAATGTTGCTGGTAGTACTATTCAATTCAGTGATTAAGAAATGTGTGTCCTGAAAAAACTTTTATGTACTGAAAAACATGATTTGGATCTCCACCAAATGAAAAGCATACAAGATGAAGCAAGTGATATGTACAGTCGTGGAAAAAAAAAGTAAACATCCCCTACTATCTCCTCAACAAATTATCGTAGAAGAATGTTACTGGTATCGAACGACTGGAAATAAAGTCTACTTTTAAATGACGTATATAAAATTTGCTTACAGGACCATCTACATATTAAAACGAACCATAACTTTGTTTTTTTCAATAGCAGTACACAATTCTGACAGCATAAATTAACTCTACACCCTTCAATTAGCCTAAAAACAAATTTTTATGCAATTCGTACCATAAGTTTCTGAGAAATTAATTATTTTAAAACGAGCATATTTTAAGGGCTGTATCCAAATTGAAGTTCGGTACTCGATTGTTAACCGAGAGAGCTCCCTTCTTGATCAAGGCACCTTAAGCGCCATACAACCAATCAATGAAGCCTGCTAGATTACAGAATAGCAGAAGAAATTTCAAAATATCTAGTCATTTCTATCATAGACGGCCCCTTAAACTATCATTTTGCTGTTTTTTAAGCATAATTTGAAAACAATTTGGAAGAAAAATGTGAAATTTTGGATTTCCATATAGCAGGACTTAATAAATCTAAATCCATCAACAAAATTGTAGGTTGCAATTCATAATTTTTTCGAATATTACTTTCATAACTCATACCATAAAATTATAAAAATTGCAAATTCAGTGTATTCCCCATCTAATTTTGTTATGTTTGTAAGATTTATTCATTAAACTGTCAAGGTTTTTGTGATGAGGGATTTGCAGACTGGAAGAACATTGCTGGAAGACTGAAAGAACATGAAAATTCTCAAACACACAGTGCCAATGTTTGTGCATTATCTATGCCAGCAGTTTCTTGCAATCAAATATCGAATTGATAAGCAAATAATGGTGAATATCAGAGTGAATGCAAGTACTGGCGACATGTTCTTGAAAGAAATGTGACAACAATACAATTCTTGGCAGAGAGAGGACAACCACTGTTCGGTAAAAATTAAACCATAGAATCTATAAGAAATAGGATTTTTCTAGGAAGCCTTTAAACTCTTTAGAGGCTAATTCTTTATTTGACACTATAAACTAAAAATAGGGACCATACACCACTTTTATCGTACTAAAATATTTGCCTTATGTAATCAATATATGTTTGCTATTAAATAAAGTGAATACTGTAGTTCAAAATTAGCGGTTGGAAAGCTTTTAGTAGCGAAACAAGCAAACTGTTCTTGCACATACAATGTAAGGGCAAACCTGTTAAGGGGTTAATTCATAGCAAAATTTGATTCTTTTTTTGGTGACTACTTAGCCAGGAATGGTAATCCTGGAAAGGGATGATCAAATTATCTCTCTTCTACTATTGTGGCGGAAATTTTACAACTGATGTCAGAAAAAGTATCGCACAATATCTTATGCAAAGTATGTAAAGCAAAATATTTTGGATTAATTGTAGACTCATTTCCTGATATAGACCAACTTTCAGGTTGTGTTAAGACTGAAAGTAATAACCAAAAGATTAATTACTCCTGGTAAATATTAAACGAGAGAGTTATCATGCAGATAGAAACATCTGCTGACTTTGTTCACCCAGAAACCTGTTGACTGACCCTGATAAAATAAATCAATGTAAAAATATCTGCAAAGGAATATTTAAAGAAAAAACAAGCCAATTTATAACAAATAACAATTTTATTAAAACATACTTAGATCATAACAAAGATAAAATTAAAACCAATAAAAATAAATATTTCCATCATATGACATAAGTTCTCTATGACTCTATATCAATATGAACCAGAGCACCAAGAAAGGTAAAAATTATTTCAAAGAAAATATATTTTTAACTTTATTCTAATAACTGTAATTAAACCAGTTAAATCAACTTTTAAGTTTATTTTAATCAAAAACTATTAAACTTTATTTAAACTGATTAAAAGAAGTAAAGTTTAGTTTCAAAAGGTATTTATATTAAAAAGGCAAAATGTAGGTTTATGTTTTAATTAACTATTTAGAAAAAATAAACTTAGTCCAGTTCAACTGAAATTAATATATTAACTATTGACGTTTAAGAAAAACAAATTAAGAAAAAGATTATATTAATTAAATTAATCTCTCTTCCTTATATAAAAGATTTCAAAAAGTCAAGCACAACTTCATAATTAACATTAGCTTAACTGACAATTTCAGATACCCTTAACTGCCACTAAAAAGCATACTGAAATACAGAAGCAAGGCATTAACTAAAAGTTAATGTAAATGAAATCCCGAACTGTAGCTAGCCTAATTGGAAATTCCCTAGTGAAATACCATCTGATAGAATTTCCCAAGGAATCACAATTATCCCAACACTACAAGCCATAACGGTTCCAATTACACCGCGCGGTAATCCGCTGTTGCATTTGTATTGGACCACTCCCATCATGACCTAGAGACGGGATAAACCCTGGTCTCTTAGAAACCATATCATAACCCTACAGTCCATTCCTCCACCATAAAAAGTAAAGCTGGCGAGATTAATATTAACAGATAAACCAGAATAATATCTGGACCTAAAAAGTACTTTAAAAGAAGAGAGAAGATACGAACTGTAAATGAAATTATTTCAACTAACGAATATAAAAAGAGTAAAAGAAAAATAAGTATCTAGAACACGCGGTGGGTAGCTGGCTCTCCTCCCGACATCAACAAACCATCACAGCATCTCGTTCCACAACACCTCCATGTATCTTCTTAAACAACTGAAGGTATACGAGAGTTCCTTTAAAAAGATAAACACCACGGGGAGAAAGCTATTTCCATACTATAGCAGCCAATAACACGAAACAAGACCACAAGTAATACATGCTTCACACTTCATTAAACAATAGATGATTAGATAAATTCCAGAGATAAAATGTCCTTAATACTCTCTACTTCATTTTAAAAGAAATACAACAGCAATGTTAAAAGCATCTAAAAGAATACATCGCTTTGCCTAGCCAACAAGCACCTCACCAGAAACACAAATGAGACAAGCTATAAATAGCATTTCCCATCTGCCGTCAACCCCCCACCACCCCACATGACTTCTGACCACCTGGTCTATGTTACTTTCGACATCTGAAGATTAGGGAAAACTGACCAGTAAACGGACACGAGATAGAGTATGTCACGACGGACAGGTCACGTCATCTGCCGATAGCCATTCCAACTACTTTAGTTTGTGAGCTGAACTTGCATCGTAATGTTGATACCGGCAAAAGCGAAAGATGAAGTTGAATGCTGGAAAAACATCATGGTAAAGGATGAACATAGTGAACGTCCCCAAAGGAGTTTATTCAGGAATGAAACAAGGTAAAGTAAAGAGGTTATATTTATTAGAAACATATTTAAACACTGAAAATAAAGATAAATGAATGTGTTTAAATATGAGACTTAAAGTATTATAAATTTATTTAAATAGAAGTAAATAAAGTATGTAATCTAAATTAATATTGAAATAACTGCCAACTAAGATAAAGATTAAATACAGTTTAATGTAGAAGGTTGGATGAAAGGTCAAATGAAGAAGGGTAAGCGGGATTACAAGAATAGGGAAAATAGTATATTTCTCCCTGTCAAAGACATGTGAATGAAGATGCTTAAGATGAATATATAATTAAGGTGTAGCATCATACACTAACAGAAAATTTAAGTTAACCTGGGTTTCCAAAACATTTTTATTAAATGTAAAGAAAATTTCAAATACTTAAAAAAAATTGTCAACTATTTTGATTTGAGGGGGGAGGGGAGCACAAAAAAGATGCTGGGCCTTGGGCTCTAGACAACTTTAATCGGGCTGTGGCAAAGAACAAATCACATAATGCAGAATTTGATAAAAAGTTTTGATTGTGTCATGTTTTCAAGTAATTTCTCTAATAAAATCAAGTATACAAGACAATATAGACATACTTGAATATCTCCTTTCTTGCTACCAAAGCACTGGACTACACCATAGTGATCAGCTGCAGCAACCTAATTGAGAAAATATTAAAAAATCAAAATAAATAATAAACAAATGTAGCAATTAATACATTGTGCACTGAACACAAAAATAAAAGATGCATCACCAAAGTCTTTTCTAGACACTTTATTCAAAAATAGATTAAACTTTGAATAATAGAACTACACAAATGAAGTAACAGCATAAAATTCCTATAAGTATTTTAGAAACATTTCTGCATCAAAGCTGTACCATTAGATACAGTTAAAGGAAGTGAATAATTATAAGTTATAAAAATAAATGACATTTAAAACTTCATTGTCTACAGACTGTTTCACTAAAATTTATTTAAAGAAGCAAATTTCATGTTAAGATAAGCCCTAACTTTAAGATTTCAAATAGTAGCATCTAAATTTGAATTTCAAGTGAAATTAAAACTCACAAAAGATGAAAGAAGAAGGGAAAAAATCAAGATATTTGCATAATAAGCTGTGGAAAATAAAAAAGATACAAACAAGAAATATGTCAAATTATTGTAATGTAAGATGTCACATGTAGATACTTATTAAATGCATTTAGATCTGCAGATACAGATATTTGATATTCAAGCATCTACTAAATCATCATGGTTTTGATATGACATTATGGGGAATCCCATGCTATGCAAAAATAACAGCATGTTGCTTGTGGTACAGGGTGCTACAGAAATTGTTAAAAATCGTTCTCTGACTTTTCCCTGATTTTTATCAGATTTCTCTGATTTTCGTTATTACACATCGTGATTTTTGTTATTACAATACACATTTATTCATATATGTTTCATCCTCGTATAACACACTTATCTTGCTTGCTAATATTTCATTTGGGAGAAAAAACAAAATTAAAACATAAAATTGCCTAATATTCATAAAGTACTGGTTGACAGTTTTATAAATCTGAACTCAAAATTTAGTCCAACTTCATATAGTGGCCAATGGATACATGGTGGTCACAAAATTTTCTCCTTTTCTGAAAAATTTTCAATTCTAAGGTATATCTACATCCGACAGGATAGCTAATTGGATTAAGATGGCCATCTGGCCAGGTTATGCTAATTTATCATTTAAAATTTTCAAAAATGGGTAAATTGCCTTCAACATAAGCACTATCCACAGAAAATGAGGACATCTGATCACCTTAATTTGTGTTAAATATCAAAAACTTATATGTGCATCTTTTTTAAAATATTGGAAAAGAGTAATCAGCAAGTGAAAAAATATGGTATATAAAACAGATGAATCAGTCTCGTTAGTAACGTGAAAATGCAAATATTTTCAAATTTAGACAAATTTCTCTGATTTTTGAGTATTTTTACAAAGTTCCCTGACTTTTCCAGATTGATAAACCTTCCTGATTTTCCCATGATTTCCAGATTCTATGATGCACTTATTTCCTTTTTTTATTTTATTGTGAAGGCAGGCAGCATGCAAAAAAACAGGATAAAAATGTATGACAGATGTTGAATAATATATAAAGTTTTCTTTCCCCAAAAAACAACTTTATAAAAACAATCATCACAACTCTTTGATTTGAAATCTATTTCAAAAATTACATACATTTCTAATATTTAAAAAATCTGCAACAGAAAAGTACTTATTTTTGAAAAGATAAATGTTTGTTTTTCTAATTAAAGTGAATTATAGCAACATATATAAAAATATAGTACATGTTTTCTTCAAAGAAAACATACGGCATATAAGTTTGTACATTAAATTAAAATTATATTTAAGATATTCAGATGAATGCCCTGTAAGTTTGCACATTAAATTAAAATTATGTTTAAGATATTCAGATGAAAATCCAAGGCAGTAATAATGTAGAAAAAAGTTGTGAAAATTTATAACTACAGTCAACTTCCTTTAATATGCAGACATACAACCCATAAATGGCTTTAGTCCACAGTTCATTTTCAGATGCAAACAATGAAATTTATAGTTAAAATTTCAAAGAAAATCTATAACTTTTTTTGTTTGCCATTTTTAACAGAAAGTTGCCTTTCTTTACACCAATTTAATCCAATTTTCAATTTAACCCTTGCCTCCCTCTGGATCATAAATTTAACTACTAAAATATTTTTTTAAAACTGTGTTAACTTTTAAAATATCCTTTTATTTCTGAAAAGGAAATTACATTTTGTAATAACTTGTAAGATGAAATTTCCAAACTCTAAAGCTAAAGTAGTGAAACATACAAATATTTTATCAGTGTTTCAGAAAATTAAAATTAATCTGCGATGAATGTGCATTTGGATAAGTATGTCTTAATATGTATGTTTATTTTATTTGGTATGCATTATTTGATTGTGCTTACCTTATTTCCTTTTATGAAATTGATAACTTTTGTAATACTGAAGAGATATTTTATTCCAAAACTTATTTTCAATCATTATCTTTCCATTATAACATTCATTCCTGCTATAATAATGATAACTCTTTTTATATCTGCAAAAGGAAAAAGTAAACAAATGATGACCTACTACATGGAAGGAAAAAGTTCCGGAACTAGCAATGAAAAAAATATTTTTATCAAAAATGGATTGCATTCTTTAAATTAATTTTTTTCAAGAATGACATATTTAACCTAATGGTCCTATAGCTACTTTTCATACAGTATGATTTCTAAAGGGCTCCAAAATATGCATCAGTTTTACAATCAACATCCACATTTGACCAAAATCACTTCTTCTGGAGTGACCTCTTCAAGTTAGGACATTAATAATGATCGCTAGGAGAGAGATCTAGAGAATACAAGAGGTGGTGGAGGAATTTGGAGCTCAATTCATGCAATTTTGTCATTGCATTCATGGATGCGCAAGCAGATGCGTTGTCTTGGAGAAAGAGAACTTTTTGTTTGCTATGTGAGGCATTTTTATTTTTATTTCTTTGTTGAAATGATCTAATAATGCTGCATAATACTCTTGTGGGACTATTTATATTTTCTCAGAATAGGAGATAAATATTATGACATGTGCATCCCAAAAAATATTGGCTAAGACCTTTGCAAATGACTGTTGCATCTTTTGTTGCTTAGGGTGGATTTCTCTCGATTCTAACCTCTCAGATGAATGCCTATTGGACTAAGGTGTGTAGTGATAGTGATAAATTCGTGTTTCATCCATTATAACAAATTGGCAAAAAAAACCTTACTTGATTGTGCTGAAACGTTGCCAAATTGCACTCTGAATTATCGACACATTGCTGTTTTGGTCTTTTGTTAGGAAATGCAGCAGCCATCTTGTACAATACAAATGTTCATGTCAAATATTCCTTACACATTATATATATATCTTAATAATGTCATCTATCTCTCCCACTCTCAATGTATGGTCATACAAAACAATATAGTGGACTTTTTTAATGTTTTCTGGCATTGATGCCACAATTGGTTATTCAGAATGTGGAGCATTGCTGATGCTTGTATCGTCACATTTAAACTCACTAAACCACCAACAAATGGTTGTTTTTGACAAAGCAAATACGCCTTATTGCTCCTCATACCATTCTGAGATATGAACTATATTTGTTTTTGCCGAAAAGCAATGTTTAATCAAATCATGAAATTCTCTTTCATCCATTGTTTTTAAAAAAGCAAAAGTAGTGTCACCCACATGACTGCAATTCTTAAAGAAATGGTCGAAATGTCATAGAAACTTGAAGCTAATCTTTTGAAGGATGGTACTTTCTAGCAATTTACATAGATAGCTTGTTAGTGCTGTCAGCTAATAGCGAGTCCCAGGACTTTTCACCCCATGTAGTGTAATTCCCAAAATTTCATAATCTATGTAATTTTTATGGATTAGAGAGGGTTGAATGTATATCATTAAATTCAAGTTAAAAAAATTATTTGCATAACTCATTTATGTATTTATAAATTTTGTGATTTTATTATTATATTTCAACTATAATTATATTGAACTTACTCGTTGACATCCTTTATCCTCTTGAGATGGCAGAAGCTTAGTAGATTTTGGAGAAGTCACTCCAACCTAAGATATAAAAAAAAAATTTTTAAACATACATGTCTACAGAAAAATAGTTAAAAACATTATGACTACAATAATAATAAAATTTGACATATTTCAGTGTTGTTATGTTTAAAACAGGAGGCAGGTGCAAAAAAGCTTAAGCTGTCATTGGATGTCTGATAGAACTCCATGATGGATACAATCAAATTTTATCTAAGCAGTAGGCTTCTAGTTTTAAAGGTTTCTGAAGATAATCATGAAAAAATTGCCTATACTGCACAGAAAGTCATAGACTTGCAATTAAAAACAAACACTGAGGGTTATCTACAGAGACTCTAAATCATTGCAGTTTTATGCGACAAGGCTCAGAGAGAGAATTGTACCATTAGTAAAACAGCTGAAACATGCAAAAAGTGAAAAAAAAAAAGAAAGAGAGAGAGGTATGTGCTGCTAGCAACCTTAATGTGGCATCAAAAAAGCTGTAGAAGGTAAATATAGAATGGGCATGACTTCTAATTACCAATCTACTCTTTAAAGCAGAGTCTTTTACAACTGATTAAGTGAAGAAATATAGCAACTTTGCTGATAACTTATAGCCTGAACTAGTTATACTTAAAACACATGTGGATCATGTGTTTTCAATTGCATTAAACTATATGCTTAACTGCAGGTTTATATTAATAAAGAATAAACTCACTATTTCTCTATTTCAAGATTACAAATAAAATTTATTAACTAATCATTAAATAGAAAAGAATAACAGATATTCTGATTTACCAAAAGATTTTAGAATTCTAAAACATTATTAATCACTTTTTATTTCTTTCTGAAGAAGCTTTACTTCAGAGCAAGAAGGAACAGTTAGTCTTCTTAAGGATCTATGTAACTGACAGGAAAACACTTTCACTTATGAAACCGATTCCGAAAGTAAAAACTGAAACAAAATCCAAAAAGGAAAAAATGGTCTTTGTAGAGATCAGCAAACTTCCAGTGCAAAAAAAAAAAAAAAAATCATTTAAAAATATTGAATTATATCGAATATAGCATTAACATTAGCGAGCTTGCGTTTGCACGTAAGTGAAATAGCCTCTTAAAGTGTTGTATGGTTATTTACATAGATATGTAGAAGCCCTGTGTATAATTATTTATTTTTTTATAAACAAAAATCACCATTCATCAAGAATGGTGAGTTATTTTTCATAAAATTTTGTATAATGAGTATATATATATATATATAACCATTCTAAACCAATATAAATTATCATCTACAAAAGTGAATATATAAATTATAAATGAAGTTTTTGCAAATAAAAAATGAAGTTTTATCCTTTAGGAGAAAAAATGAAAAACATATCATCAATTCAAGCGAAACAAGGAAATAAAAATTCAGTGAACATTGAAATATGAAAATATCTGTGGAGCTAAGGCAGATTCTTCAGGTCCAAATTACTTCAAGTTCCACAAATAACATGTACAGATATATATATAATATTGATCTACTGCCAGATTTACATGTTATAATTTTTTAATCTTATTTAATACACATACAATCTTATTTAATTTATAAGTGATTGAATCTAGTCTTTAAAAAATTCATTAGTGATTTGTTAATTTAATAAATGTTGTTTCAAATTTAATGTATATAATGTTTGTATCATGTCTTGGTACTCAATTTATAAATTATATTAAAAATAGATGATGATTTGTATATTCTATAATGGTTATATATATATATATATATTCAGATGTTTAAAAGAACAATCTACAATAAAAAGTTAAAATTTTCAGTGCAAAATTCACCTTGATCAATAATTAAAATTCATAAAGATACAAATAAATGTAAATACATTGCTTAAAGCTGTGTCAATCATAATAAAATCATTTAAAAACACATTAAAGTCCTTTTAAAAACCAAAATGTTTTCAGCCGAAACATACTCAGCCTTCATCAGTGAAAAACTAACAGTTGCCGTCTCCTTTGCATCTTTTAGCTTTGCCGGAACAGACCATTCTACTTTATGTGTGGTATGGAATATAAGGTGGAATGGAAAATGTTATTCAGAACTCAAAAAACAAATACAGGTTGATCAATCATGTATTGATTCTTTCGAGACTGTAACAATATATTATCATATGATGCTCACACAGACTATTTCTTTATTAGATATTATTTCTAGAGATTCTCTTATGATAGTTTCTTGCTGATTACTTGTACGGAAAATAATTTTGGATCTATTGAAATCTACTTTTATAGGTTGAGTTTGTGCTAATCTTGCTAACGCAGTATGGGGTCTATTTAACCTCAGATCTGCTTCATGTTCTTTTATTCTGTCTCAAAATTTTCTCAGTGTCGTACTTATGTACATAAAACCTTTATTATCTTTCTTGATGCACCTTTATGCGATGTATTTACATTTATTTGTATCTTTATGAATTTTAAGAACAATCTACATTTTTGTTTTATCATACATAACAGTTTTAACACTACAATTATCAAAAATAAACTTTTACTCCTAATCAACTTTCAATGTTTATTAGAAACTTGTTTTAATTTTTTATATATAAAGAATTTACATAAAGGGAGATTCTTCCATCTCACAAAAGATACTAAAGTGAATGATATTTTAGTGCATATTATGAGGTTTATATATTACACTATGAAAAATTGTATTTATATTTATGATTAAATTTGGTCATTTTCCATTCTTTAACTAGATATCCACATTTTATGGTTGGGTATGTTAAAAAGTAAAATTTAGAATAATATATGTGGAAGACATCTAGGGGGCTAAAACTCTCCCCCATCCCTTCAAACTCAGTGCTTTTTATAAAATTAAAGACCACATATTTCCGCCCCTCTCTTCACCGAAACAAAATTTTGTCTATGTTGTCACTTTGCAACTGGCCATCTCATATAGAGGTTGTGCACTCTTACTCTAAACTGTCTGGTTGAGTACTTGCTGAGGTGGTAAGGAAGCCTTCGACAAAGCAACATACCAAGAACTGTCATTGTCACAATCTCCCTCAGGTCTTGGAGTGACATAAAAAAAGCTTATTTATGTTTCTATTCTAAAAGCTGAGTTAAGAGGGTGGATGGAGAGAGTTGGCTAGTCTTTTCAGTAAGAAAAAAAAAATCAGGTAAAGAAATGTTCAAAAATTTTATGTTGTTTTGATCTGGGTGTTAAATCAATAACAGTGAGAGGGCAAGACTTTTCCCGATTGGACACTGTTCATCCTGACCCCCACCCAAATTATATTATTTTTGCATAGAAGAAGAATTGATTAATTAGGTGAAAGCTTTTTTTCTATCATACTTCCATAGAGGTACATACTCCCATAGTGCTACATCGAAGGAAGATTCTTACAGAAAAAAGTAGCTATAGAGTTTTTGTGTCAGGAAAACTGCAAATTTATATCTTATAAAATCCCAGCTTCCACTCAGGCAGCACAGAATCAAACATAAGAATTTCAGCTCCGAGCCCATCACATTTGTAAGAAGCTAGCATGCTACTCTCAGGGCCGAGTAGGACCTATTTTTATGATTAAAAAAATCATTTTGAGGTTCATGCTAGTACATAAAATAACACTGAAGTTATTTATAATTTTGATAAATTTTTAGATCTTTTTAACTGATTTTATTTTCTTTTGAGATCAACAAAATAAACAAGAAAAAAAAAAGAAGCCAGAGTGACTGTTGGCTGGCTCAGTTATGAACACTATGGTCATCTTCTGCTCCTGAGAGCTAAATGAATCAGAACCTACAGCAAGTTCTTAAATCAATACAAACATCTAAGTCTGAATCCCAGAAACTCTTGTCCAATAGTTAAAACTTTAACCACTACACATAATAGTGGGCTAAAATAACCAGAAAATGGATATTAAAAAACAGGTATGGATATGAGACGAAGTCTTTACTTTTGCCCCATTCTAATTTTCTATTTTATTACCAAATTAGTTTTATGCAAATTATTACCCACTTCAATAATCCTCTGTCTGGACATTCATTTATCAAAAACATTTTTAGGGTAATTTTTCTCATGACTGACTGAATTTTGAGTTTTTTCACAGTAGATTCATGAAAATAAAAATAAAATGTAATACCTGAAAAGACATACTAATTTAAATTGATATGTATACTAACATGTTTTCTTGCATACTTAATAGAGTTGTAAGACATCCATAAAAATGAATTTCTTTTATTTTTCCTCTTGATTACATTTCAATATAATTAGCCTTTAATTAACATTAGTGATATCATCAGTCATAAAATCACTAACTTTCGAACGTGTAACAATTAAAAATTGCAAGGTCAAATTGATATGTATTAATCTTTATTAAATTTATAGTATAGGTGGCAAAAAATTCCAGCCTACAAGTGGCAAATTTTTAAATCCAACACTGGTGATCCATAGAATACTTTTTAAGAATCCCACTTAAAATTTTGGTTAACAACTGAAAATTTCAACTTATTATCATTTTTATACTATTTTTCCTAGTCTGAACTCTGAATATACTTAATTGTGGAATGATACTGAATAAAAGAGTACAATTTTGGAAAAAAAAGTTATTATTGTATATTTATTAACAAAAGGTCAATTGCTGTTAAAATAATAGCCAAAGACATGCAAGAGATACAGTTATATGTATTCTGTATTTTGTCTTTAATTATATTATACAATTAACAGAAGTATTTTATTTTTAATCCAATTGGTCTCCTACAGTCTTCATCATTTAACACACTTATATTTCAAAGTTGAGTGCTATCTGTAGAGCAGAAGCACAAAGTCTCTACAGCAAAATGTTTTATCCCTTTGGCTCCTTAGAGTTTCATCACTTCTTGATTTTTTATCTGAAATGTCTTCAGTTTTCAAAATGTTCCTGATAAAATTAGTCTTATAATAACAGGTACTGAATATTTTTGAGGAAAAGGTGGTATTTTGCTTTCACAGGCATAGTTTTATATATCTATCATTTCTCTTGCAATGAAAATATTTTATGTGATCATGAATTGTTTATGGTATGCTTAATTTAATCTGCTGGTCTTGTTATTCTTGAACTAGTTCAAAGCTCAGGGTTGGCAAGTTTCTTCCACAGTGGAAAAAACTGTGGAAAAAAACCATGGAAAAAATTGGCAGGTAGAAATAGGTTTCTTCCAAGTGGAAGAAACTGTTATTCTTTAAGAATTTAACCATATAACTTTCAACTTTGTAAAATACAATAAATGTTTTCTTCCTATAACCTTAAGTAAAATAATTCCATCAGACCTATACAAATTTAATTAATTATGTATGCTAAATTAATAATTACTGTAATTTCCGGCGTATAATCCGCGGATCAAACAATTCTGTTTGAACCCAGAAATTTTATTTAGTAATTGAAGCCAAATATTTACCGCGATCTGATAAGTTAAATTTTATTTTAAAAAGTTTCTGGGTTGAAAAATGATTGTTTGATCCGCGGATTATACGCCAGAAATTACGGTACATCAGTTTTTTAGCCAAGATCACACACAATACCTGTCTAAAGATCTTCAACCACTGGCTAAATGAAGAAAAGAAATTTTATCCAAAATCAATCAAATGTTATACATTTCAATTTAACAAGCAATTATTTAAACTTTTGAAATTAGTAGTAAACAGTATGGCAGAATTTCCCCTAGACAGTTTCAGGAGGGTGCTGCACCCTGCCTGCCCTTACATTTACAAAATAGCACCCCTCTTGCCCCTGATGAAAAACATTAGCACCCTTGTTGTCCCCAGCTGAAAAAAGTGCCTTTACTCCTTTGTTTATTAAAAAATTTACTTGCATAGTAAAAATTGACTCATTGCTGGCTTTAAAATAGCATCCTGTCTATTAAATATTAAAAGTAGTTTTAAAAATCAAAAGAATGCCGTTAAAAATAAAAAAAAAGTGCCCTTAAGAATTCAAAACATGCCCTTCAGAATCCAAAAGTGCCCTTTAGAAACCAAAACATGCCCTTCGAAATCCAAAAGTGCCCTTTTCCTACAAGAAGCACCCTGCCCTATTTTAAACCTGGGGGAAACTCTGGTATAGATCATTTACCAATGGTAGAATGAAACTCAAATAAAAGACAGTGCTTTTAATTTACATCAATTTTATTAAGGTAAGTAATATAGTACAATAATTACTGTATTAAAAAAATTCCTTAAAATCCTCATTTTCCTTACTACAATGTAGCATAGTATAAAGAAAAAGTCTTTTAGCAGTAGGAGGCTACGCTCAGTTTCTCAACTTAGAATGGATGAATGCAAAAGATGAAAAAAATTCTTGCAAGTCCTACAGAAAACTTTAGGAGAGTTTAAAAGCATTTCAACATACCCATAGATATTTTTAGAACATTATTCTTTTAAAATCAGCATTGAGATATGCATGCTGGATGCTCGTATAAATAATTATAAATTTGTTTATTTTACTGTGTTGTGCAGTTTAAAATAATGCATTTTTATATGATAATAATGTATTTTTATATGAAAAATAAACGTTTTGTAGGTAGTTTTTTTCTTTTTACATAAATGGCATAATTAATTTTTAAAAAATCCCTCTGCCTCTAAAGTTGTAAAATCTATCACCTGTCAATGTCAGCTGAATTTGAAGTATGTTATTACAAAAATAACTTATTTTTCCAAAAATAATATTTTTAATATTAATTAAATTTTCCAATTTTGGGTTCATATAATTATACTTTGAGTTTAATTCTTTTACATAGCTAATACACTTTAATTTTGAGCATCTGTTTTATTTTCTGTTGGTTTCTTCCATTTCTTCCAGTTTTTTCCAGTTTCTTCTGGAAGAAACCCAACCCTGAAAACTAGTATCTACAAATGAAGATAGTAATGGTAATGACAATACAGTAAAAGTATTTTTTAGTCGATCTAAACTTCTGACCCAAGAATGTTTATAAACTTGCAAAAAAACAAGATTTACATATTTTATGTACACTATATATATTTTTGCTGATGTTTAAAGGAAACAGTTAGAAAGAAGAGAATATGGATTTTTAACAACTCTCAAATTCTCTTTCCACAGTGATCACAAACAATCACATTTGGCATATTTTTAATTAATAATAATAAAAAGGTCTTCATTTTACACATTGCAGATTTCAACAAGATAAAAAAAACTTCAATAGTTTAATCGAAATAAATGAAACTAAACACAATAGTATATGAAAAATAGTTATCCTTTGAGAAAAAAAAATCTTTGTCAATCATATGCAGTGTCAAACATATCGCAATAACATGTATAACCATGTTTAGTACAATAACCATTCAATCATAATGGATCTAATGCTGCAGTTGTTCCAATCGATTTCAATACACGAAAATCTTTTAATTGTTATTTAGTTGTTTATGTAAGAGCATAAACTAGAAGCATTGTTATTTTTATATATTTCTTGTATTCACATTAGAACTTTATATTAAAATAAAAATAAGAGTGCTTCTAGCTTGTGCTCTATAGAAAAAATTAAAAACCCTGTAAAGTTAACAAAAAATGTATTATTTCAAAGAAAACCATGCTTTGGCCTAGGTTTCACATCAGAAAAATAATATTATGTGCAACATTTTAATTATTATTTTCATATATTTTAATGAGGCAGACAGCATACTTTTAGAATATATATATATATATACATACTAGGGGGCTCTGCCCCCTGCCAACCCCCGTTCAGACACCACAGAATCTGAAAGCACGCTAATTTGGTCGGTTTTAAAAAGATTAGAGAAGATTGAATTTTAATGAAAAAACCTATAGCGATCTCCCTGTAAACAGGTTTCCATTCAATTCCCTTTGATTGTGAAAATTTAAGGCCAAATCGGTCGCTGCTAAGACATCCAATGGTTGTTTTCATGTTTGATTAAAGAAGACCAGTTAAACATTTGAAAGGAAGCTAAAATAAGATGAATTAAGTAAACAGAGTCTTTTTTAACAGTGTTATAAAACGATTGACATAATACAATTTACCGCTTTAACTCCTTCAAGGGCGGTGGCTCCTTTTTGGACCACTTAATTTTAATTCTTAAATGCCACATTGGCACCAGAATATTGGAATGAAAATTTTACTTTTATTAAGTAAGTGAACAAAAGCATTTTCGTATTTCGAAATTTGTAAATTCTGGTGCCATTCACTGATTTCAACATTTTATGAATAGAAGTACCTTGCCCATGAAAGGGTTAAACGCATATTAATGTATTTATTATTTTAAAGTTTCCTTTCTCTTTTAATATTCACGTGTAAATACAATTTTCAAGACATAATTTTCAATATTTCCCTGCTTTTAACACTTACTTATATTATAATAGTCCAAGTCATGTAACTGCCATAAACGATTACAAATCTTTGCTTTTCATAAGGAAGGTTTCCATTTTGATTAAAGAATCAAAGTTATTTTTTTTTAATAAAACTACATAAAAGAGCCATGATCGCAAAGAATTCTTGGTACTTTTATGTTAGCCAGGTGCAAATCTCACCAATAGCTTTTTTTAACTCGCCACTTAGCATTTTTTTATTTTTTGAGTGGTAAATTAAAACGGTACTACTTGGTTATCCCATCGACCAAAAATCTATCGCCAGACTATAAGATGTAAAGACCAATAATGGTTGATTGTAAATGTCAGATTAACTTGACTGTAAGGAAGTTACACATGTTTACGCCATCAAGTGATTTTTATTTCAACGTTTTATTTTTATTTTTATTAATGCTATACTAATTTATTTGGGCACAGATGTCATACATTGGTGCGATTTTTTTCCGACACCATTTTGGCAAAAACATAAACAGCATAAACAACAACATCCGGATTGCCATATGAAGCAAAATAATGATACTTTCGCACCAGTTAAGTACCCGTTGCGTATACGACATTGGTGTCAGAGGTTGATGTCAGAGGTCATTTGTGACATCTGTGCCTTTATTTGTTCTTTCGTTATTTAAAATAAAAATTACATCAATTTGTATAATTTGGTGAGTGCTTTGGCGATTTATATAATTTGGCGAAATTGGTCGACAGGATAACTAAGTAGTACCATTAAAACATTGCTTTGAATTTGAAATTAAATGTCAGGATTTGTTGCAATATTTAATTGGGTTTGGCCTGATTTTTTTTTATGACAATTTGGCAAAAACCTCATTTTCGAATACCAGTTACATATGCATTTTTAAATTATTTTCGATTATTTTTAAAATGAAATAACAATAAATAAAAAATAATAATAACTATAGAATAAAACAATTTATAACTTTTTTTTTTTAATAAAAAGAAAATAAAGGTAAATAAACATTTATTAATAAATGAGCAATAATAGCCAGGTTACCATGTCAGGCAAAATAATGCCCTTTTGGCGCTATTTAGATACCCCGGTGCGTATATGACATCTGCAATTAATATTTTTCTTTTTGTTTCGTTTAAAAAAAAAAAAAAAAAGAAAGAAGTGAAAGCCACTGATTTTAAATTTTTCAGTTTTAAATGAAAGTTTTGTATTAAATAAAATGATAATGAAATGCAAAAAAAAAAAAAAAAAAAAAAAAAAAAAAGCTTTGTTCTTAGCATACATTTAAGGGAGGCCAAACTGGTCGCCAAATTAGTTTAAAATAATAACCTTTTCTAAAATATGAAAAAAAATATCTGTTGTGATTAAAATTTGAGTTGCCATCATTAGAAAAAAGTATTTAAAATTAGAAAAAAAATAATATTTTGAAAACTAAGTCGAATTTAAAAATTCTAATACCAGTTTTGTGATCTGCAGATCAATATGGATTTTTGGTATTAATTTCATCGCAAAGTATTCCATATTTTAGGAGAAATCACTGTGAAACGTAATCAGTTGTTTAATCAGTCGTTTCATAGAATTGTTTCATAAATTTGTTACATTTCAGCCGTTTCATAAGGATTTTATATATATAGGGTAGATATAGTACCAATATCAATATATAAGTAAATTTTTGCCTAAATTTTGGGGTGGAAATAGGAGTTAAAAAACATATTTCTTTATTAGCACATAATATATACCCAACATTTTCTTTTAACTAATCGATTTCTGAAATAAAAAAACCTTTAATATGCATTAAAATAACAGTATTATACTTTTAATATTTTAGAAAATCCTGTTGCTATACTACTAATAAAGATAAATAACTTTATAACTTCAGATTAACAGCACTTGATTCAAAATGTATCGCACTGTTTTATAATTGTAAATTTGAGTACTTATTCAATAGTTTTTATTCTGTGTAAAAAACTGAGTACTTGTACTTGGTACAGTACTTGGCAAATGCCAAGTAGTTGTAAGAATTTCATTTTTTTAGCATATTTGAAGACAAAGGAATTTATAACTCATCTGTAAAAAGTTATTTGACTATAACGGTATAATATATTCAATAATTCATAAAAACTATTTACTTGGTACATAAAAATACAGCTACAAAATAACGAAAAATGTAAAAAAACCTCCATGTAAAATTAATGCAGATTAAAATTAATTTAGTTTTATATCTATACAAATAAAAATAAGTCATTTTTAAATCTGTAGGAAAAGACTATGATTTTGGATAACCAGTTTGCCAAACAGAAAATACAATAAATGCAATTTAAAAATAATAATAATTAAATTTATTATACAGTAGGGGACCTTTATAACATAATTCTCCATATAATGCACAACTTCTCAGATGTAAACAATGAATTTTGCAAGTAAGAAGCACCTGGATTCCCACATTGTAAAAAATTGCTATTCTCGACAGGACTAAACTTGATACACAAGTTCAACTTTACCTACTGTTAGACTCTAATATCTTGGTATTTCAAGCGGGAAGACTCGGACGATTCTATTCTGGATAATCGGTAAAAGGTTGTAACGTACAAAGGAGAATGGCATCCATAATTGGCACGTTAGCCTACATAGTGACAATCATAAGCAGAAATGTATTTTGTAAAAATATATTATTTATAAATGTATCGTTTAACTGTGGTCGTTCCTAACTGCAATATTTTTATTAATAATTATGGTATTTAAAAACTTAAGTGATGATTCTGATAATAAAAATGATGATACTAGTGATCGGAATGAACTGTAAAAGGACATAGCCAATAGCCATATTTCAACAATGGCAATTCTTTATATATAAAAATTAATGTAGATAATTTCATAATATTTTAATGTGAATTTATTAATAATTTTATAAATAAAAAGGTGTGTTTGAATTTTTAAAAATGCCCAGATTATGTTTGGATGTATTCGTTGTGTATATAGTATGTGGAATTGACTGCAATTGACCTTTGGTAATAAATACTTCTCATTAATGACTCGATGGTGTAGAAATAACACAATTTAATATCTGGAATAAGCTATGACTTATATTTACTGGACACATGCAAACTATTTACAGGTTTTTGTAATGTATTTTATAGGTTTGCACCTGATGGCAGTACATACTATGTAATAGTACTACTACTTTAACTTGGTGGTCTCGTGGTGTTCTAATAAAATTGCTAACTAAGATATATCATGGTGTCAGAAGTATAGTGACCCATGTATTTTTGTTAAATATTACAAAAGAAATTGAAGCAATATGGCAGGAAGTTTACCTAATATTGCAGCATTTGAACCGGGATCAAATCCATCCGAGTCATGGCGGTATTGGAGGCAAGATTTTGAAGATTACATAGAAGCTCTGAAATATGCAGGTGAATCTGAAAAAACAAAAACAGCGCTCTTCCGGCATGTTGGCGGTGATGAGTTAAAAAAGCAATTTCGTGCATTTGATCTGAAGCCAGAAGGAGGAGCCAGTGAAATAACATTGAAGCAAATTTTGGACGAATTTGATAAATATTTTCAGGACTATGTGAATGAGATATATGCTTCATTTAAATTTTTAGAAATCAAGCAAGAAAGTGGAGAAAAATTTGCGGACTATTATTCACGTTTACGTAGAGCCGTTATTGAATGCAATTACGGCAACCTTGCGGATCGGATGCTTCGTGATAAAATCATTCAAGGGTTGGCTGATAAATCGCTACAAGAGCGATTAATTCGCGAAACTAGTAGAAAAAAGAAGACGTTGCAAGAAATTGTTGCTGAATGTAAAACGGCCGAGCATAGTAAAGTGCAGGCCGCGGAAATGTGCGATAAAATAAGCAGATTGAATGTCGATGCAGTGAAGTGGAAGGATGGCCGTGCACGATATCGTAAAAGAGAAATATTTTGTAAATACTGTGGCAGGTCTCACGAACCAAAGAAATGTCCAGCCTTCTGTACAAAATGCAGAAACTGTGAAGGAAAAAACCATTGGTCGAAAGTATGTCAGAATAAAGTAAACAACAGTCAACAGGTGCGTCGACTAAATGCAGTGGAATGGAATAATGACAGTGATACAGAGTTTGTTTATTTGGGTGAACTGAAATATATAAATCAACTTGAGAGTAAAAAATCAAATTCTGTATGGCTACAAAAATTAAAAGTAAATGGAAATGATGTTATATTTAAGCTAGATACAGGTTCTCAAGTCAATGTTATTCCAAAGAGTCAAATATTAAAATGGAGTGAAAAGCCAATGGTAAGAAAATGCAAACAACCTATACTGGATTACTGTGACAACGTTGTACCAATTCTAGGTGAGTGTTTTCTTAATTGCAAAACATTAAAGAAAGATATGAAATGTAAATTTTTAGTAACCTCTTTAAATGCTAGTCCAATATTAGGGCTCGAAGCCTGTGAGAAATTAGAACTTATCCAAAGACTTAATAATGTTATAAAGCCCATGTATAATTTTTTCCATCAAACACCAGAAGATATTGTCCAGCAGTTTTCTGATGTATTTACAGGAATTGGTCGCTTGAACCGTGTTGTAAAAATAAAATTAAAAGACCACTATATTCCTCACATAGCGGCCCCACGTAAGATACCACTAGCTCTACATGACAAAGTAAAGAATGAGTTGCAGAATATGGTAGAATCTGGAATAATTGCAAAAGTGGATGAACCAACAGAATGGGTAAATAATATGGTTGTCATTAACTCGCCTAAAAAATTGCGCATCTGTTTAGATCCAAGGCCTCTAAATGAAGTAATTCGTCGACCTCACTACCCTATACCAACAGCTGATAGTCTTATTGCACGACTTCAAGGATGTAAAATATTTACTATCCTAGATGCAAAAAATGGTTTTTGGCAATTGCCATTAGATAGAGAATCTTCATATTTAACTACATTTACAACACCTTGGGGATGGTTCAGATATTTAGTTCTGCCTTTTGGGCTTAATAATGCTGCAGAAGAGTTTCAGATGGCTATGGAGAACACGTTTGAAGACATGCCTGAAGTAAACCCTTACTTTGATGATCTAGCCCTTGGAACATCCTCTATTGAAAATCACTGCCAGTTACTACATAAAGTTTTAACACGTGCTAGAGAAGCAAATCTTAAATTTAACCTTGCCAAGACCCAGTTGTCAAAATCTTCTGTGAATTACTTAGGCCACATATTATCTGACAAAGGAATAGAACCAGATCCTAAAAAGATAATGGCTATAACTGAATTTCCTGCGCCAAAGAATCGAGAGGACTTGCAAAGGTTTCTTGGCATGATAACATACTTAGCTAAGTTTACGCCTCATCTCTCAAATCTAACACATTCATTGAGACAGCTTTTGAAACAGGATACACAGTGGTTGTGGGATGAAAATGTTCAACGGGACTTTGAACTAATAAAAGGTACTTTAGTACAAGCTCCATGTTTGCAGTATTTTGATAAAGACAAAGCTGTAACCATTTCAGTGGATGCCAGCCGTTATGGCTTGGGAGCTGTTTTACTGCAAGATAATAAACCAGTTGCATATGGTTCTGCATCATTAACTGAAACACAGCAACGGTATGCTCAAATCGAAAAAGAGTTACTCGCTGTAGTTTTTGGCCTTGAACATTTCAATTATTATACATATGGAAGACCAGTTGCAGTGCAGACAGACCACAAGCCATTGTTGGGATTAAGCAAAAAGCAGTATGATGCCATATCACCGAGACTTCAACGTATGCTTCTCAGGCTTAATAGGTATGATTACAAGCTTGAATATGTCCCCGGAAAACTTCTTCTGATAGCCGATACACTTTCTCGTGCTCAGTTAGTCAAAGAATATTTTGCTGATGAGGAAGAATCAGACACAAGTGTTAAGATAAATCTGCTATCTCATGCATCAGCTAACAAGTGGAGAGAATATGCAACATTTACGACCAATGACAATGAATTGCAAGATGTTTTATACCACATGCAAAATGGTTGGCCTGAAAGAAAAAATACATGAAATTTCGCTAAGCCCTATTGGCATTGCAAAGAAGAATTGTACTGTACAGATGAAGGTATAATTTGTCGTGGTAAGAGACTTGTTGTGCCAAAGGTCGCAAGAGCAGAAATATTACAAAAGTTGCATTTAACATATAGGGGTATAATGTCTTGTAAAACGAAAGCAAGAGAATATTTTTATTGGCCATCAATGAACTGTGACATTGAAACTTTTATTGAGAAATGTAAAACTTGCCAGCAACATCAGCGTAACAATCAAAAGGAAGTTTTGCTTGATCAAGATGTTCCAGAGAAGCCCTGGCAAAAGGTTGGTTGTGATTTTTTTTATCTAAAAGGCCAGCAATATCTGTTATTAATTGATTATTTCTCAAAATATGCTGAAGTCCAAATAGTTAAGAATAATACTGCACCAAATGTCATAATTGCCTTCAAATCTATTTTTGCAAGACATGGAATTCCAGAGGAGTTGGTCAGCAATGGGGGACCTCCATTCAATTCAGAGGAAGTGAAAAATTTTTTTAAAGAATGGAATGTGGAACATAATCTCACATCACCATACTTTCCTAGAGCTAACGGTCAAGCTGAAAGAGCCGTGCAAACAATAAAAAAATCCCTAATTAAGGCATTACAGGATGGAAAAGATCTATATATGGTCTTATTAGACTATCGTATTCAACCATCTCAAGATCTCCCCTCTCCAGCTGAACTATTAATGGGCAAACGACTGAGGTCTCTTTTGCCATGTCATCCAGAAAAACTTAGGCCAAATTTTCCGTTAGCTGAAGCAAGGGAGTCTTTAGAGAAGCGACAGATGATTCAAAATAAATATGCTAACAAGAATAGTGCACAACTCTCAAATTTAAAAGATAAGGCAAGAGTTTGGTTTCGCCAAAAGATGAACGAACCATCGAAGCAAGGAACTGTCATCCAGGTTGGTCCTCAACCTCGATCCTACATTATTAAAGGGATAGATGGTAATATTTACAGAAGAAACAGATTTTACATCCGCCCCGATAAATCCGAATTAAGTCAATCTGTGAGATCAGTAGAAGATTTTTATCCAGCAACTACAGATTCAGATACAATAGATACAACAGATAATAAAACAGCTAAGTTACAAACGGTGTTGCCTCAAGTGCCTCTACGGAAATCTTCAAGAACAATTGTAAAACCTCAACGCTATAGAGACAACTAAACTAAACTATGTTAAATTTAGAACTTTAAATGATTTATAATTTTTAATACTTTTTAAGTATCCATTGCCTTCATAACTCTCTTGCTTATTTAAAAAAAGGGCATGTAATGTATTTTATAGGTTTGCACCTGATTGGCAGTACATACTATGTAATAGTACTACTACTTTAACTTGGTGGTCTCATGGTGTTCTAATAAAATTGCTAACTAAGATATATCAGTTTTAAGGGGATAAAAGGGGCTTTTTGCTGCAATCTACTGGCCTTCAATACTTCGGCACGCTATTGGAGTCTGACTGGATGTCTTCGCAAGTCAGCCCGCAAACGAACTCTGAAGTTAATTTTAGCCTTCGTTCTCAGGATGGAGATTCAAAATCACTAAGTCATCGAGTTTATTGTCTTTTAGAAATTACAAGCTCTGTTAGTTCTCGTGAGAATTAGCTGCACCCTCTTACTGCGGTCAGGATGTTTAGGAAAGTGCAAGCCACATCCACACTTGGGCATCTTGACATGTGTGCGCCCCTGCACACGTAAGACCAAAAGCAGCAAGAAAAGGGCAACTAAAACTTAACTAAAAAAAAGGCACTTTAGCAAAACTTTTCCGAAATTTTTAAAGTTAAAGAAAAAAAAATCTTAAAAAAAAATTTTTAGAAGCCAAAAGGTAGAGAACTAACAAAACAAAAAAAAATTAAAATTAAATTTAGACTTTTCCATTACAATGCATAGTCTGAACTGCACTAACACAACATGAAGATGAAAAAAAAAGTCTTTGAAGAAAGAAAAAATAAATGAAAGTTAAAAAACGTTGTGTGTGCCATATGTAACATGCACCGTCTTTTCGTCTTTAAGAAGATCTGCCTAAGAACTTCACGTCTTTAAAATAGTTTTCCTCAGATTTATTCATCTTAATGGGAGAGAGGACAGAAAAAAAAATTAGGTAAGAAAAGAAAAAAAAAATTGTCTTAAGTAGTGTGCCGTCAGTTACTATAGCGGAAAAAAATATTAAATGCAGGTGTTGGGGGAGGTGGGGGTACATATAAATATTTTAAACAATTATTTGAATCAAACATTTCAAAATATATCAAAAATTATCAAATATATAAAAATACAGATGCATAATAACAAGACTTATTCATATCATTAAAGTTTAACCATTAAACAGAAAGATGTTAAAATAAATAGTTTCTTGAAGTAGTGTGTAAAAAAAAAAGAAAAAAAAATCTTTGAAAATCTGTACATATTTCACAAACAGACAATGGAATAAAAATTAAAAAAACACTTATTCCATCTGAATTTTATTACCGTAGGTTGTTTAAAAAAAAAAAAAAATCTGTATGCTCTTAATTGGCAATAGAGTTTACAGTCAGCTGTTTATTACAAGGTAAGTTCTTGACACACCAGGAAAAAGAAGAAAAAACATACTGTGTCTAATTGCGATTCACCCTTGAAAAATTAAATAAAAAAATAAATATGGTTCGTCTATTGAGTTCACTGCAAATGCTAATAGGATGAAAAAAAAAAAGGATTCAATTCGCTTTACGTTGATGACAATCAGTCACTGATGAGAAAATACAGTCTTGGGATGAGTATGAATCATGGAATCCAGATAAATAAAAATAAAACTATACATACAGGAGATGCAGTCTTGAGAAGGTGTCCATAAATAAGGAAATGATACTCGGACCTTTCGTGAGATAAATAAAAAAAAATATGCACACTGATATGGGAGAAGCACACTTGTAGTGATTAGCTGTTTGATATCACTTTGAAGAAAATTAACACTTAATTACTGCAAAACCAAAAAAAAGCACAATTTCGCAACGCGAATGCTTATTCTACACAACAGGATAGCACGGTGAAAAAACAACACAGAAAGAAAACACACTTTAAAAAAAAACACTTTTCTTTTCTTTTTTTTCGAAGCTATATTGTGCATAAATGGAGTTTGTTTCTTTTCTTTCTGTGGCGCATTTTTGGTTTTCTGGTTTGGGGAAAAGTTGACACTGGTGAGCTGTAAAAATATGCTGTTATACACAGTAGGAAATATGCTTCAAGAAAATGGGCGACAGTTTCTGTATCCATAATACAGTTACGCGATTCTATTGAGGTAAATAGCATAATGAGTAAAAAGCACAATACAGGCAATAACAAATTGTGAGTAGCGAACATCTTATGTACAGGTGTATAGCCACGAGGGCAGTTAGAAGATGGTAGGATCTGAGAAGGCACATCCTCACTATGTACTGGGATACTGGAAACTGTGTTCTTTAACACGACATTCTCTTGTCTGTGGTCTAAGTCTACGTTGTTTACACCTTCACAAATGGTGATACAGTTGATGGATATTTCAGCTGGAGGTGATTTTTGGAGTGAGATGTTGTTCTGTTCTGATCACATGTGAGTGTTCCCTGGGAAATTATATCTTTTCTGATGATGAGAGGAATGTTCATGCAAGAAAATTCTATGACATAAGCTGTAGTGGTATACTCATAGTCATCTATACAGATGGTTGTGCTGAACAACCTGATTGGTGTGACACTGCCATTGCCGAATCCTGCGATTTGTAAGTTTGCTTCATTTAGGGTGGGGGAACCGAGTAAGTGGTACAAATCTTTTCTGATGGCGATAATATGTGAACCGGTATCCATCAACCTATCTATCGCTAAATGTGCAATTTTCACTAATTTTGTCATGTTTTGATGTGGTTTAACTAATTCCACTATGCAAATTGCAGGGGGAGAGGTGTCTGAGTTTAAACTTTACAGCGGGTGATCTGAGTGCATTTGTAACTTTTGTGTCCAAATTGATTGCATGCAAAATATTTAATTTCTTCGTTTTTATGTACACAATTTTCCGCAAGGTGTCCAGTTTGCCTGCAAGAAAAACAGATAATTTTTGGCACTTTTTCGGTGTGTAGGGGTTTACTACTAACATGTGTAGGCCGTGGCTGTGTCCCCACCCTCGCCAGTCATGGATGGTGGGGACTTTGATCGCAAATTTGCTGATAAATTTGAAGTTTACCTTTAAATTCAGTAAGAGTGTGACAGCCAAAAAGAATCGCTTTATTATTAGGTGCATCTCTAATGCCGGTGATAACATAATGCATGAGTGATACATTGTCTATTTTCCATCGTTGGGCAATTTCTTTCATCACGAAAAAATATTCACTCATTTTTTCATTGGGCTTATAACTCTGTGAAGCTAGCATTTCATGCATTAAAGCGGAAGAGGAAATATACGTGAATTCTTGTATTAAAACTTCTTTTAATGTTTCATAGGATGTTAATTTTGGCTCACTGGGGATGAATAATAACACGGTACTTTTGACGAAAAGAAATTTTTGGAATTCATTCAGTTGAAATGTAGCCAAACTTTCAAACCATTGTAAGATATTTTCTACTGGCTTGCCAGAAAAAGGTATAATTAAATTTTCAAAATTGGTAAAGGAAATTGATTGACGCAGTGCAGAATGGGGAGAAATTATGGCAGTGTGTTACAAAGTAGTACTGGAAAAATTTGATAATGAATTGGATTGCAAAGTATTGCGAGAATCATTGTCTTCGGGAATTTCAGGTTCTGAATCAGATTGTGGTGAAATGGAAGGCTGAAATTGTGCTAGATCCGACAGTGCTTCAATAATATGTCCAGATATGTCAGCTTCGTTACCACTGATGACTAGGCATAATAAATTTGCCATTGAAATGAGTTGGGCTAAGGAGAAGTTTTTAGCTGTTTCCATTACTTTGTCGTCAAATTCTGTATCCCCAATTTTAAATTTAAAACCCTCAAACTTTGTTAAATTTTTTCTATTATTTCTATTTTCATCAGAACCGAATATAAGGGTATGTAAGAGTTTAATTCGTTCGGTGCGTGCCGAATTAACCTGGACTAAGACTGATAGTATTTCTTGCAAAAACATGCTTAATTAAAGATAATTAAAGGCTTACTTCTATTGTGGTATCCTTTTTTAAAAAAGAATGCTGCATGAATCAACGATATCCATTGAGGAGAAAAAAAAAAGCTCAGACTCTTGTAGTCACCGAGAAAGACAGATGTCGGCCAGATAAGAGAAATGTAGGTCAGTATTACTTGTGACGTCTTCTTTCTCTTATATTTATCAGATAGAATCTTCGAAAGAACTTCGATATTTAACAAGCAGGACTTCAGTGGTGTCTAGGGCTTGCAAAATGGTTGGATTTGCAGCACTGGCCGAGGACCCCATGTGGAATTGACTGCAATTGATCTTTGGTAATAAATACTTCTCATTAATGACTCGGTGGTGTAGAAATAACACGATTTAATATCTGGAGTAAGCTATGACTTATATTTACAGGACACATACAAACTATATACAGGTTTTAAGGGGATAAAAGGGGCTTTTTGCTGCAATCTACTGGCCTTCAATACTTCGGCACGCTATTGGAGTCTGGCTGGACATCTTCCCAATTCAGCCCGCAGATGAACTCTGAAGTTAATTTTAGCCTTGGTTCTCAGGCTTGAAATTCAAAATCACTAAGTCATCTGTTGGCTTAAGTTCAAATATATAATGTTTCTGTAAAGTTAATTTATTAAAATAAAAATGCATTTCTATATTTTCCCATTTAGTTTTCCTAGTTTCTCTGCTCAACCAATAACACTTAATGTTTTTTCAAAGAAACAGTAAAGTTTCAATGACTTGTTTAAAAATGTTTGAAGTTCATTTAACTGTGTGTAAGATATCAGTTTATTATTTTTGAATATTAATTACTTACTTAACAGATGCTATGAACTTTATTTTGCAGTTGTACAGAGTGTGTACTTTCACTGGCCCTATTTGCCACATCACACCTTGCTGTTTAAATTTGCATATTAATTTTTAACTGTGTACTTTAACCTCTTTTTCTTTTGGCATTTAAGCCAGGTGTTTTTGGCTTGGTGGTATGCAGGTACAGTTGGAAATGCAATGAGCTATCCTGTTGTGATTTATGTCATGCTTTGGCAGGTTGTTGATACTGGCTTGTGCTGTTTTTTCTTATGCTGCCTGGTACAGCTATCCTAATTTGAATTTTATTATCCAGGCATGAGGCTAGCCAAGCCATGGAAAGGTTATATTGTTGTTGTTATACTTTACCTGTTGTTACTACTAATATGTTTTACCTCAAGTTATATTAATATCTGAAGAATAAATATGTTACTCCTTTTAAAACTTTGTTTTAACTTGTGGCTTTATACACTAGAGAAGAAAGACATGATGGTTATTCTTATAACACAGTGATCCACGGCCCTACATCATCAAGTTTATTGTCTTTTAGAAATTGCAAGCTCTGTTAGTTCTCGTGAGAATTAGCTGCACCCTCTTACTGCAGTCAGGATGTTTTGGAAAGTGCAAGCCACATCCACATATTTATCTCTCTTTTGTTTTTTAGATACATTTAAAATATTAGACCTTTATATAAATTAATAGCTATTACACGTGACTTTAAAGAATAAACACATTAATTAAGTACAAAAATTCACTCAAGATAATTAAAAACATATACAATTAACTCTTTATCCCATTTTATAATAGATAAAATTTCTGATGATCCAGTTTGCATATTTTTGTTTTTATATATAGGATTATATAAAGGCCTTCCAAGAGCTCGAAATTTCATGCACTTTCCCTAAGATTAACTGGAGGTGGATGAATTTATTTCCTTCTATTTTAATGTCTCTATTTATTGTATTTTACATTTATTCTGTTCATGTATGTTGTGATATTTTAAACTACAGATTTCAGTATTTTAAAGAATTATATAAGTATCAGAAATGGATAACTGATTACTTCAGGTACTTTTTATTGACTTTTCCATAGTACCTTTAAAAAATAGGGAGGTGTGGGGAGAATTTTATGTTTCACATTATCGATGTCATAAGCAAAGCTTAGTCTCCAATAAAAGTTACACGCTAACAATTTTTACATACACTTTTAAATTTTATTGGAATCAGTAATCTTTATGATTGTACAGTAAAAGGATATTAAACTGATAATTTACGTGAAATAGTCATATAACGCATGAAATTTGAAGGAATTACTATTGTATCACTATGACTTTAAATAGCTTTTTTACATTCTTATAAAAGTATTACATTTTAAGTTATAATTATTTCTCTCTCTCTCATGACAAGTATTGCGTCTCTAAAATAGATTCAAAATCAAAATGCTAATTTTGAAATCCCTTTCTCAAATATCCCACGCTTTTAAAAGAAGGAGAAACACTATTCGATTTTTGCGCATATTTTGTGTTATTATTATTATTTCTTTATTTAATCGACCGGTACATCGATAGAAATTACATTGAGCGTCTATTGGATTTTACACGTAGTGCCGGGTCACCATCAGAACTACCCTTGCTGTGACTCTGCTTGGTTGCAGCATTAAGTTAAGTGATTTTACAACTGTTTTCTGCAACCGAATATCATATTTTTAGTACAAACACTAGTCGCGTGCGAAGAAACTTACACGTTAATGTTAAACCTACAGGAGCATTCACTTTAAATGTCTGCCTTAAATTATAATACTTTTAAATGATTTTTTTGCATAGAATAGCTGAGATTAATCTCTAACTGGGCTAGTTTTTACTTTTTTGATTTAGGTTGCTTTTTTTTTATGAGTACACTTTCATTTTCAGAACCAGTTCCGAAAGTGAAAGTAACTTTACATATATATATATAGATAGATATAAATCTAAAAATCTTTATAATATTTATAATACAACTTTTAAAAAATTGAAAACTAACCCTGTTAGAGATGGACCTCAGCTATCCTATGCAAAATAATTTTAACCACTTCACCGGCGACGGGTATAGGGAAACAATGCTTTTACCCCCGACTTATCTGGGGGTAGCTGTAGAAGTGGTTAAAATGCAAGCGAGAAATTTTAAAAAATGTTTCCATAGGTTTAACACTAGCTAGTGAGCGTCTTTGCATGACTAATGAAGTCTCTTAATAACAATTTCAAAGCAAGTGAAAGAATAGATGCTCATAGATAAGAAATATTTTAATATAATATTATGAAGAAATTTTCAGAATAAATAAAGGAGAAGGGAGAAGATCTAAAGTAAATAAATGTGTTTTGTGGTTTTTCTTTCTCTTAATTTTCGACCTGAGTATAGCTTAGCCCCCGAAAGGTCTTTTTTAGTCCTGAAAAGGACTATTTTTTTTTAGTTCAGAAAGAGATTTATCTTCCTAAAACTTATATAAAAACTTTTCTTACAACATTTCAGTATCACTTATGGTCGAATCAGTGTCATAATTTATGTTGGATTCGCCAGTTTCGGTTGAAGTATCAGAGTCATTTTCATCTCCTACAACAAAACTCATATTTTCTATTTTTTGCTCTACTATATTGCCTGTTTTCCAATATTCATCTTCTATCTTAATTACTCACTGACAATATTTCGACCATTGATACTTTGTTATGCTCGAAATAGCTTCAAAAGTTAATTTTTTCCTTTCAGTTAAATTCAGTTCTGAATTTACATTTCTGTCTCTAATGTAGCGTTTTGTATCAACCCATGCAAATTCAATGGCATTTAAATCGCAATGATATGGTGGTATTCTCAATATATCATGTCCTCTCTCTTTTAAAAATTCATCGACACAGTACCTTTTTGTGGGGGGTGCATTTGCAACTACAAATCATACAGGTCTACTTTTCTCATCGCAATATTGTGAGGAATTTGGTTTTCTGTTAACCATAAAGATAGTTCCTTTTTGTGGCATATTTAGATGGTGTTTTGTTCAAAAGTTTTGTATGGCAAGGAGCATTGTCCATACAAATAACACTATTAGCTGGGATGTTCGGGAGTATTTTTCCTTCAACCACTTTGAAAAATTATCAAAATTCATTTGCCCATGGTAATCGCCTGAAGCAGTTCCAGATTTGAATACCAAGCTTGCACCTGGTATAAAACCATCTTTTTTATCAGCATGTACTATGATTAACCGGCTTCCTGCATTTTTTTTTTAATATATGCTCCAGTTTTTCCAAGCTGCCAGCATTTTCCAAAGCACATATTACTACCAATCCATGTTTTGTCTATATATATATATATATATAATTGGTCTCTTATTATTCCTATGTTGCCTTATTTCTTGTAAATATTTAATTCTCCAGTGTACAATATCTTGCCTTACCATACTTATTTTTCTTTTGTCCTGACAACGTTTCCACTGAAATCTGATTTTATGCAGTATTCTTCGCAAGGCTTCTTTTTTCGAAGGAAATTCAATTATTTCTCTTATAGCGAGCAATAGAGCATCCAGATAAGGCATCCTATTATTTTTATAAAACTCATTTACCGTTTGTTGAATAACACAAAGATCAAAATCATCTACACTTAATAATACATTACGATTTTTTTTAGACCCCCTTCATTTACCAGTGGATTGTAGAATGGGAGAAAGTATAGATTCTTTCTTAATGCAAGCAATTGTATGCAATGACACCGCAGTTGCAGCAGCCGCTCTCTTCTGAGCTTGTTTAATAGGAATCTTCTGGTTTTCCAACTTTGCTTCCTCCTCAAAAAATTTCAGAACTTTTAAAATAACATTTTGCTCCTTGGAATGAATAATTTTCTTTTTCTCTTCCATTCTGTCAAAACAAAAATCGATAATAATAATAATTTAAAAGGCAAGAGGAAAGATCAGCTTCAAATGCAAGCATACACTACAACCTGAAATACTAAACTCAGAGATAACAGATAAGAGTAAACCTGTACTAAACTAGTATTACAGATGCAAATCCCTATTTCTGGGAATTGGTGGACTGTCCCCTCGCCAATTATGCACTTGTACGTGGCAACCTTTGACCCTGAAGCTCCCGGTCAGAAAGATTCTTTCAAGCCCATCGGCCAAGATAGTAGAGCTTAGCAGTACTTAATTCAGAGCTTTTTAATGAAAAAATTGCTATTATTACAATACAAATTTTTGAAAATGAGTAATATAATAAATGATTTGGTCCAGGTATATTTGGACAATGTTTATAAAGTAAATTTAACAATGTGTCGAGTGATCTATACTATACAAAAATTTATAATCTGCACAACTCCTGTTAACAAGGAATGCAATATAAAGATACTGTACTATATTTTGATATGTTTCAAGCTAGTCTTGCATCAGGTCAGGTTCTCACTTTTACAGGTCAGGTTATTCACTTTTACTCAAACCCGACCCATGGTTCAAGTTGGGTCGGTGCTATATTTTCCCATTGCAGTTCAGGTTGACTTTAACTCTTTTGTTGCGGGTCAGGTTGACTTTCATTGTTTCGGGTTGGCTATTTGACTCTTGTAGGTCGGGTTCGCGTTGACCCGATTTTTAAAAAAAACGTCCAAATTGTGTTTTCACATTAAAAGTCTATATAAACCACATTTCAAAGTTTCATAAAAACAAAATGATGACTATCCATTTTGTCTAGTCATTTAGAATTCATTTCTCGAAGTTGATATAAACATATGCTTTTTCAACCATTGGTATGATAAAGTTTATACAGTAGACTCCCTTAAATCCGTGACCCTAAAATCTGCGAACACCTAAAATCTGCATATTTTTCCAGATGTAAACAATGAAATTTGCAGTTAAGTTGCAGGAACAAAATTCAAGATGGCGCCGAAAACATCGACTACCGCAATGCTTTTTTTTACTACATTTTTTGTTAATCATTCTCTTTTTGTTATTACAGCTGATTTATTACTAAATAAATTTACATTACTTTTGATTTTGATATAAATTAGCATATCTATATGATGACGTATCGATCTTACGATCGCTTTACCACTAGATGGCAGCATAGGACTTTTGGAATTGAATTGAATCGATTTCATCGATAATAATTTAATATTTTTCTAAATTTTTATTTTCCATAATTATTTTAATAATTACTTACGTTTAAATTAATAAATTATGTTAATATTTTACTTATTTTAATGTTTCACTTTATTGTAAGCATTCATTATAATTTCCCTTGCTTAACTACCAATCAAATTAACGTTTCAAAAATGTAAACAAATCAATGACCAAAAATCCACACAACCTCTGGTCCCAAGCTGTGCGGATTTGAGGGAGTCTACTGTATAACGAATGCTTCTGCACAGCTGAAACATTTCTGCTGAATAGTTACAATTCTGATTCTTAATACTCCTAATGTTGTTATGACAAAAAAACTAACTGTATGGAATACAGGAAGAAAGGAAATATCATTTTAACGTTTTGCTGTGCACTGTATTTTTAAACTACTGTAGAAATATAATGCACTTTGTTATTTCGAAGACTCTGGAAAGAATGACTAGTACTTCTAGAACTTCCATTAAAAATGTTTAATGTTGAAAATGTAAATGATATTCAGGATGCACTATATTAGAGGGGAAATTTTTCAAAATAATAACTGTTGATAATGATGATAAATTAAAGGGTGAATGGCAATTGTGTAAAACAAGGTGTACCATTATAAGTGGAACTTTTGAAGCTGCAACTAATTTTAAAGCATATATAAAGATTAGATTTTTAGTTTTATAATGTTACATATCGATTGAAATGAAACATTATCGTTTCTTCTTTCTTTACTTTCATTGTATCAAAGTTCGGGTATAATTTATCATACCTGTGATATTCATTTAATTGAGGGTGAATTTTATTATATTAATAGTTCTATTTATTGATAAAGAATGTAGATTTTTATTAATCATATTTAATATTGCATTAAAACATGATTTACTTTTCTTTCATTTTGGGTTCGGGTCGCATACAAATCGACCCATGCCTCTATGGCAGACAACTCTATTTAGTGAACACTTTTTCAATTCCTATAATTTATAAATATTTGAATGCTTCTATATCTAAGTAGCGGTCACCTCTCACTCTATACACATGTACATACATAAACTATAAAAAAAACCATACATGTGTGTATATGTGTATAACAAACAAAATGTTGATAACATTTTTCATATTTCGAAAGAAGAAAAAATTATTCTTAAAGAAAGAATGATCGCATTTCTTATATATTTTTTATTTCTCATGCAGTAAATTGAATAGATCCTCATACATATTCAAATACGTATTTAATTTTATTTGAAACATAGTTGTGCTTAAACCTTTTGTGAAAATCCCAATAACCTGAGTGGCAAAAAACCTCTATATGACCCACAAGAATACTTCGACGGTGAACTCACCTGCAGAAAAAAAATTAGGTTCATTCCGAGCCGAAAAAACAAAATACGGGATAACCCGACCAGATATTTGACTCTATTCAATAATCCCGAGGTGTCCGCCATTCAGAGGTTTTACTATATTTGAATATTAAAGAATATAGATTTGTTCATTCTTCAAACATAAAAGTGGTATTAGAGATACAAATATAGATTATTTTCCATGATTTACTTTCTTTTCATTGCGGGTTCGAGTCGGGTTGCCAATTTTTTTTTTTTTTTTTTTTTTTTTTTTTCAGGTCAGGTGCAGGGTGAAATACCTCAGGTTTGGGTCAGGTTGCCAAATTATTTTTTTTCAGGTGCAGGTCACGTGTGGGTCGAGGAATTCTTTTTTATTGGGATCGGGCCGGGTTGCGGGTTGACTTAAAATGGAATTTGTGGATCGGGTCAGGTAACATCTTTATAAGATATGTTTAATGACACATGAAATGTATTCTATACAACGCAAAATTCTATATACTGCACAACCTCATGTTTTTAGATTTGCATTATAAAGATCTTTTACTGTTGCAAAAATACCAATAATTCTACATTTTCAAGAGATAGGGGATTTCTTTTATTCTTGTAAATTTGGTATGATCCAGAAAAAATTTGTTCACTGCGAGCACTGATAAAATAACACCTTTGCATGCTGCACATATATAAAAAACTGAAAAAAAAAATACTGTAAAACCAAATACAATTTTTTTTTTATCAAAAGAAAATAAAGTACTTGTAAAACAGGAAATATTTTGCATTATTCAATGAATAGTTACAGCAATCAATAACTATTTTTGATAGACAGATTTCATGTATCAGAATGAATTATGATGGATTAAAGAATCAGTTTTAATTTCATATTGGTTAATTACACTTTTTATGCATCAATTCTTTTTTTTATACTATATATATTTTTAAATAATGAAACTGCTTTAAAATTTTTGAATTTACAAAAAATGTCTTTAAAAGGTGCACAATAAGTTAAATTTCGAGTTGAAGTTAAATTAAAAAAATATGATTATATGCTCAAGATGCAGGTTTATGTATACATAAACACATAGGATGGTACCCCTGAGCTCATTTCATGTGCACATCAGTGATTCTTTCTTACACACAATTATTCGGTACTTGATATCAGTACCACTGGGCTGAATAATAAAAAGCTGAGTACTTGGTAATCAGCCAATGTGCTACTCGGTACACCACAATAAAAAACACTTTTTAAATGTTGGAAACTGGACATATTAAAATCAGGCTAAAAATTTCCCTGAATAACATAATATTTTGAAATGAAAATAAAATGTGAAGAAACAAAAAAGAAAGGCTAATACCTGGATATAATCCACACGGTTCAGATTTATTTCCATCATGGTAGACACAAAAGATGAAGAAACTAAATATAAATAATGAGTTTGTAACAGAACAACAATAAACAATATAAATAAATTAACAATTGTTTGTAAACAATATAAATAAATGACAAATATTAAGTTTCACCAAATTTAATGTTTATGAATATTAAAAACTGGCAAATGTTAAAACTGCCATTAATTTTTTTTTTCGATTATTTTTTAGTGTTGCCCTAACTTTTTTGTGAAATTTAAATGAGTAATTTTACGTGAAAAGAATTATAACATACAATATTTCCTAATTTTTAACAAGGATAGGTCAGATGTACTGAATGTATTTATTACTTTTGGCTTAGATTTTGTTGGCGCCACTGTATGTTGTTATGATGTCACAGTATTTACCCTCCCACAGATGTTTCATAATTCCTTCAGTAGTAGTTTGTACGCCGCCAAGGCAGTCGCAGCTCAAAGAGTACGCATTTATAATCTAAATAAACAGTCCATTATATTAAAGTTAAAGCTATCGACTTTTAATTTATGTTTATGCTCGCAAACAGCAACATTGGTTAAGTCGAGCCTCAGGTATTTATTTTAAAAAAAAAAAGAATTTAGTCTGAAATAGTGAAAAAACATCGCAGTTGAAAGGAAAAGTTCCCCTTCTTTCATTTGAAGTTTCGACATCGAGTTTTATACTTGCAGTTTTAGAACAGTGATTGCGCAAGCTTCCGTAATGGATTAAAGCGAAAACGAAATCGTCTGTGTGAAACAAGGTAGGAAATATTTGATTGTTCTTTTTGATTATTGCATGATAAGTTTTTTTATAAAATGGAACCGCTTGAGAAATTAAAAAAGAAACGTGCATATTTAAGAACATCAGTTACCAAATTAATCACTAAATTTGAAACGTTAATAAATGATGCAAATAAAGAAACCGATGACTATTTAGAAATTCTGGAACAATTAAATGATAAAGAAGATTTGCTAAAAAGCTTAAATAGCGAAATAGAAGCTGCCATAAGCATTCCTAAGGATTATGAAAATGATATTAACACTAGTGAAGAATACAGTGAAAATATTATAAAAACTAAATTCAAAATAAAGAAACAAATTAAGCATTTAGAAGTGGGTAAGGTTCTCAATGAAAATCAATTAAAACCTACTCTTACAAACAATGCGCTAAACATTAAGTTACCGGAAATACCACTTCCTAAATTTTCCGGAAAACCTGAAGAATGGAGCACATTTAAACTACAGTTTGATAATATTATAACATCAAACGAGCAGTTGTCAGAAGCGCAAAAACTACATTATTTATCAGCTGCATTAGTAAGTGACGCAAGAGCTTTGCAAACAACCGAAGATACTTTTTCTTCTTTATTTCAAGCGTTAAAAGACAGGTACGAAAGTGAAAGAGTTATAGTACAAATACACATAAACTCACTTTTAGATGCAGATAAAATTACACAGCCTTCCGCAAAAGATCTAAGAAATCTAGTAGACAGCGTTAAAAAAAGCATTCGCGCATTAAAGGTTTTAGATTACAACAGAAACAATCTCTCCGACGTTTTAATTTTAAATATCATTCTTGAAAAGTTGGATAAAGATACACGGAAAAATTATGAAATGACAATAAGTTCAAATGAAGTTCCAAAGTTAGATGATTTAATTTTATTTTTAGAAAAACGTTCTCAAATTTTGGAAAACATAAGTAAAACCATTGCAGTAAAACCCAAATCAATTCAAGATCGTAATTTTAAGCAAAAATCTCTCTTTGTTAAGTCAACAAATTCCATTAATTTCTGTGTAATGTGTAAGCAAAATCATGCAATATATAAATGTGACGCATTTTTGAAATTAAATGCTTTTCAGAGAAAAGATGTAGCAATGAAAAATAAGCTTTGTTTCAACTGCTTAAGTTGTCAACACGCGATTGCTAATTGCAAGTCTAAAAGTTCCTGCAACATTTGTCAGCCAAGACACAACACATTACTCCATAGAAATATAAACAATTCTTTTCCGAGCAAAGTTGATGAAGTTAACCCCACCGCGCAAGGTCATAAATTGAATCCGAACGCAGATGAGTTTTACGGACAGACAGAAACTAAATCACCTGTATCATCTTCTTTATCTTGCATTAATAACAAAAATAAATCTGTCATTCTCTCCACTGCTTTAGTTTGGGTCTTTAACCCTTGTTCTGGAAGTTATTTACAAGCACATGTAATAATGGACTCTGGAAGTATGTCCAATATTGTGACTTCAGAATTCGCTAATCGATTGGGAATTCCACTAAAGCGATTGAACATCGCCATCTCAGGCTTAGGTGGAAAGGAAATGAACGTTAAACACAAAACTCATGCTAAAATTATAAACGGAAATGGATCTTTTGAAACGTCATTGGATTTTCTTGTTGTCTCAAAAATAACGGACTCACTCCCAGTTACAAGCTTAAACATTGATAACTTAAAAATTCCTCATCAGTTAGCAGATCCGAAATTTAGCGTTCCTGGCAAAATTGATATGCTGCTCGGCGCTGAATCCTTCTTTCATATAATAAAAGATGGAGAAATTCGCATTCCAAACAGTAATTTAGTGTTTCGCAATTCAGTATTCGGATACATCGCGACAGGAACCATAGACTCTGTCAGCCAAATGCAATATTGTGGTTTTGTTTCGCAGTCGCAAAGCATTGATGAATGTTTAGAAAAGTTTTGGAAGTTAGAAACCATTGATGAAACTTCGAAAATCCTTAGTAGAGAAGAAGAATAATGGGAAGAGTATTACAAAACTACGCATAAACGAAATGACGCAGGTAGATACATCGTACAGATGCCAACCAAGGATTTGGAAAATTTAGGTGATTCTAAAGAGCTTGCGAAAAAACGTCTGAATCAGTTATGGAAAAGATTAGCTAAGGATAAAACTATGAAAGCATTGTATCAGCAGTTTATGCAAGAATACTTAGAATTAGGTCACATAGAGAAGGTTGCAGACCCTCATTCCGAACATCCAGAAAATCACTCATGTTACTATTTGCCGCATCATGGTGTTCTCAGGCCAGACAAAACCACAACTAAATAACGTGTGGTGTTCAATGCATCAGCTGCCACTACATCTGGCTTCAGTCTCAATGATTGTCTGCTGAAAGGAGAAGTAAAAGAAGACATATTTGAAATTATGACAAGATTTCATGTTTATAGGTATGCCTTTAAGACGGACGTTCAAAAAAATGTTCAGACAAATTTTAATAGATCAACCTCAACGCGACCTTCTGAGGATTGTGTGGAAGACCGACGAGAATGAAGAAACTGTTATTTACAGATTGAATACTGTCACATATGGTACATCTAGCGCACCATTTCTCGCAATAAGGACTCTGAAACAGTTAGCCATAGATGAAGCATCGCAATTCCCTTTAGCTGCGGAAGTAATAAAGGAAGATGTGTATATGGATGACATAGTGACAGGCGCACATGATCTAGATACAGCTATAGAACTCCAACATCAGTTATGCAACATGTTAGAAACATGCGGTATGTCCCTCCATAAATGGAATTCCAATTCAAGGGAATTAATGAACAGTAAGCCATTGGAAGTTCAAGATTACAACTTTTCCATAAATAAAGAATCAACAAGTAAAACTCTAGGGGTTATGTGGAAACCCGTTGAAGATCAGTTTATGTTCAAGATTTCAATAACGGAGAAATCATCATACAAGAAACGAGATGTGCTAAGCACCATTGCAAGGCTATATGACCCTTTAGGTCTTCTAGGACCAATTATTACACGAGCAAAGATATTTCTTCAGAAATTGTGGCTCATGAAATTAGGTTGGGAAGATGAAATCCCAAATCCAGTTGCAAGTGAATGGATAAATTTTGTGTCGTCCCTGAAACAAATCGAAGAGATCAGAATCGACAGATACATTCTAACCGATTCTTTTCAGGAATTAGTGTTGCTAGGATTTGCAGACGCTTCAGAATTAGCTTATGGAGCTGTAGTTTATATGCATTGCACAAGTGAAACAAGTACTGTATCAACTAAACTGATCGCTAGTAAATCGCGTGTAGCTCCTTTAAAGACAATTTCCATTCCCCGCCTCGAACTGTCAGCTTGCCTTCTTCTCTCTCAACTTATAGAAAAAGTTCGTCTATCTCTAAAAATGATAGTGAGTGATATCTATTTGCACACCGATTCAAAAATAGCAATTCCTTGGATCAATACATCGCCAAACAAACTAAAAACCTTCATTGCCAACAGAGTATCCAAGATACAAACTTTGACTGAGAACTATCATTGGAAGCATGTCCCATCGCATTTAAATCCAGCAGATATTATATCACGTGGATTAGGTCCTCAAGAACTTTCCAAAATGAATCTTTGGTGGGATGGCCCCCTGAACTTTCATAAACTTTCTGACGAATCTAGTGACAATACTGACATTTTATCGCACGAACTTTATGCGCAAGAACTTAAAAAAATGGACAATATCAATTTAATTTCCACTTCTGAAAATTCCTTTGTGGATGATTTTCTTAATTTAAGTAACAATTATTTAAAATTAATTCGTATTCTAAGTTTTATTTTCAGATTCCTATTTAATGCCAAAAATGCCATTCGACGTCGCGGCCCAATCACAACAGAGGAACTTCGAACCGCAAAGACTTTTTTAGTCAAAATGGTACAGGTAAAAGCATTCGATTATGAGATAAAAACCCTTGAACAGGGAGAAATTCCCAAAAAGGGACAGGTGAGTTGTTTACATCCCTTTCTTGATAAACAGAATTTGTTAAGGGTAGGCGGTAGATTAAATAACGCTGATTTATCTATTGATAAGAAATTTCCAATATTGCTCCCTAAAGATCACAAATTGACTTTATTGATAATGACATATTTTCATCTTAAGTACTTGCACGTTGGAGCCCAAACTTTACTTTATCTTGTAAGGCAAGAATTTTGGCCATTGGGTGGTAGAAATACTGCTAGAAAAATTGTTCAAGATTGCATAGTTTGTTTCAAAAACAAGCCTAAATGTACTGAGCAGATTATGGGAAATCTTCCTTCTGCGAGAATTACTCCTAGTTCGCCATTCACTAATGTAGGGAATGATTTTGTGGCCCGTTTTATATAAAATATAAGGGTCAAAGGAAGGGTATTTATCATAAATGTTATGTTGCCATTTTTATTTGTTTCGTAACAAAAGCTATTCATTTAGAAGTGGTCACCAACTTAACTTCAGAAGCAATGATAGCAACCTTAAAAAGATTTTTCAGTAGGAGAGGTAAAAGTTTTTCTATTTGTACTGACAATGCCAAAAATTTTGTTGGAGCCAGTGCAGAGTTAAAACGTTTGGCGAACATGATTAGAAACCCCCCAGATGTTTTGGCTCATTATTTAACAAGTGAGGAAATCGCCTGGAATTTCATTCCACCCAATTTCGGTGGTTTGTGGGAAGCTGGGGTGAAGTCGTTTAAGTACCACCTAAAAAGAACTGTAGGAAATTCGCGATTAACTCTTGAGCAATTTTTAACAGTTACCACGCAAATTGAAGGCATTTTAAACAGTCGGCCTCTCACACTCATGTCTTCTGACCCCAATGATTTTGAAATTCTAACTCTAGGCCATTTTCTCATAGGCAGACCTCTGAACAGTGTGTCTGAACCGGACCTGACTGGCGAACGTGATAATCATTTGTCCCAATGGCAAAGATTAAATAAAATGGTCCAATTTATTTGGCGAAAGTGGAAATTGGACTATCTTAACAACTTACAAGCCAGACATAAATGGCAATTTGAGAAGGATAATATTATTCCAAATTCAATGGTCCTTTTTAAAGAGGATAATCTTCCACCCTGCAGATGGACAATGGGTAGAGTTCAGGAAGTAGTTAAAGGACCAAATGGTAAGGTTAGAGTGGTTCTTGTGAAAACACCTCATGGTATTTTCAAGAGAGGCATATCGAAATTATGCTTGCTGCCTTGTCAGTAAACTGACATATTATCATTAAATTTGACACTGTATAACCATTCAATTGTAAACTTTATGTAAACAAATGTTTGAAGCATATTTAATTGTTCATTGTTATATTCATTATTATTCTATTCTGCATTTCATTGTATTGTATGTTATTCATTGTAAATTTAGATATTATATATTGAATATTGAAATGTTATTTCAACGTGGGGCGGTATGTTGGCGCCACCGTATGTTGTTATGACGTCACAGTATTTACCCTCCCACAGATGTTTCATAATTCCTTCAGTAGTAGTTTGTACGCCGCCAAGGCAGTCGCAGCTCAAAGAGTACGCATTTATAATCTAAATAAACAATCCATTATATTAAAGTTAAAGCTATCGACTTTTAATTTATGTTTATGCTCGCAAACAGCAACAGATTTGATTTGATATAGTTAATAAGACAATAAGATAGTTAATAAGATAATTTGATATAGTTAAAAAAAGTTCAAAAGTCAAATCACTGTTTTGTTACATTGTTTCTGTAACCACTGTTTGTTTGTTTTTTTTTGTTTTTGTTAAGAGGAATTCTTCTTGTGTGTGCATGTGTATACAACACCTTATCACCGGCACTAGAAAAGCAGGAAGGTAGTATTTTATTTAGAGTGCATGCATATTTAATAATTGATCATGAAGTATAATTCTGAGAAATTGTTGTTTAGGGACATTTGTGGAGCTTTGACCGTTAAGTTTTGTGCAGTGTTTGAGCTTATTTATTGACAATATTTTAAATTTATTTTATCACTTAAAGAACCTTTTAAGGGTATCTAATATAAGATACCTAGTATAGATATAAATTTTTCATGTGTATTTTATTGAAGCAACTTATTGTTAGGTAGATTTCGTATGAAATACTACCTATTGGCGTTGTTCCTATGTTGGAATTTCTGAAAAATTTTTGCAGATCTACACCGATCATGACCCCTAGAGACCAAAACCATCTTCAGTAAAAAACTTTATCTATCTATCTATCTATCTATGTATGTATGTATGTATCTATATATATCACTTTCTTCTGGACACGATAACTTCAACAATTCTGCACCAATCTCTTCCAAACTGATACATAAAATTAAGGGGCATAAAATCTCGGTCAAGTTCGTTAATGGGCAAAATCAGACCAAGGGGATGGAAATAGGAAGGGGTTTTGTGAAAACCGAAAAAACCCCATAACTTCTTAAATTTTGTACATATTGAATCAGTTTAAAGTTTTTATTACTTCTAAAAATAGGGCCAAAAATTTATGTATCACAGATTTTTGATAAAGTTAAAATGGGCTCAAGGGGCGCAAAAAATAGGGTTTTTGTGAGAAAAAAAATTCATAACTTCGTCAATTCTCAAGATATCAAATCCAATTAATTTTATCATGAATCTCCTTAACATTATCTACAACTTTTATATTCACAAGTTTTTGATAGGACCAATTCGTACCGCAAAAAAAATTAAAAACGGAAACAAAAAGGGCGTTTGAAGATGATAAAAATTCATAACTTCATCAATTCTTAAGATATCAAATCCAATTAATTTTATCATGAAGCTCCTTAACATTATCTACAACTTTTATATTCACAAGTTTTTGATAGGACCAATTCGTACCGCAAAAAAAATTAAAAACGAAAACAAAAAGAGCGTTTGAAGAAGAAAAAAATCCATAACTCTGTCAATTCAAAAGATATAAAATCCCCATGAATTTATCATATATCTTCTTAATATTATCTACAACATCTATATAGACAAGTTTTGGATAGGACCAATTCTTACAGCAAAAACAAATTAAAAATACACAGCGGTTGAAGAAAAAAATCATCGTAAGGGTGTATTCAAATCCAAACTGCTTATTTTCTGACTCATTTTACAATCCATTTTTACTCTCAAAGGCTTCCAATTGATGATGTCAAACTGGACATTTTGAACGGAATTTCCCAAAGCGATTGTGTTAGAAACGAAAAATATTGTCTTACTGAGGAAATAATTGTTTATATATCAAGTTTTAATTAATTGAACGAAAATTAAAAACACAGGTTGCTTATAAATCTCTTCAAAAATCACGTCAACAAGTTTCATGTTTCTCCTATTAAAAATGAATCTGGAGTTATGCCAGAAAATTTCGAGTTGTGCATGGAAAACTATTTTTTTTAATACCGCCCTAACATGATTGTGATAAAACCAGTTATTATATAAAAATGGAATAAAAACTCGTCAAAAGCGGCCAGATAAAATTGTGGTAAAAGTGGATAAAAAGTGGGTTTATCTCTAATCATGATTTGGTTTTTGTTTGTGAAATTAGTATACTTAACTTCGAAATCTACCTCCGCCTGTAGGCCGGGCTGGTAGGGATTTTTAAGTTTTTTTTAAAAAATCTTTATTTTAGATTTCAAATATGCAGCCATTGAATGTTGTTTTCAGTGAGTACATGATTTTGTTTTTTAATCTGGATATAACAATTTGAGGAAGTTTTTTTTGGACCTGCCGATATTCCAAATAACCAGGGTTGATAATAAAAATAATCACGATTTTTTTTTAATCAGATTTATTTGATTTAAATTTGATCTTTTTTTATTTAAATCATATATATATATATATTTTAATTAATATTATCTGTGTACTCATTTATGTACATGCTCATGCATGTATTTATTTTTTTTTTTCTGCATAGATTTACACATTTCTATTAATTTCATTACATTTCCTAGATAAGAATTCAATATATTTTAAATAAAAATTAAAAATTGTTGCAAACAAATTTAAAAGATTCACTTGAAACTTTAACTTTTATTATTCTACTATTAAATTAAAATTTTTATACATATACCTATGCATGTTCTGTGTATACATTTCTAGTTAATTTAAGGTTATTTATTTTTTGTTAATGTATTACTCCAATAATATATATAAACACATAATAAATGCAACAAAGAATTTTAAATGTATATGTGTATTCCATTGCTAATTCAGATTCACTAATGTTATTTTTATCACATAGATTGCAAGTTTCTTTGTGTTTTTACATTCTTGCCATAATGCCTATCATTTTACCACTACACTATTTGCGTATTGCTATTACACCTTTTCCAAAAATAGTATTTTTTTTTTTTTTAATATAAAGCTACATTGGATCTTTCTTTCTGCGAACCACTTTTATTATGTATCAACAAATCCAAAAGCTCTCTGTAACCGTACCTAGTAGTAGTAAATGGCTTTACTGTTTCAACTTGTGATTCACACTATACTATACTAATCTAATGATTGGCAAAACAGTTACCAGATGAAAAATAATCACATAACTGAAAGACTAAAGCTATCAATTGTCAGTGTTATCTTGCCCTCAGCCGTTGACAATTTCAGCAATCAATCATGCTGACTGGACAGTAGGAATGACTGCTTAGCTTAGAAATAACAGAGATTTGTTTAGCAAAAATTTGGGTCCTTTAAAGGGCCTTTCACATTTTTAAAAATATTTATACAGTATCCTTCACATAAATTTTCATCTTAAAACAGGGCCCTTCACAAAATCTTTGTCTTCAAAATAGACCTTTCCCTAAACTTTTACAAATTAATTATTTTAAAATAATATTATTTAACCTGTCACATAACGGCTGAAGTCAACAAAGTTGGTACATATTATATTACACACTTAAAAGAAAAAAAAACAAAAAAAAAAAACAATCTTGCTAAAAACATAAACAGGAACCTATATATAAGGATATAGTATTCAAATTCATAAAATTGTGATCAAATTTTTCAATAAAAAAAACTTCACAAAAACAGGACACATAAATCCTGGACAGACCCATGAATAAGGCACAATAATATTCCTTATATTTTCAATTGCAGTAAGTAATGAATTCTAGGAAAAGAAAGGAAAAAGGGATTAGTCACAGCTATTAAAGTATTTTCAGTTATAGAAGAAAGATGGAATTGGAATTCTATAATTCTGTGTGAGACAAACAGTTGAAATATTTATTATGTTATAGTCCAAGTATTGATCATATCATTTGATCAATATATGAATCATCAACATATGGGATACAGTAATTTGCAGGTCTAAGCAAATAAACACAAAACAAGCTCTTGAATTGTGTGTAATCTGCTTCAGAGAAAGTAACTCTGCACTGAAAGTACTATTGTATTAAAGAAATACAGTATTTTAAATAGATTTAACTATAGCTTAAGAATTTAATGTGCAAAAATGAAATGATCATTTAAAAAAGAAAACAGTTTAAAAATGAGAGAGCATTTATTAGTATTTTTTGGGAATGCACTATGGATTGATAATACAGTAGACTCCCTCAAATCCGCACAGCTTGGGACCAGAGGTTGTGTGGATACCTGGTCAATGCTTAGTTTAAACTTTTAAAAAGTAATTTGAATGTAATAATGCAATCAAAATTATAAAGAATCCTTGTAATACAGTAAAATATTAAAATAATTAAGTAAAGTAATAAACTAAAATGATAAGAAATAAGATAATTTTAAAAAGTATTAAAAGTAAAGGTCAAGTAAATAATTAATAATGTATAATTAAATCTGCATAATAAAGATAAGATACATTTTCCTTGAATTATTGAATGAAACTAGCCTCATAATGGTACCCTATTAATTCACATCAAAATCATAAAGTAAGGAAGTTTTATTTCAGATTTAACCAGTCTTAATAACCAAAAATCTCGATTAATACATAAAAAGATTTGGTAAAAAGATTGTGATTACCAAAGATATCAGCAATATTTTTTTTTTTTTTTTTTCAGAAATAAATTATACTTCTTTCATGAAAAACCATGAGTTCACTCATATTACAGAGAATTAATTACATATTAAAATACAAACAGAATGATGTAAAACTAAAAATTCTGTAATTCTGCCCCTACATCCCAACTGAAAGTTACATTGTTTACATCTGCGATGATGTGTGGATTTCAGGCATTTGCAGATTTTAGGGTTGCTGATTTCAGGGAGTCTACGTATTTTTAATACAATTGAATTTATTTTCATAAAATAATAATATTTTGAACTTATAAAAGTTTTACTTAATGTTTTTAGAATTACCGAATATTTTATCTCTAAATTTAAACTCTGGGTAGGATAAAATTATAAAACTACTCTTCACACAAATCTCTTGAACAGAACTGCAAGACGTGATTAACGATTTCAAAAATATACTTGCTGGCGGCTCATTGAAACACGCATTAATGTACATATTTAAATGCCAATCTACTTAAAATATTAACAATGACACAGTTTTGTATTTATATTTATTGCACCTTGAGATAAAAGCAATAGTTAGTTAATCATACCAACCTCCAATCTAAAATTTTACAGCGGCATCATATTTGTATTTGTTTGTATACAAATAATCATAGCCATGAACATAGAATAGGGAAGGACTTCACACGAAATAGCCTTTGGAAGAAGAAAACCGTTCCGCGGAAAATGTTTCAAATAGGTGGCGCCTATGTAGAACGGTTGTACAGTTCGTCTGCTCCTTCTAAATCGTCTGCTTGATAGTTGCACTGACAATCTCGAAGATAATCATACGAATTTTATTGTTATTTTAATTAATATATGTATATATATATATTTTTTTACTAGAAATGGGTGGAAACACATATTGTAGATTCCAGGATGTAGGGGCAACAAAAAAAAAAAAAAGCTAAAACTGAAGGAAGAAATATTTCATTGTTTACACCGCCAAGCGTAAGTGTATAAAATCTTTCTCAATCTTCTATTTTTTAACAATTAATACCAGAATATATATTTTCCTTGATTTAAAATTTTTATATATTCATATAATTAACATGGGGAAATTAAAATTACGAACTGTGCTGATAAGAACATTGTGAAAATGCATTATGTGATTTTTTTGTGTAATGTAATCTTTTTATATATATTTCCATCATTTGAATTATCAGATTTCATGATTCATTTTTCTTATCTTTAATTTTAATAAGTGAGAAACATAAAATCTCAAGAATATCCGAAATAATTTGAGAGATTATTTAATGGTCCACAAAATGAAAATTCACACTTGTTTTGTTTTGCTTACGCGATAGCTGTTAATCTGAAAAGTTAATACTAGTGTGTTTCCTAGTAATATTTTTTTGAACAATTTCTTTTTGTGAAACATTAAAATTCCAACTAAGCGATCATCTTTAATGTTATTATTAACAAAAATGTTACTTTTTGAAATAGATATTTATGTAATACTATATTATTGTTTCAGCAATATTATATTCTAGTACAAGTATTTTATTATTATTATTTTGAAATTTCTATGCTAGTTTATTTTTTAATATATAAATGAAGTAATTTTATGTATGCATTTTGAATAATCCTATTAAATATATCTTTGTATTAGTAGAAAAAATTTGCTGCCTATTATTTTTGCTTTTCCATATTTACAAACAAAGTATTTATCTTATGTAAATCTATCTTCTCTTGTAATAAATTTATCTCTTCTGAAATATTATAAATTGTGTTGAATAAACACTTTACTAAGATTGAATTAAAGTTATTTCAATATGTAGCTCAGATTTAAATCAATAGCACTGATATAATATTGAAAATGTATTTCTAGGCAAGTAGCTCTTAATGTATATATGAAACTAAAAGAGTTTTTTACAGCAAAAATAAATATTATTCATAATGCTATTCATAACTTTTTTTAATAAGTGAAATATTATGCTACTCATTACGATTACTAATACATTTTAAATTAGTAGTTATCAATGACTCTGTTTTATTTTGGAATACTTAACGAGTTTCTAATAGATGAAACTTTTCAGACACTGGCATAAAATGAAATTATTTACTGAAAAATAAAGAATGTTTTAATATGGTTGTTATCTAAAAATGTACAGTAAATATAACTTTCCTAATCTCAAATGAACTTCAATATCAAAATATTAATTTAAAATGTATAACATACTACAGTTATCACTGAAGATATGTTGACTTTTGGAAGACAATGGACTGATTATGAAGGATGGAAGGAAGATATAGTGCAGAATTTTTATGACAGCTGGCTACACTTGGAGGCAGGAGTTTATTTCGATATTCTGTCTTTGAGTGTAGCTTGCTAGTTTTGTAGATAATATGATCTTCCCAACCAACAATATAGTATTTTGAGCTTGCTGTTGGCCTAGATGTCATCTACACCACTCTTGCTGTTTCCCTGGTTTCATTTATCCTACACATTTTATGTGCCACCAATGGATCTACATTCACCATAAATTAATATTATTAAGTTCATTTGGGATCTGCAAAATTATTTTTCTTGTACATTTTTTGAATAACAACTCTATTAAAAGGTTTAAAATTTTCATCTAGTGTATTTTTAGATTATACCTTTATCCGAAAAGTGTTGTTCGTTAGGAATTCTAAAATTAGTAAGAGTTATTTGTAGCAATTAAATTCAAGTTATTCATATGAGTTTAATATTTTCATTGTTTAATAAATAAAGTACAATGTGTGCATATTACAAGAAAGTATTTTTGTAGTTTTATCTTTTCTAACTCACTGTATCACTAAATAGCAAATTTTATGCATCAAACTAGTCTCCTTATATTAAAATCTTTGAGATTTTTTTCCTTTTTAAGTCTTCTGAGACTGATTTTATATTAAAGAAGTAAATACTTCAATTTTTACTATTCATATACTTTTTTAAAGTAAAGTTTGTTTTAAGTAAGTAATCTTAGCTCAAATTTTATGTTGTCTACATAAGTGCATATTGATTAGTTATGTTTACATATATATTCAAAGTATAGTTGTATTTGTTCAATCTTTCATTACTTTAAGATAAGGGAACATCCATTTGTTACTCTTGTGATAATTAGAGCAAATTTTCATATATAATTCCAATTATTTTATTACAAAATATAAGTAAGATAAAAATTTATATAACCAGCTAAATACCACTCTGTTCCACACACAAACATATATCTAATTTATAAAAAAAAAAAAAAAAAATTATGTATATATTAAATGGCTCTTGTGACACTCTGGTCACAAGAGTAACAAAATTTTGATTGATTATATAGACAAGGGAAATGCTTTTTGTTACAAATTAGATATATATTAAATGAGTGGAGCACAATAGTATTTTACTGGTTATATCACTTTTTATCTTAATTATATTTTATAGTAAAATAATTGCAAGTATTTGTAAAAAACCGCACGAATGGTCACAAGAGTAACAGTGGACGTTCCCATAAATTCAATGCATTTAAAATATAAATATATACTTTTTCAAAAAAAAAAAAAAAAAAAAAAAAAACAGAAGAAGAAGAAAGTTGTTCACATGTGATGGTGTTCTCATGAGTTATAGAATTCCTAGTAAAGATATCATCTTGTGTTTACATTTATTATTTTTGTTAATCCCATAATTAAAAGAATTTTTGGTACTTTTTTGTTAGCCGGATGCCAATACATGTATGTGTTGTGAAGATACTGGCTGTGCCCCTCTTATTACTCATTAAAGAACAATGTCATTGCTTTACATGATTAAAAATCATATTTCCGTAAATACATGACTTGTGAAAACCAACATAATGAAAAGACCAAGCAGCTCAAATAAATTTAGTGTGTCCAGCTGTTTCAAAGTTTTATAAAAAAGAGACCAATCTTTTATCATCAGGCAAAATAAAAGAGTGTGAAACAGCATTTATATTTCTAGTATATAATAACAACTGCAGCAACACTATTTATTGCCTTTTGCAATTTTTTTTCATTTTTATCGATCTTCAGAGCTTTGGTAATGATATCCGATATCACAGATTCAGGGTGGTGTGGGCACTGCTCACACCTCGCTTTCATTGGCTTGTATAAAAATCTGGTACTTTTATGTTAGCCGGGTACAAATCTTGCCATTAGCATGTTCTTTTCTCTCGCCAATAGTAGTAGCTTTTAGTTTTCATATGTGAAGGTGTTATATTCTCATTTGTGGTGCTATTTCTTTCTTGTATTTTAAATAAAGTTAGTGAAAGCATATATTTTAAAGAAAAGTTGTGTGTTTTACATAAAATGAGAGAAAGGTTTATATTTTAATTAAAATGAATGCAGTACGAATAATGATGGTGGTAATAATACTTGACTATTTAAAACTGCGTCAATTCCTTTTTCTCGAAAATAATATAATTTAAATAAGATAGTAGTTTTCCTTTTTTTTTTTAATTATAAGTGTTCATAGACAATTTGCATGTAAAGTAGGTATCTTATTTAACATATTAGAGATACCCATTATTAATGTTTCGTTAAAATACATTTGTTAGAGATTTTGGTATTTTGTTAAAGCAGCCCCCACTATTATAATTATGCCAAGGTCACAGTTAAAGTTTCGACAATCTCCTAAATATGGCGTTATATGCCACATCAGTGTTGAATTCAGACACTTTCTCTGAGAGGAATGTCTATGGGTCCGGGTGAAAAGGGGGGGGGGGTATTATAGAGTTCCGGAGGAGGGGGGGGATCTCATTGCTCTTGTGGGAGTGCCCCCGAGGCCACCTCCTGAATTCAACAATGTGCCATTATACTTGACGATTCACCCTTAGGAATTGCTATATGAAGAAAGTACCTATATTTCTGTGGTAACAAAAGTTGGTTGGAATTATTAATTCTGGGTAACTCTGATATTAAAATAAGTAAGTGAAGTCCTGAAATTTCTAGAAAATATGCCTCAGATCCAATTAACCACTTCACCGGCGACAGGTATGAGGAAACAGTGCCTTTACCCACGACTTATCTCGGGGCAGCCGTATAGCATAGATTGAAGACCGGGTTCTAAATGCTAAAAAAAACTCCAACTATAAATTTACTGGAACTACTCTTTATTTAAAAGCATCTTTTAAAAGGTGGTTCAGTTAGAGAAAAATGGGAGAGAGAGACCCCTATAATACATGGGACGCCAAAGCGCCTTTACTTTTTAGACAACTTTACATCTCAAAAGCTGAAACAGGAGTGTAAGTTTTCGCTAGGAGTTTAGAAATCTTGGCGTTGCACAGAATCGCCAATTTACAAACATTTGGTGACTGCGTGAAAGTGAACAAAGGCTTTTGGCGATAAACATTACCGCAAAAATGTGGTGTCACTACCGGACGGGTGAGGCCGAGATTGCAAGTAAGCGCTTCTAATTAGGATGAGAAAAGTAACAGACAAACCGAAATTGTTTATATTACAGATAGACCTTTGCCCAACTAACTGTTACATGAAATTGCAGACCAGGGCTTAATTTCTAACAAAAAAAGTACCGGAGCCCTAATATTTTGCCCTAATACTAATAACCACAGCGTCCCCCACCCCTCTCCACAGTCCCTCTAAGACCAATGTCAGACGGGCGTCTTTTTTGCTAGCATTGTGAATGGATAATACTTAAGCAAAAAAGCAGCAAAACAGACGCCCATCTGACATTGGTCTAATTCGCATATTTATATTTAATACGTTATTTGCAAAATTTAAAGCATTTTTTTTTTCTTTAGCAAAATAAAATTTTTAAATATTTCTGCATATACTTAGCTGTCAGTTATTCCACTTTTTAGTTATCACTCCTTCTGAACAGAAATCTTTGCCTAATTATTATGTTAATTAATCGCAGGATTCTGCGAGTAAATAAAATAAGGATTATGATTCGAAAATAGTGTTAAATCAAACTAGTAGGATGTATCAATCCCAAAACTTTCTTCTATCTCATACATGTCAATATCTCAAAATTCGTTATCACTGTGTCAAAATTAAATGGCAATCTGTAATCATCATAAGGATTCTAAAAAGATGAAATTACGTGCATTAGTTCTTGAGATATGACAATCGCTAAAATCGTGTAAATCCAGCAAAATGCAGTATAGCAGCGCCACCTATAGGATGATTTACACCAAAATCTAATAATAATAAACTTATCTGAACGTCTGAACAGTAATCTTAGTTATATGCAAATGAATTGCATAACCATAACAACACATTTGCAAATACTCATGCTTTTGTAATACTTGGAAGACAGCATGTTGATTGTAATTATTTTGTTGATTGATAAACCAAGAAACCTTATATTAAGTTCTAAAGGCATTTAAACTAACGCTAACAATGTTTTTATTTATTTACAATCTTGCGTTTAGCTCAGCACTTTGAAATTCTTGCTTGCTTAGTTATGTTTTTAGCTACAATTTCATGGAGAAAATTATTTTTACTATCACACTGTTTAGATATTTTTATTAAACCATTGTTACAACATAGCTCTTTTTTTTTTTCATGTACACTTACAAATACAGTAGACGCTCGATTTACGAACTCGATGGGACTCATATAATGTGTTCGTAAATGGGAGTAACATTAGTTCGATGGGATGCTGGTCAGGACCAGTACATCAGTTCGTAAAAACGAATAATTCATAAAAAAGTGGTTTGTAAAATCGAGCGTCTATTGTATACATTTTTTGTACATACACATTCATTTTACTTTTGATTCTCATTTAACTACTACCATGACTATTTCTATATTATCTTTTTTTTTTTTTTTTTTTTTTTTTGTATTTAGAAAAGTTTTATTCTAATACAAAATTTGATGCAAAATAAATAAATATATTTTTTAATTATAGCTAGTAAAGCTTTCTAAAAAAAAAAAAAAAAAAACCAGAAAAAGTAGATGTACTTTTTTATGCCAAAATTTTAAATTAAAATAATTAACAAATAATAAAAGTCAAAATTTGCTAGAAAGTCTTTACGGGCAGGTTTATGGATCACACTCGTATGTATGTATCAAATATTTGAAAATTCATTTGATATTAAGAAAGTTTTGAAATGGCAATGACGACTCTGTTTTAATGATGAGCAAATTAGAGGTCTGCACGGGCCCATAACCGGTCCGGTAAAATAAAGGCAAATTTTCAAACAGGTCATGCCAGCAGAATTAGGAAATCTTTTCAACGGGCCAGGCCGATAAAAAATTTAAATGGGCCTATCAGCCCGATATAAAAATTTAAACAAAGTCGATAAAATATGGGTCATTTTTAATGAACATGACTTTCACGAGAATAAATATAGATTTGCGTCATGAGCTGATTCTAGTTTGACAACATCAATACAGAAATGTAACATGTCCAGCGTAGAGATTGCCATCAGACAATTACAAGGTGTCTGAAGCCGAGCTTAATTTTTTCAGCAGACTCGTGCCAAGCAAATATCAGATTTTCATTTTTTTTTTCTATATAGTCGAGCCGGGCCGAAACTGGACTTCATTTTCAAAGGATGTGCAGGGTGGGCACCATGTATTGTAAAAAAAAAAAAAAAAAAAAGAATTGCGATAATGAACTTCTCTTAACAGAATCTTTGAAAATACACCTTAAGGTTTCTCCCAAATTCGCTGCTCAACAACACAAAGCTTTCTGACACATTTTTAACTGTAAAGGCATAAAATTGACAGGCCTGATTATTGAAGGGTTTTGGAACCGAATAGCATTTTCCATTTTTGATAAATAAAATACTTATCAAGATACAGTAGACTCCCTAAAATCCGCGTATTTTTTTATATGTAAACAATGAAATTTACAGTTAAGTTGCAGGAACAAAATTCAAAATGGTGCCGAAATCAGCGACTACTGCAATGTTTTTTTACTAAATTTTTTGTTAATCATTCTCTTTTAGCTATTACAGCTGATTTATTACTAAATAATAATAAATTTACATTACATTTGATTTTGATATAAATTAGCATATCTATATAAAAAAATTCCAGGGGTCGAAATGGAAAAATCCATGAACCGGAACGCTATTTTAAAATTACTGTTTGCGGAATTTTTTTTTTTTAATTATAGACAAATTTATTTCTAAACATACAAAGCATTCAAGACTCTAAATAACAATGAAAAAAGTTACAGTGAGCGCAATAAGCTATATATACTGATAATAGCATTAACACTGTTCTCCTTGCTATCACTAGATGGCAGCATAGGACTTTTGGAATCGAATTGAATCGATTTCATTCGTAATAATTTAATATTTTCTAAATTTTTATTTTACATAATTATTTTAATAATTACTTACTTTTAAACTAATAAATTATTTTAATATTTTACTTATTTTAATGTTTCACTTTATTGTAAGCATTCATTATAATTTCCCTTGCTTAACAACCAATCAAATTAATGTTTCAAAAATGTAAACAAATCAATGACCAGATATCCTCAAAATTCTAAAATTTGCACAACCTCTGGTCCCAAGCTGTGTGGATTTGAGGGAGTCTACTGTATAAGATTCTTGTCACGTGACTGCAGGTTTTCCCCTTTAATGAGAAATCGCTTCTGGAAATTTGATTTAAAGCACTTACTTTGCCAGTACTTTCTCAAAGATGCATTGCTTTTATCAAAAAATGAATAACACCCTTCAATTACATAGTTTCTGAATAAGAATACCTGCTAATCTTATGTGTTTCTGAAAAGAAATTAATTCAGAAAGTAGCCCTTTTATATTTGAGGAAAGTCTTAATAAATGACAGAGAAATATTTTCACAACTACTTTTTATTATACAGCTTTCAAAGTTATGGTGTTTTTAACCCTCCTTTTATTATAAACAAAATTAATTTTTTAATGAATTCTTATTTGAATGTTGAAATTTCTAAGAATCGAAGTAATTATTTATGTTGCTATTGTGTATTTTCTGTCTTGCGAACACATAGTAATTTTAAAATTTACTGTAAAATTATTTCATATATATGTATCAAAAATAGGAACAAAGATATTATATCTCAATTAAAAACACGATTTATTTTCAATTATTCAATGTTATTTATTGTCCTGATATTCTTCAAGGACTAAGACAGAATATGATATTATATATATAATGATATTAAAACTGCAATAAGCAAATATTTTTTTGTTGTTTGTTTTTTACTGACCTTTCAAGTTTGAGGTTTTGATATATTTTAAATGTTATAACTAATAGATAAGAATATTTATTTCTTTATTTAAATATATTATTACAGACTAGTCCTTTAATATACACAATGAATAACAGATATAATGAAATGAATTTAAGATGCATGTAAACAAAAATTATTTATTGCAGCAATACATGCATGATGCATTTACTAAAAGTTGTTGAATTTCAGTTGAAAAAAGAAATCCTTATTTCAAATGTCACGTTATGGCTAAGAAAGCATCCCAGATGTAGATTTAGTTTCAAATTAAAAGAAAACATCTATTAAATCATACTGCAGGGGACAAGTTTATCTGTGGTATAAGAAAAATCCTGACTGTACTAGATGAAAATCACAAGTGCAATACCAACAATATTTTCATTTTTGAAATTCGATAATAACAGCATGCTCAAATGTGCAAAGTAAAAACAATGAATCACAAAACTCCTCAACGGAACGTCATAGATGATAATTTCCTGCAATTTGCAATCCTATCTTGATAAATTTGGCAATCCACTTTCCTTTAATTATTTCATTTTAAAAAACACTATACTAACTCCATCGTGAATCATGAATTTAGTCACATAGCATTAAATCCGGTGTGTAAATTGTAAATAAAACACTATGTTTATTTCAGAAAATCAATGAACGTCTCAGCCCTATTTGTTTACTGTTTTGCTGTCTTGTCAAGTAACACCACCCACAGCCAATCTTCATAATGATCATCTTATGAAGATCCGCTGTGCACCACTCCATGCCATTCAGCAATGAAATCACCCTGGTTTCCACTCGGGAAAAAGGGCTGTAGCACCTTATGTGACAGGGCGGCACTGAATGTGCCATACATAAAGTATGTATTAATGCCACCTCAGAAATTCATGTGTTTTGTTTTGTTTGTATTGAAGTAACGTATTTAAAATACGCCACAAAAAATTTTCTCCACATATCATAATATAACTGAATCCTTTTGAGTTCCCGTGTATATGTACTGAAAGTGCAACACATAACATATTCTGTAGTAACCATCTTCTACTGCACTTCAATGTTGTGTATAAATTTCATCGAAGTAAATATTTTATTTTTTCGTCTAATGTAATGTGAGAAGATAATTTTGAAAAAGTCAATATTTAAAATTATGAAAAACTAAAAAGTAAGGATCATGGTTGGAAAATGCAATAATACATAATAATTTCAATTTATCAAATACAAGGCATGATATTTTTCTGTGTTCCATTAAAGGAAATCAATTTTAAACATCAAAAACGTACAAGAATATAAAAATAGAGGAAAAAAAAAAACGTAAACTCTACCAAAGATACAGAAAATCATAAAAGTTTTCAAAATTAGTTGCTGTTAGAAAAAGAATTTGTAGGCGAAAGTCTAATAATAATCATTAAATAAAAATGAAGAACGTTTAAAACAAAGGAAATATGCACCACTTAATAATAAACGTGAAGAATACTTATGATTTAAAGATATATATATATATATATATATATATATGTATAATCTAAAGTAGATTCAACATATTGAAAATAACGAATTTCAATATCAGTTTTAAAAAATTAAATCATTTTAATTTTCGAACCCGCAACGAACCAATTACTTTAATTTTCCGAATTATTATTTTCTAAACGTTTAGAATTTCTTGATGGTATTACGAAAAGTATTTTTAAAAATTTAATTTATGAAATATTCGCTACACAACGAGACGCCTTTGGTAAAAGTTTCGGATTGTTTGTTTATAGGTGGCGTTAGTTTAGCACGGTTGTTCCACGGCTGTTGCCATCTAGTGATTTAATTCCAAAATCGCGCTTCAATATTAACACGCTCGTGTGAAGTCCTTCCCTATTCTATGTTCATGAATCATAGCGATAGCGTGTCGGTTGGTTGACTGTTTGGTAGAGTTGATGCTAAACCCCGTGGAGGAAAGAGATACAGGATGTGTTCAAGATGCACGCGCGCACGAGCTCATGAGACAGGAACATGGAGTGGTTCTTTATCATGGATGGAATAAACATTCAGTGCGTTCAGGAACAGATCATGGATTTCATTATAAAGATAATAATTATAAAGCTTATAATTATTATAGCTTATAATAGCTAATTATAAAGATAATCTGTTGCAAGTAAAGTGTGAGCTAGACGGCTGAATGGATAAAGCATTGAACTCGATTCTAGGCGTTATGGATTCGAATCCTTCGCGGCCCAAATTGTCTTTGTGATTTTTTTTTTTATTGAATGCTTTATATTTTCCATATAAAATAAGATATTTCTGATAAAGATAAATTTTTATATTAATAATACAGAAGAACATGTATTTCTATTATATAAAATACTTATTTAAATACGAGAAAATGAGGTATTTCTCGATGAAAGTTTTAGATTTGAACTAGAGGTCTGCACGGGCCTGTACCCGGCCCGGCCCGCGGGCCGGGTCGGGCCTGCGGAATGAAGGCGAATTTTCAAACGGGCCGGGCCGGCAAAATTAGGACAATTTTTTCAACGGGTCGGGCCGACAGACAAAATAAACGGGCCGGGCCGGCAAAAAAATTAATCGGGCCTATCGGCCCGATATAAGAATTTAAGCGAAGCAGATAAAATACAAGCCATTTTCAATGAATATGATTTTCTCGAGAAGTATAAATGTGCGTCACAAGCCGATGCGAGTTTAACAACATCAATACAGAAATGTAACATGTCCATCATAGAGATTGGCATCGTACAGTTGCAAGATGTCTGATTCCGAGTTTAATTTTTTTTTCAGCAGACTCGTGCCAGGACGGAACTGGTCTTGTCGATCTCAGGATGTGTAGAACAGTCATTGTGTTTTGTAGTTTTAATAGTGATAATGAACTTCTCTTAACAGTATCTTTGGAAATATACCTTAAGGTGGTTCTCATATTCACTGCTCAACGATGCGAAGCTTTCAGACACATTTTCTAACACAATATTTAACTATAAAGGCATAAAATTGAGAGGCCTGCCTATTGAAGGCATTTGGAAACGAATAGCTTTTTCCATATTTGATAAATTACTTACAGCGATAAAAGAGATTCCTGTCACGTGACTGTACGTTTTTCTCCTTTCCTGTGCCATCGCTTCCGGAAATTCGATTCAAAACGCTAACTTTGACAGTATTTTCAGAAAGATATATTGCTTTTATCTATGAAAAAAAAGACATTTACATAGCTTCTGAATAAGAATGCTTGCCAATCTTACGCGTTTCAGAAAAGAAAAGAATTCATAAATGTGTCGAAATGTAGCTCCTTTGGATTTGAGAAAAGCCTTAAAAATGAGAGAAATATTTTCACTAATCTACTTTTTATTATACAGCTTCAAAAGTTATCATGTTTTTAATCCTTTATTCTGATGAACTACATTAATCTTTTAATGAATCCTTATTTCCATTTTGAAATGTCTGTAGACACGATGACTAAAACACTGTAAGTAATCGGTAATGTTTACTATTGTGTGTTTTCTGTTTTGCGAACTGCGAACATCATAGTAATGTAAAATATACTGTAAAATGTTCCCATAAATATGTATGTAGTATCAGGCCCGTAGCCAGAACATTCTTCCAGGTAGGGCAAATATTTTTCCAGGAGGGGCAGATTATTTCTTTAATTTTTTCTGTCTTTTATCTGTAGTTCTTCAAAAATATGTACTGCATATGTAATAGGGTATAATTTTTTTCATTTAAAGCATAAGATCTTTCAAAATCCAGGATGAAATTTTTAAAGTTCCTTCCAAGACACACTAAAAATATAGCAAAGATAAATAAAATATTTGATATAATGCAAATAAATTGTTTTCTTTTAATTAAATAATTTAAATATATGCATGTTTTATGTTCGTTTATGTTAATAACAAGCTGACACGTCTGGCGCTGCCTGGGTCCGCCAAAAAATGGCACGAAAAAATTCCAAAAATCTAAAAAGAAAAATCGTTCAAAATTTAAAAATACCTACATGAATTCCGAATAAACTTAATTAAAAAGAGAAAAAGAAAAGCTATATTAGGCTAGAAGATTGAAACCAAATTCCTTTTACTAATATGGAAAAATCGCTGCTATCGCGAAAAATCACTAAAATAAAATCGCAGAGGTTAAAAATTACTATTTTGGGCTGAAAGACAGGATTTCTTCTGCGAAATTAGAATATTATGTGGGGAATGCAAAAAAGAACTAATAATAACAAATTCAGGAAAAATTCGAAAATTGCTATGTGAAATCAGTAAAAATTTTGTTGAAAAGAGAACAGAATTTTACTATATTATTAGGCCAAAAAATCGCCATGGATCGCAAAGAAACGTAAAAATCGGAAAACTTAAAAAATTACGAGGGAAAAAATTCATATTAGGATAAAAGTTTGAAATGAACGTCTAAAAATGCCCGGAAACGTTAAAAGACACTGAAAATCACGATAGAACGATCTCAAAAACCGCACAGGAGAAAATTTAATGTATTAGGTTAAAAGTTTAAAATTATATTTCTTTTGCGAATTCCAAAAAATCGTCACCGAATTCGAAAAACCTCACTAAAAATTGCATTGAAAACCGCATTAAAAATCGCCTAGAAGGAATTGTCTAAACTAGTCTAAAAGTTTGAAACCAAATTCATATTGCCAAAAATTTTAAAAAGAAATCCTTTTACAAATGCGGAAACAAGAACCATTTATTTTTTCGTATAAAAATCAGTTTTTTGATAAAATAAAATGTTACTGCTGGATTTTATTAGATTTTTCGAATTTCTGAAATAGAATATTATTTTGTGTATATGTGCCAATTTTCAAATCCCTACCCCAGTTTTCTTAATGTGTCTGAAAATCTCCGACTGTCTTATTCATTCTAGGAACCTGGATTTTCTGGCAACGCTATCATTATTTTCATTCTTCAAAGCTACACTCGCTCCTAGCTTAGGGTCAAAATCTATTCAGTTTTCGGCTTTTTCATTGGAAAAATATTGCATTTTCTAAGCAAATTGAAAAAACATTAAAAATCGAATAAAAAAAATTCAAAAATTGCTGTACGAATTCCGAATAAACTTTATTAAAAAGAGGATAAGAATTATGATATTGGGTAAAAAAAAAAAAAATGAAGTCATATTTCTTTTAATGATGTAGAAAAATCTCCTCAAAACGTGAAAAAGCGCTAAAAATCGCATAAAAAATAAAAGAACGAAATCTCACCACAAAATCAAAAATCGTGCTTCGAGATGCCAAACTTCATACATAGAGGTATCTTCTTACCAAATTCCGTAGTTCTACATCCAGCGGTCTCTTCAGAACACTGTCGACACATTCACGCATACTGTTATCGATACATTCAGGTATAATTTATTATATATAATATTCTCAGGTATAATTTCTTATGATTCATTATGTATACATCATGCAATAAAGAGATGTTAAAAAAATAATAAAATGGAAAGAACAAGTAACGAGTATTGCACTAAGCTTAAAAAGGAGAACCCCCTTTCTTTCACACTCACCAAAAACCGATTAGCAACTAAAATCCACAGCGATTGAGCTAAAACTGTAACGCATAGTGCATTATTTTCAGAAGCGGAGTTTAAAGAATCCCTAAATGTAAATCTATTCATCGAAATCTCTGACAGGGACACAAAAGCTTTCAGGGCGGCTTTGCACAAACACAGGCCCGCAGTCGTCATAATCACAGGAATGACAAATTGCATCTATATCGCCCCATTGTAAAATTGTCAAAACTAACTTTTAGAAAACGTGTCACACTACCTCTTTATTTAAAAAAAAATAATAATAATCCCTTAAGCAGAGCAGTTTAAAGAATATTTCAGAGGAAGGATAATGCCACAGGTGGTCCAGTGATATGCTAGAAAGTCACTAAACAGCCTTAAGGGGATTCTTCGCGCACTCCAAAACACCCGCTCCGTAATGTTAATCCTATGGGCAGGTTATTTTTGAATTTCTCGTTTCAATTTGAATTTTTTTTTTTTTTTTTTTTTTTTTTTTTTTTTTTTTTGCATAGGCAAGATGAGGTCGATCTTTAATATGACTCTTTTTTACTTTTTCGATTTTGGTTGCAGATTTTTTTTAAAAAGGTACTTCGAGTTTCGAAACATTACGGAGCGGGTGTTTTTGAGTGCGCGAAGAATCCCCTTAAGTAAAAAGGGGTTCTTCTAACCCTCTAGGACCTGACCGACACAATTGTGTGCGTGAGAATGTAATTTAGTCATCAAGGAGAAATCGACTTCGCTCAAGAAGTCATCACCTAAGATAATGAAAATGCTATTCGATTGTTTAGTATATCAATGAGGAGTTTGGAAATTCATGCATGAAGGGTAGTAAAGCTATTTTGTACGTATATATATTTAAAAAATATTTGATATTTGCACATACTTTTCGAAACTAAACAAACAGTATAAATAGTGTTTATTAGTTTTAAATTATAGCACGGAACAAATGTGTACACGTCTATATCTACCAAATATTTTTCAGACTCAGCCATATGAATTTTTTTACAAATTCTCAGTATCATAATTATACACAAAAAAATATTTTGCAGGCACTACTACTGAAGTGATTTCGAACTGAATATCATTTTTCACTTTTCGATAAGTTGTAATCGATTTTTATCGTATGATGGTCTTTACCAAAACATTGGTTTATAACGGCAACTTTGACGACATTTTTGGAAAACTTATTTGCTTTTACGAGAAAGTGCAAAACACTATTCAATTTCTTTGTTTCTAATTAAGAGAACATATAGATTTTTTTTTAAATAAAAAAGACTTCATGAATGTACAAGTAAATAACCAATTTGGATTTGAAAAAACATACCCGACATATTATACTATTTAAATGTGAAATAATGATTGGCTTATTTTAGAAGTGCAAATTTTATAAATTTCAGAGGAGTGGATCGGGTAAAAATTACAAAAGAGAAAGAAAAAAATCCCAACGCTTGATAGTTGCTGTTTCATGGAATCGAACCAAGTTTCCAAGAAAGAAGCAGCCGGCAGCACAGACAATCACCTCATCGAGTTCATGGTTGAAATTCTAGGATTAGCTAAATCTTGATTAGCATATTAAAATGCAATCGGTCTGCCAAGTCCTATCTTGGTGGAAAATACCTGCAAACCCCATTTTTGCGGCTGATTCGTAGGTTTACCATTGTGTTTTCCTACACCAAAAGGTATGAAAACATGGAGGACTGGGAGGAGGAAAACACAATGGTAAACCTACGAGTCAGCCGGTAAAATCGGGTTTTCAGGTATTTTTCAACAAGGTATGACTTGGCAGACCGATTGTGTTTTAATATGCGAATCAAGGTTTAAATAATCCTAGAATTTCACCCGTGAACTCGATCAGGTGATTGTCTGTGTTGCCGGCTCCCGGTCTATAACTGTCATGTACAGCAAATTCAAATTAAAGAAACATTATTGTAGGCTGTTTCACTTTTAATTTCAGAAGCCTTTCGTTTCAACACCGACTTCTTGCGATAAATTTTGTATAGTGACAATTGTACAAAGAATGCAAACTTTATGGATATAAGCTAATACAGCAGTATGGAATAATTTCTGCAAAGCAAAAAAGCGAGGAATGCCCAATGTCGTAATCTCCGATTGGTCTGTGAAAGAGAGAGAGAAAAGGTTTAGAGATGAAATTTTTGTTTCCAGTTTAATAACGAAATTGAGGGGTAGAGGGTTAGGTGCGACGGGTTCTTTTTGGTTAGGTCTGGCATGAAAGAGAATAAAAATGGAAATTTAATAATGTTTTATTACATAAAAGTTGTTTAAAGTGAAATAGTGGGTGATAAAGTGATCGAAATGTCAAGTTTTATGCGAGGTTGCATAAAAATAGGAGGATAAAAATTATAAATTTAATATTGTTGTGATCGGAATGCACAGTCTCGCGCTAGGTCGGGCAAAAACTTTCCCAGGTCGGGCTTTGCCCGACCTGGCCCCCACCTAGCTACGGGCCTGTGTAGTATTCATTAAAAGAATCGTAATTGTATGTTGAGAAAAAACGGATTTTTTTTTTTTTTTTTTTTTTTTTTTTTTTTTTGTAGAAATTCTGTCGGGCCGGCCGGGCCTGTTTTCCCTGATTTTTGTACGGGCCGGGCCGAGAACTGTAAAAATGCAAACGGGCCGGGCTCGGGCCAAACTTCCCATTTTTACACCGGGCCGGGCCAAAATAGCTTTCGTTCGAGCCGGGCCGGGCCCGGGCATCGAAATTCCGGCCCGTGCAGACCTCTAATTTGAACACCTTTTAATATTCAAAGTTTCGTTTCAAAGTGATATATATGTATAAATAGGTATATATATAATAAATTTGAAATCACAAATATATGAAGAAATTGATAAAGTTCTAAAGATGATTTAGAAATGAATATATATATATATATATATATATATATATATATATATATTAATCAAGTGAAAAAATAAGTACTGTGCGAAAATATGCGTTTGAGCGTAGGATAATTTCTTGATGTCTTTATTTATTTTATTTTTTTGAGTACTTTAGGAGTGAATTTTTATCGGGATTAGGATGCAAATAATATTTTATTATGTTAAAATCAACATGAAGATATTGTAAAAATAAAATGTAATAGATGCACATTATTTTCACTAAAAAAATCTGTACACATATTTCTAAAGAGATCAAATATATGGGGTTTGCCATCTAGTTTTGTAGTGAATAAAATATGATTAGAATGCTTATAAATTTTCTACTGAAAGTATAAGTAAGTATTTTGCTTATACTAACGTGATTTTGAGTGTCCTGTTCCAATAAAAATTGACCGCTCCAAGAGGTGGTCTCTTAATGGAGATTATGTTTAAATCTAGATTTTAATTGTTGAAAAAAAGGTAACAATTAATGTTACTAAAATTTATTTTTCACATTAGGAAAAAATATTAAAATTTAAGTATCAAAACAAAAGTTAATTACATAAGTTAATTACTTCAGAGTTTAAAAAATGAATACGTTGACATTTGCTTTGATTCTACGGTTTTTTTCTTTTATAACTTTTATTTCCAAGTCCTTTCGAAATTCAGTAAATAAATGCAATTTTTCTGGACAGGAACAAATAACGACGATTTCATTAATTTATCTATTTCTTTGAGAGTTTCCTGACAGAATAGGGCAGGGGAGTTTATTGACTGCCATTCTTAATTTGTCATCGTAGTTAAATTAATTGCCTAAAAAGGCATAAAGGGGTTTAACCTCTTCAGACCCCAGGGTTTATTTTCATATATTTTTTTATTTCAGTTATGAATTTATATTCTCAAAGTGATAACTAAGAAAGATTGAAAAGCAAAAAAAAAAAAAAAAAATTAATTTTTTGTACATAAAATTTGATCTATCATAAGACACGCTGGACACAATAAGTACATTTTTTGACAATTTATTAGGATATTTTCTTTTGTTTTGCATGGAAAAAATAATGAAAAATTTGAAGTAATTATGCATTTAATAAATTTTTATTTTTAATGGACTTTACATCTGGTATTTTAACGTATAAAAAATTATTTACTTTTCATTTTTGTATACTTCGCTCATTTTTGCTGCAAGTCATTTTTAAATCCCATTTTATGGCCAAAAACAGCACTATAAGAAACAAATTGCTATTTTGCTTTAGTTTGGTTATCTTTTAAGATTCCATTCACACCATTTTCATTTTTTTATCATTATTTATATGCAGGGAAAAATTGGTAAAGATGTGTATCCTATAGGATACTCCAGGTCCGAAGAGGTTAAACACTTAAAAGTTACCGGAATAATAAAAAAAAATCTAAACTTAGTTTAGAAGTTTGATGAATAATACGCTCTCCGGAATTATTTTTCTAATAAAACCTTCTTCAAGCGACTAGGAAAAAAAGAAAATGGTTTCATTTTCTTCAAAGAAATTGGTCGCTCAAGGAAGGAGTTAATCTGGGATGGTCTCTGAATTGAGGTAAAATTACTATTGAGCCTATGTGAATAAATTTCCTTCCATTAAAAAATGGTCGTTCAGGGAGGTTTCACTGTATTTTGGTCTGTTATCCACACGGTATTAAAATATGCAATCATAAAATAAGGAATATATATACTGAAACCATCTCTTAAAAAAATTGTGTAACTAACAGTGCCAAATCCAAAATCTTGTAATATGTTGATATCACAATCTTGGTTTATTAACAGCATTCTATCTATCACGAAAAATATAAAGCAACTGATAAATCATTTTTAAATAAATAAAAAGAAAATTGTTAAAAAGTTAAAATATTTAGATCTCCAATTGAATTGTTAAATTGTATCAATCAACCTACCAAACAAAGCATAACCAATGAAACATAAGCACAAAACTCACAATCACGTGATCAAATCACCCACATAATTTTTTTTGACGAGCCGTTAATTCCCAAATTGGCTCAGCCGATCTCAGCAATATGATTGTTCGTTAATATTAATATTTTGGATTACTTTACTGTGATTTTGATCAAATTTAACAAAATAAATCAATTTAAGTCATTATAATTGCATTTTATTTTACATTACACTACTTCATAAGAAAATAAATATAATTTCTACCATATAAATATCAGTTTTAGCCAATCAGATTGCTGAGCTCGTCTGAGCCAATTTGGGAATTAACGGCTCGTATTTTTTTGGGTAGCTTGCGCGAAGTCTGTGTGCGGTTGACTGAATGTTGATCAGGCTGAAGTGGATAAAATAGGTCACGTGACTCTCTTCCCGAATATTTTGAATTTTATCTGAGTGAACATAGGCATGTATTCCTGCTACAAAAACCATGTTTTGGAAGGATAAAGAAATATAGTTGTTGGTTTTACCTGTTTTGAACAATAAATATAATGAAATAATTGAATTATTTGAAAATTTCCTTTTTTCGATAAGACCTACTCCATGCCAAAAACTTCTGAGCGCGCGCGCGGCGTGAGCTGCACTTCTGAACACGCCCAGATAGAGATGCAGTAAGGTGGCTTGGGGGGGGGGGGGGGGGGAGTGACGCCAACAGAGTAACCCTAAAATCCGCTACAGTAGGCCCAAACACAAGTACGTTCTTTCATGAAAAAAAGAAAAAACTTTTAGTAATACAGTTTTTAATTCATAATACAATGGAATACTGCTTTAGAATGCTTAAAAATAATCCGATCATTTTCATCATATTGCAAACCGTTTTTACAGCATACTACATCTCCATCTATCTCTTTTCTCCATGGCTAAACCCGCAAAGTTGGGCACTAACAGGGAGGAATGAAGACTAGGAGGCGACACGAGGCTAACGAAAAGATAGGCCACCGCGGTGGGTCCAAAGACTTTTAAGATACATAGACCTGCAAACTGTCAGTTTAACTGAGGATTTTTGATCACAGCTGTTGTACGGCAGTATAGATGTTTTATATTTTAATTTACCTAACAAAATGCTTTTATTAGCGTATTTTTTCATTGCGGTTCATTAAGTATTAGTCTGCCCTATTTCATTTAGGCCTTTTTTAAAAAAAATACCTTATTATTCATCAATTTTTTTGTATAGCAAGTAAATATTTCAATAAACGTCCTCCAAGGATAAAAATACAGTGTTACTTTCGTTAATATGTATTTTTATAATTACCTTTTTGCATAAACATTAGCTTATAAAACGTAGATTTCTTTACAAGTAATTTAAAATTTTGTAAATGACTATATTATGTTACAGTTGCTACCTTTAATCTGAATTTCCCTACCAGTTACTTTTGTAAGTCAAACTTTAAAAAAGGTGGAATTATAATCTTAAACAATCTGTTTCCATATAAATTTCGCCTCTATTTAGGTTTATAAGGCATGTTAAAACTAGATACTCTTTTTTAAACATACCATCCATAAAAGTATTAATAAATCACCTTTTTTAACTTTATTTCTGAAAATTCAATATTTATAACGCATATTTAGATATAAAAAATAGCTTCATGCAAAAACATATGCCATAAACTTCATATATATTGATAAAAATTAATTTTTAAGCTCATTCTAGCCATAGCACTTAATGGTAAATATATATTTTTTTTCCGTACATGATGGGTGAACGATTTAAGTGCAATGAAAAACAAGCTAAAAATTTCGTCTTGAATATTATACGTCAAGTAAATATGATATAATTGGATTTAAAGCTACATAAAGCGATAGTGTAATCCAAAAATATACGAAATATTGCACTGTACAAGTCGCAGAAAATTTCATAAATATTCCCATTTGGTAGAAAAGTTTTTACAGCCGAAGTTTTATTAATTTATGAAGTTTAATGTATTAAACAATCGTTACAATAATTTTTTTTTAATTTACGCATTTTCACTTTCTCACAGATAAAACAAAAAGATTGTTTTTAATGTAAATAACGTATAATGAGTTCAATAATATTTATGATATTAACATATAAGATATAATAATAAAATTACAGATATGGAAAAATTCCTTTTTACAAATATTTCCCAAATAGCATGAACATTAGCAGTAAGTTTGATTTTTTCTGATATTATCTAACCGTGACAAATTTGAATTGAAAAATTCGCAGCAAATTTTCCGCAAGGTATACCATCCCCCACTTGCATGAGTAGTTTGTTGTGAAACTAAAGGCAAGACTGTCTTTAATTCACGAAAGTGACGAAAGCAAAAAATTCCTCTGTTGAGAGAACAGACAATCAGCACATACGCAGAAATTGCAGAAATTTTATTCGGTTGGCACCGCTTTTTCTAAACGCTATACTTATCAAATACCAAAAAAAGACTCTATTGAAAAGGAAAAATATTACCTTAACTTGTTTATGGGGATGAAAACGATCCATGTACTTTCTGACGGTGTGTTCACATCAATAGACCAGATCAAATCTATGGACCCCTCCGAAGGAGTTAAACTTATAGTGTAACAGTTGTAAACAGATAGTGGGGCGAGGAAAGATTACTACTTTGCAGTAAGTTTGCAGTATTCTTGATTACTTGTTTGCCGTTAATTTGCAATAAATTTGATACAGCATGAATTCAACTTGCACAACAAGTTAGCTGCAAGTTCAAAGTGTGGTGACTTCGGAGTTTGCGTTATCTTTCTGGAGTCTTGTTATGAACTTTCAGTCTGGTCATGCTGAGCTTGCTGCAACTTTTCAAAGCAAGACTGCTGCAATTTTTCTGCAAATTAAAAATGTTATCTGGGTTAGAATTATATAAATCTAAAAGTAAAAAAAAAAGAAAGAAAAACATAGAGATACTGATATTACTCTTGATAAAATTGTATTTGATGTGAATAAATTAACACAATACCCGAATTTAATTTCTTACTATTTTATCTCATTAACTTACATATTTACGTTTTCAACAGAATTTTATGGGGATTTTCTTTTATATTATTTTTATAATTATCATTTTGTAAGTTAAAGGTACACGAACAAGTACGATAAAAAAACAGCTAAATAAATCAAACATAAATGCAATATAGTCTGCCCTCGTATCTGCCTCTGCTTCGTTTAGGAAAGTATAGATATTCAAAACATAGAGCGTAAACATATTTCATCAACACAGGCAAATTTCGGAGGCTTGTTAATTCTTCCCCCTTGTCGGCAGTGACGCTAGTACTGTTGCCATTACAGATTTTGCCGTAAATGTCATGTCCCATCTTGTATGTCCCATCTATGAGACAAACGCGACTGTTTAAGCAATCTAAAAAGGAATAGAACTGGAAGGAACATGTGAAGCTAGTTTCGTTCTCATTTCAGCCGGGAATTCTAATTCTGGGAGTAGGAGGATTCTGGTAAACTCAAAGCGCTTGGCAAAGTTTTGGCGGGTTTTTTTCAGTCACGATTATTTCTTTAAACTTTTGAATTTTTCCTCATTTCTATATTTTGCACTAAAGAATTGGCTTTTGTTTTGTCATAGGTATTTACCTTAACAGAATGAGCTTTGTATGCATTTTATAAGTTTTAAAAGATCTGAGAGGAAGGAGGTAAACGCCTAAATTCACATTCATTGTGCCAGTCTTTATCATAAAAATATAACATGTTCTTCAATTTTTATATTTTTTGCTGGATACATATGTGTACGTAAAAATTTTAAGAAAAAGAAGAGAGGGGCTAAATATATAAATAATGAACAAACATATTTTCCAATGGACTTTAACCACGAGTGGCAACAGTCGCGCCTCTGCGGGTATCTACCCCACGAAAAAGACTGTTTACTGTATTTTTTTTGTATTGTTTTGTTTTAATACTCGCGAATCTCTCATACACTTGTTATAGTGATAGCGGCTTCAGAGGTTGCTGCAATCAGTGGTGGTTTTGTTTTCTTTTTTTTTCATGGTCGGGAAGCGCTCACACTGGCGTTAGTGATGGCGGCTTTAACGAATTTCATACATTTATGAGATTGCTACATAGCAAGGTTGCTGCCTCCAGTGATTTTTTTTTTCATGGGCGCGAAGAGTTTATACATGCGTTGGTGATCGCGGCTTAACGTTTTTCATACTTTTTGAGATTGCTAAAATTTTTATAAAAAAATTAATATTTTTAGAGATTCATAATTTTTATATTGACTGAGAGAAAATATTATGATCTTCAGGAAAAATACATAATTAACGGATCATTTTTTTCAAATGAAACTATTTAATTTAATAATAACTTAGTTTTCCTACCTTAAAGATCCTTGAACGAAATCGAAGGTATTTTTATATGCACACCCGACAATTAATTTTGTTTTTACTTAGCGCTATATTGTCTTGTCACCAGCAGCACATTTTTCTATTATAATATCACAAACCTATTTCTCCCAAAAGCGTGCGAAATCGCCAAAATTTATAGGGATAATTTATTTCTGTCCATGTGCATTGAGGGAGCCGTTATTGTAGGGAACAAGCAGCATGACGAACCAATTAGGAGTCGATTTGGGATATGTCCGCTCGTCGTTCCAATAACTTTGGTGACCAAGCATTTCGTTGTTGTCATTGGACATACGTAGAAGCTTGTTTTACTATGAGAACTACGTGTATCACTTGCCAAACAGATATGTCCCTTTTTTAAATGTAAATAGTGCAATATTTCTGTTAAAATGTTTTTATTTTATTTAAATGTAGAAAAGAAGAATCTTAAATATTTTGTTTCCCGGAAATATGTTTTATTTTATAGTTTTATTTACACTTATTTCTCGAACCATACGCTTTTGTTATTAGGTTGAGCAAAAAGTTCTGAGAAATTTTTAATTTAATAGTTACCAGAATTTGTATCGTATATGATGGTCGTGCCATCAATGCCGAGCTCTATTGCCAGCAGTTGGGTCGCGTCTACGACAAATTGGTGCAGAAGTATCCAAGATTGCTCCGCCGAAAGCGCGCTTTGTTTCAGCAGGACAATGCCAAACCGCACGTGTCCCAGAGGACCAAGGACAAGTTTTCACAGTTGGACGGCGTCGAAATTCTTCCACACCCCGCCTACAGTCCAGACGTGGCTTCATCCGATTATGGCCTCTTTCGATCAATGCAACACTTATTCAAGGGCCGTCAATTTGAATCCTTTAATGAAGTTGAAGAAGCATGTCAAGAGTTTTTCGATTACAAGGAGCCGCCATGGTACTTCTAGCAAATCCGGAATCTGGCAGAACGATGGCAGAAAGTCGTGGACTATGATGGTCTCTACTTTGAGGAATACAGTGCGTCTCATAAATATAAAGACACTGATATTTTCGAAATAATATTTTAATAATTCAGTATTCAAAATTATATTTATGCATATGATGAAAAGTATGTGCCAAGGAAACATTTTACAGAAAATTAAATTAGAATTAAATAATTTCAACTCGAAAATTGATAAATGTAAATAAATTTGCTGTCTCATAAATATAAAGACATTTTACATACTTTTGAATTACCGTCCAATAAATAATCCATTCTTATTAATGACAGAGACTATTCTAGCTGGCATGCTTTTTATTAAGTTGCATAACTATTTTGGCTTTATATCAAACCAACTTCGTTCTATTTCTTTTTTCAGCTCAAGGACGTTTGAAAATTGTCTTCCAGATGCATATACACTGCGAACGAGAGTGTCACAAAGATTCTTAACTGGATTTAAATCAGGGTTACGTGCGGACCACACCGTGACATGAACATTGCTATCGGCAAACAATTTTTTCGTGAGTCTTGATGTGTGAATCGATGCATTATCCTGATGGTACAAATAATTCCGACCACCAAGAGTTTCAGCAATTGGCAACAACTGACTATCAAGCAGTTCGATATACTCTTTAGGTGTCTGTTTACCTTCCAGAAAAGCAATATCCGTAGTTCCATTAAAAGAGAAGGCACACCACACCATAACAGAACCTCCCCTTTTCTGCCTACTGAAGAAGGTTCGAGATTAACGTCTTAAATCGTGCAAGTAGGAATTCCAACCATCTGGGCTATCCAAGTTAAATCTCTTTTCATCTGAAAAAATGTCTTGCATCCATTCGTCCTTCCAGTGCATATGATCTTTAACCCCGATTAACCTCCGTTCTTTGTGTTCTTTTTTCAGTAAAGAAAATCTGCACGTATGTCGGCATACAATGTTTTTTCTTTTTTTTATACGACGATGTACTGTACCGACGATGTACTCCTTTGGGACCACACCATAAACTCGTTGAGAAACTTATCGGAGTGATATTTTTTGCGACGAAACAAGTCGCATGATCTTGCGATCGAGTCTTTCACTAGTTTTTCTCGGTCTGCCAGATCGTTTTCTCGAATATAAATTGTAAGTTTTTGATAAAATTTTATAAAGTGCAGCTCTGATTCTCCCATTTTTTTACATATTTAACAAACTGTTAAGCCATTAGCTTTAAATTTACGTATTTTACAAATTTCGTCTTTAGAAATTTCAATGTTCCACGGCATCTTTGCAATTGAAACAAGTCAAACAACTTTGCTTGTTTGAGTAGGTTAAAGTGTATTTCTGCGCGTGCGCATTAATTCTGTACGCGCGAATTCGAAAAAAAAAATTGCATATGAAGCAGTTTCAAGTTTGTCTTTATATTTATGAGACAGCATAATTTTTTTATTTTTTTTTATTATTCGAGAAGAAATTATTTTATTTAAATTAAAACCCCTATAAGAGATTCATTTCAGTGTTCTTAATATGAGGTATAAAATTTAATTTCTTTTAACTGAATTAATAAAATGTAATTTCAAAAACATCTGTGTCTTTATATTTATGAGACGGACTGTAGCCCTTGTTGCTCTTGTTGTTAATTTGCGCATAACAACGCAACTTTCACAAATTTCCCAAAACTTTTTGCTCAGCCTAGTACATTGCTTCTCGGCTGGTTAAATTCAGTCTTATTCTTCGTATGCAAGCAGGGCCCGGTTAACTTCTGAAGTTAAGGGAAACACAGTATCATTGCGGGTACCTCTTCATTCAGGGAAAAATTTCTAAATTCTGCTTACATAGAAACTCATCAATGCTACGCATATTATTTTCGTGAGTGCTTCTTGGAATTCGTATTTCATTAAAGAGTTTTTTTAATGTAACCTATGCAAAAATACTATTAAGTATATCTGCAGATATTTTTTTAATAGTATGTTATATGTTTAGTTACACGGGAGAATTTTAGCCAGAACATTGGGGTGCCATATGATTAGTTAACATCCTACACTGTTAAAAATCTGCAGCTTTAGCTGCATAGTCCACCTTTTTTATAAAATATCTCTATTCTGACCAATGAGAATGCTCCATAGTATAGTCAAGTAATCGTTTTCCATAAAAGCGGTGGAGTGATTATGCAGCAAAAGCTGGAGATTTTTAACAATGTAAAGATCAATTAATAGCATTCAAGGTCAAATAACAGAACTTTTCTGAAATAATGTTGATGTTATCTTGCTTTTAGGTAAGTGTAAAAAAGAGGGGAAATTTTCATGATGCAATGTAAAACAATAAAAATAGGAATTAAAGGTTCCACCTTTCATTATTTTGGGGCTTCGCTTAAATTTTAGAGTGAAATCTTGTGCTTCCTGCAGTAATCAGGACTATTTTTAGAAATCAAGCCCTGTACACAAGTTCTGTGTTTTGTACCAATTTATACTAAAATTGATAGAAAATTTAGTATAATTTTTTACTACATATATGGCCAAATTTATTATAAGCCTAAAATTGGTCAAACATAATTAGTTTGAAAATACTTTTTAACTTTATAAAATTTTTTGACTTTATCGTCTACACTTTTTGTAAGATTTGGGAAAACCTTCAATATATTTAAAAATCATTTGCAACTCCAATTCAGTTTATTTTTAAACTGAGAAATTCTATATATGCTCATTGGTGAATTGAAGTAGTATGTACAAGATCTAACATTTCAGGGTCATCATTAACAGTTTTACCAAGAGGAAATGCACAAGATAAAGTATCTGTCAAAAACATCTAGTTACTTGTAAAGTAATTTATTTCAAAATCATACTTTAGTAATTTTGAAACTATTCTTTGCATCTTAGAAGATATTTTATGCATAGGTTTCTTAGCAATTTCCATTGAAGATTAAGGTCACTCTGTACAATAATTTTATACCCATGTACACAATTATGGTATTGCTCAAAAGAAAAAACTTTAGCCAATAACCCTTTTTCAATCTGCGCAAAGTTCCGTCCATTGTTAGTAAAGCTGCATGAAATAAATAACACAGGCTGATCTTTCTGTATTAAACACGATCCCAAACCATCTTTTGAACAAACACACTGAATTACTGTTTCATCTGCTCACCGGATCCATAGAAGAGCCAAATCAACAATAACAACAACATTGTTTCATCCATTGCAATGAAAACAAAACTAGAGATTTAGTTAACAATTCATTAATTTTACTAAATGATTCCTCCTGTTTTCTTTCCCATCTAAACTCTACATTTTCATGAATAATTTGTCTTATTGCAGCAGTAATTTTAGGTATATTAGGTATGAATTTCTACAAAACAATTTTCATTCCCAGTAGCCTCTTAACTTCAGTTTTTGATTTCGGTGTTCACATGTTAACAATTCCCTTAGTATGACATGGATAAGCTTTTAGACCTGACATACGGATAATTTGGGTACATATTTTACTTTAGAGGTATTCCATATTGACATTTATCAGGATTAAATTTAATATTCGATGACCTAGCTTTTTCAATAACTTTAAGGGGTCTTGTAAGTTTTTAAACGTGGCGAAAATTTTCAAAGTTTGAATTAGTCTATCTTCAAAACCTTTTTATGTATAAAAGTGAAATTTTGAATATTGATTAAACAGATTGGGCTTTGTAATATGCTACTATTAGAAACTGGTTAGCCCTTCACGGAATTTATGTATTGTTGAAATTAAAATAGCTCTTTTTTTTCTGCGTAAATAATTGCGCGCATGATATCTTGGGAACGTATGTATGGATTTTTATGAAATCTGGTGTAGATACTAAGCAAATGATCTACTTTTAAGTATTCACAGTAGTAATATTTTTAGTTATGATTACTTTTATTCATTAAAAAGAAATGAAAATTTTTGATTTTTTTTTACCTAGTTAATGAAATAATTTTGACCTAAGAGTAGATCATTTAAAAAATAGCTATGTGCTTATTATATATATCAAATTTCATAACAATCCATGCATACATTCTCAAGATATGCGCGCAATGACTTACGAAGTGAAAAAAAACAGCTGTTTTAATTTCAATAATACGCAAATCCTGAAAAAGACTAGTCAGTTTTTAGTGATATTATATTAAAAAGCTTAACGTGTTTAATCAAAACTCAAAATTTCATGTTATACATAAAAAATTAATGAAGGTACACTAATTCAAACTTTCAATGTTTTGTTGATTTTCGATGAGTTTAAAAGATACAAGACCCCTTAAACATAATTGCGTCATCTGTAGCTTTATCACAAGCGTCAGTTATAATGTCATCAAAATAAGGCGAACAGACGGACAGACAAACCAAAGACGTAAACACTTTTCAACTATGTTGGAAAGTGTTAAAAAGCGAATAGAAATCACCAACCCAAAGTCAACTGGTGCTCTGATTGCCTGGGTAAACAAAGAAATTACTCGATGGCCTTATACACGAAATCTAAAAATTTTTGTGCAACAGAAGATAAAATCTGGTTTAAAAGACAAACAGTAGTGTATAAAAGGGCTGTCAAAAAAAAAGATAAAGTTCTGTCTAGATTTTTGTGCAAATACTAAAGAGCCATTCAACAAGACTAAAAAGGTTGCATTTCGTAGGTTTTAGAGATCAGAGTTATACGCTCTTTCATCTTCCACAGCAGTAAAACATACCCGTTTTACAATATGCCAAGAAATAGCGGAAAATATTTTTGGTCCCTCACAAAGTAAAATTCAACCATCAAAATCCAAAACAAAAAGACAGCAGCATTTTAGAAAATAACAGTTATCCAGTGCTATTTATTCTTTCAATAAGAGCAAGGCCCTGAGTGTGGATAGTATTGATCACATTCTAACAAGAATGCTCTATAGAAATTTCCAGGCTTTGTTATTTCAAATGTACAACGTTTTAGAACAGTTAAATTACTTTCCAAATGCATGGAAGTTAAGTGAACTTATTTTCTTTTTAAAGAATAAAAAACGGAAAACGAAGTTTCTTCATACAGCCGATTTCTTTATACCAATATTCGGCAAAATATTTGAAAAAACAATTCTTAGCAGAAACAACTATTATACACTGCTCAAAACAATTAAAGGATATTTGAAGTTTTATATAAAATAAAGATATAAACGAAATTTTTTTGTCGAAAATAGAAGAAGAGAATCACAAATGCAAATTTTTCTGGTTTTCAAACTGTGGAGTATGCAAATTTTGAGTTCGACGTCAAAAACGTCGCTTCAGCGGCAGCGAATGAAATTTGACTTTCAACTGGATAAAAGAGAATGAAGACAAGGATGATCGGCATTCAGTGATTGCTTTGTTTCGATGAGTACGATGTCTCAGCGAAGTCATTTGACAGATTCAGAAGCTTTGAGAATTGTTGGTAGGTTAGAAGGGGGCCAAACTCAAGCCGAAGTAGCGCAAGCCATTGGAGTGTCACAAAGTGTCATTTCCAGGATCTGGAACCGTTTTTTGGAGAGTGGATGTGCAGGCCGAAGACCAGGGCAAGCTCGTAGATGGGCAACAACGCCCAATGAAGATCGGTATTTAGCGTTGACAGCTCGGAGACACCGAACCATGAACGCTAGTCTTCTCCAACAACACCTTCGCTCGGCTACAGGCACCACGATTTCAACTCAGACTGTCCGAAACCGGCTCCATGCTGTAGGTCTGTATGCTCGCCGACCGATGGTATGTGTTAGATTAACATTAAGGCATCGTCGCGACCGCAGGGAGTGGGCAACCGAGCATGTCAACTGGAGGAGAACTGAATGGAGCAATATTCTGTTTTCTGACGAGTCCCGTTTTTCTGTGCATCCGGATAATAGGCGTATTTTCATCTGGAGGGACTGTGGCAGTAGGAATAATCCTGCGTTCGTGCACGAAAGTGTCAGATTTGGCGGTGGAGGAGTGTTGGTGTATGGTGGCATCTCCATTGACGGGCGCACTGACCTCTACATCATTCGAGATGGAGCTCTGACTGGTCGCCGATATAGGGATGAGATCCTCAGACCTATTGTAGTCCCTTACGCTGCAGCAATCGGAGATAACTTCATTTTAATGGACGATAACTGCAGGCCACATCGTGCAAACCTGGTGGAGGATTTCCTTTTCGAGGAAGGAATCGTTCGAATGGAATGGCCAGCGTGTTCTCCAGACATGAATCCAATCGAGCACGTTTGGGACGCTCTAGGAAGACGAGTTTCTGGCCGCCAACAACCCCCACAAACTCTCCAAGAACTGGAAAGAGCTCTTCTGGAAGAGTGGGGCAGAATACCCCAACTCGTCATTAATAGCCTCATTGAGTTCATGCCTCAAAGGTGTTCAACGTTGCTGGCCGCCCGTGGAAACCATACCCCCTACTGAAAATGATTTTCTTTGAAGAAAACACCTTTTCTTATTCTTTTTTTCTCATATGCACAAATTGTGTTTTTTTCCTTTAGTACACAAATGCGCAATAAAATGCATTTTTTTCTGCCAAACATGTGTAATTTATTCTCATATAACCTACTATGTCTGTCGACCATGTATCAATCAGCTAAACAGTTTACCAGATATAAAATCCACCTAAAACTGCAATATCCTTTAATTGTTTTGAGCAGTGTATTAGGAATTCAGAAGAACTAAACTCTTCCCAGCATATTTTTGTAGAGACTAGAACAACTAAATAGTCTTTTCAAGAAGTTTTTTCTTTAATTGACTTAAACGTTGAAAAAAGGATATTATACGTAGTTATTGTCTATCGATTTCAAAAACGCCTTTGATACTCTTCCCTCGGAATACTACAATAGAGGAATTGGTGTTACTGCTATCTATTTAAACTTACATAAATTTATTTCATTCTTACTTAGCTGCCAGAGGAGCTTTATTCATCAAGTGGCTTTTCCCAGACTTAATAAATTGATTTGAACGGGGTTATCTGTAAGCATCTTCCTTGTAGTACCTTGCATCTTTCCTGTGGAAAATCTTCATGAATAATTTGCTTAAAATAGTTAGAAAAGCTGGTGTCTTTTGTTGCATACGCTGATAATTTGTTAATTATTGCAAGCGGTCAAACAGGAAAACAACCCGAAGATTCTGGGAATATTGCACTAATATAATCTCCCGCTAGGAAACTCAATGTAGTATTCAGATTTCATATCACAAATCAATAGCCACTAAGAAAACTGAGAAAACTCCACTGACCACGATCACCTCTAGTTAAAATTAATAATCAATGTCTAACATTTGAAGATTATATAACGTACTAGGAATAGTTATAGATAAGACCTTATCTTTTATTCAGAGTACAAAATCGAAGAGAGGTGAAATGGAGAAGATAACTTTAGTAGAAGTAGCATACCAAAGATATTTTAAAAAAACTTTTATATTTCAATCCTTGAAAGAAAAATAGTTTATGGGGCTTTTGGACAGTTTTCAAAATTGCAACTATCCCACGGGATACGAACAGCCTTCTCGTTACAAATAGAGTCAAAAACAGCAAGATTTTAAATGTCACTACAGATAATGATAATTCTGGAACTGATTTGTTCCAAGGAATTTAAATAACGTGAAAAAGCTGTAACAATTTCGACTTTTAGGATTTGTTTTATGAAACGCACTGTACAGAACTGTGACTCGGAGCGCTAAACTTGTTTCATAGCTGTTCAGCTTGCATTGTGGTTTAAAATGATTAATAAGTAAATTTTGTATTACGAGTTGAAAAATAACGAAAACAGTTCCGCGTATTTAAAATAATGAAAATGTCGTTAAACAATTAAGGAATATTAAAGTTTTGCATAGATATAGAACAGTTCACATCACATGACTTTTACCGGAGAACAATGAAAAAAGCTGTAGGACACACAAATAGAAAAAGCAACGTCACCTTGTACAACTTTATTGCAGATAAATTAAGAATTTTGGTAGCTGATACATTATCCGAAAACGTAGTGAGCGGTAATATAGGAAGTCGCATACGAATGAAAGACTAATTTTATTGAGATTTTTGATAAAAAGTGGAAAATATACAATTTGTGCACATGAGAAAAATAACTAAAAATGTGATACAGAAAATTAACAAAAAACTATTTTAATAGGGGTATGGTTTCCCTGATGGGAAGAGACGTTGAACACACGTGAGATCAGTTTACCAATGAGGGACTGGTTGGTTGGTTGGTTGGTTGATTTTTTGACGGCAGATTATCTACGCTAGGGATATAGGCCCGAGGAGGAGTGCCCTTCGTGGGGGTCTTTCTAAGGGAACCTAACCCGTATTAACGCATGGAAATCCATGGTTCGAAGAAAACCACGAAAACTCCGAACGATTAGGCCGACGGGCGCGATTGGGTTTGAACCCAGCACCTCCCGTCTACCAGCTTCGAGAGCAGAACCTCTCAGCCACTGGTGGGGCCCAATGAGGGACTGGGATATTCTGTTCCAGTGCTCCAGAAGTTCTCTTTCCAGTTGTCGAATTGTGGAACAATAGGTGGAGAGAAACTCTTCTGCCTAGTAAGTCCCCAACATGTTTAGTATTGGGTTCATTTCCGAAGACCATTCTGGGCAAACCATTCGTATGACCTCTTCGTTGTTAAACAAATCGTTCAGCACCCGAGAAAGATGCGATCTGCAATTATCGTCCATTAAAATGAGATGATCTCCGATTTATCTTGCGTAAGGAACTACAAAATTTCGAAGAATTTCATTCCTATATTGCTGAGTTGTCAACAACCCATTGCTATTATTTACAGTAGTTTGGTGCGACCGTTAATGGAGATACCAATCCATACCATCCCTCAACCTCCTCCATATCTAGCATTTTTTTGCATAAATGCAGACTTTTTTCGAGCACCATGATCTTTCTAGTTGAAACTGCGCATATTTTCTGCATGGAGCATGCTCATAGCAAAAGAGGGAATTGTTTCAATCGTCATATCTCTCCCATTTTACATGCTTTCCTACCTTCTCTCTTCAGAGACCAGAGTAGCGTGCTGTTAATGAAACACATACCATAGTTCTACGACTTACAGACCTATACCATGGAATTAGTTTTGGACTTTTTGACTCGAAACTGAGGCCTTGAAGAGCATGTGGTGTCGGAGAAAAGTGGTACTCATATTTCGGTTTTCCTTGCCCTTGTCAGCTTGACATATCGATCCTTATTTAGAATTATTTCTCGAATATGACCTTGGCCTAATCTTCTGACTATATTTCCGGTTTTCAAAAAATAAATAAATAAAAAAGAATTCCATATCTTAGAAATCTCCCACTGTGATACTCCCATGACTTTCACAACTACGACTTGTGTTTGACCCACTTCTAAGCGTACAATCCTCAGACTTTTATTCGTATAAATGACTTTAGTTCAGCCATTGCCTTCATGGAAACGAAGCAGACAACACATGTGGATCATCACATGCTTAATCTTCTTTTAGAATAGTTTTATACTTTTCACCCTTTTCTTTAAATAATCTGAATGTCAAATTTCATACGCTACCGCTAACGAGTGATTTTCGACGTCACAGACAACATTTGCCTTTTTATCTCTCTTCGTCCATTTTCTTAAAAAAAAAATTCTTATTGTACTGTGTTTCTACAGAAAACTTACAATGCCATTTAATGTTTTGAGCAATATGTTAATGAATAAGAAGCCCAGTAGCGTAGTGGTCAGCACGCCTGTCTGCCACGCTACAGGTCATGAGTTCTGCTTCCGGCTGGGCAAGGTTCACTCAACCTTTCATCCCTTCGGGGTCGATAAAATGAGTACCAAGCTTGCTTGGGAACTAAATACCAAGGGTCTCGCGTTGGACTGACCACCTGGCCGGGGCACATACTGCATAGCACCTCGGGGCCCAAGGTCAAGTACACAGAGTTGGGCACTGTAGGCCCTGATCCTTCATGGATCGTACAGCCACAGGTTTAGTTTTTTTAGTTAATGAATAATGTAGCTGGTTAATGATGTTGATTTTGTTTATAAAAGACTAGCAACTTTTTGATGATCGAGAATCAAATGCTGATCAAGTGTCAGTTTTATCAAAAAATACATTCAGGAAAATCTTCGAATTATATAGGATGAAAGCAGATTGAAACTTTTGCTCAACCTAATACACCGAAGAGCCAAAACATTATGACCATCCCCACATTTTGCAATAAACTCGCCTGGATGGCGTGGAAGGCACGCAATCAGGTGAGAATGGTATTTAACTATTGCTAGTGAGTATGGCGAATCATTTTTGCGCTTACTTCTGCCTGTGATGGGAAAGGCCGCTGATCTAAGCGACATTGATAGAGGGCAGAATTCAATGGTCCGATGAATCAGAACGAGCATCTCCCAAACTGCACGACTCACGGGTTGTTTGCGACATAGCTTTGTTAATACTTATGAAAAGTGGATGAATAGCGGTGAAATCATCAGCAGACGCCATTGCGTTGGACGGCCACGCGTTATCAAGAAAAAAAGTCGTCGGAGACTTTCCCACTTGGTAAAGCAATATCGACTACAGACACTGGCTAGGCAACAGCCCAATACAATTCAGGTCCAAAAATAATTGTTTCTCAACACACAGTTTAGCTGACACTGTCGGATATGATGCTACCCAGCAAACGTTCCACTCATGTGCCTCTGTTGACAAAGCATCATCGCCAACTATTCCTACACTAGGCCCGGAAACATCGTGACTAGACCATGGATCATTGACAGAGAGTTGCCTGGTCGGATGAATCACGATTCATTCTTCAACACGTCGAAGACAGTGTCAAGGTACGCCCTTTTTCAGGAGAACTGTTGCTCCCCCTTATGCAGCAGGTCATGCACAGACCGGTGGAGACGTTATTTTACTTTGGGAAACGTTCTAATTGGTTCTCCGGGACCTGTGATTGTTGTAGAGCAGACTATGACGGTCGCAGGCTATCTGAACACCATTGCAGAACAATTGCACCCTTACATGTTATCTGTCTTTCCAACTGCAAATAAAGCCTTCTAGCATAACAATGCTCCATGTGATGTCACAGTGCTCGAATTGTGCTGGAGTGGTTCCAAGAACATAATACAGAATTCCAGTTAATGTCCTGGCAGTCTAACTCAACAAATCTTAATACGATAGAGCAGATTTGAGATGTCGTGGAACGGCAGCTCAGAGCTAAAAAACAACCATGTTGTAATATTTTGGATTTGCGTGACCGCTGTTTGAACATCTGCTACAATCTGTCGTCGGTCATCTATCAAGAACTTGTGACATCTATACTAAGACGGAGTGCAGCTTTTTTGCGGGTCAAAGCCGAGACATTCGTTATTAGGTAGGTGGTCATAATGTTTTGGCTTTTCAGTATAGTTCAATGACGCATTCATACACAATTATGCTTAATGTAAGTAAAAAAAAAAAAAAAACCTATTATCTTCTTTGTTTATTGTATTTCCTGAAAAAGCTGAAAAATTCAGATCATTGATGCAAAACTGGTTATTTCAGGCACAAAATATTTTTATTGAACAACAAATTTGGGTAAAACGAGTAAAGAAAAACTGCAAATATGATTATCTGAGATGCATTTCAAGGCTACTCTTATAATTTCGGCACATTTCGTCGACAATTGGTCACCATTTAAAAATTATAATTTGACTGAAGTGCTACATATCTGGATACAAATTTCCAACTATTCAAAATGCCTCCTAAAACCATCTAACGAGGAAATTTTTCGTACAACAGATTTCATATAAGTTTCATACAATCGTGGAAAATAAAAAGTAAATATTCTGCAATAAATTTGCCGCAAATCATCGTATAAAAATGATAGTGACACACATCATTTAGGCTCTGCTATAAAATGATATTAGTAAATTAAACTTTTTTTGGGGGGGGGGGGGTCTGCGCATTAAACTTTGAATTAAATTTTTAATTTTTCAATAGAAACACCCAGTTCTGGCAAGATAATTTTAATCTACGTCGAAATAACAAATTTTAAGTCATTTGGACCAAAATTTTTGAGATTACAATCATTCAATGTCGCTTTAATGTGAAATTATTTTTACATCTTTTTATTTTTATTTCCTAAAATGATAATGGTATTACGTGAACATTTTGTAAGAAAATATTGTTTAAAAGCCAAACATAAATATTTTAATTTTGAAATTCCCATAATTTCATAATACGAAATATGAATTATAATATTAATAAATATGAGAAAAGTCTGAATTGTAATCTATAAAGTTTTTTATTGTATTCGATTGATAAGTGCTTCCTATACGCTATACGTATATTCGAGGAAGTATCAATAAGTAACGCACATGTCAATTTTTAAGTAGGAAAGTAATTAAGAAAAATGAAATTATTTACAAAAAAAGGAACTAGAGAGCACTACTGACTGGGCTCAATGCAATATCTCTGTGGTTCCACGTATCGATAGCGGTCGTCAGTCAGCGGTAAAATGACGTTAGTGATTACATCGTCAACTGTGGAGGTGCAATAAGCTGTGATATGATTTCTTTTTGCAAAAAGAAAGAAAGTTGGAGAGATCCATTCGGCTGCATTCACATTCGACTGCTGCACGACAACGCTCGTCCGCATATGTCTCGCCCAGTTCGTGAAAAATTGCAGGGATACGGTTGGTAAGTTTTGGAGCACCCACCGTACAGCCTGGGTCTGGATCGTCAGGCCTGGTCCTACCTCTGGTTCTCTGATTTGCATCTGTATTGACTAGAGACCGACATCGGGTCGGGTTACCCGCTTTTACCCCCCACCCGACCCAACCCGTGGGTCGGTCCAGGTTGACTTTCATTGTTTCAGGTCCGGGTCGGTTTCGGGTTTGGGTTTTGCTTCTAACGGGTCGGGTTCGGATTGATCCGAATTTCAAAAGAATGTCCAAAATATTTTTTGCAGGTTAAAAATCTATATACAATAAGACCTCCATAATGGCTTTTCTCCCGAAAGGCGGGCAGTTCTATTTAGCGAATACTTTTTAAATTCTTCTATGTTTGACTCCATTCAACGATACCGAGGTATCCACTATTTAGAGGTTATACTATATTTAATGCTTTAATTGAATATTAAAGAATATAGATTTGTTCATTCTTCTGTGCAAAATATAAAAATGGTATTAGAAATACAATTGTAGATTATTTTTCATAATGGCATTAAACATGATTTACTTTCCTTTCATTGTGGATTCGAGTCGGATTGCGGGTTGCTGAAAATCATTTTTGCGGGTTCTGGTTGGGTTGTGGATCGAGGATTTTTTTTTTTTTTTTTTTGTTCGGTTGAGTGTTGACTTAAAATCGAATTTACGGGTTCGGGTCGGGTACAACCCGACCACGCAGGACTGTAGTTTGGACACATGAAGAAGTTCCTCGTTGATAAGAAGTTTGACTCTGACGACGAACTCAAACGGGCCGTGCGAATGTGGCTCTTCTCGCAGCCGACGGAGTTCTATGCGACCAGGATTTTCAAACTGATCCATCGTTGGGACAAATGTCTCAACATGCATGGAAGTTATGTGGAAAAGTAATAAATGGGTAATACTTTCATTTCTGTTTCATAATGTCATTAATTGCTTTTTTTTTACATTATGTGCGTTACTTATTGCTACGCCCCAGTACAAAATTTTAGTGAGCGTTATTTAGTTATCTTTAAAATACTATCATGATACAGGCTTGGAGCAGGATGTAAGAAGTATAAACTATAATTACCGAATTTCAGTTCGGAAAGACTAATGAAATCGGCTCTTTATAAAATACGTGTAGTTAATAAATCTGAAACTAATTGAAGAAACACCGTGAAAATTTGTATTAGGCTAACTATAAAAGAGAAAAAAATTACAACAAACAATCTTAAAAGCACACAAAAAATTGAAATATAAATGTAAAATGTATTTCAATAACGCCATAAAGGATAAATAAACTGCAAGTTCCGATTTAGTGCATCTTTTTTTAGACTCTAGTACATATGAAACGACAATTCAAAATTCTCAGTAATGAGTTTGTCTGTCTTGCTTTTTTCCTTTTAGTGACAGCTTGGTGCATGTGTAATAGTCTGAAATATTATTCATCCTTGGTAATCCTTTTCTTTGCTTTTATGATGTTTTTAGGGTGTTTTATAGAATCATAGCATAAAGATTAATCAAAATGAATTATTAAGCAAATTTAGTGAAAACAAAATGTCTAACTTAATTTTTAGAAAGTTTATAACTGTTTAACGCATAAACAATGTGAAATTTGTTGATAAATAACTCTTGAATGAAAACTGATGTTACTATTTATATTAGGGGTACCGGAAAATTCTGTTGCATAATGTTCTTTCACGTCCACTTTTTTAGGTAGATTTCGTATGAAATACTACCTATTGGCGTCGTTCGTATGTTGGAATTTCTGAAAAAATTTTGCAGATCTAACCGATCATGACCCCTAGAGCCCAAATCCACCGTCAGTAAAAAACTTTATATATCTATCTCTCTCTCAATCTATCTATCTATCTATGTATGTATCTATCTATATATAGTCGAACCTCGTTAACATGAACCTCAAGGGGAATCAAAATTTTGTTAATGTTAACAGTAATTCATGTTATCAGTATCAAATCTTTGTATTTGTTTTTATAGGGGACTGTGAAAACAATTCATGTTAACAGTAATTCACGTTAAGCGTGTTCATGTTAACGAGGTTTGATTGTATATCACTTTCTTCTGGACACGATAACTTCCACAATTCTGCACCAATCTCTTCCAAACTGATACATAAAATCAAGGGGCATAAAATCTCGGTCAAGTTCGTTAATGGGCAAAATCGGACCAAGGGGATGGAAATAGGGAGGGGTTTTGTGAAAACCGAAAAAAACCCCATAACTTCTTAAATTTTGTACATATCGAATCAGTTTAAAGTTTTTATTACTTCTAAAAATAGGGCCAAAAATTTATGTATAACAGATTTTTGATAAAGTTAAAAATGGGCTCAAGGGGCGCAAAAAATAGGGTTTTGGGGAAAAAAAATTCATAACTTCGTCAATTCTCAAGATATCAAATCCAATTAATTTTATCATGAATCTCCTCAACATTATCTACAACTTTTATATTCACAAGTTTTTGATAGGACCAATTCGTACCACAAAAAAAATTAAAAAAGAAAACAAAAAGGACGTTTGAAGAAGAAAAAAATTTATAACTCCGTCAATTCAAAAGATATAAAATCCCCATGAATTTATCATATATCTTCTTAATATTGTCTACAACATCTACATAGACAAGTTTTGCATAGGACCAATTCTTACAGCAAAAACAAATTAAAAATACATAGCGGTTGAAGAAAAAAATCATCTTATTAAGGGTGCATTCAAATCCAAACTGTCTATTTTCTTACTCATTTTTAAATTCATTTTTGCTCTCAAACGCATCCAATTGCTAGATTCTCTTATTCAGAAACTATATAATGTACAGTAATGATCGATTTTTTGATAGAGGCAGAATAAATTTCAAAAAATGATGTCAAAGTGGGCATTTTGAACAGAATATCCCGAAGCGATTGTGTTAGAAACGAAAAATATTGCCCTACTGAGAAAATAATTGTTTATTATTCAAGTTTTAATTAATTGAAAGAAAAATAAAAACACAAGTCGCTTATAAATCTTTTCAAAAATCACGTCAGCATGTTTCATATATATATATATATATTTTTATTATTAAAGATGAATCTGAAAATGTGCCAGAAAATTTCGAGTTGTTGAGTATGGAATTTTTTTTTTTTAATATCGCCTTAACATGATTCTGATAAAACCAGCTATTTTATAAAAAGGAAATAAAAACTCGTCAAAAGCAGACAGATAAAACTGTTAAAGTGGATTTATATCTAATAATGATTTAGTTTTTGTTGGTGAAATTAGTATACTTAACTTCGAAATCTACCTCTGCCTGTAGGCCGGGCCGGCAGGGATTTTTTTCAAATGGTAAAATTCCCATAGTTTTCACATTTCACATTAAGGTGAAAACAATGGGAATTTTACCATTGCAAAAAAGTGTTGCCAATGAAGAAATCTGAATTTTTTTTAAAGTAGGCGTGAAAGAACACTATGCGACAGAACTTTCCGGTACCCCTAATACAAATCATTAAATTATACATTCAATCATTAATTTATGTATACAGTGTGTCCACGTATAACCTGACCTTTATTTTCGCAACCGTCGGTCCTGGATGCATACTTCCAATTACAAAAATGGTCAAAATTAGGTGCAGGGTTAAGATAAAAAAAAGTTTGAAGCGAAAAATCAATTTAGTGAAGAATTACAGAATCTAAATTTTTATACGGTCCCCCGGTCCTATAAGTTATATTTAGTAAAATTTCCCTGTTACACTGACAAGTAAGGCAAAAGAAGTCCCGTTATTCTGCGATTAAAATTGACCGAGTAATAGCTGTTTAAAGTTGGAGTATATTTTTTGCTGCATATTGGAAGTCATTCACAAATTTAGTAGAAATATAATTTCGTCAGATCTATTAAAGAAATGGTTGAGAGTAAAATTAGCATTGCAATATAAATTTGAAATCTGTAACCATTCTGACATATTACTGCTAAATGTACAATTTGTGCTGAAAATTATAAGAGGTAAAAATAACAGATTTTTTGTTAAATAAACGGATGAAAAACAACAGCCTCAATTCTTTACAAAATGATACATATTTTAAAATGCTGTTAGATTACACTGTCTTTCAAATTTTGGGTTGTGGCATATTTTTTAGCTTTTGAAAATTGATTCTTGTGTATTTTTTAGCAATGCATCCGAAAATGACCTTCATTTTAAACTATCACGTCAGGAATTTTCTCAAATCGTAAACCTCAAAGTTAAAAAGCTAAAAATTAAAATTGATACCCCCTCCCCCTCCCAACCTCATCGAGCCCCGAGCTGTTTAGCTGTAAGAAACCCAGTATAAGCCAAAAAATCTAATAAATTATTGAATTAAATAAAATTAAACTGAATAAAAATGTCTTACATCTATTTTATAGTATAAGATTTTTCGCTATTTTTTATCCTTGAAATTTACGATTTGCGAAAAATCTTGATACGATGGTTAAAAGTGAAGGTGATTTTTTGATTCAGCGTTAAAAAATACATAAAATGATGTAATTATAAAAGTTAAGAAATACAACCATCGCAGATTTATGTTATCTAATCTAAAACTCTTTCTTAAACTTCTTGACAGTAATCTATCCGATTTTTTTTGTGTTAGCCTTTAATATAAGTATGTATAAGATGGTAAGAGTCGAAAATCATAATAATATAGCATTGTCATCGGAATTAAGTCAGTATGTAAAATTGAACTTCGATCGGACATTTGAAAGTTAAAGTTCGAGTACAAATTTTAAACTGGAAATACGATCATTCCCAGCAAAGAGGAAATTGCTGGCCAGCAGTAAGATAGGTGCTGGCAATGATGGAGAAGTGCTGGCAAATGACCTACCACTGCATGACCACTGCTGGACAGCTTCAGTCAACTTTGCTGTTGGAAATCATCAGTTAAATTCTGGCGGGCTTCCGTTTTATCTCATGCGTTGGCCCACCACTACATGGAAGTGCACGAACTTTTGCAGTACTATTGCTGGGAACCCTTACGCTAGGTGACGTTGCGAATATGGAAGACACCGAGCATTTGAACAAAAATCTGAAATGAATATCTTAACACAATTTAATCCTCTCATGCATACGGACCTCATATGAGGTCGTATAATTATTGCATTATTAAGCAAAAAAATTTTGAGCATTCACTTATGGAGATTTGATTTGTGGACAGATAATACCTAGCATACAGAACAATAATAAAATTATTTTATAATGGTTTCTCATTTATCACAAAAAAAGTTTTTTTGTGAATAATGAAAAATAATAAAAAATAATTTATGCACGAGAGGGTTAAGCTGTGAAGCTAATTTTTTTTTGAAAATGTAAATAATATAGCACCATTGCTAACAACAAAATAAATAAGTAAATGAATAAATAAATAAATTCTTTATTTCAACGCACTTTTTTTTCTCCTTAAATCTGGTTTTACTAAGTTACAAAGGATTTCGGTTTTCATAATTTACACAGTTCAGAATCAATAATAAAAAAAAAGCGTATAAAATATATAGGATTTCTATACAGTACAATAATTTCTATACCAGTTTAATGATTAGGAACGTAAATTACAAAAGAAAAAACTTGAAATAGTGTAATGAGAGCTTGTATACTACGAGCGGTCATAGCATACGCTGAAAGAACTTCCTCATGTCCGGTCACGAAAACCAAACAGCATCGAACGCGGTCAGTACTTGGGAGGGTGACCACATGGAAACCGCTGCAAGTTCAAATATTTCTATAGACACTTCTACAGATATTTCTATATCTCTTGGTGAAACTAGCTTATAGAAGAAAGAACCGTAATTCCATAATACTTTTTTTTTTTTAGAATTCTATAAGAAATTTTTGTAAGGGAAAGTGCTGGGCCAGCAAAGGAATAGCAGTGGGATAGGTGCTAGCACTGCAGGAAAAGTGCCGGATTGAAGTAATGTGATGGCATACCAATGCTGGCCTGCTGTTGGCCATCACTGATGGGCCAGCTGCATTCCGCACGGACACTTTTGTACAGGTTTAAGTAATGGCACCATACCATTGCACTTTACCGTTGATGGCAGTGCTGACTGCCATCTTTCTTCCAGCTGAAGGCCCACTGTTTCTTTCTTTACTGGGTTGCAAGTTAAATAAAACCTTATGAAAATAACATAATTTTAGTTAAAAGAAATCATAGCCTCAAATCCTTACAAAATAAAACATAGGTTAAAATACAATTGTTTTAACTAATCTGAAACTTAAATAATAAAAGTTAATCGTAATATTTGTACGATTTCTTTCAAAGTGCAGATACTTTGAAATAAGTTTAAGTACTTTATACACGACCCCTGAAAACATTGTCGAAATCTTCTGTTTTGATATGCGAAAAAGTGGTATAAGTCATGCATTTCAAAGTTTCATAACTCGGTCAATTTTAATGTTAGATGAATGGGACTTTTTTTGTCTTACTTGTTAGTGTCACAGTAAATATTTAGTAAATATCACTTATAGGACAAACTGTATAAAAATTTAAATTTCGTAATTTTTTAATAAATGTGTTTCGTGACCCAAATCACTTTAAAAACAATTCTTTACCTTATTTAAACCATTTTGTAATTGGAAGTATCCATCTAGGACCAACAGTTACGAAAAGAAAGGTCGGTCAGGTTATACGTGGACACACTGTATATTGATATAGCTTTTAGGTGTGATCTAAGATTCGGTTTCGTTTTCATTTTAAACAAAAAGCACTTAATCAAATTTATTTGCAATAATTATTACTTTTGTCTAACGTGCCATTTAAAAATTTTCCGAAATAATCGATATTCAGATCTCTAAAAAATAATATAAAAACTATAAAATCACGAAAGTTCTAAATAAAGGTTTATTACAAACTTCTCTTAAAGTTCACTGAGTATTTTTCTGTATCATTTCGCTGAAACGCGACCACTAAATAAATCACCTCAACTGAAAAAGCACTGCCTGGGTTATGAATGTATAACGTTCATTACTCTCATTGTACCCCTAACACAGCAGTCTATTGAAAAGCCTCGAATAGTGGGAGTAAGGGATAGATTTGCTATTACGCTTCCATTAATCCGCTAAAACTTGCACTCCTGAATATAGCACTCTAGAGGCAAATGTCAAATATTTCATACATAAGTACCTGTCGCTTTGAAATTTTATGGGTACTACGGGAGGGTGAAACCCAAATAGTAGAATTTGTTTTATTTTAATGGATAGCTAATTTATTATCATTACAGTTTCAATATATTTTACGTTCTTAAAAAAGTGTTAAAGAGGTTATACTGCTGTAAAATCTTCAAAAAATTAGATTGTTTGAAAAAGAAAAAATGAGCAATAGTTTCTGTGCATATATATAAATACAGGGTGTATCCAAAATGCTTCAACAAACTTAGAGGGATAATAGTACTCATGAAGACGAACAAAAAATGCAATGAAACATGGGGTCGCAAATGACGTTTAAAGGATGAAAATCGAGAAAATGCGTCTAGAAATGGACAAAATGAGACAAGAAAGAAACACTCCAGAAAATTATTTATTGCACACAATAGGTACAACACAGCTCGTGATGTCCAGAGAAAACAAATATTTTACAACAATTGTTCAAAGTGTCGAGCGCGGACATTATTACACAGAGTACAACTACGGAGGAACGACTGGCGGACACGCTCGAAGATTTCGGTGGTTTCCTGGATTTCTCCTGCAGCAGTCACAATATGCGCTACGACTTGTTTGGTTTTCTTCTAAGTTTTTGTTACCTCTTTCTGACCGGATATGTACAAAGTGAAAGGAAAACCAGCTTCGTGCTACTAGCCAGTTCTGCATAAAAGCAGCATGCGAGATTTTGATATTTTTATTAGTTTTGCGATTTTCACCCTTTAAATGTCATTTGCGACCCCATGTTCCATTGCATTTTTTGTTCGTCTTGGTGAGTACTATCATCCCCCTAAGTTTGTTGAAGCATTTCAGATACACCCTGTATAACCACAGGGGTATCTTCCTATAACTACGCTAATTATAACTGAAAAAGTATCCGATGATGACTAAAAGAATACTTTAAAGTGATTTATCTCAAAATGTATTTTTTTTATAATTACCTTCTTGAATTACTTAATATTTTTACATAAATTTTTCACAGTTTATAGATTATATCTATATTTAGATTACATCTAAATTTATCTTTAGAGTATGATGAATGTCTATGTAAGCATATTTTTTCTATTAAATTTAAGATGTTTTGTGCAGGTGCGCACATATGCTTCTATATCACTTTTATGAACAAAAGGTTATCATTTGTTTTTAAACTCTCAAATAAAGATCCTTTTTATATTCAAAACTTAAAAAATGTATTTATGTGTAAAGTATACTTTATTTTATTACCTGTTTTATTTACAAAAGTGATTCCAAAGCATGTGTTTTCGAAAATATGAAGAGTAAAAAATTATTATTATTGGTGTTATTATTGTATTTTTCAACTTTTAACATTTATATGAAAGTTTGATGAAACTACGAAAATTTAAGAGTATTCAGTTAAGTAGTATAGATTTAGAATGTTAATTCATTTACATGTTTAACCACGTTAAATTAATAACAAGTAAGCAAAAGCATTAAAGTAATTAAATTAATAACTAGTAAGCAAAAAACGTATAAAGTGAGAAAATTAATTATCATATCCATTACGATTTAGATATTAAATGGGTTTTTTTTTTGGTTGTTGTTACAGAACATTATTTAATGCTCTTAGATAAGTAGGTTCTGAAGAATAATGAAAATCTACAAGTACATTAAATTTTTGAATTATAGAAAGGGGTCGTTCATGTATTACGTAAGCAGTACGGGCGGAAGGGGGTCCAGTGTATGCTTATTTTTGCTGACAAGGGGGAGAGGGGCATCACGAGAATTCTTACGTAAGAATTAGACAACGAAGCTTATAGTTGGTTTTATTATAGTTTAATAAAAATAAAGCAAAAGAGCATGATTTCGATGAGTGTTCTGTGGATGTTGAACGACTTGAGAAAAAAGATATGGAGTAAACAAAGACTGGAAACGAGGAACATTCCAGTCGACCACTACGTTAAAAACGTAATAATAGACAATGCAGAAACACGGATTCAAAGATCTTGGACACCAGACTAGAAATGGGAACGCCAAACACATAATATTCCTATGATTCTTGTTATTTTTTTTAGTTATGGCGCCTAAATAAGTTAGGGCCTATTGTATTTCTTAAAGTTTTTTTTTGTTGTTGTTGTTCAATGCGATAAATAATAATATGTTAAAAACTATTTTGTATTCTATCAATTGTTTAATGCAATAATTAACAATATATTAAACCGATTTTGTTTTCATTCGATACCACAACCTCTATATATCTATTTATATATATATATCCATCCTATATCATCTTTTCCCTTTTACTAAGAATAAAATTAATAAATTGAGCGTCAATACATTGAAATGACATTATACAAAATAAAATCGAAACTAATGACTGGTAACTAATTATCATAGGCAATATTACGAAATCATTAGTAAATTGCGGACGATTAAACCATAAATACATGAAAATTTACCAAATTTGACGCAATAGCCATTTAAAGACAAAAAATACAAAAATCCATCTAAAAAATGTTGAACTAACAAAAGACGTATATTAATCAAATAAAAGAACAATTGGATGGATGTAGAAGGAAGCTTATATTGTATTTCACTTCATCAGGGGTACATGAACTACAAATATAAGCAAAATATAGTACATTTCTGTAATGGAATCAAGCTATAAGCTGAAAATTGAATTATATTATGTGCCCAATCGACTATAAACTAAAAAGTAAAAATTAACCACGCCTTATAAAATGAAAGAATTAAATAATTAATCAATGTAAGACACTTACTGATCAACATAATGCACAAACTGAACAAAATTGGAACATGTGAATTAAAAACTTACATAGCAAGAGTTTTTTTTTATCACCATATTTAAATCGCAAACATATATCCTTTATAACACAGCGAAAATCCCGCCTAATTAAATGGTCACAGTTAAAAGCTAATCCCTACGGTTTAATTCATCATACTTAGCAAATAATATTAGTACTAATAAAATTATAATAATTATAAAATATCGTAATAAGTTTAAATATTATAAATTATTTTATATGCTAACTGAAGGATCCTAGAGTAATTTATTACTAAATAGAACAAAAGAAGTTGATATCTTAAATAAATAGGTATGATAGTATATATATAACCATTATATAATATTACAATTCATCATCTTTTTTTTCAAAAATAAAAATTAATAAATTGAGTATGAATCCAATATATATATATCTTAGGAAAATGATTGGCATGCTATATATATATTTTTTAAACAGCGTTTTTAAAGCGACTTTTACTAAATGGAGGACTTGCTATTTTGTATAGTTAAAATGCAATGGAAATGATTGCATATGAGTTAGCGTTTCTTGGATTTTCCTTGAAGTCATTGTCTACTTTTTCAAGATTATTATAAACGTAATAATATAAATGAGAAAGAAACCATATATAATTCAATAATGCATAATTGCACAATGTTTAGAATTAAATAATAACCGTTAAAATCAATTTTAACTATTATTAAAGTATACGAACATTCCAAATTTTATAAAATAAATAAATAATGTCGAAATATTTATCTTAATAATAATAAAAAAACATAATAATAATAAAAAAAGGTAATAATAATAATAAAAGAAGTAAATATAGCATTTTACCATGTTATCGATGGACTATGCATGTCTCGTCTTCCATTGGAGACATATTTAAGTATTTCATATATTGTTCCTAAAAAATAGGGGGGGGTGTAAGACGACGCACACGATAAACAGGGCTCTATATTTAAAAAAACAAATCGTCGCTAGGGGAGAGGGCAGGTCAAGACTTGCCAATTGCCCCTCTCTGGATTTTGAAATTTAATTAACTGTGTTTTTTTTCTCTGATGATTTTAAAAAAATAGTGTTTGTTTCTAGTGAAATGTTTCTTGAATATAAATAAACTCATATATAAGGCTGCGCAAATTGAACTGGACACATCGCCATTTATGGTTGGTGATTACTGGAAGAGGATTTTTAGTTGTGTTGTGCGTGTTCTAACTGAATTAACGTTTAGTATAATATGTGGTGCTTATAATAAACTGTAGATAATAGGCAGGCTCCACAAAGAATTCGAATACATTACCGCTCATGAAATTGTTGAAAGTGAATTTTCAACTGTGTTACACTCTTTCTAGCTTTTCTACTTTTTTCATTAAATTTTAGCATATAAAGTTGAAGTTTTGTTACAATATTCTGTCAATTTTGAAAAATGTTTTATGATTTATACATAATGCTCGATTTATCTTTCTTGTTTTATAGTTTGGGTCCACCCTCAGCTAGCCCAATACTTAAAACAGCACCCCCCCCCCCCCCACACACACACACACACATACAATGAGACTCAAACATTTTTCTTTTTAATTTTTAAACTAATTTAAGATCTCCAAAATTTTCTTGCACTTGACCACTTTAAAGAGAAAACAGGTCTTGGTTGTATGTTCATTCTTAGACACAAAAAATATTCAATTATTCGAAGCAGTATAGGAAAAAGCACTCGCTTTGACTTGATCAGGCAGTGTGCTCTACTACATTATTAATTCTATTTAAAAATTCTGTCCCTACCTAATAAGTGACATTTACAGAATAAACGATATAACGATCGAGTTTTATTTATATTAACGTCTCGGATACATTTTAGCATTTTAATACAGGTTTGATTCGTGTGCAACCTGCAAAAATAATATCTGATTCGGGGCATAGCCTTCCACTGTACTACAAACAATGTAAAACATTACTCCTTGTTGAGTGACTCTGTAACACCCCTGCTCTCCGAAGACCAATAAATCTTTGCGGTCTCAGTCAATGAGAGCCCCTGTAAAATCCGTTCGGGAGTTTACATCCCGCAGGGAATTCAAGGGGTACAAAAGGTGCAAGTTCCCCACCGTAGAAAACAATCAGAGGCCCACATCGTTCTTCATCTTCAATCATGAATGTTTCACGCTGCATCTGCGGACATCCCAAAAGCACTTGAGATTTAGACTCATCCATTATTTAAAAGTCAACAACTGGAGTTTATTTAACCACAAAATAGGTGTTCGGTGACCCTACTCGAAGGCTATACATTTTAAAGAGCTTGATATTGAAGCAGTAGAATTAATACGCTTACAAATAGGTCTGCAATGGAATTAGAAGTTGTACATAATAAGCTGAAAAGGTTTCATTCATAGATGTGGCATATAGGGACATTTAAAACAAAGTACTTACCACGCGTAGTGCACAGGCGCCAAATTTTTTAAATTTCAGGGGGGGGCACAGTCGATCAAGGAAGTTGCGTAGATCAGTCGTAGAGATGGATGGGCAGAACTATTATTTATTTATATTTTCAGGGGGATAAATGCTCCTTCTTAAAAATTTTCAGACGGGGCACATGCCCCTTTACTTCTCCGCCCACCGTAGTCAGCATCTATGGCGTGGTATTGCATAATGAGTGTGTTTCTTTTTTTAGAAATACAAGAATTCGTAAAGCGTCAGCCCTAATATTTAAAGGATGTCGCAAATAAGCATTAATACTAGCTGCAGAAAACAAAAAGGCTAGTGTAACAACTGAAAATATCTAGAATAAACATTAGATCTTCATTCCAGTTAATCACTATTTAACAATGCAGACTTATCAACATTCAACTCAAGTTTTCATGGGCTTCATTTAAACCTAAAGTCTTAAAAAAATGAAGCCCATGAAAACGTGAACGAATAGATAAATCTATTAAGGCTTTTCTAACTTTTTTTCTCCGCTCAACAACACGAAAATGTCTGACACATTCACCAATTTTTTTCCCCAAAGAAATGCATGAAATTTTCAGACACTGCCATTTAAAATTGTCTCAGAATTAGATAGTGCTTTTTATTTCCCGTAAAAAAGAATACATCTTTAATTACAATCCTTTGCGACCTATTAACGAGAACGACTTTTCTCTGATTACCCTAGCCTAAAAATCGACTTAAAAAGCCAAAATCGATAGAATATATATATTTTTTTTTTTGAAAGATCATTTACCTTCATAAGAAAATTGTAAACGCTATTCAGTCTTTTGATATCTGAATAAGAAGAGCTTCACATTTCATGCCTTTGCGAAGAAAAAATGATTTCGTGAATGCGTCAGAAAGCAGCTAGCATGGTAAGGTGCCCTATTGTCGTCCCCAGTCACTTTTAGGCCCTTGGAAGTTGTAATTTTCAGTGAAAATCTACCAAATTTGGATTTTACATAGACTAACAACCCACGCACATAGAAACGTAGGTAAATATCGTACAAAAATATTTTAACAATGCGAAAAATTGTTTTTACAAAAGTATCTAAAAAATGCAAAAGAAAAAAAAATGGTCCCAATTTCGCCCCCCCCCCCCCCCAAAAAAAAAAAAATCCAATACGCCGAGGCGTAACTTATAACTAAATCAAAATTTATTTCTAAATGAGTAAGTAATTTAATTTACATTAAAGTAAGGCACAAAGAAATGCACTAATTATCAGTGGAAGAATAACATAACGAAAATTAGCATAGTTTCCAACTTCCCGATTTTTTCATACCAATATTTTTATGCAGAAATACTTGCTTTATACAATCGCAGTTTTAACGAAATTAAATAAAGAAAACATTTTTGTAAGATTTTACTGGTATCCAAAAAATCGGAAGAATTGGCAACTATGCATTAGCCATCCAAACATGAGGAAAAAATTAAGAAAAATGTCATGAAAAAGCATTCCTAATTTCGTCACCGGGACGAAAATAAGAACTGCAAGGGGGACGAAATTGGTACTTCCAAATATTACGGATCTTCAGTTTCCGTAAGATGAACTGAGCGTCCTAAAACTCACTGTATGCTACTGTTAGCATCTTACCAACGTAAAACACATGCAACGAATAAGAAATAAATACTTATAGTACAGTAAATAACGTTCTACAAACGATGTAATAAGAACTCAGGTCTTCTAAAAATAGGAAATTCGCCCTCTTTAATTTATGTATGCGTCTTGGCGAACGAAATTTTCAACACTGGCTCTTTTTACCTTCTGTCTCCTGTGCCTTGCGTCATAAGTGGCGCCACTTTCGCAGAAGTGGAGAAGTTAAGGGGGACGAAATTAGGAGAGGGGACGAAATATGGGTACTTTACCCTATTTATTTTAAAACAGCCTAAAATGGTAATTTAACGGTTTATCACGAACTACCTACTAAATTTACATTTAGAGGAGGCCTCATCACATAATAAATCTAAACTCGTGTACATAAATTTAGAAGGCCTTCGATTGTACTTGATTCCAATGATTTTTTTCCCTTAATGGGAGATTCTCAAAAGGTGAGATCATTAAACTTTAACTATATGTAATTTTTTTATAATTTTCAAATTTAAGGCCATTTTTTTAATAGTATAGTATATAAGTCTACAAAATTATACACAGCAAACTGAAAAAAATGAAGTACTCAAAAATGAGTAAATCGATGTACTCATATCGTATTGAGTATGTTTGGATCAAAAATGAACCTATGCTTTCTCAATTTTAATACATCACATGTTATCAAATCCAAACGCAATGATAATTTTGTACTTTGTAGTGGTTTATTTCATCCATGGCGGCTTAAAAGATGTTCTTTAATCGGAAAACAATGTAATACCGTGGAAATCAGAGGTATAATATTACATTTTTATTCCTCTGAAGGAACTATATCCCATATCGCCTTTATAATGCGTAAGGTTACATTGTGTTGTTGTTGTTTATCGGTGCTTCGTAAATTCGGTCTGGTCTGTGTGCTTGGATTTGTTCGTGAAAACAAAAATTAGAAAATTGGGATTTTCAATATTTCGCCGACAACTTTGAAAGTAAGTGATCTCTGTTAAATATTCAATATATATATATATATATATATATATATATAATGTAATCAGCTGTACCTTCTGTAAATATTATATTAATGTAAATATTAATTTATGCACAGTATTTTAAAATGATTTAAAAGTGCTTGGAAACAATGCTCTTGTCATAAAAGTAATTGTATAGCGTATCTTGATAATAATTTTGCAATTTTTTCTTAGTAAATAATCAATTAAATGTTTCTTGTTAATAATTTTGAGCGGGAAATAAATGTCAGAACATTTTTACTTTAACCTGTAGTAAAGTGTCATGGGGGGGGGGGGGCTTTCACAAGAAAAATACTTTTTTTCCATTTAACTTATTTTAGTTTTGAAAGTATTTCATAAAATGTGTGTCTTTTAGCCCAGTATCTTATTTTGGTTTCGCACGTGCTTCTAATCGGCCATCTTGGACGCCATCTTGATTCACTTCATATTTTTATAACAGAAGCGTTGTTTTCAAACACTTTTAAAATACTGTGCATAATTTAATATTTGCATTAATGTAATATTTACTGAAGGTACAGCTGATTGCATAAAATAAGAAAAAAAATGCATTGAATATTTAACAGAGAGCATTTACTTTCAAGTTCTTATTTGAATACATAAAGGGGATAAAAAATGAGTACATAAACATTTCATATTTGAATACATACATAAGATCAAAAATGAGTACATAACGGTTCACATTTGAACACATCCATGGAATCAAAAATGAGTACGTGTGTTTCTCAATTTTGAGTACAATTGGATCGGAGCTATTTGGAGTATGTGACGTATTAAAAAATGAGCACTTTTTACTCAATTTTGGTTGGTTGGTTGGTTGTGTTTATGACGGCCAATTATCAACACGAGGGATATACTCAATTTTGAGAACCCATTTTTTTCAGTGCAACTATTCTGGAAAATTAATTATTAAAGCATTTAATTAGCAGATGTGTACGTTACAAATTTTGGACATTTTTTCGCACGTAGGTTACAGATTTTGGACGTTGCGCTTAGTATTTAAAAAATTCTTAAGACTAAGAATGTAGTAAATTTGTCCTATAATTGCATGTGTATACATATATATATGTATAATTAACTTTTTGTTATCCAGTAATAATAATAATAAAATCAAATGTTAATCTCTGATATTAAAATATTCACTACTTTTTTAGAAGTAATATCTTAATTTTATAGGAATTACACATTATGTAAAAAACATACCTTTACATAATATTAGAAGTATCCAACATATAATTTATTCTTTTTTTTTCTCAAAAAAAAGGTTATACTGCCATTTTTTTAATGCACATGTCTATAATTTCTTTATCAAAAGAAAAGTCTCCTCTTGCTGTCACCGGGTGAGGTGGATTTGGTGATTTCAACAAAATATCTTCATATTTTAAATTTGTGCTGTCTTTTTTAGATGTATAACGAAACCTGTTAAAATCAATGTCTGCCTGAGGAGTCAAAAAAATTTATAGAAAATATTTGTTCACCATTATCAATGCTGATCTTTTCAATAATACCTGGCCATAAGTTTTCATCATGAATTAATACAAAGTACCAGTCACCAATGTCAATCTATTTTCAACTGTGAGGAGTCAATTTTAGAAACAATATTTTTTTCACCAGCTTCACTGGTAATGCATTCTTGATTGTTTTTTTACAGAGATTGTAAAAACCAGATCTATTTCTTATTTGAATAGTACCAAATTTGTTTGTCGTGTGTACGGAGTGAATCTTTTGAGTACCTTTAACAGTTTTCGCTGGCTGTCTTCTATACTTTGAATACTGTCAATTTCTGTTTTCTTTCTTTCTTTCTTTTTTTTTTTTTAACCAAAGTTACAGCACGAAGTGGCTTAAACGTTTTATTTGCCTTGCATTTTGGTGGGGGAGCAAAGAGGAAGAATGGAATTTTAAGGAGATGGGATACTTAAACCTTGAATTAAAAAAAAAAAAGAAACTCAGGTACAATAATTTAACAAAAAAATATTTATTTTATTTTTTAAGATGTATGTTAGAACAATGGACTCTGTTATAATATATTTATTTATGTATTTATAAAATTAAAATTATTAATGTTTAGATCGTTCCACTATTTGGACATTGTTATTAAATAATCTTTTGGGGTACATTTGCTACAAAGAAAACTTTGCAAAATACATAAAAACACGTAAGATCATTGAAGAATTACTTTTGAAATAAAAAAAGAAGTTTACTATTAATTTTAAATCATACTTTTAAATAAGCATGTCCGAAATTTCGTAACGATCGCAGCGGTCGCCATATTGTGTCTATCGTTATACACATTAGTTGAGCATGCTTCAAGTCAAGTTATATTATTACACGTACTAAATACACTTTATTTATACAAAACACGGTAATTATTTACGATAAAGCATTATAATAAATATCTTTTTATACGTTTCAGGACACCAAATCATCTTTAAAAACAAATTTACCGAAAATAAAATCGGCGTTTCCATCGTTACCCGATTCGGACATTCCACTTTCTTATTTGAGAAAAGTGCATTTATTGCAAAAAAATCTTACAAAAACACATACAAATAATTTAAATTAAAAAAAAATGATTTTAAAGTTAGATAAAAGAGTTTAAAGTACCTACTTGATGTATTTTTCGTGGAAATGATAGCTTTGTGGCGTACGTTACTTTTGGACAAAACAAAATACAGAAAAATTCTTTATAGAAAAGTCCTTCTATCTTCAAAAAAGCAATAAATCAGCCTGCCATCTCTTAACGAAATTATCAAAAAATCATCCGTTTCCTTTATGCATTCGTTGTTTACCATTAGAACCACCTGGAAGCAAGTTAAAACTCTTTTTCTTGGTGGTACATTGGAGCAGTTAACGTTATGAATGTCCAAAATTGGCCTCTTTAGCATAAAATAATAAAATTTTAAGATATTTATACAAAGCTTCTACAATAAATTATGTAATTTTCTGTCCCTGAATAGAATTAAAAACTCAGTGTAAAAAAAAAAAAAAAAAAAAAAAAAAATTAAAGTCAATGATAATTAAAGTTATTTTTGAAAGGCTTAAAGTTATGACGTGCGTCCAGTGCCCACCTTTTGAGAATCGCCCTAATATTAGTGTTCGACGGAAACACATTTTAAGATTGAAACCTTGGTTCGGAACTCGTTTACCTTCCTAATTTCGCCCGAAAACGAAAACGAAATTTTCTTAAAAATAAATTGCAAGTAATTAATACATACATATATATTTATATAAAATTGTTACCGTATATACTCGTGTATAAGTCGACCCCCCCCCCCCCCTTCTTAAGCAAAATTTTGAAAAAATTGAATTTTCGTGTATAAGTCGAACCACACTTCTAGTAGTATGTTGAAAAATTATTTGTAATCGAGGATAAAAAAAATTAATACAGTTTCATAAAATTAGTAAACTTTTTTTTTTTTTTTTTTTTTTTTTTTTACGTTTCTAATCAACTTTTTTTTAATTCATCGTTTTAAAACTGTATAATTATGTAAAACCGAAGAAACTTAAACTATTTTGAAACCTATTCACATCAATTTAATGATACTTGAAAAAAATTCTTTCAAATATATATTCAAGCCTTATTTACCTGGGTAAACAACTTCTGATACTGCTAAAATATAGTACTTCTTGGTATTGTAGGATTTTTAAGACAAATATCTAGAAGCATTCTCAAGTTGAACTCTTTTTAAAAAGGAGATTAAAATATTGTAAGGAATGCCCCTTGTATTGAAGGGAATTCTGTCTCAAGAGAAAATGGGTGCAGAACAATTAATGGGTCAATATTATTGAGCTTTTTTTTTGTCAATCACAGGGAAATGACCATTATCCGTTTTTATCTCTCATGTGATTATTTAAAAGACTTGCCCATTCGCCGAGTATCTGCAATTTTTTTTTTTTTTTATTTTTTACTATCTCGTGTATAAGTCGAATCCCCCATTTTCAACGCCTAAATTTTGTCTAAAATTCTTCGACTTATACTCGGGTATATACGGTAATTAATTAGGAATTAACAATTATATTAACAGTATTATAAATCTGTTTTAATTAATTAACGTATTTAATTCTTTTAACTCCTTTATACTTCTCCTAGAAAAAATAAATTTAACCACTGTTATTGAATTTCCATTTAATAGAATAAATAATAAGACCCCCCCCCCCCCCAGAAAGCACTAGTAATTTATATTGCAGAAAACATTTTTTAGAAAAGAAATCTGGTGTCATTTTGATTTCGCTTATCACATGTTTAGAATTTCAAGCAATAACTCTAGTTGTTTTTGAGATAAGTGTATTTTTTTTTTTTTTTTTGTAACTATTGTTGCTCCAATATTTGTTTTAAATACAGTTTTAAAAATAAATTTTCTCTCCAGTTTTGTAAAATTAGGTAAATAAAGTTTATATAAACAATCAATTTATTTATTTGTATAAAATATATATATACATTTATTAAATGTAACCCCTGTTAAATGGTGCAAAGGTTACGATATTTTCCCTCTTTTTTTTTTCTTTTATACTAAAACTACGAGTTTAAGAGAATGTATATTAATTTTAAAATTGAATTTTTCATACTGATTCACAATATATAGAGATTGAACATATATTTAAACAATACTGATGTTATTAAGTGTAATCTGTATCTTAAACAAAAAAAGCACAAAAATACCTTGGGAAGATCAGGAAACATTGGCTTAACCGTTTAACACTTTCGATGATCGGAGTTCAATATTACAAAAGGTATCACAACCTTTTTTAAAAAGTAATAGTGACTAATGAGGAATCTTCCATAATCCCAGTACACACACACACACACACAAAAAAAAAAAAAAAAAAAAAAAAAACAGTCGTTACAACAATAGTTTCATGTGAGTTGGACATTTTTATCATAAGTGGCAAGATGTTTTTCCGGTGATTGAAAGCAATGAAAAGCTTTATCGCTTAAATTCGTAAACGTAACTTCTTAACTTTGTTCGACTAGACTTTTATTGTAAATGTTATAATATAATTTTATAATCTATATATTTAAAAAACACAAGCGGATTATTTTCCCGTTAGCTGCTGGGCTTTATACTGCACCAATTTTAATAATTATTTTTTAAATTGAAAGCTGTTTATTAGTAGATGAGCCCACCACAACAGCTAATTTTAAAAATATTTCCATTTTGATACGCTATTATTATTTTTTTTATCTTAAAAGATTTAAGGCTCCACTGCACTGAAACTCCCCGATCGCGAAATCCCATGTTAAGCCTATGGGAAAACTTTCAAGCGCGATTACTCATTACCTAATATAATTATTAAAATACCATTTTCACCATCAGAAAATGGACGTCAGATGCTGATGATGTGCTTTTTTAAAAATTATCTTCGTAAATTTTAAGTACATAAAAAATCCCTATAAACTTTGAAATTTCCATTTGATTGAAATTTTTCATCTTCTTAAAAATACTTAAAATTTACGTAGACAATTTTTTAAAACGCACATCATCTGCATCTGACGTCTACTTTCTGATGGTGCAAACGGTATTTTAATAATTATATTAGGCAATGAGTAACCGCGCTTGAAAGTTTTCCCATAGGTTAACATGGGATTTCGAGTTCTGGAAGTTTCAGTGCAGCGGCCCCTTAATGAAATTTCTTCAATGGTAACAATTGGATTACCCCCATTGTTACAGAGAAAATAAAAATAATGGGAATTACTATACCTTTACTGATGTCATTCTCTCATTACAATTTAGAAGGACGTTTTTTAAAATTTACAAAAAAAAAAAAAAAAAAAGAAAAAAAAAAAAGAAAGAAAAAAAAAGGATCTCACGTTTAAGACCCCTTTTCACCCATAAAGCTGTTACATTTCAACATTTTTCCATTCCGCTGTCACTAAATTTCAGACTCTATTATCGGGGGGAGTCAAAATGCTTCAGTGAGTAAAAATGGCGTTATGTTTAAAAGGGAATATTTTCTTTGATAAAACTAAACGTTTTATTATGAATGCGTCTAAAAGACATAAATATTTACTTTTTACTCACCCGTACTGATAATAGAACCTCAAGAGTGCGAATGTTCACATGGAAAGTTGTAGCTGGCAAAAGTGACGTCAAGTTTGGAAATATATATTTTAATAATCAATTGCGCGTTAAAATATTTTTGAATTGGTCAATATGGATATGAGAAGTTCGCATGTAAATTTTGCGACGGTAAAAATGTTGTTATGTTTAGATTTTATTTTAAAAAATGATTGTGCCAAAATGATGTAACTTTTGCAGATGTTTCATTTCGTAATACCAATAATCAGAATCTCAATTGATAACTTCATCATAATTACTTATCTTTATTACATGTTACTGGTTAATTTTAACGCATGGAGTTTAATTTTTCGATAATTTGAAAAGTCAAAGTTAATCGAATTATTATTTTGCTATCTTTGGTTGAAAATAATATTTGTTAAAAGTTAGATTACCCAATGTAGGATTTATTTTTTAGTGTAATTATTTTTGTTAGTTTATTTAATATAAATTCGATCTAACAATTCCTTTTTAACCCTTCCAGGGGTAAGTTATTGTGTTTCTGTAATGTTGAATTCACACCAGAATTTTCATAAAAATGTTTTTAATAATAATGAAATGCAAATTTACAGCTTCTTTTCACCAAAGTTATAAAAGTAAAATGTTATTAAAAAATTCTGGTATAACTCTTGATTAAATTAAGTGGAATAAAATATATTCAACAGCTCTTTAAAGAGTTAAACATTTTCCTTCGTCAAATTTTGACACGTTTTACTTCGTATTACTTTATTTTATTTTGTTTTGTTTTGTTATCGTTTAGCTTAGTGCCATTTGCCACTGAAATTTACAGTTATCAATAGATAAAAGAATAACTGATAATGTTAGCCCATAAAGATTTTTTTCCTTAAAAAAAGAGAAATAATTAAAAATTCCACAGCATATGACAGCAATTGTGCCTATAGTATACTGTGCGTATAGACAAAAGAGTGTTAAATTATGCATTTAGGGGATTCAGAGCATTAAAAAAATCTGAAAATTTGACGAGAATGTCGATTTTGAAATTTTCATACTAAAATAGCACATACGCTGAAAAAAATGAGGTACTCAAAAATGAGTAAATTGATGTACTCATATCGAATAGAGTATATTTGGGTCAAAAATGAACATCAAGCTTTATAAATTTTGAAACATCAAATGCTATCAAACACAAACAAAATAATAATTTTGAGCTCTGTAGTAGTTTATTTCATTCATGGTGGCTTAAAAGATGTTTGTTAATGTAAATATTAAATTATTCACAGTATTTTAAAATAATTTAAAAGTGCTTCCAAATACTACTCTTGACATAAAAATATTTGATTTTGGGTATCTTGCTAATAATTGTTCCATTTTTCTTAATAAATGATGAATTAAACGTTTCTTGTAAATAATTTTGAGCGGAAAATAAATGTCAGTACATTTTTACTTTAATTTGTAGGTCCAGGGGGGCAGTGCATAACGATTTATATTTCAACACAAGCATTGAATCAAACAATGAGTAAACGTATTTCTCAATTCTGAGTACATTTGGATCGGAGCTATATTTAGTATGTGACGTATTTAAAATTGAGTACTTTTTACTCAGTTTTGAGAACTCATTTTTTTGTCGGTGTATACTCTAAACTTTAAAGGACGTCACAGTAAACTGTCTGAGGGATTTTGTAATTTTTTCGTCAATTATGAATTTGTAATTTTTTTATAAATACCTTTTAGCTATTTTACTGTGCTTAATATGACATATAAATGCCTTTTTCCCATTTTACATAAAAAAAAAACTTGTTTATTTTAAAATGTAAAACATGTAAAATATTTTTATCAAATATTTACAAAATTGCAATGCAGATTTTTCTACATGAAAAGGAAAGGTACGTGTAAAATATTTAAGATTACTAATGGTTCTTTAAGTAGTCTGATTATACCACTACCACTTATAAGATAAAAGCATCTTTATATACTATTTTAGCTAAGAAAAATGTAGTAAAAACTGTGAAAATGAATCTGTCTGTAACGAAATCTTGGTTTAACGAAAAATTTCACAGTACCTGTTAAAAGAATATTACATAATTATATTATCTGATGTCTCTTATTAAGGCGAAGATCTTTAGAACCAATTTTTTTAATTCGCCGTAGTACAAAATTTCAGAAATTGTTATATGTAGCTACTAAAAACAAAAATGAAACTTTATTTTCCATAAACAACACATTCTCCCTTAGAAATTGCAGTAAAGCTTAAATATATTTGCAATTTGATAAAGGTGTTTCAATATATGTTTACAAACCAGAGGTGATAGAGTACGCTACAATAAAACAGTGTTTGTACAGGGAACTAGTGTCGCAATTTACAGATTCAGTCAAAGTTACAAGGCACTTCATTTCAACCTGAGCCCGTATTTTTTATCATAAATTTGACAATAATGAAGATATTTCAAGGATATTTACAAGAGAATTACCTTGCTGTTTACAAAATGCGAATGAATCATGAAAATTGGTAGAAGTACACTAATAATTCGGTTGGTGTGCTGTATGTAATTTCAATTGTACTGCGAAAAGTTGATCGTCTAATTTATCGCTCAAATGGATGCTGATGGCTGCCACTTTCCCCAGAGATGTGGTCAAAGGGGCCACCATCCATCCAGGCCCTGATTACTGAATAGGCACTAGAAGCACGTGCTTCCCTTAAAAAATTTTTAAGGGACCCGAAATGGAGAAAACAGAGGACCCCAAATTTTATATTGAATTTATTGAGGTGTAATTGTAATGGCAGATTGTTAGATGTATGTTTATTTCATATATTGAATTTGGCTTGTATGCAGTACATAAAATATTAATAATTTAAACTACCGCAAAAATTGGGAAAAGTGTTTCAGTTATATGGATATTTTATGTTGCGGATACATTCTGAATTCATCATTTTATCTAACTTACATTTTTATGCTATATATTACTCAGAATTATTTTTGTATATATATATATATATATATATATATTGTATCCAATTTTTGTGTAAGTGGAACATAAAAAAATTGTTTAATGAAATACATGCGAACTCAACTGAGCCACTCTTTGCTATAATATTTGCAGCATTGGTGAGTTTCCGTGTATGTCGAATTTAGAAAACTCTTCTTGAATGAAAGGGGGCCCCAAAATGACACTGTGCTTCCCATAGCTTCAGAGGTTAATCGGGCCTTGAATCTATCCAATCAGCGATAAATTAGAAGATTTTTTTTATGCAATTGACATTACATAGGGTACACTGACAGAATTACTGCGCACTTCTAGCACTTTTTACGATTTCATCGCATTTTGCACACATCAAATTAAATCTATTGTAAATATCGTTAAAATATCTTCACTATTGTTAAAGTTACGACCCAAAATATCCGAGCTCAGATTGAAGCAAAGCATGCACCGTGGTCATTTTGACTGAATGAGTAGATTGCGACACTGGTTTCCTATACAAAAATTGTCTGTTGTAGTGTGCTGTACCACCCCTTAAATTTTGTAAACGTTATACTGAAAACTCATGTATAAATGAAATAGTATATAAAATGACTGTTGTAAACTCGATTTTGAAATTGAATCGGGGATTTTCGAAAGGAACTAAGCTCATGTTTTGGTATTTCCCACATCTCATGGACAACACCAGGAAGCTATCAACTTTTAAATTCTCCTTCCCAAACATGCATAGGTTGATAGGTAATAGTACCCGGTATGAGTTCTTTTCTTCACGAAACGGTCAAAACTGTGAAAAAGCATTGGAACCATCTTAAAATGAGAAATATCAAAATATGAACTGAGTTCCTTCAACAATTACTGATTCAATTGTATTTGTTACATGCACATGCAAAAAAGTGATACAAGAAGTTAAAGGTTTTAGAAACCTCCATTGTGCGGAAAAAGGTTTCGTAATTTGAAGTGCGATTGCTGAATATCATCTCTAAGTAGCAGATTGTTGCATACAATTAATTTCGAAAACCCAGTTCTAAAATTCACTAACCGATTGTATACAATGTATATATCCAGCAAGTTGATATTAAGGATTTAAAATATTAAAACTTCTTATAGATTTAAAGTATCACAGATTTTAATTTTACAATTAACTAGTCCATTGTATACATTGCACGTGTGGTATAGAATGATATAAAGGATTCAAAATCTTAAAACTTCTTATAGGAACAAATAGTTTAATAGGGGCGGTTTTCATGACCGATGCTTATCATCTTTAAATAACGTAATTTCGTATCTTACGCCCAGTGTACTAAAGAAGTGTCACATATTTTTAATCCTGAACTGGTCACCATTTTTAATTTTTAAATGTCATGGATACCAATTTTACAATTAACGGATCGATTTTGTGTAAAGTAAGTGTTAAAAGTATATAAAGAGTTAAAAATCTTAAAACTTCATATAGCAACAAAGTTTAAATGATATTTGATTCATGATTGATGTGTATCATCTTCAAGTAGCAGGTTGTCGCATCTCACTCCCAGTGTACTGAAGAAGTGTCATAGAATGAACCCCGTTTCCTCAATCACTCCTTCGGGGCTCAGCCAACTGTTGTTAGCCACTTAATCACTTCATTCTCCAACAGTTCCCCATTTTTTGATCTTGCGCAACAATAGGTCCAATGATATCCTACCTCTCTCGTCCCCGATACTTTGTCGAACATCTCACCAAATGTTCACCCTCCAGTATGCAATGATCGGGGTGCGGGTAGACCCTATCGAAACGAATTTTGGCCAGTGAAATAAAAAAAAAAAAGGAATACAGATATGCGACAGGTTGGAACATATTATTCAATTCATTCCCCTTTTTTCTATATTTGACACTCGTCTTTCATACGTTGAAGTACGGTTTGTATTCTGAATGTAATAATCCTTGCCATAAGAAGAAACTAGAGTTACATTTTGGTGTATATATATTGTAAAGTGAATCAGATCGATAAAATTTTTGAACTATAGCACACTCTTCATATAACGACCGTCTATTTTAGGGTTTCTTCCACTGTTATTTATACTTCCAATACAATGGCCGATTAGATCGGCAATTCCGATATATATAACAACCTTTCCTACATTTTCAAACAATATTTGCCTGATATTACCTGGATATAAGAAAAAAAAACTTGCAAATGTTTTGGGAATTCTTAAGAAGAGAAAAAAATGCACTTTTCTTTATTCAAATAAAAGATTCGTCTCTGAAAAGTATTTCAAAGACTTATTAGTTCTGTATATGCATTTTGTATCCAGAGTTTTTTAAACAGGTTTTGACGCTGGGATGCTTTTAAGTGTTTCTCTTTTAAAATCCGTTATTCTTTAAAATTTTTAAATTTTGACACAGTGCATAAAAAAAAACACACAACCTTTTAAAATACTTTCACAATGGCGATCTACCATTATAATGTCTCTTTCCTGTTGAATAGAGGGAGTCGTTACAATAAGCATACTCAACTCCAGAAGGTTTCCCTTGTTTTCTAATCCGCCTATAAGGAATACTACGAAATCTGAATATCGTATATAATGAAGTTTTGTCCCATATATACCCCAGAAAACATTCCTTTGATAGCTATATGCAGATTGATGAATCACTCCTAACTCAAGAAATTCATATACGTGAACCGAAATAGTCAATAAAACAAATAAAATAAAGTTGAGTCATGGCGATGAAGAAATTACTATAGAAAAGAAATTTCAAGTAAAATTACGGCTAAAAGTTTGATCACATTTAAAATGTATCGTACATCGTAAAATCTTCTAACTGATATTGGTAAGATCGCTGAAACAGAATATGACAAATTCTAAAAAACAACTTAAGATAAATGCTTATTTTAAAATTTATATATTTTTTAGAGATAAAATTTAATTTTCACAAAGAAAGGTATGTAATTTTTAAAGTTAATTAAATAATTGCCACAAAATTTAATGTGCATTATCTCCCGGTTCTTATTAAAATAAAATACATGTCTCTATTAATCGGAAACTGGTCGTGCACGTGGCGATTACCATGAATAATGATAAATAACTTAAGATCAACTTGAGAACAACTAATAACTTGAGAAACTTAAAATCTAATTAAAATAAAAAATAATAATTGAAAGTTAAATATTTGTGTTTGTTATTATATAATATTCAAAGTATGTATGACTAAAGCTCTTTTAAGAAAGATGTACGTAAATTCCTTAATAAAGTTTATATTGTTTAGGAAGAAGTTCGTTTATCAGCAACATTTTTCACGTCCCCTTTAATTTTGTTTTAAGTGGTTTTCATTATAACAGCTAATAATGATAACAATAATAACAATAAATATCAATGTCCAAGATTTTGGATACTAAATTTTAAATAGAAAAGTTTTGAAATTTTATCATTTTCTTCTATATTATAGTGAATCATGAGTTAATTTTTATCCTTTCATGTATTAATTGATTGTGACATAAAATCAATTTTTAAAACGCGAAAATAATTTTAAATAATTTTAGATTTTGAGACTTCGACATTTGCATTGACAAATTTTGCTGTTTTGAACTTCAGAATATGCATAGCCAGGAGCCGAAACTATGTATTGAAGTGGTATTGAGAATCACGAATTTTCATTTTATTCCACCTGCATCATTAAAAAATTATTTGAGGTTTTACAGTTAATCTTTTTATGAACCATGAGATGTAACTAATTGGATCAGGTAACTAAAGAGTGGATTGAGGGATGCAACTCGATTAAAAACCACCCTCGCCTGTGGCATAAAACCCCGCTGCGAACTCTCCAACAATGGTCCAACAAACCTGTCGGTTTTGAAGTTCCTTTCATCGTACTGTCAAAGTCTTCAAGTGTTTTTAGAACTTAATTTCATTACAATGTTTGATCCAGGGGGTTGCGAAATTTGGCGCCCACTTGAAAGTGGATCTTCTGCGGGCACTTCAGGGACGGTTGCTTTTTTTAAACTAGGGGAGACAGTACGGTGACAGCTGGGGTAATGACGTAATACACAATGAGAATAGTTATAACGGAATGCTGAGTTTTATTTTTATCTATATATATAGTTAAAATGCATACAATAAGTACACTGAAACAACTTCTTTTAGCAGTAAGAGTATATCGTTAATCACCTAATTACAATGAATGGTTCAGTCATTCTTAGAATTATTATTATTATTATTATATTATTATTATAATTATAAACATTATTTTAATAGTGAGAAAACTACTTTAACTCTAAAAAGTTGATTTTGGTTTAAAAATTCAAAACAGAATCGTTTTGAGAATGTTCAACCCACAACTTGTATTTAAAATGCAACTTGGAATGCATTTTAGATTTATTTGAAACAGTTTTTCTGTATTCTGTCTCGTGTTACTTTACTTATTAACGAATACCTTTAATATTATTTAATCTTTGAATTTATCTTGAAATGTAATTTCTTTTATTCCCTCGGTAGCTTGTAGAAAAACTGAATAATAAGAAAACTAATTTTGCCATCTAAAATATTTATTTCATTTAAAAATTCAAGATAGAGTCGTTTTGAGAATATTCTTCCATACCTCTCACAACTTATATTTGAAATATAACTTGGAAGGTATTTTCATTTTATTTTAAACAGTTTTTCTATATTCTGTCTGGTTTTACTTTACTTTTAACGAATATCACTCATATTATTTAAACTTTGAAATTATCTTGAAATGAATCCTTAACCCTTCATTCCATTAGTCGATTATAAAAAAACAGAGAATGTATATATATATTTTTTATTTTATTTAATTTTATTTTTTGTACATTCCAGCTGTAAAACTTCATCATAGAATCTATTCCAACAAAAATGAATCCGCCTGATCAAGATTTAGACCATTTTACCTGACCACTTTACAGGTGATCAAGATTTAGACCATTTTACAGGTATACGCTAAAAAGTCACAAACATCATTTATAGATAGACAGACATAAAAGCTTATAACATAACATACCATATAAGTACTAATTTTTTATTTGTCGTAAATTCCGTTTCTATGTTTTTATTACGCAGCAAGAATTCAATAATATCCATCTCGTATAAAAGTTCATATCAAGAAATTATTAGTGAAATTTTTACTGTTATCAGTACTGATTATAATACTGTATCAATACTGATTACTTCATGCAAGGTTCATACTTTGAAATTTTAGTGATATGCATTCAGAAATTGGTTCATTAAACATTTTTATAAAATTCATTTGGAAAAATCAAAAAATAAAGTATCTTAAATTTATATAGATAGGCAATGAAAGGCAAAATTATTTGGCAAGCATATATACACGAAAGTTTTGAAGAAAAAAAAAATCTACAGAGCAATCAATTCTAGTGAAAGTTTATAATGCATTAATTTATAGGGAGGAATGCATTTTTCTTTATAATGTGCACGTGTTAAGCAAAATTTTATTTATTTGAAAAAAAATTGCATTTGGCAGAAAAAAAAAACCCCTTCACGAGCCAGATAAATTTCGTGCTTGCCATATGTACATACATATGTGTGTCAAAGGCACCACTGCTCTAAAGTTAGAGAATCAGTTAAGAATAAATTTAATCCGACTTAATCTGAAAAGAACACTGATAAATCTAAAATAAAATCTTTGTAGCAATCGTAATAAATTACTGTATCCTTTTTAACTTCATGAAGAAATCTATTTTCATTTATCTTACAAACACAAAATCAATTTAAATAAAAATAATTTTATAGTTTATATTACTTCTGTAAACCACCCTGATATCAGTCGATGTTCTGATGACAGGCTGACGGTTGCCATTTAGTTATATATTCATCGCAGATGGACCCGCACGCTTCTACGATAAACAACACCCCCACTCTTGTCCAACTGAAATGGTGTCGCGTGCCGCGGTCCGCGGTATTTTGGGTTGGATTTTGTATCAAGAGTCGGCACGCGTTGCAGCAGACGTCAATAATACTGCAAGTGTTGAGGAATGTTTGTATACTATTTGGGTTGGAAAGGAATACAGGGTGTCCATATATCATTATCGAGATTTTCTTACCAAATAACTCTTGATTTAAGAATATAACGAAAGATATTATTACATGCTAGCAAAAACCGCGACTTTGCACGTGTATTTGTTGAAATATGCCAAGTAGTATTTGTGTGCTTTTGACATAAATATGGAATTAATTAATTAACAAAAACAGTCGTCTCCTTGTTTAACGTCGCTCTACTTAACGACGATCTCTATTTAAGGACGATATTTTGTGGTCCCGGCTCCTTTAAGTAAAAAAATCTCCATTTAAAGACGAAATTGTTTCTATTTAACAACGATTTTCACGTAGTTTTTTTCCCCCGATCCCTTTAAACATGTTAAACGAGGGAACTTCCTGTGATAGAAAAACAAAGTTTCTTGCAATTCAGATGAGTACAGATAAAGGAGAAGGGTGTAGTTGTTGGAATGTAATGATTCGTTTTCTCCCTCCGCCCCTAAAATTTTTTATCGATTTTGACGAAGACGTTTTAACAACCGACTTCATAAATTTAGATTAAAAAAAATCGCAAATGAAAATGCAACTTCAGATGCAGAAGATGGTAATGAAGCTGCTGATACAGAAAGCGAGACACTACCTCTTTCTTACTCAGATGCGAATTCTGCCTTGGATATTCTTCGCCATTACATTGTTTCATCAAATATGGAAGGTGGGAATGACAATTCAATCTTCTTGAGAAGCTTGAAGCAAGGGTACTAAAAATTAGACTACCATTGAAAAAATATACACTTTTGGATTTTTAAAAAACTTAATTTGTTTAATTAAATGTATTATAAATATTTTTATTGTACTGTAAGCAACATTGTATGTTGTTCTTGTTGCTCTTGTATGCAGTATAATTAATGAAATTTGTATTTGTGCAATAAAAATATGTAGTATTATATTCGTATCAATAAAGAAGAAAGAAAGAAAACATAAAATAAATTTAAATAAATATGTAAAACATTTCTAAACACATTAATATATTGAGAAATGTATAAACAAGTCCTAAGTCTGTAAAGTGTGAAGGGAAATATTTTTCAAATATTTTCCACAAATTCTGTTTAACGACGATCTCTATTTAAGGACGATTTTTCGAGGTTTCTTGAAAGTCGTTAAAAGAGAGCCAACTGTATTATATAAAATTCCATATCGTAATTTAGAACGTCTTCCGCTCATTCCACTCAAATTTCGAATTTTTTTAGAACTCATTCTTAGCGAGCATTTGTATCTTAAAAGTAACCCTAATAGCAAATTTCAAGTTTCTTGTCCCTTCAACATCACAAATATCGTAAGTTTAGAAAGTTTTTTTTCTCCTGCATCCTTTTAAAATTCGATCACAAAAAACTGTTCTGTGCATGCATTTGATTCTTAAAAGTAGCAGCATGTCAAATTTCAAGTTTCTATCCTTAACAGTTCCATAGAAATCTTAATTTAAACCCTTATAGAACACTTCTCGCGCATTCCACCGTTTTGAATTTCGATTTTTTTTAAACAGTTCATTGCGAGCATTTACCTCATAAAAGTAACAGCCATGTCAGATTTTCAGTTTCTATTCTAACAAATCTATAGAAATCACAATTTTAACGTTTTTAGAAAGTTTTCAGCTTATTTCACCCTTTCAAATTTCGAATTTTTTTAGAAACCATTCTTCGGGAGCATTTGTATCTTAAAAGCAATCGCATGCTAAATTTCTAATTTATAGTCCCTTCCGTATTAAAAAAAAAAAAAAAAAAATCGTAATTTGGAACGTTTTTTTCTCCTGCACCCTTTTAAATTTTGATTTAAAAAAACTGTTCCGCGCGTGCATTTGTCTTAAAATTAAAGCAGCCATGTCAAATTTCAAGTTTCTATCCCTAACAATTGCATGAAATCGTAATTTAGAACGTTTATAGAACGCTTTTCTTGCAATTCACAGTTTTAAATTTCGAATTTTTAGAAACCGTTTTTTGAAAGCATTTACATCTATTAACTAACTACCATGCCAAATTTCAAGTGTTTAGTCCCTTCAGTTTCATAAAAATCGCAATTTGAGAACGTTTTTCGCTCCTGCAACCCCTTGAAGACAGTGGCACAGAGACGTAAAATACAGCCTATGTTGGAGCAGAGACTGTCACCATCAATTTGCCATCATTGTTTTTGAAATCGGTTCGGTAGTTTCAAAGATTAACTGTTACAGACAAACAAACGTTAATTCGTTATAATATTAGCATAGATTCGTAAAGTACAGCACAAAAAATTTTTTTTTAATAGCACTGACATAATGCTGAATTCCGTTTTAAAAGGTTATTTGAACTAAATATGAACTCCTTTGTATTTCTTTTCCGCGTTGAACAGGTTTTGCTTTAAATACATTAATAACTATGGAATATCGTATTCTTTTCATCGGGATAATGAATATTCTTTCGTTTAAGGAGAAATATGCTATATACAAGTTCCATTTTGACAGGGGATTCAAAATAGGTGGACCATTATTTCTTAAACCGCTGATAGGGAAACATACTTCCGGCTACAAAAAGGATACAAATTAACCGTAGCCTTTACATATGGCTTTTGTTTTAAAGGGGCTGTATACGTACGTATTAAAATACAGAATTATTGGGTAACTCTGGGATAGATGGCCATAGTTTTTAAAGATTGAAATAAAAATTATTAGAATTCATATACAAGAAATATTTATGCATATTTGAAATTCTTATACATATCCTCATCATACTTTCGACAAAAAATAATTAAAAATGTAGAACAAAAAGTAGCAAACAAAATTGAAATGAAAATGGCAGATGACCATCTCTCCTTCAAGCCGAGGAGAGATGGCCATCCAATACAAGAAAGAAAAAATGAAGTTAAAATAGCAAAAAATGACACATTTTATGTAGTTAACCATGAAAAATACATAGAAATTTTTAAAGATGCAATTATATCACGGAAAATCAGTGAATAAAATTTTAAAAAACAAAATTTGAAGTATAGTTTCAATCCTTCACCTTTGTTATTGAAATATTTATATTAGTTAAAATTTAAATAATTATGTCAATTAATATAATTATAAAAATAAAATTATATAATTATTTTTAAAATAATCATATTTAGTTAAAACTTCACTCTATAATTTTTAAATATTAATTATAGGTGGCCATCTCTCCTCGATTTGATGTGGCCATCTATCCTAATTCCTAAAATTGATGGACAGATTACCACCCAATTTAAAGCAACACTCCGCCATTGTACGTCTTTGTTTTAGACTTAAAAGCAAAGATTGGATTACATACGTACCTTAAAAGTCCTCATAGTAAAAAGAAATATAACATACGTACTGCAAAACGTCCAGATACCTAACTCAATAAAAATATCCAACCGCTAAATTAAATAAACATTAAAATTACACTTTATTTTTATAATTGAAAAACACAGCTGCACGTCGCATTGAATGAACACGTTGAACTATTTTTTACGAACAAAGTTTATGCTGCAATCTAAGATAGAGTTTTTGAAATATTTAGACTGGCCATCTCTCCTAGAATTGCCATATTATAACCCCCCCCCCCCCATTTCCTATTAGTCATATTTAGAAAAGAGGTTGCCTTGCGTTTAAGAATGATTAAAAAATAAACTTTTACGTCCAAAACTTACAGAGTTATGATATTTTGAATTTTATGAATTTTTAGTGCCTTCAGCACTAAAAACGCGTTTTTCCCTTTAGAAAATTATTTGAGAAAGATTTGTTCCAGTTTTCTATGTCACAGTGTCTCAAATATATTTTTTCTTATTCAATTTTGTTATTGGTTCACTAAATACACTGGTGGCTGAATCATTCAAGTTCAAGTATGTTCTTTACATGGTCGAAGTTCAAGAAAAAATTGTCAAGTATTTATCAAGAGATTTTATAAAAAATATATATCTAACAAGGGGACCACCAAACATGGTGCTCACCTATTTTGATTATTTTAAAATATGCTGAAGAGTTCCTATACCTAACTATGCTAGGGTAAGGATTTCTTCAAATGGGCCTTAAATTTTTGGAAATTCGAGATCAAGGTTCAGCATACGTTTCAAATACCTATTAATTTATTCTTCTCAACGCGGAATTCCTGATGTCGAGGTAGTGTTCGCACGCTTGTCAAAAAGCCATATTTCAATGCTTCTTTCTAACCATTTTTTCTTTTTTAATTAATTTTACATTTTTGACACTTTAGAACTTTTAAGCATAGTTATGATTGCTGCTTCTTTGAGATTTTTTATATTTTCCTAAGAAAATATACAGTTACGTTTTTGATTTTTTTTTCATGAAAATTTATATTTTATCTGTAATTTTTAAACTAACTTTTATGTCTAGAATTTTCTTTTATTATTATTATTATTATTTACCTTTTATATTTTTACACTTTTATTATTTTGTGTGAATTGTAAATAATAATTCTGATGTCAAATATCTCAAATATATTTATTTTTAGATAATTCCAATAGCATATCTTCCAAAATGAAATAAAATGTTAAAGCAACAACACTTATCTGTAAAATTTTAACAGTTGTATAATTTTTTATGTTCTTTATATACATTTATCGGTAAATTTCAAACGCAACATTGTTTTCCTTTGGATGAATAAAAATTGACAAACTATGTTTTGAAAATATTTTTTCATTCTAACAAATAATGTTAATAAAAAAATTGTCAATTGCAAATGTAAAAATTGCTCTCATAAAACATATGATACATATAAAAAATATTTTTAAAGAAATCTTCAGCTGAACTTTCTTAATAATGTCAGAATAAATATTTTTTATTGATATATTTTAGCTTCTTTCGTAGACAAGTACTAGGTAAGAAGTTGTGCGCTCTATAGGGAAATTTTCCGTATGACTATTCCATTTTGATTATTTTTACGACATGTGTCATCCAATTAATTGCATATTTACTTTGCTAAAGTGTCAATGTCAGTAATGTTAAACATTTTTGTATTTCATCATTTAACGTATTTAGAACAAATCAAATATTAACCCTTCACTCCACGGCATGCCACATCTGGCACATACCTAAAAACACTATAATTCTTATTATCTGCCATGCATTTGACCAATATGATCTCTATCCCTGATCAAGAACAGTCCAAATAATACAATAACACTTATTTTGTCCATGTCAGATGGCTGCATTTGACAAAAAATTAGAATTTGTTCTTCGGAAGCAAAAAAAAAAAAAAAAAAAAATCGATCAAGCTACATTGCTCAAAAAAATTAGGGGAGCAAGCAAAAAAGTTAAGAGAAAAGTGCAAGACAGCCATGTATGGGCATAAAATGGATAGTACACGTGTATCAATGCGCAATACAGAAAAAAAGACACAAAAAATAATGTAAGGGAGCTTTTATTCTTTGAAAAGATGAAAAGCTCCCTTACATTTTTTCCCCATACATTTTTACAGGACAACAATTTGTTTTCATGTAAATGATAAAAAAAAAAGTATTCTTTAGAAATGATGCAAGATTTTTAATATATTTTGTGGTCTCCTCGAACAGCTAAGACTGCTGCACACCTGTTTTCCATGGATGCGATGAGGTTATCGATAAGACTTTGGGGAATACTGTTCCACTGCTAAAGAATTGCAATCTCCAAGTCCCGGACAGTAAAAAGAGGCCTCGGTCTCGCAGCAATGCGTCGCCTGAGTATGTCCCAAACATGTTCGATCGAATTTAGGTCAGGAGAGCATGCTGGTCGTTAAATATGCTGTATTGTTTTAGCTTCAAGCATGTTTTCCACAAGACGAACTGTATGAAATTTGGCATTATCATGCATGGAACAGTAATTTCTGCAACATAAAATACGACATGAGGTCTCAGTATCTCGTCTGTATAACTTCGGATCGTCAAAGTGCCATTCCGAATGATATGCAGGCCCGTACGTCCACCTATGCTGATTCCAGCCAATAGCATCAACCCACCTCGTCTGTAATGTGATCTTTCACGAACGAATGTGGGATTATTTTGAGTGCCTCTTTCTCTCCATGCCAAAACACATCAGATGTCACATCCAGACTGAATCGGGACTCGTCTGTAAACAGAATTTGACTCCAACAACTTTGCCTCCAAACTCGATGTTCAATACCCCAACTTCTTTGGGCCGCACAGCGGCTTGAGGTCAACGGAATACAGATCATTGGCTTACGTGCATAGAGACCACCCTGATGAAGTCTATTTCGGACTGTTTGGCTGGACACCCTTCGTCATGTGGCCAAGAACAACTGTGTTTGCAGCTGAGTAGCATTGTCCGTTCCGTCTCGACAAGCTGTTAACAGGATATATCGGTCATCATTTTCTGTGTTGGCACATTTTCGACCTTGTCGATGACTACCATTCCATGTGTCTTGGAATCGATTCCCCAGCCTTTCATGGACACATCTTGCGACTTCAACAGCGTCCACTATACTTCGTTCTGTTTCTCCAAATTCAGCTGTCCCGATAACACGCCAAGTCATGGATTGCGGTAAATCATATTGTTGTGACATTTTCAAGCCACATTTTCTCAAAACACAAGCTGAGCAATTGAATTTTACAACTGAGGCAGTGAAACAGACGTTTCTGCAAAAACCCGATTTCTGCACTTATCTCCTTTTTCTAGTTTTTGAGGTCATAAACTTTAATTTACATGTGAAGTTTTCTTTATCTATTTTCTACAACCCTTTAAATTATGGATGTTTTAATTTACATTGCTTATCGGTGTAAATATTTGCGTAATTTCGTTAAAACCATGTGCTCCCCTAATTGTTTTGAGCAGTGTATTAAGATAAAATTTCCTTTCATTATTTTTAGTGAATACTTAAAAATATTAATATAAAATAAATTGCAGAGTGTTAAGCAGATAAAATTAATTAATTTAAGCTCATTTAGTTGTAAAATATAGCAATACAATATTTAAAAACCCTAATTGTGTACATAGGATACACGACATAAAATATAAAATTTTAGCTGAAAATTCGAAAATTAATTTTTTTTTTACTATTTTTCCCATTATTAGACCGATATATATAGATTTCAAATATTGTTTTCATAAAAATATAAAAAATCGTGCAGTGAAGGGTTAAAAAGATATATTATTAAAGATATAAAAATTATGCATTATTTCAAAACTGTGCTTTAAATATAAAAATATTAAAAGGTAAATACTAATAATTTTATGAAAACAAATTTTCTAGACTCAAATTAGTTTGGATTTCCATCAGCAGAGATGTTTGTTTAAAAATTACAGAAAAAATAAAAGTTTTAATGAAAAATCAAAAGCGTAAATCTATTTTTTTAGAAAAATACCAAAAGTTCAAAGTTGCAGCAATTCTAACTATGCTTAAAAGTTTCAAGTGTCAAAAATATAAAATTAATTAAAAGAGAAAGAAGATTAGGAAGTAGCATCGAACGCTGGCTCGCTGACCAGCGTGGCAACACTCCACGAAGTCAGCGTTGAGGAGAGCACAAAATAGATATTTGAATCTTATGCTAAACTTTGACCCCCCAATTTCTTAAAATCTAAGGCCCATTTGAAGAAATCATTTCCTTATCATAGTTATAGATAAAAAAAATAATAATAACCGTACAACATACTTTAAAATCATCAAAATCGGTGAGCACCATATTTGGTGGTCCCCTTATAAGATGGAAAGTGTCCAATGACTTTTGGCTCTATAATCTATTTCAAATTTTTAGATTAATATGCCCTTGATAAGGTAAAAAATTAATTAAAAATTCTTCGATGGATTAAAATAAGATAAAAATGCTTATGAAATTGAGAAAAACTCAAAGCGTTTCGAAAAAAACTTTGTCTTTCTTCATCAGTTGCAAAGAGACGTACCCACATTTGAAAATCAGGATAATGGCTGAAAGAAAATAGAAAAGAAAGAAAGAGAGAGGGTCAGGTGAGAGGGAACAGCCAATAAGAAAACAGGAGACAACAACCAGTCAGAAGGTAAAACGACAAGAACAGATAGAGAAGTGGGAAAAAATTTGGGAAAAAGATAGAAGCAAAGGAAAGAAAGAAGGAAAAAAATTAATTAATAAATAAATAAAAATAAGAAACAAAATAAATAAAAAGGTGAAAGGAAAAGGTAGCTGGTTGCACTTTTCTCATTTTTATTATGATTTAAAGAAGATTTTCCTTTGTATTAAAAATACGCATGTTTCTTTAGTATATACAGGGTGCGGCTGGTATTTGAGAACCCACGTTATAGATAAAATATCACCCTGTATATTGCAGTTACAAATCTTTTTTTATTACATGTAAACATGTCAAAACATAGGCTAATTGAGGAAATGAAGAGGCATGATGTCATTGGCTCATTGGCTGAAGAACACTTCGATTTAGATATTGCCACATTCTTGAAACTCGCCCGGTCATTCGTCTTTAAAGTAAGGAGAGAACTGAAGGCTGCGAGGTTGTATGCGGCAAACGTTTCATGCAGGAAACGACACTGTCAACAATATGAAATCATCAAGACACTGGAATTCGTCCGTCAAGTCCACGAAAATCCTGCGAAGTCAATGAGGGCACTCGCTATAGAGATGCAGGTTGACGAGGCCACAATCTGATGTGTGATTCATGAGGACCTTCGATAGAGGTCGGAAGTGATGAGGAGAGTAAGGGATAACCGCCTGACCAGAGACAAGTGCCTCCTTAGCAAGCTGAAACATCAAGAGGAACCAGGAATGCTCTTTTTCAAGGTGCCAGAGTCAACGCCTTTGCTTATACCGAGGTGTTAAAGCACTAAATTACTTCTGTAACACGTGGGAGGCCTACGTTTTGTAACAAGACTCTGCGCTTTCCCATACAGCCCATACAAACCAAAAATGGATGTCCAAAGCATTCCTCACAATGTCATCCTCAACATCCCCCCCCCCCCTGCTATCCAGATATTAACCGAATGACCTATTACGTATATGGAGTAGTCGAGAGGGGCTCTAATAGTCATCCACACAACAATGTTGCAGCTCTCAAAGCAGCCGTTGTGTATGCAGTGGTAAATGTTATCAACATTCATCTGATCATTACCTGCAGTCAGTTTTGACAGCCTGTAGAGGCGGTTATTGCAGCTGGCAGTTGCTTCAATGAATGATGTCATCCAGTGTGTATGTGGACACCTGTATAAAGAATGTTAAAAAAAAAAAAAAAAAAAAGCTCTATCTCTACTGTATATTCCTGTTTGAAAGCAAATCGTTGATTTGTTCTCAAATACCTGCCGCACCCTGTATGCGTAAATTATGGTGCTAAGAAGAGTAAATTGAAAATATCAAGGCTGTCAATTGCATAATTTTTCGTAACCTAACAAATAACGATCGATTTAGATAGAAATCTAGCTTGCGCAAAACACAATACGAAATGCAGCTACTACAACGTGATCTCAAAAATATTATTTTTCCAACATTCACGAACATCAGAGATGATTATTTGCTAAACTGTTCTTAAGAAGTTTGATAAACGGAAAGTATTTCAACAGCTTTTCAATCCAGTAAACACTTCCTTTAATCATTACACGTAGGAGGAGTAATTTCATTGTTTAAGTAAAAGGTGGCAAATAGTTTGCACCTTAGGTTGGAGAAGCTTAATAGAAAATGAGATCTAGGCTTGAGATTTGAGTACAAACTTAATGAAATTTTGAAGGATGTAATACTTTCACCCAGCGCCTTAACCTGTTCGCTAAGTCAGAGGGAAATATTTTCGTGAACCTAATTCACGTCTGATATTTTTTCCTTCATTTTAATGATAAATAAATACAAACAGAAGAGGGAGGCAATCCATCTGCCATGAAACTTACTTTCGAATACAAAGGCAAAACAAATTTTAAATGCAATATGGATGCTATTTATTATTAAGGTTATGAAGTCTAGAGGAAGCTCAAGAAGTTCCAGGGGGGGGGGGGGGTACGGGGGTAGGGTGCGGGAAGGGGGCTCTGCCCTCCTGTCCTCATCTGGTTACGTCCCTGCTTCCGCCTAACATAATAGTTTACAAAAACTGCTTCAGTTTTTAAAATTGAAAAAAATATTTCGTTATAAAGTAAAAGTGCTTTGTTAAATTGCTTTATTTTTATTTATTCTTTATTACAAATAAGAATAAATGATGAAAGTTGAATGGCGTACTGAAAATAATTTACGAGATAAAATTTTGAATAAAAACATTCCCTGTATAAAACTGTTTTGTAAATTGTAAAATCACTTTTTATTTTTTTATTTTTTATTTTATTTTATTTATTTATTTATTTACTTTTTTTTTTTTTTTTGCAAGAATACTGCTTTAATCTTCACTCGCAGTTTCGCAGAAGAATCAAAAAGGTTTTAATGTCCAAAACATGGGGATGACGAATAAGCATAAATTAAATGTGCGCATACAGTCCTGAAAAAATAAAAGTGATCATCCTAACATCCTATCCCCCATCCCCTAATTCTGTTCAAAAACTTTGTAGAAAATAATTTTGATGCTAATCGATTAGGAATTAACATATAATATATTTTTGCTTAGTTTGCCTTAGGAGCTATATTTGTATTAAACCAAACGAGAGCCATCACTAGAGAAAGCGAGGGCGGGTGCAAGAAATTTTGAGAGACCCTTCCTTTCTATGTGGTCTCCTACATCCTTTCCACGACGCGATTACTTTTCGAAAAACGTGTATGGCGTACATAATTGTATGCACAGAAATAAGAATACTCATTTAATAAAAAAAAACTTATTAAACCATAAATATGAAACTTTGGTAAAGTAAATATGTGTTAGTACGTTATAGATAATCATTAAAATAACAATGTTACCTATCGGAATAACTAACGCTTCGGCTTCTTAATAGTTCGTATATTCAGTTCATGCTCCCATAAAAACCTATCAAGCTCAGAAACCAGCCTAGGTTAAATTAAATTAATACCTAAAGATTGCGTTTAGTAGGCTAGAAACAATATGCTCGAGCGCCCGAGCCTTGTGCGTAATACATGGTGTGTTCACAAAGTTTCAAGACTGTTCTGATAATTCAAAATTTATTAAACATTTTTTTACCGCGAACTAAAATTCCTCGAAATATGACCCTTGGGCATCAACACACCGCTGCCAGCGTTTATTTCCATTGTTCATAGGCCCCATAGAAGTCTTCGCACGAAAGATTGTTAAGGGACCTCGTCGAAGCTGCCTGGATCGCTGTAATCGTGTCGAATCTCTTCCCTTTCAGGTCCTTTCTTGACCCTGGGGAACAAAAAAAGTTGCTGTGACCTAGGTCGGGGCTGTAAGGGGCTTGCAGAAGTATTGCCACGTTAAAGATAGCCAAAACTTCGGCGGCGGCGAGCGACGTGTGAGAGGGTGCATTGTCGTGCGGAACAATCCAATAATTTCTGATGTCTAAGCGGGCGCGACGGGTGAGGTCAGTTTTCTCTTGAGTGTTCCATCAGTTTTTACTATATTTAACGTGGCAATGCTGCTGCAAGCCCCTTACAGCCCCGACCTCGGTCCCAGCAAATTTTTTTGTTCCCCCGGGTCAAGAAAGACCTGAAAGGGAAGCGATTCGACACGATTCTAGTGATCTAGGCAGCTTCGACGAGGTCCCTTAACAACCTTTCGTGCGAAGACTTCTATGGGGCCTATGAACCATGGAAAAAAACGCTGGCAGTGGTGTGTTCATGCCCAAGGGTCATATTTCGAAGAATGTTGGTTCGCGGTACAAAAATGTTTAATAAATTTTGAATTATGAGACCAGTCTTGAAACTTTGTGAACACACCATGTATTTTAATGCTAAAATATTTTACATTTTCTAAATACACATGCTTAAAAATAAAAATTTATTATCGAATCAAATAGCTCACAATCAATATTTATTAACTCGCAACAAATAACAAGTAAGTCATAATCAATAAATTTATTTTGTATTAAATATAAAAGACTTCTTTTTTCTTTCTTTAAGGGCGCACAGAGATGAAATTTCCCAAAATGATGGCTAAAACCCGGAAATAAAAGTTATAATCTTTCTACCCAACAACTTTACTTAATTATCCTTAAAATATGGTTATCTCAACTTTATTGCTTAAAGTCCAGGCATTGTAGTTTACTTTAGCTCATACTATACTTGAATATTTTGAAAATTAATGGTCTCCGTTGTTCAAAACGATACACTGAAAATTAAATCTTTTCTGGTGATAATTTTTAGTGTTTTATGATGAACTGTGTTCCAGAAAAGATGTATTAGTTCGTTTTGACGAAATTCTTAAAAGCCACCACAGAAGGAGTAATTTCACATTTCCTTACCTATCTTCATAAAAAGAAAGTTTGATATCCAATCGATACCAGCCGAATTAATATATGAAAGAAATTGGTTGTTATTTTACTTTTACAACATGATTAATTTTAAGTTTTAATTTTTATTTTGAGAAAAATTCTGTTTGTTATTTTACTGAATAAATGCATGCACTGTCTCGAATTATGCACTGAGATTCATAAAATTAAACTATGGGACCCGCATACTGTACTTTTCAGAAAATTCAGCCCCCCCCCCCCCCCTTCTTCCAAAGTTATTTAGTATCAGAATTTTCCACGCTTACTGTAACTTGTTCTTGAAGAAAACTGAGAAAAGGATTTTGAATTTTGTTCAAAATTTTGGAGAAATTTGACACTGTGGGGTGCGATGCCCTAAGGACGTCTTTGAACAGAACCCTATCTTTTAATTTTTTTATTAGTAATGCCCAAATTTTACAATATAAAAATAAAAATCCACTTTTGAATTAATCTGAATGAAAAATTTCATGACATTCTTCCAATTAGATTGAGGGTTGTTAATTATTTTAAAATGAGTCAGTTTTATGGATGATCTCCAAACTGAAATCCAAGAGTGAGAGGTTCAGATAGAACTGAATTATCATGAATTTATCTAACAGAATGGAAAGTGTTAAATTAAAAGAAGAAGAAATGATATTTAAACCTGTGCTATGTTATATAAGCTGCACATCTCTCTCTCACCCACTCTCCTTTCTCTTTTTCTTTCATTTTTAAATTACGGGATAAATGGCTGAAAATAATAAAATTTCATAGATAGGAAAAGAAAATGATAGAAGCATGGAACTGTTTAGAGTCCTGATATATTTAATCGTTTTTGTTGCAATTCTCATCCCTAAAAATTAGCAAAAAGTGATTTAAACAATTTTTGACAAAAAAAATCCTTAAAAAAATCTTTTAAATTCTGCATAGAATTCCGTTGTTAATAAATTAATCTACAATATGTAAAAAACGGAAGAATTCGCTGCAAGAAAAAAAAAAAAAAGACAAATCCAGTTTTTAGATGTCATGTGTTGTATATTCTATAGTGTCTCTTTTTAGCAGCAAGCTAAAGCTCGTTGGCCAAAAAATTGTAGTTAATAATATTTTTCAATTAATATAATATTCGAAAATTGCTCTTCCACACAAAAGGTAAATAAAAATCAGTCGGTTTGGATAAAGGGGGGGATTGGGGGATTTCTTCAGGCCTCCGTAGTTTTTATTTTATGCAATACTGTCGGATGAAAATACTTTCAAGGGAAATTTTCGAAGGACAAGTTATTCTTATTTCAGTTTTCCTACAAGAAAAACACTCCAAATCTTAAACTGTAGCATTTTTCCCGCCACACGGAATTGAACCTACAATCTTACTTTCAGCTTCTATCATCTTATATATCAATTTAACACGAAAAGAATAAGACTTAATGGGTTCCAACTCAAATGATTTAAATATTTTGCTTAATTAACATAGGTTTAGGTAACACAAAGTTTTTCGCATGTTAATGGAGGCTTTTCACATAGTTCACTGATGCGCACAAAAAAGCTTTATAAATTAATTGCACAACTGCTGTAAAATTCTGTCAGAAAATGCATATGTAAATCTATATTATAAAGCAAAAAACATGCCCGTGAGTAACACTGACGTCATATTGACGGTGGCAACATCTGACGAATAAATTTCGCCTTTGCTGAATTTTTTCTAACTTCTAAGACATCGCCGCACAATTTCATTTTTTTACACCATCAAATAGGGAAAAAATGCTCTTCCAAATGTAACTTTCTCTAAAACGTATCTCAATTTACCATTCTTTTATGTTTTAAAAATAATTTTCAAGCATGATTTTTAGGGTTTCGGTCATCTGACGAAACCCTATTGGTCTCACTACTCTGTTTGTCTGTCCGTCCGTCACAGAGTTCGTTTTCAGAAACGGTATATGTTAGACTTCAAATTTTGCATACTTATAAATGAATACCTCCGATACACGACAAATCATAAAATTTTGAATTTTTTTTTATATTATTTTAATTAAATGAATTAATTTAATGGCATCCAACCATTTTTGCAATTTTCGCAGATTTTAAAACAGAATTTTAATTTTAGTATACTTTTTGTGGATCTTTAATGGCTCCATGGTAAAGCATTTGCCTGCTAATAAAAAGGTTCCCGGTTCAAACCCGGGCGTCGGAGTTTGTAAATTTTTTCCCCCGGAATAGTTCATTATGATAGGTACAATTTTACAGAATTTTCGTAATTTTCTTTTGCCATTGTAAGGCCAAAAGTTGTTGTAAAATATATTATCAATAATGTTTTTATTTTAAATATTCTTTTTTTTTTTTGAAAATTTGTAAAATTTTGCATGGACAACATTTCATTGTTCAATGGATTTAATTAAAAGAACTTTCTTATTTTTTTCCATTTTGAAGGGTTTTTTTTTTTTCAAAAATTAAATCATGTAATTAAATATGCTTTTCAAATATACAAAGATATGCTGTTACAATCGTATGAAAAGTGGTAATTGAATATTTTTAATTTTATTAAAAATATATATTCCAATTGTAATAATTAAAAAAATATTAATGGTGCTGTCACCTATGTTCCTATTCAAAAAGATTAAGGATTTAATAATTAGAAATTAAGGATTTGGATTTATTAATTAAAGTATAAAGTGTTTTGAAAGGAATATTAAACGAACCCTCTGTGCGATCTTTGATCATACTTACTCATTTGTTTGCAAAGAAATATTCATGAGATATGTAGGAGAAAAAACATTTTAAAGTTTATTAACAAGTTTTTTCATGTAATTTAATAGCGATCACCACTTAAAAAAGTATATAGCACGTTCATTAATGTAGAAGTCTCGGTATTTATTACCCGACTGAAAAGAAGGGTTATGTGTTTCACGCGTATCTGTGTATGTGGATTTCTTTACACCCTCGAAACATCCCAATGGCTGGATGCATTTTAATGAATGAGGTCTCTATAAATTTGTCTTAACGTCCCGATGGTTATAGGCTAGGTTTTGTTTTTATAAATTCAAAATGGCGGCCGCAAAATACAAAATGGCGGTAGAGACGAAAAAAAAATTATGCACCCTATTGAGTGGCATATCATTGGATAGGTCTTTCAAAATGAAGACGAAGTTTCATTACTATTTTACAGCGAGAAGCTCCGTTAAAATGTTATACAACCTGGAAGTTGTGTATGTAGGATCTCTAGCTTTACTGCAACTCTAACCATCATAGACATCTATAGACCTCATCAAAACAGTGTTTATAGATAGGAACTAACAATTAAACACAACTTAAAAGTTATCAATACAAGTAAATAAAAAAAATAGGTAAGTAATATAAACAAGTAATATAAAAAACATATTTTAAGTCAATTCCTACTTTTAGTTCAGGCAATAGGGAATTTTACCTAGCAAAATTAATGGTAGTTCTGGAAATTGGCTTACTTTATGTTTTTTGGGTCGCTGAATCCGAATTTGTAACTTCCCACCAAAATTTCCCCCAGCACCCCCCCAAATTTTGGTAAAAAGCCCTCTTCAAAAAGGTTTTTATTAAAAAAATCAATTTTTTTATTGTTTTAGGGGAAAAGTATCTAGAAATTCAGAAAATAGACAAAATTTGCAACAAATTATGTACATGACATTATGAATTAGGATGAAGGGGAAGGGGGGATCTGCCAAGGAACATGTGCGCGGTGCTGCGTGGACTAAGTTGCGCAACTCCACTTAACCGCTCACACGTTTACATTCGCCCTCCCTTCTCCCCTCCGAACTTTCTCTATAAGGTTTACTTTAAGTTTTTTGGGTCGCTGAATCCGAATTTTTAACTTACCCCCAAAATTCCCCCTCCGGAACCCCCCCCCCCCCAAATAGTTGTTTTTAACTTAAATTTCTTATTGTTTTAGGGGTAAAGCATTACGAAATTTAGAAACTAGACAAAATTTGCAACAAATAGGATATATGACATTATAACGTAGGATAAACGGGGAGAGAGGGGGCTGCCTCGGAACATTCCCCGCGCGCTTTTCTCAAAAACCAATTTTTTTTCAAAAAATCAATTTTTTGGGGGGTTGCCGGGTGAAATTTTGGTGGGAAGTTACAAATTCAGATTCAGCGACACAAAAAACATAAAGTGAGTCGAAATCCGGAACTAGTATTAATTTTGCCAGGTAAAATCCCCTATTGCCTGGACTTCATAACGTAGCAGAGTAACATAGTGCACGTAGCGCCGCAGTGCATTTTCAGAGGCAGCCCTCCCCCTCCCCGTTCATCCTACGTCATAATGTCATATATCCTATTTGTTGCAAATTTTGTCTAGTTTCTGAATTTCGTAATACTTTTCCCCTAAAATAATAAGAAATTTAAGTTAAAAACAACTATTTGGGGGGGGGGGGGGTTTCGGGAGGTAAAATTTTGGGGGGGGGGAAGTTAAAAATTCGGATTCAGCGACCCAAAAAACTTAAAGTAAACCTTATAGAGAAAGTTCGGAGGGGAGATGGGAGGGCGAATGTAAACGTGTGAGCGGTTAAGTGGAATTGCGCAACTTAGTTCACGCAGCACCCCGCGCATGTTCCGAGGCAGATCCCCCCTTCCCCTTCATCCTAAGTCATAATGCCATATATCTAATTTGTTGCAAATTTCGTCTACTTTCTGAATATCTAGATATTTTTTTCCTAAAACAATAAAAAAATTGATTTTTTTAATAAAAACTTTTTTTGGGGGGAGGGGGGTGCATTTTACCAAAATTTGGGGAGTTGTCGAGGGAAATTTTGGTGGGAAGTTAAAAATTCGTATTCAGCGACCCAAAAAACATATACTAAGCCTTTTTCCAGAACTACCATGGATTTTGCTAGGTACAGCCCCTATACTGTCTCTATTGCCTGGACTATTAGGTCAATAAGAGAATTTTTTTTTCTCCCATTCTTCTTTCCCTTGAGTAGCGCTTAAAATGCCTTGATCAAGAAGAGGGCTCTCTCGGTCTTAAATACCTTGATCAAGAAGAAGGCTCTCTCGATTATTGAAAATTAATTAATTTAATTTAATTAATGAATTAATATTTGAAAAAAAACTGGATTAACATCAAGTGTCATCCACTACAAGTTAAAAAAAATTATTTGAGCTTGATTGGATGAATAATAAATATTTTATTAACGATTGAAAATTTGAACAAGATATACATAGCTAGAGTGTATGCTAATAGTAGGAATTGAAAAAAAAAAATAGTTTCACATTGATGAGAAATAATTAATTAGTTCGCTTTTTACGCAGTCGGGTTTTTTCATTTTTTTTAAATTTAATTGTTTATGATAATTTTTTTCATAATTTTTAATATTTCATTTATATAACTGTAAAATACGCACCTGCAAATATCGACCAATTTTCTTGTATCAAAAGTTTGCATTATACGCCGAAATATACAGAAATTCGATTACATAAAATATTTAATTTTTGATTTGTTAACAGTAATTATTCTTTGAATTTTTTTTTCTTCAAGAGAAGAAGAATTAAGTTTTCAATTGAGTTATACTTTTTTTCTTCTAATAAATGAACGTTAACCGAGCGAATTCCATTACTGAAATGCGAAGTTGAATAATTTTTTGGAACGATTTTAAATACAAATTGATCCCCCCCCCCTCTTTTTTATGACTAGTTTGCACAGCGCTGATGTCAAACTATGCGGTGTGTAAACAATATTTTTTTACAAGGGGAAAAAACTCTTTTAACACTAGAACGCCAGGGAATTTTACTCAAGTTTTATAAAAAATATTTTATACCAGAATTTTTATTTTAAATTATTTAACCTATTTCTGTGTACTTTATTTGTTACACAGATCAACCGAAAACTCGTTTTTGTTTTCGGCTAAAAAGGCTGCTGAAAATTCGGCCGGAGTGAAATTATCTGTATTCGAAAAATATCGTTTCTTTTCTTAAATTTTCAACAGAAATTCGTATAATTAGAAAATCCTTCTGTGTCGTTGATGGATTAATTACATTTTATTTTACACGAAAATAAACAGTTTTGGTCAAAGGTACAGAGAGCCAACTTTGTCCACACGTATAATTAATTAATAATTCTATATATTCATGTATTTATTAATTACTTAAAAAAAATTGCGACGTTATCGATTTCGGCCGAAAATAGAAAGATTACCGAAATTCCGTTTCGGTCTTAAAAACTTCTTTCGGTCGATCCCTAATTTATTATTTATTTTACTATAAGGAAATTTCTGGTTAGAAAGACATTTAATCATTTGGTCGCAGTCAAATTAACTCCTGCTCTGACTTAAGACTTGAAAGATGTTCTAGTGTTAAAGTAAAATAATTTTCGATGCTTTGTCAAGGTAGTTATTTCCGATAAAAAAGTAGGGATTTCCGATACGTTCGAAAAGCATGTGATTGACAAACAAGATTTTCACTTGACAAATAGCATTTATGGTGTTTCAAATATTATGGGACAAACATTAAGAACATTATAGAGCATACTGCAATAAATAATTTTTGCAGAGGAAGCCAGGTCTCCCATTTATTTAATCAAAAATATAGGATTTTAATACAGGATGATCTTCATCACTTCGAAACCGGATTTTTGTTCATTATGTTAATAAAAAATGATATATTTTAACGAAAATTTCATGATACTTATCTTATTTTCTATAGCAAACAGTATTATGAAAAGTGCTAGACGTGCACAGTGAATAGGTCAGTGAAACATGGGTTATTTGTTTGCATGCGAATGCTGTCCATTCTCATCTCTTCACGTGATAACGTTAAATTTAATATAAATCCAGGTACGTCTGTTAAAAATTTCATTAATACGTTTATTATTGTTAAAGTTACAAACAAAAATAAGCGTTACATAAGCGTTTGGGTTAGAGTGTGGCACCCTGCATTTTTAACTGAACAAAAGCATTGAAAACCTGGTCTTCAATAAAAAATTTTTGTCGTAGTGTTTTTCTTCATCTCTTAAAATTTGTTTCGTATTTTTAAAACATCCTGCACATTAGCGAAAATAAAAACGAGCTTCTTCACATTCCACAGTTTGACATCATAGTGACGATAAATGCATAATATTCGAAAGTATCGCAATAAAAGAGAAGGATTGGACAAACATGATATTTGTTTTACATAAAACTAAGGTTCTATGACAGAAAAAACTTTGCGTGGGGATATGAAATAAATATCTTTAAACTTTAAAAAATATATATCTTAACAAATTTATCGTTGTTTTTCCATGCTTGTTTATTTCAAAACTAGATTTCACTGTTCCAGTTTGCATCCACGCCTGCTCACGGAAACGAGAAGGCGTTGGTAAATCACAGACCTCGCCCTGAAGAAACTCACTGCTTAAGATGTAGCACGCAGAATTAGCTTCTTAAGAAGCTGGGGGTAATCTACCAGTATGTGCCAACCTTTGTATTCTTCACGAATTCACGACTCATAGATAAGAAGGCTCCACGGAAATAATTTGTGATTATGCAGGTAACTAGCACGTGAGAAAAAAGCACCTTAATAATGCGTTTATGAGTGGAGAAAGTAACTGACCAACAAAGGTTTCTGTTAACCAGTTTGCATCATTAGCGCATATATGTCTGCATTTCAGGAATTTCTCTTTTATTCAGAAATTCCGAATCCATACCGGAAATTACGAATGAAAAATTTTTACCGTATGTAATCCCCAAAGGCCTGCCATTAAATAAAGCAAAAATTACTATTCAGAATTTCTGGTATGTATTTCTGAAATGCATGGATATATGCGCTAATGATACAAATTGGTTAATTATCCTTTATAGAAAATAAGAACGTATTATGTGTTTAAGAAGGAACGAATTTTATTTCGAGCTAAAGCACCATTATCCTTACTTTTGCTATTAACCTTGCAGGTCTAGCTTTAAAACGTCCATGTACACCAGTAAAATTTACCTCTTTCTCGTTTTCCATGGCGAGGCGGGTACGCCCCTGTTGTCCAGAAATTTAGGTTTACCAAAATATCTATCAAAATAGGAGCATAAAAGTGCTTGTTTAATACCGGTTCATCACATGACAATAATAAAACAATAGTAGAAAAATTATATTAGGCTTATACTATAATCAATATTTAAAGTATTGCCTCAATTTTAGAATGTTTACATTCAGCAATATTGCACTAATATTATCAAAAAATAATTCGCGATTCCAATACCAATATTTATAATGTAAAGCCAAAACTTCAGAAACAGTCTCATTTTACTGCATTTATTTCCAGTGTAAAGCCAATATTTAATAAATATTGTCCTTTCATTGAAAGTATTTCGTATGAATGCAATACCGAACTCCAATATAACCAGTATTTACTACTTGGGTAATAATAACAATTATTATTATTATTATTATTTTGATGGAAATATTCAGTTGAAGAATCATTAGCCCAGACTTTGGCTTGCGCAGACTTCAAGTGTGAGAATTGCTAATATTAGTTATGACTGCTATGTTAATATATTCTTCGTACCCCATTTCATAATAAAGGCTTTCATCTGCGGGATTTGTCTGTGAATACATCCTGTTGCCACAGAATTACTTAAATCGAAAAATCAAAACAATCTATTCGTTCAAAATGAGTAGTAAGATGTACAATAAATAGTAATTTTTATTAATTTTACGATATTAAATAACAGCATATTGCGTATATATTTCAAAATTATGTGAACGATTTCACTTCATTATGTATCATTTTCAGATTGCCAAAATAGGATATAATTTTACACATATGTCATAATCATCCAGGTGTAAATGGAAATAGTTATTGTTTGTAAAGTTAACTCATATATGCTCAGTGAGAACAACGACGTTATTCTGCAGAGGTAAACACCATCCAGATCCAGACTTATTTCAGCTTGTTTTTATGATGCGAGCTCAGTAGATCTGACACCAAAAAACTTTCTTTTTGGGTATTTAGGTCAGGGTTGGGGTTTTGGACGCCCAAAACTAGTTTTGGACAGGACATGTGGGTTTTACTGTCCAAAACTGTACTAAAGTGTCTAAAACTGTACTAAAGCGTCCAAAACTGTACTAAAGTGTCCAAAACCTTAAAAAAAGCAACATTCCACATATAAGCACTGCACACTTATTAAACATATGAATAAATATAAATATCTCACAATATATTTTACTAACATTCCATTTAATTCTTTGGTAAATGAAAAAAAAGTTCAAATTTTTCTTATATCTGTGTAACATAAAAAGTTCTGTTTCTGTTAAAATTGAGTTATAATAATAAGAAATTCTTTATAATACCACACATGTAGTATAGGGAGGGGAGATTTGCTTAACACTAATGCTTTTGTTTCACTTTTTGTGCAAGAAAATGTTACAAAGAAATTTCTTTTAAATAATATTTCATCGTAAATTATCTTTTCTAGATTATAGGATAATGAAAGAAAAACACAAATATTTAATTTAAAATCTAGAAGTTATTTTTAAATTATGTATTTTTATTATGAATTTAATCTAATTCTAGTGAACATTGTATTTCTTAAGAGTTAAATAGTGTTGTTATAATAATAGTCATATAATAGTGTTATAATAATAGTCAATATCTAAATATCTCATAATCAAACAAAATCAATTATTTTTATTTATACTATTTCTTAATATACACATATACATAGTTGCCAGCCGTAAGCTGGTTTAATCAGTATGCTGAACCTGAACTCCATTTATCAATCATTTCCAGTAACAACTCTCGGGACTTTCAGTAACAGAATCAGAATGTATTCTTCATAAAAATCATTATTACTTCTATTAACTACTATTATTTAAATGAATAACATTAAAATTATGGTACATAATTAAATTTAATATCTTCTTAATGTAATTACTTTGTTACGTAGGGCAATTAGGTTGTTGCTACTAAATTGTTAGGTAGTATAACGTAGGGTAATTAGGTTGTTAATACTAAATTGGTATTTTTGTATTGTAATCTTTTTGCCAATTTTTTAAACTTTTAGCATTGTTCTGATAAATACAATTTTACTACAAATATAGTTTTGGACAGTTTAAGACAGTTTTAGACAGAAGGAGGGTTTTGGACAGTACGGTTTAAACCATGGATTTTACCGTGGTTTTTACCGTTGTGTCCAAAACCTTGCCAACCCTGATTTAGGTATGCAAAAGACATTGTCCACAAACAGTCTCTTCCCCCTTATGAGAGAGCTGCAACAACGTATTTAGTGCTGCTGTTGAAACTAATCCGGATGGAGTTTTTACTCACATTGAGTGGTTGCGAGTTAACTTTACTACAATCATTGCAATTTTAAACTTATGCTGTTACATTACATATCTGAACAATTATATCTTCTTTTGATAATTTATTAATAAAATATAATCGGTCAAAATCGTTCAAATCATAATGAAACACGGTGTATTTGAAGTTTTTAGAAGTAGTTTCGTGTGATTACTTTCATTTCAGCAATTGTTAATTTCAGCAAATTAATAAGCAGCGTGTTAATTAAACGTTGTCTAAGCGTAACGTCTATTTTTTTATTCCCTCCCCTAAAAATTGGGGAGGATAACTTGGATATGAAAACAACATCAGCAGCAATATGAAAACATCAGAATTTCCACCTATAATAATGGCAATTCTTTCAACAATAAAATTTCCAATGTTAAAAACCTTTCACTGAGTGATGAGAAAACCTGCTCATTTGGCAGATAATTTTGTTTCTTGGGTCAGAAGTAAAGTCCGGAAAAGGTGATTACTTTTCGACGCTAAACTAAATAGTCTTGAGCAGCTTAATAATAATAATAATAAAATTAATAAATGAATTTTAAAATAAATTTTTTGGCATTTGATGACATTTGACAGTATAAAATTATTCTGAATACTTTAGCAATACTTTTCGGATTTCTTTAATTTTATAAAGTAACGTGAATATTAAATGCTATACTTAAATCGCTACATTCAGATACATTCAAAAAGTCATTTTTATTCGTAAATGCATGAATTTTGCAGGTTTTCTTAATAACAAAACATAATGAAATTAAACAGCAGTAAACCAACGTTTAAAATGCACAAATAATGCGTGAAAAGCAGCAAACAGCTGTTTCGAATCCACAGCGAGATTCTTCTTCAGTGCAAGATAGGGAAAAAAGAACAGCGTGCTAGAAAAAGCAACGCTGAGCAAACTGATAGACAGAGACGCGCTGCCTTATATACCGTATGCGGGTAACGAGAGCGCCAGAAACAACCAATGAGAGAGAAGCAGTGGAAACGACTGGGTGGACAAGTAGCGACATCTACCGGAGAAGGAGAGAAAAAGAAACCAAAAAAGAGGAAATTAAGTTAATGCTTTCCAAATACTTAGAAAAGCTGGAGTACTAGATAAGTAATTGACTACAGAGTGAGAATTTTTAATGATGTGGTAAGCTTCCCAAAAATCAAGATCAAGGTTAGAAGAACATTTTTGGATAATGGTGGCTGAGGAAAAATCGAACCTACGTTGAGAAGACCAAGAATGTTGAGCAATAGAAGAACGTTTGAGCTCCTGATTTTTAACATAACCTTCATGCTATTTTAAACGAAATCTAAGAGCACGTTTAGTCTGGCCAATATAAGAAAGGCCACAAAGAGATTAGGTAAATATCCCAGTTATCTAGGCGATCAACGGGGTGTTTGAGATTTGAAAAAGTGATTTTATTAACAGGAGAAAAAATAACATTAAAATCAAACCTTGATTTTAGCAACTTGCTGACTGATTTTAAGAAAAAATGGTAACACAACTGAAGTATTAGAGTTGGAATTAGAATGCTTTTCAGAATGGACGGGTTTCGTCAATTTCTTATAAATAGAATCAATAATATTAGAGGAATAACCACGATCGACAGTAATAGCTTTGAGGTAATTAAGTTCAGCACTAAGTAACTGAGGAGTGGAACAAATATTGGTAGCCCGAAAAACAAAAGTATTGAAAGCAGCGAATTTCTGGTTAGGGGGATGAGAAGAATGCCTGTGAGGTGGGAGACTGACAGCAAAAGGTTTACGAAAGACGGTAGTCTGAAAGCCATTTTCACAACGAATAACAAGGACATCGAGGAAAGAAAGACAGTTATTGGTCTCAATTTCAGAGGTAAATTGAATGCATGGATCAATGGAATTCATAATAGAGAGAATATGATTAATATCCGAATTTATTTCAACCAGGACATAAACATCATCAACATAACGAACATAGAGCGGAAATTTTAAAATTTCAAAAAGTTTGACCTCAAAATAGTGCATATAAATATCGCATAAAATTGGACTAAGAGGATTACCCATAGCCAAACCATCAATCATGCGGAAGAAATTACCATTGAAAACAAAAGTATTTTGCTACAAGCAAGCGCGAGTGAGAAGGATAAGTTCCTCGATTTCAAAATAAGAGAAATGGAATTCACAAAGCCTCTTTTTGAGACAATCTAAAGCCCCCGCTACCGAAACGTTTGTAAATAATGATTTAACATCAAAAGAAACCATCATGTGACCCTGCGGCTTAAAATTATGAAGTTTTTTAACAAAATCAAAACAATTCTTAACAGTGAAACAGTTACTGCTCAAAAGTGGGGAAAAAACAGAAACTAAATATTTGGCAAGCTTATAAGAAGCTGTATCGATACTAGAGACAATAGGTCTAAAAAGAATGTCAGGTTTATGGACCTTAGGTAAATCATAAAACCTGGCACAATGCGCAATAGATGGAATAAGAGACTTCTTAAAGTTAGCAGGAATAATGGAAGAAGACTTGATGGCAGACTTAATAGAGTTAATTTCACTAGTGGAAGGGTCTTTGCGGATGTCCACATAAGGACCATATTTAATTAATTTATGGGATTTTTCCAAATACGAAGATGGTTTATGAAGAATATGATGGTTTCTTTTGATGTTAAATCATTATTTACAAACGTTCCGTTTGAGGAGGCTTTAGATTGCCTCAAGAAGAGGATTTGTGAATTCCATTTCTCTTATTTTGAAATCGAGGAACTTATCCTACTCACTCGCGCTTGCTTGTCGCAAAATACTTTTGTTTTCAATGGTAATTTTTTCCGCATGATTGATGGTTTGGCTATGGGTAATCCTCTTAGTCCAATTTTATGCGATATTTATATGCACTATTTTGAGGTCAAACTTTTTGAAATTTTAAAATTTCCGTTCTGTGTTCGTTATGTTGATGATGTTTATGTCCTGGTTGAAATAAATTCGGATATTAATCATATTCTCTCTATTATGAACTCCATTGATCCATGCATTCAATTTACCTCTGAAATTGAGACCAATAACTGTCTTTCTTTCCTCGATGTCCTTGTTATTCGTTGTGAAAATGGCTTTCAGACTACCGTCTTTCGTAAACCTTTTGCTGTCAGTCTCCCACCTCACAGGCATTCTTCTCATCCCCCTAACCAGAAATTCGCTGCTTTCAATACTTTTGTTTTTCGGGCTACCAATATTTGTTCCACTCCTCAGTTACTTAGTGCTGAACTTAATTACCTCAAAGCTATTGCTGTTGATTGTGGTTATTCCTCTAATATCATTGATTCTATTTATAAGAAATTGACGAATCCCGTCCATTCTGAAAAGCATTCTAATTCCAACTCTAATACTTCAGTTGTGTTACCATTTTTTCCTAAAATCAGTCAGCAAGTTGCTAAAATCTTAAGAAGGTTTTATTTTAATGTTATTTTTTCTTTTCAAATCTCAAACACCCCGTTGATCGCCTAGATAACTGGGGTATTTACCAAATCTCTTGCCAGTGTGGCCTTTCTTATATTGGCCAGACTAAACGTGCTCTTAGATTTCGTTTAAAATAGCATGAAGGTTATGTTAAAAATCAGGAGCTCAAACGTTCTTCTATTGCTCAACATCCTTGGTCTTCTCAACATAGGTTCGATTTTTCCTCAGCCACCATTATCCAAAAATGTTCTTCTAACCTTGATCTTTATTTTTGGGAAGCTTACCACATCATTAAAAATTCTCACTCTATAGTCAATTACTTATCTAATACTCCAAGTATTTGGAAAGCATTAATTTAATTTCCTCTTTTTTGGTTTCTTTTTCTCTCCTTCTCCGGTAGATGTCACTACTTGTCCACCCAGTCGTTTCCACTGCTTCTCTCTCATTGGTTGTTTCTGGCGCTTTCGCTACCCGCATAGGGTATATAAGGCAGCGCGTCTCTGTCTATCATTTTGTTCAGCCTTGCTTTTTCTAGCACGCTGTTCTTTCTTTCCCTATCTTAAACTGAAGAAGAATCTCGCTGTAGATTCGAAACAGCTGTTTGCTGCTTTTCACGCATCATTTGTGCATTTTAAACGTTGGTTTACTGCTTTTGAATATTCCTGCACAAAGGCTTTAATTGCTATTTTAATAATGAAATTAATCTCTATAATGAAAAAAAAAATAATCTCTTGAATAAAATATGATGAGTTGAAATCGTTCAAATCATTCTGAGATACGATGCATTCAACCCTTAATTGCATATTGATGTAAATTTCCATCACCTTTTTATTTAATTTTTAATACATAAATTAAGTTCTTACAACCACTATATTTATATAGAAATATTAATCCTCTAAAAATTACAAAAATATGCTACTAAATAAAGTTAAAAATCTATCTTAAGATTTCTGGTGTCTAATGCTTAATATAAAAATAAAAAAACACAATTCTAAAAGAATAATTCCTGCAATTAAGGGTTAAAGTTTTTAGGAGTAGTTTCGTGTGATTACTTTCCTTTCATCAAATGTTAATTTCAGCACATTAATAATGTTAATTTCAGCAGGGTGTTTAATAAGCATTGTTGAAACGTAACGTCCAATTTAATTTTGAATGTTAAAAATCTTTCAGTAACTGATAAGAAAACCTGCTCATTTGGCAGATGATTTTGTTTGTAGGTCAGAAGTAGAGTCCAAGAAAGGTGATTACTTTCCGACGTTAAACTAAATATTCTTGAGCAGTTTAATAATAATAATAAATAATAATAATAATAATAAAATTAATAAATGAATTTAAAAATATTTTTTTTTTTTTTTTTTTTTACATTTGATGACATTGGACAATATAAAAGCATTCTGAAGGTTTTAGCAACTTTTCAGATTTCTTTAATTTTATTAAGTAACGTGAATATTAAAAAGCTATACTGAAATCGCTACTTTCAGATACATTAAAAAAGTCATTTTTGTTCGTAAAGGCATGATATTTTGCAGGTTTTCTTATTCTGATACCAAGAAAATGAATATGTTTCTCTTTTACCTATGAAAGTAAAGGAAATATCTTTCAGAAAATATCTTCAAAATTGGCATTTTAACTCTTTATGCCCCAACGGCAGTTTAAAATAACCATTAAAAAAAAAGTTAAAATTCATTTAACACTTCGATTGGCAGTAATACAATTTAGGACCAGTTAAAGATACTCAGTTTAAGTACCAGTTAAAGTACTATAGTTTATCATGTTCCAAAAGCATTATTCGTTGAATAAAACGAAAGTATTTTAAAGGGGATAATTTCTTTTCTAGTTATAACTGTTCAGTTTTCTTGATCTTGAAAAACATGGAGTAGAAAGTTTAAGTTCTGAAAAATTTCTATAATATGTAAGGCCATTATATTTGTAGCTTTTATAATTTTATAAAATACAAAAAACAATATCTTAAAGAAATAATTTGAGTAGAATTGTAAATATTCCATAAAACCCCTATAAATAACGATTTAGATTATTAATTTAAACGTATGAAATATTTCTAAAATTTATTTAATGATTGTGTATATCTTCCAAAGTATTTTTAAAAATTCTGGAAATATGCTTTGAAAGGTGACATTTTCATTAACGTATTTGCACGATTGGCGTGCATTTCGTTTTCATTCAGAAATTTTGAATTCATTCCAGAAATTCTGAACAATAATTTTTGATTTATTTAATCATATAAGTTTCATGATTACATAAAGTAAAAATTCTTCATTCCGAATTTCAGGTATTGATTCGGAATTTCTGAATAAAAAAGAAATTCTTGAAATTAGCGAATTAGCGAAATCTACTGCACGTACAATTGTGAAAATTTAGTTGATGGTAGTCCAAGTCAAGTACTGATTCACCTGAGGCTCAAATTTTAGGTAGCTTTCATTACAAAAAGCTACCTATTGCAGCCGTTCGGAGGAAAGCGATTTCAAAAAATTTTGGTATATTTTCATCGACCCCCAGACCCCGAAACCACCCTCCGTTCAAAAGTTGATATATATATATATATATATATATATATATATATATATATATCCAAAACAATAACTGATTTATATGATAAACGTAAAGAATTTAAATTCAAAGTTAATACATTTACAAATTTTAAATCTTGTCTTCGTCATTCTGTATATCGAAATATACTACTTAATCATTTATATAGAATAAAATGTTTATGTTCTTCTCATCTAATTAACAATAATATTAAAAAACTAATTTATGATGCATTAAATCATGGTTTTCCAAAAAAATTCATATATTCATTAATATACAATTAGTACTTACACTTCCATATATATAAAAAAATTAACACATGCGTAAACAAAATTACAAAAAAATTATAAAATAAAAAATATTTATAAAAAACTAAAAATTGTAAAATAAAAATAAACAATTACTATAGGATGGTTGGGTGGGTAGATGTTAGAGTACGGAGGATGGTGGTGTTGTCTGGATAATACGCAATGGTTAATTTACAAGAAAAAAAATGGGGCTTTTGTATTATAACTACATTTCTAATACGTATTTTATATGGATGTTGATTTGATGTTTTATATGTAATTGGTGACTTTTCCTCTTCTTTCTTTTTTTTTAAATTTCATATTAAATTTAACTTATTTAATCAAATTCAATATTAACTTATTTTTAATTTAGTCTACTCAGGACAATGTCATATTAATTAATAATAGTATACCAACTTTTTAGTGATTATTATGCATATTGGTTTATTTGATTAACTAATGTTATACTGTATGTATTAAAATTGGGTAAATAGTTTTTATTATTATTATTCCTTTATACTATTTAATATCGTTTTATTTTCAACATTGTATAACATGATTAATTATCGGTTTATATGTTTGATTGGCACAATCATATTTTTTTTTAGCTTTTTTATGACTAATATAAGGATAATTCACACACTATATATGTGATCTTTAGGCTATTTGGAATTTTAGTATCTGACAATCTTATATAAACATCCATTTTTATTTTATTTATTTTATAATTTATTTAATTATTTTTTTTTCTTTCCTGTTCATTTTTTTATATGCTCAGCTAAATATTAAGACTATTATATTTTTATAATATATAATTTATTTTATTTTATAGCATATAGCCTATATTCTATATATTATCAAGTTAAAATAGTTTTTTAATTTCTCAGTGTAGATTTAATGGTATGGTAATAGAATATATTGTATTAACATTTAATTTATTTTAAAAAAATTCTGAATTATGAAATACAGTATGGTATTGTTTATATTAGGATGTGTGTAGGAATGCAGTTGATACATTTTAATTCATTAGCATGTATTAGGTTCTACTTACTGTGACATTTGTATAATCATAATAGTTTTTAAAATAAAATAATAGATGGCAGCACCATAAATTTTGTATTTTTAAATAGCCTCTATTAAAGTCATAATTTTAATTTTTTACACTAGGTGGTAATTAACGCTGAATATTGGCAATGTTGTAAAATTGTTATTATACAATTTAAAATTGTTTTTAGGTATTATAAATAATGTAATTATTTTTTATTTATATTATATTAATTATATTTATATCAATATTTCAACATGAATTAACTGACTCCATAGCTTTTAATTTCTGTGTTAACTTAACTGTTTTATTCACCTTAATCTTATCATGCTTTTTGGATTCCATGTGCGGGAATATATTTTGAAAATCTATTGGGAATTAATACGGTATGTTTTGTAAGATTTCTATTGCTATAAATTAAATATTTAATGGGTTGTAGTTTTTTTCCATTTCATGCCATTTGATAATGTTCTGCATTCATCTTGAAACTATTATTTTGATTATATTGGTTGTTTGAGTACAGGGGAAATGTTTTTTTCACCTTATAGCTAATTTCCCACAGAAAACAACCGATTTGCTTATATAATTGAATTCTGTACTCTTGAAAACGTAATTCAATATATAAGTTTTTCAATTTTTTCGGAATCCATATTCTTCTTTTTTTCTTCCATGTTAATTCTTGTAATTAAGTATACGGTACTTTATTTTACACATACAGTTCTATATTGTTGATTTATGGCGTGTAATCAATCATTCACAATATTGCAGTTTTTGATGATGGTCGGTAATGTTTAATTAATGGTTATATATCCATATATATATATATATATATATATCTGATATTTGTCACACTGTAACTCTCGTATTTATTAACCGATTTCAATGTAACTTCGTGTATACATAGTGCATGACCGAGTTTGTTGGCTAGCTTCATCCGCCATCTTGTTTCAAAATGGCGGCCATTTAAATTTTTTAAAAAAAATTTAAATTTTAAATGTGGTACCGAAAAATTGAAAATTGATAAATATTTTTTTCTTATGTGTTTGACCTTGATAAAAAGATTCGGGAGCAGTTTTTCTTTCGTCTATATCTTAAAAAATGGCTGAATTATAGCACTTTGAATTTCTAGCTTGGCTGACATTTTGAAACGACCTGATTTTTCTCACGCGATAACAGGCGTATTTATGAATCGATTTGGATGTACCTTGGTGTATACATAATGCGTTCCAATGTCTCGACCGAGTTCGTTGGCCAGCTTCATCCGCTATCTTGTTTCAAAATGGCGGCCATTTAAATTTTTTTTAAAAATTTTAAATTTTAAATGTGGTACCGAAAAATTGAAAATTGATAAATATTTTTTTCTCATGTGTTTGACCTTGATACAAAAATTCCGGAGCAGTTTTTGTTTTGTCTATATCTTAAAAAATGGCTGAGTTATAGCACTTTGAATTTCTAGCGTGACTGACATTTTGAAACGACCTGATTTTTGTCACACGATAACAGGCGTATTTATGAACCGATTTGGATGTACCTTGGTGTATACATAATACGTACCAATGTCTGGACCGAGTTCGTTAGCCAGCTTCATCCGCCATCTTGTTTCAAAATGGCGGCCATTTAATTTTTTTTTAATTTTAAATTTAAAATGAGGTACCAAAAAATTGGAAAATGAACAAGATTTTTTTTTCGTATGTGTTTGACCTTAATATAAAGATTCCGGAACAGTTTTTGTTTCGTGTATATCTAAAAAAATGGCTGAGTTATAGCATTTTGAATTTCTATTGTAGCTGACATTTTGAAACGACCTGATTTTTGTCACGTGATAACAGGTGTATTTATGAACCGATTTGGATGTAACTTGGTATGTACATAGTACATACCAATGTCTCAATTGAGTTCGTTGACCAGCTTCATTCGCCATCTTGTTTCAAAAGGGCTGCTATTTAAAAAAAAATTAATTTTAAATTTTAAATGAGTTATCAAAAAATTGAAAAATGAAAAAGATTTTTTTATGTGTTTGACCTTGATACAAAGATTCCGGAGCAGTTTTTGTTTCGTATATATCTTAAAGAATGGTTGAATTATAGCACTTTGAATTTCTAGCATGTCTGACATTTTGAAACGATCTGGTATTTGTCACGTGATAACACGCGTATTTATTAACCTATTTCGATGTAAGAAGGCATGTGGATAGTATATCGTAATATCTCGAACAAGTTCGCTGGCCAGCTTCATCAGCCACCTTGTTTCAAAATGGAGGCCATCAAATTAAATAAAAAATTATATTTAAAGTGAGGTGTAAAAAAATTAGAAATTGAAAAAGATAATATTTGACCACGATATAAGGATTCCGGAGCATTTTTTGTTTTGTCTTTATCTTAAAAAATGGCTCAGATATAGCAGTTTCAGTTTCTAATGTGGGTGACATTTTGAAAAATCTGATTATTTGCCTGCGAACCACTTGCATATATCAACCGATTCCGAGCATGTGCACAGGAATTACTAAGGTCTCGACCAAGTTCACTCGTTAGCCTCATCCACCATGTTGTCTTAAAATGGCAGGAACTTCATGATATCGCCGAATTTGGCAACCAAATATAAGTTACTTTAAATAAAAGCAGCTTGGATAAAGCTGACTAATTTCGCGAAATTCTCATTCATAATGATTTAGTATTGATAAAAATTAGTATTGGATCTCCTATAATCGGTTTCCACTAAATTGAGCTTCTTGTGTTTGAATAATATAAGCTTGCTTTTTAAAAATAAGGAATATGAAAGCTACCTCTTCCTCCCGGCACTGGCCGGAAGGACTTTTTATTTTTTGGTAATTAACCAAAATATTAATTAAAAACTCATCGAAAACGACTTTTTTTCTGAAAATCGGCAAGCGCGCCCGCGCATGGTCAAGAACCAAATGCTGTTTTTTTTTTTTTTTTTTTTTTTTTTTTTTTTGCCAAATGTTTTAACATTTCCGAACCGTTTGAGAGTAGACAGAACCGTTTGAGAAACCAAAAAAAAGACATATTCTTAAATTTCGTAGTTATACGCCTTAAACACTGCAATCAGTTCTGAAAAATATAGGTGTTAACCCTTTGAAATTTTTTTTTAAAGAAGGATTCGCTTTCGCTATTGACTTTTTCTACCTTTCGGCGACACTCCCTTAAGGGCTCGATTTCGGAGGTACTGATCCACAAAAAACACATCTTTAAAGGTGAGACCTTCTTCTCTTAGACGGGGCACTAAATTTAGAAAAATACGAATTTTAACCCTTTCGAGAAATTTCGTGACAACAGGTCACATTTACGTTTCCCAAAGACGATAGTTTTTCTACACTAGAGGTAATTAAATGTCCGCATTCTGACAAAATATTCTTAGAGCACCTCGGAAGATCGGATTTACATCCCCTACAAAAATTTCAAGATGTTCGAAAGAGATTTTATTTAAAAGGGAAAAAAATCTGAGAAATTTTCGATGAAAATCTAAAACGCGGACTGTTTCTAAACGCATCTTTGCCTCATGTTTTTACTACTAAATATGCATATTTTTTAAAGAAATTTTAAAGAGGCCTTTTATACAGTTATATTTATAGCCGATTAAAATTTCAGGGAGTTCGGACGTCAAGAACCATTTTTTTGTTTTGTTTTGTTAAAGAACCAGACCAAAAAAAGCGAGAAGAAAACATGTTTCTTTAGTAACTAGATATGAATGTTTTTTCCTGAAATTTTTAGATGGGCTGGAACAAAATCGTTATACTTATAACAGATAGAAATGTTAAAGCGTTACTACAGCAAGAACTATAAGGTAATTCGGGGGAAGACGCAAGTTTGTTCCTATTACTTTTATGAGTCAACAGATGCAAATAATGACCGGCTTGTGTGACGAGTCTTGTCCTAGTGCGCACGTGGTTTGTGAATTTACCTTAATTTGTTGTCTTTAAGCGTCGTTATTTTTGGATCTTGGGAACATTTAACCAGGTGAGAAAAGCCCTTATAATATTCTGTTGCTCATATATAAAGTTTATAAACGGAGGTTTTATTTTAAATGAGATAATAGCAATATAAGTGAGGTCCACATTCTGTTACACACACAAGGCAAGCAGAAGTGGTCAAAATTTTGTAGCAATACGGAAATAAGTGTGTGTAGCATCTTCCCCCTATACTTAGGGGAAGACACAACACGGTTCAGAAATAAGCTAAAATGAAGACAAAAATTAATTAATTCTTTCCTGTCTTCCAAATCACATTACCCAGTACTTACAGACACTTGATCACTCATTTTTCAAACGATTAAAAACATATTGGTGACAAGCTCTGAACGCCTGGATCCATAGCCAGCCACATCGTAAACTCTCAAGACATTCAGTTCTGATCTCTTCTGAATACAGCTTGGAGCAAGGCAGCCACAGTAGAAAATGGCACTTCTGGGTTTTCAGTTACTGGAATTTATCCCGATAACCCATGAGCAATCCCAGAACATGCGTTTGATATATCTGAGGGTTCCATTAATGATAGAGCTGTTGCTTCCACAAGCGGCGCATGTGACAATAGGCCAACACCAGCAGTTGATTCCATCAACAGATCATGTTGATCTACACCAGCAGTTGCTTCTAACAGCAGATGCAGTAAAAGGGATTTCTTGTCTAGAAGCAATCTGTCCTATTCCTCAGGTCAGAAAACCTAAACCACTGGGCGTTAGAAACAAGCAGTAGAGATCTTAACTGCATCAAAGAGAAGAAAAACTATGCGGTTAAATATAAAAGAAAATGTAGAGAAAAGGTATAATAAATAAAAAGAAAACTCCAAAAAAACAGAAGTAAAAGAGACGTGTAAGCGCGTCTTCCTCAAGTGAAGAAATTCTTCTGGATACCAGTAGTGATAGTTTTGATGAGGATAATAATAATGATTTTTGTGCTGTATTTAAAGGATAGTTTTACGCTAAAAAAAGGTTTCAAGTGTGGTTGGATTCTGTGCATCAAACACAAGAAATGGTTGCACGAAGATTGCAATGGTGATCATTTGCACTAAGTGAAATGTTGTGTAGACTTGTGCCATTATTAGTTTTGGCAAAGTAAATTTGAACAAAATGATTTCAGTTTACAGATTTGTTTGTTTGACTATAGTTATTGTTAATTCACAGGTAATGTTCTAATATTAGTCTTATTTTTCTTATTTTCTGTGCTGTGGCATCTTCCCCGTATATATGGAGGAACATGCCACAATTACACGAGTTTATTTAACATTAAATTTCTCACTCATTTAAACACTGGAAAAGGGATTAATGAATGCACATAACCAATTAACTATTAAAGAGCATCGTGGTATATTTTTTAATTTATCTTATCATTTCAATTTTGGTTCTACTAAGCAAAACATTCTTATATGTAGCGTCTTCCCCCGAATCACCTTATATTTTTTAAACTATGAAATGACCTTCCGCGAAAAAATAAGAAAGGGTCTTCATATGTGAGCGCTTTTATCACTAAATATCAATATTTTGTCGCGAAATTTTCATTTAAAAATATAAATTCATGCAAAATCAGGATAAAGATATGAAATCATACAAACTCGAGTTTTATTTACGGTTATTATCACGGGCCCTGTCAACGCCGGGTTGGTCAGCTAGTATATTATAAAACAAAAAAAAATTCCTTAAGGAACGCTGACGTCATATTGATTGTGGCAACCACTTGACCAACAAATTTCGCTTTTACTGCAATTTTTGTAACTTCTAAACATCGCGCAACATCAATTTGTTCACTGATGAATAAAAGAAAATAATATGTTCATTTAGATACAATGTGTTCGAAAACTGTATCTCAATTTACCGATTTTTTATTTTTAACTCAATTTTTTGGTTTAAAAAATAATTTTCAAGCATGAATTTTATTCAAATCTATCTATATCACGTGCAGTTCTATTATGAAGGATTAACCCGTTTGCACTTAAAACTATATAAATAATTCATCATTTGTTTCCGTCTAATGTTTCATAACGAAATTAAAATTTAATCAATGAATATAAAATAATAAATCCTATAAGTAAAACACAAATTTAACAAATCTGTAATTGCACTACGTGCTCAAATCACTGAAATTATCAGAATCATCAAAAAGCTGTTGTAAGTGAAATCTTTGGCTATTCATTCGACTATCATCTCCTGGAATGTGGCTAATACTTAAAGTATCGCTTTTAATAAATATCATAATTTTATTTAATTACGTTATTGATTTTTTCCATATAAAAATGCTTTTGGGTGTTGTTAGTGGGAACTCTAAATAAATATATTAAAGTTTTCAATAAAAAAAAATGTTTTTTTTTTTTTTTGGGGGGGGGGGGACAAATATGTTCTGCAGTCTGGATTGAATCCGGATGAAAAAAAAAAACATAGTATAGTGTATAAAGATAAGTTTAAAAGTGTGAAATCGATAGTTTTATTACTAAATTTCCCACAGTGTCTACCCGTTTAAAAAAAACAATTTTGAGAGAAATGCATTTAAAAGTTTTGGAAGACATATTGATGCTTTGACAGACCACGCAGACAAAAAGCTGTAGAAGCTCAGTTTATTTATTTTCTTTTATAGACTGCTGAGCAAGATGGCATTGGAAACAGAAAAAACGAAAATTTGTAGGCCTAAAAAATTATTTTTTGATGATTTAACCCCAGCATCACCACCTTAATGGATGAAACGTTTCAATCTTTTGACTAGGATTTAAATATATCACTAATTTCATGTTGATGTATTCGGCCACACACTAACTTTTATAGTAAACGCTAATCAAAATTAAATTTGAAATTCTTGAGGTAAAATACTTTAATATGCCTGTTACTGAAAAAAATTTCTAATAATAACCAAATTTGTTTCTCGAATTGAATTAAATAATTTAAACATCGTAATCTAAGAAAATTATACATTGAATTTCTTTCCTATTGTTTATGATTTTTCAATGGTTTCAATGGCAGAATTTTTTTAAGTGTTATTCACACTAAAATATTATCTCTAAAAACACTCAATTATTTTATAAATTGAATTAGTTCATCAGACACTTGAGATTATACTAAAAAATTATACTTTAGAAAAATTTCATTGTTAGTTAGTTTCAGTTACATTACATTACACATTATTTCCAGTTTAAAGTAAACTGAAATAATGTGTAATGTAAGTTTTTTTTTCTTTTAAATTGAAAACTGCCAATTTAATTAATTAAATAAAAGCCTCATAAAATAGATAAAGTTCGAACATTGAATATTTTAAATTCATTAAAACTCACGGCGAAAATTTCTCTAATAAAAAATTATGAAGTATTCATGCGGAAATTTTAATGAGATTTTAATTTATTGTTGAGATAGGGTAAAAAAGTATTGGACTGAAAAGTATAGTATGATGCATAAACGTAATATTGAATGTGTTCTTTAATTCATGAGTAGATTCTTTTTCTGTTTCTTCTTCAAAAGGTGCTAACGAATTTTTCGTACACACTACAGATTATCCATGGTTCAGCCCTATACAAGCTGATAGGAAAAGCTTTGTACAAAATTTTAGGAGTCAAGAGTAAACATTTTTGCATTAGAAACAAGGGTCGAAATTCCCTTATTCAGAGAAAAATACAGGGCACCTCAGCCAAACATGGATTTTCTTTCAAAATTTTAACGATAATGATGATTAAAATTTATAGAAAATTTCAAATAAATCTATCAGTACTTAAAGGTGTGTACAACACAATATAAAAACATTTAAAATACATTAAAGTTCTTTTTAAATTATTGATTTTAAAAAGGACTTTAATGTATTTTAAATGTTTTTATATTGTACGCACCTTTAAGTAATGATGATACATTTATTTGTATTTTTTTTTATAAATTTTAATTATTAATCAAGGTGAATATAGCAATAAAATTTTTGACTTTTTATTGATAATGATGATATTTTAGCAAAATTTTCAACAGACTAACTACAGCGTGTGTGAAAATTTATGACATTACAGGAGGTTCTGAAGAAAATTATAATTCGGAAATATCGGTAATAATCAATAAAGGTGCGTACAACACAATCTAAAAACAAATACATTAAAGTCCTTTCAAAATTATTGATTTTAAAAAGGACTTTAATGTATTTTAAATGTTTTTATATTGTGTCGTACGCAACTTTTAAGTAATGATGATACATTTATTTGTATTTTTCTATAAATTTTCATTATTAATTAAGGTCAATATAGCACTGAAATTTTTGACTTTTTATTAATATGACAATATTTTAGCAAAATTTTCAACAAACTAACTACAGCGTGTGTGAAACTTTATGACTTACGGGAGGTTCTGGAAGAGAATTGTAATTCGGTAATATCGGTAATAATCAATGTAATCGGTGTAATCACTGTACCAGTAATGTAGATTTTTTGTGTTCGGTGTCGATTGTTAAAATAATATACAATATTCAAAATAATAATAATAATTTAAATATTTTTTAAAAACTGAATAAACCTTAACAGCGGTGCAGAAAATTAATCAAATAGCAATTAAAACAAAATATGTCTCATCCATATATCTGAAATAAAAATTATTTCTTTTTTACGCTATAACACATATGAACAAACGCTTAGAAATGTTTTTATCTTTCACTCAATATTTGTTATATGATAATAAATCGTTCTTTAAAGCCCATCACCCTTTTTTTTCTCATGGAGTCAATAACATATGTGCAACAATTTTTAAACACTATTTTGTCCTTGAAATAAATCCAAGTGATTTTAATAAAATGAGATATTCGAATGGCGTCTGGCATTCAAATACGTGATCCAATTTACAAACACATAGATTTTTACAGAATGATAAACAGTAGTAACTTGGTTCTCGAACATAACAAGAAGCGTTCCAAAGGATAGGTCGAGAAATAAATTGTTCGAAAACCGAATCAAATTTTATCATAAGAAATAATGAAAATACGATTCAACGGTTCACATCTCGCAAATTACACACTGTGCTAACCTGTTTCAAACAATACATTGTATAGTTCAATATTTTAAAATCTAAAACTACATTACAATACTGTACATTGCATGAGACTATCATAGATTTATAAAATTTTAATAAAAGTTGAAGATAAACCGTTCGCATACATTTTTTGGTGAAACTTTGAATGGCTCAATATTGAGAAGCAGGAAGGGTGGTGGTGACGAGGGGGTTTATTCCCTGTCTTGTTTTTTAGAACATGAGGGTCACTTAGTTAAATTACTATATTTAGGTATCAAAATGCCTGAAATTCTTTTACGCTGGGACCACTTATATCGCATGTATATGTGCTTCGCTGCCACTAAAAATAGATAAATAAATAAATAAACAAGGAAAAAAAATCAGTCTATTGAGCAATTTCTCTTTAAAGGAATCTCAAAATGCATGCATTTTGTTAACACTGTGGTCACTGTACCTTATGTATACGTGCTTTGCGTTCAGCACCCTCCAAAAAATAAAACAACAACAACAACAACAATAATAATTATGTCGCTTTTGCTACGTTTGTTTATTCCGTCAATTTGGTGAGACACTGTTCATGAACCGAATCAATTTCTCTCGAGTTTCTTGTTCGAGAACAGAATTGTTTGAAAACTGATTCGTTAAAAGAAATGCGCTCACTGTATCTCATGTATGTGTGCTTTGAATCCAAAAACATCCCAAAAGAAAAGGAAAAAATCAATTCGGTCGTTTTTGCTACGTTTGTTCATTGCGTCAATTTGGTGAGGCACTCTAACCATTCGAGAACCGAATCAAATTGCTTTCGAGATTCTTGTTCGAGAATCGAATTTTTCGAAAACTGGGACGTTTCAGAGACTAGGTTCTATTGTACTCAAATTTCATACGACATTGCATTATTCAACAATGAACATGAATTTATTTTTCAGAAATTAGAAAATAAAGGGAACATAATTTTCTATAAAAAATACTTAAAAGCTAATAAAATCATAAGACGAAACGCAGTTTTTCACTTTAAGTCAAACATAAAATATATAATATGAATTTATAAAGTTCACTGTTTTACTTAATAACGTCATTAGAAATAATAATGTTTTTATTTTTAACGGAAGATATTATAAACAATTGGGAGTTCCAATGGGTTATCCTATTTCTGGGCTTTTTCCCGAAATAAAATTACGACCGTTACAAATGAGGATTTTAACTGACCTTGATTTAAAGCCTAGAGTAGGGTACAAATTCGTAGACGGCATTTTTATTGTTCGAGAACATAGGTTGCATGAATTACATCTTTCCCTTGATAAAATAAATGAGTTTGATAATATAAAATTCACTCTTGAAATTGAGAAAGATGGAAGTTTACTTTTTCTCGCCGTTAATTTAATTAAAAACAACGAAAACCTCAACATTGACAGAAACGTTTATAGAAAACCGATCAGATCAAATAATACAATCCCATATAATAGTTCATCGCCATTTTTATATTAAATTGCAGCTTACAAATTTTATATTAGATGAACTTTTAAAGAATGTTTATATAAATATTTAGAAAAAGAGCCATTAGAGATATCGCTGAAGAAAACGATTTTTCAACAATCCTCATTAATAAACTTTTTTATGAATTCAGTTTTCATGAAAATATCAAAAAAGTAAACCAAAAAGAAATTATATACACAAAGTTTAAGTATTTCCCTGGTCTATACGAAAAATTAAGATATGCTCTACTGAAACACAATATAAATTTTAAAGCCTGTCCACCAAGAAAATTAAAAGAATTAATTTTTACGAAAATAGATCCAAAAAACGAATTAGCTGGTGCATATGCCATTCCTTTTAGAACTGATAGCAATAGAATAATGGAATACATCGAAATGACCAAAAGAAAACTGAAAGAAAGAATAAAAGAACATAAATTAGATATAAAATTTTGTCGTCAATCCACAGCTCTCTCTCGTTTAAGTTTCAATCAGGATATCTCAATAGATTTTGATCATGCAAAAATCATATTCCCAACACCCAATTAATACGCATCCACTATTAGAGAATCCATAGAAATCCTGTGTAAAAACAATCAAGTATGTAACAACCCCCTATCGTACAATAACCCCAATTTATGGCTCAATATATATCCTGAAAATAAATCCTGAAAACTTGAGCAAAGTGACATATTAAAATGTATGGTACAGCAGTTAAATATTTTCTTCTACTCAAATTTAATCTGAAACACTGCTACTTCGACTTTCCATCTACTCTTTTAAAATGAAAAGTGACGTATGAGAACAGACTGATGTAATAAAATAAATAGAACTGCAGTTAATAATAATATATATTTTATCTGATTAACTTTAATCCAAGAAACTGCTACTTCTACTTTCAACTGTAATAATTATTGGTTCTCTCATTTTCAAAACGAAGTGACGTATTTGTGTAAATAAACAACAATTAGTTATTAAAATATTCTATGATGAAGAGCTTGGAAAAGCTTGAAAGTACTAAGAAGTTTTAAATAAAATGTATATTTTTAACTTGTAACATCTCTTTCATTATTTTAATCGCCTTTTAAGTAAAACAGTGAACTTTTAAAGTTCATATTATATATTTTATATTTATACTTAAAAGATTTTCATCCAACAAAACCCCCCCACAAATACGTAATCCAAGAAACCGAAATTTTCGTTTTAGACAGATTTCCATCTTAGTAGGTACACTATCAAATCAACAGTATTCTTTTCGTTAGACCATGGAAATTCCTGTTAATGCAGTCTTCATTATTTTTTTATTTCCCCACACAACAATACGAAATTTTCTGGCACATTCAAGATTTCACTTTTGAACGCAACTACGTAAATTTTGCAGCTCTTACTATTTAAGTACCTGTGAATTGAAAACATATTTATTTATTTATTTATGTATTTACCTAAATGGAACACATCCTGAGTTACAATCGATAGCTACAAGTTAAAAACCTTTTTCTGACTTGGTGTGTCTTCAAAATCAACATAAAATGTAAACTTTGAGATTTTTTTCTTTTTTAAAAATTTTTTATAAGAAAAAGTAAAACGCTATCAGATTTGTTTTCGTACCGGAATAAGAAGAGCTGAAAATTTTATGCGTTTACAAATGAAGATAACTTTGAATGTGACATAAATGAAAAAAAAATTGGATTTGAAAACAGCCTTAGACAGGATTCTATTATAAAATAAACTATACAGTTAAACGTTGATGAATTTTGAAAATTTTCAAAATGACATACATTGAAATTTTCACAAGAACAAGATTACAAATCGCATTTTGTAAAAAATATGAGGATTATCCCCCCAAAAAGAAAAAGAAAATAATAATATTCTGGAAGTTTAAGATAAAAATTCATTAAAAACATCCACTTTCATTTAAGGGGAAAATGTGCGTTGTGTGGTGTATAATACATGTAAGTGAATAATACTTTCAAAAGATTTTAAGTATATTATTATTGATAATATTTAATTTATTAACATCACATTTGTTAATACGTTGATGTTTTTAGAGAAGTTTTAGAAGTTTAGGCAATTTCAGGTAGTAGAATTGCTCATTAGATGCTATTGATTTTTGGCCGTGTTTTTTTTTTCTTAATCGTTAGAATTTCTGAGTTTAAATAAGATAAAGCTTTCCATTCGAAAAAAGTGGTAAAACGTAAAAGTTGATAGCTATATATATATATATATATGTATATATATATGTGTGTGTGTGTGTGTGTGTTAATACCATTTTATTCATAATTTCACAGTTTTTGTTGGGGGTCGATAATGTTTATTTAATGGTTATATATATATATATATATATATATAACCATAATATAATTACAAATCGTCATCTATTATTTCCAATTACGATAATTAAATCAATAAATTATTAAATTTAGCATCAAATCATAACTGTAACATTATACAAAATACAGATGGAACCCTATACAAGTAATACAAACTAAGCAAAATCCACTGATTCACTAGCACATTGCATACGTTTAATCCATATAAACATATGAAAAACCACCAAATTTTGAAAAAATAACCTATTAAAGCAGATAGTCCAGGGAAAATGTACATTTTACCTTGCAAAAGGTCGGGTAAAAGATTTTTTTTTTTAAATTGTTTATAATGATGCCAACATGGAAAAAACAAGTTTTCTAACAAAATTTCTTAAGGCTAAATTTTCTGTGCCCGAAAAACAAAATTTTGGGACATTTTTTGATTTTTTGGAAATGTCTCGAGACTCGTTGCCGTAGCATATTATTTGTCAATTACAATATTACAGAAGATAAAATTCTCTACAACTTTCATATTTACAACTTTTTTATACACTCAATAGCAAGCGCAGTATGCTATTTCAAAAATGGGACAATTTTTTCAATTTTCTAAAAAACCATGAAACACGTAGTTTTGTCACGATTATTCAAATGTTCCCCGCAGATTTAACTGTGTATGTCGGCTTCTAAAAATTGGTAGCAGTAAATTATCTATTATTTGCACACTCACGTCTTTATTTTCATCTCAACAGACATTTTATATGCAATAAATTTATATAATTTTAAAAGTAGGGCAGAGTGTAGATGAATGAGACAATTTTCATATTTAGACAGTAACTTTAAGTGTATACAATGTTAACTACAAAGCGTTGTTTAAAAGAATTTTTCAATCTATAGTAACTTATTGGCACTGTAAAGATCTGAACTATATCAGATTCGCCATATAGAAAGAACTAATGCATTTCTAAAACAGAGTAAAAAAATGGTGAAGTCCACTAAGACGTGCGGTAAGATGAAATAAACTACTCAGTCACCATCGCTCTTGGACATTTGACAATCGGTGACAGTTTGCTAATGCAAAGGAGCAGCCGGTATTCTTTTGATCTTTGAGCGTGGGAAGAGAACCCACATAGTTTCTCACGAGAGCATATGATCGCAGGATCCGGGTGCAAAAAAGAGGAGGTTCTCAAGGTGTCCACTCAGGGGATAGCGGAAAAGGTCCCTGGGAGGTTCTTGAAAAGAACGGACAGTTAGTGGCTGAGAAACTCACTATTGTTTTTAGAGGAAGATAATTGAGATATATATACGAGAGGAGGATGAGGAGAGATTAGATTTTGGCTGGAGTTGGAAGAGCGACTTTTGGAGTGGAAGAGTTTGAAGGCCGAAAGGGCCGTTTACGATTCCTAGTACCGGGGAATGATACCTGAATCAGCGGCGACAGGGCACCAGGGTGCCGTCGCGGAGAAAGAGATCTTAATCTCTGAGACAAGACAAGCGTTTTCCGTTCAAGTAATGCATTGCGTATGGACTTAATAGATTAGCTGCCACCTTCTCATAGACACTATTTCTGATACATAAACTTTTGTTCAACAAAATTTACATTGTTGTGTACATAGCGACTTATCATTACTCCAGAATATCTTTTATTGTGTTATAAAATAAATTTCATGTTATCATATTCTAAGAGAATATAAGTTGTTAAGCCTTCGAAGTTAACACCCTCGACCATCGCTACCGCCTTCTTAGGACACGGCACAGCACGATAGTTTCAATTGAAAAAGATTTTTTGCTTAATTTTAATAAATTTAATAATTTTTATAATGCATACATATTTTTCCAGGTATCAATGGAATAGGTGAGTCATTTTCTAAATCTGTCCATGTTTTAGAATAGCAAAATCAAATTTTTAGAAACAATCAGAAAGTTTTAATTGTTTGTAAATAATTACCTTACCTCATAAACATTAATATACAAGCATCAGCAGAGACCAAATTACTAATTTAACATTTTAAAACTAATTTTTAAATTTTAATGTACTTGGTATAATGACATAAGTGAGCACGGCAATGACAAATTAAGCAAAATATTTTTATTTTTCCCCAGGCATAAATGGCAGCCATTATATCTTCTGGCACATACAATGATTTTCTATTTCTCATATAATGAAAGCAGATTAAGAAATAAAAGTTCATTTAATTATGAATTGGAATTGGGTACGGTAATGACATACAAAAGTATACTCACCAAAACATTCAAAGCCTTTGCGTGTTTTATTGAAACCAGGGCTTAATTTGCGCCAGAGCCCACCGGAGCCCGGCTCCGGTACTTCTCTATTTTTAGTAAATATTTAAATATTGGTCGGAATTTACCGGAGCTCATAAATACAGGGCTCCGGAGCCCAGTGCAATAGCGCATCCGAAAAAACCTAAGCCAAAATTACCCTTTTCTTTCCTTTCCATCTCCAAGCTTTTGCATTCTTTTTTACCAAAACACGATATGTGACGTAATGTGTCGCATACGTAAGAAATGGAGATAAAACGGACTGACTCGAGCTCAATCGGTATTACAATTAAAATTTTATTTATTCATGTATAGAAAAAAAAAAAAAAACTTTTCCTCCTTTAAAATTGCTTATATTCTATTTCAAATCATTTTAATGCTATTTTGATCAGAATGAAGGTGAAGCAGAAATCGTGTTTTCTATTTCAAATTTATGTCGGCGACGACTTGTTCATACGGCGCAACTCTAGAGACTGAATAATGAATTAGCTTTCAGTTCGATTTTCTTTTGTGATAGTAGGATAAATTTTTTTATTAGCTGTTTTATTATTACTTAGATATTTAACCTGAAAAGAATATTTTCTGTTTTAGCCAACGAGCATCAGCTTGAGATTTTGTTTGTTTGAGGTTTTCTGTCTTCTATTGCGTACGAGTACAAAAATCACGTTAGTAATTTTTCTATTTATTTTGTATCATGAACGGCACCCATGCTAAGACTCTGCTCTTCACAATTATGAAGTCACTTTTATTTGTAGGCAGATATAATTATCATGTATTGTTATTCTGATAGAAAGCAATCGAGCACTGTTTCCCCTTTTTCTATAAAAGCATAGATTCCTTCCGATAATGGTGTCAAATTTTTAATTTAATCTGATTTTCAGGGACTCACCATAAAATATTGTTATGCGGAAGGAATCGATTATAGTTTAAGATATGCACCTTTTATAGGAAATCGTAAAACATTGTTCCATTCTCCAGCATATAAATATTAATTCCAGTAAATTTCATTCATTTTTTCCTTAAAAATGGATAGGTGCAAAGTATCCCTTTTTTGTGTTAACACTATTTTCTAATCACAATCCTGACCATATTTAATCGCAGAATTCTGCAAATAATTAACTTTAAAATTAGGCAAAGATTACTTACAATTCAGAAGGAGTGATAACTAAGAAAAGGAATAGTTGACAGTAAGTATATGCTGATAGATATATTTAATTTTTTTATATTTCCAAAGAAAAAAAATGCTTTAAATTTTGAAAATAATGTTCGAAATGCAAATATGCAGATTGGAGTGATTGGGGGGGGGGGGGGGAGGTGGAACGGTACGATTGTTGTACCGGTACCGCAGAATATTTGGGCTCCGGTACTTTTTTTGTTAGAAATTAAGCCCTGATTGAAACTATAAAACTATTTACTCTATTCACCTAAACCTGACAACAAGTTGACTTTTAAGGAGTACTTTTGCCTTGATAAAAAGGCATGTGCTGTCCTCTAAAAAAAAATCCGGAGGAACTTTTTGTTAGAAGCATGGTAATGACACTCTTTCTTGGGACACGGTTTAAAAAAATTATTAAGAATTATAGATAAGTTTAATTAATGAAAATAAATATTTTTTTAATTAGTAGCATCTTAATAAATAAAAATGTGTAAAAAAATCATAACTATCTGTTTTACATAAAACTTTGTCAAATCTTTACATGATAAATTGCTTGTTGGGACGACCTACGGTAATGATATTTTGAAAACAAAAGAATATATTTCTTATTTTTTAATTGTTTATAAATAATAATATATCTGTAAATTATCATTGCAAAAAACGATAGTTAAAATGCAATAATTAGAATTATGATATTTAACTATCTTTCTGTGCAAATGTGAAAGGACAGTAAAACATGAGACTTTTTTTGAAAATCACCCAGGTATGAAAATTTGCGAAAAACATATTTTATTACCCACTACAATGGTATATTTTATTTACCAATTATTGATAACATATGTTTTAATGTTTGACTGTTTTAAATATAGCCAACATTGAATTGTAGTTCCATATAACGGGGGGGGGGGGGACTCAAAAGATTAATATATTTTATGAAAGAAATACTTTTACCTTATAAAACAGCTACAATAAAAATGACACCAGATTATTTCACTAACTAATATTATGCATTTATATCTTGTAAAATTTATAAATTCTGCTAATAAAATATTTGAGATCACTAGTTTTATAAAAAATATTTAAAATATTAGTTTTAAAATATATTGTCAATTATTTTCCACTTATATCAATAAATATAACAAGAGATTATATCATTTTAGCATACAAAAATATGTAAAACTTTAAGATTATCTATTAATTGCTTTAAAGCTCAAACAGGATACTTTAAATTTCAGAACCGGTTCCAAACAGTTTTCCAAAAATGAAAGTGTCCGAATATATATATATATATATATATATATATATATATATATATAAAGCAACCAAACCCGATAAAGTACAAAAGCACAACATTAGATATTGATCTCAGGTATCCCATGAAAAAAAAATATATTTAAATGTAACAAAATGCGAGCGAGATATTTGTCAAGAACGCTCCCATAGGCTTAATGTTACTTGCGAATGTCTTCGTGTGACTAATTTAGTCCTATAACTCATATAACAGTGACTTTAAACGCTCAATACAACAACTACCGTAAAATCTTTGAAAATGAAATCTGTATATACGGAATTCGGTCTTTAAAGAAAAGTATATATTTTTTCAAGAGAAAGAATATGAACAATTATAGCTGCTAAGATGGAAACCCGTTTAAAGCGGAATATATTTCGGTTCCTTTCGGTCGGGTTTTCAAGGTTTTAATGAATCAATATTTGGCAAAGCTCATTACGTAGTTCAGCATTACGTATTTAATGCTTACACACTTAAAATTCTCAAAATCCGGCTATTAGAGATTTATTAAAATTCCCGTGGTAAATTTTCTTTTTAAAGAAAGGGGGGGGGGTGAAGGGGGCGCCAAAATCCATGTTTGGCACGGGTGCAAAAAAGGCTTGTTTTAGCCCTGATACACATAATTTACTGCTACTAATATATAGAAGTTGACATACACGATTAAATCCGTGGGAAACATTTGAATAATCGGGGCAGAACTGCGTTTTTCACGGTTTTTAAGAAAATTGAAAAAATTGTCCTATTTTTGAAATGGCGTACTGCGCTTGCTATTGAGTGTATAAAATAGTTGCAAATATGAAAGTTGTAGAGAATTTTATCCTCTTTAATATTGTAATTGACAAATAACATGCTACGGCAACGGGTCTCGAGATATTTAAAAAAAAACAAAAAAGGTCCCAAAATTTTCTTGTTTTTTGGCCACAGAAAATTTAGCCTTCAGAAATTTTGTTAGAAAACTTGGTTTTTCCATGTTGACATCATTATAAACAATTCAGAAAAAAATCTTTTATCCGACCTTTTGCAAGGTAACCCCCTTTTTTTGGTACATTTCCCCTGGACTAAGAAGAAACAACCAGCAAAATAATGTTGAACAATTAAAAGACAAAGACGTATCGTAAACAAATAATACATCAAATGGATGGATGTAGCCGGAAGCTTATATAGCATATTTCTTTTTCAAGGGTACATGAAATACCAATATAAGCAAAAGCATAGTCGATTTCTGTAATAGAACCGAGCATTAAGCTAAAAATTAGATTCCATATGTACCCAATCCACCACACACCAAAAAGCATAAATTTACCATGACAGATAAATTGAATTTAAAAAAATATTAATCAATGCAAGATCCGTAATAATGAACAATATGAATATATAGAAACATTTAAATTTAAAGACATACCCAGCAAGAGAATTGCAATGACCTTATTACAACTCGAACTATTATCCAATTTTAGCACAGCAAATGTCCCGCCTAATTAATGGTACAGTTAAAATTGAATTCTTACGGTTGCAAATCATCACAGTGTGCAGAAAATACTCAACTTCAAATATAATAATTATAGTTAACATATATAGTCTTTATAATAAAAATGATAATATGCATTTTAAGGATCTTGGAATAAATTATTACTAAAAGTATATAAAGAAGTTAATTATTTAAAATTAAACGGGTAATAACTCAGAGAAATAATAAAATATAAAAAATATGGCTGCAATATTATTTAGAACTAAATAAATAATTATTTAATGCTTCCATCTAAAGGAACTTCATAAAATTAAATGTTCATAATCACCTCGAAATAAAAATAATTTATAGTGGTGCCATCTATTGTAAATAATGTAAACACCAGATATAACTGTAGAAAAATTGCATATTTAAACTATTTCTAATATTAGAACCGATTAAATCATCTTAAAACACAACAATATCATACTAAAAAAGCACAACTAAATATCGATAATAATCACTTAGCATCTATATTATAATGTTTATAATAATTTTTAATTATTTTATTAAATATTAAGTAAATTAATAATAATTTCAATTAAGTTACAATTATAATGATATAAAAGTATGTTTCTATTATGCACATAATAAATATAATGTTTTAAATTTTAAATGTACTTTACAAAATGGGTGGGGGGGGGGGGCTAGGTATATACAAACAAATTACAACATTTCTTCATATTGATAATTACAAATATCAGAAACTGTATTAACGTCCACCATTATAAATCGATATATATTGAAGTAAATCAATAATAGTGACTTAAATTTATATAAATATAATATAAATATTTCAATACAGTGCTAAGGACAGCAAACCTCATGAGGACCACAATAAACATAAAAACTACAAAATTAAAGAACCATTCCCTTTATTATTTTTTTTACGTACTTTTAATACCGTTTTACGTAATTACGTAATTTACCCTTTTTTAATAAATATATATATATATATATATACATACAGGGTGATTCATAAATATCGAAACAATAGGCTATCTCCTTAAATATTGCCCCTAGGCACATACTTCCAACTGCAAAGTTTCCTAAAAAAGGTGCAAAATTTGATGGGATACGTTTCAACTCTATGGAGGGTCTATATGAGAAAATACAAAAATAAAATTTTTATACGGCCCCCGTAGTATAAAATTCCCAATTAGGAAAAATTTCCTTATCCAATCCTGAATTAAACGCAAAAAAATTCATCTCGATATCTTCAAAATTCGCAGAGATATCAAAATCCAAAATTCGTGACTTACACCATTTATCCATGCCTCTGAGCGACGAGTTTTTGACACATTTTGAATGCAAGATAGGGATCATCCACAAATTGTACATTATTAAAAGTCGATATAAGACAGTGCCTCTCCTTTGGACATAAAACAGGCAGCGTATAGATTTTACGTTAAACCTGTTTTCAAAGTATGCTGGTGGTCTGCACGGGTCGAAATATCTAGGTCTGGTCCCGATCCGACCCATAGGAAAAAAAGTTCGGCCCTGCTTGGAAAAAAGTTCAAATCGAAGCCTGTCCCGGCCTGACTGAATTTCTACATAGTTTTTTTTTACATTGATATCGTTAAAAGTTGTTTCGCATGGAGGAGTTCTGACCAAAAATACTTATTATATCTTTTCTTTTTTCATGTTTATAATTATTATTTTTAAAGAAGCGCCAAAGCTTTGATTATTTGTTTTATTAATGAATCTCTATTTATATGTAAATTATTCACTCCTCCTTTAATATCCTTAATCCATATTCCATGTGTTGGAGACAATGAAAAATGCTATAAATGCTATAAAAATGCTAATCTTTTAAGATGGAATCACATAGGAAAGAAAAAAAAAAGCGTTATAGACAAGTTCCCTTGTAAATGTAGTCTATTTTTTCTCAGATATTATTGTATTCATTTTCCGTGGATCAACAGATTTTTCCGTTTAAGAAAGGATTCCGTCATAGGCAGATTTTTTTCACTAATTTTGCTGTATTTTAATTTTTTTGCCTTAAAATCTACTATCCTTTAAAAATATGAATTTTAAAGTTTTGTTGTAAAATAATGGTCATTTAAAAATATATGGATTTGTTGTAATAGTTTTTGGGCTGAGCCAAATTTTAGTTATTTTTGCAAGGATTAGGTAAGTCAGAGGTAATAATTTTAATAAGGGTTGTCTGAACAAGACTGAAAATTTCACCCAGGGGAGACCTAGTAATAAGGAAGCCAGGCCCGGTTCGGTAGAACCAGTGGCCGAGAGGTTCTGCTCTCAAAGCTGGTAGACGGGAGGTGCTGGGTTTGAACCCAATCGCGCCCTTCGGGCCCATCGTTCCGAGTTTTCAGTGGTTTTCTTCTAACCTTGGATATCCTTGCATAAATACGGGTTATTTTCCCTTAGAAAGACTCTCCGGAAGGCACTCCCCCCCCCCTTCGGGCCCATATCCCTCGTGTAGATAATTGGCCGTCATAAATCACACCAACACCCGGTTCGGTATGAAAAAATACGTTAGACCCGGCCTGGCCGAGTCTTCAGAAAATGTCGCCATCACGTGTCTGGCCCGGCCCGGCCCCACAATACAGACTTTTTTAACGGCCTCGCTGGGACGATAAAAAGCCTGAATTTATGAGGGCTAAAATATGAAAAACTCCTAATCGGCATGTTAGAAAAAGCATTGTTTCAAATTACACATTTAACATTTATTTATGGACATTTAAATAATACAACAAGTTGGAAATTGCTCGTCAAACGTGGCAAATGAGGTGCGTTCGTACTATAACTAGTTTTATAATTATTTTTTGCACCCCATATTGTACTGAATGTATATTTTTTTGCGCTTCATAAGTGCATAGTCTGTAACATCATTAAAATGCACTTACAATAATATTTTCCCCATTCCCCGTAATGTAACGGAAAACTTTTGACTGTCCCTGTAATTAAACTATACATTCGATTTTCATAAAATTTGAAATGGCTCGACAAAAGTTTGCAGCAATTATATATTTAAAATTTCAGACCATTCGGAAGGCTGTAAAATCATTAAAATGCATTTGCAATAATTTTTTCCCATTGGCCATAATGTAACGGAAAACTTTTGGGTGTCCCTGTAATTAAACTATACATCCGATTTTCATAAAATTTGAAATGGCTCGACAAAAGTTTGCAGCAATTATATATTTAAAATTTCAGACCATTCGGAAGGCTGTAAAATCATTAAAATGCACTTGCAATAATTTTTCTCATTGGCCGTAATGTAAAGAAAAACTTTTGACTGTCCCTGTAATTAAACTATACATCCGATTTTCATAAAATTGAAAATGGCTCGACAAAATTTTGCAGCAATTATATATTAAAAATTTCAGATCATTCGGTCGGGTAGTTTTTGCTCTGTTATATGCGGACGGACAGACAGACGGACGGACAGACGGACGGACAGACGGACGGACAGACAGACGGACTGAACGACGACTATAGGTGCTACGTATTTATATAATTACGAACGCACCGAAAAAGGAGGTGGAAACGGCAAAAGTTAAACTGAATCGGAAGTTTAAGCTACAGAAAGAAGTTGCTTTTTCACGTGCAATTTTTAAAAAAGCATTTAAACATTTTATCAGGAGCCAATCAATGTTTAAAACTTTAAATGCGTTTTTCTGCATGTTGTTTTTTTTTTTTCTTTTTACCATTTCTCGTCTTTAAATTATTATAATTCAAGAATCGTAAATAAAAAAGGTGCAAACTTGGAACATGTCTTTTTTGATTATTTTACGTTAATTTTGTTTCCGCAAATTTGAAAAAAAATTTACTTTTGAAAATATGATTTTTTTTTTTTTAAATAAGTCACATAATTTTTTAAATAAGTATTTTTAATATTTTTAAAATTAATATTTAAAAAAATCCTGAAACAAAACTGAAATTATACTTTCCTCTTTAATTAAATGAAAAAAAAAAATTGAAATCCGATGAATAATGTTTCGAGTTATAAAGATTTTATATTAAATCCGCTTTAAAAAATACTAATCATTTAAATTTTTTTTAAACTTTATGAGAAATATTAGGATGTAATTTTGTTTGCAAATTATATGGTTAAGCATCACAAAAAAAGAAAAAAAATCAAAATTCTAACTCAAGAAATATATTTTGTACATGTTTCCTAGAACTCTTAAAGTAACATTGCTTCTTGGATTGCACGCATTTCAATTTGCGTCTAATCCCTTAAAATCTAATGAATTATTTAAACGGGCATAACTCTGCGAGTTTTTCAGATATGAAGATGCATTTTTTTGTGTTTAATTCAAGAATAGATAAGGAAAGTCTCCCTGATTGGAATGTTTACACTACGGGGGCCGTATAAAATTTTAATTTTCGTATTTATTCAAATAGACCCCCCATGGAGTTGCAACTAATGTCATTAAATTTTGCACCTTTTTTTATGAAACTTTGCAATTGGAAGTATGGATCTGGGGGCAATATTTAAGGAAATAGCCTATTGTTTCGATATTTATGAATCACCCTGTATATATTATATCAACATTTGCGTATAAATTATCCCATATATATATATATCATATCGATTTATTGCCAACAACATGCTAGTGAATTAGTTGCATTTAATAAAATTCTGTATTACTAGTTACATGTTCCTTCTCTATTCTGTTAAATGTCTGAGTTATGAATATTTGCTATATTATAAATTTAATTTCAATTATTGGAAATCGATGACGATTTGTTATATATTATGGTTATATATATATATATATAATTTTTTTTGTAATTATTAACCATTAAAACTAACGAAAAATCGACCATACGTAAATAAAACAATTATTATACTATAAAATTGTATATCCACTATTCTATATTGTTTCAATAAGTGGAGGAATGGGATTTATTTTGTTTCATATCTAAAAGTATTTTGCAGTTGTCACATTTTTACATCATCTACATATAACCCATATTTTGGCAAATTAATTCAATTTAATCAAATTTAATATATATATATATATATATATATATATATATACAATTCATCATATTTTTCTTTTTTTTATTAAAAAATAAAAATGAATAAATTGAGTATCAATACATTACACTGACATTATACATAATAAAGCAGGATCAACTATTTTTAATTTAACGAATCATTAAGGAATTGTTCCTACTATAATGTACAAATATCCTAATCACCAATATATGAAATATTAAAAAATTAAAACTTTCAAAATTGGCCAACGGAAAATCATCAGGAAGGTGAAATCATTTAAATAACCAGTAAAAAAATTAAATATATGTAGGGAATCATAATTTTTTTAAATATATTGTATAACAAATTGTAACTAAAACAATTTAACCAATGAAATAAGACCTGAAATAATGAATTAATGTCAGCATCAACAAATAATTTGAACGAAATGTATGTTCTCAAAATTTAAAAACATTAATTCAAAAAAGGAAAACCACAAATGATCTCAAAACAAGAGAACAATCACGAATAAAATTGGAACTAATAATTCGTAACTCGTTATCAAGGGCAATATTACGAAATCATTAGTAAAATGCGGTTAATTTCTGAGTAAGAAATAATAAGCTATTAGCTTAAAAGCTTATCTCTTACATTGCCAAATTAACCACTCCATAAAAAATGAAAGAAATAAATAATTAATCAATGTAAGACCCGTACAGAACAACATCATGTACAACATAAACAATAAACGGTCAAGTGCGAGTATTACTCGCGCACAGAGGGTTCCGTAGAATAAATATATGAATTTGTAATTGTATTATTAAAAAAAACCAGTTGCTAAAAGATTACTAAGACTTTGTAAAAAACTATACAATGTAGGGTTGGGTATATCTGTATATATTAGAAAAGTGTAAATGGATATACCATGAAAGTTCAAAGAGATATGTAACTTAAATAACATCAAATATACACTCTAAATAAAAAAGAGTGACTATTCACTCCAGAGGAGTGAATAGTCACACTATCGCAGAGTCAAAATATGCCCAACCTCTTTAGAGTGACTATTCACTCTGAGCCAAACTGAAATTTTTGACTCTCTGAAAGAGTGAATAGTCACTCCTTGAAAATGAATATCCACTCTAAACAGGGGTGGATAATCACTCTTTCGGAGGAGTGACTATTCACTCTTGCTAAAGGAGTGCAGTTTTTCACCCCTGGTAGGAATGAATAGTCACTCTTTCATAGGAGTGAATGTTAATTTTTTTTTGTAGTGGGTTGTTTTTTTATTTTGCTTTTATGGTCATTTTAAAAGAATCGCATCTTTTACGGCATGCAATGGAAATAGATACAAGCGTGGTAAAGATTGGAATAAAATACTTTATTAGCAATATTTATTTAATTCATAGTTTGTAACACTAATTGAACTTTTAAGGAAAAATTCAGTTAAAATTACATACGAATTTAAATTAGATTACTGACAGAAATAAACTAAAATATTTTATTCCAATCTTATCCTTTGTGTTTGCTTTTATTGCATGCCCTAAAATAGGGATGCACAATATATGCACAATAGGGATGCAATTTATAACTGGAATAATTGCAATTTTTTGTCCATATGTCGCAGGAGAAAATCGCGAATTTCGTCAATTTTCCTCGGGAAGAAATTTCAATTTTCATCAGAGCCAATTAAGAATTGCAAATTTCGTTGATCGAGTTCGGAAAAATCGCGAACTTTATCGATGAGTCGCAGAAAAATCTCAAATTTCGTTGATCGGCTGGGGAAAAATCGCGAGTTTGTCAGTTTATCGCGAGAAAAAATCGCGAATTTTGTCAATTTGCCGCAGGAAAAATTACAAATGTCGTCAGAGTCAGTTAAGAATCGCAAATTTCGTTTATCGGGCGCGGAAAATTTTCGAATTTTGTTGATTGCGAGAGGAAAAATCACGAATTTTGTCGACTCGGCGCGGAAAAATCTCAAATTTCGTTAATCGGGAACAGAAAAATCGCGAATTTTGTCGATGATGTACGAAAAAATTACAAATTTTATTGAACGGCTGCGGAAAAATCGTGAGTTTCGTCAGTTTATCGCGAGAAAAAATCTCGCATTTCATCAATTTGTAGCGTAAAATTTACAAATTTCTTCAGAGTCAGTTAAGAATCGCGAATTTCGTTGACCGGACGCGGAAAAATCGCGAATTTTGTCGATGAGCTGCGGAAAAATTGCAAACTTTCTCCATCGGCTGCGGAAAAATCGTGAGTTTCGCCAGCTTGTTGCGAGAAAAAATTGCAAATTTCGTCAATTCGCCGCGGGAAAAATTACATGTTTCATCAGAGTCAGTTAACAATCACGAATTTCGTTAACCGGGCACAGAAAAATCGCGAATTTTGTCGATGAGGTACGAAAAATTGCAAATTTCGTTGGTCGGCTGGGGAAAAATCGCGATTTTGTCAATTTATCGCTAGAAAAGTTTACGAATTTCGCGGAAAAAAATCACGAATTTCAACAACTGATAAAAAAGATGACAAATTTTGTCAATTGATCGCAAAAATATTGCGGAAAATGGCAATCACACGTGAAAAAAATCGTGATTTTCCCCAATGGAAAAAAATGGAAAAAAATACAAATTTTGTGTGTCTGTCCCAAAAATATCACTAAATAGAAATCCATTGCAGGAAAAAAATCACAAATTTCATCGATTGTGCGCGTAAAAGAAAGCTAATTTATTACGCGAAAAAAATCGCAAATTACATCAATGTATATCAAGAAAAAATCACGATTCGTCGATTGGTCGTTGGAAAAAAATTGTAAATATTGTCAATCCGTCACGTAAAATATCGCAAAATTCGCCAATCACTCATAGAAATAAAATCGCGAACTTTGTCAATCGGTGATGGAAAAAAATTGCAAATTTCGAAGATCGATCGCAGAACAAAAACGTCGCGAAATAATTCGTTCGGGGGCGGAAAAAATCGCAATTTTCATTGATTCGTTGAGGGAAAAAAATCGGGAATTTTGAAAATTTAACACTGAAAAAACTCGCGAATTTCGTCAATTTATCGTAGGTATCGGAAATTGGTTGTCTGAAAACCACAAATTGGATCGCAAATTGGTTGATTGTCGATTGGTTGCCAATCGGCAATGGAAAATTACCGCGAAATCTGTCAATCGGTCGTTGATAAAAAATCGTGAATTTCGTTGATCAGTCGCACTTGATTGACAAAAGAAAAAAAAACGAGTTTTGTCAATAGCCCGCAGAAAAAATAGCATAATTATTCCATCATGCCTTGTTATTTCAAAAATAAGTTTCCTTTATTTTAAAGGAAGTTATTCTTCAATAAAAAAATTTTATAATTTTCAATAACGTTCAATTATTTAGAAATTGCGTGTAATTTTTTTTCTTCAAGTTACCATTTATAAAGAACGAACCGTTAGTCTTCATGAAATGTTGAATGGTCATTCATACAGATGCGAAGAAGCCCTGCATTCCTGCATACAATTATTTATTTCCGTTTGTTTATTTTTGTTATAGACAAAAAATAATTATAATAAAGGACTTTACGTTGTAATATCGATACAAAACAAATAGGTGTTGCTATCCAACGTACAATTTATACACAAGTTTAACATAAAACTCTACGTTTCGGTTTATTCTTTAAAACCTTCATCAGGAGAAAAATTTTCTAAAATATAAATCGACAACAAACTCTTTACATGCTACATTTTGAAATCAATTCAAAATTCAAAACATTCTAACGGAAATCTCTTACTCCCAAATAAAGAGTTCAGTGGCGCCATCTTTTAATCAAAGATGTAAACGAAGAAAGACTAGCTGAAAAAATGGAATTTTCATTGACTTTTCAAAATTGAAAGCCATATTGCTGGTATGTGAAAGGAAACATTATCATTACACACTTCATGGTTTCTTAGACGAATTTCTAAAGATTCACGAATAATAGCATTGCGCGGAATAACTTGAGAGTTTGTTGTCGATTTATATTTTAGAAAATTTTTCTCCTGATGAAGGTTTTAAAGAATAAACCGAAACGTAGAGTTTTATGTTAAACTTGTGTATAAATTGTACGTTGGATAGCAACACCTATTTGTTTTGTATCGATATTACAACGTAAAGTCCTTTATTATTATTATGACTAAGCCGATGCTGGGCAATATGGACTATATTAAAGTTTTCAAGGAGTATAAATCGACCATTTTGAAGTTAGATCGTGAACTCTTAAACATAAAATTTTTGAAGACCTGTAAAAGACTTGATGTTATTCCTAATTTTCTGCGCATCAACAATCATTTTCTTAAAGGTTTTGGAAATCTGAAACGGAAATTTGAAGCTTCTAGCTTGGATAAGTGTATTAGAAGTAAGTTTTCATATGTTAACTTTTTATCATCAAGAACTTATGATTTATATTTTAAATTGGATAAAGCCACTTTCCAAACCCAATTTGACAAGTTTATCTATGCCGTTGAAGGTCTTAGATTCGCCCAGAGTAAGAATATCACGTTACGCCATACTAAGAAAATTCATAGTTTATGTGTAAACTCGGACATTTCTCAACGTCCAATTGTCAAGCCTGTTCCTTTTGTCAACCTCTCCAGTAAAGTATTTTCATTGGAAGAAGAACGTTTGATTTCTTTAGGTAGCAAATATTCATTCCCTGCTATAATAAATAAGAGTGACTTTTGTTCAGATTTAGAAAGTATAATTCAAGTTATACCAGTTTCTGAAAGAGAAATGGCCTGACATCAAGTTTGTAATATTAGCATGAAGTTTTTAAACAGTAAAATTCCTAATTGTAGAATTCCTCATGTCATTTCAAAATTAAAGAAAGATTCTGACATTTTCTTTATGAAAACAGATAAATCCGGAAAAATTGCCGTTATAGATCAAGACCAGTATTTTTTGAAGATGGATGAATGCATTCAAGAATTGTCATGCTCAACGCTTGTTAAAGATCCAAATCCTAAACTTTTTCGTAAAACACAGGAACTGATCAGAAATGGTGAATGGCCTACTTCGATCAAAGATAAAATTAAATTAAACCCCACTGGGATTACCCCACGTATTTTCGCTCGTCTTAAAGACCACAAAACTGGTTTTCCATTTCGTCCTATCGTTTCTAGGTGCCAAGGCCCGTTATATTTTGTTGAAAAAGCATTTGCATTTTTTCTTAAAAGTATTCTCCCCTCTTCAACTTTTTCTATCTCTTCTACGTTGGAATTCATTAATCGAATTAAGGATTTTAATCTTCCTAATAATGCAATTTTGGCAAGTTTTGACATTGTGTCATTGTTTCCGTCCATCGATGTGGAAGAAGTTATTCTTTCCATAGGCTTATCCATTGATGGGTTACCTCATTTAAGTGATAATATGAAATTTTCTATTAAGTCGGGCTTAAACTTAATTAAGGAAAGTAATGTATTTATTTTTAAAGATAAATATTTTAAACAGCAGAAAGGAGCTCCTATGGGTTCACCTATTTCTAGTATTCTGGCAGAATTCAAATTGCGTCCTTTAGAAGAACTCATCTTTAAGAAACTTTTTCCTATACCTTCATTATGGTTACGGTATGTCGATGACATTTTTATTATCTGGGAAGATGGGAAACAATCCTTAGAAAATTTTTTTGACGAAATTAACCAACTTGATAACAATATTAAGTTCACGATGGAGTTAGAAAACAATAACTCGCTTCCTTTTCTTGATGTTCTCCTTATCAAAGAAAACAATTGTTTAAAACGGAAAATTTTCCGGAAATCTATGAAATTAAACAATGTTATTCCCGTCACTGCAGCTGCCCCATGGAATTATAAGATTGCCGCATTTAGGTCATTTATCCAGCGTGCATTACTTGTTTGTTCCGATGAATTTTTGGATGATGAAATCAATTTCATCGTTAACATTGGATTATGTCATGGTTTTAATTCAAGCCTTATCTATAAATTGGTTGATAAGTATAAAGTTTCCGTTAATCCCCCCTCCCCCAAATTTCATCAAGTTTACCGAAAGGTTCCTTATTTTCCTATCCTATTTGAAAAGTTAAAAAAGTCTTTCATGAAATTCAACATTCAACTCGTTGCCTCCAATTCTATGACTTTGTTTAATCTTCTGTGTAAAAAAATAGATCCAATTCCTTTTTCATCTTTTTCTGGGGTGTATGAAATTCCCTTTAAATTTTCTGATGGGACCACCTCGTCCTATATTGGTATGACTAAACGTCGATTTTTCGAAAGATTGCAAGAACATAAAAACGATTTGAAGTTTCGTAAACTTTCTACTGCACTCTCAAGAAGCTACCATAAAGGACTCATTTCATTTATAGACTTTGACCATGCTAAAGTTATTTCCAAACAAGTTATTCCGCGCAATGCTATTATTCGTGAATCTTTAGAAATTCGTCTAAGAAACCATGAAGTGTGTAATGATAATGTTTCCTTTCACATACCAGCAATATGGCTTTCAATTTTGAAAAGTCAATGAAAATTCCATTTTTTCAGCTAGTCTTTCTTCGTTTACATCTTTGATTAAAAGATGGCGCCACTGAACTCTTTATTTGGGAGTAAGAGATTTCCGTTAGAATGTTTTGAATTTTGAATTGATTTCAAAATGTAGCATGTAAAGAGTTTGTTGTCGATTTATATTTTAGAAAATTTTTCTCCTGATGAAGGTTTTAAAGAATAAACCGAAACGTAGAGTTTTATGTTAAACTTGTGTATAAATTGTACGTTGGATAGCAACACCTATTTGTTTTGCAAAAAATAATTATTCGTCAAGAATAAAGACTTATTACCCCCCCCCCTACCTCCCCGATATAGAATTTTCTCTGGGTTACTGATGTGGCCCTCGACAACCCAAACATTTTTGTAAGTGGCCCTTCTCTTTAAAAGGTTGTGCACCCCTACCTATAAAGATATTACTTTTAAAGTTTTATTAATAACTATTTAATAGGTGGATGTTATATGTTTAATAATGTTTGATCTCATTTTAATTTTTGTTTTAAATATAAAACCGTGTTTTTTCCTTAAATTATTGCTATTTTTGCAAAGTGCTATTGTTCTAAAATATTTTTAATCTTTCCATTTAAACGCAATGCTTATAAACTCACTTCTTTTTTAAATAAGTTCTAAGCATGATTTAAATGTTAAGAATGTGTAATTTTTTTATCCGCTGTTATTTGCTTTTGTTTTATTTAATGTGAACATGGAGTCTAAATTTTGAGTTCTCTGGAATATGTATATTTTTTTTCTTTTAAACATATTCCTTAACTTAATCATGATTTTTAATTTTCGTCCGTTATTACCATAAGCAACGATAACCCTTATTTTATTTAATTTTTTTATTCGCGTAAATATTGTATTTCGTGACTATGAGCAAAATAGATTTTATATGTTTTATAGGAAAAGATTGACCTCGGAAATAGAAAAAAGGGAAACTTAAAAATAAAGTAAATGACTGCATTAGAAATATTCTTATTGTTTTTAAAACATTTTAGTGTAAAAAAGTGGTTATTAATCTCTTTAAAAAATATTCAGTCCTGTATTATGTAAGTAAATATGACCATTTTAAAAAATATACAAAAGCAGTCTTATCCATAAACTTCAAAACAGGCATAAAAAAAACATTTTATTCCAATGCTTAAATATCATGTTTTATTGTTTAGCGCCAAAAATTACGTGTATCAAAAACGTAGAAAATGTTTTAATAGAAGTAAATTTAATAACTGATGCAGAATATCTATAATTAATTTTTTATATTACTCAGTCTCAAAATTTTAAAATCATAACCCGCAGAAAAATGTTTACATACAATTTAAAAAATTTGATATACAGTAAAATCTCCCTAAGGCGACCACGTACCGTTCCAATAAAATTGGGTCATTCCGAGAGGTGGTCTCTTAATGGAGGTCATGTTTAAATCTAGATTTTAATAGTTTAAAAATGGTAACAATGTTACTAAAATTTATTTTTCACATTTGGAAAAAATATAAAAATTTAAGTATCAAAATAAAAGTTAATTACTTAAGTTAATTACTGCAGAGTTTTAAAAATGAATACATTGAGCATGAGAATACATGAATCTTTAATTTTACAGTTTTATGTTTTATGATTTTTATCTCCAAGTCCTTTCGAAGTTCAGTAAATAAATGCATTTTTTGTGGACGGGAACAAATAATGACGGTTTCATTACTTTATCCATTTCTTTGAGAGTTTTCCGACAGAATAGGGCAGAGGAGTTTATTGACCGTCATTCTTAATTTGTAATCAGAGTTAAATTCATTGCCGAAAAAGGCACAAAGGGACTTAAAAACTCTTAAAAACACTTAAAAGTTACCGGGATAAAAAAAAAAAAATCTAAACTTAGTTTAGAAGTTTGATGAATAATGCACTCTCCAGAATTATTTTTTTAATAAAACCTTCTTCAAGCGACCAGGAAAAAACAGAATTTATTTCATTTTCTGCAAAGAAATCGATCTCTCATGGATGGAGTTCAACTGGGATAATCTCTGAATGGAGGTAAAATTAGTATTGAGCCTATGGGAATAAATTTCGTTCCATGAAAAAATGGTAGTTCAAGGAGGTGGTCACCTAATGGAGTTGGTCGCACAGTGAGATTTCACTGTACCATCCTTTTCGTAATAGCATAAACATCAAATATTATATTTAACTCCGAAACAATAATAAATACTCTTAACTGTATATAATCAGAAATCAGTAATAAACAAACAAAAAAGAAAAAAAAAAATCTCATGTAACGGCAAATTAATGTTTTCGAATGTGTCTCCTACGAAATTAAAACTTCCAGATATCTTCTCTTATGAGTCAGTCACCTTTACAAACGAAAGAGATAAAACTTTTTTGTTTTGATCGTTGGCAAAAATAATTTACAACACAGCATTGAAAGGGAAGAATAAAATATTTATACTCATTTTTTTATTCACATTTCCCGAACTAATGATTTGCTAAGCATTGTACGTATTAGTGGTCTGCACGGGCTGAAATTTCCAATCCCGGGCCCTGCCCGATTCATAGAAAACAAATTCGGCCCGGCCCGGTAAAAAACTTAAAAGTTTGGCCCGAGCCCGGCCCAGTGTAAATGTAGTATATATTCTTTTCTTATGTATATTAATTATGCATGGATCAACACGTTAGTGAGTTTAAAACTGGGTTCCGTCATAGGCAGGTTCTTTTTCACACGTTTTATTATGTTTTAATTTAGCTCTATTTTAATAAGCGCAGAAATCTAGTGTTCTTTAAAAAAATAAATTTTAATGTTTAAGTGTAGAATAATGGCCATTTGAAAATGTATGCATTCTTTGCAAAAATGTTTGGGCCAGGCCTAATTTTACTGACCTTTGAATGGACCAGGCTACGCTGAGACAATGATTTTCATACGGGCTGGGTCAAAATTAGGACTGAAAATTTTGGGCCGTGAAGACTCGCAATGAACCAGTCCCGGCATTGTAGAGAAAATATAAGTTAGGCCCGGCCCGAGCCTTCAGAAAAAAGTGTGGCCCGGGCCCAGCCCGAGTTCCGTGAGTGAAAATCGGCCCGAGCCGGCCCGTGCAGATCTCTAGTGCGTATTCAATTGTTAAAAGAATTGTATTTCAAACCGCTACATGAAGAAATATAACAGACAATCACTTTTGAACACTCTAACGATCAATCTTTTTCTATGCAACATACAACTATTTAGCTAATAATCTTAACATTCCACATATCTACACAGATAAATGCTTAAAATTAAATAAGACTTACCTTTATTTTATGTATTCCATAAAGAATCATTTTAATGATATCCTAATCTGTTAATCCTAAGATGGCGGACGAAAAAGTGGTCATTTTTCTTATCTTTTAAGGGTGTCGTCGCCTTGCTGCTAAGATTGATTAATAAGCAATGCATACGTATGTCATTCTTTCAGGAGTGAGGCATTTCACTCCTTTCTAGAGAGTGGAAAATTACACTCTTTAAGGAGTGTATTTTTTATAAAATTCACTCCAAAAAGAGTAAAAATGCCTGTCACTCTTTCAAAGAGTGAGCTTTTCACTACTCCTAATTTTAGAGTGTAGCTATTCAGTATAACTCTGTTTTGAATATTATCCTAATCTGTTTATGATGAACTTAATTCGATACTGACAATAAAAGCAGTGCATATATAAAGTTCATTTGGCATTTCATAAAACTAACTCCAGCGTAGTAATAACCTTTATTTCTACAGTGCAGCTAAAGCAAAACCTTTATTCAAAGTTTAAATTTGGCATTGTGCTAAGGGCGCTTCTAAAGAAGATCGCAAAGTTGCAACGCCACGTTGGTAAGTTTAGCGTTTTTCCAGAAGGTTTTTAATTAATTTTAAAGCCACTCGAGGCGTATTGAGAGATCCACTCAATGCAAACTAGTCGCGAATCCCACAGTATTTATGTGATTCATTCTGATTAAATCTTTCGAGGGCGGTGTCCTTAAAAAAAGGACAGCTAATTTTAATTCCAAAACTGACAAACAGCACCAAGAATATTTAATTAAAATTTTCCTTTTATCATGTACGTGCAAACAAGAAAGTTCATATTTTCTAATAAATTGGTTTATAAATTCTGTTGTTAGTCCATTATTTCATAAGTTTATAAACAGAATTACTCCGCGCCGGAAAGGGTTAAGTTATCGCAGGACTCTTAACACTAGAACGCCAGGAAATTTTACTCAAATTTCATAAAAATATTTTACACCAGAATTTTTATTTAAAATTATTTGACTGATTTATTTAACGTAAATCTGAGTTTTTAAAATGTAACTTATTTTGTGAAAGAATTTCTGGTTTCAATTGATATTTAATCATATGGTCGGAGTCGAATCGACTCCTTCCGTGCGTTCTAGTGTTAAAGCTTCAAAATTTTAGAAATTTTAATTTTTTTAGATGTTAATCTCCTATCTTTTCTGAACATTTTGATATAATTGTTTCCTTGAAATCCTTATTAGAACGGAAGTTATGGCTTTTAGAATTATACCCGCTCAATAGCTGAAGCGACGTTTCCGAAACTTTGAAGTCATTTTTCTCCAAATGACGTTTTTTGGGCATAACGCGTAGGATACCTCAAATACGTCGGAATATTTTTTCATGAAATTTCCGAAACATATATTTCATGTTAGTCTGTATAAACTGAACCTAAAATTTCCTTTTTATTGTTCGAAAAAATATTTTTTTAGGTGATTATACTTTTGAAATTTTCAAAATTTTGTATTAGCTAAATGCAACATTGCATTAAAAATATAAAAATGCTTTAAATACAAATTTATTTCAGTTCAGAGTAATTATTACAATCTGAAGTATAAGTAAGCATTAAAATTTTCATTCTAGTTGCAATATTTAATTTGTAATCCTGAGCGTAAACTGTTATGCCATTTTTCTGTTCGACAAATGTCTAACAGTTTCGAGCCCCCCTATAAAAAGTAATTCTGCATCTTGCAATTTTTAAATACATGAAATGAAAGAACATGCTTATATCTTTCATCCCAATTAAAATTGTGTTTTAAAATCATATACAATTTAAGATATTAAATGTTAAAAATGGTCTTTTTTTTTTCATTTTTTCCAATTTTTAAAGTCCTGAGACCCCTTAAATTAGTATGTTTCTAACAATTTGACATTTATTGCTTTTATACTGTTACTGGACATTACATTACACATATACAGGGTGATTCAGCTCGTCGGTGACAAACTTTAAGGATCGATAGAGCACACCTAGACGAACATTTTTGAATAGGGAATGTAGGGTCCCTGACGCGATGGTAAGGCGCTAGGCGCTTTCGAAAATTTGGGTGCCGAAATTCGAAACGTCATAAAAACTAGGGAAATGGTTAGATTTTCTTGCTTGTTGCGTCGAAATGATTCTGTTTGTTTAGACTTTCTTCAGTACCAATTTGATAAGCGTATCTCTTAAAACATGGATAGGGGGCGCTGCAGACTTTGGAGAGCTAGACAACAACTTTAAGCCCGTTATTTTGATAATTTAACACATGCTCGCCAAAGTTTATACTCTAACTTAAAGTTTGAACCCAAAAGTAGAGCCCTGCAAAAAGCGTAAGAGCCGGAATAAAATGTCAAAGTACAGGGTGGTCGAAACTCGAAGGCTCCTAAGAGATAAACAAACAGATTTCTTGACTTATGGCATGCATTTTCATGATTCTGTTTGCTGGGGCTCTCTGAAACTCAGTTGAACGGTACAAAAAGAAACATCGATAGGGGGCGCTTTGGGCAAAAAACATAATTCGTTGACATTTTGGACGCTAACTGGAAACGGGGCGCTACGATCAGTTAGTAATAATGAAAACACATTTTCTACCTCTGCTCAACACTTCTGAATAAATTTAGACCAAAAACATCAATGATACTGGAAATTTATTTACAAAAAATAACACTACAGAAGATGCTCGAAATTTCGACCTTGGGCCATGATGCAGGCTTCGCACCTCCGTCGCATTGAGGAGTGTGTGTTTCCAACAATGCCAGGAGTATCTCTGATCTGCCCTGCAGCTGCCACAATGCGCGCCACAAGTTCTTCAGCACTGCTGACAGGTGTATGGTATACCTCGGCCTTCAGGTAACCCCAAAGGAAGAAATCCAAGCAGGTGAGGTCTGGTGATCGGGCAGGCCAGTGAACTGGACCCCCACGCCCGATCCACCGCTGGCCATACCTTGCGTTTAGATGGAGACGCACGTCGTTCGTGTAATGGGCCGGAGCTCCATCGTGCTGGAACCACATCTGGCGACGCGAACCTTCGGGTACGTGCGCCTCATCCAGAAGCTGCGGCAGCACTTGATCCAGGAAAATCAGGTAATTTCCACCTGTCAGCCGTTCAGGTAACAAATAAGGGCCAATGAGGCAATCCCCCAGAATGCCGGCCCACACATTTACTGAGAAACGCTCCTGGGCTGCTCGGCTTCTGGTTTCATGTGGATTTTCATCACACCACACATGACTGTTGTGGGCGTTCCACATTCCCTCCCGGCTGAAGGTGGACTCGTCCGTAAACAAAATGCTGTTTACAAAACGGGGATCCCTGGATCTCATCGCCAAGTACCATCTTGAGAATTCCACTCGAGGGCCAAAATCCTGCTCTCTGAGCAACTGCACCCGCTGGATGTGGTAGGGGTGCAGATTCCGGGAACGTAAGATGCGCCACGCAGTTGCTTGCGAAATGCCAACATGTCTGGCGATATCTCTCGTGCTAAGACCTGGGTTGTCCTCAACCAGGTTAAGCACAGCCTCTTCGTTGTCGGGGGTGCTCACTGATCGCTCCCGTTCAGGCCTGCCTCCGTCGAAAGATCCCGTTGTGGACAACCTCTGGTGTACTCGAGCGAAGAAGGCATGGCAGGGGATTTGCCTGTTGGGGTAACGCTCGGCGTACAACCGCTGAGCGGCTCGTCCATTACAACCAGCAGCGCCATACGCCAAATGCATGTCAGCCAATTCAGAGTTTGTGTACCGTTCCATCCTACTACCGATCTGCAGACAAGTAACCCGAAGCTTAAGTAGGTACCGCACGTTCAAAAGACGTGTCTGCGCATACAACTACGTCATCTCGCGTTGTCGTCTACGCATTACGTATCTTTTGCATATCGATATGGTACGATATCTTTTGCATAAATCAGCAAAAAGCACCTTATGTAAATTTTATTGCGCGCATTGTGCATGATTGAAACCAGCTATGTTTGTTAAAAAAAACAAACAAACTGCAGTTTTAATAGCTTCTTATGATAAGTAAATTACTCTCTTGTTTTGTTTCTAACTGATCGTAGCGCCCCGTTTCCAGTTAGCGTCCGAAATGTCAACGAATTATGTTTTTTGCCCAAAGCGCCCCCTATCGATGTTTCTTTTTGTACCGTTCAACTGAGTTTCAGAGAGCCCCAGCAAACAGAATCATGAAAATGCATGCCATAAGTCAAGAAATCTGTTTGTTTATCTCCTAGGAGCCTTCGAGTTTCGACCACCCTGTACTTTGACATTTTATTCCGGCTCTTACGCTTTTTGCAGGGCTCTACTTTTGGGTTCAAACTTTAAGTTAGAGTATAAACTTTGGCGAGCATGTGTTAAATTATCAAAATAACGGGCTTAAAGTTGTTGTCTAGCTCTCCAAAGTCTGCAGCGCCCCCTATCCATGTTTTAAGAGATACGCTTATCAAATTGGTACTGAAGAAAGTCTAAACAAACAGAATCATTTCGACGCAACAAGCAAGAAAATCTAACCATTTCCCTAGTTTTTATGACGTTTCGAATTTCGGCACCCAAATTTTCGAAAGCGCCTAGCGCCTTACCATCGCGTCAGGGACCCTACATTCCCTATTCAAAAATGTTCGTCTAGGTGTGCTCTATCGATCCTTAAAGTTTGTCACCGACGAGCTGAATCACCCTGTATATCATTAAAAGTTGTTGCCCCAGTCATTGTGTTTGTCCGAACTGGCCGTATCTTTAAGGGTTATCTCGGCTAATTACCAATGATTTTTTTCGAAAATCATTATCAACAATGCTTTTATACTCCTGCTACGATAGGTACATCCAGCGATAATCAACACTTTATCTGAATGCCCGTAAATCGAAATTTGCGTGTAACAGAAAAATGCGATTTTCTCCAAAACTATGTGACCTAGGGTAATCGCTATAATTTTCCTGCAAGGTTTAAATTAATGTCTACTACCTCTAATATTTTCATAATTTTAGTTTCAGTAGATTCGGAATTAGATGGGGTGGGGACATATTTTTACGCTACATTTTCGACAATATCTTTGAAAATATAATTTATAAAATTAAAAGAAATGTATTTTTGAGTTCAGCGTTATGAAAGCATTCACTCGATACCCCACACGATATACAAAGAAAAGAGTTTTTTTTTTCACGTAGCATAATTAGCCCCTCTACATTTTTACTAAATATATTTATGAATGTTTATTAATCTGAAAATATGTGGGTCAATTTTCTTTATTACTTCCCCGAATTTGAACGTTCCGCGTTCCATAGTTTACGAGTAAAATGGCTGTGACAGACAGACAGACAGACACAGGAGTGATCTTATAATGGTTCCGTTTTTACTTTTTAAGTACGGAACCCTAAAAATAGAAAGTGTGAGTTAAAAACTTACTCAGCAATAGAATTTTCAACACCATATCTAAATCGCAATCATGTATCCCGTAAATCACAGCAAAAATCCCGCCTAGTTAATGGGTTACAGTTAAAAGCGAATCCATACCGTTTGAAATCATCATACCAAGTAAATAGTGTTATTAATGATATAAATATAATAATTATAAATTGTTGTAATTAATCTAAACATTATAAATTCTTTTATGCTAATTGAAGGATCCTAGAGCAAATTCATTACAAAATAGGACAGAAGAAGTAGAGTTATTAAATAAATAGGCAGGAATGAAGAAAAATAATATAATTTGGACACCAGATTTTAATAGAACGGAATGTAAATAATTATATAAGGCTGCCCTCTACCGAAGATGCATCAAGTTATAAGTTTCATTCCATTTTATCTTTCTAAACTAATATTAACTAGAAATATATAGTGCTGCCATCTGTCCGAGATTATTGAAATTAACTATGTAGAAGTATTGCATTTTTGCATATTATAGATCCATAGTTATACTTATTTAAAAAACAGCACAACATTTATAATTCTAAAACTGCTCATTAGAATATCGATAATAATCACTTAGCATCTATAATGTAATATTTTTATAACTAGAAAAAATTAAGTAAAAGAAAAAATTAAATAAATTAATAATGATTTTAAATAAATAATAATAAATATAATAATATAAAAGTATGATACTAACAGACTCTTAATAAATTTAAATTTATATATTTTTAATTGCTTCTTTACATATGGGGAGGGGGGTCAGATACAAATAAATATAACATTTTTACATGTTTATATATACATATATCATATACAGTATTAGAGTCCACTATTTATAAATTATAATATATTGAAGTAAATTCATATAATTGTAAATTAATATAATTTAAATTGTCTTGTGCAGTACTAAGGATTGCAAATTCATCAGGACCAAAACAAACACAGAAACTCATTAATACAATGTACCTATCCCCTCCCCCTTTTTTAAAATCAACATTCGTGTATAAATTATACTGACAACGCCTCCCGCCTCCATAATTTAACATCTACCCACCCAGCCAACCTATTAAATTTTTTTAACATATTTTGTATTTTTAATTTTTTATTGTTATTTTTTAATTTTTTTATACTGTTTTAAATAAGCAAAATATTAAAGGTAACTTACAAGTAGCTTCCCTACTATCCATTGTTTAGATCATTAATAAACTAATTGTAGATTAAGGAATATATGAATTTCTTAGGAAAACTATGATTTATTGCATCAAATATTAATTGTTTAATGTTTTTATTTATAAGATGTTAGGAACATAAACTCTTGATTCTATACAAATGATTAAGGAGTATATTACGGCAAACTGAAATATGTAGACAGCATTTAAAATGGGTAAATATATTAACTTTGAATTGAAAGTCTTTACGTTTGTCATAAAGATCAGTAATTGTTTTGTTTTGTGCGATTTTAATTTTTAGATCTAAAAAGTTAATAGTATTGTTTGTTAAAAGGTTTTCTGTCAATTCTAAATTAGTTGGATAATCTACAGGAAATTGAGAAATATTTGATTAGTTAGTGTCAATTAAAATTATGTCATCAATATAACGATACATAAGAATACTATCATTACAAAGATTACGTTCATATTGATATAAATATAAATCTGACATCAGACTGGACGTAGATCCGCCTTGTGGGATTCCGACTATTTGTATATAAATAATATTATCGTGTAAGATGTAGTTATTGAAATCATATGTCTGTATATTTTTTATATATTTAAGGTATTTTAGTACACTAACCAATTGATGACTATCTTTTATACAATATGTATTATCTATTGCTGTTGTTATTTTATAAATTTGACTAAGAATTTTTAATAAAATACTGTTAGCATAATTGTTATATGTATTACATCCAATTGTTACTGTTCTGAATTTAACTGGTGTCTTATGGAATTTAGGAATAAGCACTAAATAAGGATAGTTAAAGTTTGTGGGTATAATATTTAGTAGTTTATAATAACCATTAATTTTACGATTGTTTACTTTCATATAGTTTTCATATACTTTCATCATTAGTTTTTTGGAAAGACTTATTTGATGAAATACAAGATGTAAGAAGATGGTGATAATAAGATTTGCAGATGATTGTATAATTATTTGGGGATTTGTCGATATATGTGATTACATAGTTTTTTTGAAAATTATTAATTTGTTGGAAAATATGTTTGGTATTGACTTTAACAGGATTAAATAAATTTGCCCTTAGAGCATCAGTTAACTTATCAATAAAAAATATTTTCCATTGATTTAAAAATGCAGTAGGTTTATTGTAATATATAGAAATTTTGTATATAAATAAATCAATATCATATGTAAATTGCTTTATAATTGAATTTATATTAAGTTTTGATGGAAGCCTATATTTAGTGCCTTAACCCATTAATTTTCTTAATGTAATATCATTTACTATTCCAGTGATTATATGACCATAATCTTTATTAATGTATTGTTGTAGAGAGGGGTATTTGCAGTTACAAGGGAAAGTACTTGTTGCTGATGTATAAAAGAATTATAATTAAAAAATTTTCTTCCTATAAAGGAATTGGATATTTGAAAGTTCTAGATATTTGAACACTATGAATAGGAAATTTACATTTTTTGTCATTTATTATAGAATTAATATTAATTTTATTGAATATTTGATTTGAATAAGTAATTATCATTTGTATATTTGTGTTTTTAAGTTTAGGTTTTTTTTTCTGTAAATTAATGTTGAATTGATTGACTCTGGTCATAATAAGATCAAAAAATATATCTGAGAAATGTATAAAGAATGTTTTACTAAGAAATATATTTAAATAGTGTGAAAGCTTTTTCAATTTTATGGCAAAGATATATTTACGAACTAATAGCCAGTTATAATCAATTAAATATTTACTATGAAGGTTATCTAACTGTTTAATTATAGTTTTTTTAAAGACAATTGTTGAAGAAGAACATCTATCTCGTTTGTTACGCGTGGTTCTGTGATTTAAATTATGATTTAGTGTTGGATAAATTAGATTATAATCAATTATGTTATTAATGGATGAAAAAACTTTAATATTCCTATTGAATACTTCAGTATTAAGCCCATATATTTAAACTGTATTATAATATTGAATGAATGAAGACTAAAAATAGACGTTCTGATATGTGTTTTTTTTTAATTTGTAAGATTGAGGTTCTTATATTTTTAAATTTATGTTTATGGAAATGCTGAATTTCAGCAGTAGATTGTTTGTTCTTAGACTTGTTTTTGATTGAATCTGATCGATGTTGGTTAATACGTTTATGTAGTGGACCAGATGTTTGCCCTATATACTGCATATTACAAATGTTACATTTTATACTATATACTACACTGAACGCTTTACAAAATGAAGATATACCCGGATTTGATACCATATATATATATATATATATATACTATATGGCATTAATGATCGGACACTTTCAATTTTAGACATTTTGTCGAATATTTAAAGATATATTTGTCGGATTTTTCTGGAACCTCAGGATTATGAAGAATATGTTCCACTTCATATTTATCAACAGCGGTTTTATCAGAAGGGCAATTAGTGGGTCAACAAATAATCAAAGAAAAAGAATAATGTTTGGGATCACCCTGTAAAACAAATGCACGAAATGATCTATCGCTATAGCTTACGGATATATGGATATTGTACAATATATGTATTCATTTGTGGAAGAATAGAACTTATATTCATGGATTGATTCTTTTTTTTAAAGTTCAGAAATATTTTTCATGTTTTTTTTATATCATGCAGGGTTTTTTACCAAATTTAACGCCAGTTTCAGAAAAATTGACAAAATGTAGTAGAAATAATATGGTGTAATCGCAATGTAAATATATTAAATATTTGATGAAATATGAACAGTTGAATGAAGTATTTTTTATCTGCGCAGGCGCGCACGATAAAAATGCTTTTTTTTTTCATGATTTTATAGTTAACTTTATGGAGCAACTCATAAAAAAAAGCCAGTCAAATATCGTGAAAATTCAGAAAGATATCGGCAATAGATTGAGCGGATTTTTAGTTGTTCTCTAAAAACAGCTAAATATGATAAGGAGTTATCCATAATTTGTCGTTTTTAATTTCTATTTTTTACTTTTTTTACTTTTCATTTTTTATTGATGCTTTAGTTCTTCTTGGAAAATCACCAGAACGACGACGAGCCTATTCCAAGAAAAAAAGAAGTATTAAAATCTAAGCATTTCTTCTAAATCTACTCGTTGACGTTCATTAAGTACAAACTCCTTTTGTGAAAGCCAGATAATAAAAAGTGACAATTTGTGGAAAATCATTCAGTAGCTTTTAGAGATAAACTAAAAATTCGCTCACTAAAGCCAGGGGTCGTACTCTTAAGGGATTTTTTCAGGACAAATATCACTATTTTTTTTATAGAAAAATAAATCTAGGTTAAACGCTCGAAATTTCGCCTTATTTAGAAAGAGATTTTTCCGTAAGAAAATACTGGTAGACAAGAATTTCCTGGTCGTGAAATTTCAAGACAAGTACGGCCCCTGCTAAAGCTGTTATCAAATTCAAAATGAGTTCTTTTGGTCACTTTCATGGTGTTATTTTCACTCATAAACTCATAAAATTTTAATATAATCATATTCAGATACCAAGAAATCGAATAAAGTTTTCCATTTTCTTGTAAAGGTAAAAGATCGTTCAAAAAAAAATATAGCCAAAATTGGCACTCTAGACCAATTTTCAGGACGCTACAGTTCTTGAAAGATTATTAACAGGCAGCAACCGATTTTAATTAAAAACGCTATTCAATTCTTTGGCTCTTAAGTAGTATCGACTGCAAAATTCTACTTATTAACCTTTAAAAAATAGTTCGTGGATATGTCAGAAAATTTCGCATTGTTGGGCGTGGAAAGCGAAAAATAAAATAAAACACGAGAACAACTTTGAAAGAAATTAAATATAAAATAAATCCAATTGTTCACTTACATATCCCTGTTCCAGTTCACATAAAATTATACAAAACTTAAATTCAAAATATTTATGAACGGATATTTATTTACTTTTTAAAAATATGAATGTCGATCGATAATTATCATTCTTTAGATATTTAACTTAATAAGAAAATATTACCAATCGTTCTTAACGTTTGAAATGTTGTGGTAACTAACGTAATAAAATTCAGAAATAAGCAGGTGTTAGGGTAACTATCGGAGCTCGAATAAATGCATTGATAACAGACATCCTTGAACTAACATATCCCTGTTCTAGTTCCCATAAAATTATATAAAACTTAAATTCAAAATATTTAAGAAAGGATATTTATTTATTTTTTTAAAATATGAATGTTCATCGATAATTATCTTTCTTTAGATACTTAACTTCTATTAATAAGAAAATATTTCCGATCGTTCTTAACGTTTAAAATGTCGTGGTAACTAACATAATAAAATTCAGAAATAAGCAGGTGTTAGGATAACTATCGAAACTCGAATAAATGCTTTGATAACAGAGATTTTGAGGAGTTGGATCATCATAATGAAAATAACCCCCCATGTAATACATAATTTAGAGAGAAAGAAAGAAAAACTTTCTCCCTCTCTTTCCCCTCTTTCACACCAACTTTCCACAGTAGCTTGCATTGGCGAGTGTTTGGCAGGATTTGTGGGTTCTAGTAACCCTGCCGTGTTTTGGGAGGCAAAATCAGAAGCTCGATTTATCCCCCTAACATTCAATAGTGAAAGTTTGGAGTTTAAAGGGACTTATTCAAGGATCGTACGGGACCTGTTTCAGCCGGGTTGACACGTGCTTTTGATGACAGTTTATGAAGTGTTTGTTGTTGTTTTCTCTGTCAAGCAGATTTGCAGTTTTACTTACTGGATTTAACATTGCAAAAAAATTTTGGATTATTTTTAAAAAGAAGATGAAAAATGTATTCTAAATTCGTTTGCTTTGATATTGATCAGGAAAAATCATTTTCAGGATAATAATAATTTATTTAACGAGATGTTAATGTTATAATATATTCTCTGAGAGAAAAAAAATGTTTTTGTTAACAATCGGACAAACATTTTGTGACGAATTTTACTAATGATTGACAAGTTTAAACTGTTTTTTATCTACTGCAAAAAATATTTTTTCTAATCAGTTGATGCATCTGAAAAAATATACTTTTTTATGAAATCTGGAAAAACATTTTCTACAAGTAGCCATTTATTAAAATGTCGTTTAGTTCTGAAAAGTTCTCAGAAATTAAATAATGGATAATGAAATTAGGCAATATTTAATTTGACTCTTTAAATTAGTTGTTTAAAGAATATGAACTGTGATAAGTATGACATCAGCTTGGTATGTGATAGCGGTTGCCGTTTTTTTGGCACTTCGTGTTCAAATTTCACGAGCATCGGGTACAATCGAACTTCAGATTGTTTCTTTTCAAAACTATCGGGGCGAATTAGGAGATGGTACTTGCTGTGGTGGACTTCGCACAAAAGAAGGGACCTGTCCCTTACAGTGCAACACTGAGTTTCGACTGTGTTTCAAGGAATACCAATCTCAAGTAGAAAGTGATGGAGCGTGTACTTTTGGCAAGGAATCTTCAGGCGTTGTTTTTGGTAACTCCTTTTCACTACAATCTGAACCAAATAAAAGAGTGATATTAAAGCTTCCTTTTACATTTCGATGGACGGTAAGTAGACCTTTACATTTTGTTTCTTCTCAGTATTATTAAGGCCCCTGGTCGGTTTTATCGTAAATTCCTCTCTCTAATCTCTAAAGTTAAATCTATGGAATGCATTCGTAATTATCAAATGTCTCACCAGAAGAATATTTCAAACTTCCTTTTTTCTTTACACACTTTTTAAAGAATGTCTCTTAATGGTCTGTTTTTCAAAATATTTTTCAAATGTATTTGTTCACATATTTTTATAACGGTTTTGGAAAAAGAAATATATAAACAAAGTTAAGAATTTTATTTTCTAATATGTTCAATCTCATAGCCCTTTTGTTTAGCTACCATATCACATTTTGATTTCCAACATAAAAGAGCTTTTCTTAAAATAACAAGGTTGATTTTGTTCCACTCCTCGACCAGAATCATCCAGAGTCCATCCAATGTTTTGGAATGCCACTTCTAAAGAACATGTTTTAAAAAGCACAAATGCACAGAAAATCATAAGAGACCCATCTAGGGGCTTGAGTGTGATGAATTTAAATGGAATAGCCTCAATTCTGGTTTCATTTTTCGTTTTCTTTTCTAAAAATATTGCAGTATATTTAGATGTACACCATGTTTTATGAGTGCACGCGATGAACGTTATTTTTTTGCTTTCAGATCAGATTTTATAATTTTGTTTAAAGCTCCTATAGAGATGTTTAATATTTTTGCGATAGTTCTTCGGGTGGTTTGATTTCCTTTTAAAACATGAGCGACTTTAGATATAGGGGGACCGGGGGAATGGTGCCACTCGGGGTTATGCCGTCACCCCGTCTAGTTTTAAAACTAACATTTTGATGCAATTTGTTGAACAAGTTCGGTTCTTCTTTCGGCCTTGTTGGGGGTTTTCCACTATATTGTCCTCTTGGGGTAATGCAGCCACCATGGCAAAGGGTGACTTTTCCAATTTGAGTTAAATTGTAAGCTTAGCACATTAATAAATCTAGCATAAGGAACACTGTAATTATTCATTATTTTGATAAATTATTGCTTTCTAAACATTTTTAGTAGGTTATGTGTTTCCTAGTATCCATTTTATGTATTTACTAGGTCATTATAGAGTGGCGTCATTACCCCGATACAGTGGCGGCATTACCCCAGTGTCCTGGGTAATCCCGCCACTGTACAGAGGTTAAAAAAAAATTTATGTGTGCTTACTTTACAGTTATGATTACGGTTAAATTTATACAGATACTAAAGATCATGATTCAGCTTTAGAATTTTTACTATTAAAAAATAAACATTTTTTGAGGTGAAAAAAAATTAAATTCCCTTAAGGTGTCGCCATTCCCCCTGTCTCCCCTAATAAGCGGTGAATGTAAAGTCATGGGGAAAGAAAGTAAACAGCCCCCACTAACTCTGCAACAAATTATTGTAGAAGAAATTTACTGGTACTAAACGATTAGAAATAAAGTCCACTTTTAAATTATGTATATAAAATTTATTTAGTGGGTCATGTACATATAAAAACGAACCCAAACTTTGTTTTTTTTTTTTCAATAGCAATACCCAAGTTTCACACCATAAATAAATTCTACACCCTGAATTTTTTCTTCTGAGTTTTTTAAATTACACATTCAATGTATGTATGTTTGAGTTTTTTAGTGTTATAGTCCACACAAAAAATTCACATTAGAATGATAATTTTAGTTATTATTAAAAATATGAAAATGTAATTTAACATTAGAAGCTTTAAATTTTGAACGTTTATAATTAGCCTAAAAACAAATTTTCATGAAATTAGCAAGATTAGTTTCAGTGAAATTATTTTAAAATGAGCCTATTTTAGAGGCTGTACCTGAATTAAAGTTCGGTACTCGACTGTTCAAATGCTACAGAATGACTATATCATTTCTATTAATGTATTATTTCTTGCCAATATGACCATTTCACTTGCTTAATAAGTTTCGACCATTGCCAGCCCAAATGTTTCAATAAAATGAGTAATATATATATTTTTTCAAATTATGCTTCTCTGCATATCATAGACGGGTTCTTAAACCACCATTTTGAGGTTTTTTAATCATAAATTGAAAATTCGCATAAACATAATAAATATAAATCTATAAAATTTTTTCGGTTGCAATTCATATTTTTTTTCGAATATTAATTTCATAATTCATATCATTGAATTTTTTAAATTACACATTCAATGTATGTATGTTTAGGGTTTTTTAGTGTTATAGTCCACACAAAAAATTATCACATTAGAGTGATAATTTTAGCTATTAAGAATATGAAAATGTAATTTAACATTAGAAGCTTTAAATTTTGAACGTTTATAATTCAAAAATCTATCCAAATAATTTGAAATTTCGTTTCTAGGCATAGTTTGATTCGAAGATTTAAAATACATTGTCAAAATTGGGCGTTGCCATTGAAAAAAGCAAAGTTTGGTCTGGTTTTGATTTGTAGATGGCCTCCTAAGCAAATTTTTATATACATCACTTAAAAGTAGACTTTATTTCCAATCGTTTGGTATCAGTAAGTTTCTTTTATTACAATTAGTTGCTGAGTTAGTAGGGGATGTTTACTTTTTTTTATCCACGACTGTACCTTTATTGGGTATGCATTTTTTACCCTTTTCCCAGTCCAATGTAAACTTTGATGTTTCTTTCTTTTTTAATTACGTTATTTTACCTGTAGAAAAATTAAAACCCTGCTTTTCACACCTTTTATTTAACAATCGAATAACGGTATTTTTCTTCGAAAAGTGCAAATACATAGACTTCAATGCATTGCTTATTTTCCAGCGACATTTTAAAGCAAATAATATTTTAAATGATGCAGACGATAATTAAATCCTTTTAAGACTTAATGCCATGTAGTTTTATTTATTTATTTAAATTTAAATAGAAGAGAAAGACAAAATCGTTATAAAAATGCGTGAACACCCTCTATACATTAGATTAATTTTAACACAATTACTCTAACTGGTAAGTAAAGCATATGAGATGTAAATTTTCAACTGGGCGAAATATTTCCAACAGGGCAAGCCAATGTTCGCCCTCTTTCGAATCCTGGTCCAGACATTTTTTCGCCCAGTTGGAAATTTACATCTTACCCTCTATATATGTTTAATTTTATATTCTATATGTACAATCTTAGCCAAGCTGTAAGTAAGGATTTGACACTCTAAATAAAATTTAGTAGAGGAGAGTGGGGAGGGATGGAACACTTTTTACAAAAATAAGAAAATCAACTTTGACACTAAAACAAATTTCAATTTATAGAATACAAAACGAAACATTTTCTAATGTTCTTGAACAATATAGAAACATAATTTGCAGAAACAATTTTATAATTAAGGAAATTGTAAGTTTCAAAATGTGTCCCATACCTCCCCACTAACATGGAGGTATGGGACAGTTATAAAACAAAACTATAAGGCACAAATAGTCTAGTGTTGGCTAGGTATACAGTCTAAAAAAAAAAAAAAAAAAAAAAAAAAAAAAAAAAAAAACCTGTAGGTTGATAATGTCTGTGTCACACTATCAAATTCCAGTATCTTCATCACTGGAAGGAAAATTCAGGATTGTCAGTCACAGATGACATTAAAAAATAATCAGCCCAATTCATTTACATTTTGAAGTAAATTAATATATTATCAATGTTATAATTAAAATACTACCTTCTAAAATTATTTGCATAATAGCAATTTACATTTATATTATTAAAATGAAGGAATTGAACTTGTCCCATTGCTCCCTTTATTGGCATGTCCCATTCCTCTCACTACCTTTTATGTTAAACTTCCTCTATAAACAAAATATTGCTTGAAGACTTAGTTTAAATTATGGATACTATACAGTATAATGTTCCGTAATAGGGAAACTCTTACATCTATGCATAACACAAGTGATTAATATGCAAAAAGCATAAAAAGTATGTGAAGGAAATTTACTTTTGATTCTTGAAATAATCTTTTACTTTATACAATTGTAAGCTTATGCAGCTCAAAAACGTTTTTCAACTGAAGATTGGGGTACTATTGCTTCATTTAGTGTGTGATTGATGAAATGTTTAGAATGATGCTTAAAGAGAAAGTCCTACTGCCCCATTCCTCCCACTCCCCCCTCTATAGTTAAGAAGTATTCTGCCAAATAAATATGCAAGAAACATTTTTAAAGGATGTTATAGACGAAAAAAAAAATATATTTATTTCTGATGAGAAATTTGAAAAATACGAAAGCATTCCATGCCCAAAAGTCTCATTGGATAGGGGAATTTCAGATCTGACTGACCAGGAGCTTTACATTAATGAAATATGAGGTGGCCAGATATAAGGTAATAAAAATCCGACACACAAAGTGAATTTTTGCAATCCCCTCACCACGCCCGCAGATATAAAATATCCCCCCCCCCCCCGAAAGAAATAATCCGAAAAGAAATAGCAGTATTTTTTCTTAGTTTTTAAATACTGAAAAAAAAAAATACACTAATGATTTCCAAAATAGTTTTCTCTAAATTTTCTGCTTATTTAGTATTAACTCATATAAAGTTCGGTCACTTCTTCGATTACTCCACCGCTATCTCCAAACAATAATAGGCCCCACCAGTGGCCGAGAGGTTCTGCTCTCGAAGCTGGTAGACGGGAAGTACTGGGTTCGATCCCAATCGCGCCCGTCGGCCTAATCGTTCGGAGTTTTCGTGGTTTTCTTCGAGCCGTGGATCTTCCATGCGTTAATACGGATTAGGTTCCCTTAGAAAGACCCCCACGGAGGGCACTCCCACCGGGCCTATATCCCTCGTGTAGATAATTGGCCGTCAAAAATCAACCCAACCCAACCCAAACAATAATATTCGTGATAGATTTCTAGAATATTTATTTGCAAGAGAAATTTCCCTGAATATTATCGTTTAGAAATTGTGGTAGACAAAAATGAATTCTGTTCCTTCCCATCATTATTTTCACAGAATCGTGGCTTACTCATTTTTTTTTTTTTTTTTAAGTTGCATTTGTAGAAACTGGTATAATATACAGGTTCCATTCAAATCCGGGACGTTCAAAAAAGGGTCGAGAAAACTATGACACCTGGTCAACTTAAAGAGATGGTAAGCGTTTAAGGCATACTTGGGGCATACATTTTTTTACTTTTTTTTTTTTAAATAGATAATTTTCCGTCCCTTTTTCCCTTTCAAATGTGTATATATTATAGATATGTATTACGTTTCAAAAATGTAAATTCTTAAAAAAAAAAATTAATTTTAAATTATTAGTAACTTTAGACATTTTAAAACTTACATATCTTCTGACAGAGCATTTTTTTTTTTTTTTTTTTTTTTGCATACGTTTTCAAGTTTGAGTACATGAAAGAATAAACCTTAATTTGTCTTTGGGATTTGAAAAAAAAAAAAAATATTTATTAAAAAAAGTTTCCTTTTTTTTCTTTAAAAAGTGTTATTTCTTATGAGTGCTTTTCACTACGAGAGTCAATTTTTTCAAAAGTTCTCACAAAACTAAAAAATCCTGAAGATAATTTAATCAATATATAACTGAAAATAACTGTACGAAGTCTCATAATTTTATTCTTCTTAGAAATTGAGATACATAAATTTAAATATGAAGAATCTTGAAAAATACATTATGAGATAGACTTAAAGATTTAAGTAGTCCTTAGACAACTACAGTCAGTATAACATGATAAATGGTTATAGGGAAGACCGGGTGAATGGAGACACCGTAAGCGAACTTAAATTTTTTCACCTCAAAAAAATGTTTATTTTTTTATAGTAAAATTCTAAAGCTGAAGCATGATCTTTAGTATCTGTATAAATTTAACCGTAATCATAACTGTAAAGTAAGCACACATAAAATATATATATATATATATATATATTTTAAACCTCTGCACAGTGGCGGGATATTTCGAGATTTTTGTGTCCTGGGGCACCTTAAAAGTTTACAAAAAATATTGTTTGTTTGCAATAAGCTGCACAGGATCAACTATCGAGGTCACCTGACTCAGATAGACTTACACAGTATATTTGATAACATATCCGCTTTCTACGACTATAAGCGGCGTTCGCGGGTTCGATTCTACACTGCCGAGCGGCGTTGCTGATCTTTTATTAGCAGGACTTTAATTATGTGAGCAATTCCATTGTAACAGACTAATAGCCACAGAGGAAAAAATGGCTTTACCTTATTTAAAAAACAATTATATTTATGTAATTCAAAGTTGGCTACAATTAGCATATGATATTAGAAGATAAATTAATATAGTTATTATGAATAAATTATTTAATGTACATAATTATGATAAAAAAAATGGTATTGTAACAGACAAACAGGAATTACCGTGCTTTTCGAATATCTTTATTACTTATAAAAAACATACAATTTATTATGGCAAAAATGTATTTTCATTCAGAGGGAGTTAAGAACGTCTTTCACAAAATTTGACTGTTGCCACAGTATAGTTATGAAAAATATGTAATCTTACCTGTAACAAACCAAAATCAAATATGTAACAGATAAACAAACACAAAAAGAAGCTATGCTGATTATAATGGATTTTGATTTTGACTATTCAATTTTTTATAAAAGGCATTGCAAATATAAAAAATATAGGTTTAATACTATCAGAAAAAAATATTACTTATTTGACGTAAAAATACTAAAAATGGTAACATTGGCTTGGAATTGTCCATGCGTAAAAGGAATATTTGGGTTACTTTCTCTTAGAAGGCGCTTAACTTGTAGCAATATGGCCTAAAATAAATTTTCTTAGCAAATCTACCTATCCCCAGGGCTTAATTTTTAACAAAAAAGTACCCTAAAACCGTAGCGTGTCGCCATCACTCCAATCCGCATATTGATATTTCATACATTATTTTCAAAATTTAAAGCATTTTTTTTTTTTTTTTTAAAGCAATAAATATATCTATCTGCATGTACTTAACTGTCAACTATTCCACTTTTTAGTTTATCACTCCTTCCGAATAAAAATCATTGCCTAATTTTAATGTTAATTAATCGAAGAATTCTGCAAATAAATAAGGTAAAGATTATGATTCGGAAATAGTGTTAGCGCAAAGAAGAAATTGTTCGCAGCTATGTGTATATATAGGGGAAAGTAGGGGAACGGCGCTCACTTAAGGGAAAACATGAATAGCTAGTCAAATTTAGACAAAAAAAAATCAATATTTTACTAACGAAGTATAACTCCAAAAGCATAAGGAACAGTTTGCAATCAACCATTTTTCATAAAAGTTTTAGGAATTTTTTTTTCGTTTTATTTAAATGACCATCGATTGAGCGGTGATGCCCGACATGGTAGGGTAATTGCGCTCAGAGTTTGAATACAACATTTAAGTAAGACAAAAGACACAAATGTAGTTGTGTGGGTTGTTCATACCACTGCAGACTTTTTGTAACCACTTTAGACATATTGTGTTAGACATATAGTGGGCTACTTTTTTTATATTTAGGTTTTATGATTTTCACCACTTTTTTGAAATCGTAAAATTCTCCTTGTTTAATGACATATTAATAAAGGCGAAAACAGTGAATTTTTACCATTTCAAAAAAGTGGTGTCAATCCACAAATTTGAATTTAAAAAAAGTTGCCCACTGGCAACACTTCTGGAATTCCACGCGAGCGCCATTACCCGTTATCGCCATGTTGGGTTTTAATGCATTATAATTGGCGTAACAACGCACTATAAAAGTAAATAAAAGCATGAAAGTACAGCTAAATGTATATATTTTGTAGACATAATGAGTTAATTAATATTTGAAAATAAGAGTGTATACTTACCTTCATGTTAGATGTTGTAGAATTTTATAATAAAACAACCTCAAACAAATAACGTGAGGACACAAAAATACTTTCCTCCCGACGGGCACTAAATCCTTACTGGGAACTTAGGATGAAGTTCGCTAGGTGCCGGTACCGATTGTATGTTTTTAATTCTATTCTGTTTAGCGATATTTGGTGAGCCGGGATTACTCTTCTGAGCGTCATTACCCTACTTCCCCCCTATATAGAATAAATGAACAACTAGCAAAAACATTTATAAGAATTTTTTTCAGAAAGTCTTTCATCTCCATCTACGTGTGCGACACACTACGTCACATATAAGTGTTTTGATAGAAAAAAAATGCAGAGGAAAGGGAAAGGGTAATTTAGACTGCGGTTTTTCGGAATCGCTATTGCACTGGGCTCCAGAGCCCTGTATTTATGAGCTCCGGTGAATTCCGACCAATATTTAAATATTTACTAAAAACAGGAGCTGAATTACCGGAGCTGAGTTCCGGTGGGCTCCGGCGCGAATTAATCCCTGCCTATCCCTCTTTCTCTCTTCCACTTGCATGATTAAAATTTTTGCATACATATTCGTAAAGTGACGTAAAAATCAAAAAATTCTATTTTTGATATACCAATGAGTGTATACCCAAAATATTTCCCATCCTTTAATAAGATATCAGACAATCTTTAAAAACACAATTTTCTGTCTCAAAAAGGAACTTATATTTTTTGTTGTATTTTTTTTAATGTAGCAATTTTTGTAATATTTATCTTAGGCTTTCTTTCATTCCCTCTCAAATGATTCTACTCTTTTTTGTGGAACTGAGGATTGCTTTTCTTCGTTTACCAATTTTACTTGTAATTTGTCTAAAATAATCATTTTAGACATTTTAGACAGTTTCATAATCACCCGCTACTGCACTGAATTTTCACTGCAATTACTTTACGTTTGGCATAGAGATTTATCTTTTTTATCCCTCCTAATCGCAAATGTCTCCATTTGTTTCAATACTGGAGCTTATTTTGTTAAATAAAACATTTATTTTCACTTGAAAACTAATGATTTATACCTTAATAACCCCTTGGGGGGCAAGTAATTGCGTTTCTGTAATGTCGAATTCTCACCGGAATCTGCAAAATGATATATTGCAAAATAAGGAAAAGAAATTTTACGACTATTTTCCACCAAAGCTCGAAAAGTAAAATTTAATAAAATTTTTCTGGTGCAAATCTTTATTAATCGTAGGTGGGATAAAATATATCCCACCGCCTCTCAAGGGGTTAAAACAACAAACTATTGCAGTGACTCATTTCACCTTCTATATTGCATTCGCGAATCATTGTTTGAATTGACATCATTAAAATGATAATAAAGAAACTTGTCATAGATCAGGGCTGGATATTTAACAGATATCACTCAAAATAAAAATTAGCTGAAAACCTTTTTTTCAGGAACTTCGTATGAGGTTCAAGTGAGAATTCGTTTCCGTCAGATAAATCGCAATTTTTATGTAGTGTGCACTCATATTTGCGACTTTGAAGTTTGTAATTTTGACTTTTTTAAGTCAAAATTACAAACTTCGAAGTGCAAATTATGGAAATTAAAATATTATTCATTCATTATATTTTTGCTATATCTAAATACAATAAAATAGTATTTTATTATTCCAATAGATATCAAGCTTAAATAAGAGTTTAATACTATATTTAAGTTGCTTAATATTGCGAGCTACTGTGAGTTTTTCTTAAATCTTACTCTGCTTCCCCTCACGTTATTGAAATGAAGCATTTCAAATACTTATTCTTAAAGTGACACAACTTAAAAAGTGTGAATTTATAAATATTAATGTGAGAGAATCACAACGGTACTTCACCAATCACCATCTGCAATTAAAAACCCACTTAAGACTTTCTCAAAACAATATCCCCCCTCACTCATCAACGCAAAGCTTTCACACGCTCACTGACTCTTTTTATATATAAAAGTTTGAAACATCGACACGTGACTACTGGAGGGGTTTGGAATCGAATAATGTTTTTTATTTTTCGATAAGGGTTTTACATCTTGAGTTTCAATCGATTGCTGTCTCATAACTTTTTCCCGGCTGTCGCGTCACTAAATTCAGCTTCAAATGTAAACATTTAAAGCATTTTCTGAAAATCATTTTGTTTTAATTGAAAAAAAAAAAAAATAGAAAGTGCTTATTCTATTTTTTAGTTTTTTAAATAAGAAAACGTGGAAATTTCATGCAAAAAGAATTAACTGTCAGAAACCCCCAAAATAGTCTAGCTTTATCACTTTAAGCATCCAGCGTTATACAGCCTGATTTCTGCAGGAAAATCGATTATAAGTAATTGTTGTAGAAATAAATAATTGTTTGTTTGTTTTGTGATTTTTTTCAATTAATTCCCCTGAATTTTTTAGACAAGAAAAATTTATATTTTGGGGTGGGGGGGGGGGGGGATCTATTTTCTGAGAAACTTCAGATACTTTTTTTTTTTTTAAATTCTGCCACTTACGAGTAAGTTTTTACGTCAGAAAGAGATATCTCCGTTAATCCTTTACTACTTTTTTGTTAGGGGGGGGGGGATTTCGTACTATTTGAGCATTATGAAAAATAAAAAAAAAACTTTTAACTAACATTTGAAGTTTCAGTTAAAATTTTAAATTTTATCGTTCATAAGAGACGCCCAAACTCCAGTTCACCATTATACAAAAATATAAAAAATACATATGATACCTAACACCCTGTAATGAATAAGATATATTTTAATAAAATAAATAATATATAGTAAAATATTTTTATTCACCTGATATTTTGCTTTCTATGAGTAATTCCTTCTATGAGTATTCATTAATAATAATAATAAAATCTTACCATTAACGTCTGATATTTGTATGTTTTTTCAAACTAAATATAATAATCTAATAGTGCCAAGAAGTACTCTAAATAGGTATCATTTAATACAAGTGATTGTTTCAGTTGTAGAATAGGGCACACTTTGTGCAAATGCGTGTACATGGAGAAAGATGGAGCACTTATTGGAATGTATCTCATATGATACAATAATGTAGTGAATTCTTAAGTGTTCGTAATCTTGAATTTAAAATTTAATCAGTTTCTGAGAGTCAATAAAGTCTTAAAATCTTAGTATGCAATACTATTTTTATTTATTTCATTTAATTATATAATTAATTTTATTTATTTTGCAAAATTATTCCGAATTTAACACAACATTAATTTATTTTAATCGAAAGAAGTGCGTGAAAAATCATTAATTAAATTAGAGTACATGATTTATTTTGACGGCACGCCGGCGTCTGTCTGGATGTGCTGTTTATAAAAACTGTTACAAAAACAATTTTTAATGACTCGTGTAATCTTTGTTGCTTATTGCCTGGAAGCATAAATTTCCACCCTCCCGCTTTATGCTGGCTACTTATGAAACTTTTTCGATCTAAAGAATTCGCATTAAGAATAACTCACTTTTCTTGTTTATGTCAAGAATTTTACTATTTTTGAAATAAGATGTTTAATTTTATTACATTTCACATTAAAAGAACAGTATCTTGTTATGTCAATTTTGAAATTACTGTACTCGCCTTTGATAAGCTGGATATAAAATGGGATATTCAGATTACGTTATAAAGTAATCTTTCAGTTCTGAATAAAAATGTAATTTTTTAAATATATAATATTTAGTCCATAATATTACACTGAAATACACTTAAGTAATTTGTTCGATTTTTTAAAGGGTTTCAATGAAAATTAAATTATGAAATATGATTGATTTATTCAAGTGTTACATGCTTTGATGAATTTTCCTCCTTTTATTGGTTTAAAGATTGCATAAAAATATGTAGTTTAAACGTTTCTTCATTGATTCTCATTTTTCACATTATTTATGAGTTCTTTTTTAAATATTTAATGTCATGAAACTTATGAAAATTTTCTTGTAAAGTTATTAGAAGAAAACAAAATATTCAGGCGTGCAAAAATCAACATTTATTGCATAATTTTTTAAAACATTACGAAAAGAACCATTTGATTACTATTCAAGTGGTGTAAAAAAATTTTTTAGATATTATTTCAAATTTTCAATCACAATTTTGAATTTTCAGTCATTATTTTGACTTTAATGGTTGACCTAAGTGACACAAAAATTATAGTTGTTTACGTATTCCAGGCAGAGTTACAGATATGATACAGAGCCAACTTTAATTAATAAAGTACCCTATATTTATTTGATAATATTTTACTTTCTATCTTTGAATATTTATTATTTTTAAAAAATCTCACCATTAACGCCTGACTTGCACCATGTTTTTGTAAGAGAAAATCTACAGTATTTACCATACTAGTGTCAACAAGGATCACTTTGACCAAATGACACATGCTGAAATATATAGCTCTTATTAGCATGTATCATATATAGTAAAGGGTAATGTATCCAACTAAAAAGTTTTTTATGCGTTTGAAATTCCGTTGAAAAGAAAAATCGCCAGGTGTGTACCTCAGGCGTGTAATCGTCGAAACTTATTTTCATTGTTTTCATAATAAATGTGTAAATACTTTATAGACAAAATGGGACTCTCTTATTGCCATTCCGGGGAAAAGTTATTAGAATTTATATCGTTGCTCTTGTGCAGAATTCGTGTTTCTAACGAAGCTAACTTTTACATTCTTAGTACTTCCCATTTTAAATAAGTTCATGATATTAATTTTCTCTGGCTCTTCAAAGAAACTATGGTAAACAGAATAAACAAAAAATGGGAAGAAAAATGTTGTTAAGAAACTGAAACTAGCTGCACTATATTATTCCAGGTGCCATTTTTTTTCTAATGTCCACAGCACGAAGTGGACGAGCACCGAGGTAGGGGAAAAATCTAATAATGATATTAATCAAAGCAGGTTTCAAGCTTGCAACTTGTTTTGCTACTCTAGAAGGACAGTTGTTACGCCACCCATACTCTAACATTAAGTTCTTTTGATTCGGAATACTGCTACCAACTCTAGTATCTTAATGGGCTTTAGTGCGAATGGGCAAACCATGTCTAGTCTAAAAACAGTATCATTAACAGGTGTTTCTTGCTTCGTGTATTGCAGTCAAGTCAAACAGAATATCATTACCAAGAGATGTGATGGAAGTTTTACTTTTAACAGCTGCTCTCAAATTCAAACTGAGCCCAAGTACCTTCTGACATATTCACGAACTCATTTTCTTTCATAGATGCAGTAATTTACAGTTCTAATCTGATACAAAGAAATCAGATTGCGTTTTAAATTCTCCAACAAAGTTAAAGAATTATTACAAAAAAAATATGTCAAAGTTAACGTTTGAAGCCGAGTTGCTGGACACGAAAGTTCACTCAAGGTTGTTAACAGGTTGTAATCTATTATAATTAAAGAATTCTAAGCACAGAATGCAGAGCAAATTCCGTGCATTTACGTACGTACAAAAATAAGTTATTGCATGTGTCAGTTTTTTTTCCGTTGTTGCGTGGGTAAAATACAAAATTTAAGAAACACACTAAACAGTGGCGAAAAAAAAAAATATTTTCCATAAAACATATTTTCCTTGTAATTTTGAAAGTATAACTCTGATTGTGGATCCTAGCAAAATAAATGCACTTCACTCACAAATCGGATAGTAAAAAGCAGCTGTGAAACTATTTCATGGTAACGTCTAAAATATAAAATATGAAAGTTTTTTTTTTCGTGAATAGAGAAGAGAAATGTCGTTTAAAACTCTGATTTTAGTTTGTGTGTAGGGGAGAGGGGGGTACCTTTGAACTGGGGGCACCTTTGAACGCTGTAAATATTTTCCTTTAAATAAATTATATTTTTTAAATATATACGTCAGCACAGTACTACTGCTTCAATGTAACAAGAATACAAAGCTTTACTATTTTGCAATCACACTACTGTCTAAGCAAGATATGTATGTTTTGCTTTCTTGAATCTAAATTTAACAAAATAAAATTGTAAGCTTTTTGTTGGTAATCTTGTATCCCTAAAATTATGATTTACTATTTAATACCCAAATAAAGAAGTTAGCTTTAACTTATAAGGTTTGTTTTATTCAAATTCTCAAATTTAATAGAGTAAATAGCTATAACGCTAAACTCCATGTGATGGGGCACCATTGAACAATTAAAACTATGAAGTAAAGAGTTACAGATGTATCTAAATGTTATTATTGTTGAAAATATGAAAATTAAGGAATTAAGTGTTATTTACTTAATATGAAAGTTGTACTGATGCACAGCTTACACTACAGCCAAATTCAGCACACACAACAATAATTCATGATTTAGCAGATTTGTCTAACAAACCCTATGTACTGTTTCATTTACAATGGTAAACATTATTTCTGGATTTCATAAAACATGGTTTTATCCATTTTCTATAACAATTTGAATGAAAATGATTTCCTTTTAATTCAGTTTCATTCAAAAACAACTCTTCATTACGTTTGTCAGATTAAATTGCTTAATGTCAGGTTTCTATCTAAAAAAGAACATATGATATATTTTCCAGAGGCATCAGATATCAATTTGGTGGATTTTAAGGATATTATATAAAAAAAGTTGTCACAATTAAACGTAATTGGAGGGATCTTCCGTTCTGTCTCAACAATGTGCTTTGATGGATACAAATTTGGTTAAATAATAAAAAATTAGTAATTTCAGTGAAATGTAATTGGATAATTTTATTCTCATTATTTTATATTTCGAAAATATACAGTTTTTAATAAAAACTCTCAATATTTTCATATTTTGTTTATTTGTTCAAAGGTGCCCCTAGCTTGTTCAAAGGTACCCCTACATGAGGCAGGTTTGAACAGAAAATTTTCGGCTTTTTAAAGCCTCACAACATATTTAATTTATCTGATTAACTGTATTTTTTTTATTTCATATGATGTAGAATTACATTCTTTCTCCCACGAAATATTTAAAATTCAATAAATATAATTCAAGTAAGAAATATGGAGATTTTTTAAAAAAATGGTCAAAGGTGCCCTCCTCTCCCCTACTTATCGACACAAAGATTTTTTATTGGAACCGATGAGTTTCTATTCAAAAATTCATTATGAAAAAAAAAAAAAAAAAACAATCTCTGACAATGTATGAAAACATTTAAGAAGAAAAAATTGTTTTTGTCAGATTGTGAATTTTTCAAAATACGAATGTTTCTGCGATTTTCTACGTTAATGAAAAAACTCAATCCCCAGGAAAGATTGTGAAAATCAAAGGAAAATTGTGTTAGCTAAATCTATTTTGGGAAGGGACTGCAAAAATCAGTTAAAAAAATCTTTTTATTAAGTATGAATTTTCAGCTAAAGCTGTTACAGTACTCTGTTATTCACGTCGCACTCTGAACTTATGAAAACTATGTGGATTAATTAGTCTATGCGAGTAGAAGTGCCAATAATAATAAAAAAAATTGTAAATTTAATCGTAGAAAAAAAAATAGTTTGCAAAATATTTTAATAATCTTTTTGAATTTTTAAGGAAAGTATTTCGTTACAACTGTAAATTTTGTTTAATCGGTTCCAATGAGCAACATCAAATTTGGAGAAAAATAATAAGTCTTGAAATCTTCAAATGTGATTCCAAGTGTGAAACACTGTGGCGGTAGTATTAGGTAGATTTCGTATGAAATACTACCTATTGGGATCGTTCCCATGTTGGAATTTCTGAAAAATTTTTGCAGATCTACACCGATCATGACCCCCAGAACCCAAAACCACCCTCAGTAAAAAACTTTATATATCTATCTATCTATCTATCTATCTATCTATCTATATATATATATCACTTTCTTCTGGACACGATAACTTTCGTAATTCTGCACCAATCTCTTCCAAACTAATACATAAAATCAATGGGCATAAAATCTCGGTCAAGTTCGTTAATGGGCAAAATCGGACCAAGGGGATGGAAATAGGGAGGGGTTTTGCGAAAACCGAAAACCCCCCATAACTTCTTAATTTTTATACATATCAAATCAGTTTAAAGTTTTTATTACTTCTAAAAATAGGGCCAAAATTTTATGTATCACAGATTTTTGATAAAGTTAAAAATGGGCTCAAGGGGCGCAAAAAATGGGGTTTTTGGGAGAAAAAAATTCATAACTTCGTCAATTCTTAAGATATCAATTCCAGTTAATTTTATTATAAATCTCCTTAATATTATCTACAACTTTTATATTCACAAGTTTTTGATAGGACCAATTCGTACAGCAAAAAAAATTAAAAACGAAAACAAAAAGGGGGTTTGAAGAAGTAAAAAATCCATAACTCCGTCAATTCAAAAGATATAAAATCCCCATGAATTTATCATATATCTTCTTAATATTGTCTATAATATATGTATAGACAAGTTTTGGATAGGATCAATTCTTACAGCAAAAAAAAATTAAAAATACATAGCGGTTGAAGAAAAAAATCATCTAAGTAAGGGTGTATTCAAATCCAAACTGCTTATTTTCTGACTCATTTTACAATTCATTTTTGCCCTCAAAGGCTTCCAATTGTTACGTTTTCTTACTCAGAAACAATATAATGTACCGAAATGGTTGATTTTTTGATAGAGGCAGAATATATTTAAAAAAGTGCTGTTAAAGTGGGAATTTTGAACCGAATTTCCCGAAGCGGATTGTGTTGGAAAAATCATTGCATTAAGGATGCACTCAAATCCAAACTGCTTATTTTGTTACTCATTTTTAAATTCATTTTTGCTCTCAAACGCATCCAATTGCTAGATTCTCTTATTCAGAAACTATATAATGTAAAGTAATGATCGATTTTTTGATAGAGGCAGAATATATTTCAAAAAATGATGTCAAAATTGGCATTTTGAACGGAATTTCCCGAAGCAATTGTGTTATCACTTTCTTCTGGACACGATAACTTCCCCAATTCTGCAAAAATCTCTTTCAAACTGATACATAAAATCAAGGGACATAAAATCTCGCTCAAGTTCGTTAATGGGCAAAAGCGGACAAAGGGGATGGAAATAGGGAGGGGTTTTGTGAAAACCGAAAAAAACCCATAACTTCTTAATTTTTGTACATATCAAATCAGTTTAAAGTTTTTATTACTTCTAAAAATAGCGCCAAAAATTCATGCATCACAGATTTTTGATAAAATTTAAAATAGGCTCAAGGAGCGCAAAAAATAGGGTTTTTGGGAGAAAAAAAATTCCTTACTTCGTCAATTCTCAAGATATCAAATCCAATAATTTTATTATACATCTCCTTAATATTATCTACAACTTTTATATTCACAAGTTTTTAATAGGAACAATTCGTACCGAAAAAAAAAATTAAAAACGAAAACATAAAAGGGGGGTTGAAGAAGAAAAATTTTAATAATTCCGTCAATTCACAAGATATAAAATCTCCATGAATTTATCATATATCTTCTTAATATTGTCTTTAATATTTATATAGAGAAGTTTTTGATAGGGCCAATTCTTACAGCAAAAACAAATTAAAAATACATAGCGATTGAAGAAAAAAATCATCTTATTAAGTGTGCATTCAAATCCAAACTGTCTATTTTCTTACTCATTTTTAAATTCATTTTTGCTCTCAAACGCATCCAATTGCTAGATTCTCTTATTCAGAAACTATATAATATACAGTAATGATCGATTTTTTGATAGAGGCAGAATATATTTCAAAAGAGGATGTCAAAGTGGGCATTTTGAACAGAATTTCCCGAAGCGATTGTTAGAAACGAAAAATATTGCCCTACTGAGAAAATAATTGTTTATTAATCAAGTTTTAATTAATTGAAAGAAAAATAAAAACACAGGTCGCTTATAAATCTTTTCAAAAATCACGTCAGCTTGTTTCATATTTTTTTTTAATTAAAAATGAATCTGAAAATGTGCCAGAAAATTTCGAGTTGTTGAGTATGGAAAAATATATTTTTTAATATCGCCTTAACATGATTCTGATAAAACCAGCTATTTTATAAAAAGGAAATAAAAACTCGTCAAAAGCAGACAGATGTTAAAGTGGATTTATATCTAATAAGGATTTTGTTTTTGTTGGTGAAATTAGTATACTTAACTTCGAAATCTACCTCTGCCTGTAGGCCGGGCCGGCAGGGATTTTTTTGATTTTACGGTCTATAGCTTGGAGTGGAACTGGTAAAATGGAAATAAGAATTTTTGATAATAGAAAACATATTTACATATTTCGAGATCATGTGTGAGCACCAGATTTAGGAATCTGAGACGATTTCGGATACCAACTGTCACCAACTTCATAATACAGTAAAACCTCCATAGCGGATATTCCCGAATAGCGATGTAAATTTCTATGTTTTTATCTGTGATAGTGAACAATTTTAGCTACAAAATATGAAAAATGATTTTTTTTCTCGAGAAATGAATATTTAAAAGAAGAAAAAAATCGCTAAGAATCCAGTGGGAATTCTGTTATTAACTTGGAAGACAATGTGTAAAAACATTTGTTATACAAATTATGATTAGTGCGTCGTGACTGTTGAATATTTCAGAGAAAATTTGCAAGCAGGCTCCAACACACACTGTACAAATTTCTTTCATCGTGTTTAAAAATTAAGATTTTGCAAAAGTATTTTTTTAATGTTGGAAAGTGTATCATAAATTATGCATAACTTATGAATTTTATTTTTTGTTTTAAATATGTCTGATAACCTCATTTAACACTAGATTGACTTTTCAAGATAAATAATTTACTGACTACTTTTAGATTGCGTAAAATGTATTGTATGTGTGACACGCTTTTTCTAAAATTTTGTGTTCTTTTACTTAGATATATTTTCATATAATTTTAAACAGTTTCCGAAGAAAAGAAAAAGAACAGCTTTTCATGTTCCTAGTATACAGCTTACGTTCTCGAAATCCCAACCTTAATTAACTTTATTATACATCAATTCCATAACATACAAGCAGACACAGAAGCAGTTGATGTTACATGGCGCCACAGCTCACAATCCTATAGAGGCAATTAATTTAATGTAAATAAGAAATAAATCATGTTATCACTCAAAACTTAAAATGCGATAAAGAAAAGTTTTACTAACTCTAATTTAAACTGCTTTTTATTTGAAGTTTTACACTAATTTGTTTCGAGGATTAAAAAGCAAAGGGCCAAGAAATTGGCAAGCGAAAAATAGTATTGCATTTCGTATCATTAACTGTTTAAATTACATGTCAAAATATGACTACAGAATTTTCTTCATTTATTGAGAACATTGAATTCTGCGTATTCTCAGTATCTTTTGTGTGTGTGTGTGTGTGTGTCATGTTTCGAGGAAGGCCTGAAGAAGAAAGCAATTCATTTTAAAACAAAATGTTGACGAATTTAAATGTTTCAGGAAAAGAAAAATTGAGTTTATGATTACTTGCGAAACGCTTCAATATTGGTAAAATACCAGGTGGAAAAGACCTTGGTAAATGAAGAAGGAACCTGAGGATTACTAGTCATTTAAAAATACCAAATTAAATTTATTAATATTGAATTGAAATTATCAATTTAATAACATAAAATTAATGGGCCAAAAGATATTTATTAATAATTAGTAATAATTCTCAAATAAAAACAAGTCTCTTTTGAACTATTTTCAGAAAACTCTGAATTTTTCCGTTATTCGCATCTGTCTGCTACTGGGAAAAAAATTACAAAAGAAAAAAATGCAAAAAAATGCAAAAACATTGTTAGCCGATTTTACTGTAATTTTTTTCCTTTTTTTTTCTTACAATCTATAAAGAAATAATAAAATTTCACATATATAATACAGTTAATTGCGCAAATTTTACTAGTGACTTTGTGAATATCTCTTGTTTTACCCAATAGCGGTCACATACGAACAGCAGACAAATTCCGTGCTCCGGATGTGTCCCTTATTTTGATATTTTACTGTAAAATAGTAATAACTGTAAAATAGTACTGTAGAATACTGTTAATTGTACTGTAAAAGAATATTTATTATATAAAATTCCTTGAATGATCGAAACACCGGTCTCTAGATTCGAAATCGGCTAAGAATTTATGGTCGTTGTTGGAATTCAGAACTAAAAAATTCAATTTCCCAAACATTAAAAGGCAAGAAAACTACAATCCGTAAAAAAACAAAAATGAATTGTTTCCAATATAGTAACAAAAAAAACTACAGCTCTTTGTATAGATTGGGGGTCTTCAACTTTTTGTTTTTGCCTCAAAGTTGTTTGTCTCAACAAATCCTGAAAGGTACTCTTCGCCTTATTTAATCGCAAACTTTCTATCATTAAATAAGGCAATTTTTTTTTTATTATAAAAAAGTTGTAGTTTGGGGTCTACAGGTTGAAAACTCCTACTATAGATATTCAAATACTTTTTTTTCCAAGAAAATGTGCACACTTTGTATTACACCCCAGTAACCTGGGTAATCCCGCAGTGTGCAGAGATTGAAAGAAGTTTTTTAGTGGGTTCTTATGTTTCAGTTATAATTACGGTTAAATTTATACAAGTACTAAAGATCACGATTCAGCTTTAGAATTTTTACTGTTTAAAAATAAACATTTTTTAGAGGTGTACCCTTTAAACAGTGACATTGTTGCATCATGTTTCGATATTAACCAATGCTTGATTAAGAGATTTTGTGCCCCTGAAAATTCGCTGGTTGGTTGGTTGTATGACTGTTTTGGGAATGCTAGGTTCAAATCTTGCACCACTATACTAATAGGCACAAACCACCTTAATCTCTAAAAAAAAATACAGTATTCTTCCTGAAAACTAGTATTTTCTGTATTAATTAAGTATTTTCTGTATTAATTATTCTCTTGTAAGTATATTACTGATGGTGAACAAAATTACACAGTAATTTTAAAAAACATTATTTCTACTGAAATTGTAAATTGTTTTTTGCTGTTCTTCAAAACTGTAGAAATGATCTTTTATGAACTCCTTGAAAAAGTAAAATAATTGACTTCAATTATTTAACATTTAAAAATTAAGGATTATATGACGGGCTCACAAACCATAGTAGACCAAATTCATTTTGAAAAAAAAAAATGGGATAGTCCATTTAGAATGTGCATAAAATGTGTTTTATTCACTCCCACAGTGAACCAAGTCTCTAAACAGATGCTAAAGTATGAGAAAGTATGTGAAAACAGACTTGGCAGGGCCGAAACTAGCCTTTTTTTGCACTCGGGGCAAACATGGATTTTGGTGCCCCTGCCCCCTTTTCCGAAAAGTATATTTACAAAGAGAATTTTACTAATATTCTAATAGCTGACTTATTTTAAAATTTAAAATATGTAATACTGAACTACGTAATCTACAATGGCGGATCCAAGGGGGAGGTCACGGGGGTCATGACCCCTTCTGAAGACCAACAAAAATATTCAAAAGGTCATTTTTAAAATGAAATATACAGTAGAGTCCCGATTATCCAAGTCCTGCTTAACCGAGTTTCCGCTTTAACCGAGTTATTTTTTTCTGATGGACTGATGGCTTCCATTATTATGAAACAGACATTATAAATGAAGTGTTAGGTGAAGATGAAAAAGCAGTCGTAAAAAGTTAGAACTCTAATTTTCTGGTCAGAATGGGAAAAAAAATCGCCATATTTTTTTTTTGAAAAAAAATTCCCATTTTCCCCCTATTCTGACCAGAAAATCAGAATTCTAATTTTTTACGGCTGCTCTTTCATCTTCACCTAACACTTCATTTATAATGGCTGTTCCATAATAATGGAATCCATCAGTCCATCAGAAGAAAATTATCCCTTCCAAAGGTATAATCCTTCATTTGGCGCCCTTCTTTCTGGCGCCCGGGGCACATGCCCCCCTGCCCCCCTCCCCCCCCCCCTTAGTTTCGGCCCTGAGACTTGGTTCACTGTTGGAGTAGATAAGAGATTTTATGCATCTTCTAAACGAACTATCTTATTTTTTTTTTCAAAATGGACTTGGTCTATTATAGTTGTGAGCACCTCATATAGGAACTTGAAAGGAATGACTGTAATGTGATTGAACGTGACTGAAATAGTTTCATTAAGCTAACTTGAAGTTTCCAAAGCTTCGAAGTGTGGTTGCCTTGAATGGAATAAAAATGTTTTAAAAGTAAAGTGAGAAAAAGACTAATTTATAAGTTAACTGGTAGATTTGTTGCCTAAAAAGACATTTTTTAGATTTTTCTTGGTGAATTATATCCAAAATTATATTAGTGATAATCAGTCGAAGATGTTAATAGAACTCTAAACAAATGGTTAAATTGGCTATTCAGTCATTTATGCAAACTATATGGAAATAGTGAAAGAAAATTTATTAGATTTAGTAAAAGTTCTGTTCGGCTGTTTCAATATTTTTATGTCCGGTCTAGTAGCAAAGCAAGCATGTTTCTATGGAAAGGGTGCAAAACTTACCTTTTGAAGGAAAATAACTTTCTTATTTTTTTACCCTTTTTATGTAGTAAAATCTTCCCTCCGCTGAACACGTAATGGGAAAGGCTTAAATTTCTAAATAAGCAGTTAATGTAAAAAACTTTGCGTCACATGACTATAACACATCTAATGGATTGATTAATAATGTTTCATGCTGGATCCAAATTGCCCAATGCGTGTCAGATTCTATTTCAGTCTATGAAAATTCGTAATCATAAAGGAAAAATTTCTCGGCTTGTAAGCTCATAGATGTTTGATACCAATGTTAATGTGACTACTGGTGATTTCTTTTAACAATGATGATAAACGTATAATGGCTGTACTTAAGGATAAAGAAAGTCGACCTTTATATCTTAAATAAAAACTACAGAAAATTTTAGTTTTAACAAATTTGGTTTGTAAGATAATCTATATATAGTTGTAAAGTATATATATATATATATATATATATATATATATATATTAAAAATAACATTAAAGAAATCATATTTCTTATTTATTTTGGAACTACTTTGGAACTCCAATTGTGAATTCTCCCATTGACTTTCACCATTAGTCCGGCCACTATTTATTTATAAAAATGTTTGAATGTTTTTTTTTTATCTACTGTATGCATTTTTGTTGCAATAAATGGTTATCAACTACATAAAATAATTACTTTGTTCTAGACTTATAAACAAAACACTATTTTTTGTTCTGATTATGAACATTGCTGATATTCTCTTTCTGCTTCTTTTACTGACACAATTTCCTCGTGTACAATTAATTTATCTATATAACTTCCTGTTTGCTGCCGATATGGATGTATTTCAACATTCAAATGAAATAAGGCTCTTTTTTTCCGAATCTTCTGACCCCATTATTCATAAGATTTCTGTGAGAAGAAGCTTAAAAGAAAAGAAAAATACCAATATTCATAAATTGATAAATTGCAGCGAATACATTCCATATATTGCGATGATGTTATTATAGTTATGATTTATAGTTACGCTTACAAAGCTATTCTAATAGAAAAATTTTCCTAAATCTTAATACATTTATTTTTCGCTTTTAACCATGTTTATGCGATAAAATTGAGAATAAAATATGAATTGATAATAGGCTATAATAATGAGTTATTTTCCAGCTTATTTGCTATTTTTCTTGCCTAAAACTCTAAAGAAACACTGTGTTTAATAAGACGGTTATCAAAATAATTAATCTTTATTAAACATACGCTGGTATATAAAATATAATTATCTAGCTATATTAAGGTTGTTTTTTACCCATAAATTTATGTAAATTTTCTTTTAGTTCCACAACGCGAAAAGTTGACACATTTACGACTCGTTATTTATCATTAGTTAATTCATCTCATTTTTGAACATTATCATATTGCATCAATTTTCTAGACTTTACTATTTAAGATCTTAAGAATCGAATATTGTTTTTAATTTTCCCGTTAATAGGATAAACCTCCAGTTCTCATCGATTGCAGCCTGATGACCCTAACCGTAATTGCGCAATGTAGAGAATTAGTTCAAAACGCCAACTTTGGCTCTATATTCTGAAAGATCATTTTCATTTATTGAGGAATAGAAAACTCAGATTTCTTGATGCTTGACTAAGAACAGCTGGCGAAGAATTTTATGGATTTACGAATTAAAATTATTCCGTAAATAGGTCAGAAATTAGTTATTCGTTTTTGATTTCAGGATAACTTTAAGGCTCAACTGCTCTGCTCAACAAGCGCAAAATGTTTTGACACATTTACAAATTCATTTTTTAACGAAAAAATATAAAATTGGAAGGTCTGACTATGGAACCGATTTGGAATCGAACTGTGTTTTCCATTTTTTGATCTATAAATTACCTATTGAGTTATAAGCGATTTTGATCACGTGAAAAAGACGTTTTTCAACCTTCTTTGAGTGGTTATTCTTCTTTCGCGCGGAAATTCGGTTCAAAACGTCTACTTTGACACAATTTTCTGAAAGATCTATTGCGTTTGCAAAAAAAAAAAAAAAAAAAAAAAAAAAACGGAATAAACAGTTCGATTACATAGTTTCTGAACAACAACACCTGCTAGTTTCATGTATTTCTGAACAAAAATAAATTAAAACTTAAGTCATAAAGTTGCCCTTTTGGATCTGAGAACAGCCTTAAGTAACTAAAATTTTTCTGCTCAGAGTTAATGATAGCGAGAAAGCACATTTTAGCATTTTTTCTGAAGTATTTATAACAAGAAATTATTACTTCAAGAAAGGCAATCTCTACTATTCTCAAAAGAGAATTTTCTAAAGGACATCTCTCTATTTGGGGGCATGAAGTTTTGCATTATGAAATGCCAGTTGAGATATTTTTTTTTTTGTCTCCTTCTCCAACTATCACAATTTCTCCTTCCCAAGTACTCTTTATTGTGTACAGGGTGTTACAAAAATGTATACACAACTGCCCATTCCGGTCCGTATCATTTTCATTGAGAGCGTGGACTAATCTTGGAATGTAGCTTGCAAAATAAACTATTTTGTGGCAACCCTTTATAGTTACCGGCATTCGTTTTAAATCCCATTTTTTGTAATATCGCTCATTTTGACCGGTAAACGATTATATACCAAACTTTTTGGCATGACCTTGTGGGGGAAAAAAGCTGTACTCGATACAACGGCGATTTTAAAACGTGAAGTAGTACTGTGTACCTGAACACAATATTCAAAATGCCTGATTAGTTAATTTTTACCAAAATTAGCTTATTAGGACAAAAATCAAACAAGAAAAAAAACCCAAGAAAATATAGATATATCATTTTGAATCATAATGAATTTGAAACGGGGTCGCTACCAGAACGAGCTTTTTCCAATAATAATAAAAAAAGAATTATGAAAATTAAAGCATCCATTCAAAAGTTAGACTTAAAATAATATATATATGTACAAACGAATTGTTTAACCTTCTACTTCGAAATTCGTTTCAATAGCATAACATAACCACGGGAAATCAAATTAATTTTATTTTTCAAATTAAGATTACGTCTTTAGAAGTTAAAAATAATTTTTTCTTTCTTTTTTTCACCAACATAACGAAAGAGAATGACTCACTAAATGTCTTTTGCATAAAATTACACCTTTCCTGAAGCAATACTTTAAATATGTAAAAACAATTCCCAAACATATTTCCATCGTGGGCTTTTTACAATTGATACTTACGACGGAGCAATTTCATCATTGAAAATTATTGAAAAGTATCGCGATAACAGGAAATAGCTTTCAGAAGTTGGCATATCTGCTTACAACAGCTTGTAAGCTTTCAAGGTTCTTGACATTTGAGAGCCCAGCTCACCTGTGTGACTAGCATCTAAACTTGTACTTGAATTTTTAAACATTCCTATTATTTGACTGAACATTTCCTTTTCATAGCAAATGTTGTTTAACCTATTCGCATCATTAGCCGCATACAACAAGATAAACCCGGGCTTCCCGGGTTAACAGAATATAGGTGAAAGCCACTTTTTAAAAACTTAACTCTACTATATTTTTTACATTTAATATATATTATTTTAGAATGTCCACTAACAGTACCAAAAATCATATATACATGAAAAATAGCAATAATGCCTTCAAATAAAATTTTGAAATTTATTAAGAGCTATACTTTCGTTTTGGCCTCGCGCCAGGAGTTAATGGCTGAAGAAATCGCCAAGAAACACTATTTACAATCAGCCTTTTTGTTTCTGTTAATTTCATTGATTTAAGCGCGTAGTTAGAATACATGTCTTAAATTTCTGTTTTATTTATATTGTCTTATTGAATGATTGATTGATTGATGAAACTTCGTTTGCAATATAAGTCAGAAAAAAATGCTGAGTTATTTATATTATTTTAAGTGCAAACGGATTTATTGATTTATTTTTCGTAATCGTCTGCACGCGATAGAGATAGATTTAAAAAAATTTCATGCTTTAAAATTATTCTAAAAACAATAAAAATTGACTTCAGTAAGCAAATTGCGATACAGTTTTAAAAAATTTAGCAAATCAATCTCAATATCTAATTCCAAAGCTAAATGCCGAAAATCATCTTTAATTGCTCCTTTAAACATTTTTATTACTTTATGTACTTTCACAATTGCGTAAATATATCTCAATGCACAGTTTTTAATTTAGCAGAAACCAGTTAATAAATTCAAGTTGTTATAAATAAGTAAGGCACATTTCTTTCAAAATATAAACATTCTATGTTCAAAATTATTTCTTACTTTTATCGTCTGCGCTTTGAAAATATAGAACTTCGTCTCCAGTTCGTAACGGACCAAGGTTCGATGTAATATATTTTTAAAATAAATTTTCTGGATGATATGTTGATTTTAGTAAACTCATATTTCTACATTGCAGTTTATCTCAGTAGTAAATAGAATGTTTTTTAACACAATAAAATGCATCGATACTATAAAAAAAGAACTCAATTTAATTTACACATAAAAATAACGACATCTCTAGTCCGAGAAATAAACATGGATAAAATTATATAAATTATGAAGGCGTGTGTTTCAACATGTCCTTTATAATATAGATATGAGTGTATTTCAGAAATTTCAAATCCATGCCGTAAATTTCTTTAAAAAAATATGTAATCACGAAACATCTGTTATTAAATAAAGAAAAAATTACTATTCAGAATTTCTGGTATGGATTCTGAATTTCTGAATGAAAAGAAATTTCTGAAATGCACCCATATGTATGCGGTAATAATGCAAATATGTTAAAAGGGAATTACGGTTATTGTACAAATTGTAAAAAATCATAATCGAAGGGCTGTTAGAACATATTATGTTAAATTTTCTGAAATCGTTTTATTTTATGGATGAAGGTGTTATCATGTATTATTATCTTATGGTAAATCTAAAAAAACTAAGATTCTAATTAGCCTTGAAGTTCTAAAACATTATTCATTAATATTTTAATATTTAATAATTTAAATTATATAAAAAATAAATGTTAATAAGTTTATCCGGGAGAGTTTAGTATCCCCTGTTAACATTTTAAACATGTACTACCAAAAATAAAATAAATCAATAACATTTGCAACAAAAAGCTTTCACTTAAAATTTTCTTCATCTTTAAAATTTCTCAAAAAAAAAAAAAAAAAAAATTGTTGTAAACGTTATTGATTTATTTTCTTTTTAGTAGTACATGTTTAAAATATAAATATTAATAGGTGATACTAAATTCTCTCGGATAAACTTATTAACATTAATAAAAAAATATATTAATATAATTTATTAAATATTAAAATATTAAAATATTAAATATTAAATATTAAAATATTAATTATTAAAATATTAAATATTAAAATATTAAAATATTAATAAATAATGTTTTAGAACTGCAACACAAATTAGAATCTTAGTTTTACCATAAGATAAAATACCTCATAACGCCTTGATCCATAAAATAAAACAATTAGAGAAAATTTAACATAACATGTTCTTAAACTAACAGATCTTCAATTTGCTGGGATTTATCTTATACTATAAAGCGAGCAAAAATTGTGTGTGTGTGTGTATGTAAATTTTATCTTGAAAACGGCTCTAACGATTTTGATTAAACTTTGCCCCCTACCATTTTCGGGCTCGAAAAGACCATTGGGATGGGTCTCGTGTTCGAGAAAATTCGATTAGTGGGTCATTTTGGGTCATAATGGGTCAGGGTCAAGCTAATTATATCTAAAGAACGGCTCAATCGATTTTGACTAAATTTTGTATCTAACCATTTTCGGGCCCGAAAAGACCATTGGGATGGGTCACGTGTTCGAAAAAATTCGATTAGGGGGTCATTTTGGGGTCACTCTGGGTCAAGCTATTTTTATCTAAAAAACGGCTCTAACGATTTTCACTAAACTCTATATTCTACAGCTTTGGATTACGAGAAGACCATTGAGCTAAGTCACATGTTCCAGAAAATTCAATTAGTGGGTCTTTTTGGGTCACCGTGGGTCAAGCTAAGTTTATCTAGATAACGGCTGTAACGATTTTGACGAAATTTTGCACCCTACTGTTTTCGGGCACGAAAAGACCATTGGAATAGGTCTCGTGTTCGAGAAAATTCGATTACTGGGTCATTTTGGGTCACAATTGGTCAGGGTCAAGCTAATTATATTTAGAGAACGGCTCAATCGATTTTGACTAAATTTTGTATCTAACCATTTTCGGGCACGAAAAGGCCATTGGGATGGGTCACGTGTTCGAAAAAATTCGATTAGTGGGTCATTTTTGGGTCACTCTGGGTCAAGCTATTTTTATCTAAAAAACGGCTCTAACGATTTTCACTAAACTCTATATTCTACAGTAAGTACAGAACTTGTGGGAAAATATAAATTATTTGAAAACAACGTTTAAACACACAATAAAATAAGTAGATTTGATCATACGTATACGTTTCGTGAGTACTAGGACTCGCATCCTCAGTGTAAAATCTTTAAAAACAATATTCCTCCAACTGCATGTACGGTGAAAAAACCCAAATGTCAAAACATAATACCAAAAGACCATCAAGTTCTAACAGCCAATGAAATTAATGCGGAAGTGAAGTGTCGTGACACAACAAATCCATCCAGAAAGTTGAGATGTAGGGTGTACTAGATAAATCATTAACCAAGGAGTCTTTAAATTTATGGATATGAATAGCCTCAAAAAAGTCTAAATCCAGAGGAGTAATGCATTTCTTGATAATGGTAGCTGAGTCAAAATTAAAATTATGTCCCTCCCCCCAGCAATGAGAGGCGATAGAGGATTTTTGTAATTCTTTTTTCTTTACATAGTTTCTGTGTTCGTTGACTCTGTAACGGAGTTTTCGTTTATTTTGTCCAATGTAGGACAAACCACATTGGCATTGAATGTTGTAAATGCCCCAATAATTATGAGGAGGAATTTGGTCCTTAAGTTGCGAAAAAGATAATTTATTAACTGGTTTAAAAACTACATTAAAATCATAATGTCTTAAGATATTAGCCATCTTAAAGCTAATGCTATTATAAAATGGTAAAATGATAAGGTTGGAAATGGAAACCGCAGTAACAGGAGAATCAAGATTTTTAACATATTTATTAAGACTGTGAGAAATTAAATTATTGATATAAGATAAACTAAAACCTCGATCAATAGCCACAGACCTAATGTAATTTAATTCTGTAATAAGTGAATTATTATCTGAACAAATTAAGCGAGCTCTATTAATCAAATAATGAAAAGCCGAAGCTTTTTGGGAAGGGTGTGACATGAATTGAAATGGGGGAGGGAGGGGGAGTGTGACAGCAAAAGGTTTACGGTAAATAGTTTACCGTAAGAGTTACTTATAAATTGTGCCATATCAATAATTTAAAACGAGGAAGTAACAAAGTTCTCAAAATAGTTCGTTAAAGTGTTTTAAGATCACTAATTGAGCTATTTTATCAGATAATTGGGTTTTTGAAGTTGCTGAAACATCTGGGTGATTTAAATTCAACACAATTGTGATTTTTTATAATTTATATAATAACCGTTATTCCTTTTTAACTCATTTGCACTTAAATTTTCTTTAAATTTATTTTTTGTCACATAACATATTCCTTAGGTAAGCTCTTCAATTATAATTTAAAAAATATTATAATTTTATTTTAACATTAAAAATATTTTTTTGTTTTATTATGCTTTATTAGATAATTAATAGTATTTTAAAAACAAATGTGCATTTTTAAAAACAGTCCATGGCTTTAGCAATAAAATGTTTTTTTGAAATCTTGCAGGACAGACTCATTGCTTAAATTTGTCATGCCAAATTAACCTTTTATAATTATTACATTTATTAACATAATAAAACTGTAAGCAAGAATTTATTCAAAATATATATGCAAAATATGTGTTCAAAATCTTGTAAAACTATTAAATATTTCTTAAATTATCATGCTGTATGTTTAGTTGTTATTTGACAACTTGAACAAGGTCAGAGATGATCTCTTTCCTCATAATCAATTATTATTGGTGACGTAATTAAATATATGTTTACAGTAAATATCGTGTATCACCGATCAAGTTCGTTTTTAAATGTCATAATTTTTATTAATATACATTTCAAAAAATAAGATTGTATTTCTTAAAAGGTTGGAAAAGTTGAAGCTCTTTATTAATACCATTTTTTCCCAAAGGTTTCAAATGACTTATTTGATTTTGGGAAGCTTGTAACTGTGGAAATAAATATCAGATATTTATACATACATACATATATACTATATATATTTAAATGATTTGTGATTTATTTCATTTAAGTTTTTAAAAAAATTCCACGATAAAATTGATACTACTGGTACAAAGTGATTTTATACTTATCCTTTCATTGTTTTTTTTTTCTTTTTCTGCTGCCATGATATTTACATTATCATTGAACTTATTGAGTTGTACTTTATCATGACAGCAAAATCTCGTCCTACTTTCGTATTGCCAAACGTAATTATGCAATTGAAATTCTATAAAAATGTTCATGTTATATTTTGGGTGATTTAATCAGGTCTATAAAAGAAGGGACTTTTTTAGTTTATTAATATGATTGTTACTTTTTCTCAAATAGTAACTGTGCTTTATTTAAATAGGTGTCATATAAACTATAAAAGATTCAAACTTTATTCGTTCCATTCAGAATTCTTCTTGTCCTAAAATAACTTCACACTTGCCAGCTGTTATTTTTATTGTATTATCTGTTTCGATGTTACTTTTAGTCGCAGATATTTTTAGAGAGTATAAAGTTTTAATCATGTAGTTGATTTTTAAATTCCGGATAGTAAATGGCTTTAAAAACTATAATTAAACTATGAATGTTCTTTTCTATCAAATATACATTTCCACTATCAAAAAGAAGTTAAGACAGACCTGGTCATTGCACATGACCTGAACCTCCACCAGTTACAGGATCCTCCAAACTTACTTTGTGTACTCGTTGAAGATTTTGACATTTGAAGTCCACCGAAGTGGAGAATGCTTTGGGGCCTATAGCTACAATGGCTGTCGCCTCGAATGATCCTTATTATACATAGAAATCACAACAAGTCACAACAATTTTTATTTCCATTCCATTACATATATTTATATAACTACAAAGGACATTCACAATTACATCCATGTCTTACCCAGAGACTTGAACCCGGGCCCTCGGGGTGACAGAAGCCTCCGCTAACTGACCACGCCACCAGGCGACTACTCGTTGAAAAACACGAGCCGTTAATTCCCAAATTGGCTCAGCCGAACTCAGCAATCTGTTCGTTAATATTAATATTTTGGATTACTTTACTGTCATTTTGATCAAATTTAACAAAATAAATCAATTTAAGTCATTATAATTGCATTCTATTTTGCATTACACTACTTCATTAGAAAATAAATATAATTTTCTACTATATAAATATCAGTTTTAGCCAATCAGATTGCTGAGCTCGGCTGAGCCAATTTGGGAATTAACGGCTCGTTTGAAAAACCCATTAAAATTTATTTTCATTTTCAGTTGATGATTCAGTTACAGTTACACCACTTTCTGAGTTTGAAATCTCAGAGTTCTGCTTTACAGGAAAACAAACTGTCATGGTTGACATCTTTTGACTTGCTAATAATATAAAACGTACTACGCGCGATACTACGATTACACGGATGGTGCCTTTGCAAAAGATGGAACTCGGAAGAAACATATCTCGCTTATTAAATCTATATGTGTATTAAATATTTAGTACTTTATGTTCTATATTTTATTAAACAAAAAATAATTGCATCTCAGTGTGTAATTTTATTAACCAGTGTTAAATATGACAGAGGTGACAAGGAGTGCAAACTTTAGATTTTTTTAAAAATATAAAACTGTAGTTTAACCTGCACATAGAAATTATTTTATGTTGTGATTTAAATGTTTGAATTTTGTAATACAAGAATATTTAAAGAAAGGTGTTCCCAACATAATGTGTGCCCCTACCCGCACATTAAGTTGGTTCGACACTTAGCTAAGGCAATGGAAATGAGTATTAACGTTTTATTTTCTCTTAAGTTTTACAAGTGACAAAGTACTCAAGTGCTAGAATATTGCAGAGTTTTCATTTTTCCTAATGACATTTTTTTTTTAATCCGATAATCAGACCCTGGTTTTACCACTGGAATATACTGAAATTTGGTTTATAGTAAAACATGGCATTTAGCAATGAATAAAGACATCAATCTTTCAACAATTGGTAGTCTATTTATCACTAGAAATTAAAAACATAAACTGAGTCATTTTTGTTACGTCTTTGCAGCCCTTTGACCCAGTGTTTTTATTATCAAACTTTTTTGATGGTAGGCGGCCCTTTTTTATGGATAAAATCAACAATGGAAGAATGATCCGTCAGCTACGACCACTTAATATTCTTCAACATTTGCATAAAAAATTTACTTTGTTTTAAGAAAACATTTACATTTGTCAGCTATTGTTGATGAATTCTCAGTTGCAGACATTTATTGAGCGCATGCGTGGCATGTCTACCTGGCGTCTGTAACCTTCGACCCTAAGAGAATGACTACCTGAGTGTAGGCTGATAGTGGCTACTTCGTCTCGACGAGTATGAAATAGCATCAAGAACAGGAGGGTGGGATAAAATTCATGGCTACTAGTTCAATCACCTCAATCTGTAGCTTTAGATCTCATTGGGTGATCGCCAATCTCCGATATGACGCCAAGCTGTAAGGCTTTATGTTGATATGATTTAATTAAAATTATGTAAGTCTGAGTTGCAGTAAATGATATATCATCATATAAACAAAGTGAAACAAAAGCTACCAGATGATTTTAACTTTATTTTTAATTTTTCCGTTTAGATTTAGAACCTGAACACTTGGAGTTTTACTTTGCAGCCGTATGATGTCGAACAAAAAGTATCAATAGCAGAAAATTATTTGCAAAATTAACGCTATTATTCCTAACCTTCGATGCTGTTGGGTGAAAGCGATCATATTGTAAAGGAAAAGTCAACTAGAGAACCTCGTTGTCAAAAACGGGTAATTAAATTGTGTATTGATGTGGTTGTCAACCACACACCCACCGGCCACTTGTCTTGCACCCATGATGCCGCTATAATTTTGTGTACTATAGTTACATATTCTGTACTCATGTGTTGTAGGGGAGAGTTGGGCACAATTGATCACTTTTCAGAATTATAATTTTATCTGCTAAATTTTCATGAAATTGTAAAATATAAAAATATAATGTTCTAACCTCTGTAAATGTAGATAAAAAATAGTAAATAGTTTTTTGTACAGAAAGTTGGTACATTAAATTATTTTGTAAGTCTGTTCAAACTGGTCAAATGTGCCCTATCAATGGGATAACTACTATTGGCTATGGGGACTTTTGATAATTTATTTGAAATAAAATAAATTTTAATCATACATGTTACAAATTATCATTCTCAAATAAGATTTTAATATCAACTTTTTTACAGTCAGAAAAAGATATCAGATTAGGTCGGAAAAAAAAAAAAAAAAAAGATGAAACATACAAAAATAAAATCCTATCAGTACTACTGATATGCGCAAAGCCTATGAATCGCCTATTAAAGATATTCATTATTTTCAAAGAATGTTAAATGGCGCATTTATAGGATTATATATTTAAACAAATTTATAGGACATGTCATTGCAGCAATCAGCCGAATAGTACCTCCTACAATTTGATAGATGCGACAACATAATAAGAATGTAGCCACAATTAACCAGACTTACATCTGGAATATCTGGTAATAAAACTTCCAAACATAATCTTTTCTTTAAAAACTTTATTTTAAAATCCAATTATTCTTTCCCCCAATAATTTCCACAAATGCCTGCAAGTTTTCTTCCTTGTAAATTTAACTAAAACATAGTCATTGATTTTTAATTCAGTTAAATCAGTAGGATCATAAGTTGCAACGTCTATCGGACTGTCTAAAGTGTCAGAATCATCATGAACTGAATAATTAACCCTCAACCTAACAGACGGGTCCAGTGGACCCGACAAGTACATTCAAAAATATTTAGTCAAACCAGAAATGTCTTTAAATTAAACTAAATATATAAACCAGACAATAAGTTAAATAAATAAGTTAAATACTTTTAAACAAAAATTCTGGTGTAGAATATTTTTTATAAAACTTGAGAAAATTTGCGGTATTTTTTAGGGTTAACATTGTCAAAGGTGCCCCATTTATAATGATCAAAAGCGTCTCATATGCCCATGTGAAATATTTTGTTCAACTTTTGTTTTAATAGTTGCAATGCATTGCCAATTTTACATATAAATTAATGTTTGTTGCTTTATTGCTCTGGTATATTATCAGAATTTTAACTTATCCCCTGCTTATATAAGAACTTTACATCAGAAAACAAAAATAATTTCAAATCAAGAGCAAAAACAAACTTACCTTTTCATTTGAAGAGCGATAAACAAAATGGAAGAAAACATTGTGTCACAGGTGTGGTTCACAGTTAGTAAAATGGAGTGTAAAGGATGTTACCATTAAAATTATAGAAGTTTACAAAATTTAGGCTGATCAAAGGTGCCCCATGGTCAAATGTGCCCCACTTTACCCAAATGTTTTATTTTGATTGAAAGAAAGAAAAATGTCTATCTGCGTAGATTTTTCTTTAATCTTTGTTGAGAACAAAATATTTAGAGACTCACTCCCACTGAAAAATACATTTTTCCTTTCTCGGGGTTTTTTTGGTAAAGAAAGCCCAGTGGCATAGTGGTCAGCACGCCTAACTGCCACGCTGCAGGTCGAGTGTTGGACTCTCAGCTGAGCAAGGTTCAATCAGCCTTTCATTCCTTAGGGGTCGATAAAATGAGTACCAAGTTAGCTTGGAAACTAAACACCGAGAGTCCCGCGTTAGGCTGACCACCTGACCGGAACATATGCTGTATAGCATAGCACCTTTTGGCCCAGGGTCAAGAATACTCACACATGTAAAGGAATATGCGTGGATTCAAGGAATTGCGAAAATGTTTAAAAAGCATGTGTCTGGGATAGTAAAAATTTTGAGGATCCCTGGTATATTGAAATCTTTTCCAGAGAACTTCTTATTAAAACGTCTGCAATATCCCATATATCTGGTTTTCAATAATTAAGCTTTGATTTTGAAAATAATGTTGATATGTTTTTCTCAACCGTGTATCTCAAACTCCTCTAAATCGAAAAAAGAAAAATTCAAAGGTTAATAACTTTTAAAATCACAATGTATCTTTTGAACCACCCTGTACATAAGCTTTTCAAATATATTTTAGATCCTACACTATTAAAAAAATCTCAAATTAACAGAAAAAAAAACTGTCAATTTTGGCGCCGGTAGAAAACCGTCTTACTTACAGAAAATATTCGTAATTTTTCATTAAAACAGTTTTTTTTTCTGTAAAAATGACAAAATCCGGGCTTTTTTTTTTTTTTACAGAAAAAAACCTTTTCTTTTAAAGCAGTTCTGTAAAAAATACAATTTTTTTTTCTTTAAAAATTACAGATTTTTTTTTTACAGTGTAAATAACTGACATTTATTTGCGTACAAAGGTGATTTCTTTCTCTCTCGCACACAGTAATCGAAAAATTAATCTATAAAATTAGACTACTTAAAAAAATTTTCGTCTGTTCATTTATTTTCTGTTTACTGCATATTTCTAGATGAACCATTACTTTTTTGATAGCTGTATCGATACTTTTTTTCTGGTATGTTTATGAAGACAGTCTTATTCGAAAGATGTATTTTGTCGTATGAATTTCATACATTCTATAATAATCTTATGTGCACTTATTTTAAAATTTAGTAAAAAGAAAAAAAAAAAGGCTTTGTTTTAAAAACGAGACGAAATAAATTAAAAAGCATTTTGTTTATTGTCTTTCGTTTATTGTATAGATTGGCTCAATAAACGGGGTGTCCTATCTGGCACCTTGTGCTAGAAGAACCCCCACCCCTATGAAATCAATGTGCTTTGAAGTACGCTACTTATTTAATACTGTGACCATACATTCTCTAATTAAAAAATATATATCCTTTTATTTTACTACTCCGTCCTTTCGGGGGTTTTTTATTTACTTTCTCAAAATCGTCTTTAATTTTCAGCTTTGTTTCTTTATTTTAGAAAGTACAACCACTTAAACTTTCAACAAATTTCTGTAATGAACAGACCTTTATGAGAAATTGATTTGTGAACATGTGAAGGCAAGATTAAATTAAAAGTGGTAGTGAAAGTTTCCTTTACTACTGAAAATTGGAAAAATTCTTGCATAAGTCACAAACCAAATAAAGCTTAAAGACTGAAATTTGGGGGAAATCCGAGGGAACTAAAGAGCAGAGTTGATCCAAGTCATATTTGAAAGAGCCATCACTCAGCTAATATTTTAGCAACTTTTTTTGCCCTTTGTTTAAACTATAGTTGGTAGTTTAATTAGAGGGTACTGAAGCCCCTTCTGTCTATCTTATACGCCCTGTAACGTGAAAAAAAATCAAAAGCTATCGAAGACTGAGACTTAGACGTATACTCAGAAGAACTGGCGTTCATTTTTAAACTTTTTTTATTCACGCTAGGACAAACACAACGCAACACACATAAAAAAATCACAGGAACATATAAAAAACTTAGTCTGTCGGAGCTTGCTCGCCCCTCTCTGGTCGGCCCAAAACGACCGTCCTCCGTCGCTACAGAAACGCATCTTCTCCACGGGGCCCTCTTCGATTTTTCAGTCCGTCTTAATTTCTGACCACGTGGGAGTCTGATCCATCTTATTGAGAAAGTTTATTTCTCCAAGTGTCAGTCAGCGCTTTTCACCGAGAATTTATTTACATCATTAAAATCAGTTTACAACTCCACATTTGGAGATCGTGAATGCATTGACATGCGATTTATAGTTTAGGCATCTGGAAGGCCCAATTAAAAGTGTTTACTAAGTTAAGCGATCATCTGTTTTTTTTTTGTTTTTTTTTTTTTTGCATGAGCTCAGATGAAACGTCATAGCCCCCTAAACGCAAGGCCTCTCGCATCGCAGAAGTAGAAGTTACGCCACTGCTTAACCTCTTCACTCCAAGGACTTACGCTGCGTACGTCCTCCATTTCAATAATCAGCGACCAGGACGTACGCTGCGTACGTCCTCTCTTTTCAGTAATCAGTAACCATTACGTTCATCAATACGTCACTACACATATTACGTCATTATAAGAATAAGGCTAATGTGTTCTGGTTGTGAAGATTTTTCAGGACTGAACAGTAGAAGTCATTTTGATCAATATTGTAAATCATTAAAATAAATTCCTGAGTTTTATGTGAACACTGTATGTATATAATGTGCAAGTTTTATATATTATTCAATACATAATATGATAATGTTGTAAATCCTTTAACGACCTTAAATTCATTGCTTTTTATATCAGGCGCGTTATGAAATGATTTATGAGACAAACATTTTACACTGCACAGTCTAGTATATAGCACTTCACCAGCGAAATTAAGCCTGAGAGTGAAGAGGTTAAGGTCCATAGCCTCTCTAAATTGCTTTCGGACCATCAAAAATATATCATTTAATTCCACATTTTTTTTCTTTCCCTCTCTACCTGAATCTACCATGCTAATTCTACGAAGCAGAACCCTTCCATCCAGTAGCAATGGTACCAATAAACTGAATATAAGCTCCATCCTTTCTTTCCCTTAATATACCCCCTTGAAATAAAAAGTTGTGAATCATCCTGCGTAGTAAGGAATATATACATTCTTCGAATTAAGTTATGCATAAAAGAATTCGCCTGAAACATGAAACAAAACCCGTCTGAACTTATCTAACAGCTCACCACGCCAATCGTGGAAGCCCCACCTGACCCTCCTTGTCCACCATGCTGCCGGTTGCCGTTGTACATTTTCCATGAAACCGGTCACGGCGCTTTAATTACATTTGCTCACCTAATGGCGTCTTTTGGCGTTCTCCTCTTTTTCTTTACTTTTTCCTTTTCATCTTTACGAACCTGACTGGGATGTTCTCCCACGATCTCCCCAACCGCAATTAATTCTACTGATGCACCTGTTCTCCCGCTACTGTAGAAAATAGTTCTGATCAGGATTACCCAAGGTAAGGAATGCAGCTTCTCTTTGTGAGGAAACGCCGATCATCCAGATAAAATCTCTCATCTTCTAATTGACCTGACGTTTATGTATGGACTTCTCGGGTATGAAACCACCTTGAGGAAATGAAGTTTATACTTTTAAGGTTTAGTGTCAAATAGTCTCGCACGGTTGTACGAAGTGATAAGTGAATGAAGTATTGAAATTAAGCCAAACACAAGTAATATACTTGCATTACTATCCAAAAAAAAAAAAAATTTACGTTAGCGCCTTATCTTTTAAATTTAACAACAATGTATTCCGGTTTCAGAATTAATATCTCGGCACCACATTTCTCTTAAATGTCTCAGTTTGTAACTCCTAAATTATGTTGGTGTTAAGAAGCTCAGCTTTTAGAAAAAGTTTGTACAAGCTGCGATTCTTCGGAGCGAATCTCGGAAAAACCCATATTGCACTTCTTATAAGACAAACTGCTAAAATACTCCACTCTGGAGAGAGGGGGAGATTCATTCGACAAAAATGTACGTATAAAATGAAAGTGTAAAACAAACTAAATATTTTTTAAGTTAAAGAATGAATAAGTAGGTAAATTTAAAGACGTTTTGGGGAATCTTTAATGGAAATTCAAAAACTATTTTTCAGTGTTTGAAAATTGTCAAAAAAAGTGTCTGCCAAGGGCCGATCAAGTCAAAAACAAGCCAAAGACCTGGTATTCATTCGTCTTTCCCCCCTTCTTATATTTTCTTAAAAAATTAACCATTTTCTATCCCTTAGAATATAGATATGAATAGATAAATACATATTTAGATAAATATTCCTTGTTTTTTATCTTATCCTAATCTAAAAGTACAAAATATTAATTATATTCAGTATAAAGTGGAAATAGGTTTGAAATACAAGCTTCACAACAATTACAAACTAAATTTGGGATATCACAAAATCAGAGGCTTTGAGGCCACGGCCCATTTGGCTCATGCCTTAATCAGGCCCTGCTGTCAGCATTTTTTGTGTGTGTGTGGGGGGGGGGAGAGTTTAATATATTCTGTGGCCGTACGGTGGAGAGGAGGGTTGACGTCTTGAATTCACGTGCCATTTTCCCCACCCTTTTGGTCACATATTTAACAAGCATTAAACATATATATATTTATAACCATTATATAATATTAGAATTCATCATCTTTTTTTTTATAAAAATAAAAATTAATAAATTGACTCTCAATATATTACACTGTCACTATACATAATAAAGCTGGATCAACTATTATTAATTTAATCATTAATGAATTTTTTAATAAACTTATATCCTTATCACCAATATATGGAGTATTAAAAATTAAAACATTCAAAATTGGCGAAAGGAAAAACAACAGGATGTCGAATTCATAAAAAGAAAAAGTAAATAATGAAATATGTGAAAGAAATCATAAATATTTGAAATATTTTTCTAAAACTATTTGTAGCTAAACCAATTTATCCAATGAAAAAACACATGAAATAATAATGAATCATTGTCAGCCTCAGCATCAACAAATCCGTTGCACAAAATGTATGATCTCAAAATTGAAAATTCATTAATTCAAAAAGAAAAACTACAAAATGTACTTGAAATGAGATATGCAAAATTGTCAGTTCTTCTATATGTAGATCAGGGTCACTGATTGAATTTTTTGAGAATGTCTTTCAATGCATTTATTATTTTTTACATACACGAGGTCTGTCATACATTAGTAGAAGAGATATTTGTAGTGAAAAAATATTACCAATGAACCATATAATGTATATTTGTATATTTTTAATTGTTTATTTGTATCGATAGCACACTCCCCAGTTCAAATATAATAAAAATAATAAGAAAATAGGCGAATTACATCTTTAAATATATATTCGAAAAAAAAACTTATTCAATTCTTCACGGAAGAGGTATGGGACGAAAAAAACACGGAAAATCCACGCATGTTCGAGCTGACCTCTTACATTTCTTACATTTTTTCTTAAAATGTAAAATTTAAAAAAATTTAAAATTTAAGAGACTTCTTCAAATGTTTTTGTGAAATTTTTATGCTCACAGAAATTCGAAACAAGATTAAGCATAAATAAAATAAATGGTAAAGTATGCAAAATGTTTTATAAGTACATAATCTATATAATTTACTTTGTTGCAGTCGTGCATTTCAAGCAGTATTCTGCAAGCTCGTAAGGGAGAAAAAACTAATTCAAACTCATTACAAAAAATGAGTTTGTTAATTCACCTTGAAATTTGCATTTTATCAAATGAATCCTGCTTATTTATAAAATTGATAGTAGCTCTATTCAAAACTCAATTTTTCTCTTCTTGAAGATAAAAATATATAACGAATATAAATATTTTTTTAACTGGTGAAAAATTTAAATATTTTGTGAAACTTAAGAGGATAGTTTACCTTTTCAACAATTTTGTTTAGTTTCAAAAATATGGTTGAAATGGTGAACTCACTGTATTTCAATGTTCATTCGTACGTTTTTTCAAACGTACATTCTGAAAAAAAAAATTAACTGGATATTTATTTAAAATTTTAAAAAAGTTTATAAAAATTTGAATTTTTTAAAATCCCTACTACTTTTTTAAAAATTTATATTTTTGCCCAATTTTGTTTTTAAAGATTTTCAAATGTGTATAACACAATACGCATGGATTTTTAGATACATCTAATATTACATTTAATATAAATTTTCTTACTGATATAGATAGTGTAAAACAATGAAATCTAACACATCTTAGCATACTTTTATTTATTTTTTTAAATAACAAAAAACCTGAAGGCTAATTCCATGCACAGATTTATCACATATGTAATAAAGAACATGTACAAAAAAGTTTAAATCTCTATCTCAAATAAATAAATAAATAATAAAAAAAACTTAGCATTTTTAAAACATGAAAGTGAAGAAAATATGAACATGAAGAAAAGGCTATTTAAAGTTTTAATTTGTATGGGTAATTTCGCTGAGTGTATTAACAAAATTTACAATATCTCACTGTATAATTACCGTATGAGTAAAAATTAGGCATCAAAATATTTACAATTAAACAGGCTTTCATTTAATATTAAAAAAGAAAATTCGAATTTTTGACTAATTTTAAAGTAAACTGCCCCCTTAAAATCTTAGTCATTAATTAAACTTTAATAACTAGGTTGTTTGATTAAATTTTGGCACAGTTTTAACGAAAACGTCTTCGCAAAGTATAACGATTTGACTTAATATTTAAGAGATGAGATTCGAGTCTGGCTTGGTTTGGGGGAACACATTAGGATTATTTTCGTAAAAAGTAATGCACCATAATTTACTTCGTACGTTTTTGAAGAATTTTCACTACCCTAATACAACGACTGTTTCAAAAGAAACAAACTAAGGATGAGAAAAGTTTTAGAAAAAATTAATAAATAAAAAAAAAATAAAAATAGGGGATATCTGGAGAATGGCGACACCTTAAGGTAATTTAAAATTTTTCACCCCTCAAAAAATGTTTATTTTTTAATAGTAAAAATTCTAAAGCTGTATCGTTAGTATCTGTATAAATTTAACCGTAATCATAACTGTAAAGTAAGTACACATAAAAATAATTTCTTACAACCTCTGTACAGTTGCGGGATTACCCAGGATACTGGGGTAATGACGCCACTCTTTAATGACTTAGTAAATACATAAAACGGATACTAGGAAACACCTAACCTACTGAAAATATTTAGAAAGCAATGTAATTTAGTAGAATAATGAATAATTACAATGTTCCTTAAGCAGATTTATTAAAGTGCTAAGCTTACAATTTAACTCATTGCAAAAGTCACCCTTTGCCATGGTTGCGGCATTACCCCGAGAGGACAAAAAAGCGGAAATCCCCCAGCAATGCCGAAAGAAGAATCGAACTTGTTCAACAAATTGCATAAAAATGTCGGCGAATGCATGTAGATTACGGGTAATATATCTGAAGTACGTAACGTTACAATAAAAAGTGTTTACCTCTACTCATTTGAAGCTCCAAAATAAGAAGCAACTAGATGAAAACTAAATTTTTCACTAGAACAAACGAACGACGTACAACGAAATCACCCTATAGCTCTAGGCACTGTTTCTATTGCTGGCCGCTATAGTGCAGACACATTCACTATCTCAAACTGTCGTTAGTTTTTAAACCAGGCGGGGTGGCGGCATAACCCCTAAATAAGGAATTAAGTGAATCTGAGCCATATTTTAAATTCAAAACTCACCGAAAAATCAAGTCTCTCTCGATTAACGCCGAATTCTTCATAAAGGAATCAAATTCAGGTCAAAACGCATAACAAATAAATCAGATTCATGAATTTGTATTGAACTTATTCTTTCGTTCGCAGCAATGATTTCAAGTTCAGAAACTTTATTGAAACAATTGGGTGTGATCGAAGATCGCACAGAGGGTTCCTTTTAATATTCCTTTCAAAACACTTTATCCTTTAATTCACAAATTCAAATCGTTAATTTACAATCCTTAACCCTTTTCAACAAGAATGTGGATGGTAGAACTATTAAATTTAATTTTAAAATTATTAAAATTGGAAATATTCAAGTACTGCTTTTCAGACAATTGTAACAGCATATATTTGTATTTCGAAAAAGGATATTTAATTAAATGATTTAATTTTAGCTATAAAAAATAAACCCTTAAAATGGAAAAGAAATATGGAATTTTTTTAATTAAATCCATGGGATAATGAAAGTAGGCAATTTAAAATTCCACAATTTCTCAAAGAATTTTTTAATTAAAAAAATAATTGATAAAATATTTTACATCTTATGGCTTTAAAATGGCCAAAAAAAAATTCTATAAAATTGAATCTATTAGACAATGAAATCTATTCCACGGCAAATAAAATAAAATTCCGTCTCCAAGTTTCGAACCGCGGACTGATTAGCAGGCAGATACTCTACCACGGAGCTACCTAGGTTTCACGAAAATAAAAATGGTTGAAAATAAGGTATTGTTTTAAAATCTAAATTGCAAAAATGGTGGGATGTCATTAAATAAATTCATTTAACTAAGATAATGCAAGACTTTTCAAAATTTTATCATTTGTCATAATTATAAAATGTAAAAAAATGAAATAAGTAAGTACTTACCTTTTTGAAGCCTTTAGGAAATTTTTCACTATTATCATTTAATAAATATATTCGAGTATTGAATGACATCTTGCATTTTGCAATCGGTCAAGAAAACATCTTTTGTTATATTAGTTGATTTTTACAAAAATTAGGATAAGCACCTGAGCTTTAAAACACCCTACATATTAAGCTCGGTAGTTTTCTGGGGATTTATATATGCATATTAAAATTAATAATTATCAACTTCTAACACTTTACTTCCTACAGAAGAAATATTCTTAGCTACCTTAAGATTAAGAAACATTTATTTAACAATTAGGATTTCGTTATTAAAAGAATAATCGAACGGCTTAGGGAACTAAGTAATATGAATTATATAAGCATTTTGTAAAAGCTTATATAACAAATAAAATAGTTTTGAAGTAATAAACTAACTCTAAAACAAATCTAATAGTTTTTGTAACACCTGTATAAAATACTCTGTTTTCATAGTTTGAGTATTCTATTTTAGTATTCAAATCATTTATATAGAAACGCTATTAGATTAAGCTATCATTTTACTTCTCTTGAAAAACCACTTCAAAGTCTGAATAACCTTTCAAAATCCACAAAATTCAAATGATATCTCTATTCAGAATAGGGGGGTTACGCTGGATCTATTATTAGCTATCAATAGACGGGTATGCCCCACAGGATTTAACGGTTATACAGAATTAACTTAGGTGCAATGGGAAAAACGACTTCTGTCAAATGATTTTTTTAATGCCAAACTTCCTTTTTATGACAAATGGGACCGCAAACCTGTATGGAGTCTATCAGTCCCTAAAAAACGGTAGATTTTGGGGATCGGGTTTAGTAATACTTTTGATGGATGATATACTTTCCCCCCTCTAGGGATTTGTTAAGCATCCCTCAAAACTCATGATTGTGGTTTCATAATATGAATCAAACAGGTGTATGCGTTCTGTACGCAAAATTTTGGATTTGTAGTCTTGCTCCCAAACGTAAATAAAAATGTTAACCAGATGCATAAACTGAATTCCATTTCCCCTTTCATTTGTGACAGCTTGTAGTAAAAGATGTGTGATTTTTTTTTTTTTTCATTATTATTTGGATGGATTCGAAATTCATATCTGATTTTCATTATAAGTATTTGCTAGACACCCCGCCGTATGAAGTATAATCATCAGAATAATATAACTGCATTGTCAAAATTAACGTAACAAGCCAAGAGTAGTCATATTATCAGTTAAGAAATGCTTTTTTGTCTCTGGTAAGAATTCATTGTTTTTAAACTTTACATATCGAGTAAGTGGGGGTAAAGATACGCACTTTCCATTCATTTTGATTTTTAACGCACACATTGGTCTAAACTTATGCAATGAGTGATTAAAATGTTAGATTAGAACCTTAGGCAAGTGCCACCATCAACCGACATTCTGTCAAATTATAAATCTGCGATAAATTGCAATTTTTAAAAAAACATTGCTCTGCGTATCTTTGCCCCATCGGTTGGGGTAAAAGTACGCAGTGGTGGGGAAAAGATACGCAGTGCGTATTTTTGCCTCATTACTGTGGGGTTTTGCCCCATTTCCAATAAAATGAATGAGTTATGCAAAAGCATTAATAAATTTCACTAGTATTTACAGTATTATTGAAAATCGTAAGTTAAACCATAAAAAAAGAAAAAAACAGCGGTCTTTAAGGTCGCAAATAGCAGTTAATCTCTACTACTTTGACAAAAATTGTTGCATAAATACTGTGAGCGGTCCCAAAGACCCCTTGATCATAGAATGAATAAAAGGGTTGACTGACTCATAAGATACTGTTTTTGCGCTAAACTTTATGTAAAGGCTTATTATAATAAAAATTCTCCTCATTTAGAATTCTTTAGCGATACTACTAAGTTTCCAAATGAATCAAAATTAAACTAACATCAATAGTTAAATTGAAAATTACAAGTTAAGCTATGAAAACTGAATATAGTAGCGGTCTGTGAGACCGTTAACAGGAGTTAAGGGCTAAGACTTAAAGCAAAATAGTTTTATGAAACAAGAATGTTGATTTTTAAAAGTAGGTAGGTAGATACCTACATTCTATATTGAAAAAAACTTAACTAGAAAAAGGAAAAAGTGGTTAACTGTCTTATATTAGTTAACCCGGGAGAACTCGCTAGTGATAATGCCCAATTGCTTTTCTTTTACTTTACATTCATAAAATATCAACTTTTTTGGTATTCTTAGTACTTTTATTCACAAAATAGGTAAAATAATTGAAAAACATTTTGAAATTTTAATTAAAATGAAAAAGGATTTAAATAAGAGTCTTAAAAAAGTACGACTGTGAGAGAAAAGCTCATGCAGCGAGTTCTCCCGGGTTAAGTAGCTATTATATTTTATACAATATAAAAAATAAAACTTTCCACAACGTAGTTATGGAGAGCTTTGCATCTAGCTAAAACGATAGGTCAAAGCCCCGAATCTCAAACTTGTGCGTATCTTTGCCCCAAGACGGATGCGTACTTTTACCCCATTCTGCAGTATTTTACTTAACCGGCTACTGACAAGTTTAAACAAATGCAATCTAGGTAAACTATACAGCATTTAGAAGCTATAGAGCTTCCGTTCTCTACTGAACTTTTGGATTTGTAAAAATTCGAAGTATTGTCAGCTAAATAATAAAGTAAAAAATTTAAAATATTAGATCAAAATGCGAAATTTTAAACTTACCTCATTTTCTTGGCACGGAGTGCTACTTTTTTCACAAGGTTTGAACACACAACTACTACATTTGAGACCAAACTACCACCTAGCGGTCAGGATTGTAGAAATGTTTCTTCATATTAAATCAGCCAATGCGTATCTTTGCCCCGTGCGTATCTTTACCCCCACCTACTCTATTTCAGGATTTCCGTATAATTAATCCTTAACTGCTGTGAGTGGTCTCTGAGACCGCTTGATCGAAAGAGGAATAAAAGGCTCAATTAGCTCACATGATACTGTTTCTGTTCTAAACTTTATTTACAGTACTATTATAATTAAAATTTACCTTATTCTGAAGTCTCTAGCGATAGTACTGGTGCTCTAAACGAAGAAAATTTTCACTAGTATCAACAGTTAAACTTACAATTTAAAAATTACAAGTTAACTGCTGTGACAAAAATTGTCACATTGATACAATGAGCAGTCTCTGATACCTTTTGATCTAAGGATGAATAAAAGGCACGATTAACTCATGGGATACTGTTTCTGTACTAAACATTATGTACGGGATTATTATAATTAATATTAACTTATTTAGAAGTTTCTAGAGATAGTACCAGGTCTCCAGACGAAACAAAATTTCACTGGTATCTATACTTAAACTGTGAAAATAGGAAAAGCAGCGGTCTGTGAGACTGCTAACAGAATTTAAGGGTTAACACAATGGTTATCACCCGCGAATTAAATGAGTAAAAAGAATAATCGAAATCGATGAAAATCAGCCAAAAAGAATGTTAACATTCTTAAGAACTACATAACTGCATTCTATTTGATACCATTAAAAACCTTGGATCTCTTTCGGAATATCAGAATAATTTGCTGAAAAGTAGTCGCTTTGTGAATTAAAGGAACAATAAATCAGACAACATTTTTATTAGAATTTTAAACTGAAGGTATTCATTAGCACCAGGAAGAAGAGGTGGGGAGAGACAAGGAAGCCATGTTCTCTCCTATGAATCCTTGAAATTTCTGCTAAATTTTCTTTATCTTTGTTGATTTGAAAAAATAAATTTTCTACAAGAAAAAGAAAATCATGGTTTACGGAAAAGTGTCTAAATGTTATAGTAAAGCATCGGCTCATTACAAAATACACCCACCCTCTAAAAAAAAAAAAAAAAAAATCTTACCCTCTCTTTTCGGGATTTTTCTTTACCGACGTCGGTGAGTTATTTTATTCGTCAAATAGTACAATGATTCTGTTATATGAGAACATGAGTTTCAAAACTCGCCTTATCCAAAATTTTAAAAATCGAGTTTTCTCCATCAATCTATATTCTATTGGTGAGCCTGCATCGAAAGAACACCACAATCTGCAAAAAAACTAGTTTTATCGTGTTTTCCAGGCATTGTAAAATCTTGGTTTACAATGAAAACCAATGGACGCAGTCAGAGGTTTTTCGCGATTTCCCAAAATTTTATTTTCTGGATAAGGCTAGTTTTTAAACGCATGTTCTCATATATAGCAGTAGATTATAGTATTATATTTTCTAAATTGTTTATACAGGTTTCAATATTGCGCTGATAAAGTTTTTCACAGATTTTCTCCAATTCTGAAATGATCAGACTATTTTCTAATTAACCCTTTATCTACTGACGGTACTTGTACCATCAAAATAACTTGTTATAAAATTCATTTAATACATCGATTAGTTGTAATACAGTTTAAAGAGTTACATTACTTTATTTTGTTCCAAAAGCATTATTGGTTACACAAAAATATTTTTTAAAGGATGATTTCTTTTGTCTTTGCATCTTTTCAGCTTTCTTAGCGTTGGCGTGTGTGTGTGTGCGTGGGGGGGGGGGGGGATTTTCAATTCGGAAATATTTCTATATTACTATTATAAGATACTGCAAAATGCTAAGAAAAATATTTGTAAAAATTTGAGTGAGGTTATAAATATTGCACAAAATCCCTATAAATTCAAATTTAATTAATCCTTCTAAACCCTTCTAAAATCCATTAAATGATTATGTAAATCTTCTAATGTAGTTTAAACAATTCACGAAAAATTCTTTAGAAGATAAAATATTCATGAATAATTCATAAGTGAGTACATAAAGGGTTAAAAGTTCCAAACTATAAGCTACTTCCGAACTATAAGCGGCGGAATACATTTTTTTTTATGTCTATTCATAAGTTTACAATAAAAAGAGAAATTAGGCCTGATATATCTTTCACGAATTCAATATTATTTTACTAAAAATTAAAGATAATCATAATTTAGTAGTCACTATACAGGATGTCCCAAAACATTGACCTCGGCTTTTACTCCTTAAATATTGATCATAGACATATATTAGAAATTACAAAGTTACGTAAAAAAAGGTACAGAATTTATGAAATCGATTAAAATTTTCAACGGATTAAATTTAAAGAACTACAAAATTTAAATTTTTATACGCCCCCGTACAAAAAATTTCCCAATGATTAAATGTGCTCCATACACTAATAAGGTCATCATGTACAAAATTTCAGCTTTTTGTCATAAAAAGTCGCAGAGATATCTTTAAACGAAGTTGGTGAGGGGTAAATCATAAATTTATACACAATAAAACAATGCAATCATCATTGTTTTCTTTCGTAATTTATGTGCGACCCCTGAAATGCGATCATCCGATATGATTTTTCTCTATTGAGAATTCATTGCTAGACATCAAAAAGAGGTTTAAAACAGGATTTATGTATTTTCATATCTCTGCGACTTTTTATAAAATGATGAAATTTTGTACATGACCTTATTAGTCCTTATTAGTGAATGGGGCACATTTTACTCATTGGGAAATTTTTTGTACGGGTGTCTGTATAAAAATTTAAATTTTGTATTACTTCAAATTTAATTCCATGAAAATTTTAATCGATTTCATAAAATTCTGTACCCTTTTTACTTTCTTCTATCTTTACAAGAAGAAAGTATTGGATTCGTGAAAATTTTCGAATTCCAGTTTTCGACAGATTTACACGTTTTAGAGGTCAGAAATCCCCAAAAACACGTTTTCACAAAATGTCTGCCCGTGAGTCTGTCTGTCGCTCTGTGAGTCTGTATGTGACACAAATTTTGTGGGCTTTCTGTCTCAAAAACTAATGAACGGAATTTAATAAAATTTTAGATTCAGTTAATCCCTAATATAAATTGGTGCTGATTACTTTTTGGTGTAAATCGCTCAACAGCTGGCACTGCCATGCTGCATTTTTCACAATTTCTGCAATGGTTATATCTCAAGAACTAATGCGCGGATTTTCATAAACTTTCCAATTCAGTCAGTCCGTGATATAATGGCCCCACCAGTGGCTGAGAGGTTCTGCTCTCGAAGCTGGTAGACAGGAGGGGCTGGATTCGAACCCAATCGTGCCCGTCGGCCTAATCGTTTGGAGTTTTCGTGGTTTTCTTCGAGCCATGGATTTCCATGCGTAAATACGGGTTAGGTTCCCTTAGAAAGACCCCCACGGAGGGCCTATATCCTTAGAGTAGATAATCGGCCGTCAAAAATCCCCCAATCGTGATATAATTTGGTACTGATTATTTTTGGTGTAAATCGTCCCACATGTGGCGCTGCTATGCTGCATTATTCAAGATTATCGCAATATCCTATCTCAAGATCTAAAGCACGAAATTCCATTACACTTCAGATTCAGTTAGTCCCTGATATAAATTGATGCTGTTTAGTTTTTGGTGTAAATCGCCCAACAGGTGGCGCTCCTACGCAGAATTTTTTATGATTTCCGCAATAGCTCTATATCAAAAACTAATGATGCATGGGATTTTCATCAAACTTCATATTCAGTTAGATGTGACATAGGTTGTTGCTGATTAGGCTTTGGTGTAAATCGCCTAACAGGTACTGTTGCTATATACTGCATTTTTCAGGATTTGCACGATTTTAGCAATTGTCATATCTCAAGAACTAATGCACTGAATTTCAAATCTTTAGAATCCTCATGAGGAGCATAGATTGTCATATAATTTTGGCAATGTGATTGCGAATTTTGCAGTATTAATATGTATGAGATAGAAGAAAGTTTTGGGATTGCCACATGCGACTAGTTTTTACGTAACTTTATAATTTATAATATGTCTATAATCAAAATAAATAAAAGCCGAGGTCAACATTTTTGAGACACTCTAGAGCAACTCCTGTAAAAAAGCTAGTCGACTAACGTGAAAATTTAGAAAGATATTAGCGATATAATGATCTGAATTTCAATTGTTTTCTAAAACTAGCTTGATTATAGTGTTCTTTCTACAAATTATAATTTTTTTATTACCTGAGAAAAGAGTCACTATTTAATGTATGTCCACGCGTAATTTCGGAATGGATGCTTCGATTTTGAAAATCCTTCTTTTGTTGTAATGAACTCGTTCTGTGGGGATTCTTTCAAGAAAAATTAAAGCACCAAAATAAATAGAAATAATAAAAATGAAAAATGACAATCTGTGAAATCTCTCTTTATCATTTAGCTAGTTTTAGAAAGCAACTGAAACTCCCCTTACTAATATCGTCGATATATTTTTTATTTTTACTTTCTTCTATCTTTAAAAAAAGAATGTACTGGATTCGTAAAAATTTTAGACTTCCGGTTTTCGACAGATTTACACGTTTTAGGGGTCAGAGATCCCTGAAAAACATGTTTTTACAAAATGTCTGTCTGTGACTCTCTGTAATGATGTCTGTATGTGACACAAATTTTGTGGTGCTCTATCTCAAGAACTAATGCACGGAATTTAATAAAAATTTAGATTCATGAATTTGGTCATGATTCATGAATGATGAATAGTTCATGAATTAGATTCATGACCAATTTATATCAGGGACTAACTGCAGTTAGTCCCTGATATAAATTGGTGTTGATTAGTTTTTCTTGTAAATCGCTCAACAGGTAGAACTGCTAGGCTGCATTTTTCACGATATTCATAACAGTTCTATCTCAGGAACTAATGTACGGTTTTTCCATCAAATTTCAGATTCCGCTAGACCTTGATATGAATTGGTGCTGATTACGTTTTGTCGTAAATCGCCTAACAGGTGGCGCTTATGTGTTACATTTATCACGATTCCCGCAATAGCTCTATCTCAAGAACTAATGCAAGAATTTTCATCAAACTTCAGATTCAAGTATACCTTGATAAATATTGGTGCTGATTATATTTTGGTGTAAATCTCCCAACAGGCATTTAACCTGTTCAGGGACAAACTGATATCAGGGACTAACTGAATCTAATTTTTTATTAACCTGTAACAATGCTGCATTTTTCTCGATTTCCGCAATAGCTTTGTCTCAAGAACTAATGCACGAATTTTCATCTAACTTCACATTCACTTAGACGTTGACACAAGCTGTTACTGATTAGCTTTTGGTGTTAATCACCCAATATGTGGCACTTCTATGCTGGATTTTTCATGATTTTCGCAATAGCTCTATCTCAAAAACTAATGCATGGATTTTCACCAAACTTCAGATTCAGTTAGAGGTTGACATAAGTTGTTGCTGATTAAGTTTTGGTGTAAATCACCCGCCAGGTGGCACTGTGCTATGCTGCCTTTTTCAGGATTTACATGATTTTAGCGATAGTCATATCTCAAGAACTAATGCACCACAGAATTTCATATCTATGATGGGCATAGATTGCCATTTAATTTTAGCACTATAATAGGGAATTCTGAAGTATTAGCATGTATGAGATAGAAGGTGGTTTTGGAATTGGCATATCCGACTACTTCATTATTGAACTATTGGCCTTTTCAGATTTCTCTATATTATGGACTACTAAATTAGGCAAAAAAAAGAAAGTTCGCGCATGCGCGATTAAAATTTCATAAGTGTCATAGTTCACCAAATATTTAATATATTTATATTAATTACAGTATATTGTTTCTACTGTACTTTAATTTTCCTGAAAGTGGCCTTAAATTTGGTTTGAAACTCTGCATGTTATCAACAAACAAAAGCTAAAAATCATGCATTAGACATACGTTACGAAACGCTTTCCAACTCTGACAGAATACTATCAAGAAATTTTATTTTGTCACGGGATAAAACGAGATATCTAAATAAGAAATTTAAATATAATGCATAGCAAACGACTTTTCCCTACATATACCATAATGTAACTGAATTCTCTTGTGTGCCCTGTATCTGTAAACGAACAAATAAATAACAAACGAAATAAATGCTACATATTTCATTTTTAATAGCGAACATTATATACTGAGCCTCATTAACATATAAAAAATTACATGTTATTCCGAATGTATTTAGGTGAAATAGAGCATGGGCAGTTTGATAGGCAGACAGACAAGCTGAATTCATAAGAACTTTTCAAATATGTTACAATTTGTTAAAAACATGCGACTCACAATAGTCATCTGTTACAGCTGCATATCATTTCGATCATTTTATTTTACAAGGTGATTGCAAATATTGTTATTCTATTTGTTGTTCGTACCATAATTTCCCTAGTAATCAAACCTTAGCTTAAAAAATAGGTCAGACATGTTCTTTATATCCTCAAAGTTCCAGAAGAATTTGCAAAGTGCTTCTCTAGATTTTCGACAAAACGTCTACAATCAAAAATGTCCGCTGACTCTTGACCCATATGTGTGTGCCACAGCTTGTGATAAAGATATTGGGTTAATTGCTTTTGGCGGTTCTTTTAAATTCCCATACCCAATCAAAAGTTATAGTTTAAAAAGAGTAGCTTTAGAAATGATATTTGATTTTCCTGGTTATGAAAATATTCATTAATTTATAAAATTGCGAATGTGAGATATAACCATGTTGAGAATCAACTTTACAGAAATTGCCAGATGAAATCAGTATGTTTCGCACCAAAAAATTTTATTTAGTAAAGTAAATTAAATAAATATTGTACAGATTTAAGTTTCTTTACATAATGTAGAATTTCTGGTGGGGATAATCTTTTCCCTTTTGACGTTTGGTCCAGTTTTCCGAGTTATGGGAAATATTAAAAAAAAAAAAAAGAAATGTCGTTTGCGTTTTCAGAATTATGACGTTGTAAACAGTACTGTATAATAAGCTTTTTGTTGGAGGAATGCTGAGTTGCTATTTTGTTTCAAATACAAATGTTATATAATATGTGTATAAGAAAATATATAGTATGAGAGAAGAAGTTTAAATGAAGTACAAATGAGAGAAGAGTCTTTCAAAAAATACATTACATTCCACAATTTTGATGAAGCTTTGGCAATTTTTTCCAAAATTTATAAAGCCTGTTTTTGGCGTTTATTATTTTTTTTTCTTTCCAATTTCAGCGAAATCATCTATCCATTATTACCCCTGTGGAATAAGTTTACTCTTCCAGCATTCATATAAAGCCTATGTTAAACTGAATGAGGTTATAAAAGAAACATTAAAAAGAAAAAAAAAAACTTTCAACATAACTTGTCTAATTTAAAAAAAAAAAAAAAAAAAAAAAAAAAAAATCATTTTTGAGTTACAGAAAGCTAGAAAATAAATGTCTTTAATTTTACAACAGATATGTTTATATGTTTTACATTTTTTCTTTTAACCTGCCCTGCAAAATAATATACACTGGTGTGCAAAACTTAAGCAAAAATCATAAAATGCTAATTTTCAAGCACGCGAGTACGCAAAAAAAAAAAAAAAAAAAAAAAAAAATCCCTGCCGGCCCGGCTTACAGGCGGAGGTAGATTTCGAAGTTAAGTATATTAATTGCTCCAACAAAAACTAAATCATGATTAGATGTAAATTCACTTTAACAGTTTTATCTAGCCGGTTTTGACGATTTTTTGTTTCATTTTTATATAATAGCTGGTTTTATCAGAATCGTGTTAAGGTGGTATTTAAAAAAATACTTTTCCATGCTCAACAACTCGAAATTTTCTGGCACATTTTCAGATTCATTTTTAATAGAAAAAATGCGAAACTTGCTGACGTGATTTTTGAAAACATTTATAAGCGGCATGTGTTCTTGTTTTTCTTTCAATTAATTGAAACTTGATTAATAAACAATTATTTTCTCAGTAGGGCAATATTTTTCTCTCTAACACAATCGCTTCGGGAATTTTTGTTCAAAATGCCCACTTTGACATCATTTTTTGAAATATATTCTGCCTCTATCAAAAAATCGATCATTACGGTATATTATATAGTTTCTGAAGAAGAGAATATCAGTTGGATGCGTTTGAGAGTAAAAATGAATTTAAAAATGAGTCAGAAAATAAGCAGTTTGGATTTGAATACACCCTTAATAAGATGATTTTTTTCTTCAACCGCTATGTATTTTTAATTTGTTTTTGCTGTCAGAATTGGTGCTATCAAAAACTTATCTATATAAATGTTGAAGACAATATTAAGAAGATATATGATAAATTCATGGGGATTTTATATCTTGTGAATTGACTGAGATATGGAAATTTTTCTTCTTCACCCTCCTTTTTTTGTTTTCGTTTTTAATTTTTTTTTTTTCGGTACGAATTGGCCCTATCAAAAACTTGTGAATATAAAAGTTGTAGATAATATTAAGGAGATGTATAATAAAATTAATTGAATTTGATATCTTGAGAATTGACGAATTCATGAATTTTTTTCTCCCAAAAACCCTATTTTTTGCGCGCCTTGAGCCCATTTTTAATTTTATCAAAAATCTGTGATGCATAAATTTTTGGCCCTATTTTTAGGAGTAATAAAAACTTTAATCTGATTTGATATGTACAAAATTTAAGAAGTTATGGGTTTTTTCTGTTTTCACAAAACCCCTCCCTATTTCCAGCCCTTTGGCCCGATTTTGCTCATTAACGAACTTGACCGAGATTTTATGCCTCTTGATTTTATGTATCAGTTTGGAAGAGATTTGCGCAGAATTGTTGAAGTTATCGTGTCCAGAAGAAAGTGATATATATAGATAGATACATAGATAGATAGATACATAGATAGATAGATAGATAGATAGATAAATTTTTTTACTGAGGGTGGTTTTGGGTTCTAGGGGTCATGATCGGTGTAGATCTGCAAAATTTTTTCAGAAATTCTAACATAGGAACGACGCCAATAGGTATCATACGAAATACATAGGTACATAGGTATTTCATACGAAATCTACCTAATATAATTCAAATAGGTACTATCCCTACATCACAGCTAGTCGATGTGACATCTCCATCAAGTCACACATGGTCATAAGTGTCAAAGTCACTAAGGTGAAACAAAATATGGGATCTTTCATTCGTTTCATTATTAATCTCAGTTGATCGCCATATGGTGACTCCATTGAAAAGTCACTGTGACTGTTGCTTTGTGGCGAGTCACGAGGTGACATTACAATGAAGTCACCTTGTGATTCTCATGTGACCTGTCATTTGAAGACTCAATTCTGAAGTCATCGTGAGCATTGCATTATGATGAGTCACCAAATAATGTTACAAGGAAAACACATCATGACTTTCAAACGATCGAGACACTACTGTGAAGTCACTATTGCGTTCCTCTGTGTAAAGTTACCAGATGATTTCATTTTCTGTCACTTGGGAATTCGTCTAAAAACAGCTATCACGATGACTTTACAATGGAGTCTCCAAAAGACGGTCACATGAGAGTCACAAGGTAACTTCATTGTAAATGTCACTTGGTGACTCGTCAAAAAGCAGCAGTCATAGTGTCATCTCAGTGCAGTGACCAAATCAGAGTAAGAATGAGACGAATGGAAGATATCACATATTAGTTCATTGTAGTGACTACGACACTTGTGACCATTTGTGACTTCAAGGACAGTTCACATGGACTGGCCGTGTTCTTATGGTAGTACCTATTTTCTACACTTTCTGTTCATAGAATTTTCTTTTGAGTATTCACGTGTTCATAAATTAGCATTTCGTGATTTTTGCTTAAGTTTTGCACACTAGTGTACATTTCTAGATATAGGATTGATACAACATATTATTTAATAAGTTTAAATTTACACACCACGTGTACATTTTACACACATTATGTACACGCATGTACTCAAATAAAGGACTAAATTTGAAACATTACACACATAGACTGAAATAAAGGACTAAATTTAAAACGTTACACACATAGACTGAAATAAAGGATTAAATTTGAAACGTTACACAGAGAGACAATAAAATATGTTTGGTTTTTATTAACCAGCCGAGAAAAACAAACAAACGGGGTAATGATAAAACAACTGAAAAAACGCGCCTTAAAGAAAAACTTTTTACAAAGTAAAATATGAATTATCTTATTAGTAAAAAAAGACATATCAATTAAATCTAAAATAATTAAATCTAAACTTTAAATTCATTTTACGCTGTAAAATTTAATTTCTCTAATTATTATGAGTTTCCGATTATCATGCTAACTTTATTTTAAGATAGGTAATAATAATTTCAAGGTAAAAACTATATTTTTAAACATATATATAGGGTAGATTATTTTTGGGTGTCTCTTATTACTGCCCAGATTCCCTTATCTTTCTTTCTTCCTTTTTTTTTCTGGGCATGCGCGAAGTTATGTGTTTTTAATATATTTGTCTAAAATATTACGTGTACAGCATTTAAAACATATTCATTCACTTAAATTACTTGTATCTATGTCAATTCACAATTTTGCTGTAACTGAAATTTAATTGAATTATTCCACTTTACATTAAGTTCATGTGTAAAATATAGTAATACACGTGAAATAGTGCAATCTTTTATGCTCTTTTGAGTGTAAATCATTGTGTCTAGTGTGTCGTTGTTATTTAATCGAAATTTTCATTTTTCCCCCTTTCTTTCCTTTAAAAAAGTTTTATGAGTGCATTAGAGATTTCTTTTTCACATTATCTGGAGTATTGCTCGCTATATATGTGCTTTTAATAAGAATTTAATAAGAATAGCAATTTCACAATGCATTCAAATAAGCATGAATGATAATCTTCATTTGATAGAGAGAATCGTGTCGGGGCGTGTATGATGGTAAAATTAAAATAACCTAGTCTATAGAAAAAGGAGAATGAGCAGGGGGAGGAGAGAAAAATCGTGAGAAGAAATATGAAGAGAAATGCATGGAGCTTTAACAGCACATAAAGTAGAAATTTGCTTGTCAAACTTTTTCAGTTAGAAAATTAACTAGTCACTTGTTCTTGTTTAAATCGCTACCTGTCATAATGAACCTGTTATTCTAAAATTTAGCAGTTCTTGCCAAATTTAGTTCAATCCCTAGCTTTTTACTGCTGGCAATAAAATAAAGACCCGATCAAGCCAAAGTCCTGGTCCTGGTCTTGGTACTCATATCTTAGCGTTCTAATTTCTTAAGACTTAGTTTTTGAAAAACTAAACTGCTGAAGAATTCATTTAAGCAGTAACTGACAAAGAAAGATTAAACTGAACCTTCTCATAAAACTTTTGCTGCAATACTGACAGCTAATTTCTCGAAGTCATATAAAAATATTTTTAATTCTTACACGCTAACATCCAATCATATCTTTAGTTTCAACTATAATTTGTAACTAGTTGTATGTGCCAATCCTAAAACTTTCTTCTATCTCATCTATTTTAATATTTCAAAATGTTAAAAAACATTTCTCAATATATCAATATTTCAATCATAATTCAATATTTCATTTTTATTAGTTCAATACTATATCAACTTCGAAAGAACATTACTCAAAAATTGCTATTATAGTGCCCCCTTTCGGCGGAATATTTCCAAATTCAGGGAGGACTTTCTTGTTATCGCCAAAAACATACGCAAAAAATTTGGTTCAATTCTATGCATAACTTCATACACTTTTCGATGATACAATATTCAAAATGCCACAAAAACGCAAAAAGATTGCCCTTACAGCGCCCCCTACCGGTGGATTTTTTCCAAATTAAGGGAGGACCTGCTTGCCATAGCCAAAATCTTATAAAAAAAATTGGTTCAATTCTATGCATAACTTCATACACTTTTCGATGATACAATATTCAAAATGCCATAAAAATCGCACAAAAATTGCTATTACAGCACCCGTACTGGCAAATTTTTTCCAAATTAAGGGAGGACCTGCTTGCCATAGCCACATAGTTTTAAAAAAAATTGGTTCAATTCTATGCATAACTTAATACACTTTTCGATGGTACAATATTCAAAATGCTACAAAAAACGGTATTACAGCGCCCCCTACCGGCGGATTTTTTCCAAATTAAGGGAAGACCTGCTTGCCATAAGCACAAACTTAAAAAAAAATCGGTTCAATTCTATGCATAACTTCATACACTTTTCGCTGGTACAATGGCGACACACGGACAGACAAACATTTTCTATAAACATGTTTTTTGGGATCTCTGACCCCTAAAACGTGTAAATCCGTCGAAAACCGGAAGTCGAAAAAAATTTCGATTACAATACTTTCTTCGATAGAAAAAAGTAAAAATGTAATTTTTTTTTTTTTTTTTTTTTTTTGTGTGTGTGTTACATATATTTTCTAACAGCCAAAGTTAGAATACACAACCATTAATTCTATTTGCACCTTTGTGTCTCTCTAGTCAATTATTAGCGCCTAGCCAATTATTGCTTTCACAAATTCTAACCTTGCGTAAAATTATGTCAATTTGTATCGAATCAAAATGTTTAAAATAGAAATTGTTCTTCATAAATGAAATCAAACAGTAGAAAATAGTAGTGATAAATTCTAAGAAACATTTATTTAACATTATTTTAAGTAAAAAACATTTTATTTGGATGAGTACAGCTGTACTCACCCTAATAAAATGTTTCTTGTTTCTACAAGAATTTATTACTACTGTTCTCTACTGTTTGATTTCATGTATATAAAAGAAAATTCTATTTCAAACATTTTGATTCGATACAAATTGACATAATTTTACGCCATGCTGGAAATTATGAATTTGGTTTAATCAACTGAATATTACGATGGTGGAGTGATTTACTGAAGCAAAGTTTTCTCCGCTTAACCAATTGACGCCGTTTAATAAGTTTTGCATACGTAATAGGTTATACCATTAGTTGTCAGTGTTAACAAGGTCAGTAACTTTAGTGTTTCACTGCAGAGATCCACTTCGCTTCTGGGGAATAGCTTCAGAAATGTTGGTAAATTGAGTTCTCAAATTTTAGTTTTTTTACAGGTTGATTTTCAGAATGTCTCTACTTTTTTATAATGATCTGTTGAAGCTTAGCTGCCACTTCTCTCCTCCTGGTTGGTCGATGTCTAGCGATACATCTCGTACGCGACATCTCATCACGTGACAGTTGTGACCGACTTTATAGTGCACAGGTCTGTATTAGTACACAATTGTTAAGGGGAATCGGTACACTTTGAAGAATTTTTTTTTTTTTTTTTACTGATGCACATTTTCTTATAGGTAATACTTAGAAAAACTGATTTTGACAAGAAAAAAAAAAATCCTTTTGTGGGTAAAAATTGAGAATCTTAATTTTTTTAAAATTAAATCACATTATAATGAAAAGAAAAGAAGATAAAAATCGAAACGTTGAAGAAATCCTGTTTTTTTGTTTTTGCCTATGTTTGTATATTTTTTTTTTCTTCTAATAAACAAATTCATTAATTGTAAAATCGATCCCTAATTTTATTAAAGACTCTGTTGAGGATACAAAAAATAATGGAGTGATTTGACAAATACTTGTAGAAGTTTTAGTATTTTAAACACAGTAATGTATTAAAAAACAAAAAAACTTAAAAATTCTCAATTTTTACCCACAAAATGATTTTTTTTCTTGTCAAAATCAGTTTTTCAAAGTATTACCTATAATAATATGTGTATGTATAATAAGTTTAAAAAAAAAAAAAGAAAACCAAAGTTCTTCAAAAGGTACCAAGTCGCCTTAACCCGTTCGGGGGCCATGGATGTATAAGCACCTTAAAAAGGTGCATATAGACTTTGTTTTCCGTACCAGTAATAAAGAGGGAAAATATTTGCCTTATTTAATTAGAGCATTTTCGTAATTACATAAGTGAAGGTAGCTTAATAAAAATAAGTGGTGCCAATCGAATAAAATTTGCGTGATGATGGTCCCGAAGGGGTTAAAGAACAGAGATCATCCTATCCGGTACTCACGCTCACCTATTCGTTTAACCCCGTTCGCGACTTGCGTCCGATACAGAATTTTTAAACTTTTGTCACCAGTGTTTTGAAATGGAAATTTTTGCTGCAATCACTGAAATTATGTCTTTAAATAAAGCAAATTTTTCTATTCAAAATTACGGGTAAGAATATTGAAGAATTCTAAGCACTATATACGTCAATTATACGCATCGCTCATCGCAAAGGGCGTTATGGCCAGAATAAGTTCCAAATACAGAAGGCTTAGTGTTGCCAGGTGTCCCAATTTTTCAATGTTCCCCTTGGGACATCAAAGATAACGATTTTTCACCAGACAATAATTTTATCCTCAAGATTTTGCTTCTGTTACCTGTATTATTTTTACATTACGAATTTAGTCTGTAGTACTTTTACTTTCTGTGGTGTAGTGGCTGCACATTCTGTATTCGTAATGCTTGGAATTTTTCTTCCACAATTTAATAGTTGCAGTAATATTCAGTAACGAAAGGTATTTTTTCTTTGAGAAAAATACTCTCAATTTTGTTAGATTCTTTTTCTTCAAACATGCGTTACAAATTCTGTATTAGCTCAGAGAAGAGGGGAGCGGGGTATTCCAGGATTAGATTCTTTCTCAAAACACTTTAAAACTTATAAGATACAATACAAAACCCATTACATTGTGGCAAATACATGACGTGTAAAATAAATAAAAGAAAAAGCATAAACAGCCAAAATAATTTAGCATACAACTGTTTCAAAACTGAAGCCTTTTCTTCAGTGAAATGAATGAAAGGGGTGAAGAATTATTAGCTGCATGGTACGTCTGTTTGTTACTGCTTCTGCTGTTTCTCATGCCCCCCCCCCCCTTTTTTTTAAATTCTGGTATGAAAATTGAGGGATTCCATTTATAAAGCCTTGGAACATCTGACTGCTATATTTATTTTGTCTGCTTGTGTTTTTCATTACGGCGTTTCGTTACGGTGTCGTTTATAACGTGTCGCCTATTTACTAAAAAATTCTTTATAAATATGTAAAACAACGAAATTTTTCATGTTATGAGTAATAATTCAAAAACACTTTCAGGTGAAGATCCTGAGGGCGTCACTAAATTCTGGAAGTAAATTTAAAGTAAAACTCTCTTACATAACATAAAATTCTCATGCATGCAAATGGTTGCATAAAATTAAACAATTTAGTCTTGCCCTAATAGCATCTTAATTGATTTTATCATCATTAACTCGAGCTTCTGTTTCCGACAGAAACAGCAAGTTTTCCTTTTTCTCTTACATCAAAATATTTACAGAAGCTCAAACTTCAATCGCCAAAACTGGTGATAAATAGCAAATTATGGTATTAACATTCTTCCGAGTTAGAGGTCTGAAAAAAAAAAAATCTCTTTCCGATAGCAAACTTCTGACTGACATTTAGGTCCGGATAGAAATTCAGTTTTGGTTATCGAAAGGTGGGGCTATTTGATAGACAATCAGTGATTGGTGTTTTGTTTTTTAATTTTCTTCGCATAAAGGAATTTCTTTGGGGTCCGTATGCCTGCAGCTACTACCTTCGCTGTTACCGAGATCGTATAGAGTTACAAGACACGTAATAGAAAAGTTATTCGATTATTTATGGATGGTGGGTTGTACATTTTCCCCGAAAAGGAAGATTGCTTCATGTCGATGATTAGTTTCCTTACCCTTATCAAGAGTGTTCTTAAGGCTGTTCACAAATCGAAAGGAAGTACTTTCTGACACATTTCTGAATTCATTTCTCTTGCATGAAGTTAGCGGGTTTTTTTAATCAGAAACTCCGTAATCGAATGGCGTTTTCTATTTTTTGGTAAAGGCAGAAGATCATTCAGAAAATACTGTCAAAGTGGGCTTTTGAACCGAATTCCCGACGCGGCAGTGCGAGAAAGTGGGAAAATTTGCCTTCACGTGAGAAGAATCGTTATAACTCTATAGGTAATTTAAACATATGAAAAACCACCAACTTTTGAAAAAATAATCTATTAAAGACATAAGAAACAAAAACCAGCAAAATAATGTTGAACCATTAAAAGGCATATTGTAAACAAATAATAGATCAAATGGAAGGATGTAGCCGGAAGCTTATATGGCATTTCACTTTTTCAAGGGTACATGAAATACCAATATAAGCAAAAGCATAATCGATTTCTGTAATAGAATCCAGCATTAAGCTAAAAATTAGATTCCATATGAACCCAATCGACCACACACCAAAAAACATAAATTTACCATGATAGATAAATGTAATAAAAAAAAATATTAATCAGTACAAGATCCGTAATAATGAACAATATGAATATATAGAAACATTTAAATTATATATATATATATATATATATATATAGAGAGAGAGAGAGAGAGAGAGAGAGAGTTAGTTTAAAACTTTTAACCGAATATAGTAATCCCCCCCCCCCCCTCTTCTTAGTAGTAACGTTTATTCGGAATTCACACACCGATTTTTGAATCTTTTGTTAATTTTTTATGCAGTTTGTATAGATATTTCGCATTCTGCGGAAATTTTTTGACATTAGCAAAAGTGATCCTGTTTTTAATCATTAGTCCAATTTAGTAAGTTTTTGTCGCCTGCGATTTTTGAAATTTTCGCGATTAGCTGCGATTTTTCACAGTAGTAAAAATAATCCGGTTTTTGTCTTCTAGCGGAATATAGTAAATTTTCTTCCCTTTTTATTAAAATTTATTCGGAATTCCTTCAGTGATTTTTAAATTTTTCGCGATTTTTAGAGAATTTTCTCGTTATGTGCGATTATTTGACGGGCTCGGGCAACGCTGTGCGGTCAGCTAGTATATATTTAAAGTACTGAAAATAATTAATATCAATTTTGAATCTGATTTAAAGAAAAAAAAAAAGAAAAAGAAAAATTTCTTGTCTTATTCAGTCTTGAAATTTTTTTCAACGGACTGAGGTAAGTTTAAAATGATCAAATTTTTAATATTCTTTCCCCCAAATGTCTAAACTCTTTCCGGTTTACTTCTCTGAGAATTTTTAATATTTATGAACTAAAAATATGAGCTAAATCCCGCAGACAATAAACTTCTTAAGATCAGTTAGAGTTAAATTACATTTTTAAATATCTAACATTTTGCTTTATTAAGGTTTAATAAATGAGAATTTTCGAACCAAAATCCGTTCCAAAAATGCCGTTTTCATGTTTAAAACATCCGGATGAAAACTGCTTCTTCAAATCTTCAATCATAAGATGAAATGTATGCATAAATTCACATATTTTTACTGTAATTTCTAAAGCTTAATTTTCGTTTGAATGTACAGTCGTGGAAAAAAAAAAGTAAACACCCCCTACTAACTCCTCAACAAATTATCGTAGAAGAAAGTTACTGGTACCGAACGATTGGAAATAAAGTTTACTTTTAAATGATGTATATAAAATTTGCTTAGGGGCCATCTACATATTAAAACGAACCCTTACTTTGTTTTTTTCAATAGCGGTACCCAATTCTGACAGCATAAATGAACTCTACACTCTTCAATTAGCCTAAAAACGAATTTTTATGCAATTCGTACCATAAGTTTCCGAGAAATTATTTTAAAACGAGCGTATTTTAAGGGCTGTATCCAAATTGAAGTTCCGTACTGGATTGTTAACCGAGAGAGCCCCTTCCTTGATCAAGGCACCTTAAGCGCCACTCAAGCAGTCAATGAAGCGTGTTAGATTACAGTACAGCAGAATAAATTTCAAAATGTCTACTCACTTTCATCATAGACGGCCCCTTAAACCACCTTTTTGCCGTTTTTTAAGCATAATTTGAAAACTACTTGGCAGAAAAATGTGAAATTTTTGAATTTCCATAAAGCAGGATTTAATAAATCTAAATCCATCAAAAAAATTGTAGGTTGCAATTCATAATTTTTTCGAATATTAATTTCATAATTCATAATTTATATCATAAAATTATAAAAATTGCAAATTCAGCTTATTTATGTTTGGGTATATTAGTATTATTACTACAAAAAAAAAAAATTAGCACATTAGGAGCATAATTTCGGGAGATATAAATAAAAATATGAAAATGTAATTTAACATTAGAAGCACTAAATTTTGAATGTTTATAATTCACAAACTTATCATTCAAATGACTTGAAATTTGGTGTCTGGGCATAGTTTGAACCGAAGATTTGAAATATCTCATTAAAATTGGGTATTGCTATTGAAAAAAATGAAGTTTGGATTCGTTTTAATATGTAAATGACCCCCTAAGCAAATTTTATATACATCATTTAAAAGTAGGCTTTATTTCCAATCGTTCGGTACCAGTTACTTTCTTCTACGATGATTTGTTGAGGAGTTAGTAGGGGGTGTTTACTTTTTTTTTTCCACGACTGTACGTATTTTGTCTAATGTATGTATTAAAATAATCGCTGAATATATGAATCCGTACGATCAGTTGTGCTTAAGTATTTCATCAAAAAATTGAGGAATTATTTCAAACCTTTTGCAACATGACCGGACTTTAAAGTCCCACTAAAAAAATTTCATATACAATTTATTTAATACATCTATTAGTATCAATTATTTTATCTTTCCTGAAAATACTTTGCTCTATACCATGCTTGAAGTCGCAGACAATTTTATGAAGCTAAATATTCTTTAAATTGAATATTTTCTCAATCATTTAAATATGGACAAAAAATAAATAAATAAATAAAATGAAAGAAAAAAAGGGAAAGTAACGTAATTACACACAACTGATTTAAAACTTTTTTATTTGTATCCAAGTATCCCTAAGTTACGTTACATTATTTGTTAACCAATCTAAGTGCTGTAAATATTTTACAGAAAATCTTACAACTACTAATTTAATAAGCTAGTTTTAATGAGTGAACCCTTTCTAAATTGCATATTACTTTTTAAATATCTTAATCTGTCTCCAGACAATAAAGGAAAATACTGTGTTGGAATTTTTCTTAATTTGTAATTTTGGACAGAAAAGGTTTAGTTTCTTTTTACTGATTTTAAATATCTACTTGCTGTCTGTAGTATATTTGAAGGGGGCAATTATTTCATGAAGTTTTCAATTGAACTTTCCTGGAATAGTAACATCTGTAGTTTCAGTTCATAAAATTCGTTCTCCCCTTACGACCATTGTTCATGACTCTGTTGCGGATTAGTTTATGCTGCTATGGTGAACCTATATGCATCTGCACCTTACCCCCAAGAACCTTTTGTAATAAGTTCACCCCGATTGACAAGTCTGTTACGACTCCATTTATAGTGTTGCCACGTATGTTCTAGATCTCATCGCCCATGGGAATTCAATGAAATTTAACCTGCCTCTGGTGAAGTGTAATCTAATTTTCTATAAAATACTCTTATTTTCTTAAAAATTTAATTATAAGACAAATAGATATTTAGGTGTATGAAAATGTGTCCAGATGGAATGAATAGTTTTAATTAACCCTTCACTTATATGTATACATTGTTCTTACTGGCTTTTCACGAACCTTTAGCAATTTCGCTAATCATCAAAGAAAAACTGTAGCCAAATGAAAAAAATCTTAGCAATAAATTCCTTGTGAAACGCTAATTTGTAAAATCAATCTTTAAACTCCCTAACGTATCCTTTTTCTTTTGGAATACATATTTAAATTTTTAGTAAATCTTTTTAGAGCCGTTATTTATCTAAGCTGAACTATTGGTTATAGAAACTAATAAAACAGGTGTAGATGTTTAGGAAAGTCGAAAAAAAAATTCTAGACCGACTTAGAGGAGAGCGGGGTACAGTGGACCCAGGGATACAGTTTACCCCTCCCCCCCCCCTAATATTTTATTTATTTTTAATTTTTTAAAGCTTTTCTTTTGGGCATTCATTACAGCGCTGGATTGATTATTTATAGCCTTGATCACATGGTTAGCTCAGAATGAACCATTTTATTATCCTGACTGGTTGTTTTGGGCTTCTAAAAGTAAAAATTTTTATTTCATATTTTTTCTTTATTTATTAATTAAAGGTTGTAGATAAATAAAATAAAAGTTTTCTTGCAAATGTAAGATTTTTGTTTTAATTTAAAAGTTAATATGCTTAAAAGAGTTTTAAATAATATTTTTATAAGAATGAATTGCACTTCAACATGCAGCACAGTGGACCACCCACTGCTGGGGGGTACAGTGGTGCACAATCCACTCTGCTGCCGTAATGCAGAATTTTCAAAATATCTAATAATTGCTTTTTCTCTATAAAGAAATATTGTTTTAAAGTAGTTATTTAACTGTAAAATAGAGTAAACAAAGCAAAATGGCAATTTATTTAACATAGTAAGAAATATTTTGGTTTGTATTTACTGCTTTTCAAACTACAAAAGTAGTCTATTGACTATAGCCTGTTATTAGTAAAAGAACTTCTGGCAGGTTCCGAAATTTTATATTTTAGATGTAAAATAAAGCAAATTTGGAATCAAAACTTTATAGTCATTAATCTGTTGTCTATATCAGTGTTATCGTAATGTTGCCCTTAAACCCAAAAATATCTCGGGAAAATTTCAGGCTCATAAGGATTTTGATATTTCATTTGAAATTTTAATGCGCGATAATTTTTTTCCCTTAATAACTTCACCTTATTTGCAATTGTTCCTGTATCTTAATCTATTATTATTTAAAAAATATATAAATTATTTTTATAATATTTGCTTCGTTTTGTGCGTGTTTCGTTTCAAAATGTTACTTGCGAATTTTAGTGGTAAAAGCGCTCGTAAGAAGACACTGCTTTTCCAAGTAGGGTCGTTTCATAGTTAAAAAAAAAAAAAAAAAAAAAAGAAAAAATGTTGTAGGAACTCTGAAATTTCCATAAGTTATAAATATAATGGTTTTGTTGCATCCTGTGGAAAAATTTTGTGGAAAAATGTTCGAGTTGTATATATATAGTTTGTAAATATCTAGTTGCAAAAGAAATATGTTATCTTCTCGCTCCTCCACGCGTCGGGTCCTTTCACATGACCAAAAAAAAAGATCTTGTCGTCTGAAATCTCTGAAATTTTTATCGGTTATGAAAATATATGTGTGTCCATGCCTTCTTTAAATTTTCTTGAAAAAATATGCTTATTTAGTAGTGAAAACATGATCCGAAGCAGCGCCGAAAATGACCGCGTTTTAGATTTTCACCGAAAATTTCTCAATTTTATTTTTTTAATACTTCTACTCGTCCGAACATTTCGAAATTTTTGTAGGTGATGCAAATCCGGTATGCCGAGTCGATCTAAAAAGATTGTGTCAAAATACCAAAGTTTAGTTACTTTTACCAGAAAAAATATCGTCTCCCGAAAATGCGGATTTTTTTTTAGTGTTAAAATTCGTATTGATCTAAACCGATTGCGCCGTCGAAGATAAGAAGGTCTCTGCTTTATTTTATTTTATTTTTTTTATTTTTTTTTTTTAATAGGTACATCTGAAATAGAGCCCTAGGAAAGCGTTGCCGGAAGGTAGAAAAAGTCAATCGCGAAAATGAACCTTAAAAAAAAGTGTTAACAACCATATTTTTTCAAACTGTTTACGGCATTTAAGGCGTAAAAATACGAAATTTATGAATGTCTTCCTTTTTTCCGTATTCCGAACCGTTTACAACATTTGGCAATCCACTTCCTACGTGCTTGATTCATTTTTGCATATAATTTTTTGTCGAATTGTATAACTTTTTGGATCAAATTTCTTTGTTTCTTTTTACCGAAAGACTAATAAAATCTTCGTTGACGGCCTTTTCTATACACAGTCGCGCCCGCATCATATGCCTTGCTTGCTCCCCCGTAGTTTCGGACTCAGATTAGTATATATAAAAATTTTTTCGTAAAGATAGAAAAAAAATGCAATAAAGAGTTATAATTATTGGCATGCCTCTGTTTTTTTTTTAATTAAAAATCACATCTTGCATTTATTCAATTAATTTTTAATCTTTATAGGCATTCCGGATGAGCTTACGGGATATAAGCATATTTTTTTAAAATATCAAGTATGTCACTTATGCTCAGATTTTGCCAGTTTCGAGAGATTAGAACACTAATACTAATTGCTAAAAAAAATTACGCACATGCAAACATAAGCGCTATGCAAACATAATATTATTTTATGCTCTTACGGTAGGTTATCACATTTTTACAAAGAATATAAATGAGAAGATAAGTATATTGCTGAATCTACAAATGTAAATGAAAACTTAATATTTTGTATTATTAGCATTAAAATTTCTGTATAATTAAATGAATCTACGAGAATCAAAGACTATGTATAATAAATATGAATGAATAGCACAATCTTGAAAAATATATACCAAAGAAGATAACAAACTCTACGCATAAGATAGCCATAAAATGAAAATGATCATATGAAAATGTTATTACATTCTATTTTCATTAAAATTATTATTGGAGATCTTGAAATTTTCGAGCTCCTGAAATCTGCAAGCATTAAGCAAGTGTACGCTGTGCCCTGCCTTAATAGGGCACCGACTAGTGATATTAATGGAAAGCCCTACCCCCCCCCCCCCCCTTAAAAAATATTTTTTTTCTGGAATAGAACCTGAAGAGAATCGTTCTACCTTCTCGTGGTTCAGAGATGTAGAGAGAATAATGATTGATAATTCTATTAAAGTCAATCCAAAGAACGGACAGACCACGCAACGAGACATATAATGATTGGGGATCGTTTCTAATTTTTTCTCCAGGTGTTTGTCCTAACGCAAATTATAAAAGTCTTATTAATTTGTAAATCCAAATCAAGTTAGTGGCATGGTTTAGGGGCACATGACTTAATTTTTATTTAAATATTAAGCATCGTGAGCAAATTTATCTTAATGAACCTTTCCAAAATTACTGAAATATGTTTTTTAAAATGTTTGTGGTGTTTGCAGTAACTATTGTTATAAATAAAATGTGTTTTATATTCCTTATATGAGCTTACTTTTTTCAGATTTCATCGAAAGCTATGATTAATTACAAGCTTTAATTTAACCTGGCTTGTGTGTCCGTTAGGCACAAATCTTGCAATCCAATTTTAACATTCTTCCTGGATTACAATTGATCCAATTTTTGGTCTTGTGATATATTACCGTTGACAATACAATATTCTGTAAAAGAAATATTTGAACTTTTCCTCCGCAAAAAACATTTGTCAAATAAAAGTACGCAAATGTTATCATGTATGGCGTATGGAATCACGTAAATGTAATTGACTGCTTCAGAAATAAGCTAATGTACTTTGATTGAACCGTGGCATCGTTGGTAAATGCGCCCTCTTTCAGTTCCGCCCAGGTGTGGATTTCAGGCTGTGGATTCGATCCTCACAAGGATGTTGATCGATTTTATTTTTCTTTTCCGGAAGCTGGATTTCAAATTGTATATCCATTTTATATTTTTTAAACAAACTAATTAAAAAAAAATCTACAGGCACAGGTAGATTTCGAAGTTAAGTACTAATTTCACCAACAAAAACTAAATCATGATTAGAGATAAACCCACTTTAACAATTTTATCGGGCTGCTTTTGGCGAGTTTTTAATTTCATTTTTATATAAGAGCTGGTTTTATCAGAATCATGTTAAGGCCAGTATTCAAAAAATATTTTTCCATGCTCAACAACTCGAAATTGTCTGACACATTTTCAGATTCATTTTTAAAAGGGAAAACGCCAAACTTGCTGACGTGATTTTTTAAAGACATTTATAAGCAACCTATGTTTTTATTTTTCGTTCAATTGATTAGAACTTGATAAACAATTAATATAAACAATTATTTTCTCAGTAGGACCATATTTTTCGTTTCCAACACAATTGTTTCGAGAAATTCGGTTCAAAATGACACTTTGACATCATTTTAAAAAATATATTCTGCCTCTATCAAAAAATCGACCATTACGACATATTATATAGTTTCTGAATAAGAGAACCTACCAATTGGATGCGTTTGAAAGCAAAAATAAATTTAAAAATTAGTCAGAAAATAAACAATTAAATTTAAAAAATCAAAAAACCTGACTGCGTAAAAAGCGAACTAATTAATTATTTCTCATCAATGTGAAACTATTTTTTTAATTCCTACTATTAGCTCACACTCTCGCTATATATAATTTGTTCAAATTTTCAATCGTTAATAAAATACTTATTATTCATCCAATCAAGCTCATATAATTTTTTTAAAACTTGTAGTGGATGACTCTTGATGTTAATCCAGTTTTTTTCAAATATTAATTCATTAATTAAAATGAATTAATTTTCAATAATAGAGAGAGCCCTCTTATTGATCAGGTATATAAGACCGAGAGAGCCCTCTTCTTCATCAAGGTATTATAAGACCGAGAGAGCCCTCTTCTTGATCAAGGTATTATAAGACCGAGAGAGCCCTCTTCTTGATCAAGGCATTTTAAGCGCCACTCTAGAGGAAAGAAGAATGGGAGAAAAAAATTCCCTTATTGACCTAAGTAGGAATTGACTTAATTTTATATATATATATTACTTACCTATTTTTTTATTTACTTGTATTGATGACTTTTAAGTTGTGTTTAATTGTTAGTTCCTATCTATAAACACTGTTTTGATGAGGTCTATAGATGTCTATGATGGTTAGAGTTGCAGTAAAGCTAGAGATCCTACCTACACAACTTCCAGGTTGTATAATATTTTAACGGAGCTTCTGACTGTAAAATAGTCAATGAAACATCGTCTTCATTTTGAAAGACCTATCCAATGATATGCCACTCAATAGGGTGCGTAAATTTTTTTTCGTCTCTACCGCCATTTTGAATTTATAAAACAAAACCTAACCTATAACCATCGGGCCGTTAAGACGAATTGATAGAGACCTCATTCATTAAAATCCATCCAGCCGTTGGGATGTTTCGAGGGTATAAATAAATGCACATACACAGATACGCGTGAAACACATAACCCTTCTTTTCAGTCGGGTAATAAGCTGTTTTGATTTGAGTACATCCTTAATACGATATTTTTTTTCTTCAACCTCGATGTATTTTTAATCTGTTTTTGCTGTAAGAAACTTGTCAATATAAAAGTTGTAGATAATATTAAGATGATATATAATAAATTCATGTGGATTTGATATCTTGTGAATTGACGTATGGATTTTTTTCTTCTTCAACCCCCCCCCCCCTCTTTTTGCTTTCGTTTTTAACTTTTTTGCGGTCAGAATTGGTCCTATCAAAAATTTGTGAATATAAAAGTTGTAGATAATATTAAGACAATTTGTAATAAATTTAATTTGATTTGATATCTTGAGAATTGACGAAGTTATGAATTTTTTTCTCTCCAAAATCCTATTTTTTTCGCCCCATGTGCCCATTTTTAGTTTTATCAAAAATCTGTCATACATCAATTTTTGGCCCGTTTTTTAGAAGTAATAACTTTAAACTGAGTCGATATGTTTTATAATCAAGAAGTTATGGGGTTTTTCGTTTTTCACAAAACCCCTCCCTATTTCCACCCCTTTGGTCCGATTTTGCCCATAAACGAACTTGACTGAGATTTTATGCCCCTTGATTTTATGTATCAGTTTGCAAAAGTTTTGTACAGAATTATGGAAGTTATAGTGTCCACAAAAAAGATATAGACAGATATATAACAGAATATAGACAGATATAAAGTTTTTTACTGGTGTGGTTTTGGGTTCTAGGGGTCATGATCGGTGTAGTTTTGCAAAAAATTTTCGGAAATTCCAACATAGGGGAGATCCCAATAGGTATTATTTCATACGAAATCTACCTAAAAAATCACTCGCCATTTAATATATTTCTTTTAAAAACAGGTATTTATTTCAACCCATTGTCCTTCAACATTTGTTTCTTTTTAGTACATTATAATAAAAGCTTGTCTTTGAAATATTCTTTTACTTATAATTTATTGTGAAAATACAATATCTCTGGTTTACAGAAATTTTCACCTGATTTCAATCTTATAGAAATATTCATATTATTTCCATTTTTAACAATTTTCCCTGAATGTATTTTAGCTAAATTTATTTCCAAAATGAATAGATTTCTGGAGATCTATCTGCTCATCGAATGCACTGCCGAAATACAGGGTTAGCGAAATTAAACTTCCGCTACTCAAAGGGCACTGGAGGCCGTTCTACTTGTCTGAAGAGAAAAATATTTGGACAACGGAAACTCCGGAGAATGCGCTCGAGATTTCCGAAATAAAAAAAAATGGTTATAAAAATCACCACTAGATGTCGCTACGAGTTATCGTGTGAAGAGAGAACAAACTGAGATCCCGAAACACTGAAGGAGCAGTAGTGTTACACAAAAGGAACCCAATAAGGACAGTAATAAGGACAGTGGGCACAGAATTTCCATGGCCAGGAATCTCAACCGCCATTTTTGCGAGAAATTGTAGCGGGAATGTTTTGCGAGTGTCTGGGTCTTGCCTTTTTCAATTGCTGAACCTCTTGAATCTTATACGGGTAGAAGTTCAGAATTCTACGCATTATCGGACAGCAGAGTAGGGCATATCAAGGGTACGTGAAATCGTCGGTACACTGACAGTTCTATGAGGCGATTCAGTGCTTGCTTCCACGCCCGCTGTAACAATAATCTCTACGACGGCGGTGGTAACCTTTTACTTCTACTTCCCGGCAAATCGACTAACTGTCTTGTTCGCTCGAATTTCACCATCATGTCATTAAGAGGCTACTTCAGTCAAATGAAAAGACCCGTTCGCTAATGCTAATCCTATGGAAGAAATTTATAAAGATAACTCGGTTGCCTTTCAATATTTTTAAATGATTTCTTTTGCATTAGACAACTGAGATCGATCTGTACAAAGGTTGTTTTTTACTTTTTCGATTTTGTTTACAGATATTTTTTACGGGGACACTTTCAATTTCGGAACCGGTTTCGAAAGTGAAAACATCCTCATAAAAAAAATCTGCAATGAAAATCGAAAAAATAAAAAACGGCCTGCATACAGATCGATCTCAGCTATCCAATGCAAAAGAAATCATTTAAAAATATTGAAATGACACAGAGATATCTTTATAAATTTCTTCCATAGGATTAGCATTAGCGAACGGGTTTTTTCGCCTGACTGAAGTAGCCTCTTAAAAGCACTCTCCGATATCGGTCCACGTCGTTGTTTCTTGAAACGGCGGAACTCTCTCACAACTGCCTCTGCATTCTCACGGTTGCGGTAGTCCAATTTGACTAGCAGTGCTCTCGCCGGCAACGTCGGAATTTTGGAATACTCATCTGATTGGGGCACGAACTTCTTCCTTTTATCATGCTTGACATTTTCATATGTTCCTGCAATCTGGTGGCCCGCTGCGCCACCTGGTAGTGAATTTTTAAACTATTTTCTTTATTTCGGAAATCTCGAGCGCATCCTCTGAAGTGTTTGTTGTCCAAATATTTTTATCTTCGGAGCAGTAGAACAGCCTACGGGGCCCTTTGAATAGCGGAAGTTTAATTTCGCTAACCCTGCATATTCAATCGTTTTCTTTTCGCTGAGACGATGAAATTTTTGTTTAAGACAGGATTCCGTAATCAACTAGAGAGTTAAAGATCTCGATAAATTTTGGGAGATTTTAAAATTGCATAAATTGGAAATTACATAATAAATGCATTTAAAATTTCATTTTATACAAAAAGATTATGAGAGAAACTGAAGTCAGATTTGTAAACTTCAGCCAAAAATACTGGAGAGTGGAAAGAAATGGGACACTGTATACAAAAAAAAAAATCAACTTTGTTTGACACAAAAAGAAAAATCTCAATTTATAGAATACAAAATGAAACACTTTCTGATGTCCTTGAACAATATATAAACATAATTTGCAGAAACAATTTTATAATTAAAAAAATTGTAAGTTTCAAAATGTGCCCCATACCTCCCACTAACAGGGAGATATGGGAGAGCTATAAAACAAAACTAGGCATAAGTAGTCTAGTGTTGGCTAGGCATACAGTCTAACAAAACTTGTAGGTTGATAATGTCTGTGCCACAGAATCAAATTCCAGTATCTTCATCACTGGAAGGAAATTCAGGATTGTCAGTCACAGATGACATTAAAAAATCATCAGTTCAATTCATTTACATTTTGAAGTAAATTAATTTACTATCAATGTTATAATTAATATAATACCCTCTAAAAACATTTGCATAATAGCAATTTACATTTGTCTTATTAAAATGAAAGAATTTGACTTGTCCCATTCCTCCCTTTACTGGCATGTCCTATTCCTCCCCGCTACCTTCTTTTATGTTAAACTTGCTGTATAAACAAAAATATTGCTTGAAGGCTTAGTTTAAATTATGGATAATATACAGTATAATGTTCCATAAATAGGGAAACTATTACATCTGCGCATAAACAAGTCATTAATATACAGAAAGCATAATAAGTATATGAAGGAAATTTACTTTTGATTCTGGAACTCAATCTTTTACTTTATAAAATTGCAAGCTTATGCCGATCAAAAACTTTTTCAACTGAAGATTGGGCTACCATTGCTTCATATAGTGTGTGATTGATGAAATGTTTAAAATGATACATAAAGAGAAAATCCTACTGTCCCATTTCTCCCACAGTCCTATTCCACCCCACTCTCCCCTACATTAACTCTCTCATACATTGAAACTTCATATGAGGATGTATTAAAGAACAACATCCAAAGTAAGCCTATTTTATTTGTATTTATTTATCACATATAAACTTCAAATGAAGTTCAATAAGGCTTATAAAGTATATAAATAGATGGTAGAACCATTTCTTTTTCAAATATTCAGTTGGACTTCAACAAATTTGTTCTTTTTCCGTATGGGAGAAGATTTTCTTAAAGAATTTCTGTTCTTGGATCTAAACTAAAACTTGACCAAACATGTTTGTGTTCATGCATCCAGAGTTTAAATAACCACAGAGATCTATTTAAAAAAATTATGAATAATTTTTTTTTATTGTTTGTAAATGTCATATGAAGTTCGTTTTTAGGTGCGTTCGTAATTATATAAATACGTAGCACCTATAGTCGTCGTTCAGTCCGTCCGTCCGTCCGTCTGTCCGCATGTAACAGAGCAAAAACTACCCAACCGAATGGTCTGAAATTTCAAATATATGATTGTTGCAAAATTTTGTCGAGCCATTTCAAATTTTATGAAAATCGGATGTATAGTTTAATTACAGGGACAGTCAAAAGTTTTTCTTTACATTACGGCCAATGGGAAAAATTATTGCAAGTGCATTTTAATGATATTAGAGCCTTCCGAATGATCTGAAATTTTAAAGATATAACTGTTGCAAAATTTTGTCGAACCATTTCAAATTTTAGGAAAATCGGATGCATAGTTTAATTACAGGGACAGTCAAAAGTTTTTCTTTACATTACGGCCAATGGGAAAAATTATTGCAAGTGCATTTTAATGATATTACAGCCTTCCGAATGGTCTGAAATTTTAAAGATATAACTGTTGCAAAGTTTTGTTGAGCTATTTCAAATTTTAGGAAAATCGGATCTATAGTTTAATTACAGGGACAGTCAAAAGTGTTCCGTTACATTACGGGGAATGGGGAAAAATTATTGGAAGTGCATTTTAATGATGTATCAGACTATGCGCTTTATGAAGTGCAAAAAAGTATACATTCAGTACAATATGGGGTGCAAAAAATAATTATAAAACTAGTTATAGTACGAACGCACCTCATTTGCCACGTTTGACGAGCAATTTCCAACTTGTTTAATTTTGTAATATATGTAAGATTTTTTTTTTTAATTCAACATCATTTGTTCTTAATTATCCCTTTTAAATCTATTTTAAGTAGAAATAAATATTTCCACTTAAAATAGATAAAGGAAGGATCGATAGTGGAAAAAAAAAAAAGATTTTTTTTTATTTTTGTTATTTAAAAATAATTCCTCCGTGAGACAATTAAAAACATTTAATTTCATTTAGAAGACAAAATGCGTGTTGGTGTCATGTTATAACTTCACAAAAATGGCCAATTAATGGAGATAAAAGACGAGGCTCATGAACGTGTGAAAACATTTTTCGATTCTGTTAAATATAAATCATATTTCCCAAAATTTTAGATACGCATTTCTGAGACAATATAATGTGGATAATTGTTTAATAAACTTCTGTGACATGGGCATCTACGTAGTTTGATCTAAAAACAATTATTGTTTGCAAATCTCGCATGAAGTTCGTTTCATAATTTTGTAATAAATCTAAGAATTTTAGATATTCAAAATTGTTTGTTCTTAATAATCTATTTTAAACCTTAAGTTCAAATAAATGTTTTCATCCATTTAAAAATAAATCATTTGCGAGAGGATTAAAAACATCTAATTTCATTTAGAAAACAAAATGTGTCGTGCCTTGTTATAACTATACAAAAATTGCCAATTACTGGAGATAAAAGACGAGGGTTAAATGTGTGAAAACATGTTTCGATTCTGTTAAACATAAATCGTATTTTCCGAAATATAGATGCGCATTTCCGAGACCATATAATGTGGATAATTGTTGGATGAACTTTTATGACACTGGCATCTACGTAGTTGGACTAAAAACACTCTTGTCAAAACTGAAATAGGATCCGTTTAGGATTTTTTCTTCTCCAATAACACGTCATATCTATTGCTTTTCGTTTCTGTCGAGAAGCATTCTCAGAAAGGCAAAGCTACTGAAATGAAATAATCAAAAAGAAAAATCCATCTTGATGAAGCTTGTATCATTTCGTATGATTGACGCATAAATTTTCACTCGCTGACAACTCTTGTCAGCTATCAGTGGGGATTACCAACCACTTTAGTGTAATTGAAAAAATGGGTTTTTCGTGTGTAAATCATAATCTCTAAAACATGTAAATATATATTTTTTTTTCATTTTAAAATTAAATGGTAAATAAATGAAAATATAACATTTTCGGAGACACCATTCTTGGAAAACTATCTTCTTTTATTCCTTTATATCCTAAATTATAAGTTTAAGGAAAATTCCATCTCAATACTTTCCTTCTTAATATTTGAAGTTTAGATTATAAAATTTATGTAGTAATAATAAGAAATTTAAAAAGGATACGTTCATTAAAACTGACTAAATTAGTATTTACAGGCATTTGTGTAAATATTTTTATCAATACATAGCTTCCGATTTTTTAGTGCTAATATTTCTTAATTCCTGTTCGTTTGATTTCAGCGTAAATTTCTGTTATCAAATAAAGCGAATATTCCTATTCGGAAATAGTGGTGTTTAAATTATCGAAAGGTTTTGATGTACTTAGATGAATTGAAAAATAAGGGGTCATCCTTTAACTATATTTCATGTTTATAACTATATTTTATGTTTAGAACTATATTTTATGTTTATAATTATATTTTATGTTTATAATTATATTTTATATTTATAACTATATTTATGTTTATAACTATATTTATATTTTAACCTTCAAGAGAGGGTGTGGAGGGAATCCGCAAAATGTGAAAAGGCACTAAATGTTTTTTGTTTTTAATATTTCCCATAACATGTAAATTGGGTCAAACCTCCCCACTTCAGGAAGGTTTGACCCACTAAATCAAGAATGTATATTCTCAATTTTATTTAACAAAAAGTAACTTAAATTTGTGCAGTATATACTTAATTTCTATTACTAAATAAATTATTGGTAACAAACATATTCATTTCATCTGACCATTGAGTAATAAAGTCAATGATTCTCAATATGTTAATATCTCGCATTCAGTATTTTACAAATTAATGAATATTTTCATAACAAAGGAAGTCAAATATACTTTTTAAAGTATACTATTTTAAAATGACAACTGGTGATTGCATGTGGTAATTTAAGAAAACCCGGGAAAAATTAACCCTTTGCACTCGTTCATCAAGCTTGTCGCTAACACTATTTCAGAATTTAGCTTAAGCTACCACTATTTCAAGACGGAATCTTTATGGTATACTTCTAGAACATTTATTTGTAATGGCAAACTTTTTGTTTAGAAAGAGTTGTAGCCAAAAATGTGACCGTTATTTAAAAAAAATAATAATCTTAAAGTGCAAAGGGTTAACACAATATCTTTAGCACAAGTTGTGATATATGTATATTATGCTTAAAATATAGATATTTAATATCTATGTAGTTGTATTCGGAATAATTTGTTCCCAGTTGTTACCTTTGTTTGAATTTTTGCATCGTTTATTAATAGGAATTTTTACACTCAGTTTCAACTGAAATATTACAGTATAATTCTTATTCAAAAGATGTTTGTATAAAATATGCTATTGATTATTGAGATAAGTTAATTATTATTATTTTTGATAAGGTAAAACTCAATAATTAAAATGTGTTCAATTACACTAGACGAAAAAAGGGAGATTTTAACACGCATCTCGCAACTGCCATTTTGAAAAGAAAGTATAAAAACACACGGAAAAAGCTATACCAAGTTTTAATTATTTTATCTTTTAGTTTGTTCCATAAATTACATTATAAAGATCTTAAACTTTATTTACAGCAAGCATAGGAGCTTTTAACTGTAAAATGAACAACATAATTTTGGGGAGGAAACTGAAAATTCCACTTTATTTTATTATTATTATTATTATTATTACCACAAGTGTCTGGTACAAACATTAGCTAGTTTAAAAGGTTTCTAATAGGATTCTGTCGTCTTCTTATCAGTAAAAGAGAATTTTTAATGAAAATAAAGACAGTGCATCAAACTTTCCGTATGGTCAAACATTCCCAGTTTCCCCTCTAGAGTTTTGTGACCGAAAAAAATAGTTTTTTGGGGTTTGTTTTACAAATTTCAAATTAAAGTGCTGAAATAAGAATTAAATATCGTAAGCAAATTGCTAATGAAGCAATTTTTTAAACTCATAAAATTTAACTTTTCTACATGCACTTTATTTATATTCATCAATAAAATGATTTTTTTTCCTTTTGAATGCAGATAAGGAAAGTTGCAAACAAGAATAAATATGTCCTGTAATCCATAAAAATCTGAAATTGTCATACTCTCACGTTCTGTATATTATTGATTCTTGAGCTTTGTTAACCTCTTAAATGGTAAATTTTTTTTCAGTTTTCCAAGGAGATAGCAATATTTAGTAGCAACACAATATTGGGTCAGTATTGTTTGTACTACATGAATCTTAATCAATATATGAAATTTTTTTCCAACAATGGGGCCATTTTCCAATATTGGTCTAATATTGGCAACAGATTTCACGACTTCATTGACAATATGTCTTTTAAAGCTAATACAATATTCATATTTCATTGGAAGTATATCCGATGAATACAATATTGGATGCACCATAAGCAATATTCTTTGCTAGTGCAATTTTGAGAACTTTTTAGTCAAAAATTTCAATTAAAAGTACGTTCTGCGCGTGCTTACCCATTTTATATTGTACACTGAGAATCTGTCGCGACTATATCAATTACCACTTTTAAACCCACCTGCTTTTTACTCTTCACGATGTTTAACCGCTGAAACTATCCTTACCGAAGCTCAAAAAAAAGAGCATGAAATCAAAATACGTATCAAAAATCAGTGATCATCCCTCTTTAATTGCAGTTCCCAATCTACACCTGCGTTTGCCTTGTTAGTCCTGAATTCTCTGAAAATAATTTGACTTTAACCTTTGACTCCTATCCTTTTCAGCTGCGCAAATTAGAGGGGTCGCCAGAGCAGCTAAATGATTTTAGCTGCGAAATAATTGCGAATCAGATTTCGGTTAGAACACTTCTGTTCGTAACTTTAACGCCCTCCGTTGATTGTTTTACACCATGAAATGTGAACCACCCACTATTTCAATTAGTTCCACCCACTATTCGTAGGTGTTATTTAAAACTTATTCTATATATATATATATATATATATATATTAATTTGATTGTTCACAATTTTGTTTTCAGATTGTTTCTTCGAAACGTGTAAGCTTATTTGAAAATCGCACGATTGATATAATTACTTTGACTGCAATGTAGTAGTACTGATTATTGTTTGGTGTGGTATTACTATTCCTAATAATACCGTGACCAAAATAGAATTCCAACTGTCATCCTTAACGACACGTAGCGTAGAAAAGGAATCTTTCCCAAGTCACTGGGACGTCGAAATTTTTCTGACGAGCTCCAAATGAATCACGACAGTTTTACATTGTAGTCCCTGAATGGAGGGGCACTGAGTCAGAAAATGATGAAATCACATGTTTGTGACCATTTGTGATGTCATAGTGACGTATCATCGGCTTGTTGTGCTGTTAGGGATAAGCACATTACAACGAACAATTTATGTGTGAGAAACGATGGTCGTAATATGTTTATTCAGTACAAATTACAAGATGTTTCACTCCAATCCGAATCCGTATTTTTGTTCATAAATTTAACAATAATGAAGTTATTTTAACGAAATTTTCAACAGAGGACTTGGCTTTGTCTAAAATGAAAAGATATCACGAAAAGTAGCGGAAGTGACCCCCATCCACATTCAAACAGATAAGCATATCATATTTCGGTATGTAATTGGCAGGATATACGGTGTCACTGACAAATTACTATGCACTTCCAGCCCTTTCCGAGATGTAATCACATTTTACATAAAGAAAGACAAGCCTGAGAATTTTGTTAAAATGTTTTCATTATTATTAAAATTAGGAACAAAAAACTGGATTCAGATTAAAGTGAGACTCCCTGTATTTTTGACTGAAAGTTGGATTGCATGCCTGATTTCCTATACAAAATTACTATTATTGTAAGTAATGTAATAATTGGCACTTAAAGTATGTCTAATCTTTTTAAAAACACCCTGTATACACTATGCTCTGCTCTGTACGTTGCTTACAAAGTAACAAAAGAGAAAACAATAAAATATTTAAACTATCTTTGCTGATGTCAATACTGCCTAAATCATTCTAATGTAATTGCAAAACAAAATCTAATTTCTCTACATATCCATGCATTAAGAAAATATCCCAGATTTTTATGCATTTCTGCTTTTACTTGAAATATAACCTGTCTTCTCTTCTTTATTTTGAAAATAAAGCAACAGAGATAAAAGCAAAATAGAATAAAACATCTTTTATGCGTTGTTTTTGGGGCCACAGAAATAGGCGTGTAACTGAATAAACTTTTCAATGAAATTCTAGCTGAATTAATAAAGTGATATTCAAAACTCTTGCATATAAAAACATATGGAAATAATAAAAACTAAAATGAACTGGCTATTGCATGTATGTGGAAGGCTTAGCTTTAATTATCTGTAGTACTTTTTTTTCTGAATCTGAATCTTTAATATATGGCTCAAGAAATTTCGTTTTCTTTTTATTTACGCGTTCTTTATTATATATTTTTTAACATTCAAGGCTTATCTTTGTTGGAAAATTCTGCTGTATTAAGTTATGCAATTATTTTCTTTTTATCAACGGATATTTTCATTAACATTTTTTTAATGTCATTTTGATCAATATGATTTAAATATTGATTTCTCGTATGAAAGAGTTATATATGGCTGCCTGTCTGTATATAAATCGATTGATTAATAAATAGTTATAAAGATAAGTAGACAGACATATACAAGGTGATTCAGAATTGATCGTTCAAACTTTAAGAGGTGGTATAGAGCATATAGCAATAAACGATTTTCGTACAGGAAAATCAGGGTCGTAATAAATTTATTCACTCAAAAATACAGAGTGTTTTACTCCAGTTGTGCATAGCTTTAACAAAAACTAAGATACTTTAAAGAAATTTGCAACAGATACCTTGTTTTGTGTGAGAGGAAATGACATCAATAAAAGTTGAAAGTGGTGGAAGGGTACAGTATTTCTGTAAATGAAACTTTATGTACTGTCAATCGCATTGGGAATAATGGAGTGTCCAGTTCAGTGCTACTTGTATGTGGATGGTAGCCAATTCTTAGCTTTTCTCGTGACATCTTCGCATTTCACACAAAGAAAAGTAAGTCTGTTGCAAATATATTAAAATATTATTAAAGATCAGCAAACATTGAATTAGAGTGAGACACTCCGTATTTTTGACTGAATAAAGGAGTCGCGACTCTGTAGTTTCTCATACACAATTTGTTTGTTGTATTATGCTATACCACTCATTAAAGTTTGAACTTTGAGCGATCAATTCTGAATCATCTAGCATATTAACCCTTAAATTCGCGATTTTTTATTTTGTTTCGAAAATTTGTATATGATTCTCTCAAAGGTTTATTATACAGGAAAAATAATGCAAGAAAATCAGAGATACATTTTTCATTTAATACGTCAATCTTTTGTTCTGTTGCACATCTGCAATATAAGAAAAACTGTCGTGCGGCTGTTTTACGCTAAAATATTGCAAATTAGTAAATATTTTAATAAGTATGTCTCCAAATACCTTATTTTATATAATTATTTATTTTATAAAACTAAACGTTTGACCCTTTAATTCCCATGATAGAATACGTTCTAGAAATTGCGTAGTTCAGAAAATCTGACTTTACACCAGAAAGTTTTAATGGTTAATTTCGCTTTTTTAAAAATACGTTATGTTTGTTATTAATTAAAGCAAATATTGCTATTTTAATTTCCTGGTGTGAATTAGGTATATATGAATAAAAAAAATCTATTAAATTCAAAACACTGTTGTTTGCATATATGCAAAGCTGCGCACTAAAGGGTTAAGAGTAGACGACATATGTTGTGTAACTATCGCTAAACGGAAGTTTGGTAATATTTTTATTTTATAAATATTGTATCGAATGCCCTTTTAGTATACCTGAGTGGATTTTTTTTTTCTTTAAGAGGATTATATTGTAATTTTGAGGGTTTAGGGTGTTTGAAACTTTATCTAACCCTTTCAGGGGCAAAGCATTTTCAAAGATGGAGTGTTGAAATAAATGAATGACACCGGAATTTGTAAACAAATTTACTTGGAAATAAGAAAAAGCCTATTTTTCACATACTTATTAAATAGAAAATATTTTACCAAAATTCTGGTACTATTGTGGCATTTCGAATTAAAATTAAGTGGTTTCTTAAGCATACCACCGCCCCTGAAAGGGCTAAAGGAAATTTTTTATGTTCATAGTTAATATATAAAATAGAACTTTGTTAAACCAAAAAATCAAATAAACCGAACTCTTAAAATTAGCATGCACAGGTCCCAGAATGTTTCTTTGTTTTTATAACCCCCACATAAGGAGTACTACAAAATCTGAATATAATGAAATTTTGTATCAAAGATATAACAGAAAAGGAAGCTTTCTTGGAAATCTATTTACAGATTGAATAAATCACTTTAACAGAGGATAAACGTATCGGTATCAAAATAGTCGATGGCATAGCTATCAACTTGTACGGATTTTTGTTACCACTAAATTTTAATAGTAAATTTTGCCTAATACAATTGCTGAAAATGAATAATTTTGAATAATTAAATAAGGCAAAAAGCTCTGTTAAATTTTAGTGGTAACAAAAATCCGTACAAGTTGGCAGATATGCGATGGAATAAAAATTCAAACAACAGTGGAATAAACCGACGAAGAAATTATTGTACAATACAAAATTTTGAATATCAAAAATAAAAATTTGAACAAACAATGTTGCTACATTTTAAATTTGTAAAATTTAATTTTATTGGTCATATTTATGAAAAAATTAATTTTTAATAATATACAATGTATAAATTTTCAAAATTTTGTCAACAATAATTTTTTAATGTATCTCTACTATCATTTCAAAAAGAAAAGAACTATAAAATGGATTTAAAAGTTTGTAATATTATTTTTTAACGAGAAAGAATCCTTAAGGTGATTTATTGGGGGTTTCACCCTAAGTACTTCTTCAGTATTATATACTACGGATGTATAAATTTATTTTAAGCAAAATATTAGAAAATTGTTATTTTCATAGTTTTTTCAAAATGAAGGATACCGAATTCCATTAACTCATCATTTTCTACAGCGGCATTGGTTACCGAAAATAAATAAATAAATAAATAAACAAATAACTGCAAATTTTTAACTTCGTGGGCACTCAAGTTACCTGGAGTATGTATAACTCCATGTATGTATTAACAGCGACCATTTATACTAAGTGTATGAAATTTAGAATCTGAATATTTAAGATAATTATTTAACTTTAAAAAAACTGTTTTCAAAAATATGAATGTGTGCTTTAAGTATTTTTCGTTAGATGTTTGTTATTGTCTTTTAAATTTTACTGTGGATTGAAGCATATTTCTTTTTATTTTTCAGAGATCTTTTAGTTTTATTTTAGACGCATTGGACATAGACCATGAGAACCCTCGTAAGTATGCTTAAGTTTTATTTTTATTTCCTTTTACATAATGTAAATATTGTGACTTTACTGCGAATAATCCCGCCGCGCATATTGGGACGAAATGAGTGTTTTCGTGGGCATGGATTTAGAGCTCATAAAAGACATCGAAATGATTTTTTTGGTAACTTTATATTTTTATAGGAGGGGAAGGCGTCAGAATGGGGAAATTTCTATGACAAAATGGAGAAAAGCAAGAATCGTAAGCTTAAACCTGGTACTATTTTCAAAATCCAACTATAAATAAACTTCGAACGTGTAAAAGAGATTTAATTAGTTTCGTGGGCCTAACTAACCCAGACGGTTTTCGGCATATGTGATTATCGTGAATTTCTCTCATCCAATACCTAAGGAAAAAGAAAACAAAGCCCGTTTTCCAGAACAATTCGGAACTCATTTTGAATCGCTGTCTTTGTAAAAAAAAAAAAAAAAAAAGTTAAACACGTATTTTTATAAACAAAAGATAAAAAATACTACAAAAACACATTTTTAATGCATAGAACTAAATTGCATTTGATTGAATGATGTAGAGCGACAAAAAATAACTTGATAATTTTTGAAAGGGAAATATCAACTGCCAGGTCCAACAATTTGGTAAAAAACTTATGCAAAATTCTATAAAATGGACAGATTCATTGAATGTAAATGTTGTATTTTTTTCCCTTTTACTGATTTCCCATAAACTCTAGAATGTATAAAACACGTTCATCTAGTTGTTTTAGCCATTTATTTTTTTCTTGGGGGGGTGGGGAAGTACTGTCACGGATTTTGATCATTTCGTACCACTTGCTGTGCGTCGTTAATACCAATTACTATACGTGTCTACTCTCAACGGTGTCCAATGGCTAATTCCTAAATCGTTTATCATAGACTTATAGTAATTACAATACAAATATATTTTAAATGGCGAAAAGAAGTATTTTAATAGTCGTTTGTATTAATATTTCTTAAAAAGTTGCGAAATTTATATTTTTGTACGGTTATCTTGTCCTATTAGTAATATGTAGTAAAATTTTCCTATCACACTAACAAGTAAGACAAAAAAAAAGGTCCCATTCATGTAACACCGAGTTATGAAATGGAGAATATTCCAAATCTGGGTTCGAGGCTGAAAAAGTCACGTGATACCGGTAATTTACCCAAAAAACTTATAACTGATAAGAAGAGAAGATACTACTGCTTTGCCTCATGAAATTTTTCATTGGCTAGCGGGGATTTATATTACACGTCTACGGGGCCTTCCCTTCTTTACGCTAGAAGTTTTTACCTTGACCACGTGATCAAAACGTAAATGGAATATCTTCCATTTTGAACTGCATGACTTACACCAATTCTCTGCATCTGAACACAGATGAGTTGGGGCAATCTTCGAGGGATCGTTCACAAAGTGCTTTTAAAGTATTGGAAGAATTTATTTTGAGTGTATCTGCACTTTAACTGAGAATAGTCACATCGTAGAAGTATTACGATAGTGTTAATTTTTATTATTTTAATATTTTAATAATTTTTATTTAATTATAATTTTTATTTAGTGTTAAGTTTCAGATTGGTTAAAATGATTGTTTACAAAGAGAAGTTCACATGCATTATAGCGGACTGTATTTAACACACACATTATTATTATAATTCCACATACTGGAATTCAAAAACTGCGATAACATTATCGCCACTTCACATCATTCAACAACTCTTAGAACCACACTGATGCTCAGAACTTTACTCTTTTACAGGTGGCGCTGCTGCAATAACGCTTACGGTTAGGTAGGAACAATAATTGTATTTTAAAATAGGGTAGGTGGGGGTAAAGGTACGCATGGGGCAAAGATACGAACTGGCTGATTTAATATGAAGCTATATTCGTACAATCATGACCGCTAGGTGGTAGTTTGGTTTCAAGTGTAGTAGTTGTGTGTTCAAAACTTGTGGAGAAAGTATCACTCCATGCTAAGAAAATGACGTAAGTTTCAATTTTCGAATTTTGATGTAATATTTTTAAATTTTCACTTTGTTAAGCTGACAATATCTCAAATTCTTACAAATCCAAAAATTCAGTGGAGAACGGAAGCCCTTTAGCTTCTAAATGCCGTGTAGTTTACCTCGATTGCATTTGTTTAAACTTGCAGGTAGCCAGTTAAGTAAAATAGTGCAGAATGGGGTAAAAACACGCATCCGTCTTGGGTCAAAGATACGCACAAGTTCAAGATGCTGGGCTTTGTCCCATCGTTTCAGCTAGATGCAAAGCTTTCCACAATTTCGTTGTAGAAAGCTTTATATTTTTTATAAGTTAGTATTGCATGAAGCATAATAGCTACTTAACTAATATAAGCTAGTTAACTATACCTTTTCCAGTTAAGTTTTTAAAAATATATAGCGCAGCTATCTACCTACCTACTTTTAAATATCCATATTCTTGTTTCATGAAACGCTTTTGTTTTAAGCCTTAACACCTGTTAGCGGTCTCACAGACCGATGCTTTTATAGTCAGTTTTCACAGTTTAACTTATGATTTTCAGTTTAACTACTGATGTTAGTTTAATTTTGATTCGTTTTTAAACTTAGTAGTATCGCTAGAGACTTGTAAATAATGGAAGTTTAAATATAATAGGCCTTTACATCAAGTTTAGTATAGAAACAGTAATCTTATGACTCAGTCGATCCTTTTATTCATTCTTCGATCAAAAGGTCTCGGAGACCGCTCACAGTACTTATGCAATAATTCTTGTCACAGAAGTTAAGGGATAACTGCTTTTTGCGGTCTCGCAGACAGCTGTTTTCTTCTTTTTTCACGGTTTAACTTGTAATTTTCAGTTTAAGGATAGATACTAGTGAAATTTACTATAGATTCTAGTTTAACTATAGATATTAATTTCGTTAGGAGTCTAGCACTAACGCGAATACACTGACTTTTGAATATGTGAGTTTTAATTGTAGTGATCCTGTACATAAAGTTTAATTACAGTAACAGGGTTTCACATAAGACTTTTACATAATTCATTCGTTTTAGTCGAAATGGGGCAAAAATTTACAGTAATGGGGCAAAAGAACGCACTGCGTATTTTTACCCCAAGCAATGAAGCAAAGATACGCAGAGCAATGTTTTTTAAAAATTGGAATTTCTCACGAAATTATAATTTGACAGAATGTCAGTTGATTGTGGCACTTGCCTAAGGTTCATCACATTTTCGTCACATCAGTCGTCACATAGAGTAGGTGGGGGTAAAGATACACACTAGCTGATTCAATATAAAGAAACATTTCTACAATCATGACTGCTAAGTGGTAGTTTGGTCTCTAGTGTAGTAGTTGTGTGTTCAAACCTTGTGAAAAAAGTAGCATTCCGTGCCAAGAAAATGAGGTAAGTTTAAATTTTCGAATTTTGATCTAGTATTTTTTAAATTTCACTTTATTGTTTAGCTGACAATACTTCGAATTTTTAGAAATCTAAAAATTCAGTGGAGAACGGAAGCTCTATAGCTTTTAAATGCCGTATAGTTTACCTCGATCGCATTTGTTTAAATAAACTTGTAGGTAGCCAGTTAAGTAAAATATTGCAGAATGTGGTAAAAGTACGCATCCGTCTTGGGGCAAAGATGCGCACAAGATGCGGGGCTTTGCCCTATCATTTTAGCTAGATGCAAAGCTTTCCACAATTACATTGTGGAAAGTTTTATTTTTTATGAGTTAGTATTGTATAAAATATAATAGCTAGTTAACTAATATAAGCTAGTTAACTACCTTTACCTTTTTCTAGTTAAGTTTTTTTTTTTTTTTTTTTTTTTTTTTTTTTTTTTTTTTTTTTTTTTTAATACAGAACGTAGGTATCTACCTAACTACTTTAAAAAATCAATATTCTTGTTTCATAAATCGATTTTGCTTAGGTCTAAACCCTTTAATTCTATTAACGGTCTCACAGACCGGTGCTATATTCAGGTTTCATAGCTTAACTTGTAATTTTCAATTTAACTATTGATGTTAGTTTAATTTTAATTCATTTGGAATCTTAGTAGTATCGCTAAAGACTTCTAAATGAGAATTTTTATTATAATAGGCCTTTACATAAAGTTTAGCGCAAAACAGTATCTTATGAGCCAGTCAACCCCTTTATTCATTCTACGATCAAGCATCTTTGAGACCGCTTACAGTATTTATGCAACAATTTTTGTCACAGTAGTTAGATGTGAACTGTTATTTGCGATCGCACAGACCGCTGTTTTTTTTTCTTTTTTTTCATGGTTTCACTTACAGTTTTCAGTTTAACTATAAATACTAGTGAAATTTACTAATGCTTTTGCATAATTCTTTCGTTTTATCGGAAATGGGGCAAAAATACGTACTGCGTATCTTTGCCGCACCACTGCTTACTTTCACGCCCAACTGATGGGGCAAAGATACGCAGAACAATGTTTTTTTTTTAATTGCAATTTCTCACAGAATTATAATTTGACAGAATGTCGGTTGATAGTGGCACTTGCCTAAGGTTCTAATCTAACATTTTAATCACTCGTTACATAAGTTCAGACCAATGTGTGCGTTAAAAATCATAATGTATGGAAAGTGCGTATGTTTACCCACCTACTCTGTTTTATTTTTTAAAGAATTGAGATTGTTGCTTTTCCTCATTTCATTTAACAAAAATTCTGTTATTTTTTTCACTTATATTTTCAGTGGAATTTGTATATTTTGCTTTAATATGTCAGAATGAAAATAGATTTCAAATTTATTTTGTTATGTTAATTTTACTCTCAATTATTATTATTTTTTTATACCTGACGATTATTTATATTTCTAAAAAACTTGTGAATAACCCTATTTCTCAGCAAAAAAAAAAAAAAAAAAAAAAAAAAACTTCAATTTTAAAAAGTTATTGCTCAGTCAGTTTTAATCGTACAAGAATGGGACTTTTTTGTATTACTTCTTAGAATAATAGAATATTTTTACTAAATATAACTTATAGGACCGGGGGACCGTATAAAAATTTAAATTTCGTAACTTCTTAAGAATTTTTTGCTGGCCCAAATCGTTTTAACACTAGAATACTAGACGGTCCTAATTATCACGACTATGGTATTTTAACAGCAACACTCTACTATGTCTACCCTCATAGCATGCATGGTCACGGTGACGTCGTTGTGACGTCACTGTGAGTCACTGTGGTCACGTCACATCTGTGACCAAAATGCCACCACTCAGTGATGTCACATTGTGACTGAGATGTGAACTTCTTAGAAAACTTTAAAAAATTACAAAAAATATTCAAAACATGTTATTTATGTAAAATTATATTTTCTGGCAATTGAAAAAATTGTGACGTCACTGTTATGACACTGCATGTAACATACGTCACGTCTCATATGTGACGAAAAAAATCACCATATTGTAAGTCACAGTGTGACAAAAATATGAACATCAAAAATTTTTGAAAATGAACAGAAATATTACATGCCCGAGATACAGCGACATAAGGAATGAAAATATATTAGTGGATAGGAAATAGTAAATTCGGACACGAAAAGAGGGGGGGGGGGGGCAGAAAAAGGAAAATGCACGGTAAAAGTATCAACAAACTAGATTTTCATACTATATTTTATCAATTTGTTATTTAAGACAGTGAAAGTATACTTTTTTATGATTTCAATTTTATCCACCATTGCAATTTAATCCTTCACTGATTATTATTATTATAAAAGTGTTTCTCGGAAAAATGGTACGTATTGTAGCAATTTGGATAACATATTTAGAATTAGGAATATTAAATCTGTACACTTTACATATTTAGTTTTCAGGGAGGAAGTTGTTTTATTTTATTTTATTTATTTATTTTTTTTTTTTTTGTCGACCAGTGGTATTCTAAACCCTTCTGTGGTTTTAAACTAAAATTTTCTATTACAGTTAAGTCTGTAGCTTTTAATGAGCACGTAGAAAGAATACTCAGAGTTTAGTCATATATGCATTTCTTACTTTAGAATTTGCATTCAAGTCATATTTTTTCCTGTTAGTGTTTAACTATTTTAAATAACTATTTTTTAAAAAATTCTACTTCTTTCAGACTTTTTAAATAAAATTAGTATTTTCCGAAAAAATATGTATACAAATTTTATACAAAACCCATGATATAATTATTCGTATTTCAAATTCGTGTTTTAGAGATATGACTTTAAAAAAAGTTATTTTACAAATTGTTTATTCTACAGAAAATGAATATGAAAAAAATGACAGATTGACAAAGAAATTTTTTTATCCTGTATACTCTCTTTTCATTTATTAAGAAGATACGTATTTATTTATTACGTGTAAAACAAACTGTACTTTAAAAAAAAGAAAGAAAAAAGGCAGGTGTTTCATTCAAATAGAAAATTTTCATTACAGATACTCTCATAAAGGTAAAATTACTGCGCATTTAAACTCTAAATCTGTTGTATACAAAAAAAAAAAAATTATAATAATACAGTAGGAGCAGCTGCTTGCTCAATATCGTCTGCGCTCGATTAAACCGCAGAATAAAATAAGGATCAGAGAACTTCTGACTCGGAAAGTTAGTTTTTTTAAGCTAACAGAAATATGCCTGACAATTTAGGATAAAATACGGATATTATTAAAATATTTATGGAACTTAAAAGGTATGTCTTATTTAATTTTAAATTTTTTGTTCCTGTTTGATAGATTATTATCATGAGTTAAATGGTTGTATGTTATATGCAATGAGACTGATCTGGAATTCCTTTCAAAAGCAAAATGGCGATGGAAAGATTTTTGAGAAATCGTTAAATGCATTTAATTCATCTATTATAGTTTGTTGTTATTTGATAGTACAATTATAAATACTAATTATTTAGTGTTTTTCAAATTGCTATATTTATTTTTTTAATTGTATTTAAGCATTTTTTTTTTTTTTTTTTTTTTTTTTTTTTTTTTTTTTTGCTGTTTGTGATTTTAATCAAACATTTAATTGTAGACATTCAGAATCAGTTATTAAATTTTCTTTGATTGTAAACTCATTTTCTACATTTTCGATACATTTATTTTATTGGCATTAAAAAATAAAATATAATATTTAAGCATTGAAATAAAGTGTTTTTCATGCCCGATAAAGTTGAAAAGTGTTTGACTTCGGTTTGTCTGGCCGTCTGTCCGCGCTCTAACTCGCGTAAATATACTCGGATTGACCTAACATTTTTGGATGTTATTGACGTTTACCATAGCAAGGCCCCTATTTGTAATGAAGTTTGTAGCGTGTTTAGTTCCTTTACAGGGACAGTCAATTGTATTCCATTACATTACGGCCTGTGGGGAAAAGATTGAAAGGCCATTGAAAGCTAATAGAGGTAATAATGCTGTTACTTAAATATTTTGAGGATTTCAGATATGAGTGGCTAACTTATATTTATTCTATATGAATGTGTTTAACCCATTTTCACACACACATATATATATATATATATATATATATATATATATATATTGGTTAGCATACACGTACGTGTGTGTAAGTATAGATTTTGGTGGTTTACAGAAATTTTCCTAAATACAAATGCAAAATGAGCTGCAAATAATATTTGTTAGTTTTGTTATTTGCACTACTAACTAATGAAATTACTTATTTGCAGCTTTTATTAATTCTGTAATTACTTATACTGCTTCTTCTAGGCCATTTTTTTTTATGGTGCCACGCCATGTCCCTTTTGAAATTGGCAAAATGCACTCTGCCTTAAAAGTTGAAATTTACCTGTAGTTGTAGCCAGAGATTTTTTGTAGAAAACTTCCCCATTCAACAGTATTCTAAATTCATGTGGAAAAAATCTTGCAAAAATATAGAACTTTATTTCTTTAGAAAAAAACAGGATATTATTAAAATATGTTATTTAATTGTATTTTTCAATTTGTTATTCATAAAATTATTAAAAATTAAGGACACTTTACTTACAATGCTAAAAAATATTCTTTTTTTTTTTTCTTATATCATTACTAAACACATTACTAATATATTTCCTAATGAAATAGTGCCCGTTTTTTGAACTAGCATCCTGCCCCTTTTTCTTTCTACAATGAATTATTATCATTTTAATAATTAAGGCTTAAAAATGTATAATATGTTCCTAATTAGAGAGTTGATTGTTTAATAATTAATTTGAAGTAATGTTAGCTATTTAATATAAAATGCAGTTAATAATTTTAATAAATGTTAAGTATCACTAGTATTTATAAAGTTTTACATAATTATTACAATATTAATGTATATAACATTATTGTATGATACTACCTAATGAAACTACTAATTTGCAGTTTTTATTTCTGTAATTACTAACTAACAATTATAATTTTATTAATTAAAGTGTAAAAACATAGATTATGTTAGCAATTAGTGGTGTAATTGTTTTGGAAACCTAAAACTCATGATAGCTATTCAGTATTTGAACGCTGGGAAAAAAAATCATAAAAATCTGATTTAAATCAAAAAAATCTGATTTAAATAAAAAAATCCGATTTTTTTTATTTTTTAAAAAAAAAATTATGTTTTTTTTACACCTTAGTGGATGGTAACTGCGTAAATCAGTTTTTCAAATGTTTTACGCGTTTTCATTTTTTACTCAGTTATCTTATTTACGTTATTTCCCCCGATGTCTTGTTAAAATATTTAGGAAGAGTTGGAAAGTGTTTTATAATCTATGCTTAACGCATGATATATCTTACTTGCTGTTTCTATTTCCCAGATCAGTCTTTTCATATAAAACATACCAAATCTAATTAGCTCATATTCACAGAATACAATATATACGGGAATAAAAAATTTAAATAAATAGGGCTTATCATGTAGTTCTATAAGTAACAGTTGTATTAATGTCCGTTAGACTCCATGTTCGTATTTAATAAAGCAGTGACAAATCATAACACATTAAAAAGCTTACACATTCTTAATATTAAGCTTGAATTCAAGATCAAGCTTAGAACTTAATAAAAAAAGATGTCAGTTAATAAGCATTGTTTTTTAAATGGAAAATTAAAAATATTTTAGAAGAATAAGACTCCAAAATAGCGATATCTTGCTAAAAAGTACGGTAAAAAGATAAAATTTTATATTTCAAACAAAACTTTACTTTAAAATTATCGTAGTTTTTATGACAAGAATCATCACAGTATTAATACTTGCACATTTTTCCAGAGAGAAACATTCGCCTTGCATACAATATTTCAAATGAAAATCAAATTTCAAATAAATTGCTTAAAAGGCGCAAAGGCCAACATAGTGAAAAATATCCACGCCGGGACTTGATCCCGGGTCATCAGTATAGCGCACTGACATTCTACCGACTAAACCACATGGAACGATACCCAGCCTGGAAATTTTCTCCCTATTACATGTTGGCAAGGCTACAAACGCAGCACAAGATGAAATATTTATCGTGAGCCACCGTCATGGGGCAAACGCGAAACTTAATTAAATCCAGCATCGATTGAAACTATATTAATACTTGGAAATTTTTCCAGAGAGAAACATTCGCCTTGCATACAGTATTTCAAATGAAAATCAAATTTCAAATTAAATTTGTCTTTTAAGCTATTAATTTGAAATTTGATTTTCATTTGAAATATTGTATGCAAGGCGAATGGTTCTCTCTGAAAAAATTTCCAAGTATTAATATAGTTTCAATCGATGCTGGATTTAATTAAGTTTCGTGTTTGCGCCATGTCGGTGGCTCACGATAAATATTGCATCTTGTGCTGCTTTTGTAGCCTTGCCAATATGTAAAAGTGAGAAATTTTCCAGGCTGGGTATCGTTTCATGTGGTTTAGTCGGTAGAATGTCAGTGCGCTATACTGATGGCCCGGGTTCGAGTTCCAGCATGGAATCTTTTTCACTAGTTCGCCTTTGCGCCTTTTAAGCAATTAATCTGAAATTTGATTTTCATTTGAAATCATCAGAGTTTATGACAAGTTCGTCACAAATGACACATATTTCACAAATTGGTCACAGTGTGACTTCAAAACATTGTCATTTTCGTCACAGGTTCGTCACAAAGTTAATGCCAAAATAGTCACAAATGACACACTTTTCACAAATTTGTCACACCGTGACTTCACAGAGTGGTCACAATGTGACGTCACAAACGACCTCTAAAACGGCCATAACGACCTCGCATTCTAGTCACTATGACGTCACATCGACGGTCACAAAATCACAGTGTGACTTCACAACGACGTCGCCGTGACGTCACCATGCCTTACGGGTAGTATTCTAGGGTTAAAAATACTTCTTTACCTCATTAAAGCATTTTTGAAATTGGAACTCTATATCTATGACTAACGGTTTATTAGCCACTGGACACAGATGAGAGTGGACACTCTGTATCTCGCAATTTGTTAAATGAGTCATTATGAGTCAATGAGTCTTAATGAGTCAACGAGTCAGCCAGATATGTCTTCCAATGTCGTTCCAATTGCAGACTAAAGGTTCCGCTGTTAAAATGATAACACGGTAATAGAAAACTCGCATTTTCATTCCTAAAACTGAAACATTTCCATAGATGCCAACATCTCTTAATTATTCCGGAGTCTGATCCAAGATGAACACGTTTTCAACCAGAAATTTTATTTAACTAAAAATTTTAAAATTAAATCGAAGATGTACCTCTTAGAAAAAAGGCACGTTTTCTTAAATATTTTTTCCCGTTACACAATGCAAATTTTGGATCAAACTCCGGAATAATTATGAGATGTTGGCATCTATGCATTTCAATGTTATTATGAAAAGATTTTATTATCATAGCGAAATTTTTACTATCATTTATTTTAAGACATTCCTTTAACAAGATTTTGTCTGAATTAGATCACATCCATTACAGTTCCCAATATTTCAATGTTTTATGGTATTTTTAAGTTTAAATATTCATTCGTACTCAATTGCAAAATATGTGTCCGAAATTTCTAATTATTATTTTCTAAAATATTAGGGTTAATTAATAAAAGAAAACTTCCTTGTTCAGAGGCATTTATAGCTAAACTAATGAAATGAATGATTTCTCATTTTGACCTTTGAAGTCATTGCATGAGTAAATGAATTACGGAGGAGAAAAGTATGAAAAGGGGAAATTTTTGGAACTGTCGTACTCGAGAATATAGTCGGATCTTTGCATTAACCTCCATTAAAATGAGTTATGCGATTTTTTTTGTGCCTATTTGGCAGTAGCGCAACTATTTTTTTCTTACAAAGTATTGAGAATGTTCAAGCAAATAATTCATTCGAATAACTGAGGAATTAGGCAAAGCATATGTTCAGCCTTGTTGTACCAAGTACGGATGGACTTTGTTACTTGACATTTAGTGCTACTTTTAGAAAGATTTCTTAAGAAATATTACCTGTTACATTATCCCCTATGTTGGAATTTCTAAAAAAAAAATTGTAGATCTACGCCGATCATGACCCCTAGAACCCAAAACCACCTCCAGTTCAAAACTTTATCTATCTATCTATCTATCTATCTCTATCTGTCTGTCTGTCTGTCTATCTATCTATCTATCTATCTATCTCTCTATCTCTATCTCTCTCTCTCTCTCTCTTTATATATATATATATATATAACCATTAATTAAACATAACCTACCACCATCAAAAACCGTAATATTATGAATTAAAGCTGTAAGTATAAAAAAAAATATATTCAATTAATTTATTATAAGAATTATTATGAAAGAAAAAAGTGGACATCGACAAATAATGGAAAAGCTTATATATTGAATTACGTTGTCAAAGGCACACAATTCAATGATATAAGCAAAATGGTTGTTTTCTGTGAGAAAAATAAGCTAAAGCTAAAAATTATTTTCCCCTGTGCCCAAACAACCATTAAAATCAAGTGAATTGATTAAAAATGAAATATATATATATATATATAATCTTTTTTATGGACACTATAACTTCCATAATTTTGCACATATCTCTTCCAAACTGATACATAAAATTAAGGGGCAGAAAATCTCGGTCAAGTTCATTAAGGGGATTTATCTGGTGGGGAAGAAAAAAAATGGAATCCCATGCTATCCTATGGGAAAAATACTTATCCTTCTTGTTCATGGGAATTTCAACAATTTTTTTTTCACCACGTAGATAGGAAGGTTTCATATCTCTCTGTGACCTTAAATTTTTTATTTTTTTTTTTTTTCCAGTCATAAGTTACAAACGAGTAAAGAATACTTTTTTATACTTGTTGGAATTTTTTGAAATTTTAACACAAATTTTTAAATATTCATTATTATCTTTAAGATATTTTAAGGTTACAAAGGGATAAAGGACCTTCCTATCTACGCGGTGAAAAGAAAAATATTGTTGAAATTTCCAAATTTGAATGAACAAGAAGGATAAGTATTTTTCCCATAGGATAACATGGAAATCGACAACATTTCTTCTCCATCAGATAAGACCCCTTAATGGGCAAAATCGGGCCAAGGGGGTAAAAATAGGGAGGGTTTTTTTGAAAACCGAAAAAACCTCATAACTTCTTAATTATAATACTTGTCAAATCAGTTTAAAGTCTTTATTACTTCAAAATGGCCAAATATTTTTGTATCACAGATTTTTGATAAAATTCAAAATGAGCTCAAGAGGCGAAAAAAATTCATAACTTCGTCAATTCACAATATATCGAATCCGCTTAAATTTATTATAAATCTTCTTAATATTATCTACAACTTTTATATTGACAAGTTTTTGATAAGGCCAACTCTTGTTGCAAAAAAATTCAAAACGAAAAAAAAGGGGGATGTTGAAAGAGAAAAAAAATTCATAGCTTTGTCAATTCACAAGATATCGAATCCGCTTAAATTTATTATAAATCCTCTTAATATTATTTACAACTTTTTATATTGTCAAGTTTTTGATAGTACCAGCTCTTACAGAAAAAGTAAATATAAAAAATAGGGGTTGAAGAAAAAATTATCGTATTAACATGATTCCGGTAAAACCAGCTGTTATAGAAAATTATTAAATTAAAAACTTGTCAAAAGTGGCCAGATAAAATTGTTAAACTGGGTAAATCTCTAATCTTGATTTAGTTTTTGTTGGTGAAATTAGTACTTAACTTCGAAATCTACCTCCGCCTGTAGGCCGAGCCGGTTGGGATATTTTTTTTTCACTGAGTTCATTACCTTCGTTGTTTCAGAAACCTAAAGGGTGTGACTGGATGACAAAGGGTTGTGACATCCCGTTCCTTAATTTTAATTACATCTGACTAAAAGGAAGGAAAGTTATCGATATCTTGTATTTTCGATCTTTGGGATGGCTGTAAATATTGATTCTGATTTTTTTTTTTTTCCTTTGGAAGAAAAATGTTCAGAACTTAAAGCATCTGTGTTCTATTTGCAAAAGAACCAACTGTAAAAAATTATTATTTTTATTGAGTTGAATAATACGCATTAGATGTAGAAAGTCGTCTTTTTCTTGATATTTTGGATGATAAGTGTTATTTTTTTTTTTTTTTTTTTGCACTTATATATGTAAATATGTTCGTCGGACATTTAATAGGCACTTATCATGCAATACTACATCTGTGCGGAAATTTGAAAAGAAGAAAAAACGATCCATTATCTCGCATTAAAAAACTCTTATTTTACATCTAGAATGCCTTTTATTGTGGTTCCCCTAATTTTGGTTGGTTTTACTTCTTACGTTATGAACAAGCCTACGAAAAACACACTACAAAACACCATTAAAATAAACTATTGTTCACCTTAGTCAATAAAATAGTGTTGAAAGCATTAATAAACAGGTTACGGTCTTAGGCTAATTTTTGAGATTTGTATCTGAAAATTAATATATTTTTTTTTCTATCAGTTTTTTACATATATATATATATATATATATATATTCTTAATTATTTTCATTTCTCTGTAAGATAAAATCTCGCTACGAATGAAAAAATTGTTAGAAAATTTAATAAACATCGAAGTAATTTGCATTAAAACAATAATTAAGTATATTTCCCGTCTCATTAAAGTAAATCCCGTAGATTTTATTATGTTGTAGGATATATTTTTGTGTAACTAATATTAAAACTTACAAATGCGAAAATGGAAAATAAAATTTCTTACATGTAGACGCATAGTCAAAAATACGGTGATGTGTGTGCTTGCAGAAGAGTCATTCCACAGAATTTTAATAAACATGAGTCTCGGACCACATTTCACTTTTCGCATATTTTGTAGGTACAAATCTATATAGTTAAAATCTATTTTTAAATATATACTATCTTAAAAATCTTTTTAATTAGAGGGAGTCGAAAACTGCAATTTTGCACGTTTTTACAAAATTCAAGAATTTATGAATTCTTGTATAATTTTTAAACTAATAAAAGTAATATATATTGCGAAATTAAATTTTTGTAGCGCACCTCATTTTCGATTATCCGTTTCACATCGTTCCGGTCAATTTCACCCGAGCTAATTTTCATCAAGCTATATTCTCACCAATTTACACCAAATGTTTCGATTTTATTACAGTTTTTTATAGTTTTTGAGCTGTACTTTAAGATCGTTTGATTAATTTTAACTTATGAATTAATTTTAATAAAAAAATTCATTTAAACAGGACTGTTTTCAAAAATGTTAATTTTACTTAAAAGTTACACTACTAACTGCTATCTTGGAATTTTGTGTTCGTGCAAAATGTATATGTATTTTAATACCTAAAAGAACGACAAAAAAATGTTAAATTAGAATGTGTTTGGAGAAAAACAAAATACAGACATTTCGAAAATAATTTTTTGTAAAGGGTTAATATTAATATTTTTTAACGGATTACACCATTAGAAAGAAAAAAGAAACGGCAGTTAAGTGGGTATTTGTTTTTTCGTATTTATATTTTTTAAACCCCTGTGGACTTGTATAAACGAAAAAAAAAGCTTAACTTTTCCCGCTATCGGATCTTCTCTGCTAGAAGAAAATCAGAAGACATCGAATATGGGAATTCGTCGTTGGTGGCTGCCATTTTGAAATTTTAATTACTTTTTAATTACTATCATCTCTAACAGCAAAAATTTAAAAATCTGAGCTTCAGGTGAATCGGAACCTGCCTTAGACTATCACCATCTAAATTTTCATACCTCTATGTGCGGTAGATTTTCTTAGCTGTCGGTGACACACACACACACGTCAAACATCTTTCTTTTATTAATATAATATGGTGCAATAGACCCAAATGGTATATCTTGTATATTTGTTTTCAACAGCCAAAAGGTTAAATTTTAGAGTTGCACACTTAGTAATCCTGTGAATAAGAGCGTGAAATTAAATTGTCTAATAGATATTTGAGAATCTATAGTTTTCATAATTTTCCCAGCCTAAAGAAATGAAATCTTTTTATCGAGTTATCATTATGTATTTGTATTTTTTTTTAAATCTATTTATTTCTCTTAAATATATAAATTATTTTTCAGAATCCACTCGAATCATTGAACGAATTAAGTATTCTGGCATAATACTACCGAGTTTAGATTGGCATAATCTTGTTCATACTGGTGCAGCAGCCAAAATCAATTTTCGTATTCGAGTGACGTGTGATCTTTTTTATTACAACAGCACTTGCAATGTTCTCTGCAGACCACGAAACGACAAGTTCGGGCATTATACTTGTAATAAAGATGGTGAAAAAATTTGCTTGGAAGGCTGGAAAGGTGATATGTGTGAGCAAGGTAAGATCTGTACTTATTAGATAACCAGATAGATTGTGTTTCTATAAGAAAACGATCGCTGCAGTAGTTTATCTTAAATGTGATTTTGCATAATTAATTTTTTTTCAATGTATCGTAAATTTCAAATAAGAGACCTTCAGATAAGCTTGTTTATCAGGTTAAAAGATTCACTCGTCTTCTGCAAGCTATAACTTAGTGTTGCATAATTAAATTCAAAAGAAGGACGAGTGTTTAATCAATGTTGAAATAAACTATAGATGTATAAAAAAAAATGACGATTTGGAAAGTCGATTGATAATGCAAATTCTAAATTAATTCTAAATTAATTTAGTTCTAAAAATGTACTGCATTTTTTACTTATATTATTGTTTCTAGTTGTATTGGTGTTTTTGAAGAGTATATCGATAATGCCTTTTAAAGAATTAGGTCTAATGTAGACAAATTTTTTGTCACTAATGATGAACGTATAAAAACTAATGTTGTAAATGTCTTTAAATATTACTTTTGGAACAACTAAAGTTCTTTTGTTGAAGTATTCTTACATATTTAAATTTATATTCAAAGATAGCATAATTTTTAGATTACATAATATTCTTAACTCTGTTAGTTCAGTGCTGTATAATTTTTCTTGTGCAAAATCACATCAGATTGTGTTCTTAAATCATTTTTTCATAGATAATTTTTAATAATTAAATGACTTAATTTTTTTATGCGCTTAAAATTGAAATTTCATTTCATTTGATAAATAGTCAAAAATTTTTTACTTCAATTTTATTATATAAGGCTTCCAGTATCAAAGTGGATCAAGTCCATAAAGCATTATCAAGAGATATTTGAAGGGTTCTTCTGTATTTCATTCATAATCATAGGAGACTAGTGCCATTTGTTGCTCATATTTTCAATATAGGACTTGGTTTATTACGGCATTTGCTAATTGTCTATACGCCGTTTGTTCATTGTCTACAGAGCAATAATTAATATCTAACTTGGTTGAACGAAAAAATGAACTTGATTTGCTTTGATTCTGAAACACCTCGTATGACTCAATTCCTCAAAATATGTAAAATACGAAGTTGAAGTTCGCATAAGTTGAATTTTGTGTAGATTTTAAATTTTGCAGCAAATAAAATAATTCTTTTAAGTTCAAATAATAACTTTTCTTTTTCATTTATTTGCTTAAAATTTACGGCTAAGTGCATTCCCAAAGCCTGGTTAAAACGGTTTGCCCACCAGATACCTCCTCCTGATCATTATGTCAGGCAACTAATTTATTACGAACCCTCAAAAAGTTATAATAAAACTTAAAAAATAACTCATCTTTTTTCAAAAAGAAATTTAATATTTCGATCAACATTATTATTATTTACTTCGATCAACACAACATCAATATTTCGATCAACACAATATTAATTGTTATGATAAAACAAATATCATTAGATGTTATAAAGCGGCATGTACGGTAGCATTGTCCCAAATATGTACATATGCAAGGGATATAAAGAAGTAAAATATTTTTCATAAAAATGTATTTAGAAATCAACTTATTTTGGCATAATAGCTTAAGAAGAGACATTTCGATTTAGAACGAATTTTATATGAGACATTTCGATTTAGAACTAATTTTATATGAATCTATTAAGTATTTTTTTAGGAAAATAATCCTATTAAACGAATCTATATGCAGTATATGCGATTAGTAAACAAGGAAAAACATAGGTTCGGCATTTAAGCAAATGATAGAATTTTAACGAAGTTTTAATTCAGACTTTTTATATGCATTACTTGTACTAAAATTTCTATAGCATTGATAAATTTACAAACTAGTTATTTCTGTAGATCTAAGTCGATTAAAATAAGATTTTTGACGGCCGCATTGACTTAGATAAAGAGAAATTGGGATTAGGTAGTTTCCTTATTCAAGCAATTCAATGTCTCACGAAAATAAAGATGTATCAAATATATTTTTTATTGTTTTAATATATTTTACAACATTATAATTTCTCTCTCACTCTTATAGCTGTATGTAAAGAAGGTTGTCATCCTGACCATGGGTATTGTAATCAACCAGGAGAATGCATGTAAGTACAGGTTTTCAGTCATAGAAATAATGTGAAAGTACTTTACAACACTTATATATTTAAATTAACCACTTTTTCCTTAATTTTAATTAATATATTCAGTTTGGAGTTTTCTCATACATATATTTATTGTTACTCATTTTAAAGATTTCTCATACACGCACTTACTGGTGGAAACTAAGCAAGAAATTTTTTTGAGTATAAAGTGTAAAAACACACTTAATGTCACAATAAGAGTATCCATGTGATAACCTTTTCTTAGAATGGAAATATTAAAATTTTAAGATGGAAATTAACCCAGAAAAATTAATAGCAATAACCAATGAAAATGAAACATTTTGGATGTAAATTAGAGTTATCCATTCAAGGTTTTCCACTTGAAATGGTTAAGGAAATTAAATACCTGGGTCTAATTTTTGATAGTTAGCTTTTCTAGGAAATACACTTTTCATGTATTTCAAGAAATGTCAAAACTACTGTTTGGATTAAATCTTATTGTACATAATTCCTTCAATATTAAATTTGATGTCAAATTGATACCTTATTTACCTGAGCACTCCGTAAGTTAATACAGTTGAACTCGCCTTAATACGAGAAGAAAGGGAATTATATAAGTCCTCATATTAACAGTTGCTCTTAATACTCATGAACATAATAAAAAATCTTTAAAAAAGCCACCTAATTACTACTATTATTAATTGCTCTAGTTATCTCAATGCTATCTCAATTAACTCTATACAGGCCGCAAATGCTGCGAATATTCATGTACAAGTGGCCGGTGTTTTTTATGAAAATATAATTCTTAAACCCTTTCTTAAAATCTCTAACTTTTGGGGTAATCGCTCTAAATTTGTGTTGTTTTTTTTTAAAATGAAAAACCTATTATCAGAATAGATATCGAAATTTCGATATCAACTTTCCTGATGTGATATAACGGTAATGTGTTTTAAGGTATGTTCCTACCTTCGGGGCAATTTTTTTTTAAATATGAAATTCTTATCAAATACATGTGTTTTTAGTTAAAACGGGATAAAACTGTGAATTGATGTAAATTTTTAAAGGAATTTTTATTAACTTTTCAAATTCATGCAATATTTAGTCAAATTTTAGTTAAAAAATCCGTTTATGCCAAACCTTCTATAACTAAATCTATTCAATTTATAAAAACATGTATAATAATCACTTATAAACAGATTAAGTAAAATAATGCTATAAAAAGTGATAAAATATCTTTATTAAGATTGACGATCGTTTCGTCGCACAAACGGTGACATTTTCAAAATCATTCACGATAGAAATTATTTTCACATAATTTAAAAATAATAAACATAGTCAACAATGTCACGAGACATGATGCATAATGAAAAACATTGCAAACATTGCAAATTACTTTCACCAAAGAAGCTGTAAAAAAGCAGTTTTATATAGGTATGACAAGTAGAAAACTTAAAACTAGAATCAAAGAACATATAGCAGACATCAAATACAACAGAAGAACCACAGCTTTGGCCAGGTTATGCAGCGAAGAACCTTTACAGATCGATTTTAAAAATAGCAAGTTAATTTATACATCAAGATTTTATTTACCATCCATAATCCGAGAATCAATAGCGATATTTTTACGCGACAAGAATATTTGCAATGATTCAGTGTCCCTTGATTTACCTAAAATTTGGAAAGAGATGCTATGTAATTTTTGTAACAATAGTAAAAATTAATCCAAGCTCGCAAATAGCCAAGATAATTTTATTTTTATTTTATGTTTTGCAATGTTTTTCATTATGCATGTTGTCTCGTGACATTGTTTACCATGTTATTGTTTTTTTTTTTTTTGTTTAATTATATGAAAATTAATCCACGTTCGCCAATAGCTAATTTAGTTTTAATTTAATTTTATGTTTGCAATGTTTTTCATTATGCATCATGTCTCGTGACATTGTTTACTATGTTTATTGTTTTTAAATTATGTGAAAATATTTTCTATCGTGAATAATTTTGAAAATGTCGCCGTTTGTGCGACGAAACGATCGTCAATCTTAATAAAGATATTTTATCACTTTTTATAGCATTATTTTACTTAATCTATTCAATTTATTTCACTTTTTTTCTACAATATATTAGCAAACCACTTACCTGTGTTATGAAGCAAAATATTTGCAAAACCTCTTAAATTTACTAATTTATGCCAAATTCTGTATACAAAACATGATTTTTTTCTAAAATAAAAATGTGTATTTTTCAATAAAAATGGCTCTTAAATTAATATATACAAACTTACAAGCTATATTTTGCTTCATAACATACCTATAGATAAGCAGAACCTTGCCATAAAATTTTATTTCAATATCTTAAAAACTTTTTAAGAAATGATGTTTCCCGTAAACGTACACAATGAAAAACCAAGTTTTCCAGAAAACGCAAATTAAGATTTTGATAGAGCACAAAAAATTATGTATAAAGTTTACAATTTTGAAATCCACCATATTTGTAGAGATTTATATATTTGTGTATATATTATGTTATATATTTGTGCATTAAAATGTATTTACCTTTATGTGGCTCTTTAAACGGTCACTTCCGGTTTAAGAAAGTTCTTTTCCGGTTTAAATTTTGGGCTATAATTTTGCTTCTTATTATCGCTGAACCAAAAGTAAAGCATTTTTGGAATCCTAAATGTTTCAAATTTAATTTAAAATAATACAAAAAGAAATCAAAAAATTTCGCAAAAACAGCGATTTGAGGGTAAGCACATACCTTAAAAGGCCGATAACAGTGTAATCATAAACCACGCATAAGTGCGTCAACGACTCTTAACGATAGTTTTATAAATGACTCATAAATGCATCAGCGCCCTGTATAGTGTTAATATTATAATACTAACATAAAATATTCAATTTTACGTTTGTCAGTGTCATTTTCTTTAGACGAGTATTTTCTTTAAACAAAATCACAGTACTGAAGTCAAAGCCTTTAAAGAACTGTAGTAATTCAGAAGGATATGGATGACGTACATTGATGATACTGATCACTTCTCTTTTTCCCGGAAAAACTACTAACATTGCAATAGTCACTGCAATTTTCGAGCTATTGATTTCACATATTCTTTTTATTTTAATAGCTCAACAAGAAATGTGAAAAGGCTGGTTCATATGACCCAGAGTTCGGACTTAAAGAAAGAAACGCATTTTCTTCTATACTGCTTATTTTACATGACTTGGTCGTAAATATTACAAAGGCGGTATTTGAAACGTCCTTATCTCTCCCTCCTCCTTTCAAGACCTCAGGACATTCCTTTGCATTTTTTGAGCGGGTGGAGAATAAAGGTTCTCCTTGAAGGTTGAAATTCCATCTAGTAAAACTTATAAAGTACCACATTTTGACAGACAGTTGCAGTGTAGAAATATAACTAAAAGCGACCCCTACCAAATGAATATATTTCGGTTCAAACCAGAAATTTCTTTATAAAATAAGTTTAAAAGACAAGTAAGAAGAAAAATGTTAGATAAATAAGTTAAACAATTTTAAATAAAAATTCAGGTGATAAATATTTTTAGAAAACTTGAGTAAAATTCTCGGTATTTTTAGTGTTAATACAGTTTAAATAATGACCCATTCTTAACGTGCGAATTGCTCATTTTAATCATGTTCTCGTTTTAGCCGTGCTCATATTAAGCGAGTTCGACTGTACTTTCTGCACGAATTCGGGAATGTTCCTTTCATTTTATTTATTAACCCTTTGTATCACCACGTTGCACATCTGAAACGTACCCAAAAGTCAATGTTACTTATACAGTGGGCTTTAAAAGACGATTTTATTTATTGCTGCTATCTTACAATACAGAGTTAATATAAATTGTTCATAGAAATCTCAACAGAAGGCGATACTGAGTTAATTTTTCATGCCAAAATTTTATTTATCATTTGAGCAGTTTCACATCGTTATTGGTAGAATGAGCTTCGAAAATTTTGTCAAATTAAAAAGGCTGGAGATGACCACAAGAATATTTATTACAAAGATATGTTTGTATACTTTTCAATTTTGTATTAGAAAATTGGCAATATTTATGAGAAGTGTGTAATTTTCTAATTATTGCAGATGTGAAAAAAAAGACCTTTTTAATCAATATTTTTTTACGTTCTTTTTTTATATTTTTTATATTTTTTATATGCTTAAAATGATGTCTTTTAACATCTGAGTAAATATTTTTTAAATCGGAGTTGTTGGGTTACAAAGAGATAAGTTAAAACGAGAAATATTATATCTTCTGACACTTCCCGAATTTTCTGTTACTTAAATAATTGCAGATAATCAAATTCCTTTTCGAAATACTTAAAAAAACGTTCTCTGTTTCTGCATTCATTTCTTTTTTTTACTTTTTAAACCTAGAATTTTTTTTTTTTATATTAACTGTTTAATTTGTTTCATACCAGTTTACTTTCAAAAACTCAATTTAATCTTAATCGGATTTTATTATTTTTTTTAATTTAAAACAGCGAATATTTTGTAGAGATTTGTTTTTTAAATAATCCATATTTAGAATTAAAAACTTTTAAGACTTATGTAAAAAAGAAAATAAATTACTGGAAAATGCATTTAAATAGTAATTTACCTAGAAAATTTTGTAACCACACTGTGTTTTACTATTGGAAAAACTTATTCTCATTAATTTGACAATTAGTGAATATTGCAATATAAGAATTTTTATGCACTTTTTCTTATCGGATAAGTTAAAAAATATATATTGTCCATTATGGTCATTTACTGGGTATGGTATTGGTACTGTACTGTGAATGGAAATTTACTAGCGATGTGTGTTGTCAATTTTATACATCTCGTAATTGACTAGCCCCTAAAAATTATATTTATATAAAACAAACCTAAATGGCCTACATACATCAATTAATAAAACAGGATAATTAAATTTAACTTGTTTCTACAAGAGGAAACTCATGAAACGTTTTCGAATATATGTAGTAACAACCAAAATTAGAGTAAACCCGCATTAATTCTTGTTTTTTGCAGTTTTTGTTTCATTGGTCAGTTATTGGCGTTTGGCCAATTACTAGTTTACAGCCCCATTTTTTAAATTTATATTTCCTTTATCTATGGCTCATTTTTTATCATACTTACTTTAGTTAGTCCTCGTGTGTTACTTAGGTAAACAAGGACTTTCTGCGTTTCTCAGTGAAAAACAACAAAATTTCTGACTGAATAGAACTGTCTTTAAGTTTACAAAACTTATTTTTGAAATATATTTTCCAGATGTAGACGTGGATGGAAATCTGAAAAATGTGACGAATGCGAACCATATCCAGGATGCAAACATGGGTATTGTGCTGAAGAGCCTTGGAAATGCATTTGTAACCTCAACTGGGGTGGAATTCTTTGTGACCAAGGTATGTCGCTTCTTGTCCTAAAAGAAACACACAATCACAATGTATGCGCCGCAAAACTTTCGTTTATCAGTTATGTATTTTAAAGTAATGTTCAAAAGATGGAGAGCACATAAGAAATTAAAATTTCATTTGTTTCATAAAAAATATATTTTTTAAGTTGAAATAATAATGCTGTAAGTAATATTACACTGTACAACAAATTAAAAAATATATATTTAAATAGGTGATTTTAAGTAAATCTGGTGCGCGAAATTCGAATGTGCAGTAAATATTTTGTAATACCTATATAGCTTTTATGTAATAAAGTTCCGGAAATGGAAGCAATATGGCGTTATACATCAACAAAAATGTTTGTTTTATAGAAATTGAATGATAAAGTAAACATGGTTTACTATAAAAGATATTTCAAAATACTTTCTAGCTTTTACATGCGCTTGTTTTTCATAGAGTATCTCTTATTTTAGTGCATCAATAATACGAAACCACTGCTGCTTGCCACCATCTACCGGTTTTATAAGTCAAAAGTTATTAATTTAAAAAATATCTAAACTTTTGGACCAACAAGTAACTTTTATTTAAAGTTTGATTAAACTACTAAACATAACACATTTCATATTAACTTTAAAAACGATTCAAAGAGCTTTTTTTCTAACTCGGAATTCAACTTAACGATTCATTAGTGAGTAGTTTAATATTTATTTTAGGATGATAAAAGGTTGTTTCCAAAGGAAGTTTATTCACAGCAAAACAATTATTATACATATTTCTTCTCATTCATCGAATAAATAAATCATTTATTTGCTCGCATACATACCACTCATAACACACCAGCTTCTGAGAATTTTAGAGAACCAGAAGTACAATGTTGCTGAAATTTTGTTGGAAACGTGGTGTTTTCTAAATCAACCTTTCACGCTTCAGTAATTAAACGAAATTGCTAAGATCTTCACCTGAAAGTTTATCCTTTCATTGTTAAATTTATCAGAAATTTTTTTTAAAAAACACAGTGTGGGAGGAGTAGTTTTCGTAAGAGAAGAGCTTCAACTACGGGCATGTTTACATTTTGAGTAGATGACAGTTCTGGAGAATACTATGAGAACTGTTTGCAAAAGTTTCCCTCTTGTAAAAGCATCTCCATTCCAATCCAATTATTTATTTTTAGAGATTTTGTGTAAATTGTGTGTGTGTGGGGGGGGGGGGGGGGGGGGTGCTAAAATAATGTATAGGTTGTTTCAAAACTTGTTAAATATTTTATACGAAAAAGGCCGTTGATTCTTCATTCCCGCTCTTTTCTTAGTAGAATAAATAAAATCTCTCACAAAAAGTTAAAAATAATATTTGTTTGCTTCAAAAATGTTTGTGTGCTGTGTCCATTATTTAAAATGTCGTGCACAAATTTTGTTTTTGTTTATTCATACAAGAGATTAGAGATTTCTATAAAACTCCTTATATATTAAATATTTATATTTATAAATTAAATATTTATATTAATTTATAGTTGCATATACTCGTTATATTAAATAGAATATATAACGAGTAACGAATATATAAGAATAGATATATTAACCCTTTCGGGTCTGGTGTACTATTAATAATACATGTCTTTTCATCGAGTATAATTTTGTCTTAACAATTACTTTTGTTACTTTCTACATATAGCAATGATAGTATATGGCTATGCCTTTCTTATTATGACTTCATTTATGTTTTGGCATTTAGTAATACCAATAATAATAAAAGTTTGCTTAATTCCCTTTGCACCGTTTGCAATTCCTTTATTTTATACATATATTTCACTCTTTAAATTAAAAATATAGGTTACTTTTCTGAACGAATTATGTGTGATAAAAAGCAAAAAATATTAGAAAGTTGTAATATCTGTTAAACCCTGTTGTAATACGATATTTTCTAAACGTCTCTAAAAACTCTTCCTTAACCTATTATCATATAAATGTGAATTGAATAGTACACAAAATAAGTGCATTCGTTAGATTTCAGACAATGGGATGATCTTTTAAACTTCAGTAAATCTATTTGGATAGCTACGATTAGCAATATTAAAAATAAAAGTAATTTTGTTCTCAAAATTGGAAAAAAGTCAGACCAGAAAGGGTTAAATATTTAATTGTTGTATTATATATTGAATATTTTATAAAATGATCGTTTTCAGTCTGCGCGTAATATAAATGAATTAACCTTCTAAAACTAAACAGGCAAAATTTATTTTTTCTGTAAGCATTTTCATATAGGGGAGACTGGGGAGGCTTGACCCACCCTTTCGTTTTCATACTTAAAATAATTTCAGAGTTCTGCTAATAGGTGGCGACCAAAGCTACTAAAATGCTAAAGCAATAGTCTTTGTTTCAGGCTAATAATTGAAACAGGTGTGAAAAATAAATTAAGAGTTTTCAGCTTAAAAAAGTGTGTTTTTTAGAAACATTTTGTAAGAATTTCTCAGCTAAAATATATCGCAAAAAATTTAAGTAAGTAGGTTTTAAGTAATGCAGAAATATTGAGCTTTTTTTTTTCAGGCATAAAGATGGTACAGTAAATTAGGCTAAACATAACCATGGTCGATGCTTTAAAAAAATGGCTATGTGGGAGGGTTGACCCCAATCAATGTGTGGGAGGGATCACCAGATGATCAAAGCTATCTTATTAAAGTGTTTTTGGAAATCTTTTTATTATACACTGTACAGTCGTGGAAAAAAAAAGTTAACACCCCCTACTAACTCCTCCACAAATTATCGTAGAAGAAAGTTATTGGTACCGAACCATTGGAAATAAAGTCTACTTTTAAATGATGTACATAAAATTTGCTTAGGGGGGCATATGCATATTAAAACGAACCCAAACTTTATTTTTTTTCAATGTCTATACCCAATTTTAACAAGATATTTCAAATCTTCGGTTCAAACTATGCCTGGACACTAAATTTCAAGTTATTTGAATGATAAGTTTTGAATTGTAAGCATTCAAAATTTAGTGCTTCTAATGTTAAATTACATTTTCATATTTTTACTAATATCTCCTGAAATTATACACCTAATATGCTAAATTTTTGTGTAGCAATAATACTAAAATACCCAAACATAAATACTTTGAATTTGCAATTTTTATAATTTTATTATATGAATTATGAAATTAATATTCGAAAAATTTATGAATTGCAACCTATATTTTTTTTTTTTTTGGTGGATTTAGATTTATTAAGTCATGTTTTATGGAAATCCAAAATTTCATGCTTTTCTTCCAAGTAGTTTTCAAATTATCCTTAAAAAACGGCAAAATGATGATTTAAGGGGCCGTCTATGACAGAAGTGACCAGATATTTTGAAATTTCTTATGCTATCCTGTAATGTAGCTCTCTTCAAAGACTGCTTGAGTAGCGCTTAAGTTGCCTTGATGAAGAAGGAGGCTCTCTCGGTCAACAATCGAGTATGGAACTTCAATTTGAATACAGCCCCTAAAATATGCTCGTTTTAAAATAATTAATTTCTCGGAAACTTATCGTACGAATTGCATAAAAATTCGCTTTTAGGCTAATTGAAGGGTGTAGAGTCCATTTATGCTGTCATAATTATGTACTGCTATTGAAAAAAAAACAAAGTTATGGTTTGTTTTAATATGTATATGGCCCCCTAAGCAAATTTTATATACGTCATTTCAAAGTAGACTTTATTACCAATCGTGTGGTACCAGTAACTTTCTTCTACGATAATTTTTTGCTGAGATAGTAGTTTACTTTTTTTTTTCACGACTGTACGTAATGAAGGGTTAATGGTTATATTTATAAAATAATGTAAATTTATTCTGTAAAGCTACAATAAAAGGGGGTGATAGAAAGGAAAATGTTTAAAATTAGTTAAAAGAAGATGTGAAAAATTGCTATAGACGGAAGAAAAAATTTAATGAAATATAAATTTGAAAGTTGATAGGAACTTTTATTTCATTTAAATAGTACCCATAGTAGGTAAATAGAAAGAATGGAAAAGACTGAAAGGATGAAAGCAACAGTCTTAAGAAATGTTAAGTGTTCATGTCTCTGCAAAAAAACATAACATTGATCAAAACACTTTAGGAAGGTATGTAGACAAATTTCACCAAGATGAACACAATGAGATGAAGCCAAACTATGTGACAACTAGTGTTGTCAGGTCGAGCGTCACAAAAAGTGGGTGTTTAAAACGGAATTTTTTTTCTTTGCCTTGAATTCCGTCTCATACCAGTTTGTTTACACATAACATTTTCCCAAATAATTTTTAATAATAATTAAACCATGTAGCATAAAGTTATTCTGCCTTTTTTAAAGCTAATTTTATTTCCCTTAACAAATATTTCAATATAAAATAAAGTGGGTCAAGCCTTCCATATGTGGGGAGCCTTGATCCATTATTTTCTCCTGATTAAAATCAAACATTTTTCAAATTTCATATATATTGCACTTATGTCGCAATTTTATTTTGATAACTGATTGCATAACGAATAAAATGATAGATGAAACTTTATTCTAGGTTCAATATTTAAAAAATAAAAAATAATTTTGTAAAAGATGGGTCAACACTCCCCAGTATCCCTTAATCGTTATTCAGGAACCATCAACTTAAGGCTGTTGGTCAGTCAGATCTCAAATTCCCCTTTCCAACTTTAATCCTATGGGCATGGAATGGGTTCGTGTTCTTAAAATTTCTCATCAGAAAATTAATATTTTTTGTCTTTTTTGTTTTGTTTTGTGTATCCTTCTTAAAGGATGTCTCTTTCTTTAGTCCTAAAATATATGCTTCATTTTATTTCAAATGTTATAATCTTTTGACAACTTCGCTAAGGATTTAACGCATAAAATATAAAATTGAACATGTATTTTAGAATTATTTTGTCAACTTAAAAACCTTCATGTATACAGAAAGCAGGTTAAAAGTTTTATTTTTCCTGAAGATATTAATGCATTCCAAGCCCAAAGGATTAAAATTTGAGAGGTGAGTTTGAGATTTGACTGACCAACAGCCTTAACTAGGTTATTTCTTTGAGGGGAGTACAATGGCATTTTATGGGAACGTTAGATACAAGACTCTTTTGCAAGAAAACTTTAACAGGTCATAGATCTAATCAATATTGCAAATGCACCTTAAATATTTCCAAAACGCACAAAAAAATGAATCTTCGTTAATATATATGAATGTTAATATCTAAATGTGACTATTTATAAATATTCTGTTATTTACTGTACGATTAACTACTTTAAAAAAAAAGTTGTAAAATATAATTAACATATACTAAAATTATATAATCTTATGTATGTACAAAATGCGCGTGTATATATGAGCATCCAGGGTGTTGTTTTCTGGCGTTAATAAATAGATGCTTTTCAGATCTAAACTACTGTGGCACCCACCAGCCCTGTCAAAATGGAGGAACTTGTGAGAATATTGCTCCAGACGAATATCGATGTGTTTGTATCAAGGGATTTTCAGGAACAAATTGTGAAATAAGTAAATGTCTCTTTTTTAATATTTATGTACCTTAAACATGAAAGTTTGTCGTATTTTAATATTTTTGACAAATTTGTAAATTTACGTGTCTTACTTGATTAATCTAATGAAAGTGATAATTTTAACACGCGAACATATTTTTTCAGAAATTTCCAAGACTATTTTGATATATGTGTCAATGTATTAAAAAAAAGTTAATTAAATTTTAACTTAGGCGTATTCAACTTACGGATTGTTGAGCTACCGCTATTTCCGATTAGTATAATTTGCCTTATTTAGTGACAATACGTGATTATATAAGATGAATATTCGAAAATAATGGTGACTTGCGACCCACCGGCAAAAATCTGGACACTTCTGAATTAAGAGCCTACTTCAGTCAAACGAAAAGACCCGTTCGCTAATGCTAATCCTATGGAAGACATTTATAAACATATCTCGGTCGCATTTCAATATTTTTAAATGGTTTTTCTGCATTGAATATTTGAGATCGATCTGTACAAAGACCGTTGTTTACTTTTTCGATTTTCTTTACAGGTATTCTTAATGAGGACACTTTCATTTTGGAAACCGGTTTCGAAAGTAAAAGTATCCTTATAAAAAAAATCTGCAATCAAAATAGAAAAAGTAAAAAACGGCCTGTATACAGATCGATCTCAGTTATCCAATACAAACAAAAATCATTTAAAAATATTGAAATGCGGCCGAGATATCTTTATAAATTTCTTCCATAGGATTAGCATTAGCGAACGCGTCTTTTCGTTTGACTAAAGTAGGCTCTTAACTAGTTATATCATGGACTTTGGCAAAATATCCTTTTCTATATCCTTTTCTATACAGTAGCTCTTTGCCAACATTCTGAAACATATCCGGTACACGAATTTCGAAAGTCATCAAAAGTTTTCAAATATTTTTGGGGGATTTATTTTGGGCTTTTTTTCACATTCTCAAGCCCAGAATGTAAGTCCGCTAAGACTTTGCTCAAAACTCATTAAATGTGACGTTTTATATTAAAACATAAGTTGCATTTTTTGGACATCAAGGATATTCTCATTTATATTTTATTTTCCTTGATCAAGAACGCTATTCTTTCTGGCACATTAACAATGTCATTATTTTCATGAAATTTGCAGACATTCATTCTTGACTTCCGAAGAATCGAGCTAACGTTTTATTTTTCCAATAAATCTGATTCATGCCGAATTATGATTGCTCTTCGCTGGTGATCTTTCCTTGACTCGCATGTCCCAAAAATTGGCTAAAAACACCTTTTACTGAAAAAACCGTTTATCTTGATAGTAAAACCAGAAACTCTATGCGATTTCTTGATATCTGAAAACACCTGCCAATTGTATGCATTTACGACTGAAAATAGCTTTGTCAATGTGTTGGAAAATAGAGAGTACAGACTTGAGCTTGTTGCATAAACAGTTAAATTTTTAAAAAGTGACATCTTGAAGTGCGATTTTTGCTAATTTTCTGTGGAATATGTTCTGTGAATTATTTTTTATATTTTTATCTCATAATTTTTCTCTTATTATAGTTGATAATCCCTGTATAATGATCCCTTGTTTAAACGGAGGTACTTGTTCTGAAATCAACTCAACTTACACTTGCTCGTGTGCTCCTGGTTGGACAGGAAATCGATGCCAGCACAGTACGTTTTATCTTTATTTAAATTTAATACGTTTTCTACTTTATTTACCAAATTACTTCCAGAGAACATATGTATTTTGTAAAGAAACAAGAGTGCCAGTTAAAAATATTAATTTAAATTTCGATAAGACTTTAATGTAAAGATAAGATAGAATTTAGCTTTAACATTGTGTTAATAAGTTCGAAATCGGTTAAAAATCACTATTTACAAAAATTTGTTTCAGAAAATGTTACTTATAATAATAATGCTCATAAAGCATTAACTTACATCTAAAACGCAATTTCATTTTGTAATGTCATTTTTCAGATATAAATGAATGCGACTCATTTCCATGCCTTAATGACGGAACTTGTTTAGACTTGGTCAACGGTTTCCATTGTTTATGCCCACCTGGATGGGAAGGTGCTATTTGTCAAAATGGTAAGTTTTAAAGTAGAAAAAAAAATTAAATAATGTATCTCGTAGCCTATTATTTATAACTGATATCAATAATTTCAGATGCTAATGAATGTGACTGGAAACCATGCGTAAATGCAATTGGATGTCGCAATCACGAAGGAAACTACGAATGCTTATGTCAAGATGGATGGGAAGGAAAAAACTGTACAATTAACATCAATGACTGCATTGGTCACTGTCAAAATGGCGCTACGTGTATTGATCTTGTAAATGATTACCATTGTGCATGTCTTCCTGGATTCACTGGGAGAGATTGCCAGACAAATATCAATGAATGTGCAAGTAATCCGTGTATAAACGGTGGTGAATGTGTAGATCTAATAGCTGGATTTCGTTGTATATGCCCTGTTGGCTACAAAGGAGCCCAGTGTGAGGTAAGATTTTTAAAATGCATATAATTTTATTAAACAACCGACCTAATATTATACTTCAGCCTTTTAATTATTCCAAATACTGTAAAACTTTTTGAGATGGAATTGCAAAGGATTGGTAAAAATTCCGTTTAGATAGGTTTTTATTTTAGTACATACACCTTCGGTTATAAGTGTACTGTATTCTTTCACCAGGATCATAATATTTTTTCGTTTAAGGCAGAATTCCTTTATAGAAAGATCTTGTTTACACAGATTTTACTGTATTAGAATTGTAACAACATATCGTTACTTTTATGCAAGAACATTACATCTCAGACATTTGCATTTTTAAGGTAACGCATAAAAACAATTGACAATATATCCCAAATCAATTGATAATATTTCCCATTTTTAAGTGTAAAATCATAACTCTTATTTCAGTACAATACTGATAAATGGCAGTAATGTTTTAGCAACTAACCAATGCAACAACTCCATTATGTGGAGGGACGTCAGTTCTTATCGTTAATTCGTAAGCGAGACTGTTGTTCTGGTCTTAATTTTATGGGATTAATATAGTCTTAATACAAAATTGTCGATAAGACACTATGAAAGTATGAAAGAGCATCCTAAAACTGATTGTTAAAACATTTTCTATGCAATTTTATGTTACACAATGTCACGCCTGTAATCAGTGACCGAAAAAAATACCAAAAAAAGAATAACTTTGTAGTACTTTTTTTAACACTTTCCAACATATTTTGAACTTTGATTTCGGTTTATCTGTCATCCTTCTGCCGCCTGTCCGTACTCTAACTCTCGTAAATATACTTGGATTGCCATGTAATTGATATGCTATTGAAGTTAACTGTGGAATGTTTCCTACTGAAAATGGGGTGCGTAGAATTTATAGTTCATCTACAGGGACACAGAAGAATTTGCAAGCTTTGCTATGTATGTATGAGCGTAAATTAGTTATTGGTGTTTTCTAATTGAGTTACATATTTTCCAGCTGACCTACTATATTTAGTATACTAAGAGATGCTGTAGAATACAAACAAATTCATATGCAGGGCTGTGCAAAGAACTGGATAAGATCTAGTGATGGTCCGAAAGTACGCTTTCAGTTGGTTTGTGTTTCTAAATTGTTTACTTAAGTTATCTTCTTTCACTTTATTGAACGGGAAGTTCCATTAAAATATTCTGGAAGAGTGGAACGTGTTTCACAATCTATGTTTAAAGCATGGTTTTTCTTTCTTGTTCTTTTTTAAAAAAGACGCAACTTGTTGGTAATCATAAATTTATCAAACCATTACTCAAAGTCATGTTATGAGCTAACTACAATACTTCATTGATTAAAATTTTTTAATAAGTTTTTCATTTACTGCAATATCTAATTAGTAAAGTAAATAAACATTAAATCTTTAAACCCAGATATTGATTTTTTTTTTAATTTTTGAGTTGTGTCGTTCTTTTTATAAAGAAAACGATATGTTCTCTTAATGAACTGGCTTGTCTGTGCGAGTATGAACTTAGTCATAATTGCTTTTGCGAACTTTTGAGTTTATATGCGAACTAAATTCAGTTACATAACTGTTTAAAAAAATGCAAAATATTCCGTCTCAAACTATTATCGATTTGCACATGAGTGTGAGATGATAAAAAAATATGAAATATTATGTCGCGACTTCGTAATTACAACTTTCCTTTTGAAAGTTTCCTCTACACTGCTGACTTGGCTGAAAAGTACTTTACATTTTTCTTTCATAATCTCAGAAATGTTTTTTTAATTGTATGAAATTTGAATTGTAGCTTGTTAAGAATTAGATGCATAGATTTAATATATATATATATATATCACCGGAAGGTAATGAATATGTAAGATAATAACATGTCACTTTTTTTAGCTGAAATGTTTTCCTTTCATTACTGTAATTGTTAGAAGGTTACTTTTTCAGGGCATTTCAATGTTTGTTAATGATCTTGTTACTTCTGCATATCGATTAACTCTATCAAAATTTAGATAACTGAATATTTAAAAAAAATTATGGAAATTGTGTAAAACTAATCCGTTATTACAAGAGTATTTTTTAGAACTTTTCAACTGTGAACATGTTGATTTATGGTAATGAACTAAAAATTCGATTACAGTGCAACCCTATACCCACCACTGAACCCCATAAACTATCTGTATGTGGTAAAACTATGTCAATCTGAATCAATATCTAGTTTAGAGACGACTAATATCGGTTATTTCTCATACCATACTTATAGGTCACAGCCGTATTCATATTGGTTATAAGTGAGTTATAACCAATGTAAAGCCCACAATAATGATTGACAGATAATACCGAGTTTAAATAAATGCATTTCAAAGGCTACAAGACTTCGGCATGATGGCTTAAGTTATCGCGCTTTTTTATGGTCTATTAGCATTTCATGTCTACAGGCATTGACTTGGCGAGTGCAGGTTTACATAAGGGGACACTTCAGCGATCCTCACCGATCGCGAAATCCCAAGTGAAATTTAAACAAGTAAGAAAAATCATGCATCCAGCATTAGATTATGAAACACATTCCAACACTTCCAGAATACTGTAAGATAACTTCACCATTTTAATAACGTGAAAGTAGATATCTTAAGTAACCTATTTAGAAAACGCATGAAACATTTTCAAACCTACCATTCATAGTCTGAAAGGTAATCCAATTCTTTTGTGCAGCACTGCATATGATCAAATACTGCATATGAGCTAAAATTTAACTCGGATTAAAAAAAAAATAATAAAATTCAACTAAAAACGCGCTTTCAGCAGTTACCTTCCATAGACTGCAATTTATCCAGTTCTTTGCGTAGCCCTTCTTTTGTGTTTCCTTGTAAACGAAGTGATAAATGTTAGGCATTCACGTTACAGTTATACAATAAGAATCTTGTAATTCACCTCAGTAATTTATAAAACTTCATTATGTTTGAAGTTGTGTAACAACATTAAAATACGCTTCAAATGATGTTTCCCCGTAGGCCATTATATGTAATTGAATTATTTTATGTAGCCCTGAAAAAGAATGATTGTTTTGCACTCCTTATTCTATAGAAAGCATATTTTAGTGCACCTTTATAAATGCGTATCGATTTCATTATGTCTGAAATAGTGTAACATCATTAAAATACGGGAGAATCTCTAACACTTATAAATAACATAGAAATCGAAGGATATTTACGAGAGTTAGAATGCGGACAGGCAGACAGACGAACCGAATTCATAACCATTCTCCAACTATGTTGGAAAGTGTTAAAAAGTAAACAATTTCGCATTACCTAATTCAACTAAATTATCCGGATTTGGTTTTCTCCGTCAGAATGTGAATACCCTATAGGCGTACTGATAGTCTGACTTAAATAATTTCGAGCCTAAGGCACATGATGAATTTCGCCCCTCCACAAACTCATTTAGTTACTGGTTGGATATATGGTTTCTATGCATTTAAAGTAAGGCATGCACAATTGACAACATTGTATTTAGTTTAGGAAATTTTAAATATTATTGATATATTTAATGTTAAATCTATCCAATTTACAAATAAACCATATAAAGGGTACCCCAAAATGCACGCAAAAAGTAATTTTCATAGAAAACACAGGTTCATAATTAAGAATTGTCATTTTTTTATTGATTCATAAAGTATACAATATAGGATTATGTATGGAATAGCATATCGTGTGAATTGCCTCCAGCGCTTTGCTGGCACATACATACTCTTTTGTTGAAATTTTCCGCGACCGTTTTGCATAAATGTGACTGAATTTTGTTGACACGGCGCTCAATTTTTTCTTTCATGCGGCGTGGGTGGTCGTGGGCTTGTTTGCATAAAACTTAGACTTCAAAAAATCCCAAAGAAAAAAATACAACGGCGTTAAATCGCATGATCTGGACGGCCAATTCTGATTACCAAAATGGGAAATTCCACGACCAGGAAATGACTCATGCAATAATTGAATTGTTTCTCAGGCTGTATGGCATGTGACACCGTATTATTTGAAACAACATGTCATCTACATCCATATATTGCAATTTTAGGCACTAATGGCGCAAAATTCAAATCTTGCGTGAATTTTGGGACATCCAGCAAAGCCGTGGAGGCCATTTACCCGATATGCTATTCCATACATAACCCTATACTGTTTATTTTATGAATCAATAAAAAAATTACAATTTTTAATTATAAACCTGTGTTTTCTATCAAAATTAATTCGTGCGTGAATTTTCGGACACCCTTTATTATAACCTAACAAAGACATGTTTTAATGAGTTAAGTTATAATGAGTTAAGTTTTAATGAGTTATGGCCCTTGAAAAAATATACACAATTTACCAACATTGTATTTAGTTTAGATGACTATTAAGTATTATTTAAAAACGTTTAATAACGTTTATTAAATCCATTTAATTTGCATATAGCCTTGTATCATAATTTAACAAGGACATTTTAAAATAAATTTGGTAAGTTATGAAATGAATTAGATAATGAATTAGTAAATGAATTAAGCCCATGAAATTCCAGGACCCAAGTGCCTTACAGGCCAATGCGAAAATCAGGCACTGCTTAAGAACTAAATTTTGAAAAATTATATTTCTAAATTTTAGTATTTTTTAAAAAGCAATAAATTTCGAAACTTTTGCTTGTTTTGCTAGTATTAGTCTCTCCTTAACAGTTATATACACATACAGTTTTGCATCACTTAAAAAATGTGCAATGTTCTAAGCAAAAATATGCTTTGCTTATGAATAGAAAATGGCGTATTGTTTAAATAAATATTGTAATACAACATTTTAAATTATTTATATTTTATATTTTAAAAAGTGCATTTGTGTTTTTCTTTCATTCTTTTCCAGATTGACATCGATCTGTGTAATCCTAACCCGTGCCAAAATGATGCACCTTGCTTCAATATGCAAAGAGACTATTATTGTCACTGCTCTCCAGAATTCTTTGGTAAAAATTGTACTTATAGACGGAGTAATTGCATTTCACCATTTTGTGATGGTAAGTACGAAATCATTTTCTTTTCACTTGAAAATTGCATAGTTTATCTATTCTCAGGCAGAATTTTATGTTTCCTGGTATTTAAAAAAATGAACTGAGAAGGCCTAGTAGCAAAGCAAAAATGGGTAAATATTGTTTATATTGTCTATGTTTTTGGCACTATTGGCATGAAATGTTGCCCCCAACGTTGGGATGTTTACATTTTGTCAATATTTTTAATGTAAGGATAAGTTTTCTCTGATATTGGCGGTTCATTGAAATATTTTCAATGTAAAGTGAATTTTTGCATAATAGTGACATTTTATTGCAAATATTTGTTATGTAAAGCCAATATCTAAACAATATTTGCATTTTATTAGAAGTATTTTACGCTAAATGCAATATTAGACTCAATATAAACAACATATTGATTTGCTACTAGAGTTCCAGTTCTGATTAAAAGAATGGGAGTGAAGAACCTTATGTTTTATATTCTGAAGTTTATGACCTAAAACTGGCATGTAACATTTTTGAGCCGTTACAAATTCACTTCAAACCGGATTAAAATTTTATGGAATTTATTTTATAAACAATGGAAATGTGAATAATATTTCTAGCACAATATGCGTTTAAACCTTCCAGTAAACGCCGAGTTAAAAAAAAAATCTCTGGTAAAGTTTTTACATCCCATGTCGTACAAAAAGTTAATGAATTCAATTCTTAGTTTTTAGTTTCAAAAAATTATGCAAGAAAGAAAAATTTTGCATACATGTATTTTTTAACTTTCATGCAATTAACATTAAAATATTACGGAACGTGCTATTGAAACAGGTTTTCTCATCACAGTCTTGGCAATTAGGTCTTTTTTTCCCCAAAAGTCTACCATTATTTACAAATAGTAAAATTTGCCTTATCTGTCATTAAATAAGGCGAATATTATCTGGATGAAGTGGTACATTTTTTAATAATAATAAAAAGTTAAATTGGAAACATTGATAAAATAGCAAAATCACATATTAACCCATTACCCTCTGGTGTTGCGTTGACACAACGGTAAAAATAAATGCGCATTCTTAAATTAACTATGAAGCTACCACTATTTTTGAATTAAAAAATTGCCTTTATTTAAATAACAGAAACTTTGACATAAAATAAAGTGAAGATTATCTTTCAAAATTCCTGGTGGCAAACGTATTTCAGCCAGAAAGTTGAAGATTCCTATTATGTAGTTTCGGCGGTTAACCCTCTAGTGCATGAGTTTTCATTTTTTCTTTAAAAAAATATATTTGCTTCCTTAACGACCATAAATTACAGGAAAAATATGGAAAAAATTTTCACTCTTACATTTTTTAGTATTTTGAAGTTTTTTTTAATTGCTGCCAAATGGCAACACCATGCATTAACACAAAAAGAAAAATTTTGAACTTCGCCAACTAGCAACACTGTTCTGTTTTATTGCATTTTTTTTTTCGTAAATTATAAGATTTTAAATGCATATAATACTTTACCTACACTTAGAAAAATAAAATTATTAATAAAATTTTAAATTAAAATTTAACTTACAAGTCATATAACAATATTAACCAAAATTATAAATTAAAACGGCATGTAATAATATTATACATTAGTTGTTATCTACCAACAAAATAATAATACTACAAATTATAGTTCTAAGATATTAAATGAACATATGAAGTTAGATGCTACAATAGAATCATTTTTAATTTATAAATGAATAAGAAAATATGCTGTCCTGATACAGAACACAATAGAAGTATTGTAAAAAATATAATTAAAGAAATACATAATAAAATGCGGAAAAGCAGCCATATTTATCCTGTATTTTAAACCAATTGAAATCATTTAAAATTTAAAAACCAAAATGGGCTTATAAAGTGTAATATCACATGCAAAATACAATGAAAAAATCATAGGCTAATAAAATGTACTCCATAAATGTACGGGCAATGCTGCAGAATAGCATAGAATTTTATATCAATAATATTTATCAAAGTTATGAATGGTAACCAATAGAATATTTATTGTTTTTTGTTTAAACGTAGAGGTACTAAACACTTAATTCATTTTACTCTAGTGTAACCTATACAGCCCAGAACTTTACACCGTTGTTTTTTATCTAAGTGTTGTGGCCAGTGATCAATTTTATCCTTCGTGACATCTTTAGAAGTTTCATAAAGCTGAAAACAATGGACTACTATGTTGTTACTACAAGATTTTAATCATTGGCTTTTTTTTATGATGTAACTGGTACCTTCAGGGGGGCATGGACACGGAAGCACAAGGGAAGGAGAATAGGAGCCCCTTTAAATCTAAAAAAGATATATTTTGGCCATTTTTTTATCATTCAGCTAAACTCTGAATCAGCTGCCCTCATGCCCCTGCATTAGTCGGGCCCTGGTTTCTCAGTAAACTGAGACGATTTTGTGTTTAATAAGAGTCGTTTATCGAGTTAGGGTGACATTTGGTGATAAAAGTGAAAAAAAATTAAATATCATGTGAACCAGTTGTGAAACAAACAATTCTCAAAATGTTTAGGAAAGCTGAACTCAATTCATGGTGTTGCCAAATGGCAACAAATATATATTCATGTGCATACAATTTTTGTTCCAATAAACATTACTGAAAATTATTTAAAATAACTTTTAAAAGTATATTCTTTTCAGAAATATTTTTTTCAAATGAAATTTTGCATGTTAAATATTTTTTTTTTTTTTTTTGAGTTAGAAATCCAACTGTGGCTAACAAAATGGAAGGTATCAAAAGTTGCTTTTTATTTGTAATTTATAAACAACTATTGCCAACTATGATACTTTTTATGAACTAAATCTAAATATAGGACCAACATGAATACGTAAAGCATAAAGTTGTCAAGAGACAACGGTAAATAAACAATAAGGAGGGAAAATTTAATATGTTGCCAATTGGCAACAATATTAACTAGAGGGTTAATGGGATAACGTAAGGGAAAATTTACTCTCACTGGATTACTCTTCATTTAATGTAGAGATCTTCAATTTTTCACGCCCAAGGGCACAACAATCTATTCCTAAAGTTCACAGGCCACTTATAATTAAGTAAAAGTGCATAGGCAAGAAATGTATATACGACTTGGTTACATGACTACAGGCGGGTTGTATATATGCGCGATTAAATTACAGAATTCTTAGTATTTTCTTAATTCATAAAAAAAAAATACTTTATATTTGCACGAAAATTTGGATTTATCACCGGAAATTCTATATTGCGTTATTTAGTAACAGTAAGCAATACAAATTTTGTGTAAAAATTAATTCGTTACATAGCATTCAAGAGAGTGGAAGAAACTGTGTTTACTACAGTACCACGAAAAACCATTAGAAAGCATACGTATAAGTCGTCGAATGTTATTGTCGTAAATCTTTACAGTCCATCTCGAAATGTTCCAGCTTTTTATAGCATGAAAGAAAGAAATTAACTTCGCCGACACTTATATTCATTTGAAGGATAATTGTGTGTACTGAGTGGCTATTTCACTTTTTTTTTTTCATCTGCAGAATGGATTTGTCCTAAGAAGGCATTTCGAAAATATTTTTTTATGTCACAAAAAACTTCTGTTTCTAATATTTGAAATGGCATGGTAGCTACGGGTTGAAGACCCCTAATCTAATGCAACGATTATCAAAATTTGGTGTCCTCCATTATAAAATTGACGTTTAATATCACTTATTGGGTTTTGAAACATTATAAATTTTAAGTATTTTAAAAAGGCAATCTTTAAAATTTTTACTTGAGCAAAATTTTCAAAAGATTATCTTTTTAAAAATTAACGAGACAATTTTAGAAAACTTAATACGTCGACATCGGATGTCAGCGTTTGATATATCATGGTTTGCAAGCTATGGTTTAAGCCATAGATAAAATCGTAGCTGACAAACCTTTCAATTTTGAGCCCACTATTTCCGAAAAGTAATCTTCGTTTTATTTAATAGCAAATATAATAAATGGAATAAAGATATTTCTATTCGGAAATAATGGTACTCAAAAATCAGACGGTTTTTAAGCAGCTATGTAAAATACAATTTTCGCAAATGTATTAAATAATGAGCAATACTATTTTTAAATTTCCCTCATAGATTAACTTCGGATTTTGCTATCGGAAAGGGTCTGAAGTGTCTCTTTAAATCATAACAATTTAATTTTCAATTTCTGAAATAATAATGTAACTGTCCATTTTTATAAAATTTTGGTTCTTCAATAAACAGCTTTATGAATGAATATCTCTCACATTTTTATACTTTAAAAACTTGTATTTTTTCTCATTAGGTTTTGACAGCTGTGTTATAACCTCTTCTTTAAATGGAAGCAATGAACTAATTGTTCACACAAACATTTGTGGAGATCATGGAAAGTGCATCAGTGAACCATTTTCTGACTTCAGCTGTGTATGTGATCCTGGTTACACTGGAAGATATTGTCACGAAAGTACGTATCTGTAACTTTCCATGTAATGAATGTTAACTGTGATAAATTATTTATTTGTAGGTATTTAAGAAAATCCATTAGCTCTCGTAAAAGATAGTTTATCATTTACGTGGGTTAATCAAATATAAATCGGAATTACGTTCCTTCACATGCTAGAAAGTGATAACGATGTGAGGCATGTAGATGTAATTGGTAGAAACGTCATATGTGGTTAGACTCCCAAGATTGGTTGCACCGCTTAAATTGGTTTTTCAGACATCACGATTATTAATAAGTAGGAATTATACCCTTCTGTTGCGCATCGGATTATTATAAAATTTCTTGGGATGAGAAATCAGAACCTACCAAAAATTTGTCCGGACTTAAAGCACATCTCCTAAACAACTGTCTAGAGAAAGTCCAGGCAGAATCGTAATCCTATGGGGACAAATGAGGCTGAACCGCCCATCCCCCCTCCCTAGCAACTTCTTGAATCCCCTCTAGACTTCATAGTATTTTAATAATAAATAGCCTCCACATTACATTCTAAAACTTTACACTTTGTAATCAAAGGTTTTATGTCAATGAACTTGCCCACTACTTTTGTCTGCTTATTTATTTATCATTAAAGTAGGGAGAGCTCAGATGTCAACTAGCCGCACTAGAAAATTTTCGAAGCCCTCTGACTTTGCTGGCTGGTTACTGCCCTTAAATCTAGGTCTAGGGTGGCATAAAAGTTCGTGGAAGGGGCAGAAATGTTGAAAATAAACTCATGCCCGACGCCTTCGACCTAATGTCACCGATGAAAATATTTATACTTTTTGCATGTTCTTACTAATTACAGCATACTATTCCCGGCTACTGGACGACACAAAACTTGCATACCGCTAAAAAAAAACCGCTGATTTCTAGTAAAAAATGTTAACCCCCTCTATGACAATGCCGATCCCATATGGCAGCTTTAACTCACGAAAAACTAAAACAAAAGTATTGAGAGACTTTGAAACACTCTGCTTGCTAGATACTAGTCTAGACTTGTAACCTTTTAAATACCAACCAAATAATTGGGCCACCGAAAGAGTCACTTGGATGTCATCAATTTGAGGACGACGCAGCCTTTCATTCGTTTCTGCACATTTGGCTTGAAAACCAACTCCCTTCATTGTATGATAATAGAATAAAAATATTAGCTAATCGCTGGGAAATGTGTACTTTGAAATCATGGAATCACGTAGGAAAACATTATATCGCCAATTTTGCATCTTATTTAATTTCAAAAGTAAATTCTGGTTCATATTTGATTGACCCTTGTATTTGACAACTGATTTATTTGTATTTAGTAGAACAAGGTTTGAATACAGAATAAACTTTTAGATACAAAATTTTATTCTACAGGATTCTTCATTTAAGAGCTTAAGTATAATATGGGTGTCAATTTTCTAGCAATTATTTTTCTCTATCTTAATAAATAATTCTTCCTACTTAAAATTCCATAACGATCTTGGATATTTTCAAGGTAATAGGAACTATCGAGGCTAATCTGGGACGTATAATTAGCCTATATATAGGCCTAATATTATGCTTATATTGCATTCTTCAGAATTAATTGCAAAGAAATACCAATATTACTTAAATATTGAATTTACTTTGGAAACATTGAATTTGGACCGGAAATATTTTTAATGAAATGACATTATTACTGAAATATTGGTTTTATATTGGAAATATTGATAATGAAGTGGCGAAATATTTTTTGGTTAAATATTAGAAAAATATAAACACCCGGATGCTTTGGTAATATTTCATGCAATACTGGCCAGTTTACGTGGTGCAATCCAAAAGCTTCGTAAATGAGTTTAGTATAATCCGAGGAATATATTTGAGAAAAACGTGCAAAAAATATAAGAAAAAAAATTCTCTGAATGGTTTGAATGAAATTTGGGAAGAACTGCAAAATTACAAAAATCCGACAAATGGCGCGAAACTGCCGAACTTTTTGCGGGAAAGTATCGCTATTTATTGGGAAATGGTAAATTACATATTATGCATTGGACAAACTGAGTTCGTGCTGCACGATTTTTCTCTTGATCGAACTCAGGTCGGGAATTCCAAAATTGATGTATTTGCGTTGCCCGAACTGAGTTCGGGCGTCACAAGCAAGGGGTTAAATAAATCAGTTTTGAACTGAAATTTTATTTAGTAAGTAAAGTCAAATATGTAAAAAAGAATAAATTACATTTTATTAAATGGAATTTTTGGCTTTAAATTGATTTATGTGATCTGCAGATTATGCTAAATGCATTCCGAGAACTTTAGGTTCGAAGCAAGTATAGCCAATACAAACAATATTGGCCGAATATTTTTTTCTCTAATAAGGTTATAAAACGCTATGAAAATATTTTTAAAAAAGGAAAACACTTTCTAATTGCACTTCTGCAGAACGCAGCTTATTCCACGAAGAGGCCGTATAAAAATGAAGTAGAACTGACAGAATCTTTTGAAATTTTCTTTATCAATAATGATTTTGTACTTGGCTGCGAATCTAAGCATGTAGTCCAAGAGCTGTTAAACATTTTAGGGAAGGTATTTGAGGCACCCTGAAAATTTGTGCAACACTTCTTTTGTAATGGCTGAATACAAAATCGAATGTCTGGCTGAAGGATCGTGGCCCAAAAACTGTGCCAGACACGTGTCAAGTGCCATTTTTTTGACTACCCAAAAAAGGTATTTGAGGCACGCTGAGATTGAGACAGAATAATATTTATTCTTAGAAAAAAATATTTTGAAAACGACAGACACTTTAGTCGGCCCAAAAACTGTGCCAGACACGTGTCAAGTGCCATTTTTTGACTACCCAAAAAAGGTATTTGAGGCACGCTGAGATTGAGACACAATAATATTTATGCTTAGAAAAAAATATTTTGAAAATGACAGACACTTTAGTCGGCACAAAAACTGTGCCAGATGCGTGTCAAGTGCCATTTTTTGTCTGGCACAGATTTTGGGCCACGATCCTTCAGCCAGACATTCGATTTTGTATTCAGGCATTACAAAAGAAGTGTTGCACAAATTTTCAGGGTGCCTCAAATACCTACTCAAAAATGTTCAACAGCTCTCCTACTATGCATTTGTGAACTTATACTTTTTATTTTAATTTTGACTTTCTTCTTACAATCGTTGTATTTTTTTTTACTTTCGTTCTCAGATATCAATGATTGTGCATTTTATCCCTGTCGAAACGGAGGAACTTGTATAGATGGAATAAATTCGTATCATTGTGTTTGCCGGGATGGCTGGGAAGGTGCTTTGTGTAACATTGGTAATTAAATTCTTTTTATTTTTTGTATTGTGTATTTGTATTTCACTTTTTGAGATATTAGAGATATATTGTATAAATGTTATTTTGCTTCTTTTGAAAATTTTATATCATTGCCTTTCAATGACAAGGTTCTAACTTTTTAGACCATTCTTTTGAGGAAAGCTAGATGAAAGGTTTTTTTTCCTTTCCATACGCTATTCTACAGTTAGAATATTGTCAAATTCGTTAACTCTCGAAATACTAACTAGAATATATTGTATGTCAGTTCAAATTGTAGTCAAAGTTAAACACTCCACCGTCCCCTGAAGCCCCACCAGTGGCTGAGAGGTTCTGCTCTCGAAGCTGGTAGACGGGAGGTGCTGGGTTCGAACCCAATCGCGCCCGTCGGCCTAATGGTTCGGAGTTTTCGTGGTTTTCTTCGAACCTTGGATTTCCAAGCGTTAATACGGGTTAGGTTCCCTTAGGAAGACCCCCACGAAGGGCACTCCCCCCCCCTTGGCCTATATCCCTCGTGCAGATAATTGGCCGTCATAAATACAACCAACCAACCGTTCCCTGAATATTAGATCTGAGCGCTGACACAAAAATGGCGGCTGTCGTAGGCGGATATTTTTTTTCATTTTTTGTACGGCCCCTTTAATTTGAATACCAATATTTTTTTTTTTTAGGTTTTTCAGATTTATTTTTCTGAGATTAAATAAGTCAAAGAAATTTTTGGGAAATACTGGTGCCTAAATTCAGGGGATTGTGCAAACATTAAAAAAAATCCTTCTACGACAGCCGCCATTTTTGTGTCAGCTCTCAGGCCTAGTATTCAAGGGGTCCTGGAACATTCCACCGCCCCCTGAATACCAGACCTGAGTGATGAAACAAAATGGCGGTTGTCGAGGCGGATTTTATTCAGCATTTGTATGATCCTTTGAATTTGAATACCAATAATATTTTTAAGGTTTTTTTTTTTACTTAATTTTTCCGAGATTAAGTAAGTCAAAGAAAACTTTTGAAAAATACTGGTGTCTAAATTTAGGGGACCGTACAAAGTTTTAAAAAATCTGCCTACGACAGCCGCCATTTTTGTGTCAGCGGTCAGGCCTAGTATTCAGGGGGCGGTGAACACTCAGTAGATGACGTCATCTCATTTTGTCAGTTAGATCTTTGTGATACCAAGGCAACAGTATATTTTTTCTCTAATTTTTTTAACTTTTTTTAAGTAGTTTATCTGAAAAAAGATAAAAATATATTAGTTTCCTAACTTATAAATGCTACTTGTAATGTAAATAGCAGGGAATTAAATATTTCAAGCTCAAATTAACAAGAAATCGCGATACTTGATCTTTTCTTTTCTACTCTTAACCCCTTAATTCTCGCTCCCCTCATATTCACGGGCTGTGTCTTTTACTCAAATTGTTTGATTCCCACCAGTTTTAAGAAATAGTGAAATTGGCTATATTTTAGTACCGTTTTTCCTGTCATTAAATAAGGTGAATATTTCTTTTTCATAAAAGTGGTGCCAATAAGCAATTTGAATTTTTCAACCGTAATTTAATTCGAGCGTTAATGGGTTAATAAAACAAAGAAAGATAAGAACAATAACAAATCTTATCAATTAGGATAAGTTTTGAGATAAATGAATTTAAAATTAAGTCTTTGTAGCATTTTCATTTATATCTCTATAATGTTACTGTAGTTCAGTGTAAAATATGGAATTACTGTCGTAGAATTTTGGTGTTCTCAAAAATAAAGGATTCTATTAATTTGTGCGTTAATGACCCAAGAATTATACAGTGAAACTTTGACTATGATACTCAATGTGTAAGATATTTCTAATTGTTGATTCTGTTGAATTTTTTGAAATTTTAAGTTTTTAAATAAAGCAACTAGTTTATTAGTTGGAATAAACATTTTCAAAACTGTACAATATTAACAGTTCCACATCATTGTAATTGAAAAATTTTACCTGTATTTGTTCCGCATCCTCATTTGTTACTCATGAGTTTCATCATATTTATTTTCAAATTTAAATTTCTGAACGTTCTTTTTCGTCGATGCTGAATATATTAAGAATTTAAAAATAATTATCACTAGCTTTAGTTTTTATTACTAGTAATCAAAACTTTCTTGGTATCTAAAAAATTACAGAATCTAAAATGTTTCTCAAATTAATTTTTAAAGTTTTAATTGTTAAAGGAAAATGAAGTGTTATTTTAAACTAAAATACACTTATCTTTGTGTATAACAGCTTTTTGATGCATTACAAAATTTCTTTTAGAAAAAGATGAGTGCGAGTCTAATCCCTGCTTAAATAATGGGACATGCATTGATGCAGAAGCTGGCTTTTGGTGTGAATGCAAACAAGGCTGGAAAGGAAGGACATGTAACTTAAGTAAGAAAAATACAACCAAGTTTATGTGTGTACCATTTAACATAATGTTTGTATATGCACATAATTTTTAATAATTTTCCATTTTTATGTTTAAAGGACATAGTCACTGTGATATTGCAACGTGCCAAAACGGAGGTACTTGTCGTGACATGGCTGATACATTTCATTGTACTTGTCCAGAAGGTTGGGCTGGATATTCATGCCATCTACGTAAGTTCTCAAATATTTCATTTTACAATTATACTTTTGTTGGATGTAAGCAAAAGTATTTAGATAAATCCTAATTTTTCAAATGTTACTTTTTTGTTTATTATTGCCTAAACACCATTGATCGCTTACTCGTCTGACATTTGAATTTTAAAAAAAATGTTCATTTAGCGCCTTAACTACTTCATTTCGTTAAATTATTATTTTAAATAAGAATGTATCCAATTGCTAACGGCTAGATTTTAGCCAAATATTTTGTATTCTTACCCCTGATTGTCTAACAACCATGTAAGCTAAGTCTTTGCCTTTACTTTATTGCAATAAATGAGCCGTTTCCAAAATGAGTAAGCTTTTGCCTTTTAAAATTAACTTGATGTATTCTTTTTTTATTTTTTATGCAACTAATTAGAAAATAATCAAATGAGATTATCCAATCTTAATTTGAAATATAAAATATTTGGAAATTTGAACAATGCAAATTTACTTTGATGGAACAGAAATTTTACAGACATTTTAAACTTGATACAGCTGGAATAGAGCACATATAAATATATTTTTTTAATCTAATTCAGCAAACAACTAGCTATATAATGCAATACAATTTCTGGTTAATTGCAATATATATTTTGGAATTGTTTTTAATCTTATTTATGCACGACAAATAAAAACAATAATAGTTAATACTTTGACTATGTCATATTGAATAAAACGGAAAATCTTATACGATATATTTTAAATAGTTCAGTCTTTAAATGTATTGTCCCTAATATTGATTCCTGATTCGGTTTCTCGGTAAAAATTAAAATTTACTCTTTTTTAATTCTAGCTGTAAATCCCAGTTGCAAATCTAATCCTTGTCAAAATGGTGCCACGTGTGTAAACAATGAATATGGATATTCGTGTATCTGCCGAGAAGGGTTTGACGGAGACCAGTGCCAACATAGTAAGTTCGCTTTTAATTACCTTTAGCCAATATAAAAATCTCTATGATTTAAGTTAATATATTCTACTTGAATCATTTCATAGAGGGTTGATATGTCATTCTTCCCTTTTTCTTTCCGTGAAATTTCAGTTTGGTTAGCACATTTGTATTGTATCTGTATTCCTGTAAGTAAATAATTAGTAGTGTCCGTTAATAGTAGTTGGAAGCAAATAAAAGTTCTAGGTACATCAAGTGGAAAACAATCGATCAGAAAAATAAATTTTTTGCCAACATTTTACAACTGTGCGGCGTTGGGCGCGACAATCCAAGAAGGATTTTCAGTTTTCAGACACTCAGTTTTCTTGACTTCGGCCCTTGAGATGCGTATACAGCATATGTACCGGTTAAGCGACCAGCCTATTATGAAATATCCAGTTTTTAGATCTTATTTAATTAATGCCAAAGGGATGAAAGGTTGAGTGGGACTTGCCTAATTCTGGTGGTAAACCTCAGACCTGTAATATGGCAGCGCAATTCGCTCCCACTGAATCCGCCACTACTTCAATTGAAAAAAAAAGTCATAAATCTAAACTTTAATCTTTATTATTTCCTTTAATGTAATCAACGGGTGCATAATCATCCGGTTTATCATAATTAAAACTGTATGATAATTAAAATTTGTTACGCATTAGAAATCAAGCAGTCGCGGTAAATTATCATATTTTAAGGAATTCGAGTATCATATTAATTGTCAACATGTTAGATAAAAATTAAAGTTATTAATATTGTTCCTTAATGACTTATTTCAAGAATCGCTTAAGAATGTATTCGGGCAGGCTGAGCTCTGACATGTATGGTGAATTTTAAATTACTATGGATTATTCTTGATAATATAATATAGTAATGTTTCTCTGAAGGAAAATAAATGTATTCCATTTTTAAAATGTATTTCTTTGACATAACATTTCTAATTTTCTATAGGAATGTTACTATTCTAAAATGAATAACTATGCACACAACATTTAATGCTCGAATTTAGAGGCATTTTTTTTTTTCCGGACTACAAATAATAAATCCCAAAAATGTAAGGATTTATTTTGTGCTGTCTGAAATTAGTTGCCCTTTTGTTTGATTAAATTTTGACGGAAAAACTCTTACATTCACTGGTTCAGTACGATTGGAAAACTGTTCAAGTCGATGTTTTGATATTGTCTACAGCAAAAGACAAATGTAAATAATTTTAAGACTGTTAGTCCAGGCAACAGAGACCGTATAGGGGCTCTACCTAGCAAAATTCATGGTAGTTCTGAAAAAGGCTTACTATATGTTTTTTTGGGTTGCTGAATATGAATTTTTAACTTCCCACCAAAATTTCCCTCGACAACTCCCCAAATTTTGGTAAAATGCCCCCCCCCCCCAAAAAAAAAAGTTTTTATTAAAAAAATCAATTGTTTTATTGTTTTAGGGAAAAGGTATCCAGAAATTCAGAAAGTAGACAAAATTTGCAACAAATTAGATATATGACATTATGACTTAGGATGAAGGGGAAGGGGGGATCTGCCTCGGAACATGCGCGCGGTGCTGCGTGAACTAAGTTGCGCAATTCCACTTAACCACTCACACGTTTATATTCGCCCTCCCATCTCCCCTCCGAACTTTCTCTATAAGGTTTACTTTAAGTTTTTTGGGTCGCTGAATCCGAATTTTTAACTTCCCTTCAAAATTCCCCCCCCCCCGAAAACCCCTCCAAATAGTTGTTTTTAACTTAAATTTCTTATTGTTTTAGGGGAAAAGCATTACAAAATTCAGAAACTAGACAAAATTTGCAACAAATAGGATACATGACATTACGACGTAGGATGAACGGGGAGGGGGAGGGCTGCCTCTGAACATGCACTGCGGCGCTACGTGCACTAAGTTATGAAGTCCAGGCAATAGGGGATTTTACCTGGAAAAATTAATACTAGTTCTGGATTTCCACTCACTTTGTTTTTTGGGTCGCTGAATCCGAATTTGTAACTTCCAACCAAAATTTCACACGGCAACCCCCCAAAAAATTGATTTTTTGAAAAAATTTGGTTTTTGAGAAAAGCGCGCGGGGAATGTTCCGAGGCAGCCCCCTCTCCCCCCGTTTGTCCTACGTCATAATGTCATATATCCTATTTGTTGCAAATTTTGTCTAGTTTCTGAATTTTGTAATGCTTTTCCCCTAAAACAATAAGAAATTTAAGTTAATAACTATTTTGGTGGGGGGTTGGGGGGGGGATTTTGGGGGGAAGTTAAGAATTCGGATTCAGCGACCCAAAAAACTTAAAGTAAACCTTATGAGGTAAGTTTGGAGGGGAGATGGGAGGGGGAATGTAAACGTGTGAGTGGTTAAGTGGAATTGCGCAACTTAGTCCACGCAGCACCGCGCGCATGTTCCGAGGCAGATCCCCCCTTCCCTTTCATTGTAAGTCATAATGCAATATATCTAATTTGTTGAAAATTTTGTCTACTTTCTGAATTTCTAGATACTTTTCCCCTAAAACAATAAAAAAATTGATTTTTTTTCCATAAAAATCTTTTTGGGGGCTTTTTACCAAAATGTGGAAGGTTGCCGGGGGAAATTTTGGTGGGAAGTTACAAATTCGGATTCAGCGACCCAAAAAACATAAAGTAAGCCGATTTCCATAACTACCATTAATTTTTCTAGGTAAAATTCCCTATTGCCTAGACTATGTATAATGTATCCAAATAAGACATGCGTAGTATAAAAGATAAAAAAAATGAAATTGTTACCTAATATTAACGTTGAGCGGATGTGCAAAAGTTAGTTGCCAAGATGAAGTGAGAAATTATCGGTTGGCCACAGGGACAATTAGTATAACTTTGCAACGCATACGTGTAAGACGTCGTGTGAGATGTCACTTAACAGAACTCAATAAGTATATGTAAAATAAAATACTCTTCATACCAATAGTGAATGAATATAAAAAAAAATTATACCTTGATCTTTGAACAATTTTCCCTAAAATTTGAAAAATGTCAAAATATCTTCAGAACAAAACCGAACAAAATTTTACAAATTAGTTAGCATTATGAGAAATAAACAAGATATGCAAGTTCATTACGCTCATGTTTTCCTCTTAAAAATTCTAGAAACATTCCCCCACCTTGACAACACTGCCTAAATTAGACATTTTCTTCCACAACCCTCAGAAAAAATGTCCCTAATTACTATATCATGACATTTTTTCTTCTCTTTCAGATATCGATGATTGCAAACCAAATCCTTGTTTTAATGGTGGACACTGTATCGATGGAATAAATTGGTTTATGTGCGACTGCTTATCCGGCTTTGCAGGACCAGATTGTAGAATAAACATTAATGAATGTGCATCTTCACCATGTGCAGAAGGAGCTACATGTAAAGATGAGATTAATGACTTCCAATGCATTTGTCCTCCAGACAGAACGGGAAGACTTTGTGAAACAGGTATTTTCTTTTTTATTACAATAAATATTTTCATTCTACATGAAAAAGTGTAAAAATATACCACTGTTTGGTATTTTTTGGATAACATGAAATATTTGCAATTTCGTAAATGATTAGAAAATTCAACTAAGCAAATAAAATTACTTATAGGAATTAAAAAAATGTGTGAATTTCAAGGAATCAAACAACTTGATGGGAGTCAGTGGGAATTTGAATGCAACACATGCTTATGCAATGATGGGAAAGTTATTTGTTTGAGAGTAAGTTAAATAAATTGTATTTCTTATGAATGAAATATTTTATTTTATTTGAAGTTATTGTTAAGTTGTTTTGTACTATATATTGAATTTCTTTGTGTGTTTATATATTTGCATGCCTTTCTTTTGCACACTCATACTAATTTACCTTCTCAAAATGTTTCAGGCCGGTTTTTTTTTCTTAGATATGAGATTTAAATTTATTCCCTTTTAAGAATTTTTTTTAAAAAAATATGATTGTAAAACATTTTTATGCCTTTTTAATTATACCTGATACTTTCGGTTAAGTGGTCAATACCCCAATATAAATATTGGCTTGAAATCTAACTTATGATAGAAATGCTAAGACGAACATGATACATTATCGAGTGACAAATAGGTACAATCATGTTGCCCCGTTAACACAAAAGTGTTTCTACCAAAGCAAAAATTAATATTTTACCACGGAAAAATATGAATGAAAATTGTTAGGAAGACTCGGGATATGTCGATTTCAATTAGATGTAAAAAGGGGCTAGAATTTCATCTTTGTTACAAAATACTCAAACTGAATTTTTAAAGCTTCTTGCATTAAAAAAGATTTGAAAATTGTAAAAAAGAGAATAGCCTTTTAGAATTGAAGAGCTCCGATGTTAAAGGTGGTAAGTGACACAATCACCATTTTGTGAAAATTAGCTGTAAAGTTCCAAATATCCATTTGCGTTTATTATCAAATGCCTCCTTTATCAATTAAAATCTCTGAGTATTATTGTTTAAAAAAAGTAATTTAACAAATTATAGAATACCATTGATTAGTTTCAATCATACATTGTAAAAAATATACGTCAATATACACAAATTTTTCCGTAAAATTTTTACGGAATAGTTTCATTTTTCTACGAAAACAGTACAATTTCCGTACTTGACATTATGAGATTATAAATCTGTATAAATCCAGTAAGTTTCCCATAAATTTTACGGAATATTTCTGTATTGCTTTCAAAACAGTACAAATTTCGTAAATGATGTTCAGAAATAATTGCTATGTTTGGAAAGCGATGTAATTAATTGTTGTATGTACATCTCTTACAGTGATATTATCTATATATATAAAAGAAAGTCTGGATTTTGTATTAATCAACGCGCAGCCCAAACTACTGAACCTAAAATCTTGAAAATTGGGGTAAAAATACTTCTTATAACATCGAGTGCCGGTAAGAAAGGATTTTCTAAAATTCCACTCCTAAGGGGATTAAAAAATAGAACGAATTTTTAAAAAATTCCCGAAAAATCGGATTTTATACTTATTTTTCAACTGATAACATATTTAAATGTATTTTTGTATGCTGAATCGAATGGTACTAACCAAATTCTTTTACGTCTAATAGTTCGCGAGATATTTCGTATTATTCTAATTTGGCGATGCCTTTGGCGCTAAAACCTCAAATTTTCAAGTGATAATTTCTAAAAATATGTCCATTACTATAGCAACGGAAAAATTTTAATTGAGCAATTTTGGTAATCAATTCTTTTGGATGAATAATTAAAACAGCTATATGAGTTAGGTAAAAAATTAGAAACGCCTCGAAACTAAAATTTTTAAAAATTGGTACTTTTTCGCGATACCAAAACCATGCCAAAATGTATGCTATTGCGCCATTTATTTCAACCCTAATCGTGCAAAGGATTTTTATTGCAAACTGTGCCAAACATTAAGATTTGCTATTTATTGAACGTGAATATTTTTTATTAGTATTTAATTGTAGAAAAACATCTTAAATTGTTGTTTTTCGAAAATAAAAATGTCAATGTCAATAACATTTTTATTTGTACACTTCAATTTGTATAATTTGGCGTGTGGTGTGGCGATTTATATAATTTAGTGAAATTGGTCGACGGGATAACTAATTAGTACCTTGATTTGTATTGATTTTTAAAAAATAGTTTGTGAAAGTCTGTAATTTCAAATGTTATAAATTTTAAATGCTCATTTTTGAATCAACAAAATATTTTTTTTTTCAACTGTTTCATTTCATTTTGCGCTAATTATTATGATTGGCGACAACGGTGTGGGTATAACGGAAAAATACCAACTACGCTGCTTAGTGATAGCTATGGGAGTTTTTGAATTAGGTGAACCCGATTATGAAAGGTTACCTGTTATTTAAAGTTGTGCTGAATGGATTTTGATGCTTTGCGGAAAAGTTCTCAGTGGTATAAAAAACTAGAGGATGTACGCTATATGCAGACAGTAATATACTAGAGAATATATATGCTATTGCTATGGAAGGTGTGCAGAGTTTCTTAAAAAATCCAGAGGGTATATAACGTAGACCTACCCCTACATCCCTGAGAGTTCTATAATCTGGTTAACACGATTATGAAGGATATATTTAAATTTAACTATCTATGATATACATGAAATGCAAAGAGAAATTTCGTTCCGGCAGCTTAGAACTTGAGTTCTGCTGAATAGATTTTTCATGGGGATACATTGATAGATTCATTGTTAGATAATTTTTCGGAAAATACTTTAGTATGTCATATCGTTCTATGTGGCTTGGTAAAATAATTATTGGGACAAGTCAAAATCAGATGAACAGGATTATGAAAGATTGGCTTTTCTAAAAGTTCTGCTGAATAGATTTTGATGGGAACTGTTAGACCGGGAGGCAACAGAACAGGCAATTACCACATCGAGTTCACGGCTAAAATTCCAGAATTAGTTAAAATTCGATTCGAATATTAAAACGCAATTGGTCTGCCTGCCAAGTCATATCTTGGTGGGAAACACCTGAAAACCCGGTTTTAGCTGTTGATTCATGGGTTTAACAATGTGTTTTCCCTCCACCCAAAGGAATGAAAACATGGAGGACTGGGAGCAGGAAATCACAATGGTAAACCTACAAGTCAACCTCTAAAATCAGATTTTCAGATGTTTTCCACCAAGACTTGGCAGACCAATTGCGTTTAAATATGCGGATCGAGTTTTAACTAATTCTGGAATTTCAGCCGTGAAGTCGATGAGGTGATTGCCTGTGCTGCCCCCTCCCGGTCTACGTTAAATAGATCATTTTTAGGAAAGGTTGTGGTACATTTGATAGTTTAAAAGATTCTGCTAAAAGGAATTCGGTGGAACTTGCTCGGTTAGTTAATTTTTCAGGAAATGTTTTAGTAGAAAAAACATATCGTTCTAGGTTGTTTGTTTATAGTATTTTGACTGAAAGTTCTAGAATCAGGTGAACACGATTATGAAAGATTAGCCTTTTTAATAGGCTCTATTGGACGGATTCTGATGAGAATTGCATTGATAAATTTTCAGAGGAAGGGTTTTAGTATATTACATATTGTTCTATCGTACTTTACGAAATCCTATAGTAAAGGATCAACTCGCATGATCGAATTCACAGATATATTTCTTTTGATTCAAGGTTTGTTTAGAAAAACAGCCCAGCGTAGCGGGCGAAGGCTGCTAGTTTTCAATAAAACTTCAATATTGGCTAAATGTGGCTCTATATTGAAAATATATCCAATGTCCAATGATTTCCCAATGGCTAAATAGTGTCGATTTTACATTTGTTTACATGGAAAACCGATAAAAGTTATGGCGCCATCTATGGATGTATATTTAAATAATTCGTTATAGTATTTTTCTTTCTTTCTTTAATAAAAAGCTTTAAAATAGTTTTTTTTTTTTAAATTACGATATTTAAAAAAATTAATCTTATTAATTCTTTTTAAGTTTGAGACAGTTGAAAAGCACGTGTTACTGTTTACTTTTCATTATGATTTTAAAATAATGTTTGACTTATTTATAGCAAGCTATTTTTTTTTTTTAATCCTTGTCGGATGTTTTAAAATGAAAAAATCTATTTTTTATTTTTCAATCTATTCACTTTAACAGATTCGCACATAAAACTAAAACATATCTGAAATATAATATCAAAATTATTATAAAATTGACATTTATTTAAGTTACAATAAGCAATAAAGGAAATTTATTTTAATACCGTTTAGTAATTTCCTTTAAGTTTACAGTAGATCATCACACAAATAATTTTTTAAAGTACGTGTTTGAAAAAAGTATATTGGTATTCTTGCAAAAATAAATGAATATATAAATAAATAAATAAATAAATAAAAATAATATAACCATAAAATTTTAAAAATCTTGCAAAAAAGAAGCAATAATTACTTATAATACATTTTTTCATGCACGTAATATTTTAAAGACTAAAATTTTTCTTTTCTCAAGCATGAAAAACAGCTAAATATTCAAAATTATGGAAACATTCAGAATTGTATACTCGATTGAAAAATATTATCTCTACGAAAATAAGCCCCTTGTTTAACATCTTGCCTTTACTTCATAAAAAGCATCTGAAATAAGTAACGATATTTAAAAACGTAACTCGTATTCCCATGGCATAATAGTTAAGAGTGCTAAGCTGGCAGAAGACAGTTCCCTAGTTCAAACCCCGCCGGGGGTAAGTGTTGTTACATTACTGTTATTTGAATTAAATAGAGATATTCTCACCTTGGTGTCCGTAAAAATCGAAATTCATAAAGATGTAAGTTTCTCGTTGAAAAGTTATACTTTTTTTTTTTTTTTTTTTGAAAAAAAAAATTAAATACGGAAATATGGGGGGAAATAAAGGAAAAATTTTGTGAAAAAAAGGAAAGTTTTTTGGAATTTACGGAATTTTTTTTCCGTTAAAATACAGAAATAGTACTGGCGTCTCGATTGCCAGTACAATTTCTGTATTTTAACGGAATTTATTTTTTACAGTGTATTTATTTTATTTTGATTGATTATTATGATTGATTTATTTTATTTTGTCACATACCACGTTTATCATCTGAGTTCTTCAATTGTCTTAACTGCAATTCTCATATTTCACTCTCCTGTTCAAATGAATCCGCCAACTTTAATATGTATCCTCCAATAATATATATCAAATCTTTCACCCATTTTTTACATAAATCATTTTTTTTTTCAGGGCTCATGTGAAAAAACAGCTTGCAATAATAGAGTTCCGTTTGAAGAATATGACAAGCAGTGTTCAGATGGACAATTGTGTGTTCCAGAATTTGCAAAACCTTGCAATGGACATTCTTGTTCGTCCTCTGGCCGCTGTCTTTCGAAAACGAATGTGAAAAAGCACTTAGCTGAGCATGCTTCTACTCGTTGCAGACCAAACCATGCAGTGATAGATAGCAATTGTGCAAAACTGTCTTTGATGTTTGGTGAAGGAATACCTACTATGGTAGGATTTTAATTTGAAATTTACATACATTTTATCCATAAGTGTTTTTTTTTTTTTTTTTCCTTTTCCAGAATACTTTCTGAATTTGTTTTTAATATCAAAATTTTTTCAGCCTCAAGCAATAGACACATTGTGTTTAGAGTTTCAAAAGTTTATTTGGTCCTTGGAATCCGTTGATATACCTGTATTTTCACAGTGTGCTATTCAGCCTAACAGCTTTCATCTAATGGAAGTCACAATCGTGAGTTTATTATTATTATTATTCTATTATACATTACATGCAAAATATTTATTTCCACTGTTTCAAAACTTCAGTGTTTTTGCCAGTAATAGATATTTCCCCCTAAAATAATCGTCTTTTAACATCTTTGTGGGTTTTTTTAATTTAAATAGTTATGTAATTAGAAAGATTACTTAATCCCATCCCTTGTGCATTAATCACGAGTCACGTTTGTGATGGATTCACAAGTTGCTGAAAAGCGCATTCTTCAAAAAATTGTCATTCTCCATAGCTTCCAGCAAATCATAACACACAAAAACCAACCTCGAGATTCGAGCCAGTGCAGACCTCTAGGCCCCACTGCCTTCGGCAACGTATACCCGAGCATACTACGCACGCCCGACCTGTTTTTGGAAACGAACTCCTTATTTTTATGAATTTATATTTTAAAATTAAATCTTATCTAACGAACCTAGTGTTGGGGTCCCCACTGCCTACGTCAGCGTACACTGGGTGTGCTACGCACGCTCCAGTTTATTTTTGAAACCAAACCTCAAATTTGTATGATTGTATATCTTCAAACCGATTTTGAAGGAATTTCTTTTTTTAAACGAAATTCTTTCCAAACGAACCTTAATGTCGGGAGCCCCATGGCCTTCGGCTCAAATTGTTTTTTTTTTTTTTTCCCCACAGCTGCACTAAATATTATCTTTTAGATTCTAAGTAGTATCTTTTTTTTTTGCCGGTTTGTTACTATTCATTAAAGTTATAAATAGCAAATGATAAAACCAAGGATAGCGCGATGAAAGAATCAGTGGTTTTGTAACTCCGCTTTAGCCCTATAGAGCGCAAGCATTTTCGTAGAAACTAGGATGTCTTGGGGCTAGGCTTAACCTCTTCTTGTACTCTTTGCACAACATCCGGTGGAGGTCTACCTCAACAATCTTCGTCTTTAACGCTACCAATTAACTGAATTTATTTATCAAGTTTTTTATAGCTAATCTGATAGGGGATGATTTTATGGATTTTCGGATAGTCTTCTTGCACCTGTCCGTCTCCATATGTTAATTCATATAGATCAGCACAACCAATGACTATTCTTTCTTCTGTCGTGGAGTCTGAGTCTGAAGCAGGCCCATTTTTGAGCGAAAGAGTCTGAGTAGGATCTGTTAAAATAGTCGGAGTCGTCCCTTTTTCCCACCGACTCCGCAGCCCTGGTTAAAACCATATTATCACGTCGCCTGCAAAGACATTGATTTAAAGCCTATTTCTTAAAAATGTATAGAGACTTCATAAACGTTCTGTATTTTGTTAGATCAATATCATTCTAATTATTACCGTTTACTGTTAGCTATGATTAACACTATTTCTACCGGTGTCAAATAACAACTTTAAAAGATTTCGATTTATGGTTTTTTATTTGTAATTTTTAGATTGAAACAATTGCACATAATTTTTAATACATTGAAGACTTTTTTAGCTTATTACATTCAAAAACTACGAGCAAAATAAACATAAATCAAAACTTTAAAAAGGTGTCATTTGACACAGATTCAAACGATAAAAACGATTTGATATGCACGATATATACTGAGAATTAAATAACTGAATTATCAAGGAATTCCTGTACTTGCATGACTTATTTTGTTTCTAAAACGATCATTATTTTCATATTTACTCTAAATGTTTTTGCACTTTTTATCATTTATTATAAACATTTTGAAAATTGCTGATTTTTTCATATATAAAGCTAGGGACCACTCCCCCTAGATAAGGGAGAAAGCCTTGACACGCGTCACGGAAACGTCACACAAAGCAGGGAAAACAAAGAAAAAAATTCGAACAACTTGCATGTTTCGTTTTCTTTTTAGCTCGTGGAATTATTAATTATTATTAGAAAATAAGAATTAATAATTCCATGAGCCAACGAAATCGAAAGATGTAAGTTGTTCGAAATTCTTTTCTTTGTTTTGTCTGCTTTGTGCGACGTTTTCGTGACGCGTGTCATGGCTTCCTCTCTTATTTAGGGGGCGTTGACTCAGCCCAATGGTTAGCATACGGACCACAAAATGAGAAGCTGGGGCCGATGCTCATGCGTACGAAATCAGCGCGGTTAAAGGTTTTCAGGTTTTTCCTTGTACGAGAAGGATAATTCGGGTCATTTTCCCTTCAAACATCCTCCCTGCAGGCATGCCCGCTATAGTAATATGGCAAAAATTGGCCGATGCTTGACAATATCTCATCCCATAAATATTGCTAAATAATATTTTCCCCTTCCCTTTTTCAGTCAACAGACATTAGGCCTTCGGCTGAGGCCTATTCTAGACTGCTGGATGTAGCTCAAAATCTTGCTGATTATATGAAGAAAAAGAAGTTGAATAGCCCAGTGTTTGATTCAGTTCTTGAAGTGAAAATAGAAGCTCATATCATTGCACCTCAAGCTCTCGGTAAGTTTATATAATTTATCAGAATTTTCAATCATATTTTAAGCATAATATTTTGAAAAAATTGTAATCCATTTGCTTCGTAAAATTATTAATTATAAAGAAAACAGATTTTTGTCCAGTTAAATTTTGAAATCTCCGTATTATCTAGCTTCTTTGATACAGGGTGTTATAAAAATGACACTCAAACATTAAAATCCAATAGAAATAAACATATAGGTAAAATAAGTAACATGTTTAAAAGGGAGCTTATTTTCCTTGCAGTAGGTTTAAAAATAGTTGAAAAAAAATTAATGACAATAGATAGGTGGGCTGCACTGTCTTAACAAATGTGTAAGAATGCTCAAGCTGATTTTTAATGCTGGATCAACTGTTTTTCAATTTTCACTCTACCTTTCTGTCTAGCTGCTGAAGTCCGGAAAAATATCGTTTTACTTTAAGTTTTTGATGTCAGCTTGAGCATTCTTATAGATTTAGGTGGTGAAACGACACCTATTGGCTAAAAGTTGAACTACAGTCACCTCTGACTTATACGCGTGTGAAGGGATTGATTTAAAATCGCGCGTAACTGAGGGCCGCGCATAACGGAGAGGATGTTGTACGTAGTAATTCTTTATACACATTATACCCATTATGGGAAAGTAAAACATTTTGAAATATAAGATTTATGATTAATAACATTTTATAAAAGGGGTGAATATTAGTATAGTGTATTTTAAAAAAATCCTTACACTTTCACAATAAAATTTAGTTTAAAAAATATGCAAGAAAAGGTAAAATTTCATTTTACATAGAAAATATACATACATAAAATAATGTCAATTAGTCCTCTTTTAAGAAGTCATCAATTCTAATTTATTTTTACTTAGGCTACGTTTGTACAACGACCTTTTCTAATGTATTACAGTTCGTCTTTGTATTTGATGCTACATCAGCATTTTGAAGGAAACATTTCAAAGTGCCTAGGGCTCCTAAATCAGTAGCATAAGATGGGATAATTACAATATCCCAGTTTCATCATTATCATTATCTTCTACTTCTTCTTTTTCAGCTGTCACGTCATCAAAAAACAACATATCTCTTATTGCCGTTGATGTTAAGTTTTCATCAACATTGAAGAAATCTTGAAAAGAAAGGGAATCTTGGCTTATGCTGTTCCATTCTTCTTATGTTAAAATCATTGCTGTTGTTTTCATTTCCCAGTAAGATAACTTCAGCATCATTTGAATGAACAAAACCCGCTTTTCTAAAGCAGTTAGAAATTGTTGTGGCTGTTACGTTATTCTAAAAGGAAACCAACTTATTCATGGCATCCAGAATCGAAATTTTCTTTAATTCCTTTTTTTGCTCTAGTGATATTATTTGCACCACATATTTCCTACACTGCAATTTAACTGACCTTATTATACTGGGATCTAATGGCTGGAGTCTGCTAATACAATTTGCAGGGGGAAATATAACTCGTGTATCTGTCAGCAATGGGAGATCTGAAGTAAAGGCGGGGCACTGATCCATAAAGAGAAGAACGTTTCTTTTTTTAGCCATCTTCATGTCAAATTCCTTCAAAAAGTCTTTAAAAAAATTCGATATTATCCATGCTTCTGTGCTACTTGCATAAGAACATGGCGGTTTCTTCACATTTTTTAAACACTGTGGTTTCTTGAATTTACCAATCGCTATTGGCGGGAACATTTCTGATCCGTCCACATTGCAACATAAAAACACAGTCACTCTTTCTTTGCTGTGTTTGCCACCATAAGATGTTTCTCCCTTAAAATCCAGCGTTCTGTTTGGCAAAAGACGATAAAATAAACCTGTTTCATCACAGTTAAAAATGTTCTTAACATCAAAGTTTTTAATTAAATTTGGAAGGTCTGCGATCCATTCAGTAACTTTTGAATCTGAAACGGTTGCGTTTTCACCACTCAGACAATGATTTGTTAAACGGTGACTTTTCTTAAGTTTCTTTAGCCATCCCCAAGAAGGCGAAAAATTTTCGATTCCCATTTTTGATGACAAAGTGAGTACCTTTTCTTTGAATAACTCACAGCTAATGGGCAAATTAGAAGCTCTCATTTCTCTGAACCACTGAATTAAAGTGGTTTCTAAAATCTCAAATTTTCCTTTCTGAATTCTTGAAAGTTTCTTCCCTTGTGTAGAATATTCACTGTTTATTTGGTCGAGTCCTTGTTCTTTCAAATCCCTCTGAGCGTTGATTCTGGCAAATCGAATGTTCGAGCTAAACTTATTTTTTACATTTTAGGATCATTTTCCTTTGCGGAACGGTCTTTTGACTTTAACACGTGCAGAAAATTCTTTATAAAGAAAAGTTTCGCACTTAACTCAGAGTTTGTGAATTGCGCTGTTATTTCCGTGTATAACTGAGAGAGAGAATTCAAAGTGGCGCTTATAAGTAAGAGAGAATTATTTTCTCATTCTTCGTGGCGGGACCTTACGAAATTCCCACATAACTGAGAGACGCGTATAACTGAGAGGCGCATAAGTCAGAGGTGACTGTATTTATTTTTCTGCATGCGAAATTTACAAGTTTCCTTAAAACATGCTATTTTATTCATCGACATCACTTTGCATGTTATCCAATACTTTTTTTTTTTTTAAAAAAACTGGAATTAACTCTAATTTTTACATTGGAATTAATCTTTTCTATAGATAGGCATGCTCAAATTTTTTTATCGGATCAATTACGGACCCGTATGACAAAGTTTAGCAATAAAATCAGTGAGGGACTATTTTGGCACTTTGACGCCTTAATTTTTTAAGGGGGTTATGGGAGTTTTTTCAGATTATAGTTGTTTTGACATCAAAATGTGTTTCATGTGAAAAACTTACATATTTAACTTTCAAAAACCATGCTTTTATTAATTTTTATTCCAAAATATGCTTTTAAAAACTCCCTTTTCCTTGATGTTGTGCGCCATGAAGCATTTCGCGGGACCAAGATTTCTCTCATTGGTTTCACCTAAAACTAATGAAACAAAAAGCATGTTAAAAAATATAGTATATTGTCTAGTTCTTTAGTCTATTGTCTATGTTTCTTATACATTGTCTAGTTCTACGGTTTTTCAAAATTTGAATTTTTAACAAAATGGCAGCCTGTCAAACTTGATGTATCAATTTGCAACAAAAAATCTGATTTTGATTTTTTTTAATCAAAAAATTATTTTTTTAAAGCATTGGTCAAGGACTATTTATTTAAATATGCGAACTTTCATAAATCAGTTCATCCGTTGTCGAGATATTTTGTGTACCAACTTTTAAAATACACTTTCGAGAAAATCGCGTTTAAAGTTTTGCAACTAGTGTTGGTAGTAACTAGTAATGCTATAGTAATTTTAGCTTGTACACTGTGTGACAAGAATCGTGTGACTTCTATACGAGTTTAATTTTCAATACTTCCTAACATAGTTGAAAAGTTTTTATGATTTCGATTTGTCTGTCTGCGGTCTGCCTGTACTACAGTTGACTTAACTATACTCAGATTGCCATGTAATTGACATCTGTTATTAAATTTTACTATGTCATGTAAGCTATTGAAAATGGAGTGTGCAACAGTTATAATTCGTTTGCAGGGACACTCAAACATAATGAAATTTATGTACATTATTGAGGTGCACTACAAGAGGCTTACTGTATAATATGATATATATAACATTTATTGTTAATTTACAGGAACATGCTGGAGGTAAGTTTTCAGCCGGTTGTGGTATGTGTTTTTAAATTTAACTGCATTTTTGCATACGACGTGGTGTGTATAAAACTTTTTAGATGATATACAGGGCTACACAAAATACTTCGTAAGCATTACTATATACGACGGTGAATTGCTTAAGGATTTTTTTAATTGAGTTATTCATTTATCAACTGAACTAAATTTAGTATACTATGAGGCGTTTTTAAATTGTAAATAAATTCATATATAAGGCTAAGCAAAAAGCTGGATATACATTGTCGCCTATGGATTGTAATTTCTGAAAGTACGTTTTCAGTTGTTTTATTTTTTTCCCTGAATTAAATTATAGCTTAATATGAAGCGTGTATAAAAATCTGTAGATAATGTATAGGGCTGTACAAAATAAAGTGTATTTCCTTTTCGTCTATGAGGGGAAAATTTTGAAGGTGATTTTTTGGGCTGTGTTATGCGTTTTGAAATTAAGCTAAATTTTAGCACACTATGCAGCGTATATACAGATCTATGGATCCTGTGCAGGGCTACACAGAGAATTAGATTACCTTTTCTGGCAATGGACGGTAATTACTGAAGTCTGGTTTTCAAATTTGGTATGCGTTTTCTAAATTTCCATATATATTTCCAATTCTTTTATTACAAAATATATTTAGGATAAATTTGATGCAATTACTTAAAAATACATGTACTCTACTTTCATAAACCATATACTTTTTGTAACAAAAAGCATTTTACTTGCCTTGATAATAAATGAAAATTTTGTTACTCTTGTGACCACAAAAAAATGCAATTTTTAAGAATTGTGTTTGATGCAGAAATTCTGTGAATTATATGAGACTATAGTAATAAAATTTACAGAATATAGCAGAGTAATTATATCTTTTTAAAAAGCATTAATCATTGAACTCGTCTGATAATGCATGAATTAGTTACATTTGATTTTGAAAAATGCTAAGTGTTACTCTTGTGACATTTTGTCCATAATGTAATTTTAGCAAAAATTCAGTTTAAATACTAAATAAAATAATTAAAAGTTAAAAAAATTATTTTCCATACAGAAAAACTTTTAATGATGGTTTAATTTAAAAATAACATAAAATAATGTAAAAAATTCTAAAATGAACAAACACTATAACCACATAGCAACATCTCAGTTTCTGCTACTTAACAGAGTAAGTCGTTGTCTTCATTATCAATAATATCATTTGCAACTTCTCCTGTATCATCATTTACTTAATGAAACACAAATTCTTTGTACGAATCATGTTAGTGTAAGGTTTGTAGTAGATAATGTCATTTTTCATGGTTTTAACAAATTGTTGAATGCCCTTCGCTGTTGGTATTTTCTCGCAAAGTAATGAAACTTTATTGTTTTATTTCTTTTGACAAAATAAGCAGTGTATCTTAGAATTGCTTTTTTAGCACGCACTCCATTCCATATATATCATTATACAACAACACAAAATAAATCTACAGCATCTATACCAGGAGTTTTTGAAAAAAAATATATATGTCCAATTAAGTTAATAGAGAAAGGAGTCTGATTCATTGCAGGCATATTTGCATTGTTATATTTTTGTTTAAATTGGAAAGCACAACCATCATATAAAAAAAGTAAAACAGGTACATTTTAGGAAAATACAAATTCCCTTAAAGATGCAATGTTGAAATTTTACATACGAAAGCATTTACAAAAAATTGGTTATGAGTTACACTGTCTGAAATAATAGCATAAGATTTTACTTTATTGGGATCATACTAAATAAAAAGCTTAAAATACAGTCGCTTGTGGATTTGACTAGTAATGTAGTATTTCATGCCAAAATTTCGTCTTGGCATGAAAATAAAACAGTTTTCAGAAAGTCCACTAGCATAACTATTCTTTGAGAAATGGTTATTTTTTTGGCATTACAAAAATAATCCCTTGTACAAGTTTCGATGAATGTGTGCCACAGAAATTTCAAAACGTTTATCAACGTTTTGAAAAAGTAACAGTATTGATGAAAATGTTGATAAAAGTTTTGTCAATAGCAAAACGTCTATCAACGTTTTGCTATTTACAATAACTTATAAGAAGTTCTGTATTATGGACTTCCGTTTCAAATAATTCTTCGATGTTATCTCCGCAAATTAGACATTCTGAATTTCTAAATTCTAATTATCATGTATCCCGACAGACAAAGTCATTAAATCCATCACAGGAATGTTTAATGCAGGAAATACACCAGTTACTACATTATGAATTGCTTGAATGTTTTCGTGACAGCAACAAATGGAGATATTCTGATGAGTTATTTTCTATTGTTTTATGAAACTAGGCTTTAAAGCTGCAAAGGAATCTCAAATTTTTCAGTTTAGGAAAGCTTCTTTAAACAAAAAACGTATTCTCTTATTAAATGTCCCCTAGAATTGATGAAATTATGTGACCTTTTTCACGCTTAACTAACGTAGATTTAGCTGAAGAATGACCTCTTCTTAAATCTTCATCGACATAAAATTCTCCAAAGCTGTGGAGTTAGATTTTTTTTCCGTTACAGTATCTGAGGTTTGCTGGTTCTCTACTTTTTCCTTTTCTTAATATTTCCATTTTCTTTCTGAAGTTTTTGCTGGTTCTAAGACTTTTCTTCACCTTATCGTAATATATTTTGTTTTGTTTCTTTCTCACAACAACATATTCAATTTTATTCTTATTTTTTCTCTACAATTTTTGGCGCTCAGCAGAATTTTTCCTGCTCTTTAAAACAATGTCGTGTATAAGAAGCAATATTAACACTCTGTCTACCAGAAGGGTCCAATGGACCCGACATGTACATTCAAAATATTTATTCAAACCAGAAATTTCTTCAAAACAAACTAAATTTATAAATCAGACAATAATAAGTTAAATAAACAAATTAAATAGTTTTAAGTAAAAATTCTGGTGTAGAATGTTTTTATAAAACTTGAGTAAAATTTTCGGTAGTTCTAGGGTTAAAATCTTTCTTTTAAAATATAGTATCAGAATCCTTTTCATAAGAGTTACTATAAGAACCTCTGTAGGTTATACAGCAGAATTTAGTAAACGAAGCTTTACAAAGCCTATAAAATATCTAATCAAAGACCATGTGCTTCAAACCAAAAGGAAGCACACAAAAATGACACGAGTTGAGTTGTTTTATTATATCTTTAATTACTTGTCATGATTATTTTATAATCTTAAGTAATACCAAAAATGAATGAAAATAAATCCACCCATTAAAAAAACACTAATAAAGATAATTAATCTTCCTTAAAATTTACAAAATAACCTTAGTTATAGCTAAAACTATTTCAAGAACTGCTCTAATAACAGAGAAAAGCAACAAAACTTTAAGCATTCTGTTTGTTTTGGTTGTAATGCAGTGTTATATCAAACTATCGACAAAAGTATTATGTGTTACTCTTGTGACACAGACGTTTGTTACTCTTGTGACAACTCCCCAGAGCCTATTCCATGCATAGCATAAACAAAATATTTAATGTAAAATATGTCTTATACCTCGAAATCAGAGAATTAGAAGTTTTGGGTAAAAATTTTAAGAATTTTTTTTAAATTAAAACTTTTGTATGTTTTCCGTTACTCTTGTGACATTTAAGTATTAACGTTTAAATACAGCCAAAAATATATTAAAGACATTATCTAAAAGATTTTATCTATGTAGATCTGAAAGATATGATAATTGTTTGTTGATTTGAACGCATAGTAATTTTATTGATTTCTAAAAAGTAAAAAAAATCATACATTTCAATAAGTTGTATTTTAAGCTCAAATGTAAATGTAGTTTTATACTGTTAGTATGCAGCTCATTTTCAATAAACACTTACTCTTATGGAATTAAAACTTACAAATTCATATACTTCAACCCTTTAGCTTTAAATTGATGTATCACACTTATATTTCCGTTTTAAAAAAAAATTTCAGCAAAAATTTTTTTCTGCCGTGGGCGTTCCCATATAAAATAGTATATAATAATATTGTAGTAGAATAGAATTACAAAAAATAGTAACAATACAGACTAAGTAATGTTGCAAGTTCATAATTTGAAAAAGTCGCATCAAAAGTTTTTCCGCCTTTTTGTGCTGTTGCTGTTAGTTCTGACACATAGTTTAAGAGCCCATGTTAGACACTTGATGCATTTGATTTTCTGGATAAGCCGAGTTTTGAAACTCACGTCCTCATGTGTTTCTCTGTTGCTCAATCTTTGTTTAGTTCAGTATTTCTCAACCGGTATACTATGAAAATGTGTCGTAGGGGTATCGCGACTAATCATGTAAAATATTTAGCTGCTTTAGAAATTTTAAAACAGTATATGTTAAAATTTCATTTATCTCCCATCCCTTTTATTACTGGGAAAGGGAAACACCCCAAAATCCCTATAGTTTTAACCTATTTAAAAATAAATAAGTTTGTTTAAAGCACTGCCATTAAAATCTATATTAAAGAAAAAAGATATCAGTAACGATGAATTTCGATCAGTAACTATGAATAAATTTCGCTTTCACCGAAATTTTTTTAACTTCTACACATTGCCCAATTTCGATTTGTACAAAGAAAATGTTCTTTCAAATGCAATTTGTTTGAAAACATTACCTCAGTTTACTGAATCTTTGTTTTTTAAAATAATTTCGCATGCTGCCAGATTACAAAAGATTAACCCTTTAGCACATAAAACAATATAAACAGTTCCGCATTTGTTTCCGGCTACTATTACATAAATAAATAAATAAATAAAATAGTAAAATAATAAAATTAAAACTCAAATTTAACCGCCACGTAATCGAACTTCGTGATTAAACCACTGAAATTATCATATTCAAAAAGGCTACTGTAAAGTCGCGAAATCATTGGCGATTTCTTTGGCCATTAACTCCTGGTATGCAGGTAATATGAAACTATCACTTGTAATAAATTTCAACTTTATTTGAATGCATAATTGGTATTTTTTTTTATATATAGAAATGCTTTTTGAGGTTGTTAATGTGCAATCTAAAAAATATATTAATTCTAAAAAAATCTATTATAGTTTTCAATTAAAAAAAAATAGTTTTTGCCTAGATTCTATAACCTCACAAGCCGGGATGCATCTACTGTCTGTTATAAAGGACAGACGTGTCTTTAACTTTTACTGTAATTTTTATTAATTTCTAAACGCCGCACATTTTTGCACCGTCGAATAGAGAAAAAAATGTACTTTGAAATGCAATTTGCTTGAAAACTAGTAATTTTTTTGACAACTGTATCGCAATTACTCAGTTTTTATTGTTTTTAAAATAATTTTCAAGCATGATCTTTTTATAAAGGCAGGCGGTTACAAAAGATAAATCTGTTTGCACTAAAATTTATATAAATAAAATAGTTCAGCATTTGTTTCCGACTTGTATTCCATAACGAAATTATAACTTTATCAATCCAAAAATAAAATAATGAAACATAAATAAAACACAAATTTAAGACATTTAATCGAACCAAGCTTAAACCGCTGAAATTATCAGAATAAAAAAGGCTAGCCATCTTTGGCGATTTCTTCGACTTTTAATTCCCGGCACGAGGCCAATACATAAGTATCGCTTTTAATAAATGTCAAGAATTTATTTGAATGCATAATTGCTATTTTTCATATAAAAATTATTGTTGATATTGTTAGTGAAAAATCTAAAAAATATGTATTAACACGTTGAATGCCAAGTCTATTTTGTCTGTCTTTCCGTTTGGGCCACGAAATAAGATTCCCTTTAAGCAATGTATAAGTGTCAACCACTGATGACTGACGCGCCCTAAACGGAATTTTAGTGTCAGTCACCGGTGACTGACGTGGCACTCAACGTGTTAAATGTAAAAAATCTATTAGTTTTCAATTGAAAAAAATGTTTGTTTTCACTTTTATTCTGTAACCCGGGAAGATCCCCTTGTAATAATAATATTGCAGTACATCTATAACACAAAGAATTTTCTATGCGATAATTTTTTACGGATTGGAGCTTTGAAACTACCTTTGAATATGATCGGATTAATATATAGGGGAAGGTAGGGCGAAATCGGGTACCATAAATGTTTGTTCTTCTCAAATCCAATCAAATTAGAAAACAAAATCTGAACACCATTTTTAATATTAAATGAATCTTTGTCTATAATAAAACATATTCTTTTCGATAAAAAAAATATAATTGATTACATAAAAAATAGCTTTTTTCAGATTTATGCAAAAATCCGGTTTTACCCTACTGGTTGGGTAAAAGCGGGGGTATCCATTTAAAACTACTGGAAAAATCATTTTGGTCAAAAAATTCTTGTTTAATATAGTAAAGTACATTTTTCTTATTTTTAACAAAACGAAATTGCACATGTGTTCTTCCATGTGTCAAAAATAAATCTGTGGCAAATTTTCTACTTTGTATATGCCTACCACGTTTACACTGGAAGTCTTAGAGTTATTTTAACTGTAAAAATCACAAATGAATTTGTTTTCGTATTCTACTTCATGCTACATACTTTGCGTGCCCATCCGTGGTATTTCAAACATTGTATCCAACCTTCTTTGTAATTAGAATTGGAGTAAAGTTCATTGCTAAACATCCAGGCTTCATTATATTCTTCATCTTCTGAGGACGTCTCCTTCACCTTTTTTTGGTTTCTTTTTCGGCTCATTCTTCATTTCTTTTTCCTTCTAAAGAATCTTCCTTTTTAGTTTTGCAGGCTGTTTGGCTTCTTTCTCCTTAATATATGTTTCCAGCTCTAATTTATAGGGCGAAGAAGTCAAAATAACAGTTTTATACCTTGTGTTGCCAGATATTTTATCAACCCTAAAGCTTTTCTGGGGAGCGGGTAATAACATTTTAGGCCAAATTGGAAATGCAGATTGCTGGGCTACGCAATCTGAAATGTCGATCGAAGAGCCGGGATATTGCCAATTGCTGGGTATGTTATGTCAACACTTTTAGATGTGGAAGGATAGGCTCCATTATCCAGTGATGTTTCAGAAATATTTATTGCTGCAGTTATGTCAACCTATCGCTGCGTAGGCCTAGGTGTGTTATCACTGACTTTCATGGGTTTCTCTGTCATTTCCGAAGGAGCAAAAAGATGGTCTGGAAAAACATCGCTGTTGTAGGAATAATCCCTGTTTTCTCAAACCTTCTGATTGGAGCATTTGGAACTGCTGCTGTCAAAAATGCAGCTTTAAGTAATTTTCCAATTAAGTAAATTGTTACAGATCGCCCAGGATTTGAAAGTAACCATTTCCTCACCTTTTGTTTGTAGTATGAGTTTAGAGGTGCCATGAATGACACATCAAGAGGGCAACAGTACTTAACAGCATTAAAAATGCAATTTAAAGCTCTATGCTAAATTATTAACTATCCTAAAAAAAATCATACCATGAGTGTAGGGCAAAACCGGGCATACTCGGTTTCAACCCAATCTAAAATACCCGGTTTCACCCCAGCATGACACATATTTAAAAACATGCAGCGTCACTACTCTCAATCGTGAAGAAACAGATCAGTAAAACTGTTGAAATACTAGCAGGAAAGCAAAGAATTAGATATGGTACCTACCAATATTTAATATGCTGACAAACAGTTAATATAAGCGTAAAACTTAGAATCAAACATAAACAATTTTTAAAAGTAATTCAAACGAAATTCTTCACGCAAAAAATAACCGCACACGGTAGCGTTTCGTTCATCTACAAATGCCTTAATGACGTTCGACAAGCAATTCCTCGTGTTGGCTGATAGATAAACGTTCAAATCAAGGAGGGATATGCGCTACCCGGTTTTGTACAACTCTCCCCTACTTACTTACATACTGATTCAAATATTTTTATTATTTATTTATTTTTTATTAATTTTTGTAGCTATGTTTAAGGAAACTCTGCTTTTAAATATTTTGTTTGTATATATCACTTACATTTTTTAAGGGGTCAGGTAACCTTTGAATAAATAAAGTACATGGAAAAGTGACCTCTGTAAGAATTGCAGTCATTCTTTAACTAATTAACTTTTAATTATGAAATTGAAAACACATGTTAGGAACGATTTATTTTATCAATCAAAGTTGTTAGAAAAGGTATACACATATATAGTTTTTTTAATTTATTTTTAAAGATAATACAATTTTTACGAAAGAATTATTCTTGCATGCATTGCGCGCATGATTTTTCCCATTTCAATGGCTGAAACAAGCCAAGATTTTTTTTTAATGAGTACAGATATAAAGTGTTTTCAAAATGACCTATAATGAAAAAAATAAAACTTGTAGATCTCGAGAAAAAAAAAAATTTTAGAGAAATTCGAAATATCGAGATTTTTTTTATACAAAAGTAGCCGTGAATTCTAAACTTCTTACTTGAGAAACATAATAATAGATCATTTTGTGCTTCTGTACTTTTAATACATCCACCAAAAATTTCGTGAAATACTAGGCAACTGTTTTTCAGAAATCGTGCGCTCAATGATCAAAATCGCTGTTTTGAGAAAATTGGCTTTAAAGATTGAAAAACCCATTGATCATACAGCAAAAGCTCAAAGTGTTTTAGACAAAACTTCTCTTCTAATGCGAATTTTTGTATGGGGTTTGATTTTAAATGTTCCCAAAGAATCATATTTAATTATAAGCTATTTTAAAAAAATTCGATTTTTGGACGCTTCAAAGGTTACCTGACCCCTTAATACAGCATAATTAATTTTGAAATTTTATTTCTTTCACGACATCTCAGTTTGATAACTAGAATGTTCATTAAAGAGCGAAATTAAAAACTAAAATCATGAGAACCTATTTTGTGAAACAAGAACTTTTTAATTTATTTATTCGTTCGCAAATCAAGTTATTTGGTGAAAAACTGCAGCAACAAGCACAAATATAAGTTTATGAATTGATAACGTTTATTAAGGTAATAAATGATTTTATTAATTAACCACTTTATTTTTTCTGTAATAAACACATACGCGCACTTGTATATTCTGATTTTGGTAGTCTTACCCCTTGACACCCAGACCGCTTTTTTCAAGTACGGACGTATATACCAGCGTTTAGTGTAAATTTGTTTTTTCATATCCCACATGGACGTACGCTCTGTACGTCTGGTAGTCGTCTACGATAAAATCAGGACGTACACTTCGTACATCCTCGAAGTCAAGGGATTGAGCTACAAAATTGTAGTGTGTCGCAAATTCTTAGTAAAATCAAGGTGTGTTGCTGATCCAAAAAGGTTCCGAAGCACTGGTCTAGTTTATAGGACTGACCTCCTGACTATCCGATATTTGGCAACCCTACTGTTGTGCAATGACCTAAATATAACTACAAAAGTAAAAATGAATGGTCATGCTGACATTATATAATTTTTAACACACTATTCTTAACTTGTATTCAGGGGCACCATTTCAAAACTTTCTTGAGAGAGAGAGTTTTCTTTAAAGGATTCAAAGAATTTCTTTTGATCTTGTCGTGCATAGTCCATTAACAACTGGTACAGTTCTATTCTTTCATATATTTTTTAATTAGTCAAAGTACTCATTAATAATACGTCTGTCTCAGTTTGAGAGTGTTCCAATAGCAAGACTTCAGCAAATGTTATTGAAAATAGTTAATTTCGGTATTTAAATTGTTTATTTAATGCTAATTTTTCTATTTAAATTAAATCTGACAAGTTATTTTAGTTTTTGCTCAATATCTGAAGGGAAGAAAAAAAGAGAGATGCGAGTTTGACCTGTGAGGCTTCATCACTCTGAAATATTAAATTCCTTGAGAGGCAACTACGCCTATGTCTATACAGGGTGTCCCAAAATGACCGCATAAACTCTGCACAGCTAGATTCCTCGTTGGGAATACATAAAAACTGCCCAAAGAAGCGTTCCTGTACGATCCATATTTTACGAGAAAAATACGAAAAACAAAGTATGACGTCACTGCCCGTGCAAGAAAAAAACACTTTATTGGACATATCAACAACAGTATTTGCATATCTTTCCAGACGATAATGCTTAAACACACAATTGTGCACAATTTAAAGTCAGGTACATGTCGCAGTAGTCACGAAAGGAATACATGGCCACCATACGAAGACTACCGGTAGCTGCAAGATGCAGCCCACGGATGCAGCCTTTTAAAAATACGAGTTCAACGTCGGCTTAACATCATTCCATGGCGCGCGCGCATGCATGATGCGATATGTGCGGCGAACGTTTTAAACATTATCCTCTGGAAAGATATGCAAATACTGTTGTTGATATGTCCAATAAAGTGTTTTTTTCTTGCACCGGCAGTGACGTCATACTTTGTTTCTCGTATTTTTCTCGTAAACGATGGATCGTACAGGAACGCTTCTTTGGGCAGTTTTTATGTACTCCCAACGAGGAATCTAGCTGTGCAGAGCTTCTGCGGTGGTTTTGGGAAACCCTGTATATTATATGATGGCAATGGTATAATTGCAATAACATGCAGAAGCTATCTGTTCAAGTGAAATCTGCGAAATATTTCAAGATTTAAAAAAGAATACAAAATCGTACAACAGAAAAATGAACTTTCTATAACAGTGCTAGGCGAAGTATAGCAACTTGGGAAAATGATGATGCACAAATCTTCCAGACTGCAGAACCTACTCTTTATAGGTTATCGACGTATCTGTAATAGTCTGTACTAATCTGCAATATCTATAATATATATTTGGCATCTCTTTTCAGTGTATTGTTATGCATTTTTTAACTGAAGGACATTTTGATTGATAATGTGATGGAAATAGATTTGAAAATTATTTAATTATAATTGTACTTTTTCATTAAACCATTATGACGTTTATTAAATCTTTTGTTAAGACTTTGTTTCTTTTTTCAGAAGAGGAGCAGACTCTGATGCCTTATGTTATCTGTCTCACAACAGCACTATTTATCATTGCTGTGGCAATATTAGTCATAATATTCAGACAAAGACATCAACGTAATGACAGTGAAAATGCACATTTGCCAAATTTCAATGGAAATAAGGTCTTCAGTGAAGATTCTTGCCCAGTCAATAACCAGAAAAAAGATAACTGGAAAAGATATTTGAATAAAGTTCAATCTTTACCCGATCAAAAAGTAGTGGACGAAGATGTATATGATGGAAAATCTAACTGCAGCCAGATGCCTGATAATATATACAAGGCAGTAACAGCAGAATTCGAAAGGAACATTGCTTCTTCTTTACCTTTCAAAAAGAATTTTGAGAAAAATGAGTTAAAAGCGTCTCACATTAAGAGAATGGTTTCTGAGCAAGAACTAATTGTGTAAAGTTGTAAATTTGATTTTTAATTTCGTGCTAAAATAAGATATTGCATTTGAAAAGTATTTACCATGTGCTGTGATTCACAGACACTATTAGAAAAGTGGGAGCAACATGAATACAAGCTGTTTTAAAGAAGAGGGGACAAATTTAAAGAAGTGGAAGAGAATAATACAAAGAAGGTTTTTTTATGTAGAAAATTAGGGTCGCAATCGATGTACATAGTAAAAAAATACAGGGTGTCTCATTCCAAGCCGAACCCGGATTTTTCATTCATAACTTTAACAGTAATGAAGATATTGTAATAATATTTTCAACAGCCTTACTTTACTTTTTGTGAAATTTGATAACGTTATTAAAAGGATTGGAAATGGCTACCATTAGCGTGCAAGCAATATTGAGTTAGACTATCACAATTCGTAATATTGCTGACAGTGCATACGGTGTTACTCGCCGAATTACAGTGCACTTCCAACACTTTTCATTATGATATCACATTTTACACTAAGCGTTGAAAGTTTCACGAAGATATCTTTATTATTGTTAAAATTATGTATGAAAATTCGTGTTTGACTCTAAGAGAAACACCCTGTATTTTTGACTGAATAAATGGATCACTACCCTGGTTTCCCGCACAAAAAGTGTTCCTTCTGGTGTGCCCTATATTCTCTTAAAATGTGTCCCATTTTTTAACACCTTGTACTTTACCTGTAAGTTATAAAACTAATAGCTACATTATATTTCTTTATAAAAATAATAATCTGTGATAATACACTAGCAAATATTATGAGTTAGCTATTTTACCTTTCCGAAATTATAGAAGGCTCGACTCCTGTGGTCATAACAAGTTGCATTTAGTACTGAAAGTAGGAATCCTTTGGAAAAATAGTTTTGGAAATTAATAAGGGCTAAAAACGTTACTTACGTATATGTTTAACTACTGAATTAGATCAAATTAAAATAGGCTAAAACCCTTAATTTTTCTCCATCTATAAGACGTGTAGACTTAAATACTTCATTTAATTTAATTGATGATAATATAATTTTTTAACTGAAATTAATATTTGTGTTTCTAGCTTCTTCAATTTAAAAAAACTTAATATCGCACCTTAGTATGATGTTTAAAGCGTAAATGCAGGGCTATTAAATTACATACTTCACAAATGCCCTTAAAACTGTGCAATTCAATCCAACTCAAAAATGTTTTGAACGAGAAAGTTTATTAAATAAAATGTTTCTTGGGTCTACGTGGAATGTATTTGATCTCGCTTATTAAGTAAAATTTTTTGGTTTGAAATATGTTAGACTTGAGTCAAATTAAACAGTTTTACACAAGGTTGGAAAATATAAAATTATTTGGTAAAAAGATATGTAGCAACTTTGAAATTATATTCGAATTAGGTACAGTTAAAAATTACATTAAGTCTTCTTTATTAATTGCTTTAAATAGACTTAATAACGGGATTTTTTTATTCGTGTAAACAACCTACAGTAAAACCGGCATAATATGAAAAATTATTGTAACTAGCATAAAACTTGTAGTGAGAGCTAAAGTTTAAAAACAGTCTTATTAATAGGAGAATCAAGTTACAATATAAATTTTTAATTATTTTTCAGGTGTTTCATTTACATTTCTCACTTATTTTTTTTAGTCCCATTTCATTCATCTCAAATGTATCTGTGATCCTTAAAAGTTAAGTGATAATCTAAATTTTCTCCAATTATGTTGCACAATCTTTGATTATATACAAATATATAATCATATAATAATAAATTTTATTAAACTATACGCAAAATAGTTTATCTGAATTACAGAGCAGTAGTAAGAAATCTTTAATTACTTTTTTACAACATGGATATACAAAGATAACTTTCAAATATTTTCTATAGGATCTTCCGGTCCTTTTCTGTATTTTTGTATATATGTATATAAATATATCGTGTGTGATAAACAAGTCTTTTTTTAAGGGGGTTTTTTCTGACCTACATGTCTACTTTCTTTTATTTCTTTGGAAATATCTGCAGATTGTGTAGCATAATATTTTCAGTAACCATATTAAATACAATATTAAGATTTGCTTTTCGTTAATAAACTTTTAATATTCCAAGTTTATGCACATACAAATGTAAGCTGCAACACTTAATTAATGGTATGCACTGTTATTAATTTCATGCGCTTGTATGCTAGGTCAAAAGGATGTAGACTTCTGTAATGTAAAAGATTTAATTTATGGCGGTTGAACATAAAATTAATGCTTTGGATATACTGATTCTTACCGTACTACTTTCATAGAATAGCTAGATCTAGCTTCATACGAACTGTATGTATATACATATTTGTGCTACAGTCCTTTGATTGATTGTGAGTTTTTGTTCATTTGAGAGAACACGTTGAGCCTTTAATATTTTAATAACTTTAAAATACGTCTTTTACAATATAGATAAATTTAATCTAATTTAAAAAAAATATTTCTGACTGTGAAAATACCTATATTTTAACAATATTTTTTGGCATTTAGGCTAATGTCAGACGAACGTCTTTTTGCACGCTTTTTTACTTACGTATTATCCTACACAATGCTAGCGGCATGGTGTAAGGATAATACGTAAGTAAAAAAGCGTACAAAAAGACGTCCGTCTGACATTAGCCTTAGAAGCTTGTAGTATTGAATTTTCTTGGCTTCTGATTTATTCATGTTTCCATTTTTGGGGTGAACCACCGCCCCCTGAATACTAGGCCTGAGCGCTCACAGAAAAATGGCAGCTGCCGTAGGCTGATTTTTTTTAAACATTTGTGCGGTCTCCTGAACTTACACACCAGTGCTTTCTAAAACTTTTACTTATTTTATTTTAGAGAAGTAAGGCCGAAAAACTTTAAGTTATCTGTATTCAACGTCAAGGGACTCTACAAACGTTGAAATAAATACGCTTACGTCAGCCGCCATTTTTGTGTCAGCGCTCAGGCCTAGTATTCAGCGGGCGGTGGATGAACTATGAAAATTATAGTAAATATATTTCTCCATGTGAATATTACTTTGAAATCGGTTCATATAGGATAAAAATATATTGTTTACTTAATGATGTGAAGTTATATTTAGAAATATCTTTGCAACTTTCTTTAGGGTGGAGGTGGGATACAATATTTTATTTATCAAAGCAATTGTTTCGCATACCTTCTTCAAGTATTATTATTTTTGTAAATATTGTACTAATCTAAGAGTCTATGTTCATAAAGAAAAATGTTGCATGAGGAAGAATAGCATTTAGAAATTGTAAAAAATTAAATTGGACCAGGCTTACATTTTGACCTTTTCTTTAAATTATTGTACAGCAGAAATATTCCACTTTTGTTTCCAAAAAAGATCTATCTACAGCCCAATTACATATTGAATCTTCCCGGCGGAAGTTTCATGCTTTTTAAACAACAGATTTTCTAGAAAATTACTGTAGTAAGCTTAGTTCATTTTAATTTTGAATACTTCTCCTTTAACGCTAGTATCTAGAGTCTCGTTTATTGTGTAATAAAATGGGATGATAAAATTCTGTAAATAAATTATCTCTAGTCAGTAATGATGTACAGATGTAAGAATATTTTCTTTTTTATATTTTCTTTCTGTAATAAAAATTACTTCACAAAATATATGGCTCATTAATATTATTTATCTGATCACATGCTACTTTGAGAGGCTTTGCAATGCGTTCATTCTATATCACCCCCCACCCCCTCAAGGAAAAGAAAAAAGCTTATTGTGTTTTTATTTAGCCGTATAAAACCAGTGGTGCCCAATTAGGGACTTTTTCAAAAGACTTATAAAACATATTATATTTTACTAGTGACTAGAACCAAAGTACAGATTGAAGAATGTTTAAATATCGATGTTTTCTTTTCCCCGCTCAATAACGCGAATCCTTATGACACATTTAATAGTCAATTTTAAACGTGAAAGGGTGAAATTTATAAGTATCAAAGAGCTTCAGGATCATACAGCGTTCTTCATTTTTCTGTAAATATAGTGTATTTTGAATTATATTGATTTATTGCCAATAACGGCCTTTCCCTGACAGTCATCTCAATAACCGGTTTCAAACGACATGTTTCAGGACATTTCCGGAATGATCTTTTGCCTTTATAAGCAAAAGAGATGCACTATTCCATTTCTTGATATCTGAATAAAAAAGGTCTGCAAATTTCATGCATTTACGAATAAAAATGTCTTCGTTAACAATAGGCACAGGGTGACACATTTTTAATTAAGAACCTTTTAACAAAAATGCACCATCAGACGAAATTCCTGATGATGGGACCCTGATAAATCCTGATATGTGGTTTTGCCACCCCCCCCCCTCTCTTTTAACTGTTAACTGTATAAGTAACTGAACAACTCAACTCATCGGGTAAGTTAGTTTACAACTGCAGTGATGCCGAGCGCATGCTGGAAGTAGCTTAATAAAGATTATCTTCAAACCATTTGAGAGCATTTTCTCAGTAACAAGTATGTGTTTCGTTTAACCCTTACCGGCGCGGAGTAATTCTGTTTATAAACATTTGTGATTATTCACGTAACAATGTGATTATTCACGTATTTAATATTAAATAATCTTTAATTTAAAAAAAGAAAAAAGTTAATTGGTTGATCTATTTAAACGCTACTTTACAACTGTGTGCTGAAAAATGTCGTTTCAAGAAAAACTCGATTAAAGTTTTACTAAAGAAAATGACTGCAAAATTTTAAGTTAATTATTATACTTTGAAACTTAGTTAGAACGCGATTCCTGGATTTATACCTAGGAAGCAAAGAATTCAGCATGTGTGCAGCTGTGTCTCATATATACCTGTTTTTCAGGCGGTTCGAGCTCGCTTTCAATTAACTGTAACTTATTAAATATTTCGAATTTCATCAAATGTTAGGAGCATATTATATACAGGGTTTCAAAAAATGCAAAAATCTATTTTTTGTTTTTGTTCATAAAAGGTAACCTAACCTTAACTTTTTTTTTGGTTGGTTTTTTTTTTTTTTTTTTTTGACGCAGTGTCACGTTATTAAATTGAACGTAGTGGCAGGACATTTCGATAGAACGAAAACCACATTTCCTGAGACAACAAGGCAAAAGGCCTAAGCTGTTATTACGAATGTTTTTCTCAAAACCACATTTAGCGGTTTTCCCCTTCCAAACAACATCGTGGTTTTCTAATCCAAACATGAACTCTCACCCCTGAAAACATAGTTATTGATATAGTAATTTTTGAGTGGAAATAGAAGTAAATTCCGCAAGTAAAGGTATCTGCAAGTTACCAGTCTCGCTGACTTTTATTTATAATGATGAAAAATATCCGATGTAGGGGATACCGGGGCTTTCAGGGGCAGTTTTTAGTTATTGATTTTTATTAATTTTTTGTTTGTTTTTTATGAAATTTTAACTGTACTTTTAAGGAACAGGCAAGGATGGCCACCCAGCAAATGCTTTAGAGTTTTAGTGCACTCCTTGGGGGAAAATTAAAGAACAGGCAGAATCACCCAACCGGAGCACCCACCAAATTTGGCATAGGTTCTATTGCTCCGGCGGAAAACCCTATGCACCACCAAGAAAAACCACCGCTAAGAAAACAGGCCCAGAAAAACCAGACGGCAAATAATTAAACATAGACTAACGTTCAGTAGTGAGACCCGCACTAGAAATAAAATCTACATATGTAAGGTTACATAATTTGTAAACCAAAATAAAATTTAAGCAAAGAACGAGAACACCTCTCGTTAAACACCAACAGAACCAAAACAAAAATATCACAGATGCCCAAGTCACTGACTTGAAAACTTACACAAAACTGGAATCACATATTGAACTAAATTATAAATTAAATTGACCTGCAAATATACAAATTGCATTAGACTAAAATAAACGAGTCCATCGCCAAAGTCCTACAAAATAATTGTTCGTATCATAGTTCCTAAGAAGGACACCACATACACTCTGAAACACAAAGTCTGTAGAAAGTAGTCCGAAATGTTCGTAAACAGACATAATAATGTTATTAAAAAGTTTTTAAAAGACCATCATGTGTAGCCGCACAACATGCCAATCACTGTTAGCACCGAAGATAAAAAGATAGTTCCGACCAGCAGACCAAGTATTTCAATGTCACAATAAGGGCACAGCTTTACTTTCACCAGCTTGCAGTAAAAACCACAAGAAGTAGACATTCAAAACACATATTTAATAAATGAAAAATTCTTATTTAACGTGTTATAGATATTTCGTAACTTATTATAGTTCCCACGACAAGCAAGAACTCTTCTGATATTCCATGCCACTGGACGGTTCCTAATAAAATCAAATTTCTCAGCAGACACTTGGCATGAGTCAAATAAAAAATGACGAACATCGCCCCTAGTACCACACCTGCACTTATCACTCTCTGCTTTTCCCATTTTTTTAAGATATGCCGGAAAGGCACCATGCTCTGTGTAAAAATAAACACATATCTGAGAATAACATACATAATCCAAATTAACTTTACTTAATAAGTCATATGTAAAACGACCTTTTTTACTATTATTCCAATCAGTTTGCCAATCACAAATAAGTTTTTTAGACAGACAGGCTTTTAACATACAGATCGGCATAGGAATGTTTTCTTCAATATCATACTCATCGTTAAGAATCACTGATTTAGCAAGGAAATCCGCTCTTTCATTTCCATAAGTGCCAATATGGGCCTTAACCCATCCTATGTTAATAATTTTATCACTCATTAATCTCAGATTATCGTAAATTCTCATTAAAAGATCATCGTTAGGGAAAAGACGCTGGAGAGAGCAATACGATGAAAAACTATCCGTAAACAAATAAAAAACTGAAAACTGTGATGACCTGCACCAATCTATTGCATCAGCAATTGCAACCAGCTCTGCCTGATAGATCGAATTATAATTCTTAAGTTTTATCCTTTTTTCAAATATAGAGTCATGGCCCCTGAACACAACATAAGCTGCAGCAACCCCTTGATCCATCTTCGATCCGTCAGTAAACAGAACTGGGTGACCAGCAAATGTATTATATTTCATCATTGGACGAATAAAATTAACATTATGAGGAGAATAAAAATACGGATAATCAAAAGTTGGTATCCTTCTTACTAGTTTATCCGAATCCATGCGACAGCCACTCAATTCAATAGACGTTCCGCCACGCAGCACATTGTATTTTAAGGCTGAGATCGAAAGCTGAAGAAAAATTGGAGGAACACCAGCTAATACACAAAGCGCATCTGTAGAAGTTGTCCGATAGCCATGAATAAATGAGAACAAAGCCACTCGCTGACAAGAGGATAAACGCTTAATACCGTGATACTTCAAGTCCCCCAGCCAAATCTCATGGCCATAACTTATTTGTTTCAGAAGAACTGTTTGATACCACAATTTAAGATATTGAAGAGGAGTACCCCGGTCACGAATCCTCGACTTCTTGATGTTACAGGAAAAATCTGTTACTTTAGATCTGACAACTTCCAAATGAGGGAGCCAATTAAACAGGTTATCCAAAGTAAAACCTAAGTATAACATTGTATCTTTAACAGGAATGCTGTTATGTAAAATTTTAAAGATTGGTCTTCTTTTCTTCAACGTTTTTGTACCAAACATCATAGCAACAGTCTTTGATGGATTAATGGTGAGATTCAAATTATTACAAATATTATTAAAATTTTCCACATGATTATTCATTTTGTCTTCAAGCGACTGTCTTGTATCTGCACCATCAACAACAACAGAGTCATCTGCATATGAAATCAAATCCATATGCACCTTACGTGCGTTCTTCAAAATCTCGTCAGCCACTATCGTCCAAATCAAAGGGCCGAGGCATGATCCTTGCGGGCAGCCCACAAATATCCTGAACCATCGGATGCCTCTCAGAAAACGAAAACCGATTTGCCGATTAGAAATGTAACTCTTAAAAGTATACTTTATATAGCTGTAAATCGGTAGGTCATCAATAATCCGAGAAGCAACCAACCAGTCCAGGACATCGAAGGCCCCCGCAATATCAAATGAAATGGCAGAACAGTACTTGAATTTCGTAAGCTTTTCTGCAACCAAAGTCTTGAGAGAACTTAAAGCTGTGAGCGTTGAACTAGTCTCACGAAAGCCATGTTGATTGTTATCAAGAAAATTCAGAGATTCTAACATAGTTAGAACTCGCATCTTCAAAAGACGCTCGAAAACTTTACCCAAAATGGGCAGAAGAGTAATAGGCCTATATGACTTCGGAAGATTCGGTGGACGGTTTCTCTTCCTGAAAAAAATAATAACGCCTTTCTTCCAATTCGCCGGGAAATGGCCAAACCTCAGACAAGTATTAAATAACATTAACATAAGAGATCTATATTTTGTGCACATATTTTTTACTACCAAAGCATCAACATCATCAGCTCCCGGAGCTTTATTGTTGTTCTGACACTGTAGAGCAAAGCGTAATTCACGTCGGGTAAAAGGCTTATAATCAGGGTGATCCAGAAAATCATCATCACTAACAAAATTATGAATCTGTGCTGGAGTATTCGTGATGCCAAAGTGCTCGTTCATAAGTTGGGAAGCCACTTCATCGTAACTCGCAAATGCCGAAGAATTCTCTAGAGTCGTGAAAACCATGTCTGACGGTGAAGTCTTCTTGCCTGAGAGATATTTGTACAGATTACCGTAAGCGTTGTCCGTACGTTGACAAAAGCTGATCCACCCAGCGCGTTTTGCCTGACGAAGATGACGTTTATATGATCGACGAGCAGAGATATAACTCTCCCTATATGCTATATTAGACAAATTTTTATGATACCTTTTATACAATGCTTTAACTTTATTTCTCTCTATGCGAAGAGCATCTGTGTACCATGTAGCCGTTGGCTTATGATTAAGTGAACCCTTTCTAAAACAGTTATCTAAAACGTAATGCAAAAAGTCATCGAAGTTGGTCAGCCAATCTTCCAATCCATCTACTCCCTGTACTCTTTCAAGAGTGCTCTGCAATCTGTCGTTCATTCTTCCAAAATACTTGTTGAACTTCCTCATAGACTTATTTTTAGTTTTATACCTCAGATTTGTAACATTTAACGGTACCAATTTCATATCAAACTTTATGTACCTATGGTCCGAGAAAGAAAAATTCTGATCGTCAACTTGCCAAGAATTCAGGTATTGCACCACGTCCGTACCAGCCAAGGTGAGATCCGGGCGGCCTTTACATTCACCACGAACAAAAGTGTGAGGAGCATTAGGATCATTCAGAATCCTGAGATTACCCATCATCAAGTAATCCTGAAATGTTTCCGATCTATCGTCTTCTCTGGTATAACCAAATGTCATCAGAGAAACATTGAAATCACCACCAACAATAAGTGACGAGCAATCTTCAAAATAATTGATCCAACACGACATGTCAGAATCAATATTACTCGAAGGGGCTGAGTAGACTGAGCCAAGAGTCAGTGAAGTCTGTTCAAAAGTCACCGTAATAAAAACACTGTTTGGGGTGATTAAGCTTATAGTGCAATTCATGGTTTTATTAGTACACAGAATGGAGGAGGTGTTATTTAAAGAAGAAAATATTAACCAGTCTGGTGAAATCCCAGAAACTTTACCACCGTAAGCATGTGGATCCTGACAAAGAAAAACAAAACGCCCTCCTTCTCCGCATAGTCAAACAAAGCTTCACAAGCATCGGTACAATGGTTAAGATTAATCTGAACGATTCCAACACCACTAGATAGTGAATCATTTGACATGACCTATGTTATAATCTCCTCGCCATCAAACCATCACGATAGGCTTTAAAAGTCGGACAGTCAGAACTGTCAGCACGATGTCCAGTGTCCGTGTCCACATCCTCTTCTTTTTGACAATTTGCACAAGACTCTGTTTCAACTGTGCAATCACTCAATCGATGGTCACCCGCACACTTCGAGCATTTCTGATCGCCCTGACATTTGGATGCGAGATGACCATATCCTTGACATTTAAAACATCTTATTATCTGTAAAAATTCCACGATTCTATAACGATTAAAATCTATGCAAATACGTCTTCTTCCAATCAGACATCTAAACACATCATTATCGACATCCAGTACCCAGTTCACCTTACCCATTCTAGTACCAATCTTTCTTACCACATCAATATCTCTGTCCTGATCTAACCCCTCACAAACCAATGCCTCCCTAACAGAATCAAGAACCATACTCTCGTCAATTTCCTGATCCAGACTCAATAATAGCAATCTTGATCTTCGTCTCTGTAGCGCTGATATTTTCACTTTATTTCCCAGTGGCTCAATTTTCTTAATCAACTTGTCTGACTCTTGTTTAGATTTCACCTTTAGCACCAACTGGCCACTCTTTGTTGTTACCACATCCGAGAGCTTTGGAAACTCCATATCCCGCTTGGAAAACCTTCTCAGCTCTCCCCTGATATCATCCACAGTGCCTTCACTGGGTGTTATCAAAACCGAGAACCCTGTATCCACTCTTGACGGCTTAGATTTATCAGCACGATCCGCCAATCTATAAACCGGAGTTGAGTCCAAAGTACCTGATCTTCTCATCAACAACGCCTCGTAAGCCTTGCTATCCGTAATCATTGTCCGTAATTTCGTCTCACTAGATACATAATCCGTGTGTGCCTTTACCAGTCTTAGATTAACATAATCCAAGCATTTCTTTATAGTATTTAAGATTTCACGGGTTACTTTACCTCCGCTACTCTTGGCCTGTTGACCCTCCAATAATTCATACATATATGAGTTAACCTTTTGCACAGCTTCCGGGAACTCATCATCTACCAAACCCTCCAGAAACTTATCCACTTTCGCCATGATCAAAATCAACTTAACCGCCAGAATAGACCACAAAAGACCACCAAAATTTTATAAAAATGACTAAAAATTAATCAGATAAACCCGAGCCAGAGACCCTCTATCAAAAAATCACATAAAGAAAAAAGCCACCGTCGATGAATATGAAGCTGATTACAAACAGCACTAACTTTCACTATATATGTAGAGCTAGTCTCTAACCCAAATAGCAACAAAAACTGATAAACAAAAAAAAAAACGCAGCAGAAAGCAACTAGAGAAAGAGAGTAAAAAAGTAATTAGGCAACCACCGCTTAAATGGATCAATACCAACGCCGGATAAACGGGTCAGCAAAGAAATACGTCATAGACAGCTGATAAACCCCTGATTCAAAAACAATACCAAGTCAACTTAAAGAACAACTTAAAGAACAGGCATTGGGCTATAAATACCCGGAGTTTTGAGTTTGTAGCTTTTGTCGTTTATGTTTAGTGGATTCCTAAAGTGAAAGGAAAATTGGGCGCCAACCTACCCCGTCACGGGGCAAGTTGCCTATACCTACGGGGTAAGTTGGCACACGCTTTATAAAAATTCAAATAAGACACGCAGTTAAGCGAAATCAATTTCATTATTACCAGTAAGTTTAAACAAAGGCGTTATAGCCGTACAATGTAAATTCTAAATTATACAGACATAAAAATAATGAATAAAATATTAACATTGAGTAACTTCTATCCTACTCTATATCACCATCAGAGTTACGGTTGTCACAAATAAAAAATCGAGTGTCTTCGTTTGGGCAAGCCTCTTGTGTCCAAGTTCTTGCATTGCAACAACTTTTCTCGTTGTTTGCTGTTTTTCAAGCTACCAGCACACACCAAACACCGAGCCAACTCGCCCGTGTTCAATGCGCCTACTAGCCCCATAATAAATTTCTTCACAAAAGGGACACGTAATCATCTAAGCACAAATAATCCAAGTAAATCACATATGGGTTAGGTGCAGTTAATCATACACTAAGAAAAACTGCACAAGTTAAATCGCAATTATTAAGATAAGTATTAGAAATTAGAAAAAGAATGAAGCAACAAAAAATTACTTATGAGTTCAAAAAACAGAAAAATCGTAATAAATGTCCACTGCACGTAGGTAACTTTGCAAAACTACAATGAGGATTATAAAAAAGCAAGAAGAAAGGTACTCTGTGACTGGTTGCGCAATCTATCCACAAACAGGCGATTTATGAGGACTGCGCCTACTTACCCCTGTAGCCAACTAGACCCGGTTTCCCCTATTAGTATTAATTCAGTTGACATTAAAGTCCTTCCCACGAAAAAGTTATTTTATTATGCCAATATAATGTGTGAATTAATTTCAAATGGAGTAAACGCATCAGTGGTGAACAGTATTAGTGTTTAATAGATTGAGAATTTGAAAGAAATAGGATTTTAGATCTTTTTTTCGATTATTTTCAAGTTTTAAAGCTACCTATTCATTTTGAATAAAAATGAATTAACAATTACGCATATTGCGTGCAAATTACTTGGAGGTGAAAAATATAAGTCGGCAATTCTTATCGGGCATTTGAAAGTCTTCTACAATCTGTTCAAGCTAAGCAAGCGGTTTTTTTTTCCAGTGGTAACATTAACAGTAATATAACCATCTTCAAATTATCATTGGGAATATTTAGCCCTTCGAATACAACTTTTGAAGTCTGAATATCTGTACTAATAAAAGAAAGTTTCGTTTCAACTGTCTGTCTTCGATGGGTAGTAAAATCTACTGCATGTACTAGTCTGTAAAATTAGATGAGGGTAGTCCAATCCATGCACTTATGCACCTGACTCATAATTTTCATTTTCTGTTAATTAATCGAGATATTAATTAAAAACGACAATGAACTCTCATGAAAAACTCATCTCTTTCATTCCAAGGCAGCAAAAGTGCTCGCGCATGCCCAGAACCGGATTTACACAGCGGAACAAAAATGAAGAACCCAGCAGATAGTACAGGCAATAGGGAATTTTACCTAGCAAAATTAATGGTAGTACTGGAAATCGGCTTTCTAGATGTTTTTTGGGTCGCTGAATCCGAATTTGTAACTTCCCACCAAAATTTCCCCCGGCAACCTCCCCAAATTTTGGTAAAAAGCCCCCCAAAAAGGTTTTTATTAAAAAATTCCCTTTTTTATTGTTTTAGGGGGAAAGTAGCTAGAAATTTTCATATATCTAATTTGTTGCAAATTTTGTCTACTTTCTGAATTTCTAGCTACTTTTCCCCTAAAACAATAAAAAAATGGAATTTTTTAATAAAAACCTTTTTTAAGGGCTTTTTACCAAAATTTGGGGGGTTGCCGGGAGAAATTTTGGTGGGAAGTTACAAATTCGGATTCAGCGACTCAAAAAACATTTAGATAGTCGATTTCCAGTACTATCATTAATTTCGCTAGGTAGAGTCCCTATACGGTCTCCATTGCCTGGACTAAGAGAGATTTTGAAGGGTTTATCGTCTTTTTTTTACTTCTATCAGCCAAACCATTTAGTATAGTTAAAAAATGAAGACATATTCTGAAAGATCGTACTTCTACGTCTAAAATGCAGCAATCAGTTTGAAAAAACACAGTTGTTAATTCTTTGAAAAACAAATTTCTAAAAGGGTCGTTTGCGCAGTCCTCTTTTGCTCCCATACGGCTATCAGAGAACGGGATCGCAAAGGGAAATTTGGAAAACTCATCATCGATAGTAAGCAAAAAACGATTTCTGGAAGCTGCTGGTGCTGGGAAACATATAACAATAATATGTTCCCGCAACATTTTGGTTAAGTCAAAGTACAGTTGCGTAATTTGTTATTTCTGTTTGTACAAATATTTTTTATAAAATATGATTATGAGTTTAAAATTGTAATAATTATATGTTTGAGTAAAATAGGAGTACGAAAATTATTAATTTTATTTTAAATATTAAATAGATATTTTTAAAAATTGCTTTATAGTAAAATAAATGTATAATGGCGAGTGTATAGTTCGGATCTCAGATAACAACAATAGCCAGACGCGATGGCGTCGTTTTAGGACAAGCATGAGGAAAGTTATTTATAACAAGACATCGTAAAATAATAAAAATGTCGGAATAAATATAGGGCTTTAGACCACCCAAACTTTAGGGCATGTAATAAAATTAAGTATATGTGAGGGGCTTTGGAGGACCGGCAGCTAATTGGTCTAGCCAAACATACTATAAAGTTTTCTCACAACCAATAAGGTAGGGCTACAACAAAATTGTTACGCCCACTACCAAGGGATGGTGTGCGAGAGAAACAGTTTGAAGAAAACAGTCTAAGAAAATATTTAAAAGATGCAAGAGCGATCCTGACTGCCCTGGAAATGACTAAGAGAGCTTGACAGACCTGATAATGTCTAAGCAAGCCTGACAGACCTGATAATACCTAAGCAAGCCTGGCAGTCCTGGGGCTTTCTACTTGGTCCTATGAGCCCTGGTAATTCCTGAGAGGTCCTGACAGCCACGGTAAAGAGAGGGAAAGGCCAAGGATATATGCTAAATGATCAAGTCTGATTAAAAGCGAATGCCAAAGATGAAATGGAGCCTGCCTACAGCGTCCCGGAACTATGCTTCCAGTCATGCCGATTCTGCCGCCCGTGTGATGAGATCAATTTGCATGATTAACGGAAACTATCCTTAGCACCGCGAGGACTCTGAAAGCTGTTGAACGAAGGCCTCCGACCCGTACAAAATTCAAGGTCTTTCTTTAACCACATAAATTATATTAGAAATTGTAAATATCCCTTTATGATATTTTATGGTAAAAAGGTTATCTGAAATCCAACAAACCAATAATTAAATATAAATAAAGTATTTTAAATAAAAGAAATATTATTTCTCTTGATAAAAAAATATAATAATAAAAGTAATTGAAATCATTTTGTTAGAGATTAAATATTCATGTAACAATGATCAGCAAACAAAAGTTTTGCTTCTTTTTTTTAATCATTTAATGTGTATATGTATATAATCTTGTTTAATGTAAATAAAAATATTTTAATCAAGAGCTAAAAATCTGATTATTTTAGTGATAAAATTTTAAGGTGTGTCATTTTATTTTACAGCTTAAATTGAGTTTAATTCATAAGTGGAAGAGATCACATAAATAATTCACAACGCAAACTTTTAATTTTTATTTGTAATTAATTAATTTAATAATTACAATGTTACGCGGATTTTAATTTAATTTTAAGATAATTATTCGCGTTGCTCTTCTACTAGAATTTATGTTAATTACGATCACTTATTTTATTTGGATAAATTTTTAAGGTATATAAAATTATATACCAATTACTATGAGGTTGCATGGATGATTTGGATTAATTTACAATTTTGGGTGAAAATTCGATAGGAGATAAGCAAGTGTAATTATCTGTCCAGCAGCTGGTAAGGGTCCTTTAAAATTCAGATTTAACCTCTAAAAAGGGGCAGTGGCTTTGATTAATTTTCCTTCATTTCTGCAAAAACGTGGTTTTACTTCATTGCAATAATTGCATGCGTTTATCACCCTTTTAATATCTTTTAGGGAGAATGGTAAGTTTTTTGCTCTAACCCTATGGTAAATTCGAGTAATTCCAGGATGGCACAAAGAATCATGTAATTCACTTAAATTTATTTGTGGTATTGAGACTGCATTGATCCTTGAGAGGGCGTTAGCTGTTGCATTTCTATTGCCTGGTCGATAAATGATATCAAATTTAAAACATGCAAGCTCTAACCTCTAACACATGATCTTTTCATTTTTTATTTTGCTCCTGTAATGTTTATCAAACATGAATGCAAGTGATCTTTGATCTGTAAAAACTTCAAAGCGTCTACCGATTAAGTAGTATCGCCAGTTTCTCAGAGATTCAACGATTCCATAGGCTTCATTTTCAATAGAGGCATGTTTCCTTTCAGATGCATTTAGTGTTCTAGAGAAGAAAGCTATAGGGCGCTCAGCCCGACTAAGCTCCTATCGCAAACTCGAGGCATCAGTTTAAACTCAAAATGGAATATTGTCTTCAATGGCATCTAAAGAAGCATTGGCAGTATCAACTTTAAGAGAGTTAAATGCCTTTGCAGCCTCGTCCGTAAGCGAAAAATGTCCTTTAATCAAGATAGGGAGAATTTTGTCAGAGAAGCTGGGAATCCAGCAGCAGTAGTGGACAAACATACCTAATGCTCGTTGTAAAGATGAGGCATCATTGGGAACAGGCAGATCCATCAATGGTGAAAGTCTGTCAGGATCAGGTTTTATTATTTTGTTAGTTATATTGTAACACAATTATTTAATGGATGTGGTTGAATAAACGCACTTTTCTTCATTCAGTGTTAAGTTATATTTCTGAGCGGCAGTTAAGAATCTCTTACTAGTTACAGTCATCTCAGCTTGCGTTTTTCCACATAATATACACTATATTGCCAAAGATGACCGGTCACTTGCGATTTTAGACGTTTTCTTAAATATCTAGAAAAATACACGAGGAATTATCCTGAAACTCCAGGTGTGTAAACAGAATAGCACAAGTCATAGATTTCCGTGAAGATTTTTTCCCGAAACCCCATAGGGGACCGTCAACAAATTGAAAAAGAACTAATATCTTTTGGATAACCCTATAAAAACTAATGTAGCAAAAGCGTTCAAACTGTAGATTACGATTAAGTGGCTTATTGTAATAAACTGTGTTCATTTTTATGAGAATAGCATGTATACTCGTAGATAAATTAAAGTTTTTATATAAAGAGTCTCAAATTTTGCCAAGTTTTTTGCTTATAATTTGTAGAGTTCTTAATATAAAAAAAAAGTTATTTTCAGAAAATATGACAAACAACATTGTACACAATACCCTGCAATTAGAATTAAAAAATAATAAAAATTGTATCAAAATGAGCAGGTATACTAAATAATGATTCACTGCGCATGACCGAATGTAATCAAAATATAGGGTAAAATCACCATTGATGGCCAGGTTAAGGACGAATTTTTTAGCTAATAATTACTATGCCGTGCGAATTTTTTTCATGCCGATGGTCAAAATATAAGAAGAAAGGATGGAAAAGGATGGATTTCGTGTCAAGAAAATCAACAAAATATAAATTTATTCCTTTACAAGATTTGTTTTACTAAAAAGTACAAAAACATCAGTAATGGCCCGCTTTGCATCCGTAATGGCCCATCACCGCATTAGTGATGGCCCACCAAAGTCGATTCTTCTTTTTCTGATATTTTTGCAGGATTTGGCCCTGATATTTTGGTGGCTTCTTTGTTGGTCATCTTAAATCTTTTGTTGACCATCTCAGCTTCTTTTTTTTTAGAGCTATTTCTCTCTGTTTTACTTCTTTTTGTTACAATTCTTCTTGTTTCTTCCATACCTTGTCTTCTTGCAGCTTGTTCCATCTTTGCGATGTCAGGTTGAAAAGCATTCTCTCCGATCTCCTCTTCCCTTTCCTTTCTGGACTGTACGGCCATTCAAGGATTTCTTTTAACCGTTGAGGTATTCAGCTGTGGAAGTAGTATTGTCGTTATTTTCAGGCTCTGAAAAACTGTCTTCGTCGAAACTCTTCGGCCCCTGATTAACAGCATCAACTGCCTTCTCAACTCGATCTTTCTGTTCTTTACTCAGTTCTTTTGGAGCCATTATCTGCATTCTAAAATAAAAAAAGAGATAGCTGTACTAACACAGCAGAACCGCAGAATTAAAGTTTTATTCTTTGCTTAGCTTAATGCCAAAAGGAAAAATAAGGAAACTGTATCATCCCATGCCGCGAATTAGTTATTAGATATCTACACACTATCGTGTCCATAGTAAAAGTAGCCTGTGAATAAAAATTTCAATTTCATTAAACAATTCCCAGTTATTCGTAATTTAGACTCTTTTCAGCTAATTTAAGCTTTTTAAATTTCGATATATTTTAGAAACCGTTCTTAATGAGCGTTTATATCTTATAAGTAACCACCATGAGAATTTTTAGTTTCTAGCCCCACCAATATCAAAGAAATTGAAACTTTAAAACTTCTTTTTCTCCTGCACCCTTTTAAATTACGATTTTTTAAAAACATTTTTGTGCGAGAATAACTCTTGTTATTCTCTCGATTATTCTTCTTGTTATAACGAGTTGAGTCTTAAATGTAACAGCCACGTGAAATTTCAAGTTTTATATTTCAAACAAGACCATAGAAATCTTAATTTAGAACGTTTGCTGCTCATTTGACCCTTTTAAATTAAAATTTTTTTACAAAACATTATTGACGAGAATTTGTATCTTAACCACCATAACACATGACAAGTTTCTAGCCCCTTCAGTATCACGAAAATCGGAATTTTAGAACTATTTCAGCACACTCTTCTCTTAAAAAAAAACTATTTTGTGCGTACATTTGCGATTTAAAAATAAAAGCCATGACAAGTTTAAATTTTATTGGGTTGTTCGGAGAGTCTTGTCCGTTTGAAAAAAATCAATTCGTACCGAAAAATTCTTTCATTTAATTAGACACTGATTCCGATATCTAATGTCTAATAATTACTGGGCAGAATTTTCTGGTACGAATTGATTTTCCCAAACGGACACGACTTTCCAAACGACCCAATATATCCTTAACAATTCTATAGAAATCGTAATTCTATAGAAAACGTTTTCTGCGCATTTAAATCCTTTTTGAATTTTGAATGTTTTACAAACTGTTTTTAGAGAGTATTTACATCTTGCAAGTTACCATCAAGTCAAAATTTTAATTTTTATATCCTTGAAAATCACAAAAATATGCATTGTAGAAAGATTTTGCTCCTGTATTCCGTTGGGATTATGATACCAACATAAAATATAGCCTATGGTAAAGTACAGACTTTCAATATCATTTTGTCAACATTACTTTTGAAATACGTTATTAGTTCCATAGATTAATGCCTACAAACAAAAGTTTCTTCATGATAATATTAGTATAAAAATAATATTTAAAAATATCTAAAGATAAAATTGTTTTGAATTATTTTTATAACTTAATTAAACATACTGAAAAATATAAATTTTCTTATTTCAAGATTTTTGCTCACTATATACGAAGACCGGTCTAGATATGAATCCCTCTTGAACAAACGTCATACATTGAACTACCTTGCACTCTAGAAATCTTAAAGCTAAATTTTAAATATTCATCGCTGGCTATAGACGCTAGTTGTGATACTTAAGTTAGGCAGTTAGGGTGTAGATTCTAGACTAAAAAACTAGTAAATTATGCCATTTACAAAGGAATGTCGCGGGTACAAAAAGTATAGAATAAAATGGACATAAATAAGAGGAATATGCTAATATAAATTTGTTATCAAACACTTTGCTTTAAATGTTTGAAAGAAATAGATGTATTAAAAACTTTAATTAATGACAACAAATAGCTATAAAATATAAAAAGTAAGTGTGGGCCATCACTACAGCGATCATGAAAAAACAGCATCAGTAGTGGCCCACCCCAATTGCTGGCTTAATAAGTTTATTTTGATAACACCACTATGTTTACATATTCCTTAAACTTTATATAAGTTATTAGAACTTACTTTTTTTCGTTTATCCTACTTGGAAATTTCGTACACAGCACGAAATCCAACTTTGCTCAGTAAATATCTTGCTAAGAAACCACAGCTGAAACAGGAAAAAAAGGAAGCTTCGGTAGGAGCAGCCACTGTTCACGTGACGTGCGTTGATCAAAACAAAGGCATAATGTGACAGTCGAAAGACCATTTTATCACTTCTCAGTTGCGCTAAGTTCAAATATTGGGCGTTTCGCGTCTAGCGTCGTAGGAATATTAAATGGGCCATTACTGGTATATGGGCCATAATAGGTGATTTTACCCTAATTTGCATAATGTGTTAACTAAATGTATCGAACAACTTTGTAAAAGTCTCAAAAACATAGTTTGAGAAGTCTGAAAATTGTCGTTGATAGAATAAGCTCAAAATCCGTTACTCCCAAAAGGAAGCAAAAAGATGAGGAGCTGTATTGAAATACAGTAGTACGTGCAATATTGTGTATGCTATATTGGTTCTAATCAATGGATATATGGATACAGCCCCTCATCTTTTTGCTTCATTTTGGGAACAACGGATTTTGAGCTTATTCTATCAACGATAATTTTCAGAATTTTCAAGCTATGTTTTGAGATTTTCGCGAAAGTTGCTCTATACATTTTGCTAACATATTATGCACATTATATTTTGATTGCATTCGAGCATGCGCAGTGAAACATTATTTAGTAAGCCTGCTTATTTTTCATACAATTTTTACCATATTTTAATTCTGATTGCAGGGTATTGTGTACAATGTTGTTTGTCATATTTTCTGAAAATAACCTTTTTTATATTAAGAACTCGGTAAATTACAAGCGAAAAACTTAGTAAAATTTGAGACTGATTTTATGAAAACTTGAATTTCTCTTCGAGTATACATGCTATCCTCATAAAAATGAACACAAATTATTACAATAAGCCACTTAATCATAATCTACAGTTTGAATGCTGTTGCTACATTAGCTTTTACAGGGTTATCCAAAAGATATTCGTTCTTTTTCAATTTGTTGGTGGCCCCCTATGGGGTTTTGGTAAAAAAATCCTCACGGAAATGTATGACCTGTATTATTCTGTTTACACATCTAGAGTTTCAGGATAATTCCTCATCTATTTTTCCCGATATTTAAGAAATCGTCTAAAATCGCAACTGACCGGTCATCTTTGGCCATATAGTGTAGTAACGTCATTAAGATATGGAAAAGTACCTTCTAACATTTCATTTTCAATAATTTTATCAATTGTTCTCTGAAAACTGGCAACCCCATTAGTAACACCGAAAAGAACACTTAAAAACTGATAAAGTTTACAGTCAGCCTCAAAAGCTGAGTAACGTGTTTCAGAATCCTTGATTGGTACTTGATGATAAGCACATCTGAGTTCAATCGTGGTGAAAATTTCATATTTAGATGCTTCTGAGATCATTTCTTCAATTTTGGGGAGAGGGTAAACATCGAGCAAAGTATATTTTTTTATTGTTTGTGAGTAATCTATAACCATTCTGTGCCTGTGGTGATCTCCTTTCACAACAAATGCCTGTACACACACAAGGCAAATTACTGTGTTCAATTACCCCTTCTTTCACTAGTTTAGTTATCTCAGTGACAATGAACTGTTCATCTTCGTCAGTCTGGCGTCTTGATTTTGTAATGATGGGTCTACAGTCAGGTGTTAAGTTAGAGAAGAGCGAGACAGGGGTTACAGAAGCCACTGCCAAGGAACAAATTTGAAGAGGTTGCCTGTCACCATTGAAATTAATCTCTACATAAGAATGGTCACTCAGTAGGTCATGACCAATTAAGAAATCTCCACAAAGATTTTTCATAATTAGCACTTCTACAGTATCATATGTGTGCTTTTGTAATTTTACTGTGACTGTGCATCAACCTGTAATGTCCGAACTTAAAGAAGAATTAGCCATTGTTATTTTTCTAAAGTATGGTTTCACTTGAATTTGGCATTTTTTTACAAAATACCCATTTATAAAACTGAGTAAACTGCCTGTATCTACAAGAGCATTTAGTTGAGTCCCACTTATAAGAACTTCTGTGCTCTTAATGATGGTAATCTATTTAAATTTTATTAACTAAAAATAAGCATAGGTTAAGGTATAGTATTGCAAGTATAGAATATCAACAAGTTACATTGTTGCCACTTTTCGTAAGCAAATATAGTGTTGCCACACACATATATAATATCACAGAGGGAAGTCATTGCTATACTTTCCAACAAGCTAAGCTATTTATTGCTCTTCTTTCTGGAGCGGCCAACGCCGAATAGAGACGTCTTCCGAAGAAATCCTCGTGACAGTATTCCTTCGTAGAGTGTACGTACGGAACAGCTTGTTAACATGCTCTTTATCGTATATTTCCTTATAACCAGGTACCCAGATGATTTCAATCTCAGAGAACTGATGTGCGAATGTTACAAGTTTGTGATAAACCAAACTCACCACCCGAGGTGATTCATAATTCGTAAATTGAAGGCTTGTGAGTACCGACCTTTTATCTGAAAGTAGGATATATTTTCAAACTGTGGCCGAAAGTCCAAAGCTAGCACAATGACAAGGTCCTCAGCAGTTAAGGTACAGCGTCTAGAATAAATAGTGTAGAAATCAGTTATCCCAGTAATACTTAAAAAAGTGCAAAAATATGGAATCCTTTAAATGCCCAACGATGCTGAAATCTGAAGAGTCGATTGCAGCGACATCTGTAGGATATTTTTTTAACTGTAAGACGATTCCTAGCCTAGACGCTGTAATAATACGGTGTTTACATTAAATTTGAAAATATCGCGCAGATGTCGCTGCGATCGACTGTTAAGATTTCAGCATCGTTGCGCATTTAAGGATTCAAATTTTTAGCCCTGCTTGGAAAGCCGGTTTCCACACTATTTATTCTAGACGCTGTAATTAAGGTCTCTAATTTTACTCGAGTAAGCCAAATTATTTGCTAAATCCCAGACTGCTATGCAGATGTCAGATCGTAATTTTGAGGCGTCTACAGCAATTTTATGGCTATTACCACAGATAGAGATCAGACTTCGAGTCCATTACGGAGGACTGTAATCGATTACGATTATTGTAAATTTCTGAAAACCGATTACAATTTTGTCTGTATTTTCGTAAGTTGGGTTACAATTACATTTTTGATTATCTATTTTTTTAATTCTAGATTACGATTTCCGTTTTAGATTACGAATATATTTTGTTGGATTACGATTACCGAACTAGTAAATTACGATTACAGTTTGATTACACTAATTTCGTAATCTGCTTGTTACAAATTAGAATCCTACATCGTGTTGTGTTACCTGGTTTTACTCATTCCGGACATCGTCGCGTCCAGTCAGGTTGAAGGTTGGAGCTAATTTCCTTCGCTGCGGTACGGGATGGGTTGACTTTTTTTCTTTTTCTGCGTGTCAGATTGACATTCGGGTCAAATGTTAAGGATTCGGTGTCGGCGAGGGTGTCGGTTTCGAGTTCTGCTTTGACATTTATGAATCTTCTTCGGATTTACCCAATTTTTCAAAAACAGAAATCCTAAATATTTTGTCGGCTGAAAAAAAATTGCATACTTGAATATTAATGAGTAGTACATATCTATACCGGGTGTCCTAAAAAGGACTGACTGATTTTAAAATTCAATAACTTGCAAATGGTGACAGATATTTAAAAAATTCTTGCAGGAGGGTGATGTATAAAGTGAAAAGTTTTTTTACCGTGATTCTGGATTTTAGTTAGAATTACAAAAAATAGATGACGCTGAGAGCGGTAGGCACACTGTCGAGGCCGAAACTGACGTCACTCAGCATTGATGCGAAAGAAAGAGATTAAGGTCGTGGAGTGGGTCTCATTTGACAATGCTATCTTACTCTCAGGGCCCGATTCTGAACCCAGTCGATATGATTTCAATGAAATGTGTTGTTGCCATGGAAATAACAAATTCTTCGATATAATAACAGCGTTCGGAACAAAGACTTTTAAGATACATAGACCGGCAATTCCCATTCAAAAGCATGCGAAATCATGGCAGCCATTTGAAGTAAATTGAAACACCTGCACCGCGAGGTTTGTACGTCAACTGTGGTTATTTACCATTAAGTGCTATGGCTAGAATGAGCTTAAAAAATAATTTTTATCAATATATATTAAGTTTATGGCATATTTTTTACGTGAAGCTATTTTTTATATCTAAATATGCGTTATAAATATTAAATTTCCAGAAATAAAGTTAAATAAGGTGACTTATTAATAATTTTATGGATGGTATGTTTGAAAAAGAGTATCTAATTTTAACATGCCTTATAAACCTAAATAAAGGCGAAATTTATATGGAAACAGATTGCTAAAGATTATTCCACCTTTAGTTTGACTTAAAAAAGTAACTGGCAGAGAAGTTTAGATTAAAGGTAGCAACTGTAACATAATATTAATTTACAAAATTTTAAATTTCTTGTAAAGAAATCTGCGTTTTTTAAACTAATTTTTATGCAAAAAGGTAATTAAAAAAGAGCATATTAACGAAAGTAACACTATATTTTTATCCTTGGAGGATGTTTATTGAAATACTTACTTGCTATACGAAAAAAACAAAAAAAATTGCTGCATAATAAGGTTTTTTTTTTTTTTAAAGGCCTAAATGAAATAGGGTAGACTTATACTTAATGATCCGCGATGAAAAAATACGCTGATAAAAGCATTTTCATAGGTAAATTAAATATAAAACATATATACTGCCGTACAACAGCTGTGATCAAAAATCCTCAGTTAAACTGACAGTTTGCCGGTCTATGTATCTTAAAAGTCTTTGGTTAGGAATTGGGCATGGATTTAACAAACACCATTTGAGTTTTCAGACGATTTTACATTTATGAAGCTTTATTTTCTCGGATTAAGTTACTTTTTATTATCTGATTTAAAGATTATTTTGTGCATCATTTTTTAAAACTAGGTGAAGATATTTAGTATTTTTTGTTGTTGTTGTTTAAAATATCCTAAATTTTGTTACATTCCAAGAAAATTTAGTTCTTTTAAGGAAGTTCGTCAGTAGAATTTTATACATGTTGTAAAGAAATCGCGGAAATGGTTTATTCTTTAGAACAAAGAATATTTATAGTGTTGGAGTACCACCGCTTGCATCAAAGCATAATAGCTACTGGAAGAAGCTTCCAAATGAAATTTAATATACTTAATGGTCCACATCCAAATACAATTAAACAACTGTATGATAAATTTATAAGAACCGGTAGTGTTGCTGACGATTTGGTGACATTGGACGACAAAATTCGGCCATAACAGAATCTAATGTGGATATTATTAAAATGTTGTTGCTCAAGATTCGAAAAATTTCGTCCGCAAAATTGCAGCTGCGTGTTCGGTGAGTAAAACCACAACACACAAAATATTACAAAAGTGTTTAGAAATGTATCCATACAAAATACAAACTCAGCAGCCGCTTCCTGTTATTATGAAAGAAGAAAGACTGATATTTACAAAGGAAATGCAAAATTTATCAGATGACGGTTGTATTGACGCAAATCAAATTTGTTTTTTTGACGAAGCGTATTTCCATCTTGATGGCTTCGTAAATAAACAAAATTGACGGGTATGGGGCACTGAAAACCCTCACGTGCGTGTGCCACGATCAGTCTATTCAAAGAAAATAACTGTGTGGGCAGTAGGGCTGGGCGATGTCTAGAATTAAATTTCATGATAAATCGGCATCTTTATATCATGATATTCCGATATATCGATATTGCGATATATGAACAGAAAAGTAAAATATCAAGTAACGTATGAAATGGAATAAAGTAATAAAATGATTGATATTAAAAGTATTAATATATGCATAACTTCAATATACAATTATATATTTTATTAAAGATTAAAATAAAAAAAATTATATCATTGTCAAATAGATTAATAAAAAACATATATAAATAAGCAAATATAAATAAATAAATGCTAAAAGAAGCTAGTCAGATGTGTCAATGGCAAAAAATTCTACATATTAATACTTCATGTCTCTACATGTTAAAACTATAACACACTAAATCTCTAACTAACACACTAAATCTCTACATGTTAATACTTCAAAATTCGCTATCACTGAGCCAAAATTAAATAACAATCTATGCCCATCATGAATATTTTAAAGATATAGGTTCACTAAATTGTATGCATTTAAAAGAAGATATAATCATCGCATCTTTCAAACAAATCATCGAATTTCAGCACCAACCTAATTAGATGTCTGTAACCAAAATTCCTAATCCAAAAATCATATAAGCAACACCTGTTGGACAGTATACACCCAAGCCTAAAACGGATCTACTTATGTGAAACCGTAACAGAATATAATGTTTGGTTAAAATTCGTGCATTACTTTGAGATACAACAATTGCTAAAATCGTGGGAAAAGCAGCATAGCAGCGCCACTTATTGGGCGATTAACACTAAAACTTAATCCGCAACAAGCTATGTCAACGTCTGACTGAATTTGAAATGTTATGAAAATACGTGCGATAGTTCTCGAGAAAAGCTATAGAGGAAATTGTGAAAAATTCAGCATAACAGCGCCACTTATGGGCTATAAACACCAAACCCTAATCAGTAAAATTTATGTCAACGTTTAAATGAATCTGAAGTTTGATAAATACAGTATATGGCCAAAGGTGACCGGTCACCTTTGTCGATTTTAGACGTTTTGTTAAATATCTAGAAAAATACATGAGGTATTGACCTGAAACTGCAGGTGTGTAAACAATATAGTATAGGTCATATAATTCGGCGAAGCTTTTTTCCCCGAAACCCCATAGGGGACTGTCAACAAATTGAAAAAGAACAAATATCTTTTGGATAACCCTGTAAACACTAATGTATCAAAATCGTTCAAACTCGAGATTATTAATAAGTGACTTATTGTAATATACTGTGTTCATTTCTATGAGGATAGCATGTATACTCGTAGAGAAATTAAGATTTTTATAAAAACAGTCCCAAATTTCACCAATTTTTTTGCTTACAATTTGCAGAGTTCTTAATATAAAACAAGTTGGAAATTGCTCGTCAAAAGTGGCAAATGAGGTGCGTTCGTACTATAACTAGTTTTATAATTATTTTTTGCACGCCATATTGTACTGAATGTGTATTTATTTGCAATTCATAAATGCATAGTCTGTAACATCATTAAAATGCACTTGCAATAATTTTTTCCCATTCCCCTTAATGTAACGGAAAACTTTTGACTGTCCCTGTAATTAAGCTATACATCCGATTTTCATGAAATTTGAAATGGCTCGACAAAATGTCGCAATAATTATATGTTTCAAATTTGAGACCATTCGGAAAGCTTTAACATCATTAAAATGCACGTGCAATAATTTTTCCCATTGGCCGTAATGTAAAGAAAAACTTTTGACTGTCCCTGTAATTTAACTATACATCCTATTTTCATAAAATTTGAAATGGCTCGACAAAATTTTACAACAATCATATATTTAAAATTTCAGACCATTCGGTTGGGTAGTTTTTGCTCTATTATATGCGGACGGACGGACAGACAGACGGACTGAACGACGACTATAGGTGCTACGTATTTATATAATTACGAACGCACCTAAAAAAGGTCTTTTCAGAAAATATGACAAACAACATTGTACACAATACTCTGTAATTAGAGTTAAAAAAATAATAAAAATTGGATGAAAAAAGAGCAGGTTTACTAAAAAATGTTCCATGCATATGCGCGAATGCAGTCAAAATATAATGTACATAATGTATTAGCTAAGTATATAGAACAACTTTTGTGAAAGTCTCAAAATCATAGCTTGAAAATTCTGAAAATTATTGTCGATAGAATAAGCTCGAAATCCGTTATAACCAAAAGGAAGAAAAAAGATGAGGGGTTGTATCCAAATACAGTAGTACGGGTAATATTGTGTACGCTATCTTGGCACTAATCAACAGATATTTGATACAACCCCTCATCTTTTTGCTGCATTCTATCCTCATAAAAATTCACACAGTATATTACAATAAGCCACTTATTAATAATCTCGAGTTTGAACGCTTTTGCTATATTAGTTTTTACAGGGTTATCCAAAGGATATTCGTTCTTTTTCAATTTGTTGACGGTCCACTGTGGGATTTCGGGAAAAAAATCTTCGCGGAAATATATGATCTATACTACAATGTTTACGCACTTGCAGTTTCAGGTTAATTCCTCAATTATTTTTCTAGATATTTAACAAAACGTCTAAAGTCGCAAGTGACCGGTCACCTTTGGCCATATAGTGTGTCAGTGCATTAGTTCTTCAGACAGAGCTATTGCGAAAACCGTGAAAACTCAGCATGGCAGCGCAACCTGCTGGGCCATTTACACCAAGAATTAATCAGTACCAATTTACAAGGTATAACTGAAATTGAACATTGACAAAAATCCGTGCATTAGTTTTTGAGATAGAATTATTGCGGATACCGTAAAAAATGCAGCATAGCAGCACTACCTGTGAAGTAATTTACATTAATTTATAACGAGATATAAAAGAATCTAAAATTTTGTTAAATTCCGTGCATTAGTTCTTGAGATAGAGCGCCTACAAAATTTGTGTCACAAACATACAGACAAACATTTTCTAAAAATAGCCAAAACGTGTTCAAGACTTTCTAAACATATAAATCCGTCGAAACCCGGATGGCAAAATTTTCATGAATCCAATACTTTCTTCTTGTAAAGATAGTAGAAAGTAAAAGAGCTAAAAAAAATTCCTTAACAGAGAGTGAAAAATAATAATTTGGTTAGTCAATTTTTGAATTGTTTATATTTTATAGATGTTAAATATTATTTATATTGATGTTGTGCTGTCGTGTTATGTTTGAAATTGTCTTACTATGCGCCGGCGTCTCCGACAAAAAACTCTTAGTTTATTTTATTTCATTTTATATTCTCCTTTCTTCTTCTTCTTTTTTTTTTTTTTTTTTTTTTTTTTAAGAAAGAAAAAATAAACTCTGCGTATTTTGCGAATCATAATCAAATGTGTTTCAAAATTTGCCTTTCCCTTGATTTCGTTCATCCGTCGTCCATGTATGCTGTGTACATGAAGCGCAATAATTAACCCTTTGGACTCCGGTGTCTCTTACACAAATTTTATTCGGTCGGCACCACTTTTTTAAAAGAAGTTTCCTTCAAGTACACAGTTTCAAAAATCCTCCGATTAAATAAGGAAAATTTTATTATCCTTTATTACAGGTGCCAAAAACAAATTTTGAAAGGAAAGATGGTGTCGCCGCAGCGGCGACAATGGAGTGCAAAGGGTTAAATAACTTTATGCAATAGCGGATAAGATTTTAATGAGTTACCGTCCCTTTCAACTAATTTCTTGCTATTAAATTTAAAAAAATCCGTAAATGTGACAGACATTTTTACGTGAAATAATACTTTTTTGAGAACAACCCTAAGAATTTAAATTTTAAAAATTCTAAATTAAAAAATATATATTTTCCTAGCCTTTAAAACTATTTCTTATGCTTGTAATATCGGGGAACTTGGATCAGGATCTCCTGTGTTTCGACCAATGTCCGCTAAATGAAGAAAAAAATCTAACCCCCCCCCCACACACACACACACACCGAACAATTTACGTCTCCCTTTTGATTGTCAGTGCACAAACTTTAACGGCTTAATTTTTCTGCCCTGTTTGTTATTTTGAATTCTAGTGACATCTAAATATTCTCTCCCACTCCCCACAAACAGAGACAGTAAATACCAAATACTGACATATGTCACACGAATGTCAATTTTTAAAAGAAATTGACCGGAGAAAAAAACGAGCTTTACAAAAGTAAAAATATCTGCATTAAAAGAAAAGAACCTGGAATAAGCATTAATAAATATTGCTATGGAAGTATTGTTTCATTTGTCTAATTAAATCCACTGTTGCAAATAAAGTGTAATATTTCATTTCTTTATCTCCCTGATTCACATATTATTCAATAACACAGAACAAATATTTACCAACACCGCTGAAATCTAAATACCAGATTGAAATAAAAACAACGTCATTTGCTGTCGGCAGCTGCATGAGAAAAACCAGCTGTATCATATTTATCACCCGCCATCTGAACATCGGAGCTATCACTTTTTCCCTTTTTTTAAAAACCGTTTAGTCTGAGAGAAATCACACCATTAGTACCATGATAATCGGAAACCGATTAATCGGTATTTAATATCACGGTTGAGGCTGGGAGAGTCTTGAGGAATCATCATGGTTTAGGAAGGGAGAAATTACTCCATCATGATAATCGAAATGCCCTGCAGTTTAGAATAGTAGAATCTTGAGTACTCAAAGTTGAAGAAGCGCCGATTGCTGTTTAATGAAAAGGTGTAATAATCGCAGTTTACATCACGATTATGATAATCGTGATGTACCGTAGGGTAGGATTTTTTTATATCATTATCGCGATTTATATTTTATATCGATTTTATCGGTTTTATCAATATATCGCCCAGCCCTAATGGGCAGCCCTTTCCAGCCGTGGTATTATTGGTCCCTTTTATTTGGAGGAGACTGTAAATTAAAGACGGTACATCGGAATTTTGCAACAATTTGTAGCCGTATTGAATACCTTAAGGGATTTACACACAGACAGGTTCGTGCAAGACGGTGCGAGACCTCATTGGACCCCAGATGTTTTTACTTTTCTGAGTGAATATTTTGGAAACCGCGTAATTGCATTGCATTATCGAAATGCAAATGGTATGGTTTTACCACCGTGTTCGCCGCATCTCAATCCGCGCAATTTCTTTTTATGGGGCCACTTGAAGGATGCTGTGCATAATCCCACCACGATAACTCAACTGCAACAAATAATTAGTCATGAATGTGACGCTATTTTAGAGACAACTTTACTAAACGTATGTGCTAATTTTGTACTTCGTTTAAGACATTTGATTGTGTTGAATGGTGGGCATTTTGAGAATATCGTAATGTGACTGTGAGCATCTAATTTCTGGTCTTTGCCCTTTCATCCTTTAATAGAGGTATTCACATTCTTTTCAATTTCAGTTTTAAAGGGTTGATATGTTTAAAGAATTTTATGAAATTGTATTTATTCCTTTTAATTTTCCTTAACTGTTTGGTTAATTACTTTAGTTATATAATTTTATTGATTAGTTATTTTTTAGAATTTTTGAAATGTTCGAAAATATTTGAAAATATTTTATTTTGTTATTTCGCGCAGTATATCTTTATTAACTTTATTGTCTTTATTAATTTCTCTATTAAGAATACTGACACCTTAATGTATTCCATCAATATTGTCATTTCTGATTTATTATTCATAAAACTTTCATTACACAGTTTAGTTGATATTTTGTGTGCATATCTTTAGTTTGTAATAATAATTTGTTATTTTTGAAAGAGCTTTGTATTTCTGCTAAATAAATAGTGAGAAAAATATTTGAAAATGCATTCATTATATTTTTAATTTCATTTACGACATTATATGTAAGTGCTTGAAATTAAGGCGATAAATAAGTTTTTACAAGTGATGCTTTAAGAAAAAGTAATCAAAATCATCTCAACAAGATGTGTCATATAAAAATGTAAACGAAAATTATCGCAACTCAAAATAACTCGTTCTAATTTTTCTTCCCTATATATTTGAAACGCCAAAATAAGTTCGCCATTTAATAAGTTGAACGAATATATCTAATTAAACATTTCAGAAAACGCATAATAGGGGAGAGTAGCCGAATTTGGACCACTTTACTTCTTTTCAGGCGCAACTCACTTAATTTTGGGAATATCTGCAAATCATCATTACACGGGGTCAATCTATTCATCTACTAACTAAATAAATCTTGAAATCAATTTATTTTGAAAATCTTAAATTTTATTTCAATTTGAAAAAATTGTCAAAAGTGATCCAAATTCAGCAACTGGTCACCTAAGTTGGACTACCAGTCTCCTAAATTGGACCAAATAATATCAGGTTGTTTTAATGACTAGGGAATATAACTAATATTATTAAAAGCAAAGTTTGCGATTAATGAAACAATCAAACAAACTAACAGCAAAGAAATATAATGTAATCAAATATCTGAAAATAAGAGAAATTGTTTTAAATCAAAATGTATTCAAAATATAAATCAAAATTATCAGTAATTAAGAATAGAAATTATAGAATTAATTGTCAGTTACTTGAATATCATGTAAGGAGTGCAAAGCGTACGCATGAGCTTCGTTTACTGATATTTTTTTTTTTCCAGCGCACACAACATGGAACCGTATTGGGCAATCTGAACACCGAATCATTTCTGCCATTTGATTTTTCTTACAAATTAGGCAAAACCAATCACCACTGTCTAGTTTTTTCTTTTTAGATTCTGAATTATTAGACTTTATTTTGCAACAGAAGTTTTCTTTATATTATGTTTGTACTTCTTCCCTTCCATCACTTTTTTCTAATTGAATTACGCCTATTTTTTAAAACTTGATGTTCCAATTTCTTTTGTGCTGTGATAGCTTCCTTTTTTCGTTTTTTTTTTTTTTTGTTTTTTTTGTTTTGTTTTGTTTTGTTTTGTTTTTGTTTTTTCATTTCAAGGTTTACTTTATATGGCGAAGATGTTAACACAACTTTTTTTGGCTCCCTTTGTACTTTGATTTAACTTAATTTAGCAAGGTAGATAACATTTCTAATGATTTTTTGGCTTTTGGGGAGGATTTGTAGCTGCAGCCTTCTTGCAGGTCAATTCTTCACAACTTACTCCCTCCCTTTTGTTTCCTATATTTTTAACAGCTTTTGCTGTCACGGGTGTTTTTCTTCCAGACAGTTTGTCTGTGTCTTTCTCAACATTTTCAACATTATATTAAAAAGTGTTTAAAAAATATCCTCTATAGAAAAATACGCTACGATTAATCAAACGCAAACATTATATGAGGGGTTCACAACCATAGTAGACCAAGTCCATTTTGGAAAAAAATGAGATAGTCCATTTAGAAGGTGCATAAAATATATTTTATTCACTCCCACAATGAACCAAGTCTGTTTTCACATACTTTATGATATATGTCATCTCTTTGTAGACTTAGTTTACAGTGGGAGTGGATAAAACAGATTTTATGCTCCTTCTAAATGGACTATCTCATTTTTTTAAAATGGACTTGATGTACTATGATTCTGAGCTCCTCATACATTCATACAGTGTTGAATTCAGTCTCTCCCCCCCCCCCCCCCCCCCCGGAGCCTAGAAATAACCACTCCTCCAGAAGGTTTGCGATTTTATGCGTTTTAATGGCAAAAAAGTAATTCCACTCTCCAGAACTGTAAAAAGTCTGCCATCGCAAATATCCTCCAAGAGGAAAATGTTTTAATTCAACTTTGTAAATCAAATACGCCGTAGGAATAAGGAATTCAAAGAAATAAAATACAAATACATAAAAGATAAAAGAAATTGCAAACAAAATTTATTGCATAAGCATGTAAAAACATTTTCATGTTTATACACGCCTAAACTGTATAAAAAAATTAATCCAGATATACAAAAAAACTCGCATGGAGATAGTAATTTATTATAAAGTATTAAAAAAAAATTAGTTTACAAAGCGTATCGTCCTCGAAATTAATTGCTTACTTTTCAAATTTATGATCGCATATCTGGTCCAATTACGGAAACTACGCCTTTTTAAAAAAAGATAATCTCAAGACTAAGACCAAAAACAAAATGAAACAAATCCGCGTGAAAAATATGCGAATAAACAGATGAATTCATATATGTATATGAAAACATAATAGCTTACCTCAGTATTCACTTACGTTTAAAGGAAAAAATTAGATCAAAACAGCTAACTTTAGGTTTTTTAAAATTATCTGAAAACAGCACGTGGTAATTGGTTGCTTCTTCTAATCATGAGTGACGTCATTCTGTTGAGTAGGATTTCAGCGGTAGATGGCGTCTCTTCCTTTAATTAACGGCAGAATGGCAACGGTCCAAATATAGCTACTCTCTTCTACATCTGAAAATGGGATTTCAGTAACTATTATCCATAACCGAAAAAGTGTTCCTCTTCTTTCGTTGAAGCCCTGTAATAGAAACTCTAAAATTGTATATATTCTACATAGTATGCAAAAATTTAGTTTAATAAGAAAATACATAACATAGTTGAAATTTCTCCTTCAGAAATTTCTTCTAATCCACGAAAACATGTTCTTTTTTTTTTTTTTTTTTTTTTTTTTTTTTTTTTTTTTTTTTGTACAGACATGTTTATTATCTATAGATTTTTTACAAGTCAAATAATTAACTAAAATTTAATTCAGACAAAAACATGCTTAAAACTTCTGAAATAACCATTCCAGAAATTATCATCCATCAGCGGCCATGTATTCATTTCTTAGCGTAGACCTGTATATGATATTATTAAAATGCATAACTCTATTAAAACACTCTTTTAATAAATTCATTCTCATACTCGATAATGATTAGGATTTGTTTGTGTAGCTCTGTGTATGATCTATAGCATAATGTACACCGTGTACGTGTAATGGCAAGGTCATTGAGAGGATCACCAGGGTTTGATCCCCCTCCAAAGTTTCTGCCAGAATTACTATATACCATTAAATATCAGTCAAGATTAGTAAATCAACTAAAGTCAAGATTCTAAAATCAAAATACTATAGCATATATTTATTGTTTGACCCGTTAGTATATTCAGAAAATAAATGAAATTTCTAATGAATCTTCAAAATTCATACGAATAAAATATATCCCCAAACTTAGATGTTCTGACGTATGCTACTGGGAAGACATTTTTGGCAATAAAAGATTTGAAAACAGATGTACAAAATTTCAAACATTAATTTGGTTGATACTAACATCAATAAATCACCGCAGAAGCAATAAAAAGGCTTACATTTTCTTATGTATTTCAAATTAAATCATTTGAGTTCACAGTAAAACTTATTAAGATTCTTATCACTTGACAAATAGTAAAAACAGTTATAAAATAAAATAATAAAATTTTGGGCCTCAAATCCCCCCTCCGAAATATTTTTCTGGCTACGACCTTGTGTAATGGGCAACAATATTTTTTAAAACACATACCATAACTCAAAGCGTGCTTCCAGCAATTATCACACATGGACCAGTACTCTGGATACAGTACTGTAAGCGAAATCTTTTTTTTTTTCGTCACTTTAAATAAACGATAAATGTTATGCACATTATATTATAAAACAAGTATCTTTCAGTGAACTTCAGTAATTTATATCTGTTTCATTATATTTGAAATAGTGTAACATAAATAAAAGATTCTGCAAACAGTTTTTTCCCGTAGATCATTATGTAAATGAATTTTTTGGGGTGGCCCTGTAAACGAATTATAAACTATTTACATTCCATATTATACAGAAAGCGTATTTTAGTACATTTCATAAATGTAAATCAATTTCATTATGTTTTTCACTGTGGGGCATGAATAATACACACCATAAACAAATTTCCCCAATATATCATCGTATAATGAAATTCCTTTGAGTGATCCTGTAAATGAATTATAATTTCAACACATACAATGTACGATAGTAAACTTCTTGTAGTGTACTACAGTGCTTTAGTATATCCATTTCTATAAATTTGAAATTGTGTAACATCATTAAGATAGACTGTAAAGCATTTATTCTCATAGGCCATAATGTAACAGTATACTTTTGATTATGAAACACTTTCCAACACTTTCAGATTGCTCTATAAAAACTTCACTATTTAATAAGGTGAAAGCTGATGTCTAAATAAAACATTTGGGAGAAGAATAACATATTTGAAAACCCAATTTCAGGAATTCAGTAGCCAGAAAAATATCCGATTTCTTTTGTGCAGCCATGTATATATTCTACATAGTATGCACAAAAATTTAGTTCAGTTAGGGAACATAGTTGAAAATTCCTCTTCAAAAATTTCCATCAATAAAAGGAAATGTACACGAAATCTTTTGTTCTGCCATGTATAGAATTTATACGCACCAAGTAATAGTTTAAAAATTATTTAAGATTTAAAAAACGTACAGTTATTGAAAACTCACTTCCAACACCTGATGTTAATAGACAGTACGGTAACCGAATTCTTTAGTGTGTGTCTGGCAATGAACGATAAATGCTGCACACACGATTCTATAGTAAATATCTTGTAGTTTACCTCAGTGACTAATATTTGTTTTGATATGTTTTGAATAGTGTGACATCATTAAAATAAACCGCGAGCGATTTTTCTCCATAGATTGTAATGTAAGGAAATTATTTTGAGTGTCCCTGTAAATGAACCATAAGTGCCACGCACTTCATTTTCAATACCGAATATGCCATGGTGAACCTCAATAAAGTATATCAATTACACAGCAATTCGAATATATTTACGTGAGTTAGAGCACGGAAAAAAAGGAAGGAAAACAGACGACCAGACAAACTGACGGCATAAACACTTTTCAACTATGTTGGATTGATAATTATTTGATTGATAAAGAAGATACTCAGTTTTAAAAAGTCCTAACATTCTTGGAATGTAAAAAATTATAAAAAACGGTATTTTGAAAGTTGTTGCGCATTTCGATTTCCAAGAAGTTGTTTCCATGAAAACACTATTTTCCTTTATCGCTCTGCTGACGCTAACAAAATCGAAATCATATCGATTGAGTTCAGAATCGGGCCCTAAGAACAAGATAGCATTGTCAAATGAGACCCACTCCATGTCCTTAATCTCCTTCTTTTGCATCAATTACCGCCCCCTGAATACTAGGCCTGAGCGCTGGACCAAAAATGGCGGCTGCCGAAGGCGGATTTTTTTCAGCGTGTGTACGGTCCCTTAAATATTCCTACCAATAATTTTTTGAAGTTTTTTCCGCTTCATTTTTCTGAGAATAAACAAGGTAGAGAAATCTTTTATAAAATACTGGTGTCTACATTTAAGGGACCGTACCTACGCTAAAAAAAATCTGCCTTCGGCGGCCGCCATTTTTGTGTGAGCGCTCAGGCCTAGTATTCAGGGGGCGGTGCATCACTGCTGAGTGACGTCAGTTTCGGCTTCGACTGAGTGTCTACCGCTCTCAGCGCCATCTGTTGTTTGTAATTCCAACTAAAATCCGGGATCACAGTAAAAAACTTTTCATTTTATACATCACCCTCTTGCAAGAATTTTTTAAATATCTGTCACCGTTTGCAAATTATTGAATTTTAAAAACAGCCAGTTCTTTTTAGGACACCCGGTATAAGTTCGGGCTCACTTTTCGGAGCCCGTGCCCTCCCGAGCCCGAAAGATTTTTGGGTCATCAGAGCCCGATACAAAAAATAAAATAAAATAAAATAAAATCAGAATATTTAAAATTGGTCAAAAGAGAATAAATCAAATTGTTTTTAACAATTTCTTTCATGGAAGTGAAAATAACTATTAATTCCCAGCTCATAATTATTTTTATGAAATTACATTATTTACATTTAATCTTATCGAAAAAGAAATTTCGTATCTAATAAATATATACTTTTTAAGAGGATTCTCTTATTTATCACCCCAACAAGCAAATCTGATGGACATATTAACGAAATTCGTTATATCAATAAATGATTGAAATATGGAGAAATTACTAATAAATGACGAAGAATCGCACAACGTTTTCTTATTTCCTATAAAAGGTGTACATCTTAATTTACAGGGGCTACTAAATACTGTTACAAACATTCAGTCATTTTATTTTACAAATATAAATAAAATAGAAAATGATAACTACACTAACATGATGAACATCAGGGATGGAAAAGGTATATATAAATATTATACAGAGATACAAAGAATAATAATATAATACAAACAGTCTGTATAATATTTATATATACCTTTAACTGTTGAATGCAGGCGTTATTTATGTGTGTATGTTAGGGTGGAACTTAAGTATTGGGTAAAAAAAAAAACTTTTTTGTTTTAATGTGTAATAGTGAAAACTTTTTTCCTTTTTCGATGTCTAAACTTTTGGCTGAAAAGGTGTTTTTTTATTAAGTTGTTTTCCGGTTCCTCAAGGAGGTCAAAGTTTTGAAATTTCAGTATAAAGTAACTTAAAGTAAACAACGTAGCTGTTAGCTCATATCTACTTTTATTTAGCAAATGCTATCCAGAAGTCACCACGAGGAGGTGTTTAAATATCGACTTCCACCCTCCTTACCTCCCTTTGTTATGGATTAATTCAATTGGATATTCAACCTACTGTCTTTTTAGGCAAACTTTGTCATTACATTGTGGGAATTCAACTTTCCCAAGATTAAGCCATCTTTTGCTTAATATTTAGAAACGGTTGACGCAGCTCGCGGGACAATTTTGGCACACATTTCCATTGTTTGAGTATGACAAGGAAAATCTAAAATTCAGGTGTACCCCCTGTTTGTACTTTTTTTAAGTTCTTCATCCGATCAGTTTGTCAAGATAAGATCAATGTTTTTATACTCTATAATTTCAATATGTTCACATTTTTTCAAACCGCTTTCCTACTGGCCCAAAAAATCCTTTTGTATCAGTAGTTTTACCAGCAAGATGTTGAAATAAGTATCTAAGAAAAAAGTTCATTTGCATGTAATAATCAAATTATCCATTATAAAGTTTTTAGGGTATTGCTTCCGATGTTTCAACAACTCCAGATTTGCATACTGCATTAAAGGCGTTTCTGTTTCACCCAATAACTTTCAAACTTGAAATGTCTGTATTATTATTTTGAAAATACACCAAAATTGCAGTGGATATATTAATATAAGAAGAAGATGTCAATGAAATATGACCAATATATTTTTATCCTGGTTTTTGAACTAAGACCAGGTGTTCGTCTTTAATGATTCTTAGTTATACTTTTTTCCCTCTGCTTCAGTTATCATAGTGTTATCCTTTCTGCATCAAAATACTAACCTTCTAAAATTAACTCATTTCGTCTTTCCTGTTCTTTCAAATTCTTCCTTTTCTTTTTCGGCGCTTTCTCTTTGTCGGCTTCAAGTCCTTCTTTCAGTTACTTTTTCTTTATTATCATCAGAAATACCCATATCTTCTAAGGTGCCATTTGCAATAATATTTGCAGTTCTGTCTAATACTCCGGTTCTTTCACCTTGTTGATTATCAAATTCAGGTTTAGAAAAACAGCCGATTGAACTATTTTCTTCCGAACTATTTTTTACACTTGTCGATAATTCAATCAAAACATCATTTTTTTTGTTTTAAAATAACTTTTTTCGTTGATATTTCCTTTTCCAGTCTTGCTACACATTTGTTGTAGTTTTTATATCTATTGATCCTATTGCCATCACCCCATCTCTCTTTGGTCTTTGAGAAAGTGACGTTCTTGTTCTGATACACGATAATATTTAGTGCTTTTACACAAAGAAATGTTTTTTGCAGAATTACCTAACATTTTGCAATTTTATATTGGATGTGGGATTATTCTTTCTAATCTTAATATTTTTCTTCAAATTTTATTTCTCGCGCTAGTCTCTAATCATTTCTTATGATTTGTGTATCAGAAACCGTTGAATTTGAAGGTCTCAGCAATACACTTTTAATTGTATAACCTCCTCAGACCCGAGATAAAAATAAAAGATTGGTACTTACCCGAAGTTGTTTAAATAGTTGCTTGGGTCTTCATAAAGCATAAAATTGCAATTAAAATTTTTTGTAAAAATTTGCAGGGGCTAGGGGGCATGTATCACATGTGATACATCAGGACTGAAAAGCTATACAAGAATTTTTTTTAAGTTTTAAGTATAATTAATTTAATCATCTTATTCTGAGTTTAAATCAGACTATATATCCAACACATAAATTCTGAATGAAAAATAAATTTTATTGGTGTTCTGTGGCAACATTACATTTATTTTTTGTTTTCATGGAATTCCTTGAAACAATTTCTTGCTGATGTAAAACACAAAAAAAAACATTGCAATCTGTGCAATCTACAGTAGTTAAAGCTGAGCAATTAAGTTAAGTCAAATTAAGTTAAGCAATTAAGTTAAGCAACCAAATTAAGTTTATATCAAAAAATACTTCTAATAACCTTTAAATCTACATAAAAACAAACCTCAAAAACCAAAACAACACTGACTCAAAAAGCACGAACCCTACGTGGTCGGGTCCCATTGTATCACATGTGATACAAACAAATTTCAAGTATAATAATTTTTTAACATTTCACTATAAAGCTATTTTATTTGTATTAATTGATAAAATGCACACTTGCAAAGGAAATGTATATCTTAAAAATAGTTTAATACTTATATTTAAATAATAAAATAAAACTTACTTCGACGGCGTGCCGACATCTCTTTTTTTCTCCAAAACGCTTCTAAAAATTGAAATCGTGGGGAGGTACTGCCATTTATCGGCTAAAGAAAAAATTAACATAGGTTTTTCACCTTGTATCACATGCGATACAATCGGTCTCAAAATTGTTTTTGTCGTCCAGATTTTGTAAAAAATTCTGAAACTTTTGTATCACATGTGATACAAGGGGCCTGAAGAGGATAATCAACAGCTCTAGATATTTTAGAAATAGTGTGTATCAGATTCCAGCTGTCAGATTTTAAGTTAAATTGAACCCAAAAATAATGTTTCATAACATCTTCATATGTTCGCCAAAGATGACAGTCTAAAGTTAATTGTTTTGGTTCACGAAATACCGGACACTTCAACAATTATCTAGATTTAGGTACGTTAACAGACTTTGCCACTTTTGACACCGAATGTGTATTGAAAAATAATTAAAGGAACTGTTAACACACATTAAATCGGACTAACTTGTTATGTGTCGCAGCCAAATAAATCAGAGACAATGAAAGCCGACGCCCACGACGCTGGCTTCTACAAAAGTCAAATAAAGTGGGGCTAACTTTTCTAAGGCACTCAAACGAAATTATTCTCTTTATTACAGGGCATTAACACTTAATTAATTTAATTTTGCAAAATATAAATTTAACAATAAGCTTAAAAAACTTTTCATGCAATTATTGGCTTTTTTTCTTTTTTTAGGGAAAATCAGGCGCTTTGAGGAACCGGAAAATATAATTTTAAAATTGAAAGAAAAATATTTTCTTTTTATGGAGTTAAAAAGGAAAAAAATAATCACTATTAGAATAAAAAATTCGAAACTTCGTTTTTTAGTTCCACCCTAGTGTATGTGTGTTTTAATATATATTGTAGTATGAGTGTTTTATTATCAGAGATTGAAGTTTAACCGGAAATAATTTTAATCAAATTGACCGCCATCTTTATCAATTACCAAAGATAATCTCTTATGCCATTGTCCGACTGCGGCACGAATCATTTTAAGAGGTAGTCGGTACCATTCACGGAATATGGGAGCTTTGAGAGAGTCCAAACTTCAGTGTTTGTTGATATTTACTTTAGCCTCTAAAATCCCCAAACACAATAATCTAAAGGATTTAGATCCGGTGAAGAAGGTGGCCAATCTTCTTGCATGATAAAGTTTGGACAGGTGACAGGGAGCCAAGCCTGTGTTGATTTATCTCGGCGCGAAGATGTAAAATCTTGCAGAAATATCCAATTATTTTTGGGATATAACCTGTCAACATGTGGTAAAAATTTTTTAGCCAATATGTCCTGTTTGTAATATTCGCATTGATTCTTATCCCTTTATCGATGAACTTCAAAAGCAATTTTCCATTGTTTGACACTGCAGCCCAAACCATAACAGAATTCTTGTTCTGGAAGCTTTTAACAATTCGAAAGGTTTCAGGTAGATCCTCGAGGGTTGCTAAATATACGATATCATTTTTAGCATTATAACACTGTTAAGTGCAAAATAGCTTCCCATCAGAAAATATTATTCTGTCAACGCTTTTCCTACCATGCCGCTTCATCAATTTCTTCCTTCTTTGTAATTTTTTTATACTTTGTGCAGCAGTCAATCCTTGAATTTTTCTTTTGCGATAAGGGCAATAACCCAGATCTTCATTTATAATAACTTGCATAGTTCTGCAATTCACATTCTCTTCTGCAGCCATTTTATTTCCAGAACGTTGTGGATTTCTTCACACCTTTTCGCGAATTCTTTTGATGCGCTCTATTGTGAGAACTGAGCCTGAACGACCAGACCTAGATCGATATTTACATAGCTATTAGTATCCAATAATCGATTTATAGTTATATATATAAATGTTCCATAAAAACCAGGGCATTTTAATTGCTTAAAGGTTTTACCTGAGGAAAACCTGCGATCAAAGAGCTGTTTAATCATCATTCTTTTAGCTTCCCTCTTTAAAATAATTTTAAATATTCGCTTTATAACCAAATTCTTCTACACTAATAGAAGCTTGCCAAACCCTAAAATAGAGAAATAAATTGTTTTCCCAAACGATTAAAATTAATTCGTATTTTTTAGAGTGTAATAGTATTTAGTAGCCACCCTGTATAATCGACTCCTTCCTCAAAACAATCTTTTGTGATTCTCGTGTCCTTGCAAATCAGCTTAAATTAAAAATTTGACACCGTTATCCTGAAAGATTCGAAGCTTTTATAGGAAAAAAGAAAACACTGCTCGATTGCTTTCTATCGGAATAACAATAATGCGAATTATATTTACTTACAAATAAAAGTGACTTCGTGAACATGAATAGCAGAGCAGTTGTATGAGCAAGTTCGTGATGCAAAAGGGATAGAATCACTCACATTATTTTCATAAAAGGAGCGATTATAACTCGCACACAATAAAACACTAAAAATTCGCAAACCTTAAGCCAGTGTTGGTTGACTAAAAACGAAACAAAATATTCCTTTCTCGTTAAACCTCTAAAATAATAATTATTATTATAAATAAACGTTCTTATTAAAATTAGCCCAATGGCACCATATTCCGTATTTCGCCATCAGCAGATCATCGCTGTCAAAACCATCGCTGTAAAGACCTGATATGAATCTGCAAATATCACAATTATAATACAAGAAAAGAAGAAAATTAAGATTTATGTTTCCCCTTATCTGATCAAAATAGCATTAAAATGACTAAAAATGAAATAAGTATTTTTTAAGGAAAAAAAATTATTTGTATTTTTCCTGTATGAGAATAAATCAAAATGCCAAGTTCAAAAGAATGAGCCCGAGCCCGAAGACTGGTATAAAAAATGAGCCTGATCCCGTCTCATCTCTACCCGGTATATATGTGTGTGTGTTCTCTTTTTTACACAAAAGATAAAATTGATATTAGAGATATAATTATAGACTATTATTCTATTATTGCATTCAACTAAAGATTAATTTTCATCCATTTCGGTTTCGGGTTGAAGTATGTTGGGTTAGAGTCGAGTTGAGATTAAAATATAATTTTAGGATTCGGATTGGGTATTACCCAACCTATGCAGGACTCTATTATGAACACCTCTTGCTTCGAATTAATTGTTTAACTATATGTATGTAATATCCCATCATTTTGTAATTTCTTAGGAATGAAGAATTGCATTAGTATTTTTATGTAAGTGTGCGCTCATAGTTCAAAAGTAATTAAGCTTGTCTGATAGAATCTTCCCAAAGAGCATTTTTACCGATGTCTGACTGGTAGAACAAAAAAATGTTGCATGCGAAATTCTGATTTGGATGGAAAAAAATGTGCCCGTTTTTCATAGCCCTTTTTTAAAATTCAGAATATAAACAAGAAATGAGTTAAACTAAGATTTTTTTCCCCCTCAGAATTCCCTTTACAAGACATTTCGGCCTACAAAGCAAAACAAAAATTTAAAAATTAAGGAATATCAAATATTCAAAAATAAGCTTCTACCAAAAATTTACAAATAAGAAAATTGAAACAGTTCACTCTTTTTTATTTCGTCTGGGTGGCTGTATCCCACTGAACCCAATATTTAAACTAATAATTTGGATCATATTAACCTTAAAAGGGGAAATATATATATATAAAACTGTCTTCAGGGAGGATTGAATTTGGCAGGAGGGCTCAGAGCAACCCCCTCCCCTGACAAAAAAAGTTTTAGTTCTCTTTTCTTTTAATATTTAATTATTCTTAAGTCACTTGGGATGAATAAATTTTCCGGTCGGTTTTTTAGTAAAAAAAAATAATGGAAGTTTATTTGATTAAATTTCAAAATTCAGAAAGTAGTAATTAAACTGTGTTGCTTCCCTTGCCGGCGCATATGCTAAGACAATGTATTATCAACTAGTCAATGTATGATCATCATAGGTACCACTGCCCCCCTCCCTTAACGAAAATCCTGCGTATGCCCGTATATTTATTGACAAACCAGACTTATTTCCTTTTTTCTTTTGATTCTATTAAAACTAAAATTATACAAATAAACTATCTTTTATTGCTTGTGCATACTAAGAAAATTTATCCACATGTGTATTTTAATAATTCATACAACATAAAAAAAGAATTATCTGCATGTGGTTATTCAAATTGGATTTTGTTTTGTATGGAAACTTGGTCATCCGACGAGCACATTTTACACTTATATTTCAGAAATTTTACGCATTTTTCATTTAAATCTAATCCAGATTCATTAAAAGTCTTAATTTTTTTACTGTTTTCCTTGGAAATTTTTATAATGTATACTGAAAACTTAAAAGCATAAACAAGCACTAAGAAAAGCAAAGTGAGGATGAGTTGTTAGATAAATTGTCGCATGCTATTTAAAACGTCTTTTTCATTGCATTTTCTTTATTCCCAGATTCCCACATTATTATTATTATTATTATTATTATTATTATTATTATTATTATTATTATTATTATTATTAGAGCTTTGAGGTAGGTGCTACAGCTCCAGCCGGCATGACCTCAAATGATCACATAGACCCCATACAACCAATAAGTATGAAAAACAGATCGAAACAGGAAACACAGTGGGACAGCCCACATATAAAACCATGAACCGATAACACAAACAGGAGAAAAAAACACCCCCGAATAGCACAAATAAAATGCACCCTAAACATAAAAACCAGATGCATACTAGAACCAAACAACTCATCCAGACCAGCAGCACCAAACTATAAAGACAAACACGCCATTAAATGAGAGTTATGAAAAAAAAACAAGATAAGAAAGGCAGGAAGAGGTGACTAAAAACGCCCGCTCCCAAGGAAGAGATTGATGAACAGACGAAAACATTGACGATTAGAGTTAACACAATCCCAATGGTCTATCCAGTCTTCAAGAGACGAATTAACAGATGTCATAGCATCCCGTAACATCGCCTTTTCAGCATCAAAAGCACGGCACTTGAACACATAATGGAATTCCGTCCCATCCTCCGCAGAACAAGGAGAGCAGATTTGAAAATTATTTAACTTGAAGATATATAATCTTTTGTCAGTGACAGCCGTTTGCGTTCGGAAACGAGCAATATAAACATCCTCTTTATGGTTATGTGTCCACTTTTAAATATTCGGACCAAGATACGGCGAATCGACTGCATATTTACAATTGCCCCACCATCTCTGAAAGCTAGCATGAAGCTGATCCTTTAAATGACTTTTTAAATCTTCAGGGGCCACTCCGCTATAAGTGTTGACCACGTACGGTCCATTTCTTGCCAGACTATCAGCTTTCTCGTTAGGAGAGATGCCAGCATGTCCCGGGACCCATATCAAGGTCATCCTGCTCACGGTACCACGAACCTTGGGCAACGTCTGGAAAAGGTGTCAGATGACAGCAGGGGATTTATAATTTATATATTTCAAAGCTTCAAGGGCAGATTTACAATCCTACAAAATAATGTAGTTGTAGTTCCGGATAAGAAAGCGCTGGATAGCTAGATTAAGGGCTAAAACTTCTGCAGTAAAAGTTGAGTTTAAATGACAAATGAAGTAAACGCAGGATATATTTTCAGTAATATTTACAGCAGCGATAGAAGTTTTAAAATCGTTTTTCGAAGCATCCGTAGCGATAAAACAAAAATTACTAAGATGTTGGAAATCATCCATGTACAGATTGAAACATTGACTGATGGTTCTGGGAGGGAGATTTTTAATTTGAAACGGCAACTCGTCAACTATGATCTCGCAATAATCCTTTAAGCCCCTGTAACGCCAGTAGGAAGTTATCAGCATATGAGGTGTCACTACAGCATGGTCTGTAGGCCAGGAAAATCCGTCAGGAAGAAAGTTGGCGCAGGAACGAGCAAAATTCACAGCAGGAGTACATCGGATATAAAAGGAAGAGGTTAGAAAACTGCGTCGGAAACAAAGAGGTACTTGATTAGATTCACGGTATAACTTGAAGATGGGAGACCACTTTGGCAGGCCGGTAGCAAAACGGAGGGCCGCATTATACACGACATCAAGATTCTTTAGAGAAGTCTTAGTAGCAATGCCATACACAGAACAAGCATAATCAATAATGCCTCGAATGAGGGAGTTGACCAAAGGAATGAGATGAGCGGTTTTCGCTCCGCACTGAGGGCTGGCTACAGCTTTTAATAGATTCAGGCACTTCGTGCATTTTTTACGTAAAGAATCAATATGCTGGTTGAAAGACAGGTTATGAGCAAAAACAACACCCAGGATTTTTGTAGTATTCTGCCAGGGGATATCTGATCCGTGAAGATTGAAATTTTGTAGGGGAGACTCCTTTTGACGAGAGAAGTTTATTGTCGAGCATTTATCAGGCCGGAGCTCAAGATTTCAATAGGTGCACCATGCATTGATCCTGTTAAGCATCTCCTGAAGTTTCAAGATGGCATCTTCCAGGAAAAATCCGAAAAGTAAAGAAGGATGTTGCCGGCTAAACTATGATTTGAACCCCAGAATCAACAGCTTCAAACAAGTTCCACAGGAAAATCATAAACAAGATGGGCGAAAGGACGCTGCCCTGAGGCACGCCACGGAAGGAGTTCACCAGACGATAAAAACACCTCTCCACTTAACTTTAATCTTTCTGGACGAGATCCACTTTAAGATCCACAAGGCAGTTCTTCCAGCAATGCCCAAGCTAGCCATCTTGTAAATTAGTCCATCCCGCTATACAAAGTCGTACGCCGCGTGGATATCCAGTTTAAGTGCAATGATGTACTTCCTTTCCAATTTGGCTTGCTTAACCCGGGAGAACTCGCTAGTGAGAATGCCCAATTGCTTTTCTTTTACTTTACATTCATATAATATCAACTTTTTTGGTTGGCTTAGTACTTTTATTCACAAAATAGGTAAAATAATTGAAAAACATTTTGAAATTTTAATTAAAATAAAAAATGATTTAAATAAGAGTCTTAAAAAAGTACGACTGTGAGAGAAAATCTCATGCAGCGAGTTCTCCCGGGTTAATATCTAAGTAGAAAAGCTTCAAAGCCTTCGTGCAATCGCTATTGGGGAGAAATCCAAAGTGCCTATCATTAAATAGATGTCTAGGCATAACCCAGTCGAGGATTCTCTTGAGGAGGATTCGCTCCATAATTTTACACCCCACAGCCGTGAGAGCGATGGGATGGTAGCTGCTTAGAATCCTTTTAGGCCTCCCAATCTTCCAGATAGGCAGAATCACCGCGTTTCTCCAGCTTTCCGGAACATTGCTAGACATGAAACTGTCGTTAAAAAGCCGAAGCAACTTTTGTTTGTTTTCATTAGTGATAAATTTGTAGACTCGAGCCAGAATGCCGTCTTCGCCGGGGGTGGTATTCGTGGTATCCTGAATCGCACGGTTCAACTCATCGAACGTGATCGGATTGTTCCAGTGGTCATCCGAGCTGCTGATATCATAAGGGATACTACAGAGACTGGGGGTGCTTCGAAATTGCTCGGCAAAGGCATTGGCTTGGTCGGTCCTGTCGAGTATCTCTCCAGTTTCATCCATCAGAAAGAAGTTTGACTCCGAGCTACCCCTCTTAGCTAATGCCTTGATGATTTGACAAATGGTACCTTTGGCAGCCTTTTCACAGAGATCGCCCCAGTAATTACGAGCCTGGTAATTCATATAATGCTTGAGTTGAGCGGCATAAGACTTATACAATTTCCAGCAGTCACTCGATAAGTGGTTCTGACCGTGCATGTAAAATCCGTCGTGGGTGCAAAGTCCTCCAAGTTACCTGTGAATTATACCTCTGGAGGTGCCTGGCCAGGTGAAGGTCTCGTCATCTGATCAAGGTTCTAAATTACGAGACCAACATGAGTAGCAATGTGCAGGTGCCGTACAACAGGTTATAACGTTAAGTAACCGGCAAAACATAGTATACACAAACGAGCAGTAGGCACTGCAAATAGGATGACGATCGAGGCAATGATGTCAGGTTTATTGCCGCTTCGCGGCGGTTAGGCGGTCTTTCGCCCCGATGCCAGGTACTAAACCCGTTAAGCTGGGGCATCCCGGCAGGTAGGGGCCTGGTCATCGGTTAGAAAGAAAGAAAGTGGTTCTGACCAACCTCAGGAATTTCCGCTTCTGGCCGAGGAGCCACGCACAACGAGAGTCCAATCAGGGGGGTTATCCAGTGGTGGGATTCAGCCGGTTCGCACCGGTTCGATAGAACCGGTTGTTAATTTGTTTTGAGTTCGGCGAACTGGTTGTTAAATGGAACTCGCATTTACATTAATTTACTTTCGTTAAATGTTTATCTGCACAACAGCGTTTTCTAAACATAATACTGTGACATGTTCTGACTTGTTTCATTTAATAAAATAATGTTTCATTTGCAAAATATATTTTTTTCTTCATCAATCCTGTAAGAAGCAAATTTAACTTGAAATTTTTAAGATTTGAAAGATTTCGGGATCTAAATTGGCAGCCTAAGGCTAACTTTAGCTATGTAGCATGTTTATTCAATGCTACATAACTACTTATATTTGAATAAAAAGGTACTTTGCTTTGGCTGCTTCTTTTGAAAAATATATGGAATGTTCCCTGTTAGGGCCATCGCTAAGACTTTTTATTGGGGAAGGGGGAGAGGGCCTTAAATTGCCAAGTCAAATTTCAGTATTTGCCAACTCATTGAGAAGCAAACAAATCGTTTTCGACATTTGCCAACTAGTTTTATAATTTTGCCAAGATACCACAATTAGAGAATGTAAAATAGATCTTATTTGTAAAAAGCTTAATAATATATAATTTTTGCCAAGTCTATCAGAAATAGAAAGTGTATTATAGTTTTTTATTAAAGTTTTAAACAAATTTGCCAACTAAGTTTGTCAATTTGCCACGTGTAACAGAAATTCACGAACGTTTAGGGGATGGAGGCTCACCCCGTTCTCCTCCTTAGCTAGGGACTTGTTACCTGTTATCACTGATGAATATTTAAATCGTCAGATTTAGTTGTATACTTCCACCTGCATTTAAAAAAAATTATTTTTCATATCTTAGAAGCCATTTGAATCTGTGTAGTTATCGTGCATACATACATACACAATGGTTCTACAATTCATGTAGGATTTTGACCTCCTTCAAGATACCTCTCCAGACCTTCCGATATCTGGCCTTTACTTTATAATTTATAATTTGATTTTGTGCAAGATCTTTCTCTACCTCTTCTATCCATCTCTTCCTGGGTCTACCAATCTTTCTTTTCCCAATTAGATTACCACTATAAATCTTTTTTATGCTTCGCTCATCCCTCATTCTGATTAGATGGCCTAATCATTGCATTCTTTTTATTTTTATAACATTTATAGTATTATATCTTTTTCATTATATAACTGTTCTATCTCCATATCTGTCCTTATACGCCATGTATTGTCTTCTTTAATAGATCAAAATATTTGTATTAGGATCTTCCTTTCCCAAGTGAGTAGTTATCGTAGATGTAACAAATTTTAAATTTTTATAAGATCCCTGAATCCTATAAGTTATATTTAGAAAACATTTTCCATGATCTAATAAATAAAAAAAAAAACATTTTCTGGTCTAAACTTGCCGAGCCATGATTAACTTGTATTTTACGAAATTTCAATGTTGTCTGGTCTGTTTTTTGAACGAAGAAATGGTAAAAATTCTAAATATCATAACTCGAAAAGTCGTGCAAAAATTTGTTTCACTTGTAGCATGGATAATGTTTTTCTAAATATATTTATAAGACCCAAAAGATCACATAAAAATTTATTTTGTAACCTTTTTCTAAAGTAAAACGGTCTCTAAGATGATGAAGAACAACATTTGAAATATTTTTTAAATTAGAAGTACATATTCTAAATTTAACAATTTAGGAATTAGTTCATGGTCAGCGGTAAGACGTGACGCCCTACATATTTCATAACCGATATTTCCTTCGTGATTGTATATTTTAAATGAAATTGTTGTGTTTCAAAAGCACTGGGAACAAGAAATATAAGCATCATAAAGGATGAAAACTTATGATAAAATTTGCTTAAGCGTTTGAAATGCTTCGGAAGAAAAAAGCCCATACAAAAGAAAGACGGTGAAGGTTTTATTACTTCAGAAACTTGAAAAGAAATTAGTAGAAGATCATAAATGTTTTGTAGTCAATTTGAATATAGGAATGACCTATATTTCACCCCGCCCGATTACTGGAATATTGGGTTGGGTTGGGTTGATTGTTGACGGCCGATCTACACGAGGATCTACACGATATCTACACGAGGGATATGGGCCCTGGGGGGAGTGCCTTCCGTGGAGGTCTTTCTAAGGGAACCTAATCCGTATTAACGCATGGAAATCCACGGTTCGAAGAAAACCACGAAAACTCCGAACGATTAGGCCGACGGGCGCGATTGGGTTCGAACCCAGCACCTCCCGTCTACCAGCTTCGAGAGCAGAACCTCTCAGCCACTGGTGGGGCTACTGGAATATTGGAGAAGTAATACTTCCATGAAAAGCAGCTGAAGAAATATTATTTATATTTAATGCATTTATATTAATATGATTATCGATGATATTTTACTACATTTTAACGACTACATGATTTTTCTAAAGTATTCAAAAGACTAAAAATATTGTCTGAACAAATACTGCAGGTTAAGCAGAAATGGAAAAGGGCTTTTCAATGATAAACATTATATGGTCAGAGGACAGAAGTCGACTAGCTATCTCTAATGTATCAAACATAATGACGATTACTCTAATTGGCCTACCTCTAAATAATGGGTTCCTAATTTTATTGTGCAGATTATATTAAGAAAAAAAATACACATCAGATAATGTTCGAGTAAAAACAAAGAAAATTGAAATTGAAGACGCTTATCAAGAAGCTATATGTAAATATCTCAAATACTACAAGCTATTTAATATTTCAATATTGTTTTCTGTACTATAGTATAGTTTTTTTACATCCTTTATTGTGTTATTAATTATGTGTTATGTATTAACAATGGGAAATAATATATATGAAATTTACCTTTTAGGATATCTTTTTAAAACTTTTCAACATCATAAATGTAAAGTTATTTTCAGTATAGGATTTCCAAAATAATTCGGATTTATTTTTACTGGTTTCAATCTGAAAATGTATAGCGTGTTGATGCATTTCATCGACAATTGTTATCCATGGGCAGTTAATGTAATAAAAAGCTTTTAAAAGATGTTGTATGTTTTTAAACTGGGCTAAATTTTATTACTGATACAAAATTTCTATAATATATCTTATCCGCGTGCGCCTTATTGTTATTACAAAAATAACTTTAGAGTCATTTGGAATTAATTATAGAAGACGATATTGAAGAATATCTGGGTGAAATTTGCGACTTTGGCGGCAAAACCTAGTATAAAACAGGCATTTGAAAATCCAAAAATCAAGCACTTACCACTAAAAAGAGCCGATTTATTGAGATTATATTTGAATAAGTTACAAACATTTATCACCAAAGCAAGGATATGAATAGGAATGCTTGGTATTCAGTGAGTTAGTATTCTCGTGAGATTAGAGACTTGAGCAATATCTCCAGCTCTTCCTACAGTTAGTGTTCTTAATATCTAAGTGTTTGCAACTTTAGATCATCGACATGAGTTATTTCTTAGGCTTACATTTCAGCTATTGTTGTGTTATCTTTAATGTATTACTATACTGTTATGGTGCATTTCCTGATAGACACTTTGATCAGAGTTTCATGATTGCCGAACATTTATAAAATAAATTATGCCCTTTTATAGGCAAACATGTTTCAGAAATATTTTTTCCTATACCAAAAGATCAAAGTTTTTTTTTAAAAAATACTCTTATAATATTGGAAAGTGTTTCATAATCTATGTGTGATGCTTCATTTTCCTTTCATGTTTATACATCAAAAATCATTCGAGCAGCGAACCGGTTGTTAAATTATTTGAATCCCACCACTGGGGTTATCCCGCCGCTCCACGGTATGCTTGAAAGAATTATGAGAAACCACATCACGGAAGCCCTTATGGAGGTGCTCTATATAAGTAACATCATTAATATCCAGGTCCCAAATGAGGCAGGCCTCAACCTCTTTCTAATTTGTAGATGTGTGAAGATAGGACGTGGTGGCATGATTAATTTTATGAATAACAGGCCTGTTGTCAGAATCAAAAAGATCGGGGTGAACATAGGTGTCCGTGAGCCGAAAAAAATCAGGGCTTGAGAAAGAAAGATCAATCAAAGACGTAGAACCTGAATGAACGACATGAGTTGGTTGGTTTGTGTTTAAGATGCATACATTGTTATTGAGAAGCCAGTTGGAAATTTCTTCAGAGCCCGAAGTATTATACGTACTACCCCAAGCGTGATGCCTCTGGTTAAAATCACCAAGTATAAGGTAGGGATGTTGAATCCTGTTGGTGAGCTGCTGAAGCCAAGTTTCACTGACTCTTCCCTCGGGAGCGTAAACATTGACAATAGTCACCCATTGCCTAGCCAACCAAACTCTAACCCCAAGGACCTCCACATCCTGGGTGCTAAGAGAGTCCAAAGCGATCACCACAGAAGTATGTTTACTACTCACAGCAGTGAGAAGACCACTACCTCTTCCGGCTCTGTCCTGTTGATAAACCACCATACCCGGGTAGGCAAACGAGTCGCCCACTTTAAGAAAATTTTCCTCGAAAACAAAAACATCGGCCCTCGAAAAGAGAGAGCACTTCAACCATTGGACCTTACTTTTGATACCTCTCGAGTTCCACTGAATCACCGAAAAGGGAGCAGAAAACTGCGACATAAGTAAAAGAAAGAAGACAGCTGAAAAACACATAATACAACTAAAGTCCAACTGGCGAAAACCAAAAAAGGCGGCATAAAAAAGAAGAAAACACAAATGGGAGGAGGCGCTAAACTTGTTCCATACCATCGCTACCAGACGCTTCTTTAGCGCCCGGGACCGGGACAAACACACTCCCTCTCATCTTGCTATAATCTTGGTAGTGAACGTTCTCTAAGGACAGCAGCGGGGGCATCACGTTTTATTTTTTAAGTTTCTTCGATAGATTGGAGGGAGTAATATTAGACGCATCTTTGGAAGTACTAGGAGTCTGTGTTTTGGCCGCACAGGCTGCCGTGAAGGAATTTACCAATCCTTCCATAGTTTGTATGAATAAGTTAGTTTGCTGCTGCAAAACGCCAAGAATCCACTCTTGGGTGCGCTGAAAGAAAAGTTCCATTGTTTGTTCGAGGTCAGATTTAGTGACATACGTGGGGTTCAAAGATGCTTCAGTATTTATTTTAACAGTATCGGCGTAACTTTTAGGTTTAGAGTTCTTTGAGTATTGTCTACGTGCTTCTGTGATTGACAGATGATTATCCGATTTATATTTCAGGAAATCCATCTCCCTCATGCGGGCCGGACACTTCGGGTCAGACGCCAGGAGAGAGGCTTGACAATTAGTGCACGTAAGCTCGGCAATACTGCATGTAGCAGACGCATGTTTTCCACTACATTTCCTGCAGATGGTATCGTTCGTACATTTGCCGGTGGCGTGATTAAATTGCCAACAATTAAGACACTGCCGTGATTCCCACATTTGAGGGAAGGTTATATAGTGTCCAACTGATATAAGTGACCATAATAAAACCATAAACATAATATATTCCTTTCTTTTTGGGCCCACCATGGCTCAGTGGATTACTTGAGAGCGTAGGTGGGTGCGGGTTAGAATCCTGCTGGCTCCGTTGCACACTCTTTGTGGAGCTCCCGGCTGTATTTCTCTAGTGCTGTAAATTCCTTGTGTGTGCTACCTCGTCCCTGTATATACTAATGATCACTTATAAGCGGGCGCTTGATGCCAAGCACACAGGTCAGGTGTATGTTAATAAAATGTTAAATGTAATGTCCTTTCTTTCCTTTGTTATTTTTTATCTTTCATCATTCCCACTCAATGACTCATGATCCTTGGAATCGGAATGACAACATGCGGAGTTTCTTTTCCCAATTCTCATATGTTTAACCAAGTCAAATCAAATAATACTATCTCTTTACAAATACAAGCCCCACCAGTGGCTGAGAGGTTCTGCTCTCGAAGCTGGTAGACGGGAGGTGCTGGGTTCGAACCCAATCGCGCCCGTCGGCCTAATCGTTCGGAGTTTTCGTGGTTTTCTTCAAGCCATGGATCTCCATGCGTAAATACGGGTTAGGTTCCCTTAGAAAGACCCCCACGAAGGGCACTCTCCCCCCTGGGCCTATATCCCTCGTGCAGATAATTGGCCGTCAAAAATCAACCATCAACCTTTACAAATACAGTGTCTGTTATAGATTTTGTTTCTCTTTTACTCCATTAAAGGATATCTGACTGTCCCCCATGATCTCTGACCTTCACCCACCCACTTTAAGGACAATTTAATGAGTTGGAAACGTGAACAGATCTATTTATTTCCTGGTTTATTGTTTAGCTAACCAACGAAGTATTTTTTGGATTTGAAGCAAAAGAGTGAAAAAAAGTGCAATTGTAGGTTTGCATGAGATTACGATTACAGAGCTTTTCGATAGAGTTTACAATGTGGTTAAATTATATTGCGATTATGATTATAATCAGAGTGAAATCTTTTGATTATGACTACATTTCGAAAACAAAATTTATTTTTACGATTACAGTGCGATTAAACAATTTTTATAATTAACGATTACACAGTTACTCGATAGAGATGCAGAGAAAATCTGACAGATTAATGTGAGCTACACACTCTTCATATCATTGAATTTTCTAAGAGCTTTCTCTTTTAACGTAGTAAATTTGAGTACTCCATTTGAGGTTGATGGTAAAGGTCAATCCAAGGATACGGATTTTGTCAGCCCAGGAGATATCTTGATCATTTATAAGGAAAGGGCATGTTTACAAACAGACACTTACTTCAACCAATCTATCAACTACATTTTTGCTTTAGCGATCATTATAGGAATCAATTTGGCGACATTGATCAATCATACCAAAGAGCTTTTTATTGTAGACCAATCAGACCACTCGAATTCTTGTGTACAGTAGGAGTTGTAAATATGGGCAGGAAATTACTGTGGATCCACAGTAACTTTTCCCACAGTGACGTCAGCTGCCCTTTTCCTTATACGGAGGTTAACAGTCGGGAGCAGTCTTCTTGTTTGAAAATACAGAGTGATGCAAAATGAATCGGATTGCCCATTCATTTTGCATCGCCTTGTACTGTCGCTGCACATTTACTCAGGTTATAGCGTCTGGAAGATATAGTATGTCAATCAGCTATTCCAGTAATGATTTAAAAAGTCCTAAGAAATTGAACGATCGATCTAGCCTTTTGCTCGGCACTAAAGATCTCGCTTCCTGACCGTGGATTCTCCGGTTCAATTCTTACCGCTCCATATCTCCTGCAAAAGCAAATTTACCTATTAGAGTCCTAAAATATACTTTAATTATCCTTTTCAAAGATGTTATATACTTTCTTAACCTTTAACTGATGTTACCGATCTCTCAGACCGCGAATTTTTTCAATTTTTATAGTTTAACTTGCAATTTTCAGTTTAACTTCAAACACTACCGATATTTTGTTCCGTTTGGAACTTTAGTACTATCACCAGATACTTTTGAATAGGGGAATTTTAATTATAACAGTCCCGTACAAAAAATTTAGTACAAAAACACCATCCTATGAGTTAATCGTGCCTTTTATTCATCTTTCGATTTAGTGGTCTCACAGACCGTTTCACACTAGTTATGTGACACTTTCTGTGACATCAGTTACGCTCGTATTCACGAATAACTTCGACCCGGAGTTATGCAGAAAACCCGGGTTGAAAACTCAAATGGTATTCACCGTCTACCTCACTGAACCGGTTCGAGGTTGAAATCTGGGTTCAGTAACCCAACTCTGGTCTACAGCAGGTTCAAGCCAGAATTTTTCAACCGAGCACGCATATTTAACGAAAAACAAGCGGTGAGAGGGAGAGGACAGACATTTTACATTGGCGGCGGGCGTGCTGAAAGAGGGTGCTGTGTAAAATATAGAAGTTCTACTATTAAATAAAACGGAATAACATTATGCAAAGGTATGTAATCTCATATATATGTAATTATCTTTAATATTTTTATCTGATTTGTTTATATTTATGTATATAGCCTCCATATATTGAATACATGTTGAATTGTTTGTTTACATAAATACGCGTGGTCGCGAAAAATTTATTTGCTTTAAAAATAGTCAACATTACTTAAGCGGCCGAATAATTGCTTCTAAAGTAACAACTGTTGCGTTTAAGGTGACTTATTTTTTGCAATTTTGATGTTAAAAAATTCACAAATGTATTTTAACAGTACCGAAATAAACGTCGTACTTGCATAAGTTCTAATTAAAATGTGAGACTCAGGCTAATTTGCATTTTTGTTTAAGTAAAGAAATACACAGATTATTTTCGAATATCCATAGATTTTCTGTAGATTTTTTATCCGTATTTATGGGATGTTTTAAAATTAAATTTTGGGCATATTGTATGAAAGATATATTATTGTGTTTGTACAAACTGACAAGGAGAGGGCCAACCTTGTTAATCACAGATTTTGATTATTTTAATATATGTTGTAGGGAAGAGACCCCTTAGTGTCAGGTTCAACGGATTTTATACAACGCTCCTTAGTTCTCGAGAAACCGGGAGGGTCTAATAATAGTACACAACTTAAATACTTACTTTGCAACCGCAATGATAGGTTGGTCGTAGCTCAGTTGGTATGGCGTTTGCCGGCTGATCCGTGGGCAACGGGTCGATACCTGAATGCGCTACATTTGTTTTTCTCATTTTTTGTTTTATAAATATACTTGTAAGTATAATGAATAATCTCATTGTCAATTAAAATTTATAATATTGTATATCAGTTATAATATTAACCTATTTAATTTTTTACTTTTAACTAAGTGGTTGTATAAAACATCATAAAACTGTTAATTTTTTTAAAATAACTTTTAAAATGTATTTCATATATTCTTTATCGATGCAATGATATTGAGCAATTGTGTCAATTCGTGATTTTAAAGAAACATCATTTACGCATTGCATTAACAAAGGAAGTCAATGCGATAATACTATTATTCTGTTTTTAAAGTAACAAGCATAATTATATTAAAAATTAGCATCAGAATTAAATTACAACCGATTTTTTGCATATTAAAGTTTTTGAAATTTGTAATACGTATGCTTGCGCTTTCAATTATTTTGCTTTCACCTTTATCTTCTTTCTGCTTTTATTTTTATTTTATTTGAATATTCTTTTATTTTATCATAACTAGATGGCACCACAACAGATTTTGTCACGATTTTGGAATTTTTATCATTCAATAATAGATCCAATTTCTTTTCAAACCTCTTTAAATAATGAGAAATAATAGTTTAAAAATAAAAAATGATAAATTGAAGTTTGTTAACATTATAATTAATGTATGATATTAAAATTTGTAATTGAAATTATTAAATTATAATTACAAGTATATTTATAAAACAAAAAAATGAGAAAAACAAATGTAGCGCGTTCAGGTACCGATGCCGGACCGGACCCGCAGATCAGCCAGCGAACGCTGTACCAACTGAGCTACGACCAACCTATCATTGCGGTTGCAATGTAAGTATTTAAGTTGTGTAATATTATTAGACCCCCCCCCCCCCGGTTTCTCAAGAACTAAGGAGCGTTGTACAAAATCCGTTGAACCTGACACTAAGGGGTCTCTACCCTACAACATATATTAAAATAATCAAAATCTGTTATTAACAAGATTGGCCCTCTCCTTGTGAGATAAATGTAAATCAAATCTATAAATTACATACTTTAACTTAAAATTTAAACAATTTGAGTTTCATTACTTTATTGATTTTTTTACGAGGTTTGTTCTTTTTAAAATTATGAAGCTCATTATATTAAACACTTCTATTGCTGATTAACAATATAGCATTGCTGTTATTGTTTGTAAGCTTCTACGTATGTTTCCCAATTTTTGTGAAATTTGAAATATTTATTTTTATTGCATTTATTTTTCAACTGTATTTTAATTTCAAAATTATACATAATATAAAATATTGCATTAGTACTATTTTATACGAAAATAATAATAGTAATAATAAATCCTAAAATGAATCACTTTCCAATATTACCTCCTGAAATTGTGACTTTTTTTTAGAGATCACTCATAATTTTTGCTTCTTAATTGCAGGGGTCACACACCTGCTCCAATTGCACCTAACTGCTCCAAGAGAAAATATCTGCTATAATCTGCTACAAATAGGTTATTTTGACTGTGTCTGCTCCGAAGCAGCCATTTCTTTTCTCCTTTCTGCTCCCAAATTTGATTTCTTTGCGCCATTATCACGAATTTTATCAAATATTCGCCGAAAAAAATTTAGTCAAAGGATCGTGAAAAAGAAACGCAAATTTCGTCAAAGGATCGTGAAAAAGAAATCCAAGTTTCGTCAAAGGATCGCAGAAAAAACGCAAATTTCATCGAATAATCGCAGAAAAAATGTAGTTTCATCAAAGGGCCACGAAAAAAAACCTCCCGAATTTCACCGAAGGATCGCGAAAAAAACGCGAATTTCGTCAAAGGGCTGTGAAAAACCCCGCAAATTTCATCAAAGGATCTCAAAAAGAAAGAAAAACACAAATTTCATCAAAGATTTTTAGAAAAAACTGAAATTTGTCACATGATCGAGGAAAAAAACACGAATTTCGTCAAAGGGTGAAATGCAGGGATCGCTTTAGAAAGCAGCACACATATTATAGGTATAGTTTTTAATCTGAAATAATACACCGAACTAACTTTTGAAAAATCGGGTTAACCTGAAACCTTCGTTTCAGGAATTTACACTCAGCTTGAAATCAACCAGGACCGAAAACGGAGTTAACCCTATCAGCAACAAAAATAATTACCGCAGGGAGGGTATCCCCCCTCCCTGCGGTAATTATTTTTGTTAACCTTTCAGAAAATTTGCTGTGAATTTCAGAACTTTTTTTTTAACTGCTAATCACCTCCAGGTTCGCTCACGTTTTCGATGTGCATCAAATGAAATGGTCAGACATTGTTCTGTGGCTGAAAGTTAAGCAAAATTGGTGTAAGTCAGTGTGAATACAGACTTGCGAGTGTTAAGTTCTCTGAAAACAACATATAGAATATGCGAAATTCAATAGAATAAAATGGCAGTGGTGAATTTCTTCTTTCCTTTAATCTGCTTTTATATTTTATCACTTCGCACGTTTTCTGCAATTTTTTTTTTTTTTTATCTTCAGGCAAATTTGTTTTCTGCTACAAAAGTAAATGTTTTCCTTCTGTTGCTTATTTTAGCTTACTGTAAAATGTTTTTCTGCTTGCAAAAACAGTTTTTCTCAGTGAGTGCAGACACAAAAACTGTTTTTTTTGTTGTTGTTGTTGTTTTTTTGCCTGCTCCAAAATTTGTGTTTTGCTGCTGCAAAAACTGATTTTGCTGCTACAAAATTCGATTTTTGCTGCTCCAAAAACTGCTACAAATTATTTGAAATGAGTGTGACCCCTGTAATTGACAGCTAAATTAAAATAAATTACTAAAGGGTTGAAATACGCTGATAAAAAAAACTTTCCTTTTTTAAAATAACTCACACCAAAATACTTTTATTAGCCCTTAGAGTAATGATGACTATTTTCAAGGCAAATAAATTCTTCGTGATCATGAGTATTTATGAAAGCAAACAATTCAACATGTAATGTAGGAGATATATGTATAAATATAAACAAACCAGTCAAAAAATGTATAGATAATATATATATATGTATGTATGAGATTACATATATTCTATTTTTGGTAATATGTACTTTAAACTTTCTTTTTATTTCTATATCTTACACAGCATCTTGAGTAACATTTTAATTTATTTTAATTAACGAATGAAACCAAAAAAGAAGAAAAAATAGAAGGAATGGGTAGGGTGGTGCAAATGGGGACTTGTTCTTCTCCACTGATATACAAACAGACAGCTATTATATTTATTAGATAATGTAAAATTATATGAAATTATCAATAATTAATTTGAGCTGTTTTGTTAGATTACTAACTGTCATTACTCTGCCTATTTAGTCTAGAAATCTATCATTAATCAGTCATTAAAAAAAAACTCACTTTTTATTTCTATTCTAAATGAGATTCTTATGACATCTAATGAAGTGATATCTAAATGAGTTAAAAATATAAAATTAAGAGGCTAGAAAAAATATAGAAAATAAAATATCGTTTTCTAAATAGATACATTTTTTCAAATGCAACACTGCATCCAAAAACAGGTGTCTGCATGCATGTAATAACATTTCGTAATTATTAGGCTAATTTATCAAAAAATAGTCAAAAGGAATCAAGTGAATAGCTTTGATCTTATAAATGTGACAATGCAAAAATTGTCATACAAATGGTTGGAGGGGAAGGGGAGGGGGGGATCCTAAAAGCTGGTCGATAAAAATTCAACTTTCTGTAATATTTCACATTTATTTGTCCAGATAGTGTTCAGAATTTATTTATCATGATTTAGAAAAGGCCTTATTCGATTATGTGTGTTGAATGGAAATTCATACACTAGTAGTCAGGTTTAAAATGTTTATGTTCCTTAAAATAACATCTTATAAAATATCTCCACTGCACACAGTTTAAACTTAAAGGAAGTGTAGAGTTTTATTTAGTGACTATTAAATGAAAAATGTTTATTAATCGATCGGAAGTGATAACTGAATGCGCCTCTGCGACTTGGTGCCTGGTGTCGGGGAACCGCTAGGAACACCTGCTCCGTTTTTTCTGCAGCTCTGTTAATATTATTTCACTACTTTTTTCCAGTCAACCTGGAAAATTAATTACTATCTAATTCAATTAGAATTAAATATTTTAATTAGCTCGCTGAAAATACAAGCAATAAAATTAATACATCTGGGATACCATCTATACTAATAAAAGAAATAGTATATATGAAGTACAACAGACTACTTTCTTAATTTTTTTCCTCTTTTTTTCTCCATTTTAATATTTTCATTATCAGAAATTGCTTAATTACTAATTAGAGTTATTATTAATAGAAATCAACAAAATTGCTGTTGAAATAAAATTTTAGTTTTTATTCAAATCAAGTTCCATTTTTAGCAACTATGCGAAAATTTATTTTAAAAAAGAATCTTCTAACATTTATTTTAGCAGTTGACACGTTTCATATCATTGACCTAACTCATTAATCAAAAAAAAAAAAAAAAAAAAAAAAAAAAAGAATAAGTTATTTAAAAAATATTAAAACGTTCCAGAAATTAAATTAAGTTGATCCATATTTAGTGATTACAGGTTTTTATTTTGTCCATTGTCCATACATTTTGTGAGGATAAAAAACAAGTGGGTAAGTGTGATCATAGATCGGACAAAGGGTTTCGTTTAATATTCCTTTCAAAACGTCCAGTACATTTATCGCCATGGAACACCTTCTAAATTTTGGCAAACCCTTCCTAAACTATCGTAAAGCTTCAAACAGATTCGCCTTGTTATATTTCCTAATTTTGTTCGTGCCCCCCTCCCCCCCCCCGGAATGCTACGATATATCACATGACGGGTATCTGTCAAATTTAGAAAAGCGCCCCTTAGAGGGGGCGAAGTGGGGTAATGGTCACCATGATTTTTGACGCAGCCTGATGTTTAAAATTTTTGTTATGTTTTATAAGCTATATTAAAGTTTCAAACAGATCGTCCAGCTATATTTCCTAATTTTGTTCGCGCCCCTCCCTCACCGCCCCCCCCCCCATCCTCGAAATGCGATACGCCATTCTTCTTTATACTTTTTTATCATGTATTATAAAGTATCTTAAAGTTTAAAACAGATCGCATTGTTAGATTTCCTTCTTTAAATGAAATCGCGGTCTGTTAGTTCCACATTCCATCACTAGGGAGCGCACTCTATTCTTAACAAAAGCGTATCTGAACCGAACTCCTTTACACAACCTAGGAAGTGACTCAAGAGTGAAAGTTTCCATTCTCTTCTTGGTTGATCAGAAACCAGTCTTGGCTTGCTTCTTAGGGATGATTTGGCGATGAAATGCAAGCACTTTGAGAAATATTGTACCTAGTTAATTCATGCTATTTTGGTGAGAGTTTTATGTGCCCGATCTTGTCCAGTGCTTAACGCGCGTGTTTACCGAACTGAAGTAGGCGGGTTCTATCAACACCCACTTGACATAAAGCCTTTGGGCGATTTTGTGACGTCACTCTTAGACGACCTACGTTCTTTTTCCCCCGGTGGAACTCTGCCCTTTTCTTTGAGCTTTGAAAAATTATTAACTGTTATTTAATTTGTAATTTTTTCCACTGCATAGTCTTTTTAAATAGAATTAAATTAAACACTTATTTTTTATGTCCTTCCTACTTTGTAAACAAAGGTTAATTTTTAAATACATATATAACAATTTATTTAAAGATTTTCCTAATCAGTTATATTCCAATTTTACGAAATACACATTAGTAGACAAAAAAATTAAATATTTGGCTAGAGATTTTCATTTACACTAGGTAAATCAGATTAATTTTAAAAGAGAAAATTAATAAAACATTAATGCATTACTTTTATATTAAAAAAGTAATTATTGTGAAAAAATATTATTCAGATGTATCTCATAAAAAACCACTTTCAAAAATCATCTTTTAGTGAAACTAATTTGTATTTTCATTTTTTTTTTTCCAAGCGCTGTTTGTTTAACATTTTTATAGATAATGGGAAAACCACTTTATAATGAGGTAAGTACTTTTTATCTTGATAAATCTTTTATGCATTTACTTATTTATATGTTTTATCTGCTTTTGATGTATTGTTTACAAAGTATATAAGTTATTTTGATAATGTTGAATATAAGGTAGCTTTAAATATAAAAAAGCATAAAGTAATATTGCTATGTTTATTACTCTTAATTCTATAGATACTAATAATGTTTAATAATACATAATTTGTTGGGCATTATATTTTTCTGCTAACAATCAAATCAAGCTTCAAAATACATTAAGTATCTTAAAAAAATATGATTATTATTTATCATTCATATTCGATAAATGTTAAAATATGTCCAGAACTGAAACATAAGAATTAAAATACCAACAAATTAAGAATTAAGCGTTTAGTGAAATTCTTAAATTCTTACTTTAGTGAAAAAGTAATAAAGTAAACAGTAATGATAAAATTATTCATTATTTATTGTAGTTTAATTTAATTGAAAAAATATCATGTTTTTTTTTTTTTTTTTTTACTTATATCGTTATTATTTATCCTAAAACTTAAAAAAAAAAAAAAAAAAAAAAAATAGTATGCCAGATGAAATATTCCCTTAATTTTCAAACCATTATAAAATACATCTAATAAAACACATACTGAAATTTATAAAGATTCATAAACATGTTCCATATACAAATTGGCAATAAAGTCAATATTATAGATGGAGATTTTTAGGGAAATTCAAGATAATTTTGTCAGTATGTGGCAACTAATAAAAGTGAATATTTCATTATCTGAAAACGATATGCACTTTACATAAGCTAGAATATTAAATTTTTAGATTTGATAAATTTTGAAATATGTATGGTACCAAAAAATGTTAAATTAAAAGACAAAAATTAAATATCAAATATTTTAATAATATTATGAATTATTCAAAATTGTTTAAAACTCACTTTGATTATTAAAATAATAATAAAAAAATTAACATTACATTGACACATCTGACTTAAAAGAAAAAAAATATATCAATTTTACCTATCTGACTTAAAAAACAAGTATTAGTATTTATTCTATAATTTAAACAACTGAAATATATAAAGGTAAAATGTAGTATATAAATTGGCAATAAAGTTATCATAGTTTTATACATGGACTAAAATAATAAATTTTATTAATCTTTCATAAGTTTTAAAATACATGGAATAATAAAATTCGGGAATTAAAATACCAATAATTTAAAAAATGGGCGTTTAGAAAAATTAAAAACTAAGGGAAAAAAATAAATTGTAATAATGGAATTATTCGTTATTTTATATAGTTTCATTTGATTAAAAAAATCATGTTATGTATATTTTTAAGTCTGACTATATTATTTATTATAAAATTATATTAAAACAACAAAAACAATATGACATAAGAAATTCATTAAATATCTCATTAAATGAAATATTCCTAATCTTCAAAGTATTATTTAAAAAAAACCTAATTAAAAACATAATTAATATTTATAATAGCAATCTGTAATTTGTTGGACATTATTATTATTATTATTTTGACGATCAAACTAAACTTTAAACTACATTAAATATTTTTAAAATGTATTATTATTATTATTATTAATTATCCTTATTTTTTATATACTTTTTACTGTATAATTTTTTACTAAATCATTATATTTACATGTATGACTAAAATAGTATTTTCTGTATTTTGCTATGATTTAATTAAAATTTTGAAAATAATATGTCAAAGTAAGTACCATTCAATTAATCTTTAAACCATTAAAATAATAATAATAATAATAATAATAATGTAAGCAAAGCAATGCTTTCTTGGTAACTATGACTATATATTTCACCCGAATAAGACATGTTTTAAATATAATAGATATTAAATATTTTAATTTCATTAAGTTTAAAATATGTTGGGGTACATAAATTATTAACATAAAGCCAAAAGCTAAATTATTAAAAATTTAATAATAATAATAATAGAATAGAATAACTAAATGACAGCAATAAATATATGCGTTATTTAACGTAGTTTAAAGTGTAAGAGCAATGATATCATATACACATAAATGTTTATAGTTAATACATACAATTATTTTAACATAATAACAAAGTAATGAAGTTGCTTTTCTTTTCTTTCGTTTTAAAAATCAGTATCATGACCTAAACGATAAGATTTCAAGAATTCCGCACTTTAAAAGGTAGTCCAATTAATGAATGATTAATTAATAAATGAATTCAACCATTCTGATTTCTTAAAATAATCTGTATAAGGCAGCTATTTTATATTAACAATTGTTATTATTACTACCACTAAATGAAAATACACTTATGCTTCAGTCATGTTTACGTATACAAATATAAGAATATTTGAAAAAAAAATGAGCCGGTAAAAAACAACATAGCATAATTGCATTCCGAAATAATGAAATATTACATATTAAACGCCTCCCCCCCCCCCCAAAAAAAAACCACTCACATTAAGTTGCAGAACACGTGGTGACTTGTATATCTTATATTCAACACATCAAAAGCAGATAAAAAATACTAGAGGGTTCACATATAAATAAATATATTTATGCAATATTTAAGATTAATCAAGATAAAAAATCTTACCTTATTATCAAGTGGTTTTCCTATTATCCAACAATGCTTAGAACAAAACATTCAATTTCAACATCGATGAAATACACGTTCAAGCAAGCAACGCTACTATGCTATTGCTATAAGAAGAAGGGAGAAGGGGGGTGAGGTTGAAAACCAGTTTAGTGGGATAGATCGGACGGTCCACCGGTCCACTGTTAATGACGTTAATGGAATCCCGGAGGAGCGCCAAATGGCTTTGTAACAGTTCAAGTAGGTGTTGGTTCTATCCTCCCCGTTAGCGAGATTACAATCCAACAAAAGTAGAAGGGTTTTGCGAGATAAAACGCAATTGGCGATTCAAGCGCTCGAATACGCCATCTGGTGGAGAAAAGATAACTTCTCGCTTCAGGATACTGCCATGCAAGCCCATTGCATTACATGTATTTTAAATTTGCTCAGAATGATTATTATTTTGCATAATTTCAGATTTCCTGTGACATTTGTGTTCTGTCTTATATGACAAAGTAAAAATGATCCGAATTTGAATATCTAAAACGTTCAAATGCATTTGCAATAAAAAATTATTTCAATGGCACTTTAGCATTAGTTAAAGGGAAATTAAAGGGACAATTTTCCTGTACCGAAGGCTGCAAGCAGCGCCTCTATAGGCCGTTTTAATTCCCAATGAACCAAGAGCGCTAAAATCTTCACTTTCTACCCTTTCTCCAGTAACCCATTTGTTTACACGGGGGAAGATCCTCGGGAAGATCAGTTTCAACCCATCTTATTGTTCGTGGAAGAGGGTGATGTGAAGAAAGGAACGCGGTTAACTTTCGGGGAAAAAAAATATGCTAAAACAATAAAGTTCCACGAGTAACATATGATCGCTAATGTCTTAATTAAAAATTAAAACACTTGTGAAATAGGTTATTTTAATGTATAAAAGTTATTTACAAGGTTTATGAAAATCGTCTACACTATCTAAGAGCTAGAGACCTGTTATATGTCCTATATTATAGCTATAATTTCACGTTTAAAAAAAAAAAAAAAAAAAAAAAAAAAAAAAAAAAAAACATAGACAAGATGATTACCCTGTAAAATTTCATGCTGTGCTGTCATTTGTTTTTATGATTGCATGTTCATTAATGATTTGTTAAAAAATTACGAGAAAATGTTTTGCTAATTTAGTTTAAATAGAAAAACACATTTGTTCTTTTATAAGTAAAGTGGAAATAAAAAAACAGCCACAATATGTATGTTAACGCTGGCGAATTTTCAAAGTTGTTTTTAAAAAGAAATAATAACATTTAAGGAGCATCTAAAAGTAATATTAAACATTTTTTATAAATGTTGTTATTATTATTCTTAACTCCATTTATCAGCTAAGCTCTATGATACATAAGACAACAATATTTAAATTATTGCTAAATGCTCAATTTCTGAATATCCAAAGCTCATTTTTTTAATTCTTAATTAATTAAAAGACATTTTTTAAAAATTCCGTTTATTTAGAGATTCATACGTGAAACGAGTTTAAAAAGAGTAAGGTAAGCTGGTGTAACTGGACCCACGAGGTAACTGGGCCGTAGATTATTTTTTTAAAAACCGTTGATGTTTTTTAAGTTTTGGCTTTTGTCAACATTGAACCCCCACCTCTACTTCTTAAAACAACGTATGTCAACTCAATCATAACTCTGCCTTTGTTGTGATAAGTAGGGATTACAATCCCGAGACTAATTTCCAATCCCGGGATTTCGGGATTGCTTAGATTCAATCCCGGGATTAGGAAAATTAGAATTTCTGTAATATCATCAATTTTTACAATAGCTAAATATCATAATACAGACAAAGAAAAAGACAAAGAAAAATTACAGCCTAATTTACATATGAAAATATACCAAATTAAAAAAATTAACTTCAATTAATTATCAAAACTTATAGGATAAATTAGAACAATTGAAAATTAAAAGAAATAAGCTGTTGATGTTTGAAAATGCAACAAAAAACATAAAATGTCTTATGCTTCATCTTCTAGATAATTTCTTTTATTTCCTATTAAATAAGTTTTTGAATAGTTTAATATTTACAATATTAAAAACTAATTAATATCACGAATTAAATTATGAATTATTCTCATACCCACGTAATTAAAGTTTATAATTCTAGGATATTGCAAATGCAAGGTTTTCCCTAACATGAAGATTTTTTTCTTGAAATAAAAGAACATAGAATAAAACATAGAACACACATAGAATAAAATAATACATAGATGTATAGTTTAAATTTCTAAATAGCAATAGCTGTTAAAATTCGAAAACGTTGCATAATATAAAAAATTATTACGTACCTCGTGAAAAAAAGAAAGATTATTTTGAATAGTTCACTGTTTCCTAACTAATCGGTATTCCTTTGAAAATATGTTCTAAGAAATATGACGGCATCTAAAGTTTCATCTCCAAGTCCCAGTTGTAACATTGTCTGTTTTATGGGAAATGTCATATTCGTTTAAGCACTATGTTAGCATTTCAATGCACTTTTTTGCTGTAAAAGATCCATATATGCGCATAAGGCCTAAATTCCTGAATTTGCTCAAATTTAAATTTCTTGAATGGGCATTGATATTCATAAATCGCTTGCTTGCAGTAAATGTCCATTCGTCAAAAGTCAAACTAAATTTTTTTCCTGAATTTTTAAAAGTTTGTATTTCACTTGTAATTAACTCTTTTATTATAGTTCACTACACGATTTCGAATTGATACTGCAAATTTTGGCAAATCATTATAGCATTTAGCTATCAGTAAGTTTCTTAACTCAGTTGAAGTTAAATGAAAAACAGTCTCTAGCTGTCATTCGCAATAAAATTAAATCCAGTGATTCCTTATCACTACTAAAATAATCTTCTATTTTCCGCTTTTTAGAAAGCAATGCATGTTCTATGCAATCTTGACGTGTGGAAGGAAGAGGTGATGTATTAAATTATTTCTTACTTTAGTACCATGTTTCGTCGATAAATATGCATGCAACCCTTAGTCGATGCACCTAACGTTTTAAGCACTTGGCTACATCTTTTACGTTTAGCGATTTTTTCATCTTTTGACCTTAAATAGCAGTGCCATACTGAAGATGCATCATTATCTTTCCTATGAGCTGCAAAATCCTTTTCATTAGACATCTTTAAAGCAAAATAGGTATAAACGCCCGAAAAGCAAAGAAGTTAGCACATAATAATGACTATGAAACTCAAATGCGACGCTTATCAGTAAACTCTAATTCGAAATTTTGTGATTCCCAGTTGCTGAAACGACCGGCTTTCTAAACGCGGCGAAATCGAAATAAACAAATGATTCCATTGTTCCCGAATAATAGCCGAGCGGGTTACATCTGTTTGCAAGTCAAAATGTTTTCATGTTAAACGATTTAATCGCTTTGAAATATGTAAAAAATACTTGAAATATGTATATTTTTTCAAGGATATATAAATTTCATAAAAATTAATTCTTTTTCTTTCCAAAAGAGAAAGTCTATAAATATATTTTTTTTATTTCAGCTGAATATTGTTCCATTTAAAAAAAAAGGACAATCCCGAAAATCCCGGGATTTGGCAAACAAGATCCCGGGATTTTCGGGATTAAAAATGATGCGGGATCCCGGGATCTCGGGATACGGGATCCCGGGATTGTAATCCCTAGTGATAAGTTGCCGAAAATTTAGGTTTCTTTTTTTTAAAAACAACGTCCATTTGGTTCAACTTCCTCGGCTTTTTCTTAAAATACGGTAAGTACTTTTATTAAACAATCTTTTTATTTAAAGATTAGACACATAAATACATTAACATTATTAGGTATCTATATATATTTACTTCGTGTTTCAAATGTAAGGCCGGAATTTCAGTTACTCCATAAATTTTTTAAAAATGGGGTAACTGGGACATGTATCAGGGGTAACTTGGCTCTATGGGATCCAGTTTTCCCGACAGTTATAAATATCTTTTTAAGTTTCTCTTACCATGGGAAATTAATTTCTCCATTGTATTTTTGCTTGCAATAAAGAAAATTAGATAATAACTTATTAAAATTACATAATAAAATTTTTTAAAAAGCATGTTGGGGGTATCAAACCAAATTTCTTAAGTGTGATAGCTACAGCTCGAAATTTTACGATACAGATGAAGAAGCATACCTAAGGCAAAGTGAGATTATTAGAAAATTATCGAAACAAATAAAAAAGTAGTTCTATTCTACATAAAAAATATGGTTACATTCTCCACAGGTTTATTGGACATATCGAACTTCCATTGTGATAAATAAAAAAGAGTATGAGATACTTAAGTACTTACGTAGCCGTTCGTTCATAGAATTTATCTTGTTATTTTTTTTCCGTAAAATACCCATGCAACTTTTATACTTATTACCTATAATAAAGTACATAAGTATAAAATACCCATGCAACTTTTATACTTATTACCTATTACATACGTAGGTACATAAGTACCTACTTAATATTTAAGTTTTTAGTATAAATAAATCTAATATTTTCACTTTTAGTGCTTTTTTCGACACATTGACAGTAAAGGTTTCCCTTACAACGCCCTTTAGTTGATATATAATGTACATGATCTGCCTGGTTTAAATTTTGTTTAGTTGTTTAGACTTTATTAAAAAATACAAGCGCGTGTGGAACATAGACCCTCCTGGTCCACTTCCCCATTTAAATGGGGCAATTGGACCCATGTGGGAAGAAAGATGAAATATATATTTTATTTTTAGATAATAAAATGTAATTCTAACATTTCTGCCTGGTAGGGGGAACCTAACTGAACACATTCACAAAAGTTCAGACTTTAATTCAAATGAATATTAGCCTTTTGAAGCTGAATTGCCAGAATCTCCAGAGTCACATTGTAAAATCATGGCCCAGTTGCCTCACGTAACCTTATGTAATCAATCATTAGATATATTTCATTTTAAGAAATCTTATTATTTTGAATAAAATGAATTCTGTTATTATAAAAAGTAAATAAAAAAACACAAATATTTCAGAAAACGTAATGACGGCAGTGCTTCAATAACATTTTCTTTCAATGTTAAACGTTCTATGTCATGAAAGAATAAACTCTAAATACAGTGATATTAAATATAAACATCATAGAATTAAAATAATTTATTTTTCTGTCTCTTAAGTTGTCGAATTTACAATCTCATTTATGAAGCAAAAAAAAGCTATCCTTTTCTTTCGTGAATGCAAGAATTATGTTTTCTAGTTACAAAAAGTTATATTGTCCCTACTCTATCAGATTATCTCAAATGTTGATTTTAATTTTGTAGTGATATTTCAATTTTAACTTATAATATATTAATCATTATTGTTTAAATTATTTCACTATAAAATTTATTTTCTCCAAGAAAACCGTTATTCATGGGCCCGAATATAATTAAAAAAATTTTAATCTACAATAATTAGAAATTTAATAATGACACAAAATACGGAATTTAGTTATACATTTTAATTTAGAATAAACCTTAAACAAAAATGTATTATACATACATAATTATATTGTTATACATAATTGTAATATTGTATACATAATTAATATGTGTTATTATTGAAATTCAAAAGCAACATTTTTTGGGATTTTCCACCATCTCTGACAGTACGTATTTTTTTTTTTTTTTTTTATGTCAGAAATTCTTACAACGCAATTAATAAATTTCATTTTTCGATATAAATACTAAATTTATGAGGTCACAATATCTTTCCTGACAAATTTGACTTTTAACAACAGTTCTAAATAATCAACCTTTATTACTGTAGTTATTTTATTTTATTTTATTTTTATTTTTATTTTATTTTATTTATTTATTGTATCTGCTTTATCACCCAAACCCATTTTAGAACTTCTTTATAAAATTCGGACTTTACATTTCGGTTTGAAGATTTTTATTATTTTAGAAAATCAAAGAAATGGTGTAAACAAAACAAAATATTAAAACATTTTAGGAAATTTTTAGCAAAATGTGTTACAGGTGTAGTAAAAAATAATAACAATGCGTAATAAAAACAATAAAATATGAAGAAAATCTATATAAATGAAGTAATTTATTTGCATTAAAAAATCAAAATTATAAATTATCTTAAAAATGGTAAAATTTATCATTTGTTTTAGGAATAGAAGAGTAATTTTCTATTTCCAAAGCATTTCACTATACATTTACACAGTAGCCTATCATACGATACAAAGAGCTGCAATGCCTTTCTCCTCCCTAAGAACTAGAGATGTGTCATTTGTTGAGGAACGACTCCAAAGGAACGATTCCGGCAGTGAAACTGAAGGAACGATTCCATTCTGTAAAAAGGAATAGGTCCTTTTCGGAACGAGTCCGAAAAGGAACGATACCTCGGATTCGGTCCTTTTTGGAACGGTTCCTCGGATTCGATCCTTTTTGGAACGGTTCCTCGGATTCGGTCCTTTTTGGAACGGTTCCTCGGAATCGGTCCTTTTTGGAACGACTCCGAAAAGGAACTGCTCCTCGGAATCGGTCCAAAATATACCGACTCCGAAAAGGGCCGATTCCTCGGAGTCGTTCCAAAAAGGACCGAATCCGAGGAACCGTTCCAAAAAGGACCGAATCCGAGGAACCGTTCCAAAAAGGACCGAATCCGAGGAACCGTTCCGAAAAGGACCGATTCCTCGGGAATCGGTTCTTTTCTTGTAGACTGGCCAGTTTTAATAAATTAAAATACGCTATTTTATTTCAAAATAACAGATTTTGATTCTATTAAAGCTGACTTTCACTTTATTGCCAAAATATCCTTCTAATGTGTGTGTGTCCCCCCCCCCTCCTCAAGAAAAAGAAAAAAAAGAAAAGTAAAGAAAGAAAGAAAAAAGAAATTGAAGTGCGGGGCGGAGTAGGGCGTTTAATAAACATTACTATTTCATCTTCTTGTGCTAAATTAATCTGAAAGAAATAATTAAAAAAAATATTTTATACGAATTGGATTTTTTACACCTGAGAGAAAAAGTGCCCGAGATGGGATTCGAACCCAGAAACTTTACGTGCTTTACCGATTGAGTACCTGGACCCCGAGGGTAATGGAACACCATGTGTACTTTAATACACTAATACATTTTCTAATTGGTAAATGTATCATACGAAATGAATTTTTTCTAAATGAATTCTTAAGGCTGTTCTCAAATCCAAAAGGATAAATTTGTGACAAAAGTTTTAATTTATTTTTATTCGGAAATGCATGAAACGAACAGGTGTTGTTGTTCAGAAACTATGTAATCGAGCTGTTTTTTCCGCTTTTTTGCAAACGCAATAGGCCTTTCAGAAAATAGTGTCAAAGTGGGCGTTTTGAACCGAATTTTCGCGCGAAAGATGCATAATTTCTCAAAAATGGGTGAAAAACATGCTTGTCACGTGATCAAAATCAATTATAACTCAATAGGTAATTTACTGATCAAAAGATGGAAAACACAGTTCGATTCCAAATCGCTTCCATGGTCAAACATTCCAATTTTATATCTTTCCGTTAAAAAATGAATTTGTAAATGTGTCAAAACGTTTTACTCTTGTTCAGCAGATCACTTAAGAAAAACAAAGAAAATGCTTGTTTAATTACTAGTGAAAAATATTTTTTTTAACCTGACTAGAAACAGTTTTGAATAATGTAAGAAATATATCACTAGGCCATAAAAATTGCATTTTAATAGGATAATAATAACTGATTTTCAATTATTTTAATAATTGTAGAGTTACGCACTTTCATGCATATTTTACTATTTCATGTTTTTTCCTCAAACATAATTTCAATTTGAGAATCCTCTTTGTCAAAATAAATATATGACCAGCTACGAGCGCTCGAGTACCACTTTATTTCCACAGTTTGGCGTCTTGTTTTTCTCTCCTGAAGAAGATGATTAAAAAAATCTCGAAACTCCCTAAGATTGTTGTTTTAATCAACTTACATTGAGGTTTATTACATAGAGTAAAATCTGTTAGAACAAGGAATTTTTGTAAAACGTTTCTTTCTTTCTTAAGATAATGAATATTTCAAAAAGCATAATGTCTAATAATATTAATAAGATAACAGTAACAGTGATGGGTGTTATTGAAATAATTTAACCGCGGTTCGCTCTCTTAATGGCCGTTTTGAGTATAAAAACGGGAAAGAAAAATCACGTGCTACATATAGATTATCGGACTTTCTGCAACACTGAGACATATATAAAGCTGCATATTTTATGCTTGTTTCGGTTTAATAGATTTATGTTAACCCTCCGCCTACCAGAGGGGTTCAATGGCCCCGACAGGTACATTTATAATGATATTTTTAATTTATTTTAAAAACTGAAATTTCTGTAAATATGGGTTTTTTCTGGGATGTTCTATTCTTTTGAGTAGAACACTCCAGAAAAAGTCACATATTTACAAAATTTTCATTTTTTAAAATGTGAAAAATCAATTTGAATGTATCTTTCGGGTCTGTTGCACCGGTCTGGTATGCGGAAGGTTAATATTGCATTTAAAAAGTTTTACAATATACGAATTTAATTATTGGTTTCCAAAGAATGCACGTTGTGATTTTGTACAGTTTTTTCAATTGTTATTTTACTTCTATTTCTTGCTAAATAATTAGAATTTAAATAACTGTGACTTTGTTTTAATTCAACGTAAAATAAAAGCAAAAAAAAATCGTTTACCGTAATAATTTCTTATAATAATTCAGATTTCTTGATGGTTATTGATACTCGTAAATCCCGAAATCAATGCCACGATTAATGCCTGTTACTGTGGTGATGGATAATACATATCTGAGTTTAATTTCGATCAAATCGAGGCTCCCTTCATGCTAAACTAAATTTAATGTTTCAAGCCTAATACCAAATTTCCGTTTTTATTGAGGTAAAAAACTTACTGCAAATACGATACTAAATTTTATGTATTTTCCTTTCTTATTGTTATTCTTTTCACTTAGAAGATTTATTTATTTATTTTCTTTTTTTTCTTAAATTACATAAAGTTTTCTGAAAAGTTCGAATTTAACAAAATGTTTTATCTATTTTAAATAGTTTTGACAATAAAAAGTTTAACTCCGAATAAAAAATAGTGAAATTCTCAAATAAAAAAGAAAAGTGCCCAGCTAAACTGATGGCATTGAGCTCACAGACTATTCACACTAATTGTATATTATACTCTTATTTTAAAGAATAATGCCACTCAAAAAAATAAGTGAAGGGGAATTAGCCCCCGTTTCCCCCTTTATACTTAACCAGTGAACCTCCAAATCTAATCAGGGAAGCCCCTTATCATAATAAACCGGTATACCAAATTTGGAGCAAATCGAATAATCTTGCAAAAAAAAAAACATTTATCTAAATTAAGGGGGTGGACTAACCCCCCTTTATCCTTAACCAATTAATCGCCAAAACGAATCAGGGAAGCTCCTTAACATAATAAACCGGTATACCAACTTCGGAGCAAATCGAATCATTCTGCATGAAAAACGCATTTATCTAAATTAAGAGGACACTAGCCCCTGTCCCTCCTTTATACTTAACCAATTTTAACTAACCTCCCTTTTCCCCCTTTACCCTTAACCAATGAACCCTAAAACTAATCAGGGAAGTTCCTTAACATAATAAACCGGTATACAAAATTCGGAGCAAATCGAATCATTCTGCATGAAAAACACATTTATCTGAATTAAGGGGGTTGGACTAACCCTGTTTTTCCCCCCTTTATCCTTAACCAATGAACCCCCAAAACTAATCAGGGAAGTTCCTTAACATAATAAACCGGTATACCAAATTCGAAGCAAATCGAATGATTCTGCATGAAAAACCCATTTATCTGAATTAAGGGGGTGGACTAACCCCCCTTTTCCCTCTTTACCCTTAACCAATGAACTCCCAAAACTAATCAGGGAAGTTCCTTAACATAATAAACCGCTATACCAAATTCGGAGCAAATCGAATCATTCTGCATGAAAAACACATTTATCTGAATTAAGGGGGGTGGACTAACCCCGTTTTTCCCCCTTTACCCCTAACCAATGAACCTCCAAAACTAATCAGGGAAGTTCCTTAACATAATAAACCGCTATACCAAATTCGGAGCAAATCGAATCATTCTGCATGAAAAACACATTTATCTGAATTAACGGGGTGGACTAACCCCGTTTTTACCCCTTTATCCTTAACCAATGAACTCCCAAAACTAATCAGGGAAGTTCCGTAACATAATAAACCGGTATATCAAATTCGGAGCAAATCGAATCATTCTGCATGAAAAACCCATTTATCTGAATTAAGGGGGGGGGGGGGGGGGGTTGTGGACTAACCCCGTTTTCCCCCCTTTATCCTTAACCAATGAACTCCAAAAACTAATCAAGGAAGCGCCTTATCACAGTGAACCTAGGAAAAAATTTTGAAGCAAATCGGATGTTTCTATCAAGAGTTATCGCGTTACGTACATACGTACGTACGTACATACATACATACATACATACATACATACAGAACGGGCGGGCACATTAGCTCTCAGGCTTTGATAGCCTGTGAGCTAAAAATTAAGGTTGATATTATCTATAACACGTTTGCAACAGATATATTTCATTCAACGGCCGAAACATCGTCAAAAGGATAGTTCTTTATATAGTACTACACTCTGTAATAATAATGGACATACTTTTAATTTGCTTAATTTAATTAAATCAATAAACTGTTTTTCAGTTAAAATGTCAGCAAATTTCAAATTTAAAGAAATAGAACTTTGAAGTTTAGTGAATCACTATATCTTTTGGCGGAGATAATATGTACTATATATGAATAAAATCATATATATTACTATATATATAGATATTATAATATTAATGCATATAATATTATCTTATAAATATTACTAGCCATAGCCCTGCTAATGAATCTGTTTACAAATCATCTGAAGGAGCTTCTACCCTTTCGTGTAACAAAAGGGTTCCATGACTTCATGAGTTATGAAGCTCCAAAGATCCCAATCCAAACAAACATATTAGCATTGCAATTCACTCACACCGAACTGAGATTCTGTATGATATAAGTGGAGAGAGGGTGACGGCGGATGAGGGTATGAAATTAGAGAAATTCCTGTAGGTTCTCGTGAAATTGGAGATTCAAAAAGAGTTGTAAGTTTATTGAAATTCTACGTATAGTCCAGGCAATAGAGACCGTATAGGGACTCTACCTAGCAAAATTAATGGTAGTACTGGAAATCGGCTTTCTAGATGTTTTTTGGGTCGCTGAATCCGAATTTGTAACTTCCCACCAAAATTTCCCCCGGCAACCCCCCAAAAAATTGATTTTTTGAAAAAAATTGGTTTTTGAGAAAAGCGCGCGGGTATTTAAAAGCGCGCAAATTTTGGTAAAAAGCCCCCCCAAAAAGGTTTTTATTAAAAAAATCAATTGTTTTATTGTTTTAGAGAAAAAGTATCTTAAAATTCAGAAAGTAGATAAAATTTCCAACAAATTAGATATATGACATTATGACTTACGATGAAGGGGAAGGGGGATCTGCTTCAGAACATGCGCCGCAGTGCTGCGTGGACTAAGTTGCACAATTCCACTTAACCACTCACACGTTTACATTAGCCCTCCCATCTACCCTCCGAACTTTCTCTATAAGGTTTACTTTAAGTTTTTTGGGTCGCTGAATCCGAATTTTTAACTTACCCCCAAAATTTTCTCCCCTGAACCCCCCCCCCCAAATAGTTGTTTTTTACTTAACTTTTTTATTGATTTAGGGGAAAAGCATTACGAAATTCAAAAACTAGACAAAATTTGCAACAAATAGGATATATGACATTGAGACGTAGGATAAACGGGAAGAGAGGGGGCTGCCTCGGAACATTCCCCGCGCGCTTTTCTCAAAAACCAAACTTTTTCAAACAATCATTTTTTTGGGGGGTTGCCGAGTGAAATTTTGGTGGGAAGTTACAAATTCGTATTCAGCGACCCAAAAAACATCTAGAAAGCCGATTTCCAGAACTAGTATTAATTTTGCCACATAAAATCCCCTATTGCCTGGACTTCATCATTTAGTGCACGTAGCGCCACAGTGCATGTTCCGAGGCAGCCCTCACCCTCCCCGTTCATCCTAATTCATAATGTCATATATCCTATTTGTTGCAAATTTTATCTAGTTTCTGAATTTCGTAATGCTTTTCCCCTAAAACAATAAGAAATTTAAGTTAAAAACAACTATTTGGGGGGCGTTTCGAGGGGAAAATTTTTGGGGGAAAGTTAAAAATTCGGATTCAGCGACACAAAAATCTTAAAGTAAACCTAATAGAGAAAGTTCGGAGGGGAGATGGGAGTGCGAATGTAAACGAGTGAGTGGTTAAGTGGAATTGCGCAACTTAGTTTACGCAGCACCGCGCTCATGTTCCGAAGCAGATCCCCCTTCCCCTTCATCGTAAGTCATAATGTCATATATCTAATTTGTTGGAAATTTTGTCTACTTTCTGAATTTTAAGACACTTTTTCTCTAAAACAATAAAACAATTGATTTTTTTAATAAAAACCTTTTTTGGGGGCCTTTTTACCAAAATTTGGGGATGTTGCCGGGGGAAATTTTGATGGGAAGTTACAAATTCGGATTCAGCGACCCAAAAAACATCTAGAAAGCCGATTTCCAGTACTACCATTAATTTTGCTAGGTAAAATTCCCTTTTGCCTGGACTAGTAGTTAACATCAGTTCACAATTAGCGATGTTAGGGTAAAAGACAAGACATACATGAGTCACTCAGGAAAGACAGCGTGCAAAATCGTGCTTTACTTTTTAACTCTTTCCAATAAAGTTAGTGTTTATTAATGCGGTTTGTCTGTCCGTCAGACCGTCTGTTCACGCTCTAAGGCAAGTCACACACTAAGGCGACACATAAGACATGTCGCTTGAATTCGCTAGAAAAACTGGTTTAAAACAAGTTTGCAACAACTTCCTTCATTGCAACAAATGCTTTTCCCCTAAAACAATAAGAAATTTAAGTTAAAAACAATTATTTGGGGGGCGTTTCGAGGGGAAAATTTTTGGGGGAAAGTTAAAAATTCGGATTCAGCGACACAAAAATCTTAAAGTAAACCTAATAGAGAAAGTTCGGAGGGGAGATGGGAGTGCGAATGTAAACGAGTGAGTGGTTAAGTGGAATTGCGCAACTTAGTTTACGCAGCACCGCGCTCATGTTCCGAAGCAGATCCCCCTTCCCCTTCATCGTAAGTCATAATGTCATATATCTAATTTGTTGGAAATTTTGTCTACTTTCTGAATTTTAAGACACCTTTTCTCTAAAACAATAAAACAATTGATTTTTTTAATAAAAACCTTTTTTGGGGGGCTTTTTACCAAAATTTGGGGATGTTGCCGGGGGAAATTTTGATGGGAAGTTACAAATTCGGATTCAGCGACCCAAAAAACATCTAGAAAGCCGATTTCCAGTACTACCATTAATTTTGCTAGGTAAAATTCCCTATTGCCTGGACTAGTAGTTAACATCAGTTCACAATTAGCGATGTTAGGGTAAAAGACAAGACATACATGAGTCACTCAGGAAAGACAGCGTGCAAAATCGTGCTTTACTTTTTAACTCTTTCCAATAAAGTTAGTGTTTATTAATGCGGTTTGTCTGTCCGTCAGACCGTCTGTTCACGCTCTAAGGCAAGTCACACACTAAGGCGACACATAAGACATGTCGCTTGAATTCGCTAGAAAAACTGGTTTAAAACAAGTTTGCAACAACTTCGTTCTTTGTTTCGACCGGTTTTTGCACTTCATGTTGCGCTTTGTGTCGTTCTGTGGTCTCAGTGTGTAATATACCTAACTCCCGTAAATATACTCGGATTCCCATGCAATTGATATATGCTAATGAAGTTTACCATGGGATGTTTGGTATTCAATATGAAGAGTGTAGCATTAATAGTTTATTTACAGGGGCACTCAAAAGTATTTCGTTACATTATGGTCAACGGGAAAAAATCGTTTGCAGCGCATTTTAATGACATTAAGCTATTTCAAATGCATTAAAATTGATATATATCACTGAATTGCACTACAAGATGATTGCTATAGAATAGGGTGTTTCACTTCTGAACCAAATCCTGAAGGCGGTGATAATAATGTTGATGAATTATGCGAAATATCCTGTGTGCGTAAAGTTAGGGAGCTGAGGTGAAAGACGATAAAGGGCATAAAGTTATTGAAAGTACGGACACTGGAACAAAAATGTAATCTACTTTAACTAGTTACATATCCAAACCAGTAGGGCCATCCAAATGAAAAATGAGATTCAGAATGAAAAATGAAATTAAGATTACCTAGAGGTAGATTTTGAAGAGGAATCTATGAGACTAAAAATTCCTAGACCCTGGTGACAAATATCAGAGCAATAATAAAATTTCCTATACAGGATGTCCACTCTCAACGATGTCCAATAGCTAATTCCTAAACCGTCAGTCATAGCCATATAGTTCCGATTACAAAAATGTTTTAAATGTGGGTAAAGAAGTATTTAAAAAGTGATTTGGGTCAACAGAATCATTTCTTGAAAAATTATGAAATTTAATTTTTTATACGATCCCCCGGTCCTTCAAGTTATAGTTAGTAAAACTTTCCTATTACACTTACAAGTAAGACAAATAAAAGTCCTATTATTCTACGACTAAAACTGACCGAAGTAATGGCTGTTTCAACTTGGAGCATATTTTTTGCTGCGAAATAGGGGTCATTTACAAATTTACTAGAAATATAAATAATCTTCAGATATATAAAAAATATAGTTGATAGTAAAATTAACATTGCATTATAAATTTGAAATCTATAATCATTCTGAAATATTAATGCAAAATATACAGCTTGTACTAAACATATAACAGGAAAAAAATAATAAAATTTTCGTTAAATAAAATGTTGAAAAGCAACAGCCTCGATTCTTTACACACTGAATCCAAAAATGGCCTTCATTTTTTATCACAAAGTACAGATTTTTTGCAAATCGTAAATTTGAAAGCTAAAAAGTGAAAAATTTTCGGAAATCTGATTCTGATAGTATAAAATAGATGTGATTGTTATTTCTTTAACTTTTGATAATTGATTTTTATGTATTTTTTACTATTGAATCCGAAAATGACCTTCATTTTTAACCATCACGTCAGGATTTTTCGCAAATCGTAAATTTCAAAGTTTAAAAGTTCAAAGTTTTAATTGAACCTCTTCCCTTCCCACATCATCGGATCCCCGAGCTGTTTAGCTGTAAGAATCCCAGTATAAGCCAAAAATTGAGTAACTTCTTGAATTAAATAAAATTAAATTGAATAAAAGAAGTTTTACATCCATTTTATAGTATCAGATTTTCGCTATTTTTTAACTTTGAAATTTACCATTTACAAAAAAGTCTAACATGATGGTTAAATATGAAGGTAATTTTTACATTCAGTGCTAAAAATCACATACAAATCAGTCGTAAAAGTTAAAAAATACAACCATCGACTCTATTTTATAGTATTAGCTATTTTTTCAATTTCGAAATTTACTATTTTGAAATTTACTATTTGCGAAAAATTCTGACATGATGGTTAAAAATGAAGATAATTTTCGGATTCAGCGCTAAAAAATACATAAAAATCATAATTTTAAAAATACATAATTTTAAAAATAAAAAAACACAACCATCGCAGTCTTGTGTTATCTAATCTAAAACTTTTTAGAAAACTTGTTGGCAGTAATCTATCCGAAATTTTTTGTGTTACCCTGTAAAATAAGTACATAATGGTAAGCACTGAAAATCATAATAATATTACATTGTCATCTGATTTACGTCAATATGTAAAATTTAACCTCGATCGCATATTTTAAAGTGAGTTGAATTTCGAGTACAAATTTTGAACTGGAAAGACATACATACGATCGTTTCAAGTTAACCCGTTATCCGCTGGTGTTGCGTTCACGCAACGGTCAAAATAATTGCTCATGCTTACATTAATTACTTTGTCACCACTATTTTACAATTAAAAAAATGCCTTATTTATTGGCAGAAATTTTGATATTTTAATAAACCGGAAATTACCTTTCTGAATTTGTGGTGACAAGCGACTTTCAACAAGAAATTTGAAAATTCCTACTTATAGTTTTGGCGGTTAATAGGTTAAATAAAAGCTTATAAAAATAGCATAGTTTTTGTTAAAAAAATCATGAAAAGAAACAGCTTCAAATCCTTACAAAAATCTGTCGTAATACGATTTCTTTCAAAGCGCAGCTACACATGAAATAAATCCTTCAAATACTTTAAGCACTTGTTTACGACCCCTAGAAGCATGACTAAACTCATGTGTATTCGGATGCAGAAAAGTGGCATAAGTCTTGCATTTCAAAGTTTCGTATAACTTCATGAATTTTAGTGTTAGATGAATGGGACTTTTTTTGTCTTTCTTTTAAGAGGACATGAAATTTTTACTAAATATCTCTTATAGGGCGGAGGACCGTATAAAATATTAAATTTCGTAACTTTTTTAGAAATATTTTTATTGATCCAAACGACTTTCAGAATAATTTTTTACGTTATTTAAAACATTTTTGTAATTGGAACTATAGGTCTATGACTAACGGTTTAGGACTTATCCACTGAACATCGTTGAGAGTAAAGACACACTGTATAAAATAATAATATAAATGGACGGCCATTTGACGACATGTTTTCAAGAGAAACCAATGATTACACTGAAAATCGAATAGACCTTGCACCGCCCTTAAATTTCCAAGAGGAATTATGCCTTATACCATAAATCATAAAGTTAGAAATAACTGCAAATTAATTGCTCACACTGATCAATGAAATAAACTCTTAAAAACAAAATCATCTGTCCAAAACATTACAAAATTAAAGCGACTGGATGCCTAAGAAAATGGATGGGTACATAAGAAAATAAATTAGTAAAAAATATTATGGATTGCATGTGGTTCTCTTTATCTCGGAAGTGTTTTTTTTCCCCTTGGAATCCTTTATTTTTCAAAATCGTTCTTTTTTTCTCGGAATCGGTCCTTTTTTCTCGGAATCGTTCCTTTTTCTCTGAATCGTTCCTTTTTCTCGGATTCGTTCCTTTTTTCGGAACGATTCCGAAAGGAACGACTCCAATGAACTCGTTCCTTTCGGTGAACGATTCCGGCTGGAACGATTCCTTAAAAGGAACGATGTTGCCCATCTCTACTAAGAACTGGTTTTTCTCCACCAGCGAAAGCGAAAGTGCCAAAAGCTGCCAACTCCAAGCCGCCAAACCCTTCCAAGTTTTGTTGGATTGTAATGTAGCTCCCCGTTACTTTTGTATTTTGTATTTGTGTTTTGTTTCGATTTTTATTAAGTTAGTTAATAAAGATTTATCAACTTTTATTATCCGCTCATTTCCAATTTTTTTAATTGCCAATTAGATAATTAAATAAAATTTTGATTAAATGAAGTTTTAATTGTTATTAAATAAAATAAAATTTTGTTTTAAATAAAATTGAAATTTAATTCTTATTAAATAAAATAAAATTTATTTTTAAATAAATTTCAAAATTCATATAAGCTGTTATTTTATGAATTAAAGTGAACATTTATTGTAATTCGATAATAATATCTCCTAAACTTACATACATTATTTTTTTCCCTTATAACTTTAGTATCAGATAAATATTAAATTAGCAAAATCAATTTATCAAAGTTTTCTTTTGAAATTAATTAGTATTTTTCATACAGAAAAACTTTAGTAATTTATTATCAAATGCTTTGTAATTTTTTATCATGTATAAAATACTGTTAATGAAATTAATTATTAAAACTCATATTACTTATAAGCTATTTATTACAATTCCTTAAAATGAATATTTTTGAAAATATAATGTTATTTCTTACACTTATATAAAATATTTTTATTTTTATGTTATATTATTTAACAATATATCTGAATACATAACTATATTCAGTTTATTTTATTTGAAAGTAAAATTTTATTAAATTATGAATTTATATTAATAATATTATTAATTTAATAAGTAATTAATTATTTAATCAATTTGTAATAGTTAATTGTTAAATACTTTTTATTAAAATCTACTAAAAAAATTTTAATTGTTTTTATTAAAAAATTCTAATAAACTACTTTTCAAAACAACATATATATTATTTGAAAACTCAGTCAAAAACATAAATTACTTTTATTAAAAAATTATTATAAATTTCCCCTTCACTATTATCACCCTAAATATTTGAAAACTAAGTTAAAAGCATTAGTCCAAGTAATCATTAACTAGAAATATTTTATGCAACAAAATACATTATAAAAACTTCTTATAGTTTTTGGTAGTTATTGCTCAGATATTATTGTTTTTGGTTCCAACTTTTTTTTTTCTTTTGGGAGTGTGGAAAAAAAAAATCTGTCATTATTATTTAATTTATTGTTTCATTATATTTCACCACAAGTGTGAACTATAATTTAATTTAGCTTGACACTTTTCATTCACTATCTATGAAACACTTTATTTTTAGATTTTTTTTTTTCTTTTGCCTTGTTTGTTATTTTGCAGTAATAATAAATAGATATTAATATTGCAAATTACTATACGGGCAAGGTAGAATTTAGATGATGTAAATTCCTTTCTGACAATTTTGATTATTGAAGTACTAGTTTGGCCATTTAATTATTTATATTTACGTACACAAAGTGCCATGAAAAAAAATGCATAAAATTTGACTGAGTATTTTTATTAATTGTTTTTTATATATTTATTATTTTTAAAAAACACATCAGCTATCAAGGAAGGGGAGGGGGGTGCTTGAGTTTATTGTTGATTTGCACACATAACTACAGTCAAAACACATAGGTAATTAAATGCAGTTGCGTAGCCAGGATATTATTTCGGGGGGGGGGGGGAGGGCGTCTAATCCCCTAAGCTTCTGTCCTCCTGATGCAAAGCTATAAATAAAAAACTAATAATTTTACTTTTCGTATAAATATCAATTTTATACTTTTAAAATATGGGATATGTTTTTTTTTTTTTTGTTTTGTTTTTTTTTTGTTTTTTTTTGTTTTTTTGTTTTTTTTTTAGTTTAAATTTATATACACCTGTATATATAAAAGGAAAATATAAGTAATGTGTAATTTAAAAATAAGTTACAAAATGATAAGTCTAAAATATTTAAATTGATTACTTTTTTAAAAGAAAGTCAGTTTTATCAATTTTTTGCAGGGAAAAAAGGATATTTTTAAAAATGCCATATCATTGTTTTCCGTGAATCACTTTATATGAGAAATAAATTAAAATTCCTTACATGTCGCAAAGAAAATTTAATATGATTGCAACTTAATACTTGAAATAATCTCAAGTGACACTTGGCGATTTGTTTTGGTGGTGAAATGCGATGTGCCCTCTGATTTGTTAGGAAGAAGTGTCTACCACTGCTCAATTATCAGGACTTGTAACCATGGGAAGTAATCACCGGATTCTTGTTTCTTCTCAACCAATGGGAGAATGGAACCTTTCACCCTTGAGTCTCTTCACACAACCTATCAGTAGATATGTTACTCGAGGGGGTGGTGGTCTTCCGCAAGAATTTAAGATGTTTGTTGAAATTACTATTCGAAAATAGTGATAATTTCACTTTTGACATATTTATATTTAATAAGTAGCATGTATCTGAGGACTCCGTCAAAAAAACGCACCTGAAACGGTATGAAACAAAAAGGTAAAAAAAAAAGGAAATATTTTGCCCCTCCCCTCTCCCCACCTGCCCGAAATTTCATGCGCCATTTTTGTAAACTTTTTCTTATGTGTTATAAACTATCTTAAAGTTTCAAACAGATCGCCTTGTTAGATTTGCTATTTTAAATGAACTCGCGGTTTGTTAGTTCCACATTCCACCACGAGGGAGCGCACTCTATTCTTAACAAAACTGTATCTGAACGTAACTCCGTTAAACAACCTATCAGGAGATCTGCTAGTCGAGGGGGTGGCGGTCTTAACCAAGAATTTAAGACATTTGCTTAAATTACTATTCGAAAATAGTGGTATGAACACTTATAAAATTTTTGATATTGAATAAGTAATAGTTTTCTCATCACGCAATCAAAAAACCGCACGCAAAACAGTACAAAACGTCCTGTTATACTGCCTAATTTTGTTCGCGCCCCTTCCTCTCCCCCCTCCTCCAACCAGAATGTGACGCGCCATTCTTTTTTATAACATTTTACTATTTGTTATAAATTATCTTACAGTTTCAAACAGATCGCTTTGTTGGAATTCCTACTTTAAATGTAATCGTGGTCTGTTAGTACCACATTCCACCACCAGGGAGCGCACTCTATTCTTAACAAAAGTGTATCTGAACAAAACTCCTTTACACAACCTAGCGGTAGATACATGGGTCGGGGGGGGGGGGGCGGTCTTAACCAAGAATTTAATCTATTTGCTGAAATTACTATTCGAAAATAGTGGTATAACTTCTGACAGTTTTATCTGGCATAAGTAACATTTATTCTGCATTTTTAAAAATCGGACACCGTTCAGAAAAATACTGCAATGAAACATCACGTGACTGCCTTTTAAAATAAGTATACAATAGAAATAAATCAATTAGTGAAATTACGCCCCTCCCCCCTACACGAAATTTCACGCGCCATTTTTTATAAAATTTTTCTTATGTGTTATAAACAATCTTAAAGTTCCAAACAGATCGCCTTGTTATATTTCCTAATTTTAACAAAATCGCGTTATGTTAGTTCCACATTCCACCACCAGGGAGCGCACTCTATTCTTAACAAAACTGTATCGGAAGGAAACTCCGTTAAACAACCTATCAGTAGATGTGTTACTCGATGTAGTGGCGATCTTAATAAGAAATTAAGATATTTGCTGAAATTACTATTCGGAAATAGTGGTAACTAAACTTTAGACAATTTTATATTAAATAAGTAGCATATATCTCAAGACTCCCTCAAAAAAGGCACCTAAAGCGGTCAGAAACGCTAACTTTTTAAATAGAAATCTAGCGCCCGATACGTTTTCGCTTTAAAATGTCCACTTCAATTATTGCTTAATTTGCGTTCTGGTAAACCTCATTTTCTGGTAACCCAAAGGAGAATTGGAAATAAAACTCCGATGATTTGGAGAAAGTGCGTTTGTACCTGCGTTAAAAAGGTTGATTGGTTAATTTTAGAAGTTAATTAGCCCGTAATTCAATTAATTACCATTTTTCAAAATTTTAGGATTTGTCGTTTGATGTGAGGTGTTCAGCTATAAGTACCCAAAATTTCAAGTCTCCAACATGTATAGTTTAAGAGAACGGGATCTGTGACAGACGGACAGATAGACAGGCAAAGGAGTGAAACGAATAGGGTTTCGTCAGATGAACAAAAGCTTAAAAAAAGAAAAAGAAAAACCCACACTGCATTGAATCTTTCTTTTCATTACTTCCTTTTTTTTTTTTTTTTTTCTGGCGGTGCTTTTTTTCCAAAATATAAACAAACGATGTCTCGACGCGAAACCGAACAAGGCATGTGATTTTTTTAAATCAATAAGCACCCTTCATTCACCATGGCTCGAGAAACTCTGAGTTGCGTAACTTTTCATCCGAAGTAAACGGTGAATACGAGTTTTCGACTCCCGGTTGTAAATACTAACCTGGGGTTACTGGACCCGCGGTTTAACCCTCGGTCGAAGTTATTCGTGAATACGAGCGTTAAAGGTTAACGCGGATTAAAGGTTAAATGTTAAAGGTTAACTACGAGGAAGTTGAGTAAGGTGATCCAGTCCGTTTGACGTCATTATAGCGCCTACACTGTTAAAAATACCGTAAAAAATTACCTGGGATCTTAAAGACTATCTATTTTCTGACTAATGAGATCGCTTCATAAGCATTTATGTAGCGTTCTCATTGGTCAGAAAATAGATACTAGATAGTCTTTAAAAACAGAGGTATAGTCCAAGAGCTGTTAAACATTTTAGGGAAGGTATTTGAGGCACCCTGAAAATTCGTGCAACACTTCTTTTGCAATGCCTGAATACAAATTCGAATATCTGGCTGAAGGATCGTGGCCCAAAAACTGTGCCAGACACGTGCCAAGTGCCATTTTTTGACTAGCCAAAAAAGGTATTTGAGGCACGCTGAGATTGAGACAGAATAATATTTATGCTTAGAAAAACATATTTTGAAAATGACAGACACTTTAGTCAGCCCAAAACCTGTGCCAGACACGTGTCAAGTGCCATTTTTTGACTACCCAAAAAAGGTATTTGAGGCACGCTGAGATTGAGATAGAATAATATTTATGCTTAGAAAAAAATATTTTGAAAATGACAGACACTTTTGTTGGCACTTTCTACTTGCCAGACAACATAGATGGTTAAACGCGAGTGCCAGTAAAGCTGGACTTACGGTGTCTCGCTGAAGATCCATTTACTGACTTACCATACCATACAAATAAAGCGTAAACCGCGTTTCATCTTAAGATGAATTTCAACTGGATGCGTGCGCAATCACAACAAATCTAACTGCGATAGGCTCTCGCAAGACCACGTGACTCATAGCAAGCATGCAGTTGTTTGAAAAATTTTGGAGTAGAAAAAAAGATTCTGAAAAAAGGTGCCAACAAAAGTGTCTGTCATTTTCAAAATATTTTTTTCTAAGCATAAATGTGGAGCAAACATGCAAACCATGCTTTCTCCTTCAGATACAAATTTTCAAAAAACACAAAAAACTGATAAATAAGAAAATAACTTGTATTTAATTCTCATTTTTATTGTGTATTTTTATTACTGTTTATTAGAAAGAATTGCAAGCATACCTAAGATATTAAACATAAAACAAATTAATAAAATGCATTTAATATTTGGAGAAATCACGTTTTGACCGAATTCAGAGGAGGAAACATGTTTTGATTGTTTGACAAGTGGATAAAACGCTTTTTGAATGAAATAAGTTCTAACTCGCAAATAATACAATAGCATTATTTTATTTGAATAAATACCGAATTTCAGTTGATTATTGTTAAAGTAAAATGACAGATTATGGTACCTAGTAGTATTCATTAAATATTTACTAAATAAATACTCGTTTGCCAGAAATCCACTTCAAATTTTAAAACCAATATCTTCATCTAGACAGTTATACACATATCCCTCTTCTTTATTGCAGGCTTATCAATCATGGATAATGTGGTTGTATCATTTGAATATATCATCAGGTTGATTTTGCCACTGTTCACTATACATTACCTTCAAAAGTTTTTTAACATCTTTGTTCTTTTCAACTGGTATGGCGTGGCTAAGAGGAAGATATTCTAAAACAACCCTTTGAACAAGGCAACAGTAACTCCCTTTTTAAGAAGATTTACATCATATTCTTCATTTAGATCTTGAAATCTATAATTCTGGAAGCCTTTAACTTTAACAGTTCTCTTATTTTTTTCCAAAACAATACGTTTCAAATGTGATATGTATGGTAGGTTTCGAAAGTACACATTAAGTGACAACTGTGATTGGCAGACTGGAGAAATCACTGCTTGATTGAATGCAGGCTTTGGAGGAAACACTCTTTGATTGAAACGTCAAGTTTTAAAATTGATTTATAATCGGAGAAAAAATTTTTTTAGTAAAAAATACCATTTATTTCTGTGCAATTTAACACAGAGTTCATAAAAATAACAATAACTCATTTTTTATTTTTTTGTGAGAAAACACGGTTTGAATGTTTGCTCCACAAATATTATTCTGTCTCAATCTCAGCGTGCCTCAAACACCTTTATTGGTTAGTCAAAAAATGGCACTTGACACGTGTCTGGCACAGTTTTTGGGCCGACTAAAATGTCTGTCATTTTCAAAATATTTTTTTCTAAGCATAAATATTATTCTGTCTCAATCTCAACATGCCTCAAATACCTTTTTTGGGTAGTCAAAAACTGGCACTTGAAACGTTTCTGGCACAGTTTTTGGGCCGACTAAAGTGTCTGTCATTTTCAAAATATTTTTTTCTGAGCATAAATATTATTCTGTCTCAATCTCAGCGTGCCTCAAATACCTTTTTTGGGTAGTCAAAAAATGGCACTTGACACGTGTCTGGCACAGTTTTTGGGCCGATTAAAGTGTCTGTCATTTTCAAAATATTTTTTTCTAAGCATAAATATTATTCTGTCTCAATCTCAGCGTGCCTCAAATACCTTTTTTGGGTAGTCAAAAAATGGCACTTGACACGTGTCTGGCACAGTTTTTGGGCCGATTAAAGTGTCTGTCATTTTCAAAATATTTTTTTCTAAGCATAAATATTATTCTGTCTCAATCTCAGCGTGCCTCAAATACCTTTTTTGGGTAGTCAAAAAATGGCACTTGACACGTGTCTGGCACAGTTTTTGGGCCGACTAAAGTGTCTGTCATTTTCAAAATATTTTTTTCTAAGCATAAATATTATTCTGTCTCAATCTCAGCGTGCCTCAAATACCTGTTTTGGGTAGTCAAAAAATGGCACTTGACACGTGTCTGGCGCAGGTTTTGGGCCACGATCCTTCAGCCAGACATTCGATTTTGTATTCAGCCATTACAAAAGAAGTGTTGCACAAATTTTCAGGGTGCCTCAAATACCTACTCAAAAATGTTCAACAGCTCTCCCACTAGTAATTTTTCACTATACAGGGTGTCCGGTCTCAACGGTGTCCAATGGCTAATTTCTAAACCGTTAGTCATAGACATATAGTTCCAATTGCAAAAATGTTTTAAATGAGGTAAAGAATTATTTTTAAAGCGATTTGGGTCAAGAAAAACATTTATTAAAAAATTACGAAATTTAAATTTTTATACGGTCCCCAGGTCCTATAAGTGATATTTAGGAAAAATATCCTATTGTACTGACAAGTAATACAAAAAAAGTCCCATTCCTCTGCGATTAAAACTGACCGAGTAATAGATGTTTAAAGTTGGAGTATCTTTTTTGCTGCAAAATAGGGGTCAGTCACAAATTTACTAGAAATAAAAATAGTCGTCAGATATAAAATTTAACATTAAACATTGAGAGTAAATTAACATTACAATTATATTTTGAGATTTTTGTTCATTCTGACATATTAAAACAAAATATACAACTTGTACTAAAAATATAAGTAAAAAAAAAAAAAAAAAAAAAAAAAAAAAAAACAGAAATTTTGTTAAATGATTATAAAAGCAACAGTCACAACTCTTTAGAAAATGATACATAGTTAGATTACCTAATCTAAAACTTTTTTTGTTGTTTTTTTATGCGTATATTTTTATACATAACTTTTGAATGGCTGCTCTGAATATGTTAAAGAAATTAAAATGTCCCTTTTTGAAAATGATCGTCATATCACTTTTATTTTCTTTTACATTAAACATCAATTATTTGAATTATATGATTCTACCTGTGCGATTACTTCGATGATTTAAATAAACCTACCAAAATTGTTAAAATATTTTAATATTTTGTTCTAACAGAGCACAGATTTATCCATTAAAGGTCGGACATCATATAACCGCCAACATTCTCTCTTTTTAATTAACTTTTCTTTTTTTAAGATCTTGTTCCATTTGTCCTTTTATTGTAATGATAAAAAAATAATAATTATTATTATTTTTACATTACCCCTTCTGAAAATTCCACTGTCTCTCCCCTCAGCAAATATTCATTAGAGCAGTTATTTTTTTTATTATTTTTTAATTAAAAATTAGGGGGAAAATACTGTTAAATCAAAACATATGTTAAATTATTAAATTTTAACATTTAACAATTTATAATTTTTTTTGCCGTACTTCTTGCTAAGCAAGTTTCAAAAGCATATAAATCACTTTTGCCATCAAACACTTGCTTCTGCACTTGCCAAGCACGAATACCGCCAAGATGAGTCACTTTGACGCCGAAACCTCTGGCCAATCAGATTACAAATTGGTAAAACATGGTTGGGAAAAAAATATGCATTTTAAACCTTAGAAAATATTTGTATGTGCATGATTTGATGCCGCAAGTGTTTTGGCACATCTGTTGTACAAATAAAGTTGTTTACCTCATTTTCCTTGTCCAACAGGAAAAAATTTCACTCCATTTAATATTTATTTTTTGTTTAGCAAGTATAAATTGCATTTTAATTTTGGTCTCTAAAATATTTTTTTCAAAGAAGTTTTTATAAAGAACTAAAAAGTTGAATTTTAAAAAAGCATAATATCATCAAAATGTATAATAAGCAATCCCTGCTCATACATCGTAATGTATCTGACATCTTTTGTGCGGCACTGTATAAAAAATATAAACGCAACGCACTTTCATTTGGAAAAATTACATTTTGAATCTTAGTGCCTTACATAAATGTTACTGATTTTAATTTAAAAATTTCTGTTTGTAGGTAATAACGTATACGACATTTTTGGAGTGGTCCTGTAAAATAAATATAAATGGAAACTATATATGGTACCTAAAATCATATTAATATTACATTGTCATTGGATTTACATAATTATGCAAAATTTAATCTTGATCGGATATTTGGAAGTGAGTTAAAATTGGAATACAAATTTTGAATTAGGAAGACATACATACGAACGTCGTAAGTTAAAAGCTTATAAAAATAATACAACTTTTTAAAATAAAATCATCAAAGGAAGCACACTCATTTCCTTACAAAAAAAAAGGAAAAAAAAGAAAAAAAAGTCAAAATACAATTGAAGACGTCAGTTTCGAAACTCGCCTTATCCGAAATTTAAAAAATCGTGTTTCTCTATCAATCTATTCTATTGGTATAAATGTACCAATCAAGCACTACAATCTCCAATTTTTCAATGAATATCAATGGACGCATTTAAAGGTTTTACGCGATTTTCCAAAATTTGATTTTCTCGATAAGGCGAGTTTTGAAACTCACTTCTTCAATTATTTTAACCAATCTGAAAGTTAATTACTAAAAATTAACACTACCGTAATATTTATACGGGGGGCAGCACCTTCAGTTAAATCGCTTAAAAAATACTTCTTTACATTATTTAAAACTTTTTTGTAATTGGAACTATATGTCTTTGACTAACGGTTTAGGAATTAGCCATTGAACATTGTTTGGAGTGGATGCCCTTTATAATACTTTAAGCACTTCGTGCACGACCCCTGAAAGCTTGGTCCAACTCATCTGTTTTCAGTTACAGAAAAGTGGTTTAAGTCATAAAATTGAAAATGTCATAACTCGGTCAATTTTAGTGCTTGTTGAATGGGACTTTTTTGCCGTACTTGTTAGAGAAATAGGAAAAGTTTACTAAATATCACTTATAGGACCGGGGGACCGTATAAAAATTTAAATTTCGTAATTTTTAAATAAATGTTTTCTTGACCTAAATCGCTTTAAAAATAATTCTTTACCTCATTTAAAACATTTTTGTAATTGGAACTATATGTCTATGACTAATGGTTTAGGAATTAGCCATTGGACACCGTTGAGACCGGACACCCTGTATATTAACAGTGTAGAATATATAGTGTGGAAATTGGCTATCTCTGTAATACTTAAAAAGTACTAAAATATTGTATCCCTTAAATGTGCAACGATGCTGCTGAACTATACAGATCGCAGCGACATCTGCATGATATTTTCTACAACTGCAAGATATTGCTAGTCTATACAATGTAATACGAAAATCCCGCAGATGTCGCTGCGATCGACACTTGGGATTTTAGCAGTATCGTTACAGCGCCTAGAATACCTAGTGTGGAAATATGCTATCCAAATAGTGCTAAAAATTTGTATCCTTTAAATGTGCGACGATAATGCTAAAATTTTAAGTGTCGATCGCAGCGAAATCTGCGGAATTTTCGTATTACTAGTATTGCATTGTACAGACTAGCAATTTCTTGCAGTTGTAGAAAATATCCTGCAGATGTCGCTGCGATCTGCATATTGCAGCAGTATCATTGCACATTTAAGGGATACAATATTTTAGCGCTTTTTTAAGTATTACAGGGATAGCCGATTTCCACACAATATATTCTAGGCGCTATAGTATCGTCGCACATTTAAGGGATACAAATTTTTAGCGTTGTTTGGATAGCTTATTTCCACACTAGGTATTCTAGAGCTGTAACGTCATAAAAGTCATGAAAACACTGAAAAATCTGTAATGGCAACAGTACTAGCGTCTCTACCGATACAGTGTCTAGAATACATAGTATGGAAATATGCTATACAAATAACGCTAAAAATTTGTATCCCTTAAATGTGCGACGATACTGCTAAATCCCAAGTGCGATTGCAGCGACATCTGCGGGATTTTCGTATTATATTGTATAGACTAGCAATATGTTGCAGTTGTAGTAAATATCCTGCAAATGTCGCTGCGATCTGTATATTTCAGCAGCATCGTTGCACATTTAAGGGATACAATATTTTAGCACTTTTTTAAGTATTACAGGGATAGTCAATTTCCACACTATATATTCTAAGCGCTGTACTACTATAGCGCCTAGAATATATAGTGTGGAAATCGGCTATCCCTGTAATACTTAAAAAAGCGCTAAAATATTGTATCCCTTAAATGTGCAATGGTACTGCTGCAATATGGAGATCGCAGCGACATCTGCTGGATATTTTCTACAACTGCAAGAAATTGCTAGTCTATACAATGTAATACTAGTAATACGAAAATCCCGCAGATGTCGCTGCGATCGACACTTGAAATTTTAGCAGTATCGTTGAAAAATTTAAGGGAATCAAATTTTTAGCGCTGTTTGGATAGCATATTTCCACACAAGGTATTCTAGGTGCTGTACTACTACCCACAAGGGGGAAGAATTAACAAGCCTCCGAAATTTATCTATGTTGAAGAAATATGTTTACCCTCTATGCTTTGAATATCTATTCTTTCCTAAAACGAAGCAGGTGCCAGACGATATTCTATATATGCTTACTTTATTTATTTAGCTCCTTTTTTTACCGTACTTGTATTGGTGACCTTTAACTTAACAAATGATAATTAAAGTAATAATATAAAAGAAAAACCCTAGAAAATTCTGTTAAGAATGTAAATATGTTTATGAGATTAAATTGTAAAAACTCAAAATCAGGTATTGTGTTAATTTATTCATATCGAATAAAACTTTTTTGAGCATAATGTCAGTACCTCTATTTATTTTTAACTGTTAGATTTATGTAATTCTAAAAATTTGTCGAAATGTATTTTTCCCCCATCTGTAATTTTATTTTTATTTCTAATATGTTAATATTATAAATATTTCTGAATTGACTGTACGTAATTTACATTAAAAACAATATTTTTATTTTATCTGTAAGAAGGTGAAAATGCGTAAATTTTAAATTATTGTAACGATTGTTTAATTCGTTAAACTTCACAAATTAATAAAACATGGCTATAAAAATTTTCCTACCTAATGGGAATATTTATGAAATTTTCTAGGATTTGTAGAATGCAATACTTCGTATATTTTTTATTACACCATTACTTTATGTAGCTTTAAATCCAATTATATCATATTTACTTTATATATAGCATTAAAGACGAAATTTTTACCTTGTTCTTCGTTGCGCTTACATCGTTTCTCATCATGTTAAAAAAAAGCATATATCCGTGCATGAACATAGAACAGATATTAGATATATAAAATAGAATATCTATTCTACGTTCATGTATCGGTGTAAGAACGTAAATATGAAACATTAAAAAAAGAAAGATCAAATAAGGTAGATGTTCAATGATAAAAAATTTACAAGGATGTGGAGTTTCTTCCCCCATTGTCACTAAAGGCGCTACGATCGCAATCGCATTACCATTACGCTCTATGGAAATATCCCATCTTGTATGTTAATCTATGGGTTAGTCAAGCATATTATTTTGGTGATTATAGCGCCTAGAATAAATAGTGTGGAAATCTTCTATCCAAACAGAGCTAAAAAAATTTATCCCTTAAATGTGCAACGATGCTGAAATCCAAAGAGCCGATTGCAACGACATCTGCGGTATATATTCTAATTTCAATATGAACATCGTATTATTACAGTGTCTAAACCACGGAGGAAGAACTATTACCTCTTTTACTCCCTGGTCTAGACAAAATCGTCTTGAAGTTTTAGAAAAAAGCCTGCAGATGTCGATGCGATCAACTCTATGGATTTCAGCATCGTTTGATATTTAAAGGATCCAATATTTTAAGTGTTACTGGGATAGCCGATTTGCACTATATATTTTATAGGCGCTATGGTGTAGACCGGGAGGCGGAAGTACAGACAATCACCTCATCGAATTCACGACCGGGAGGCGGAAGTACAGACAATCACCTCATCGAGTTCACGGCTGAAAGTCCAGAATCAGTTAAAACTCGATTTGCATATTTAAATGGAATCGGTCTGCCATGTCATATCTTGATGTTCTTTTTGACCCTATTGGTCCCGGTGGGCAGCTTTCTATTACTGTATAGCTGTCTTAATCCACATACTAGACAAACTGCAAAAGCAAGATACGATGGAAACCTAACAAGCCGGCACTACGCCGATAGAACCACCACTGACTAGACCGGCAGCATACGGCAACATCAATCCAACTACGACAGTGGCTATAAATCTCATTTCATAGCTGAGAAAACAGAACCAAATCTTCACCACCCTTTCTCTCTGTTGCAGAAAATATATACTCCTACGACATGCTCTTCGACACCAATAACTTCCCAAAAATCTTATTTCGAATCCCCAAAAACTTCTTACATCTCAATACCAATTGTTCTTCTGTTTGCTCCTCACCACCGCATAAGTCGCACTTTGCGTCGCCACTTCCCAGAAACTTTTTACAACGAACCAGAGTTAGAACCGTCTTAGTGAGATATCGAGCAAAAATAACAACACTTTTCCTCCGTAGGTTATGATGCGGATGCCCCATGTTAGCATAATCCCAGCCGCGACCAGAGTGATCTTTCCAATATTGATTCCATTCCCATACTGACTCCTTCTGTTTATTATTCTTCACGACCAGCATCTAATCCTCAGGAGAAAACCCCGGTATAAAAACGGGCCCTTCCTGGCCAGATCCTCCGCAAACTCATTGATACTAATTCCTTTATGCCCAGGCACCCAAATAAAGTCCATCTGATACTGATTAATCCTCTTCCTGTTGATTAGAGTAATAATATAAAAGAAAAACCCTAGAAAATTCTGTTAAGAAAGTAAATATGTTTATAAGATTAAATTGTAAAAACTCAAAATCAGGTATTGTGTTAATTTATTCATATCGAATAAAACTTTTTTGAGCGTAATGTCAAAAAAGTTTCTATGTCAAAAAAGCTCTATTTATTTTTAACTGTTAGATTTATGTAATTCTAAAAATTTGTCGAAATGTATTTTTCCCCCATCTGTAATTTTATTTTTATTTCTAATATGTTAATATTATAAATATTACTGAATTTATTGTACGTTATTTACATTAAAAACAGTATTTTTATTTTTTCTGTAAGAAAGTGAAAATGCGTAAATTTTAAAAGATTATTGTACCGATTGTTTAATACGTTAAACTTCACAAATTAATAAAACATGGCTAGAAAAATTTTCCTGCCGAACGGGAATATTTATGAAATTTTCTGGGACTTGTAGAGTGCAATACTTCGTACATTTATATATTACACCATGTAGCTTTAAATTCAAATATATCATATTTACTTCATATATAGCATTCAAGACGAAATTTTTACCTTGTTCTTCGTTGCACTTACATCGTTCTCTCATCACGTTAAAAAAAAAGCATATATCCGAGCATGAACATAGAATAGATATTGGATATATAAAATAGAATATCTATTCTATGTTCATGTATCGGTGTAAGATTCTATTGAAAACGTAAACATGAAACATTAAAAAAAAGAAAGATCAAATAAGGCCTCGACGGAACAGCTGTACAATCCAAAGAGAAATGCAAAAACTTCAGGCCTTGACGTCATTTTTAAATCATGCAGTCAAACTTCGTACCTTTATAAAGTAACAGACTTTTTCCTCGAAGCTATCGAAAAAGACAGATTGTCGCATTATGTTTCGTGTTCGTCTCTCTTCAGACCGCTAGAGTCACGTGCGGCCTTTTTCTTGCGCCTGGCCTGCCTCACTTGACTCAAGCGGTCCTAAAAGAAACGAACTTGTAACGCAGCGCGATTCCAATAAACCAAAGCGATTAGCGAAATTTTGGCAGGTTTTTTCCTCCTCTCACCAGCTTTCAAATATACAGGGTGTCTACCAATTAGTTGGGCAAAAAGAATGATTTATTGAATGGAATTGACTGAAAAAAAAAATTAAAGTACATATTGTTGTCAGATAGGAAAACAGTTCAAGTTTACCATTATCACAAATGTTCGATGTGACTCTCCAAGGTCAACAGTGAAATATCTTTCGGTACGGCTGGCGGTGGTGAGCTCTCCGTGAAGCACGTGAGGGGGCGTTTACCGGATTGCGGCACGGCGTGTTGTGCGGTGATATTTTAGTGTTGTGTTTCTTCAAGGGACTTTACCTAAGAATGGCAACAGCCACGCCTCAGCGAGGAGATACCCGCCAAAAAAGACTGTTTATTGAACGAAGGGGAAACAGTGTTAAAATGTTCTTCACTCCTATTGGTGTTTTTCTTCGGTTTACCAGCGTCTGACGTCACATAGGTAAAGTAGAGGCTAACGAGAAAGACAGGCTACCGCGGTGGGTCCGATTCTTCTTTTTTTACAGACCGCTGGAGTCACGTGACGCTCTTTTCGCACAACTTCATTGGTGCATTCGAGCATCACGTGACTCCAGCGGTCTCTAAAAAAAGAACAATCGGACCCACCGCGGTAGCCTGTCTTTTTCGTTCGCCTCGGGTAAAGTCCAGTGGTTCTTGTATCGGTGCTATTTTTATAGTTAACCTTTTTGGAGTGTTTGTGCTTCCGTGTACGGTTTATTAGATTCTGTGTGTTGCAATGGAGGATATTCCAAATATGGGTTCGAGGCTGAAAAAAGTCACGTGATACCGGTAATTTACCCAAGGAACTTCTAACTGATAAGAAGGAAAGATACTACTGCTTTGCTTCATGAGCTGTTTCATTGGCTAGCGGGGATTTACATTACACGTCTACGGAGCCTTCCCTTCTTTACGCTATAAGTTTTTACCTTGACCACGTGATCAAAACGGAGATGGAATATCCTCCATTATATCAGGTAAAGCTGCGGAGGTCAGCATGGCGAGTTCTGTGATTAATATAGTGGATGATAAAGTATCTCAGCAACCTCCGGTGGAAACTGTGGCAACGATGGAGGTAGTCGAAAATAATTTGGTTGGCGACGAAAATAATAACAACGTGGTTCGCTCGTCATTAGCGTTGGATTTACTTCTTCAGTGGGCGGCGGCAAATGGAGCTAAGGCGTTTAATATTTTTTTACAAAGTGCTGATTCAAAAGCAATACCACAACGTGACCCAAGAGCGGTGCAAGCAGAGTTAAAAAAGAAACTTACTCAGGTGAAGGATATTGATAATGTTCGGTACACGAGGAATGGGTGTATAATAGTGAGCACAAATAAAATGAACTGTGCGTCTGAAATAGTAAACTGGTCAGCGTTTTTGGGGGTGACCATTAGAATTCGGGTGGTGTGGGAAAACTTAACAAACAAATTTTTAATCTTCAATGTTCCTGTGGACTCTGGCTGAGCTAGGGCAGGAAATTGAGGAAGTCAATGCAGTTAAGATTTTTGAACTTAGAAGATTCATACGGAAGGACTCACTGAACAAGGTGTCACCGGTTTTGGTGACGTCATTAGGTACGAATCTGCCAGCAGAAATAAAAATATAGATCTCGTTACACACCATACAGCAGTTTATAGATAGACCGCGCCAGTGCGGCAAATGTTACAAGTTCAATCATACAACTGGCAAATGCACCTCGGACCAGATTTGTGGCACGTGGCACGGTTCATACAGGTCCTTGCGCGTCGCCAGTTAGATGTACAAACTGTGGGGGCGAGCACAGAGTAGATTATTTGCAATGTCCATCCCGGTTGAAAGAAGTTGAATTTTTGAATTTCAAAAGCAAAATTTTTTTGTCGTTTGTGGAGGTCCGGAGAAGATTCTCTCAGAGGTCGAGCTCCGGATCCTATGCCAAGGTTTCCAGCATAAAAAAATCGGACTATGAGGAAATACAAAAAATAATTGAAACTAGGACAAACAACCTGGTTCATGTGTTGGTGGAAATGACTGCCAAAAACTCAGAAAAGGTACTGGACTCGATTAATGCACTAAGTAATGTTATAATGAAATTTATGGCAGAGGTCAGCGATTTGCAGCCTGGGCGGAAACGTCCTAACAGAAAGGAAGACAGAGGTTTAAAAAAAGTTTTAGTTTTGTTTTTAGTGGATTGTTTCCCCTTCTCTTTTTTGTTGGCCATACAGTTTGGACTGTTTTTTTTTCTTGTTGTGTGGGCTGGCATCTGCGAATTGTAGTTGCCTGGGTTGTGTATCTGTTGTGTTTCTCTTTGCTTCTGCTTTATGGGTTACTGGTGATCTGTTTTATTTAGGGGGGGAAAAGTGTGTGGTTCTTGTGGCCTGGCATTTGCGAACCGCATTTTGCCTGTGTAGTTTATCTGCTGTGTTTTCTCTTGCTTTTGTTTTTTGGTTTACTGATTTTCTGCTTTATTTATGGGCATTAGCATAGTTCAATGGAACTGCCGTAGTTTAATGAATAAACTCCCCTGACTTAATCACCCCCCCCCCTTTTCAAGTGCCGATATTCTAGTTTTTCAAGAGACTTTCCTGTCTCCGGAGAAGATGGTCTCCCTTCCTGGAAAATTTTCTATAGGTCGGATAGGCTGGGTCGCCCAGGCGGCGGACTGGCTATTGCTGTAAATAACAAGTGGTCTTCAGTCAGCATCAACCTCCCTGGTTTGGGGTCTGCGAATGAGTTTATGGGTGTCCGTTGTCTTTTCGGCTCTATTTACTTGAATATTACTAATGTCTATTCTGGTTCCGGTCTAGTGGTCCCGGATTTGGCTAAGCTTTGTCGTGGTACGGATGGCCCGACTTTAATGGAGGATATTCCATCTACGTTATGATCACGTGGTCAAGGTAAAAACTTCTAGCGTAAAGAAGGGAAGGCTCCGTAAGAAGTAATGTAAATCCCCTCCAGCCAGTGAAACAGTTCAAGCGGGAAGCAGTAATAGCCTCCCTTCTAATCAGTTAGAAATTCTTAGGGTAAATTATCGGTATCACGCGACTTTTTTCAGCCTCGAACGTAGATTTGGAATGTCCTCCATTCTGGGGGACTTCAATCTTCACCATCAGCTCTGGGGATCCCAGGTGTCGTCACGGAACGCCGAGGCCTTCGTGAAGTGGCTGTGCGACAGTTCCTTTTGCCTAATGAATTCCTCTGATCCAACTCATATTGCCCCAAGCGGAGTGTGCTCCTTAATTGATCTGTCCCTTTGCTCGTCGGATTTGTTGGTGGGCTCAACCGTTCAAGTCGAAGAGGATACATTTGATACCGACCATTTTCCAATTAACATTAATGTAGAAATCAGGACTCCCCTGCAGCCAGGTTCTATTCTTTACAAATGGCCTCGCATTTGCCAGGTGGTAAATGATTCGTTGGAGGTTTCTCCTATAGCACACTATAATTCTTTTATTGATCTAGTCCGCGTCCGCAGTGCCATGCACCAGCATAGTTTTTCAAGGAAGCACCCTGCTAAAGGCATCCCGGTGTGGTGGTCAACCAAATGTAGTGGTTTGCAGAAGCAGAAGAGATATTACCTTAAGAAAGGCCCCCAGCTGGTGTCTACGGAGTTCTGGGTGAAATTCAAACAGGCTTCTGCTAGGCTTCGTCAGGCAATACAGGATTCTAAACGACGATACTGGGACTCTGTGTGCTGCGATTCAAAAGATCCGGGTATCCTGTACAAAGTTTTCCGTAAGCTTAAGAACCGGCAGTCCGTGTCTCCTGATTCCCATCTCTGCCTGAGGCACGCTGACACCCTTAGTTCAGAGGCGAGCACTCAATCAGAACTCTTTGCAGATCACTTCAGTGAGGCTGCATGTCATGATCCGATCCCCCTAACCTTTGGGGCTGACGAATCCGAAAAGCTGAATCGTAATTTCACAATGACGGAACTGAAGGAGTCCATTCGTCGGACGAAAATAACACCCCCTGGTGAAGATAAAATCAGTGCTGCATTCTTTAAGGGACTCTCGGATCACTCCTTGGAGTGCCTTCTCAGTATTTACAACAATATCTGGTTAACGGGCGACATTCCTTCGGGGTGGACATCTTCCCTGATTATCCCTATTCTTAAACAGAGTAAACCTAAATCTGACACCGCTTCCTACCGACATATTGCACTTACCTCGGTCATGTTCAAAATTTGTGAAAGAATGATCGCCAACAGAATCACCAATCATCTTCTCGAGAATAAAACCCTTGACCCCAGGCACCTTGGTTTTCAACCGTTCCGTGACAGCCAAACCGCAATCACAGCACTCCACATTGACATCAAGCAGGCCAAACTGGAGAAGAAGTTTATCCTGGGTATTTCGCTTGACATCCAAGCTGCGTATGATTCGGTGTATATTGATGGCCTAATACTCAAGTGTGCCAAGATTGGAATTGTCGGCCCGATCCTCCTGTGGCTTCATCGGTTCCTTTCCGGTCGGAGCATCAAGGTGCTGTGGAGGGGTATCATGTCGTCTTCCCGTACTACTGGTCTAGGAGTTCCGAAGGGTGCAGTATAAAGCCCTATCCTCTTTACTATCTTCTTGTACGATTTTTTCGAGGTGCTGGGTATCAAGTTTCTGATTTATGCTGATATTTTTCTTTACTGCATTAATTCTACCCTAGCTACCTGCCAAGCAAAGCTACAAGAAGCCTTGCACCTCATCACCCAGTGGTGCAACTATTGGAAGTTGACCATTCGTCCTGATAAAAGCCATGCGATTAACCTCCTCCACAGACGTGCAGAATGTGATTTCGATTTCAGCATCAATGGAGGCCTGATTGAATGGAGCGAAGATATCAAATTCCTAGGATTCCATGTGGCTCGTCGCGGAGGTTTCAGTAGCCATGTCAATTACCTCTGAAGGAAGGCGTTCTGTCGTATTAACATGCTTAAATTCCTGGCTTGCAAGAGTTATGGTGCGAGATCTAGGCACTTGCTGACGCTGGCGTCTGCTTCAGTATGTAGTTGTATGGATTATGGGGCTGTGGTTCTTAATATGGCAAGCGTCTCAGTGTTAAACAAGCTCGAAGTCTTGCAAACTAGTGCTATTAGGGTGGCTTTGGGGCTCCCGAAGTGGACCCCGAATGTGATCCTCCGGAAACATGCTGGCGTGGTCCCGGTGTGTGATAGGATCAAGGGTCTCGCTTGTGGCTTTTGGATCAAACACTTGGCTTTAAGAAATTGGCCCCCTCTCTGGGAAAATGAGCAGCAAGCTGTTGCCAGCAACATCCCGAGTCTGTTTGAGAATTATGATGTTTCATCTTGCATGCCAGAGTGTTGCCATGAAGGGAATCTCTTCAGCTTTGTTGAAACCATTCCCAGCATTGCGGATCTCCTAGATCAGATTGACAGTCAACCTGAGCATTTGATTCCTTTCCAGTTGCCCATCCCTTGTAACCGGGAAATAGTTCAATTCCATCTTGACGACCTGCCCTTCCAACACAAGGATCTGGATGACAGTATTATTACCCCTCTTTTCATGGATTTTCTTCAAAACTTTACTGATGATTGGCAGATATAGCCACCGATGCTTCGAAATCCCCATCCACTGCCTCCATTGCTGGGTGCTCCGCGGGTTCTCAGTTCGGCTATAGAATCCATACGGTGAATTCAATTTTTACAGCAGAAGCTTTAGCCATCGGGACAGCGTTAGATGAACTGGTCTCTTTGGGTCGTTCCACTCTACTGCTCTCTGATAGCCGTTCTGTGCTCACTGCGCTTCAATCTGTCTCCATTAAGTCTCCTAGAGTCATTCTGTGGCTCTCGAATAAACTTCAACGGATTGCTTTTCATTCCCCAAGTATCTGGATTTGCTGGGTGCCGGGTCATCGTGATATTCCTCTTAATGAAAAAGCAGACAGTCTTGCCAGAAGTGTCTGTGATTCTGACGTCCTTCTGAACTGGATTTCACCTGAAGATCTCGTTAAGCACCAGAAACGGAATACCTTTCTTCAACTTCAACAACAGTACAGTTCAAGTAAATATTCGACCTCACATGGTGAAATTCCCAGTGTTAAGCTGACTCACTTCTGGTCTTCTAATAGAAGAGATGATGTTCTTATCTCGCGACTTTTATGCAAGATGCTGATCACGCCGGCTCTCCTTTCCCGCTTTGGTCTCGTAGATGATAACAGATGGTGCGTCTGCCTCGTTCCTGACTCATTGGAGCACATTTTATTCTCCTGTCTCAAGTATCGTTCTCAGCGTAGCTTGTGTTGGGACAGTTCGGTGTTGCATAATCCATGTTTTTGCTCATTTTTTGAGTTCTTGCAGGAATTCTGCAAGTCCTCGGTATTTTGGTCCTCGACTCTTAAGTTTTTGCATAGCATTAATCGATTCTAACTGTCGTCACTCTGCTTTTTGTGCTTCGTGCTTCTGGATAATTCGTATCATCATCCTTGCTGTTTAGTGGGTTCTACCTCATGGCCAATCTGATAATTACGCAAGTTTTTTTTCGATCTTCAACTATGGCTATCTTGCATTGTACTAATTGGTTTTTTACGATGTCTATTCATGGGTATGTTCTGGTTTGATGGATCATTTGAGACGACAGCCATGCCGCTATAGGTCTCAATGCACCCCCCCCCCCCTTCTAAGTTCAAAGTGACTCTCCAAATGTCCCATCGGTAAATCATTTCTTGCCACAGATTTTTCAGCATGTTTCTGTCGATCAAATTAATGGACCTTATGCAGGCGACCTGAGGTCGAGGCTAAAATTCGTCTGCTGGCGGTATTTACTGGCGGTGTTTAGCATAGCAGTCTATGGAGTGTGAGTTATTAATGCTTGTTTGTTAAAAATACCGCAAAAAAATTCTTTGATGCAGCAGCATATACTTAATATATTGTAATATAAATTCAAAATGTTGTTCTGTATGCGAGAAAATTCCCTAAGTTTGCAAATTTTCAGTTAAAATGTATGCACTCAATCTGGGTCAAGGATAAAGTCGTCTGCTAGTGGTGTTTGTGCCTGCGCATACTGGTATTCTGCCGGTGCAGTAACTAGAATAACAGATCATCATACGGCCAGCTGTGGCGTCTGACGTCACCTGAATAGGGTCCATTGCAGTGCAGATTCTTGATTTTAGTTCAGGAATGGATGCAGGAAGTGGCGGCTTGTACACGTGATCCTTTACAAAACCCCATACACCGAAATCAAGCGGTGAAAGATATTGTGATCGTGGTGGCCATAGAATAACATTCAAGATGGGACATTTCCATGGAGCGTAATGGTAATGCGATTGCGATGGTAGCGCCTTTAGTGACAATGGGGAAGAAACTCCCCATCCTTGTAAAATTTTTATCATTGAGCATCTACCTTATTATGATCTTTCTTTTTTTAATGTTTCATGTTTACGTTTTCAATAAAATCTTACTGCGATACATGGACACAAAATAGATATTCTATATTATATATCTGATATCTATTCTATGTTCATGCACGGATATATGCTTTTTTTTTACATGACGAGTGAACGATAGAAGTGCAGCGAAAAACAGGGTAAAAATTTCCTCTTGAATGCTATATATGAAGTAAATATGATACAACTGGATTTAAAGCTAAATAAAGTAATGGTGTAATGTAAAAATATACGAAGTATTGCGCTCTACAAATCCCAGAAAATTTCATAAACATTCCCTATCAGTAGGAAAATTTTTATGGCCGATGTTTTATTAATTTATTAGGTTAACGTATTAAACAATCGTTACAATAATCTTTTAAAATTTACGAATTTTCACTTTCTTAGAGATAAAATAAAAATATTGTTTTTAATGTAAATAACGTACTATCAATTCAATAATATTTATAATATTAACATATAAGAAATAATAATAAAATTACAGATAGGGAAAAATTCATTTCGACAAATTTTTAGAATTATATAAATCTAACAGTTAAAAATAAATAGAGGTGCTGACATTACACTCAATAAAGTTTTATTCGATATGAATAAATTAACACAATACCTGAATTTGATTTTTTACAATTTAATCTCATAAACTTACATATTTACGTTATTAACAGAATTTTGTAGGGTTTTCTTTTATATTATTACTCTAATTATCATTTTGTAAGTTACCAGTACAAGTACGGTAGGAAAAAAGCAGCTATATAAATAAAGCAAGCATGAATAGAATATTGTCTGACACCTGCTTCGTTTTAGGAAAGAAAAGATATTCAAAGTGTAGAGGGTAAACATATTTCTGCAACATAGGTAAATTTCGGAGGCTTGTTAATTCTTCCCCCTTGTCGGTAGTGACGCTAGTACTGTTGCCATTACACATTTTGCCGTAAATATCCCATCTTGGTCCTTAAACTATGTGGAATAGCACCTCCGCTCGCTAAGCGATAGCGTCAGTTTTGATACCTAACGCCATTATGAATAAAGTTCAGCAATATTATTAGTAGTCTGACTTTGAACTAGTTAATTTCATTTAGTATTTCGGAAGTTCTTAACTTACGAAATTGTCCAACTAATTTGTAGACACCCTGTATTTCACCACCAAAAGTTTCACTATCTCTTGACGTTTGTTTGACTGATGGACTATGGGGACAGATCAGTTACACAAAAGGCATTTGTACTTGATAGTTGAAAGCTTTGTTGGTTGGGAAATTTCTTTAGACATCCTACAATATGATGTTTTTGAAATTCCATATGTAACAGATAATTTTTGATTTTCAAAAATCTACACTTTTAAATAGTTTTAACAATAACAAAACTTATCTCATAATTTATATGTCAATTTATTTTGGAGATTCAAATTTGCTCTATTACTTTGTTTCATTTATCTTTGTTAAGTGAAATAAAATTTGTTTAAATGGTATAGTAATTTTTATTAAAATGTTTGAGATGTTTTCAAAAACAGACAATATTTGATAACTTATACAAATCGATAAAATTTTGGAAACAATTTATTATGATTACTTTTATGTACTTTTTACCCTGAGAAAAAAATCTTCATAAAAAAATAAACAGATTACTTTTTTATATTTAAGGGTATCTTCTGTCTTGTACCTTTTAATTAACCAAAAAACGATTTTTTTTCTAATTCACGCATATATTAAAACTGTTCTCGAATTGAAACTGGATACTTACTGATTCATTCCTGAATTCACTTTTATTCACGAATGGAAAGTGCTATTAATTAAAAGCTGTCAATTGAATAGTGAATCTCATTTTTCAATACAAGCAAAAGATCTTGCAGAAAAGTAAAAGTAGATCTTTTGAACCAAATTTCTGAGCGAATTGTTTATAACTGAATATATAATTAATTTATCGAAAAAACGAAAAACGCTTTTAGATTCCAAAACACTTCAATAATCATACTTGCCAAATGTATGCTTTTACTTTTTACATGTTAAACGCTTCTTTAAGTCTGTTCTTGAATCCAAACAGGCAACTTTCTGACACATTTTTTAATTCATTTTTGTTAGCAAATTTATAACTTGGAAGATGCTCTTATTGAAAAATTCTGTAATCGAATTTTTTTTTTGTTTTTCTGTAAAGGGTTCAGCTTATAGAAAATGCTGTAAAAGTTGGCGTTTTGAACTGAATTTCCTGACACGGCAGCACTGGAAAGGAAAAAACTGCCGTTATGCGACAACAATCGCTTATAATTCGTTCATGTCGCATGACGACAGTTCTTTAGCTGTAGTGTCAGGAAATTCGGTCCAAAACATCAATTTTGACATTGTTTTTTAAATATCCTTTGCATTTATCGAAATATGGAAAACGCTATTCAATTTCCTATATTTTATTATGAGAGCACCTACTAAGTTTATGCATTTAAGGCTAAATTTGACTTCATGAGTGTTTCTGAATGTAACCAGTTTAGATCACTCACAAAGACCAATTTAAATTAACCAAAATGTATGTTGTTTGAAGGTATTTTAACCCTTAACCGGAAACGTACACCTGTGAGATGTTTGCGTCTACGTATCTGCCCTTAATATTTTCTCTCTCCGACATTCTAAACTTATTTTTATGCTGTTATATTAAAAAATTGGTCCTGTTAGTGATGGGCGATTCTCGAGAATTCGACAATCGAGAAAAATCGTCATCGTAAAAAATCACAATCGATACAGCCATCGATTAATTCCTAGAATCTACAGTCGAGATGTTTTACAATCGATTATAACGAGAAAAGCTAAAAACAGTTGTTGGAAAACTTAGCTATTATTCTGGCCGACAATTTCATAGTAGTGATAGGGCTTAGTGATGGGCGATTCTCGAAAATTTACCAATCGAAAAAAATCGTTATCGTAAAATACACAATCGATACAGTCATCGATTACTTTCGAGAATCTACAAAAGAGATGTTCTAGAATCGATTGTTGAAATCATTGTTTATATATATATATATATAACGCAGATTTTATTAAATATAGGGTAACTGAAAACAGATGGAATAAAAAAACAACAAACCAAAGGGAGGCTATAATGGAGCCACAAGACTGGAAAAGTCTTGTGAGGATGCCCCGTGGTTGAAAAAAACTGAAAAAACGCGAGTAGCTATGAAGCGGTAAGGGGAGTTTAAGTATCAAAAATTAGAATTTTTTGGCAATTAGCAACAAAATGGCCAAAGAAATAAGAATCAAAAGCACCCCCTTGTGGCAAAAACATGAACTAAAGAATGATAAATGGGATCAATATTTTTTATTGATTTTTCTACGTCATTTGAGATTAGATCTTTAATTTCCCCATTTTTAGAAAGTCTTCGACTGGAATACATTAAACGAACCCCCACGGGGAGCAAAGTGGGGGGGAGGGGCAAGGAAAGCGCATAATATGAATAAGTGGTCGCAGGACTTTCCAACGATATGTCACATGAGGGGTGTCGTCTAAATTTAGAAAAGTGCCCCCGCGCGGGGGAAAAGTAAGGGAAGGGGCGCGGGCGATATATAAAATGAAATAGTAGTCACAGAGCTTTCCAATGATATATCACATGAAGGGTGTCATCAAAAGATAGAAAAGAGTCCCAACTCCCAGGATTCCAATTATCGTGCCCCCCCCCCCCCCCGAAATATACCCTGCCCATCCTTCTCTTTGAAATTTTCATATATTAAAAATTATTTATCGGAGGGCTCCGTAAAAAAATCCGATCTAAAATGTTTAAAAACGCTACGATTTCAAAAATGTTTGAAAAGTGCCTCTCTCGGGGCAACAAACTAGGGAGGGAAGAAGAAAGGTTCGTAATATGAAAGAGTAACTTTTCGATGATAACCGAAAACTTTCCGATGATATATCAAATGACTTGTCCAAAAAAGTTTGAAATCTACCCCTCCCACGTGGGTTCACTCTTTTATCCCAGAATATACCCGGAAATCACGCAGCCCCTCTTTTAAAATTTTATATTTAATAAATAATATTTATCGGAGCGCTCCATTAAAAAACCTCATTTAATGATATTTATTGTAGATATCTCTACAATTAAAAAAAAATTCACCCTCGCACCGCTCCCCCCCCCTGCCCCCTTCCGGAATTCAACTCTTGGAGGAGAAAGGTTCATAATATGAAAGAGTGGTCAAAGGAATTTTCGATGATATGTCAAGGAGAGGTTTGGTAAAAGTTTGAAAATTACTCCCCCCCCCACCTTTGTCCACTCTCACGCCCCCCAGAATTCACTCACCTTGCTCTTTGAACTTTTTATATTTAATAAATAGTATTTATCTGAGGCTCCAGGTCTGGGGCAGCTTGGCAGACCTAAAATAAGAGAAACATTGAAAATTCGGGGCAAAATGACACTAAATTCAACAGTAAAGTTTGAAACTAGGACTATACAGAACTGAATACATAAACCACTATGCTTCATAATCCACGTCGGTTAATAGCAATAAAAAGATAAGTGCCAGTTAAACTGATGGCATTGAGCTCACAGGTTATTCCCACTAATTGTATATTATACTCTTATTTCAATGAATAATGTCCCTCAAAAAATAAATGAAGGGAAATATCCCCCGTTTGCCCCTTTTATACTTAACCATTGAATCTCCAAATCTAATCAGGGAAACTCCTTAACTATAATAAATCAGTCTATCAAATCTGAAGCAAATCAGATAATTCTGCATGAAAAAAGAAACATATCGCTAAATTAAGGGGGGGGGGGGGGTCTAACCCCCTTTAATCCTTTTATACTTAACTAATGAACCTCCAAATTTAATCAGAAAGCTCCTCCAGGAAAACAGAATGAACATAGAAAAAAAAATTAAAGTAAATTGAATAATTTTCCATGAAAATCCATTTATCTAAATTAAGGGGAGGGGACTTGCCCCCTTTTTGCCTTGTATACTTAACCAATAAACCTCAAATCTAATGAAGAAAGCGCCATATCGGAATAAATCGGTATATTAAATTTGAAGCAAATCGAATAATTCTGCATGAAAAACCCTTTTATCTAAATTAAGGGGGAGACTAGCCCCTCCTATTTATACTTAACCCATAAACTTCCAAATCTAATCACGGCAGCTTCTTAACATAATAAACCGGTATCCCAAATTTGGAGCAAATCGAATAATTCTGCATGAAAAACCTATTTATCTAAATTAAGGAGGGGTCTACCCCTCTTTCCCCCCTTTATACTTAACTAATGAACCTCCAAGTTTAATCAGGGAAGCTCCTTAACATAATAAACCGGTATACCAAATTTGGAGCAAATCGAATAATTCTGCATGAAAAACCCTTTTATCTAAATTAAGGGGGAGACTAGCCCCTCCTATTTATACTTAACCCATAAACTTCCAAATCTAATCACGGCAGCTTCTTAACATAATAAACCGGTATCCCAAATTTGGAGCAAATCGAATAATTCTGCATGAAAAACCTATTTATCTAAATTAAGGAGGGGTCTACCCCTCTTTCCCCCCTTTATACTTAACTAATGAACCTCCAAGTTTAATCAGGGAAGCTCCTTAACATAATAAACCGGTATACCAAACTTGGAGCAAATCGAATAATTCTGAATGAAAAACCTATTTATCTAAATGAAGGAGGTGGGGGGGGGGACCAGCCCCCTTCTCTCCCTTTATCCTTAACCAATGAACAGTCAAAACTAATCAGCGGAACGCCTTATCAGAATGAACATAAAAAAAATTGAAGCAAATCGGACATTTCAATCAAGAGTTATCGCGTTACGTACATACATACGTACTACTACGTACATGCATACACACAGAACCGACGGGTACATTAGCTCTCAGGCTTAGATAGCCTGTGAGCTAAAAAGAGATTGGATAAGCAGATGGACTCCTTTGAGAAATTATGACTTAAACCAGAAATGCGGTAAGTTTGACTCTGAAAGCTTCATTTCTATCTCGCATTTCGGCAAATCTCATCTCGATGATTTTTCCAGCATATCGACGCTTCCCGAGGGTCGCTCAATGAGAGAAATCGTGTACGAGATTACGGAATCACCTTGATTACAGCTGATTACTTTGAAGACATGTGATTATACCTGATTACAGCTGTTTACGCTTGATTACAGTTGATTACACTTGGAAATACGTGATTACACTTGATTACATGTGATTAAACTGCTAAAAGTTATGATTTAACAGTTTGATTCAATTTTACTGCCTTGCAAATATGTGTTTTTTTTACATGTTAACTTTTTAGAGTTGTCCAAAATAAGAAAATAGTATCAAGCTGTCGACAGTGGCGTAGCGAAGGGGCGGGGTTCGGAATCTCCTCCCCAAACGATGGATCCGTACACTAAATCATAGATTTAAAAATCAGTAAGAACTGCTAAAACGGAATCACAGAAATGCCGAATTTTTTCATTTTAGCAGGTTTTTATCTTACCAGGTATAATTTTAAAGTGTTTCTTTCGCCAGAACCATTATTTTTTTCGTTTAATACAGGATTCCATTATAGACAAGTTATGTTTTCACATGTATCCTCTAAAATTTATCCACTCTATAATAACCCCTTCAGAGCATAAATGTACTATATGTAAACCTACGACATTAGAGCATGTCTGTAACGGACGCGTGCCATAAATAAAAGAAATTTAAAGTTTGACGAAAAAACTAACACTTTACGTTTATACCTACTAATATGAAAATCTGTATAAAATGGAATTTTTATCCCGACCTTTGCGATTCCTCCTTTGTAACAGTAAAGCTTGTGAAAATGAAAAACAGAAACATTTCAGGATACCGATGATCAAAGGATAATCATAGAAATACTCTGGCTAAAGCAGAAACCTGCTTAAAATGGAATTGTTCCTGTCTTTATTAATTCTGTTTTCAGAGATTTTATTGTAGCTAGATAAAGTGTAAAACTTCATCAACGGAGAATTTGATGGTACCAATTTTGCTAAAACGTACAGTTAAAAACAGTTCCGAAACTAAGGGGGGGGGGGTGTGCAGAGGAAGCATGTGCCCCGGAAGCCAGAACGAAAGGCGAAGGGTGGGGAGAACCAAATGAAGATTTTGTTTGTCGTTTCATACAAAAATGTATATATATATATATGAAAAACAAAAAAACTCGCAAGCTAATGTTAAACCTATGGAAGCGTTCTTTTTAAATTTGTGAAAGTAAAATTAACAAAAAATGTGCAACCAAAATCGAAAAATTAAACACTAACCCGGTTAGAATTCAATCTCATCTATTCATAGAAGAAAAAAATCATTTGAAACTATTAATATGTGAGTGAGAAACTTTAAAAAGAACGCTCCCATAGGTTTAACATTAGCGATCCAGTTTTTTCGCGTGACTCTTAACACTCAAGCTAATGTTAATCCTATGGGAGCGTTGTTTACATATTACCAGATTCTTCGCGTGACTGTTGTAGAGCCTACACTAGCCACACAGAGAAACTCGGACGGTAATGTTAAACCTATGGGAGCGTTCTTTTTAAAATTTCTAACTTGCATATTAATAGTTTCAAATGTTTTTTTTTTCTTGCTGAGAATAGCTGAGATTGAATTCTAACCGAGTTAGTGTACTTTTCCGATTTTGGTTGTAGTTTTTTTTATAAAGTTACTTTTACAAATTTGAAAAGAATGCTCCCATTTCAGCTTGCAAGTTTCTTTGTATTTCATGTATATATATACATTTTCGTATAAAACAACATGCAGAATTTTCATTTTGCGCCATCCCCCCTTCGCCTTTCATTCTGGCACTAGTTTCGGTCCTGTTTTAGCGGGGGGGGGGGGGGGGGTGGAGGGGGGGGGCGCATAGAAAGAGAAAGAAAATGAATTGAAAATTATTAGTGATATTCTTTTTCATGAGAAGTGTTAGGGTAGGGAAAATGATATCAATAACTATGTGAAAATGCAAAAGAAAATTACTTAGAAAAATTCATTTTCAAGTAAACACTTTTTAGAATTATGAATATTGTCAATAGCATGTTTAAAATATTGCTCAAAATTTATTACAAGATTCGCCCAAAATATTTAAAGAAAAATGCTTTCACTTTCACAAATTTGAAAAGAACACTCCCATAGGTTTAACATTAGCTTGCGAGTTTCTTTGTATTTCATATATATATATATATATATTTGTATGAAATGACAAACAAAATTTTCACTTGGCGCCCCCCTTCGCCTTTCGTCCTGGCGCCCAGTGCACATGCCCTCTCTGCACCCCTCCCCCCCCCCCCTAGTTCCGACCCTGATTTCAAAAGATTACGCTAACATAAGTTTGTTATCGCTAAGTATTTTTACAAAACATATGGCCTTCCCTACACATCCTGAAAACACCCAGGTCCAGTTCCGGCACGATTCTTGAAAAATAGTCGGGAAATGGGTCAGAAAGTTTCGCATTGTTGAGCAGTGAATTTGAGAACCACCTTAAGGTATATTTCCAAAGATTCCGTTAACAGAAGTTTATTAATGCTATTAATATTTTTACAAAACATATTACCTGTCCTACACATCCTGAGAACAATCCGGTCCAGTTCTGGCACGATTCTTAAAAAATAGTCAGAAAATGGTCAGAAAGTTTCGCATTATTGAGCAGTGAATTTGAAAACAGCCTTAAGGTATATTTCCAAAGATTCCGTTAATATGAGTTTATTATCGCTATTAATATTTTTGCAAAACATATTGCTGTCCTACACATAGGGCCGAAAAAAAGGGGGGGGAGGGCAGAGGGTTATACGCCCCGGGCGCCAAAACGAAGAGACGCCAAATGAAGGATTATATCTTTGGAATGGATCATTTTCTTCTGATGGACTGATGGCTTCTATTATTATGAAACAGCCATTATAAATGAAGTGTTAGGTGAAGATGAAAGAGCAGTCGTAAAAAGTTAGAACTCTGATTTTCTGGTCAGAATGGGGGGGGGGGGGAAATGGCCATTTTTTTATGACTGCTCTTTCCTCTTCACGTAACACTTCATTTGTAATGGCTGTTTCATAATAATGGAAGCTATCAGTCCATCAGAAGAAAATAACTCGGATAATCGGGACTCTACTGTATATTTCATTTTAAAAATTATCTTTAGAATATTTTTGTTGGTGTTCAGAGGGGGTCATGACCCCCGTGACCTCCCCCCATGGATCCGTCATTGTAGATTACGTAGTTCAGTATTACATATTTTATGATTTATATATTTTAAATTTTAAAATAAGTAGGCTATTAGAAAATTAGAAAAAATTCTCTTTGTAAATATACTTTACGGAAGGGGGGGGGGGGGGGGTTGCCAAAATCCATGTTTGCCCTGGGTACAAAAAAGGCTAGTTTCAGCCCTTCCTACACATCATGAGAACAATCAGGTCCAGTTCCGGCACGGCTCGGCTGTATACAAAAAAATGCAAGCCTGACCTCGGTCCGGCACGTGTCTGCTGAAAAAATTAAACCCTGACTCAGATACCGGGAAGCTGTCCGATTCCAATCTCTATGCTGGACATATTTGAAGTTATAAGGGGAGGGGGGGCTTTGAGACCTATAGCGGCATGGCTGTGTTCTCGAATGATCCACCAAAACTAATAATAAATCCAAACATGTTACATTTCTTTATTGATGTTGTCAAATTAGCATCGGCTCGTGACGCACATTTGTACTTATTCTCGCAAAAGTCACATTCATTGACAATGGCTCATATTTTATCGGCTTCGTTTAAATCTTTATATCGGGCCGGTATGCCCGCTAAATTTTTTTTTATCGGCCCGGCCCGGCAGGCCCAACGATTTTTTTTGCCTGCCCGTTGAAAAAACTGTCCTAATTCTGCCGGCCGGCCCTTTTGAAAGTGCACCCACATTTCGCCGTTCCGGTCCCAAGCCCGGACCCGTGCAGACCTCTAGGCTGAGGCACTATCTGTTTCCATCTTCATTCTCTTTTGCGACATATTTTTCTGATTCTTTCTAAGCTTTAGACCACGAAAGCCGAGACAAAAGCGCAGAGAAAAAAGTTTTCACCCGCATCGAGAATTTATATTTCTTTCTCCTCGGATTGCAGAAACAAGCAAATAGAAACTACGCTGTTAAAAAAAAAAAAAAAAAAAAAAAAAACAGAGAGAGAGAGAGAAAGAAACTCCCAGAAATAAGGTAGCATTTTAACTAGAGGTCTGCACGGGCCCACATTTCCAGGCCCGGTCCGTAGAAAAAATAATATTGACCCGGCCCGCCCGAAAAAAAATCAAAAGTTCGGCACGAGCCCGGCCCGGCCCGAGTGAATTTCTACAAAACATTGATTTTTACGTCGAATTGGTCAAAAATTTGTCTCGTACGAGGATTTCTGACCAAAAATATTTATCTTTTTTTTTCATGTCATCTTCATTCATCATTTTTTCATATAATCTTCATTTTTATAGAAGTGCCGCAGGCTGCGATATTTATTTTTTTAATGAATCTCTATTTCTTGTATGCGAGAATCAGCTTAGAAGTTGCCAGTTATTCGTTTGCTTTGAACGCAAAAAACATTCAAATATTAACAAGTGATGTGAAAATGTAAAAAAATCGGACATTTTAGTTTTTATAAGGAAAAGAGCAGAGGTCCCCGTATGGGGACTCAAACCGAAGAGGTTATAGTGGTATTTTAAATGCAACTTTTTGACCTACCGTTACAAAAACAAATTGCAGTAAATATTGTAATTCTCAAAAGGTTTTATTTTGCCATAATATTTTTCAACTGATGTTTTTAGTTTTATGAATTTAACTAACTTGATGAACTAATTAAACTGATTCTGCTGTTATTTGTTTTCTCCTAATTTTTTTTTTTATTCTTGTTCCTTTTTTTCAGATTTCGTTTTAAAAATACAATTCTGCTTATGTGTATGTGCGAACGGGGAGATGACCCGGCATCCAGGGCACCCCCCCCCCTGCCCCGGCTACGTGCATGCTCGTAATTTAGTTTGCATTTTGGGGCTTATGTATACCATTACCCTGAAGATAATTTGCTTACGTATTTTTCGATTTTTCTCCTTTACTTAATTCCCTGCTTTATTAATGATCCCGAGTTGTTCGTTATTCGGAGGTTTTACTGTATTTAGATATTAAAGAATTGCTGCAAAACAATGTTATCTAAATTCCATATATATATATATATATATACACATTTTTGTATCAAACGACAAACAAAATTTCCATTTGGCGCCCTCTTCGCCTTTCGTTCTGGGGCCTGGGGCAAATGCCCCCTCTGCCCTACCCTAGAAAACTACTATCCCGGAACATCTACCCGGAAAAAGTTAAAAAATTGCCCCCTCCCCCCCGGGTGACAATTAAAACTCCCTCGGAAATCCCTCCCTCACTTCTTTAATTTTTTTATACGTTTTAAATAACATATATCAGATTTAAAAATTTGCTTGCGTTCACCCTCACCTCCCTCGTATTTTAAACACACTCAGTCGATATTAACTTGTAATATATTAGAATGTAATCTAAGTTATATTTAAGAAATATATAATTAGAATTGACCTACAATCCATTACGAGTTAACTGGATTATTCAATTAAAAACGTAATCGAAATCATCGCGTAATCGATTACAAATTAATCTAATAAAAATTTAAAAGGTTAAATAAGAATTGATTTGTAATCCATTACACGATTATCGGATTATACAATTCAAAAGCTTAATTGAAATTACTTTTCAGTGCGCTGCATGTTTATCAATTGCATTGTCAGGTGATTATAATGTATTTTAATCTATAATTTCATTACTTTTCCATCAGATTCTGCCCAACACTGGTCATATCCATCAAAAAGTGTTCATATTTTATCGGTTTCGTTTAAATTTTTAAATCGGGTTGGACAGACCGCTGATTTTCTTTCTTTCTTTTTTTTTTAGCCCAGCCTGCCCGTTAAAAATATGTCCTAATTCTGCCGGCCCGGCCCGTTTGAAAGTTTCCTTTTATTACGCTGGCAGAGCCCGATTAACAGGGCCGAAACTAGCCTTTTTTGCGCCCGGGGCAAAAATGAATTTTGGCACCCCCCCCCCCCCTTCTTCCTCAAAGTATATTTACAAAGAGAATTTTACTAATTTTCTAATGGCCGACTTATTTTAAAATTTAAAATATGCAATCATAAAATATGTAATACTGAACTACATAAATTGAGTGTGAAGTTTGTTGCAATTATAGCTCGTTCACATAAAATAATTCGCATGTATTACCGGCTATTTACAGTGTTTGCTTATACAGTAGCGTTCCGATTATCCGAGTCCCGCTTAGCCGAGTTTTCTCTTTCACCGGGTTATTTTCTTCTGATGGACTGATGTCTTCTATTATTATGAAGCCGCCATTACAAATGAAGTGTTAGGTGAAGATGAAAGAGCAGTCGTAAAAAGTTAGAACTCTGATTTTCTGGTCAGAATGGGAAGAAAAAAAATGGCCATAATTCCATCAGAAGAAAATGATCTATTCCAAAGATATAATCCTTCATTTAGCGCCCCTTCGTTCTGGCGCCCGGGGAACATGCCCCCTCTGCCCCCCCCCTTAGTTTCGGCCCTAACGATTAAGATTGTTTGGGGCCCAAGGCCCAGCACCTTTTCGGGGCCCCGTCGCACCAAAATAGTTGCTATATATATTTTTTTTTTTTGGGGGGGGGGGGGTTGAATTATTAGATAGTAAGATACGGTTGCAAAGTTAATCCAAATATATTTTGGTTTTCGAGAAAATAATTGCGGAAACTTCATTTTTAAGAATTATTTTTCTAAATCATTTTATTCAATTTGGGGCCCTCAACAGCAGCGGGCCCAAGCCCACGGCCTAGTTGGCCTGTGCGGTAATCAGGCCCTGTACGCTGTGCAGGGTACGGGCCAGATCCGGGCCCATGCCGCCCGCTAAACGCTCTTTGAATAAAAGCAAACACAAACTCTTAATCCTCCCCCCCCCCCCCCCCAGGGCCCGACTAGCAAGTTTCTGTGCCCAGGGCACTTTCAATTTTTCGTGCCCCCTTAGATTAGTTGATTTACTGATGCTAGTTTTTTTACATATTACACTCTTATTCGAAAAGGTCAACTAAAAAGATTAAGTTTTCCGTAAAAGTGAAAAACGATTCCAGGAATAAAAATTAAATATTTTTTCTATTATTTATTGAAATGTGCTTTTAACCATATATTGAGATATATTTTTGTCATTTTATCGTATTAATATCTCAAATATGACATTTTTTTCACAACTACGATTTTTTAAAATGGAAATCTAGATGAAATTATGAAAAATTCCGTGCCCCTCTGAAATTCGTGCCCAGGGCATGGGCCCCGGGTGCCCGTGCGATAATCAGGGCCTCCCCCCCCCCCCCCTCAGACTGCTTTCTTATCTGGCTTATCTCTCTTTCCCGAGCTCGTTCTTCATCAGCGAGCTTGCCTTTGTGGCATTTCTGTTTCTGCCTTCACCAACTTCTGTCTAGAGTCTAGACAGAAGACAGAATGTTGAAAAAATAGATTTTTCTCGAGAATTTTAATTTGAGATTATACTTGATTATACTATGATTATATCGATTACAGTTGATTACATGTGATTACATCAAGATTTCTTTGATTACCACTGATTACATGTGATGACATGATTACGCATGATTAAGACTTGATTACAGTATGATTTCACTGATTACAGGGTCGGTTGTACGAGATTACACCCCATTGAGAGACCCCTCGACGCTTCCAGATGGGAAGTTGCTCGATGGTTGGTTCTCTCGCGGTTTTCAGCTTTCCGGGATGGGAAGCCTCTCGATAGTTTCTCCCGCCCTTTTCAACCTTTCCCGATGGGAAGCCTCTCGCTGGTTTCTCTCGTCCTTTTCGAAATCTCCCAATGAAAACCCTTTCGAGGATTTCTCACGCGCTTTTCAAAATTTCCCTATGAGAAGCTTTTCGAGGATTTCTCTCGTCCTCGGCAGAGAAGAGAAGTAAGAAAATTTATCGAGAAGTACGAAGGGACGAGATAGAGAAAGAGGCATAACAATGAGCTGTGAAATGAAGCCTTAATTTTCAAAGTTTCTCTTATTTTAGCTCTACCAAGATGTCACATACCTGCAGCCCTCCAATAAAAATTATTTATTAAATATAAAAATTTCAAAGAGGAAGGTGGGTCGGGTGATTTCGAGGGAGGAGGACGTGAGAGTGGACTCATGCGGGGTGCAATTTTAAAAATTTTACCGAACCCTTCCTGTGGCATATAATCGAAAAGCCCTTTGACCACTCTTTCATACTATGAACCTTTCTTCGCCCAAAGGGGGATGGGGAAGGGGCGAACGAATTTTTTAAGCCGTAGCCGATTTCTATAATAAATTTAAATATCACTTTAGATGTGGGTTTTTTATGCAGTCTTCCGGTAAATATTATTTATTGAACATAAAAATTTTAAAGTGACGGCTGTGTGAATTCTGGGGCGAAAGAGTGGGCCCACGGGGGGAGGGAGAGGGGAGCAATTTTCAAACTTTTTTTGGACCAGTCATGTGATATGTCATCGGTAAGCTCTCGGATGACTCTTTCATATTATGAGACTTTCTTCCTCCCCTCCCCAATTTGGCCCCCACTGCGAGGGTAGTTTTTCGTTTTTATCATTTTAGATCGGATTTTTTTATGGAGCCCTCCGCTAAATATTATTTATAATATATGAAATTTCAGGACACTTTTCCAAATTTAGCCAAGACCTTTCATGTGACATATCGTTAGAAAGGTTTGTGACTACTTATTGATGCTATGCACTTCCGGTCCCCCCCCCCCACTTTGCCTCCCCCGGAGGGCACTTTTCCAAATTTAGTCAATACCCCTCTTGTGAGATATCGTTGAAAAGGTCTGTGACTACTTATTGATGTTATGCACTTCCGGTGACAGTCCCCCCCACTCTTTGCCCCCCCCCGGGTGACACTTTTTCAAATTTAGTCAAGACCCCTCATGTGAGATATCGTTGGAAAGGTCTGTGACTACTTATTGATGTTATGTACCTACGGTGTCCCCCACCACCACTTTGCCCCCCCGGGGGCACTTTTCCAAATTTAACCAAGACCCCTCATGTGAAATATTGTTGGAAAGGTCTGTGATTACTTACTGATGTTGTGCACCTCCGGTGACAGTCCCCCCCCAATTTGCCCCTCCCGGGGGACACTTTTTCAAATTTAGCCAAGACCCCTCATGCGAGATATCGTTGGAAAGGTCTGTGACTACTTATTGATGTTATGCACCTCCCGTGACCCCCCCCCCCCACCGCTTTCCCCCACGGGGGTGTTTTTCTAAATTTAGCCGAGATCCCTCATGTGACATATTGTTATAAAGGCTTATGACCACTTACTCATGTTATCTACCACCCGCACCCCTCCCCCCCGTTGCCCCCACGGGGAGGGCATTTTTATAAATTCAGATCCAGACTTCTCATGTGACAAATGGTTGGAAAGGCCTAAAGACCTGTGACGACTTAATCATATTATGCAGCTGCTGTGCCCCTCCGCTCGCTTTGACCCCTCCCCCAAGAGATCTGGTCCGAGGTTCATTCGTTTCGATATTATATTTTTTACAAGATTTTGTAGTGCGTGCTCACCACGCCTGCTATCATATATCAGTGCCGTATATAGAGGGTAACCTGTTCGTGATTTTATATTACAAGATTATGTATAAATTAGAGGCCCCGATTAAAGGAGGGGCCCGCTAGCGGTCGAAGTCACCTAGTCTTTATTAACATCGACTCATTCCAGTTCCCCCGCAGACGATTCTTGATAAATGTATGACATATATAATATATGATTTATAAAAGAAATTTGCAAACTGGAGTCATCGAGAAAAAATTTACACAATCGAAAAATATCGAGATGTCCATACAATCGAGAAAATCTAGAAAAATATCTCGTTATCGCCCATCACTAGGTCCTGTTAATGCATTACTATTAAAGATTAAATGTTTAATTTCCCTATTTGGTAAATTGTTAAATGTTCTGTTTGTGCACGGGATTTTCACGTTTCCGGTTAAGGGTTAAAGTTTTCTTAACTATTTAGAATGTGCGTTCATTAGGAATATTTTGTCTTTTTATCAATCTTCAAGACCAATAAACTTATAGAAAATTTCATGGAGTAAAATCTGTGTGCAACGGACCCATCTTAACCCCTTGATGGGCGGTGGGATATGTGGCGACGTCATCTTGCGCGGCCAGTAAAACGAGTAACTCGCAGGAAGCGATCGACCTAGCTTTTTGCTCGGCACGTAAGATCTCGCTTTCTGACCGTGGGTTCTCCGGTTCGATACTTATCGCTGCACATCTCCTGCATTGGTGACCTTGGACAAACGAACACGCACTTTCAAAAACATCATCAACTCCTTTCGACACCAACAGATGGCAGCACTGAAAACACTCCTAGCAAGCAAAAACCTGTGAAACTATCACAGCACGCAAGCAAAAGCCTGTGAAACGCTCACAGCACGCAAAGCCTATGACAACTCTCATCAGTGTTGATTTCAGGGGTGGCCCGGGGGGGAATGTCCCCCCCGGAGCAATGAGATGTCCCCCCGGGAAGATTTGAGATTTTGTGTTTTCGATGGTCAAAAAGTGCAATTTCCCCCCCCCCGGAACTCTATAATGTCCCCCCCGGAGCCACAGAAATCCCTCCCGGAGAAAAGTGTCTGAATTCAACACTGACTCTCATAGCACAAAACCTGTCACACGCGCATCTTCGGAGGCACACACATGCGCACGGCAGCATCACCTGGCAACGAGATTTTTCCGGTTGGAATTCAACATTATTAAAACACAATTGCTTGCCCCTCAAAGGGTTTAAAGAAAAAAAATCATAATCCTGATTAAAACAATAAAGCCAGTGAAACGGAAGCTGTCTATAACGTAAATCTGCCTTAAACGTGAAATATGGCTCCTATGAAAAAATGCAGTATAATTATACCTGTTATAGCAAAAAACCTGTTTAAAACGAAATTTTGCACGGTCCTTTGCGATTACATCACATCAATTTTTATTCCATCTCAGCGCCCCCCCCCCCCCGCCCCTTTTGAAATAATAATTCTAGATATGCCACTGGTATATTAATATAGTATTTAAAAACTGAAATATAATAATTAAAGCTATTAATTAAAAAAAAAAGAAAAGAAATTTCTTAAGGGTGTCCTTACGTTTACTCTCTATATATTTTGGATTAGAATTAGAATCATTAGTTTTATTCAGAAAATAACAAATATTTTTTTTTTTTTTTTACTGTGGCTAAATGGTAATGTGTTTTGATTTTTCCAAACTAGCATTCTTAAAAAAATATCTTTTGAGTAGTTTATTTTAGTTCCAGAGAGCTCTATACTTTTTTCTTTTAAAATTAAAAGCAACTATTTGCTGAAGTAAGAAAAAAGTAATAGCATTTCTTAAATGATTTTTTAATCAATAATTGAACTAATAAAGTTAAAATAATTGTTTAGTTTAAAATGGAATTTGAATGGAATATTGCATGTTTAAACAATACGAAAAGAAATATCCTCCATTGAGGATATTCCAAATCTGGGTACGAGGCTGAAAAAAGTCACGTGATACCGGTAATTTACCCAAGGAACTTCTAACTGATAAGAAGGGAAGATACTACTATTTTGCCTCATGAACTGTTTCATTGGCTAGCGGTGATTTGCATTACACGTCTACGGAGTCTTCCCTTCTTTACGCTTGAAGTTTTTACCTTGACCACGTGATCAAAATGTAGATGGAATATCCTCCATTCCCATTCAAAAGCATGCGAAGTCATGGCAGCCATCTGAAACACCTGAACCGCGAGGTTTGTACGTCAGCTGTGGTTATTTACCATTAAATGCTATGCCTAGAATGAGCTTAAAAATTAATTTTTATCAACATATATGAAGTTTAAGGCATATTTTTTACATGAACCTATTTTTTATATCTAAATATGCGCTAGAAATATTGAATTTTCAGAAATAAAGTTAAATAAGGCGATTTATTAATAATTTTATGGATGGTATGTTTGAAAAAGAGTATCTAATTTTAACATGCCTTATAAACCTAAATAAAGGCGAAATTTATATGGAAACAGATTGCTAAAGATTATAATTCCACCTTTAGTTTGACTTAAAAAAGTAACTGGCAAAGAAGTTTAGATTAAAGGTAGCAGCTGTACCATAATATAGTAATTTACAAAATTTTAAATTACTTGTAAAGGAATCTACGTTTTTTAAACTAATTTTTATGCAAAAAAGTAATTAAAAAATGAATATTAACGAAAGTAACACTATATTTTCATCCTTGGGGGATGTTTATTGAAATACTTACTTGCTATACGAAAAAAACAAACAAAATGATGAATAATAAGGTATTTTTTTTTAAAAAGGCCTAAATGAAACAGGGTAGACTAATATTTAATGATCCGCAATGAAAAAATACGCTGATAAAAGCATTTTCTTAGGTAAATTAAAACATTAAACATATAAACTGCTGTACAACAGCTGTGATCAAAAATCCTCAGTTAAACTGCCAGTTTGCCGGTGTATGTATCTTAAACGTCTTTGAGTCTGCTTCTCTCGCTGCCTCTGCTTCGTCTCAGGAAAGAACATATATTCAAAACATAGAGCATAAATATATTTCTTCATCATAGGAAAATTTCGGAGACTTGTTAATTCTTCCCCCTTGTTATAGCGCCTAGAATATATAGTATGGAAATAGGCTATCCCTGTAATACTTAAAAAAGCGCTAAAATATTGTATCCCTTAAATGTGCAATGATACTGCTGCAATATGCAGATCTCAGCGACATCTGCAGAATATTTTCTACAACTGCAAGAAATTGATAGTCTATACAATGTACTATACAATGTAATACTAGTAATGCGAAAATCTCGCAGATGTCGCTACGATCGACACTTGAATTTTAGCAGTATCGTCGCACATTTAAGGGATACAAATTTTTAGCACTGTTTGGATAGCATATTTCCACACTAGGTATTCTAGGCGCTGTACCCTTGTCGGTAGTGACGTTAGTAGTGTTGCCATTACAGATTTTGCCGTAAATGTCTCATCTTGGTCCTTAATCTATGCATTCAACGAGATTGTTCAGCAACCACGACCACTTCGCCCGGGCGCGAAGGAGACAGATGGAGTGGGATATATTTTAAGCATACAGTTACGGTGAACTTGTGAGCTAAATACTTAGCAGCTTTGTTTTACCCTCAGAGATTATATCCCATACAACCAAAGACTGCCTCCGGACGTCCTATATGGTCCTATATAGAGCCGAGAGGTCCGATACCCGTCAGATCCTGTATAGAGCCTAATTTGGACGTTCGCAGGACGGCAGAATCTGGACGAACCATCCACGATAGTCCGGTGTTCTCCTGAGAACATCCGTGTCACCTGTACGCATGCGCAAGAAATTCTGACTTCAACTGCTCTGACCGGTTGTTGTTGAAACGAAAGATTTTTTTTAAACAACTGTGTTCTATTATTTATTTCTTTTAATGAGGATTGAATTTATCCTAAAGGTAAGTAAACTTTCGAATCTTAACTTTTTAGAGTGAACTTTCGAGTTTTGCACTAAAATATAAGGCTTTTGTCGTAATCTATACCATGAGACAGGGAAACTTTCATAGAAAACATATAAACAGTTATAAGCATTTTTCATATAAATACTCGAAATAATAATGTTGATTGAATTTGGAAGGGGATTGAATTTATCCTAAAGGAAAAGGATTGAATTTATCCTAAAGGTAAGTAAACTTTCGAATCTTAACTTTTTAGAGTGAACTTTCGAGTTTTGCACTAAAATATAAGGCTTTTGTCGTAATCTATACCATGAGACAGGGAAACTTTCATAGAAAACATATAAACAGTTATAAGCATTTTTCATATAAATACTCGAAATAATAATGTTGTATGATCGTAAAACAAACCTTTGTTCATTGTATTTTTACTGAAATAGTATTATTTTTAAAGATAGATCATTTCGTGAGTCATCAAAACATTGTTTATGACCCATTGTTTGGGTGTTGTGTTAGATATAAAAATACATTAAACAATCATTTTGGTGATGAACAAGTAAAAATATTCATAAAGCTTTAAATTCAACTTTTAAATCTATTTAACCATTAAATTTATTTATCTTTAAAAAATCTAATAAAAATACTCGTAAAGTATATTTCATTCCAAGAATAACCTGCTTATAAAATTAATTTTGTATAAGATAAGGATTTTTAAATTTTCTAACTAAGTCTACATGTGGCCCAATAGCAAAGATCCAGTTGGGGACCCTGTGTGACGCTTTAACAGCTTCAATTTGCCTTCATTTATACATATATACTGTATTAAAAAAGTATGTATAGCTGGTTTTTAGCTTGCTTTTTTTGGATGGGGGGAGTTCAGTGAGACACACAGCACCCCTGAAAAAAAGATAAAGTACACTGTTTTAATTCTTCATTTTAAAAAATGTGTCACAGTTGCTTTCTATTGGGTTTTTATGTTGCATTTCTGTGTTGTTTGTTGTTTTGATGTGTTTAAAATCTGTCGTATTTTCAAAGAAAAGATTTTTAGAATAGCTTATTTCATCTGTTTTTCATTATAAATAACATTTTAGCCTTGTCTGTGTTCCCTCTAAGTCATTATTTAAAGACGCTGCACCTGTCTTTTTAAAATTGGCAAAATACACCTTGCTTTCTTTTTTTAATATAGTGAAATGTACCCCTATTTTTGCAAAAATATCTCATAAAACTCTTCGACGAATCGCAGTATTGCAGTATTTCAAAATCCGTGTGCCTTAGAGCTTTCAAAAATTATAGAACTTCCTTATTTCTTTAGGAAAACAGGTTATTCAATCATCGTAATCCAATTGAATGTTCCAATTGAACGTGATTTTTAAATTTTTAATCCATAAAATGATTTAAAGTTAATGTTTCTTTGTTTACCATACATAAAAATCTTTTTTTTTTTTTTTTTTTAACAATCACTACTATACTAAACATGTTAATGCAATTTCTCTTGAAAAAATAGTTCAAAATATAAGAAACACTCTATATCTCAAGTTGAAACATCATGTAGGTGCAAATATTTGCACCTGTTTAGTAATAAATGTTTTTGAATCATGTAATAATCACATTGTTTTATTTATTTTATTTAAAGTATTCTTCCCTGTATTTATTTTCTGTTTACAGTAGTAAACACTAGGCCTGGTAGCAAAATTTTTTTTAATTCTTGCTCCATCCCATATATTTATTAGTTCTGCAAGCCCAGTAGCAGAAACAGTGCAGCACGGCAGCGGGCATTGTAGATTATATTAAACTTTGCAGATTAATCCACCAAGTTAAAAAGAAATGCTGGGGTTAAAAAATAGCTGAAATTTGCTTAAGTTGCTAGATTTATTGTATTTATTGTGTCCTTATATTATATTTTCTTTATAAAGGGAAATTTTGATTGCTTTAAGTGTTTTTGTCATTTCTTATGATAGTAGGCTTATTGAGTCGCAGATAAATTTTAGTTTGCTGCAGACTGACGCAGAAAATTCTGCTTCTGGGTCTGCAAGTGTACATGATCTTAAAACTGAAAGTAAATAATACCATTTTTCAGACATAGCATTTTTATTTTTTAATTTTTATTGGTACTTTTGTAATAATTTTAACTGGATGTCTAAACTCATTATTAATTTCAGTACTTCTCTTTTATCCTATCAATCAATTTTCTTAAAAAAAATTATTGCCAAAAAATTTCAACAACTAATAAATAAAAAGTAAGAATGTTATCATTGAAGTTAAAAAAAAAAAAAAAAAAATCAGAAAAGCTCTGCTTACTAATTTGCTAACTATCAATTTTAAACGATATATTTTATAATATACTATTATTGAAAACTGAAATAAAAATCTTTGATATTTAATACATTATTTTTCTTAACTGTCCCTCTCGTCTGGTGAATGTTTAAGCGATATCAATTGAAACAAATCTATTATATGAAACTATGCATCATAAAATTTGTTCAATAGTTTTTCCTCTTTTAATATCATTTTGTTGCTGTTTAAGAACATAATTGTTATTTTAATCAACAAAATATCTAATAAATCAGTAAAACATCATTAAAAACAGATATAAACACATTTGACATCAAGTAAATGTGCCGCTACGATCATGTAATTTTGGCATTCAATTTTATAGTTTGATGGTAGCTTTTTCGGTACTCCTCCATTATCTTGTCGACTGCTTTCAATAAAAATAACTTTGGCTAAAATAGGATTAAATGCCAAAGATATATGATTGTAGCGTTACATTCACTTGATGTCAGATGTTATTTTAATCCATAATGATGTGTTTATGTCATCTTATATGTGTTTGTCATCAGGGAATTTTTAATTTGACCTTTTTCTGTATTTTTAATGGTGTTTTATTGGTTTACTAATTATTTCATTAATTAACATAAGAGTAAAGCTTTTAAATGGTGGCACTATGATATTAAATGAGAAAGAGCTTGAAAAATTTGTGATTCATAGTTACCTACAATAGATCCATTTCAACTGACCATTACAAACATTCACTAGCCGATAGAGGTAATTAAGAAAATAATGTAAACAAATAAATATCCAAGATTTCTTTTTCTGTTTTAAGATATTGTTAATTTATTGTTTAACATTATTGATAGCTGAAACTTTAGTGAGTGAGTCTTTTCCAAATTTTTTGTTTTTGTTTTATTTTGGGTTTTTTTGTGCAGGGGAGAGGGGGGGGGGGGGTGTCCAATGGCTTCATTCTTCCATTTGTTTACTGTGTATTACAAATTTTAAAATTGGAGTTTGTTACGATAGAATAGTTTTTTTTTAATTTTAATGAAAAGGGTCAAATATCCAAGATTCCCTTTTCTGTTTTCATTAATTTTATTGTTTAAAATTATTGATAAGCTGACACTTTAAAAAGTGGGGCTTTTCCAATGCGCTAATTATTTCAACCCTGATCGTGAAAGGGATTTTTATTGAAAATAACCATGCGATATTTCTAAGATATTTGTAATTTTATGCCAGAAGTTTAATATGAGTTTTATTTTATTACTTTATTGAATAACAGTTATTTATTCACTTATTTTAAGTATATATTTGTGATTTAATAAAATAGTTTGAAAAAGTCTGTAATTTTCAAATGTTATATTTTTAAAATGCTCACTGTACTATCAATTTTTTCTTTAATTTTTCAAAGGTTTCAATTCACGTGATTTTCCTTTTGTGCCAACTATTATGCTTGGCGACAGTGGTGTCTGTATAACGGAAAAGTACCTCCATTTGTTTTTTAGGCATTACATACAGTTTAAGATACAATAGTTTTTATTATTATTTTTTTTTTTTAATGAAAAGTTGTCAATGGGTAGAGCTTTTTATTTATTTATTTTTTTTTTTTAAACCTCGCACAATATTATTATTTTATGACTTTATTTATAAAATTATATACACAGACATGAAAATTAATGGTTCAAATTTTAATATAATAGGTATCACTAAAGTGAAGAATTTCTTTTAAGCAAACAATAATGTTGATTATTTTCTCACAGCTTGTTAGTTTCTCTCCTGCATAATGCAAAAGATGGGATAATTAATCTGTTAGTCACAATGCTTGTTTGTAACGAGCAAAGTCATATAATTTTATTTTACTTAAACTTGCAGAAGTTTTTCTAAATACTATATTAAGTAATCAAAATAAATATTCCTATATTTAATATATTCCTGCTTAGATTTCCTTACTGTTGCTAGTTTATTTTACAATTTGATTCAAATTAAATTTGAAACCATTTTTTCTATTACATTGTACTTTACTTGACAAACATTTTAATCTTATAAAGCTTAAAAGCCTTATCTTTCTAAAAACTGATTCATTATCTGTATTATATAAAACTAAATATATTTAAAAACATTAATATGTTTGTTTACATCTTGAATTTATTTAAACATAATTAAAAAAAAATCCATTGATTTAAATCACGATTAAAACTAAATTGATTTAAAATAAATGAACCCTGCGATGGAATAATGAAGTACTTTAATTTCTTTGAATTTGTTTAGATCGAATGTAAAGATAATAGAAGCTGCTTAATGCCACGTGTGATCATTTATATTAAATTTTATTTTGAATTGTTTTGACTTTTGTATCTTCAGTTATTTTATTTATTTTTTGTAGGCACAAACTGTAGGATCCAAAAAGTCCCAGCATGGATAAATGAAGGTTAAAAAGATACTGCAAACATCCAGCATTCAAAGCTCAGTTCTACATAAAATGTTAAAGAAATTAAATTTCAAAATTGGTAAGTTTTTAAGTATTTCTGAATAAGGGCCCATAACAATAAAAATTCATATCAAGCCTATGCATATTTGTATCTCCCTGTTATATATTCTTTAATTATACTTTTCTGCAGCAAAATTATAATTGATATTTTTATTGATTTTTTTTAATTGATTATAATTAAATTACAATTGATTTTTTTTTATTGACATAACTGCAATTTTAATGTAATCAAATGATAATCATAATAAAACATTTAACTATTTTTAGTTCAAATGTATCTATATATTAATTAAATTAAACTTTACAAAGAAAATATAAATAATTTTTTGCAACAAATTTAGTCGAAAACAACTTTTATAAGTAAGTGAAAATCCATGTTTTATAATTTTCATTAATAAATATATTGAGAAAATTAATTATTATTTATTAACATGTATATTGAGAATCTAAAACTTAAAGTAAAATGTAGTTTTGGTTTGGGTTTAGACTTAGCAGTTATATCAAAACTAAATATGTGGGAATTGAAAATTATATATTATATGCGTTCAATTGTGGTGTCATTTTGGTGAGAAACCAGGTTTGCTGGCTTTTTTTTTTTTTTTTTTGAGGGGGGGGGGGGGGTTAACCACTTTTAAGAAGCTGGCTTTTATTGAAAAAAAGCCGGTTTTTATTTTTTAAAGTTGGTTTACAGCTAATTCGTTTTAAATTTGGATCAATTAATTTATAATACGTTTATAAATATTTTCTACTGAGTAAATTATAAATTTCTATTAAATTTTCTCAAATAAATAAGTCTTTATAACTGCTAGAAAGCAACTGTGAAGGCATTATGTCTGAAAAAATAAATATTGAAAAGAATATAAGAGACTCCAAAAAAATAAATAAAATTTCTCTAAATAAAATTTTCAGAACCGGTTTAGAAAGTGAAAGTAACTTTATAAAAAATTTCTGAGACCAAAATCTATGATTTATATTTAAGAAAAAATGAAACAGAGCAAATGTTGTTTGGTCAGTTTCTAACCGAAATGTTAATACTGACATCATACTAAAGCGTCTTTTGTAAGCCAGGGGGAGGGGGGGGGGGTTAATTTGCTAATTTTTTATAAAAATTACCAATTTTTGTAGAATGAAAGATTTAAAAATAACATTTATAATAATGCCAGAACCACGACAATTTGTTCCTTTAAAATTGCATCCTTTATATACTTCACAAACAATACTATGTAGATGGGATCTATAACACAATCCAAATTTGTTTTTAAACTGCAGAGATTATTGATTAAAACTCTTTGTATTTTTTTTTTTTTTTTTTTTTTTTTTTTTTTTTTTTAAACTAGTTTTGGAAAATAGTCAAATGCAACTGAAAAATAATTTGAACAGAGACATGATATACTGCAAACATTGGTGTTAAATTAAATTGGAAAAGTTACTCTCAAAATTCTGAGACTGAAAGGCTAAACTTTTAAAAGCTGGGTTTTTCTTCTTTTTTACATTCATGTAAAGTGAAAATCACTTTGTTTAGATTAAAAAAGCTTTTAATATTTTATATTTTTTAAATTAATTTTAATTGTGATCTTGATGACGTAACTTACAAATAAACTGTTTAAGATAAAAGTTCCAATCAAGGGGGAAATAGAAGATGCACGTTAACTGGGAGCCTTAATGAAGCATAATAAATTTGATTATGTGAATAACCTTAAATATGGCAAAGCAATTCAAATTTTCTTACATATGTTAATTCTCAAGTAATTTTTTATGCATACATTTTTTTTTTTTTTTATTTAAGTAAAAAGATTGGGAACTTTTAGGTGCAAATCCTGCCAACCGCAATTTTTTTCTCGTCAGTGACAGCTTTTATTTTTTGCTATGGAAATTAGAAATAATACTTTGATCATGAAATTAAATATTTTGCTTTGTGGTCTTCTTTATAAATTTTTGTTTTTATAAAACTTCTTTAAAAAGACAGTGTGAGAATTTTTTTATTTTTTCTGTATTTTAACTGATATTAGTAAAAGGCATGTATGTAATTTAATGAAAATTATGTATTTTAAATTAAATAAGTGAAGGGTTTATATTTAAAATTAAATGAATTCAACACAAAGTAGGGCTATAAAAGGAATTTTTGTCAATTTATCACCTGATATACTAACATAAAAGTAGTACCAATACCAAGTTAGAAATTAAAAATTCTCTTATATTCTTTTACACAAAATTTTGTTTAACTCCTCTAGCCATAATGATATTTTACTCTGAATTTTTATGTTTTGAAAATTATTTGTTTCAGATGCTGTTGAGAAAGAAACTTATATCAAGGGCACACATTGAAAGAGTATTAAAGGCATAGTTACAACATGTATAAGAACGTAAATGTTATGTAAAAAAAAGTCTATAAATGTAAATTAAAGTACTTTAAATGTATTTGTTGGTGTTGTTATTTTACAGTATTTTTTTCTTTCTTAACAGTGATTTAAAACGTATGTACTTCAGCAATTGCATTGTTTAAAACTTAAAATTCATGCATTCTAAAGCAGCGAGTAAAATAATTGTATAATTGTTTAAAAATATTACATCCATACTGGAATAGAAGATGTAAATAGATTTAGTTACAGGAGTTTATTAAGTATTTTGTAAAGAATATCATGATGTGAAGTGATTTTAATGTATTTTTTATGTGTTTAATGGCAAGCTTTTCATTTATTTACTATAAAAAATAACAAGGAATTCAATGGATCTCAGACATAGAACAACTAAATTGAATGTACTATTTATTATTTCATTAAAACCAAACCTTGACAGAACAAGTTATCAGGTAAGAAGTTTTAGATATAATAGAATCTAATGGTATAAATATTATGAAACTTTTATGATCTTGTGTGTTTTTACTTCAAGCTAAAGGGAAGAGAAAATATACCTAATTCTACCCTACCTAAAAATAGAAGTTTTTATTGCACTTGAAAAGAATGCCTATTTAATTGCTTTCATATTTAAAATATGACATCATAAAATGTTATCATTATTTTCTTTTGATTTATCCTAAAAATTAAATACTAAAAATTTTTGGTTTGTAAAGTAAATGTAATATATATAATTGATTATTAACAGAACTTATTAATATATTATTAACAGTAAATATTGAGCTAAATGCTTACATAATTTTAAAAAATGTAATGTATTTCTCTTGAATTTTAATTTAAAGAAATGTAATTAGTTCAGAAAAAATATATAACAAATACAAAACATATTTGTTACTTGAGAATGAAGTATTTTCATTCTGAGTTTTCATTATTTCTTCGTCATGGAGTAGGTAATGTTCTTTATCTGTTTTTATAAATCATGAAAAAAAAAAAAAAAGAGTATGAGAAAATTGATGCTGCTGAAGAATCGATAAAAATTCTGAGAATTTTTTTGTTAAAATGTCATTTAGTGCATACTCAAATTTTTCATTTTAAATGAAAACTTCTTGCACATTCACAACTTCAATTTTGAAACTAAATACATGAAATTTTTAAACAAGTTTACTACATTTTTCAATTCTCTCAAATGAGACACGTCTTAAATTGTGGTTGTCTAAATACACGTACACACATGAAGTTTGCAGACATTATTTTAATACGAAATTTTATTTCTTTTAAGTAGGGTCTGTATTAAGTTGTAACCGATGTTTTCGATGATGGCCTTTCCCCTGTTGTATCTCAAAAATCTGATTAAAATAAAAATTTTGACAGTGTTAAAAAGCAAAGATTTTACCCTCTTATTTATTTATTTTTTTAGAAATATTAAAATTGCTATTTAACTTTATTTTTACCTATACTAAATTAAAAAAAACTGCAAATTTGATGTATTTACGAATTTAAATGACTGTGGAAAAGTATGAGGAATATCAAAAGAATGAAATTAAATTTATTTAATGCATATATAACAATTGGTGTTGAATTCAGAGGGTGGCCCAGGAGGGAATCCTCCTCTTCCCCATATAGAAGGTTTGAGATTTATCCCTTTTAATGAACGGAAGTGCAATTTGACCCCCCAGAACTCTAAAATACACCCCCCTCCCCTGCCTGGAGCCACAGAAATCCCTCCCCGAGAGGTCTCAATTCAATACCGATAACAATATTTAACAATTTTTTAAACTGTTCTAAGAAAATGAGGAATTTTTTATGCATTCAGCTATTACTGATAAAATTTGTTACTTTTTCAAAAATTTCAATTCGGTTACTTTTTCATCACTAATTTTAATGCAGATTTTGCTTAGGAGTAAAATTCATTTGTTAGAAAAGTATATTAAGTCTAGACCAATAGACCCTTGCAAGGCTTTCACACTGTAATCTTTACTGTAAATTAAGTGCATTTTTCCTAAATTTATATTTCCAATTTTTTTTTTAACCAAACAAATTGTACTAATGTCAAAAGCTTTTTGTATAAAATCCAACTCAACTTTGTGTATTTACCTAAAAAAAGGGGTGTTGAAATCAGAAAAAATGTGTATGATGATATTAATCTAAAAGTATAAAGAAAATTAAGTTTGTTATATTAGATATGGGCGAAGAATCCTATCCAATGATACCCCATTCATCGTATGCTACTTATTATTTGAAAAAAAGAGATGTTGATAACAGAAATAATAAATAATTTTTCTCTTGAAATGAACTAGTATTTTCTTCGTATTCATTTTTCATGCATATTTTTAAATATTTTTAGTATAATTTATTTATATTGAAGGATTCCTATATTTGCGAAAAACAACAGGAAAAATAATCATACAAAAAGAAATCTATTAAAATATATTTTTCAATAATATAAATATAAGATTTTAAAAATCAAAAAATGAAGGGGGTTGCAATTGCCCCACCTGTCCTTTCTAAATGATGCTTCTGATTTTCATTAATTTTATTTTACACTGACATTTCTATTAAAAAATAGTGGTAACCTGGACAACAATTGTCCAGGCTACCACTATTTTTTAATAGAAATCTTTCAGTGTGCGCTGTCGCTCAGTTTAAGATAAAATTAATAGAAATCTGAAGCCTCATCTAGGAAAAACAGGGTGGGGCAATGGCCCTCCCTTCCTATTTTATTTTTTTATATAAAGCGTCCGCTACTGATCCGAAGAGCATCCTATGAATGCCGCATGCCGGACGAGCAGAGGATGCAAATTCTATTTGTTTTATCTGGTCCTATGAGCGTCCTACTGTCATCCTATGAATGGTTGAAAATGACGTCCGAAGGACGTGATTAGGTGTCTCTTTCTGCTCCCCCGCGGACGTCCGCCGGATAACGATGGGATATTGTAGGACGTCCGACGGACGAGGCAATATACTGCATAGGACGTCTTTCGTATGTCTTCAGGACGTGTTTGTGTTGTATGGGATGATAAGCCTGTGGTATTACCTAACATTTTTATTAGATAAAAATAAGACAGTGTTCCGCAGAGTGTTTTTAAAAGAGAATAGCAACATATGCACAGAATACGAATGTTCAGATCCAAAGTTTTTGTCCAATCTATGGCAGCCTGGCAGAGCTCGGTTACAGCGTCTAGAATACCTAGTGTGGAAATATGCTATCCAAACAGTGCTAAAAATTTGTATCCCTTAAATGTGCGACGATACTGCTAAAATCCCAGGTGTCGATCGCAGCGACATCTGCGGGATTTTCGCATTACCAGTATTACATTGTATAGACTAGTAATATCTTGCAGTTGTAGAAAATATCCTGCAGATGTCACTGCGATCTTCATATTTCAGCAGCATCGTTGCACATTTAAGGGATACAATATTTTAGCGCCTTTTTTAAAGTATTACAGGGACAGCCGATTTCCACACTATATGTTCTAGGCGCTATAGCTTGGTGATAGCCTAGTCTTTTCCTTCGCTTGAAAAATAGTGCTTTTTTACAATTATAACTTTCATTTTGATGCATTTTCTGATAGAAATTTTGATGAGTACTTTGTAATTGTTGAATATTTGCTAAATAAATTATGTCCTTTTGGCAGTAAACTGCATATTAAAGCACATATTTTTCTTTTTCACTGTATTTAAAGATAAAACTTTTTTATTCATTATTTTATAGCGCTGGAAATTATTTTTTAAATCTATGTGTGGCACATTATTTTTCGTGAAACTTGTTCACACTTGAGAAAAAAAGTCATTAGGGAGAGAACTGCTTGCTAAGTTATTTGAATCCCATCACTGTTTTTTTTTATGGTGTAGTTTGTTTTTTGTCGAGCTGTTCAAACGAATCAGTCAACCTACCAAAACGAGTGAAAACATAAACAAAAAAGCCCAAGCACGTGATCATAACGACGACACATTTTTTGTGGGTCAAGTGAGCGAAGACCGGGCGTAAAATTTGCTGCTGATCGGATTTATATCAGATCACGTGATACTTTTCATGAATGTTTTGGATTTTATCTGAGTGCATGTAGACATATATTTCTATTACGGGAGACATTGTTTGGAAAGATAAAAAGATTTAATCACTGATTTCACCAGTTTCGAACCATAAAATTACAAAATAATTAAATTATTCCGAAATTCCTTACTTTTTTAAGACCTACTCCATGAGGTATATCTCTCTACGCCCGGACGGTCCGCTCTGCGTCGCTGAACAAGCTCAACATTGTGTTCTTGTTACGAACCAACACTCAAATAAAAAAGTAAATGTAAAGAGTGTAAAGAAACCAAACAACTATACACGCCCCGGACTATACCGCTCAGCGCGACATTTCTATTTCCACTAAACTTATGTTTTAGCGTTCTTCAGAACCTGTTCTAGCGTCCTTAGAGCCATTCTGATTGGCTGGCCCGATTCAGACGAAGTGGCTGGACGTCCGAGCACCGTTTTCACATATTCGGATTTTTGTTTTCAGATATTTCGTTTCTGATGCTACATAAGTTTGATTTGAAGAAATTATTTTCCATTTTTAGATAATGAAACTGCTATTTTCTACTTGAAAATATTCAAAAATATCTGTATAAAACAAACCTCCATCATTTCCATACTAAAACTGTTTTTTTTTTTCAAACCTTTTAAGATAAAGACTGTTTCATAATTTTTAAATGTTATTTATATTAAAAATTAAATATATATATGTATAATTTATATTAAAAACGCATTGTCACTTATAAAACGTTGCAGTTTCAGGACGAATTTGCATATCTAAACCATGAAAAAAATATAAAACCAGGGTTATTTTTGATTTATTTATTTTTGTAACCCTGATAATGAAAATAACCCTAAAAAGTATTTTTTTTTAGCACTGAATATGGAATTTTTAAATATGTTCCATAGAGGTATAGGAGGATTCAGTTGCAAATTCAGGGGACAGTTAGGAGGTTATCCCCCCCCTCCCCCCAAATAAAAGAAAAAGTTTCTGATTTTATATTTTTTAATGATTTAGATATGCAAATTCTCCCTGCAACTGCAACCTTTTATAAGTGAAAATGCGTTTTATTATAAATTCTTTAATAATTTTTAATATAAATAACATTTAAAATTATGAAACAGTCTTTATGACTCTATCTTAAACGGTTTGGGGGGAAAATGGTTGTAGTATGGAAATGACGGAGGTTTGTTTTATACAGGTATTTTTGAACACTTTCAAGTAGAAAATAGCAGTTTCATCATCTAAAAATGAAAAATAATTTATTCAAATCAAACTTATGTAGCATCAGAAACGAAATAGCTGAAAACAAATATCCGAATATGTGCAAACGATGCTCGGGCGTGTGGCCACTTCATCTGGAGCTGGCCAGCCAATCAGAACGGCTCTGACGGACGCTAGAACAGAAGTCTAGTGGAATTAGAAATGTCGCCCTTTCAGCTATGAATGCTGAGATAGACTGATAGTATAGCTACAGCGCCTAGAATACCTATTGTGGAAATATGCTATCTAAACAGTGCTAAAAATTTGTATCCCTTAAATGTGCGACGATACTGCTAAAATTTCAATTGTCGATCGCAGCGACATCTGCAGGATTTTCGTATTACTGGTATTACATTGTATAGACTAGCAATTTCTTGCAGTTGTAGAAAATTATAGCGCCTAGAATATATAGTGTGGAAATCGGCTATCCCTGTAATACTTAAAAAAGCACTAAAATATTGTATCCCTTAAATGTGCAACGATGCTTCTGAAATGTAAAGATCGCAGCGACATCTGCAGGATATTTTCTATAACTGTAAGATATTGCTAGTCTATACAATGTAATACGAAAATCTCTCAGATGTCGCTGCGAAAGACACTTGGGATTTTAGCAGTATCGTCGCACATTTAAGGGATACAAATTTTTAGCATTGCTTGGATAGCATATTTCCACACTAGGTATTCTAGATGCAGTACTGATAGATATTCAACATAGTAAATATGCGCGGCATCGACAAGATACAAGGTAACCAATACTACTTTATTGTGGATTTCCTTCCAGTACTTCCCTTGACATTGGCATTGAAGTCCACCGTAGTGGAGAATGCTTTGGGGACTATAGCAACTATGGCTGTTCACCTCGAATGATCCTTATTATACACAGACACAAACCACAATTTTTATTTCCTTTTTTCCATTACATACAAGGACGAGATAGTCACAAGGAAATCTACAACACAGAGCAATACAACCGGGAGCTCCACAAAGAGAGTGCAATGGAGTCAGCGGGAGCCGAACCCGCAGACCTTCTACGCTCTCAAGCGATTAGCGGCGTGTTGCCTTAACCACTCGGCCGCAGAGGCCTCGGTGTAGTTCCCTTTTCAAGCATATAAGGAAAGGGCATGTTTACAAACAAACATTTCCGTCAACCAGTCACAACGAACTCTCTGTGTCAGGGAAAATATTATAATACTTGGGCAAACTGACACCAGTAAAAATAAATAGAATGTTTTTACCATATTCGTGAGAGAAATTTACCATCAATAAGGCCCTTAAACAAGACGAAATTTTCTATTCAAATTTACTAGTGAAAGTTTTCAATGGTGGTTCATCAGAAACTGTGGATCTGAAAACAAAAATAGCAACCATCTTGTGACTAGCTTCTCAGGTACTTCACTCGCAACTGCTAGACAATACACTATATGTCTCCTCCTCTTTATTCATAACTCCATTCAGCTGCTCTTTCCTTAAAGCTGATTTTAGGGTAATACTATGTTCCAACTGGATACCTTAAGATATCTTAGGCCGCCGAACTCTCTGAGAGAGTTCCACAAACTCTCAGTGAGTTTCGACTTACTTCGGCTAGATACAGGAACGACCACTCACTCTCGCTGGCTATGAAACTTCGCTTTTACTGATTGGCTGTTGCGGCCGTTTTTATTTTAAGCGCATGCGCATACTTTACTTTTCTTCCGATCACAGACACAGTGACGCTACTGAGATATCTTAAGGTAAGTTTTCCGATGTGAACAGGCATCCAATTCCGGGAGTGTACCACTTCAAAACTGGCGGTCTAAGATATCTTAAGTTTCTAGTGTGAACAGGGTATTACTTTTTGGCGTTACTCCCAGCCACCTTACTGCATCTTCATCTATTTCTTTCCCCATGGACCGGCCCTTGTTAGTTTACACTGAAATTCGAAAATATACCGCGATCGGCTCTTTGGATTTCAGCATCATTGATCATTTAAGGTAGGAATGCACAACCTGTGGCCCGCGATGAGTTAACGTGTGGCCCGCGAATTTCGTCAATTTATAGCTTAAAAAGATTGCAGTTTCTGTCCATATCAAAGACTTTTAAGATACATAGACCGGCAAACTGTCAGTTTAACTGAGGATTTTTTATCACAGCTGTTGTACGGCAATACATATGTTTATGTTTTAATTTACCTAAGAAAAGGCTTTTATCAGAGTATTTTTTATTGCGGATCATTAAGTATTGGTCTATCCTATTTCATTTAGGCTTTTTTTTAAAGAATACTTTATTATTCATCTTTTTTTTTTGTTTGTTTTCTTTTCTTATAGCAAGTAAATATTTCAATAAACATCCTCCAAGCATAAAAATATAGTGTTACTTTCGTTAATATGCATTTTTTAATTACCTTTTTGTTTAAAAATTAGTTTAAAAACGTAGATTTCTTTACAACTAATTTAAAATTTTGTAAAATACTATATTATGTTACAGTTACTACCTTTCAACTAAACTTCCCTACTAGTTACTTTTGTAAGTCAAACTTAAAAAAGATTGGAATTACAATCTTTAACAACCAATTTCCATATAAATTTCGCATTTATTTCGGTTTATAAGGCATGTTAAAATTAGATATTCTTTTTCAAAAATACCATCCATAAATTTATTAATAATTCCTTTTATTTAACTGTATTTCTGAAAATTCAACATTTATAATGCATATTTAGATATAAATGAGCTTCATATAAAAAATATGCCATAAACTTCATATACATTGATAAAAATTTATTTTTTAAGCTCATTCTAGCCATAGCACTTAATACTAAATAACTCACAGTTGACGTATAAACCTCGCGGTTGTGGTGTTTCAGTTTACTCCAAATCATTTCAGACAGCTGCCATACTTTTGAATGGAAATGGCCAAGAAATTGTTGCCAGTCTAGTACCTTAAAAGTCTTTGGTCCATATGGTCGCATGAAAAAATCGTGAATTTCGTCAGTTAGTCAAGAATTGCAAATTTCTTTGATTGGGCGCGGAAAAATTGCAATTTTTGTCGATGAGGCGCAGAAAAATCGCGATTTTCGCCGTTCGGACACGGAAAATGGCGAGGTTTGTCAATCGGGATCTGAAAAATAGAGAATTTCGTTGGTCGGTCAAGGAAATATCGCAATTTTTGTCGATGAGGTGCGAAAAAAATTGCAATTTTCACCGATCGGACATGGAAAAATCGTGAGTTTTGTCGATCAAACGCGGAAAAATTGCAAATTTCGTTGATCGGACACGGAAAAATCGTCAATTTTGTTGATGCGCGGAAAAATTACAAATTTTGTTCATCGGCTGCGAAAAATCGTGAGTTTCTTCAGTCGCGAGAAAAAAATCACGAATTTCGTCAATTTGCCAAGGGAGAAAATTGCATTTTTCGTCAGTCAGTTAATAATCGCGATTTTCGTCAATCGGGTGCGGAAAAATTGCGAATTTTGTCGAATAGGAACGAAAAAAATCTCAAGTTTCTTTGATCGGATTCGGAAAATCGCATGTTTTGTCTGTTTATAGCGAGAAAAAAATCGTGAATTTCGTTGATTGGCGCGGAAAAATCCCAAATTTCATCGATCAGGCACGTAATAATCGCAAATTTCGTCCATCGTGATCCGAAAAATCGCGAATTTCGTTGGTCGGGCACGATAAAAGCGCGAATTGTGTCGATCAGGTACAGAAAATCGCGAATTTTGCCGATGATGCACGGAAAAATCGAAAATTTCGGTGATCGGCTGCGAAAAAATCGTGAGTTTCGACCGTTTATCGCGAGAAAAAATGCGAATTTTGTCAATTTGCCACGGGAAAAAATTACAAATTTCGGCAGAGTCAGTTAAGAAGCGCAAATTTCGTTGATCGGGTATGGAAAAACCGCGAATTTTGTCGATCAGCGGTGGAAAAATCGCAAATTTCGTTGATCGATCACAGAAAAATTGCGAATGTCATTGGTCGGACACGAAAAAAATCGCAAATTTTGTCGAGCAGGTGGGAAAAAAATCGCAAATTTCGTCGATCGGGTGCGAAAAAAAACTAATCTCGATCGACTTCGAAAAAATTGTGAATTTTGTCGATCAGGCGGGAAAAATTTTAAATTTCGTTGATCGGGTGCGGAAAAATCTTAAATTTCGTTGATTTGTCTCCTCCTCCCTCCTTCGTTCATAAAGTTCACATTTTTTTTTTCGGCACTAGCTACTTTCATGCCTATATTAGTTTTTTAACACTTTAAATAAAGCAAAATTTACTCCCCCGAATAAAGTCAAGGAATATTAACACTCCTTGAAAATAATCCTTGCTATATCTCTGTTATGTATACAAATGTACTGAATTGGATATGTTGACTGGGTAGATGAATCTAGAGGGGTAAAAATCCCTCTCCCCTCTGAAACTATATTTTTTATCTGATAGGCCACAGATCCCCTCCCCGAAACAGAAATATCTCCGTGTTACTGATGTGGCCGTCGACAACCCAGATATTTTTGTAAGTGGTTCTTCTCTTAAAAAGGTTGTGCACCCCTAATTTAAGTGATACGAATATTTAGCACTGTTTGGATAGACGCCAGGATGTTACTCTACAGCTGCTATTGAAGCTAGTATAATATTGCTAGAATAATACATTTCATTAGGTCAAGTTATTTAAAAGAAGAAAAATATAGGCCGGGATCCAGATAGATTTTGCGCTGTTAGCGAAACGAGATTGACCAATCAGAAAAGTGGCTTACTTAAAACTACGGAAAGTTAGCAAAAATGCAAGATTCTGATAGGTCAATCTTGTTTCTAACTCTCGTTCGTCACTAACAGCGCACCTGGATCCCAGCCTATGTATCACCCGGTTCTTGCAATCTCCGTGATCTGTGTCAATTCGGAATCCAGATACATCTTTCGCTATTAGCGAAATGAAATTATCCAATCAGAAGCCAGCATTTTTGCGAACTTAATGTTTGTTTACTTCAAACTAGGAATAAGGAATACATCCTTCCTATATCTATGACTTCAAACAGCGAAAAGTTCACAAAAATGCAGGTTTTTGCTTCTGATTCTGATTGCCCAATCTCGTCTCGCTAACAGCGAAAGCGAAAAACTTCCTGGATCTCGGCATATATTTACCTCCATGATAACATTCGAATAAAATCGATTTCTATATTCGTTCGTGATCAAAATTCGAATAGAATTGTGTTTCTGTGTGAAGTCCTAAACTATTATATGTGATCATTTGAGGTCATGCCGGCCGGAGCCGCAGCGCCTACCTCAAAGCTCAATAACAATAACAATATTCTAAACTATTTTTATGATGTATTGCTTTAATATACTGTATATTTTAAAAACATGTTGCTGATCAGCGTTCGAAATCCTTGGTGGTCCGTCGTTGGTCGCCGAAACTCCTCAGATGATAAACGTGATCCAAATCTTGCCGTGCGTGCATGGGGATCGCAGAGAGTAAACACTACGATGTTTTCCGTGAGCTGTAAGCCACGATGTATGGAGAGTCAAAGATAGGAAAAGGTTTAATACTTTATTATAAAGGATAATAGTAGAGAAAGGTAAGTGACAAAAATAAAGATATTTATTTATTTGAATAAACTTATTTAAATAAATGCTTGATGTAGGACCAGGGGCGGCGCCAGAACTTGCCGAACGGGGGGGCACAGTATCCTCGACAGGGGGGCCGAATTCAAAATATATATTAGAGATTTCCACGAGCCCTGCCCTGTTCCGAAGCCCAAACTCGGTAAAAGCTTCTTTCATTAAACTCGGGATTGGCTTAATTTTATCTGAAAACTCTGTACGGGCTCGGACTAAATTTTAGCTTTTGAAAAGTTGGTCCAGGCCTGAACTTCATTATCCCCGGGACACGCCCGGGTCTTGCATTTTTTCTGTAGATTCGGGCCACACCGGGACTGTATTTATACTTCAGAATTTTTTTTTTGAGCAAATGAACAATAAAACATTTCTTTGTTTCTTCCCCCCCCCCTTTTTTTAAATAACAGGTGGAATATGTTGATCAATCACGTGAAAAACATGAAATTTTCGCTTCCGGATTTGGCATAACCCGAAACACGCAGATCTCTAGCACTCACACTGCTATTTAAATTAGAGATAAATTGCAGAGGGCCAAACGATTTTTACTCGAAACATATATTTCGAAGCTTGTCAAAGAATATTGTAGATAAATAAAGTGAAAAAAAAACTCTTAAGGTTAAGGTTATTTTTGAAACACCTCACTAGTCACCTAATCTTTATAGGCGGATGAATCCACAACAGAAAGAGTTTCCACACTTTAGAGCATTACCTGAAAGGAAAAACTCGGCAGATTCCCAAAACAGCCGAGACACCCCATTTGGCGACTTTTCTGACAAGCGCCAACTATCCCACATGCGCCAATCTAAAATGCGGCAACCTGAAAACTAACGTGATTGGTCCACTTTCCTGAATGCTTCCAGACTGTTTTTTACTACGTCATCACCCTGGAATCATGGGAAATAGAACATTTATAAGTAACGACGTATTAGAAAACACAGGAAAGCTGATTTTTATGAGATTCAAAATAAAACAAACGATTTCAATATAAGTTTATTGAAAATGTGAAATTTTTAAAGTACCTTTCCAAATCAGAGTAACGATATAATGATTAAAATTTTCATTTCTCAACAACTTTTAGAAAAAATCATGGGGTCATTTAATATTTAAAGTACGTGCTTATATTATAGTAAACATAGAACAATTCATTTCTAATTTAAAGAAGTATGAATGCTTCGCGTTCATAAAAAAATAATATTTATCACTGAATACAGCAACCTAGTTCTGCAGCAATCTGAAAAATGCAGGAAACTCGTTAAAGCGGCAATCAGCATACATGTATGAACGCTTCGCGTTCATTTACCGAAAAAAAACATCACTGTCACCAGCAGTTCTCGGTGTGCAGCAATCTCAAAATTCAGCAGTTCTCGCTAGCAGCAATCTCAAAATTCAGCAGTTCTCAATGCGTAGCAATATCAAAGTTCAGCACTTCACGTTGCGTAGCAATATCAAAATTCAGCAGTTCATGTTGCGTAGCAATATCAAAATGTACAAAACTCGTAAGGTCAGCATACATGAGAAATATACAATAAATGGCTAATATAAAACACTATACTAAAAAATACGTAAAATTATTAACATACCTTAACAAACATCTCCTTTCTTGAAAACCAACTCTATAAAATGTTGAATTGCCATAATTTCGTAAATTTCTAGCTGTCGATAAACTTCATTTAATTTTCCAGCAAAAAAAAAATGAACAAATACTCACAATTTCAAACTAAATTACACAGGTACTTTAACTTTCAAATTTTACAACTAAAAACAGCAAAATATATTAACAATAACATACTCTAGCCTTACCCTCATTTATTTTTATTCATCTGTCTTCTACACCTCGTCACACAACTCGTACAATAATTAGAAAACATGCGGAGTTGAGTTGTCAAAGGCAGGCGCAGCCATCCAATACACAAGAAATCAACCCATCCCATTCAACCAATCTAAATTCAAGATAACACAACTGAAGGCATGGAAAGAATTTACGAAACGAACTGGTAACAACAGAGATCCATTTATCGCCGCGCCAAATTGAACGATGCCAAGTGTCTCGGCTGTTTTTCGATTCAGCCGAAAAACTCTGCTTTGTACTCTTCTTCTATACAGCAACCTTCCAATAAGCGGTCATTCAATATTATAGATTTTACGTGCACATATATGGCATGTACGCAGCAGTGTGTGAAAGACAAAGTATGGAGCAGTTCTCCGCTTATGAGTTGAACCAAAGAGTCGCGCATCAGATAAGGTAGGTAACCAATTTTTTTCGAAACGTGGTTCATGTTCCGGCCGGGTTGACCATGCATTTTAATGCCGGAGGTACCTGAAAATAATCAATTGACAAATCCCTATCAAAAACGCATGAAGTGACCAAAAATTATTTTAAAATAAAATTATTTAAATTTGTCAGTGACAGTGTCATCTTGAAGACTAGCAGTTAAACATTACACCTAACTAGGGTCCTTCCCGGTAATAAATAAAATTTGAAGCCGTGCAAATTTGATTTAAAACAAAGCTGCAACCCGAACCGAACCCAACCAAAAATATTCTGTCTACCCGCAACCCGATCGAACCCGAAATACTTAATTCCAATCCCAACCTGAAACCCGGAATCAGAGAAAATTGATCCACAATATAATGTAATTATAAAAAAAAATATAGTCTGCAATCATATCTCTAATATTAATATTATCTTTTATGTGGAAAAATAAACATGCAAGGAGTCATTCATATTCAAATACATAGTTTATCATCTGAAATAGATTCCTGAGCATGTTGGGTTATACCCAACCCAAATGTCAACTTAAAGTCAATCGGAAACCTAACAAAAAATTTTTGCTGACACATACTCCAACAACAATTTTTCTATTGACCCTAAACCAAAATACTTCACTTCAACCCGAACACAACTCGACACAAAAAAATCTATAATTGAATACAGTTATGAAAAAATAGCCAACAATCATATCCGTAATATCAATTCTTTTATGTAGAAAATAAACACGTAAAGCGACACATTCAAATTTAAATATATAATTTTTCATGTCAAACAATAACTTAGACATTCTTTTTGTAAAATTGAGCTAAATCCAGCTTGGCTCGTAAGTTAGTGTTGTCAGGTCAAACAATACAGAGAGAGAATTAAATTTAAAAAATCAAAAAACCTGACTGTGTAAATAGCCCAGTGGTAGGGTAGCAAAAAAAAAAAGGCCCAATTCGGAAATAATTAGAGGAAAGCTGGAAATTGTTTTAATCCCTTCAGTTTATGTCTAGAATGAATATGCTACGTTTCCTCCCTCGTACTAGGTGAGCATTAGGAATTATATATTGATTTATAGTTAAAAAACACTTTTTTTTAAATACCACAACACTTTCTCGAAATCACTAACTTTTCCAAAAACATTGTCAATACAAATGTTGTAGAGCTTAAAATTCTGAGTAAAATGAGTACCTACAGTTAATACTTTTGTTGAATATTAAGGTCACAATTCTACTTTAAAGTTTTAGCCCCGTGGTCAGAGGGTTGAACTCAGAATTAATTGAAACCTGGAAATCTTTTTAATCCCTTCAGATTAGGTCTAAAATGAATGCTCTGTTTTCTCCTTCGTACTAAGTGAGCGTTAGGAAATATGTACACATTTACATTCGAAAAACACGTTTTTCTTTAATATTTTTAACAGTATCTTAAATTGCGATCTTAATTTTGAACAAAAATATTAATATGAGTATTCATTTTATTCAAAATTTTAAGCTCTAAAACATCTATATTGGCAATTTTTTGATATAGTTAGCTGTTTTGAGATATTGTTAAGGTATTTTGGTCTCTCCTATCTTGAAGCTCTTGATTAGTGATTAAGGCAAAATTTTGAAATAGAATTGCGACCTTAATTTTGAACAAAAATATTAATGTGGGTATTCATTTTATTCCGAATTTTATGCCCTACAACATTTGTATTGACAAAGTTTTTGATAGAATTAAATATTTTGAGATATTGTTTAAAATATTAAGGAAAAACATGTTTTTCGAATATAAATAAGTACATATTTCCTAATGCTCACTTGGTACGAGGGGGGGAAACATAGAATATTCATTTTAGACCAAATCTGAAGGGATTAAAATGATTTCAAGTTTTCCCCTAACTAATTCTGAGTTCAACCCTCTGACCACGGTGCTAAAACTTTAAAGTAGAATTGTGACCTTAATATTCAACTAAAGTATTAAGTGTAGGTACTCATTTTATTCAGAATTTTAAGCTCTACAACTTTTGTATTGACAATGTTTTTGGAAAAGTTAGTGATTTCGAGATAGTTATGGTATTTTTAAAAAAATGTGTTTTTTTACTATAAATCAATATATAATTCCTAATGCTCACCTAGTATGAGGGAGGAAACGTAGCATATTCATTCTAGACCTAAACTGAAGGGGTTAAAACAATTTCCAGCTTTCCCCTAATTATTTCCGAATTCAACTCCCTAACCACTGGGCTAAAAAAGCGAACTAATTAATTATTTCTCATCAATATTAAACTATTTTTTTTATATTACTTACCTATTTTTTTTATTATTTACTTGTATTGGTGACTTTCAAGTTGTGTTTGATTGTTAGTTCCTATCTATAAACACTGTTTTGATGAGGCCTATAGATGTCTATGATGGTTAGAGTTGCAGTAAAGCTAGAGATCCTACCTACACAACGTCCAGGTTGTGTAATATTTAAACGGAGCTTCTGACTGTAAAATAGTCAATGAAACATAGTCTTCATTTTGAAAGACCTATCCAATGATATGCCACTCAATAGGGTGCGTAAAAAAAAAAATTTCGTGTCTACCGTCATTTTGAATTTATAAAATCAAATCTAGCCTATAACCATCGGACGGTTAAGACGAATCGATAGAGACCTCGTTCATTAAAATCCATCCAGCCATTGGGATGTTTTGAGGGTATAAAGAAATCCACATACCCAGATACGCGTGAAACACATAACCCTTCTTGGCAGTCGGGTAAAAAAAGCCGGACAGACGCTTGAAAATCTAGACATTTTAAGCACTACAGTAAAACCTGTTAAAACAGAACCAGTGTGATGGAATAACGCTTTAATCTGAAAATTTTCGCAATATCGGCTAAAACAGGCTAAGATTGTCTAAATGGGAAAGTTCTTCCAATTCTTTGTCGTTCTATCTTAACAGGTTGCTGTATTAAATAGCTTCCTTTCATCGTATTGAATATAAGTGAATTATACTTTATCCATAAAGGAATGGTGTGAAATTAATTAGTCGAACTAGAGCTTTCTAAATAATTAACAGTAATTTTATGACAATAATGCTCACTTTACAAATACCGCGTTTTATTATTTTTTTCATTATTTTGCCTTTCAGCCGTTTAAGAAAAAGCGCAATTATTGCATTCATTCTCAAGAAAACATTTCGTCAAACGTAAAAAGCACAGGCAGCAAGTTGCCGGAACGCGCCTGTGGTTGGAACAGATTTTTTATTATTTGAAGAAAATTCCCTGTTTTGACCGGAGAATTAAAAAAAAAAAATGAGCTTCAGTTCGCGAATTTTTCGTGTTTTGGAGGAAAAGAGACATACGTAAAAAATCAGTTTCTGGTACAAAAAAGTAACATGCAGCACCGTTACGGGAACACCCCTGTGATTTGACGAAAATGTAACTTCAGATAATTTTTACATTAAGGCTGTTTTGAACTGTTTTGTTCAACAAGCGCAAAACGTTTTGACTCATTTACAAATTCATTTTCTAACGAAAAGATATTAAATTGGAAAAGCCTGACCAGGGAAGCGATTTGGAATCGAACTATGTTTTCCATTTTTGGATCCATCAATTACCTATTGAGTTAGAAGCGATTTGGATCACGTGACAAACACGTTTTTCATCCTTTCTTGACTGGTTTTTCTTGTTTCGCGCGGAAATTCGGTTCAAAACGCTCACTTTGACACTCTTTTCTGAAAGATCTATTGCGTTTGCAAAAAAACGGATAAAACAGCTCGATGACATAGTTTGAGAACATCAACACCTGCTAGTTTCATGCATTTCCGAACAAAAATAAATTAAAACTTATGTCCGAAAGTTGCCCTTTTGGATTTGAGAATAGCCTTAAAATAATGAATTTTCTGTATTTTGGGGGGAAATGGGCAAATCAAAACAGGAATTTTTGTGTTTTAATGATAATAAAATCAATTGAAGAAACACCTTCAACTCACATATTTTTTTAATGTATATTCATCAAAACCAGACAGAATGATCCTCTAACTTCTGATAAGTTACAGAATTTAAATCTGAGATTAAAACTGAAATACAAAATTCCGAAGAAAAATGTAAGTTAAAGGAAAACTTGTAAAATAGCTTAGAATGTAAAAGTTCATTACCATCAGCTCAATCATAAAACAAAGTTTTGTTGATGCTAAAAAAATCTTTAAATTCATGCTTATTTTGAAACAGCCAAAGTTTAGAGGTCTGCACGGACCGGGCTCAGGCCTATTTTCATTCATGGCACTCGGGCCGGGTCGGGCCTAACTTCTTTTTTTCGTACCGAGATAAGGCAGGTTTCATTCTTCCTAGGTCTTCATAAGCTGATATTTTCAGTCCCGTCTCGATCCAGCCTGTATGAAATCATTGTCTCGGCATGGCCTAGTCAATGCAAAAATCAGTAAAATTTCTCCCAGGCCAAAAATTTTTGCAAAAAGTGTACATATTTTTAAATCGACATTATTGTACAATTAAACATTAAAATTTATTATAACCGAGATAAGGCAGGTTTCATTCTTCCTAGGTCTTCATAAGCTGATATTTTCAGTCCCGTCTCGATCCAGCCTGTATGAAATCATTGTCTCGGCATGGCCTAGTCAATGCAAAAATCAGTAAAATTTCTCCCAGGCCAAAAATTTTTGCAAAAAGTGTACATATTTTTAAATCGACATTATTGTACAATTAAACATTAAAATTTATTCGTTTTAATGAATAGTAGATTTCTAGGCAAGAATATTAAAATACAGTAAAACGTGTGAAAAAGAACCAGCTATGGCTGAATCCTGTCTTATATGGAAAAATTTATTGATCCATGCCAAATGAATATAATAATACGTGAGAAAAGTGTATAATACATTCACACCTGCTAAGAAGAGAACTTGTTTATAACGCATTTTTTTTTTCTTTCCTATGCGATGTCTTAGAAGATTTTACTGTATAGCATTTTTCAGATTTGTAAGTCTCCAATTACATAATTTTTTGATTAACGATATTAATTATAGCTGAAACATTAACATACAAATATAGATTCATTAAAAAAATGTATATCGCAATCTTCTTTAAAAATGAAAATTATAAACATGAAAAAAGAGCTAAAATAAGTAGTTTTGGTCAGAACTCCTTTTAACAAAATCGACGTAAAATTCCGTCAGACTTGGGCCGAGATTTTAACTTTTTTCCGGGTCGGGCTCGGACCGAACTTTCAATTTTTATACCGGGTTGGCCCATTACTGTTTTTTGTACGGACCAGACTGGGCTGAAGTTTTAACTTTTATACCGGGCCGGGCCGAACTTTTCTTTCTATGAGTCGGGCTGGGCCCGAACCTGGAAATTTCGGCCCATACAGAACTCTACAAAGTATTAATTAAAATTGTTTAGTCTAACAATACAATCAAGTTTAAATTATCAAGTAAGTCAATATTCTGTTTTACACGATTTTATTTTTAATTTCTAAATACGAACTTACGACCCTAAACAAGAATTTTTAATTACAACCCTGCACTGTTCGAGTTATGCCCGACCCGAAATCGACAAAATATTTTTTTCGAACCTGCAACTTGATCCTAAGCATGAAATGAAAAAAAAAAAAATCAATCCTAAATGTAAAATAATTCTGAAAAATAGTTTGCAATCATATCTCTAAAATCAATTTTATATTTCAAAAAATGAATGCATACATTTACTTATTCATATACAAGTATTTTTTTTATCATTTGAAACAATAATCTGAACTTTTCTTTGGGTTGGGTTGATTTTTGACCGCCGATTATCTACTCGAGATATATAGGCCCAAGGTGCCCTCCATAAGGGGGGGGGGGCGCTTTCTAAGGGAATCTAATCCGTATTTACACATGGAAATCCAAGGTTCGAAGAAAACCATGAAAATTCTGACCGATTGGGCGGATGGGCGCGATTGGGTTCGAACCCAGCACGTCTCGTCTACCAGCTTCGAGAGCACAGAACCTCTCGGCCACTGGTGGGACGGACTTTTCTTTGGAAAAATTTGGTGTACTCGAATCAACTCCCAAGAAACAAAAACTCTAATCTGAGATGATCCGAAAATGGAAACACTAGTCAACCCGATCCACAGCAAAAAATTGTAGAGCCAATGGCCAACACGATCGGGTAGAATCGGGTTAACTGACCCGATGCAAGATTTTAGAAGTTGCTATATATATACATCTTCATGTAGTTTACAATGAAGTTATGTATGTATATAATTATTTTCTTATTTATACCTTCCATTTCTCTTCTATATATGAAATGGAGATTAATATCTATAAAATGAGACTCTACTCACTGTATATTGAAATTAATGAACAAAGAATGAATTTTTAATTCGATACTAAGATTGCTTGAATAGTTATACAAAACTCTCTTTTTATTTACTCATTCATTTATAAAAAAAAATACTTACCCTACGCTTTTTAATGAGAAGATCGAAACGAGCAGATGAATTTAAATGTCCTGTCTCCTCTTGAAATCGTATTTCTCATAGGCGTGCAAGTTTGTGGTCAATCGAATAAACATCCAACAGGAGTGCACATGAATGAGCTCTAGACAAGTTTTCGGTAACATCCGGCCGTTGTCTAAATACAATATGACATCCTTTAACCGACATGTGGTTCAAGCCAATCCGGCTTCCGAAGAAAAAAAATCAGTATCCTGCTATTCCGTGGGTCGCATTTTCTATAAACTAACCTAAGATCTTTTTTTAAAAAATTAAACTATACCCGACTCGACACGACTCGGGTCGTGTGCAGGAAAAATCTGATTACCCGACCTGATGCAGGACTCAACACTCAAGTCAAAAAATTTTCCCCGACGACGATTAAATTTGATCCTGACGGGGGCGGCAAGGTGTGCCCCCTGGACCCCCCTCTGGCGCCGCCCTTGTGTAGGACTTAAACTGTGTAGAATATTAACAGAAGGAAATATATGAATTAAGCCAATATAGATGTTAAAGATTGATAGGTTGAATGGGAGATAAGAAATATGGAAACATGTTAAGGAAATATAAATTTCCTAACAATCGGGACTTCGAAAAATTGCAAATTTCGTTGATTGATGGCGGAAAAATCCGGAGTTTCGTCAGTTTATCACGAGAAAAAAGTGCAAATTTCGTCAATTTGCCGGGGGAAAAAAGTGCAAATTTCGTCAATTTGCCGGGGAAAAATATTGCAAGTTTCGTCAATTTACCGCGGGAAAATATTGCAAATTTCGTCAGACAGTTAAGAATGGCGAATTTCGTTGATCGGGCGTGGAAAAATCTCAAATTTCGGCGATCGGCTGCATAAAGATCGGAACTTTTGACAATTTACCGCGGAAAAAATTCTAAATTTCGTCAGATTCAGTTAAGAATCGCGAATTTCATTAATCGGGGTAGGGGAGGGGGGGAATCACGAATTTCGGTAATCAGGTGTGAAAAAAATGCGAATTTCATTGATCGGGGGCAGAAAAATTGCCAACTGAATTGGGTATGTTGACTGGGTAGGGGATCCTAGAGGGGTAAAACTCCCCCTCCCTCTGAAATCCTCATTTTTATCTGATTATAGGCCACAGATTCCCCCCACCTCCCTGAAATAAAATTCTCTGTGTGTTACTGATGTGACCCTCGACAACCCAGACATTTATTTAAGTAGTCCTTCTCTAAAAAAGTTTTGCAACCCTATTTTAGATACATTTCGTAAGAAACACTACTTATTAAATTCTCCCCTATGTCAGAATTTCTGAAAAACATTTTGCAGATCTATGCTGATCATGCCACCTAGAACCTAAAACCACCACCAACTTGAAAACTTTATCTGCCTATCTACCTATATATATATATATCACTTTTTTATAAATACGATAACTTCCATAATTCCACACAAATCTCTTCGAAACTGATATATATAAAATCAAGGGGCAGAAAATGGAAATGGAGAGGATTTTTGTGAAGCAGAAAAAAACACCATAATTTCTTAATTATGATACATATCAAATCTGTTTAAACTTATTATTACTTCAAAGAAAAGGGCCAAAAATTTATGTATGACAGATTTTTGATATCATTAAAATGGCCTTAAGGGGCGAAAAAAATAGGGTTTTAAGGAAAAAAAAAATCCTAACTTCGTCAATTCACAATATGAAATCCACTTAAATTTATTATAAATCTCCTTAATATTGTCTACAACTTTTATATTGACAAGTTTTTAATAAGACCAACTCTTACAGCAAAAGAAAAAAAAAGGAGGGGGAGGGGGTGAAGAATAAAAATTCATAATTTTGTCAATGCACAAGGTATCAAATCCGCTTAAATTTATTATAAATCTTCTTAATATTATCTACAATTTTTGTATTGACAAGTGTATGATAGGACCAACTCTTACACACACAAAAAATAAATAGATAAATGAAAAAATAAATTAAAATAAAAAAGGGAGGTGTTGTAGAAGAAAAAAAATCGCATATCCGCTAATCTACCACTAAGACAACAAAAGAAGTATCATTGGCGTGATGAAAATTTTTGGCAACTCTCAAAGATGCTGTATATAAGGTTGTACTATTAAACGTGCGCGTACATCAATAAAAAGAACTTCATAATTTAAAATTCAGTGTGCGGTTCATTTAATGAAACAGTTACCACGCTGTTAAAATTTATTATATAAATCCTCTTCATATTATCTATAACTTTTGTGGTAATAAGTTTCTGATACGACAAACTCTACTAATGGGTGATATTACTAAAAATATTCTCAAAGGGTGCAAAAAAATAGGGGTTGATGGAAAAATGATCGTATTAACATGATTCTGATAAAACCAACTCTTACAGAAAAATGAAATTAAAAACTCGTCAAAAGTGGTCAGATAAAATTTTTTAACTGAATTTATCTCTCATCTTCATTTAGTTTTTTTTTTTTTTGTGTGAAATTAGTACTTAACTTCAAAATCTGCCTGTGTTTGCAGGCCTAGCCGGCAGTGACTTTTTTCTCTATTGTCCAAACTGTTTGAAAATGTTATCAGTTATAAACACATATTATGGTTTTAAAGTATGTGTAAGAAATCCGTGAAAATATATTAATATTTAGGTGAGAGAGGGTTACCTGTTTTGTAAATAACTGATGAATCTATCAACTCAACTACCAAGGCCTTCTTTATATTAAATTTTAAATCACATAAAATTCTATAAATACTGCAAAACCTGTGTAAATAGAGCCTGTCTGTAACAAAATCCTGTCTTACATGAGAGCATTTAATGATCCGTTGAAAGGAATACCATAGAATAAATTATTAATTCAGGGGGTAACCCGGGAGGAGGGTTCTCCCCTAAGCTTCGAAATGTCACTCCCGGAAGCTTTCTAATTTTGTGCTCATTAAAGTTGTAAAAGTGCAATTCCCACCTTAAAAGCTCCATACTGTCTACCACCCCGGGAGCATCAGTAATCTTTCCTGAAGAAAAGTGCCTAAATTCAATACTGCAGTTATACCTTATAAGATGGAAACTTGTCTAAAACGGAATATTTTTTCGATCCTTTGCGAATCCGTTTTTGTAAGTTTTACTTTAAATTAATTTCTTGGAATATTGTATTATTAGTTTATTATTAATAAAACATATAAATGCAAGTGTCCAGATTTTTCTGCAGACAACGGTGGGGAGGGGGTTGTCCACAGACAACTAGCTGGTGACGCTGTTGTAGCAATCCTCAACAAAATCCAACATTTTTGTCGAAATCCATATTATCTTAACTATACTTACAAAAATTAGTTTATGGATTGACAACATGGTGAAATAATATCACTTTTCAACTACTTTGGGAAGAGCTATAAACTTATACTGAATCTGAATACGTAATATACATTTTTAAAGGATCGTAAAAGTCTAAAGAAAATGAAAAAGTAATTTTGCCCTTCTTGGAAAAATATTTGCCCGACCTGGAAGCATCATCTAGCTACGGGCCTGGTTTTTACTTTTTTTCTTGAGATGAAATGAGTTTTCCCGATTTTTTTTTTTTTCATTCAGTTGACAATCTTCTATTTCTTCTTCATTCTGTCTTTTAGTTGGTGTGCTTGTCAAAATTTTTGAAGACCCTTTTTTTCATTTCTTTAAATTTTCCCATTTTTGGCAGTAAGACTTTAGGGAAGGCTTGTATGTCTTCTGGTGTCACTATGTTTGGTTTATCTGTATATTTTTAAAAGATAATAAAAAATCATCTTTCATCTTCAGAAATTCCTATTTAAGGGATATATTCCAGTGATTTTAAATCCATTTATTATGTTAGTTGTCACCATGGCTTTAGAATAAGCAATTCCGCTCAGTTCAGCAATTTGATAAATTATTGTCCTTAATGCAGGATGATTAGTCATCCAGTCTTGAGCAGCCGCATTAAAATATCTTTTAAGTGGTCCATGGATATAGAGTACGATCCAGAGACTGCAATTTGGGATAAGTGTGTGGAGATATTTTTAACAAAAACATTCCATTTTCTTTGGTATAATTCAAACTCTCAATGCTTATATGGTTATTATGATTAACACTTTACTATTTTGAGTATAATATCTTACATTATTTATGAAGTGCTGTAAAATTTTGCAAAGTTAGATGTATGTCTCACATGTGCATTCATCCACCATGTGCTTGCTAACCATCATATGCAGCCACATATTAACTTTCTATCTTTGTCAACCATCTAAAATTAAGGCAATCGTATTCTAATACAGATAATATCTAAATGTCACAATGAGAAGAAGAGGGTTGATAAAATTTAGCATTAATTTAGTTTAACTTTGGTTTGGGGACACTCGATCCCCAGGATCAAGTCTCCCTATAGAACAGGGATCAGGTGTCCCTAATGTGCATGTTTGGGTAAAAAAATTGCTAAATCAAAAATAAAGAAATTGTATTGGACTTAAATAACAACATTTAAGCATTAAGGAATGTTAGTTGTTATATTATATCAATAAAATTAAGTAATTTAGTTATATTTAGCAAAAAATATGAAACACAAACTATCTACTCAAAAAGAAGTTTGATTGTAAGAAAACAGAGATTCTTTTCTTACAACAAAAATAAAAATGGCTGAATGAAATTATGTTGCTAGATCTGTTGATAAGGAATCACTTTATTAATGTTTCCAGTTTCAGAGACTTAATTGCATTTTTTCTCTGGTTTTAGACCTAGGGATCAACTCTCCCAAGTGTTGATCCCTATATGTAAAAGTGATGGGTCAGATTTAACTTTTAAATGATTAAATTTGTGAAAAATTTAGTTTAGAACTGAAAAATTTTTGTAAAAGGCTTATTTTTAAAACAAAGAATTTTGTGAAGGGTCCTTTTTTAAGGTGGAAAGTTTTGTGAAAGGTCTTTTTTTAAGGTGAAAAGTTCTGTGAAAGGTCCTTTTTTAAGGTGAAAAGTTTTGTGAAAGGTCTTTTTTAAGATGAAAAATTTGGTGAAATATAGCACAAAATTAGCGCTCGCCAATTGTCAAGTAACACTTAAAACGTGGCGATTAACTTTATTCTCACTCGCCAAACTCAATGGGCACCACTCGCCAAAAACGATGGTTGAAAGATTGATGCCAGGGAGGAAAGGGGTGAAATTCATTCGAAATTTACGGCGTCCAGATTGGCGATTCTTCTGAAAATTTAAAGCATTCGGTTCCAAAAAAAAAAAAAAAAAAAATCAGTCATCAGTCCGAAAATTTGGACATAAAAATATCACTAATTTTGATATGGTCACCATAAAAAATCAATTTTGTAAATCGTTCACAAAAAAAAAAATCACCAATTCTGTCACAATACATCGTAATATTTTTAGGCAACTCCGTAACATGTGTGTTAGCACATGTTCCTTTTGTGCATACTTTCGTTAATTTCTAGATTTTCTTCCTAAAATTCAGCTTTTAATTTATTTTTATTAGTCAGCATTTAAAATTCCCTTTAAAATGATACCTCTTCCATCCCTGTATGATATTCCATTCGTATTTTCAATTTCTATCGTGATCATTTATTTCTTTACTCTTCTTAATTCATTCATTTACGTTTTCAGTGAGATCAGTTTAGCCATCTTGAATCATCCATTCATTAATCTTTCTCCCGTCCGATCTTCCTTGGCGCGTAATGTATGCACGTTTGCCGGGAAGTTGGAGTCTTCGCCCGTTCAGCGATCGCCAAGTGCGAAGCCACGCGATTTTTCGCAGCGTGCAGTCAGTTATGCTCATGTTACCACCGATGTAGGCTGCTCTTTCCTTCTCTCAGGTATGGAGGCAAAAATGGGAAGATACCGTACCTCCACCCAGGGATTCCCCATCCAAAAAATAAGTCTCATTCAATAAACAGCAGTTTTTTTTTTTTTTAGTAAAATGGAATTTCTTTGTGTTCATTAAGTATTATTATGAAGATTACATTTCGTTTCTACAACCTCAGCAGTGGCGTAGATACATATTCAGCGCCCTGGAGCAAGTAAAGTTTGTGCGTCCTTTTGTCACTCTTGCATTTTTTTTTCCAAGTTTAAAATTTAAATGCGATTCTTAATTCGATTTAAAGCTTTACTTTTATTTGAAAGTCAAAGTATTTCAACAATATTAACCCCTTAACCTACGATTTACTTTTAACAGCTCCACGGTTTGGCAAATCCATAGCTACCACTAAAATTTAATAGAGATTTTCGCCTTGTTTAATCATGGAATTTCGACGATTAAATTAAACTATATTTACTGTGAAATTTTAGTGGTACGAAGAATTTACATTTGGCTCGATCATCGTACATGGGCTATGCCCGTCATTGTAGGTTAAGGGGTTAAATACAGATAATTAAAAATAAATAATGAATAATGAAATGAATTATAATTCTTTAAGTACGGAGTACCTACATATATTTTTGGGGAATCGGGCCGATCTTTAGTTTTAAATGCGCCAATGGGCCTCTGTGCAATCTGTTACCCTTTATATCTGTTTTTTTTTTCTTTTCCATGGTTTCGAAGCATTGTAGAATACTAAAAAAAAAAAAAAAAAAAAACTATTGTCAAGATTTTAGTTTTCGCGTCAGGACGAAACAGGTTTTTCTGTTTTTAGTGCAGGAAAATACTAAAATTCCATAAAATTAAAAGTATCATAACTTGGTAAATTTAGGTCGTACAAAAAATAAATTTTTATTATTTTACCTGTTAAAGTATGGAGAACATTTTCCTAAATATATCGCATACAGCCCAGGGACCGAAGAAAAATGTGAATCTCATAACTTTTAAAAAATAACTATCTTGAGATAAATTACTTTTAAGAGGATGAAGAACAACTTTGAAACTTTTCTATTATTGGTACTATATTTCTACAATTAATGGTTTAGAAAATTAGCCTGACACCGGGGTCCTCACTAGCTTTTGACTAACCTGAGCAATTTGGTAGATCGCTAAAGAAAAACTAGCAAATTTCATATTCAAATAATGGTAGTAATAGATTCATCGGGAAACACTAAGAATATCAAAACCCAAATGATGACAAAGAAAAGGATTAATTGTGGAATAACATGATTGAGAATGTTGTCGAAAGAAAAAAAAGATCTCTTGCAATTTGGCGATACCAGTCTTTAATTTTCTCGCCAAATGGAACGTTTAGGTTCAGTGGCGATCGGCAGCGAGAACCCTGATTGACACATTTATATATTACTCAAGATTGCAGTTTTTACTTTCCATACATATACAATGTAAAAAAGGAAATAGGAAAGCATTGTAATAACATTAAATAAAAATAATGGTATATTTTTACATTTTCAAATACTCTGAATGCTTTCTCACAATTTTTACAATGGTTCAATATGTATTTGTGTATATATGCATGTATGTTAGAATTTCCTCACGTTTTCACATTCCCAGAGCACGGTTTGATGTGTTTTTGATGATAACGACAGGTATGTTATATATCTGTCACAAGAATTGTATTAATTTTCAAAGAAATCGGTCTAAGGATTTGGTATCAAAACTATTTTTCAACCATTCTGTGATAACTGATGAATATTCATATCACAATTAAATTATTTTTTATTTCTGACATTCATCTTATATCGACGATAACGTTTAACCGCGCAGACAGTGGCGGTTCGAGGGGTGGTTCACAATCACTTTATTTTAGTAATTTCATTTAAAAAATTTCTCTTTGTTTAATCGTAGAAAATACCACGATTAAAACAGATAAAATTTTATGTAACAATATTCTGATGGGAAAGAGAATGTGAACCCCTGAAAAGCAGCTACTGCACGCAGGATCGGACTCGGTCAATATCAAATACACAAACCTTGGATTTTTGGAGGACGCAACTTTTTAGAAACCCATTTTTTTACCAGTTTGCTAGTAGAAAACAATAATATCATTTACCATTTCAATTTTTCTTTCTGGGGATTTTCAATTTCGAAACTGGATCCGAAATTGAAAGTATCCTTACAGAAAAAATCGAAACAGTATTAAGATAACTGTTTGGACATCGATCTCATATATACTATGCCCCAAAAAAAAATTAAATATTGAAATGTAAATGAAAAATTTGTAAAGAACGCTGCCATTGGTTTAACATTAGCTTGCGAATGACTAGTGTAGGATTCTAAGCATACAGATTTTTAGCACAAAATATGTTATGATTAATTAAACCTATTTTAAACTTTTTTTTTTTTTTTTTTTTTTTTTTTTTGCAGCGGGATATAGGTGAAAACTGGGAAATTGAGTTAGTAGCCAGTCGCCGGTAGACTCAGTTTCATTAGTGGCCACTATAATGTTTCAAACTTTCTTGGCATCTAGATAAACTATAATCGTTGTATATATACATATTTTCTATAAATCAGAGTTTTATACCAGCCAACTATTCATGATAAGAATAGGGACACAGTTGAAATTCAAGAAAATTACTTTAAAACTACAAAATTGTTATCATATTAATTTTTTTTAGAATATATTTTTGGATTATTTGTAAATGTTCATAAACACAATTATCAATCAGATTACTGTTACTTTCTTTACATAAAAAGTTAGTAACTAAATCAAAATTCTAACAACTAGGTGTATACAAAAAAAAAAAATTCAAACAAAACAATAAAATGCTATTTTGATTTTATTTAATAATTAAATGTGTTATTAACATACCGTATACATTACATACAGTTGAAATCTAAACTGGTGAGTGTATTTCACAGGATTAAACAGTATCTCTTGCAGAAAAATAATCTAACTGATCAAACACATTGAAGATATTGTAATGTCCTTACCCTTTAGGGCCCAATTTTTTTTTCAATTTTGAGAACAAAATTACTTTTATTTTAATAATCTTAATCGTAGCTATCGAAATAGATTTACTGATATAATAGGTTAAGAGTGTTTGGAGACGTTTGGAAAATCTCATATTACAAGAGGGTTTAACAGATATTACAACTTTATAATGATTTTTGTGTTTTACCACACGATTCGTTTAGAAAAGTAACCTATATTTTAAATTTAAAGAGTGAAATATATGTATAAAATAAATTACTAAATGTCCAAACATAAATGAACTCATAATAAGAAAAGCATAGCCATATACTATCATTACTATGTGTAGATAGTAACAAAAGTAATTTTTAAGACAAAATAATACTTGATGAAAAGACATGTACTATTAGTAGTAAACCAGACCTGAAAGGGTTAAAATCCACTTGCATTTGCATCCAGTGAAAAAAAAAAAGGAATAAATTATTTGAAATACATGAGGAATCAAAGCTGATGAATATATTTTGCATAAAACTATATTTCTTGAAAAAATAATCCAACTGAAGAGTGAGCATGGCGAAAAACTGAAATATTGAAAATACAGCTAAATCGCTGCAATCTGCTTGCATCCGGTAGGAAAAAGAATTAATCAGTTTGCTAATTAGATGTAATCAAAGTAGAGATGCATATTTCCATGAAAAAAGTTGTATTTCAGTTGGTGATCGATAACAGATTTTTTTATCGCCACTTGGCGAGTGGCGATCGATGGCCGATATTTTAATCGCCACTTTTACAACTTTAATCGCCACGTGGCGAGTGGCGACCGCTAATTTACACCTATACAGCCGGAGGATAAAAATCTTAATGCTGCTAGTAATATTATGAAACGTGTAAATATTATTAATTTGATTTTTAAGCAATGTATTTTTAAAATAGATTTTCATACAGTAAACACTGTCTAACGCTCTACGTGTAAGACAGATTTCCGTCTTATGCACTGTATTAAAAAAAAAGAAACTTCAAAGGACGCCGGGTTGAACAGTCCTTTTCTCACGTATACCTATACAAAATAATGCGGTTCTGATTATCACATTTATAGACAATATTGAAACAGCCTCGTTTCCATATTATATAGTGTAATTTTTAACAGAAAAGAATGTTTGGATTCCCTTTCCTTTGGTGAAAATATTCTTTGTAAAAAATTTTGTGCATCAAGCGCAAAAATCAATATAATAAACATTTATATAAGCGAAATTATAATCACAGCATTGTACGATTACATGAAGTCTACATATTTCAAACAAATACTCAATAAATGATTTTACACACACACACAAATGTGTGTATATATATATATATATATATATATATATATATATATTGCGAAATAGAGGTGACGTTCTTTGGTGCCAGGTAGGATGAAAATTCTTGGGGCAGATCATGTCGCCATTGATAACAGACAGGGTTACAGAATATAAATTAGGATAGGATCTACAAAATATCAGAGTACTATACAAAAGATTGAAGACTGAACCAAAGAAACTTCCAAGAAAAAAAAAAAAAATTCGTCTGCTTTGTGAAAAGAAAAAGAAATTTAACAATAAAAAAAAGCTTCAAGAAAGTGATTTTTCTAAAAATTATTATTAAATAATTTAAGACTGTTCAAATCTAATGTTTGTTGTAACTATTAGCTTGAACTGAGGGAAAATTTACCTGGTTTAATTAAACCTGGTTAACCAACCCGCAGGTCGGTTGCCAGGCGGGTCAGTCTGTGCCTGCCAGAATGTAACTTAATTTAGTAAAATCCTATTTTTTTCTTTTTTTAATTTTTAAGCCTTGTTTCAGTACAAGCGGAATGAAAATTTATTGAAAATTAAGTCATTAGAAAAAGGTTAAGCTTTATGAATGAAAGTGCATGTTTCTTTAAAACACGATGTCTTTATCACCAGTGAAAATATATCACCTTTGTGTAAAATTAGAATCTAAGTTTTTATTCATTGTTATACTGTTTTGAACACACAGTATTTCTGTAAACTGTTCAGAAACTTGAGTGGAATAATTCCTGATTTTTTTTTTTTTCATTTTATATTTAGAAAATTTATTCATTACTAATGTGTGATATTGGATGATGGGGGTGTAGGAAGGGGGACGGGGACAGAGCCTGATTACAGACTAAGCAAACTCACGTTACTATGTTTGGCCTTATTTAATCCTAAAATTCTGCGATTAAATAAGGCTTAGTGCGGAAAAATACTTTTCGAAAAAAGTGTTCTAAGTTTGCCTAGGCGGTAACCAGGTCCTCAGGAACACTGTATTTGATAGTTAACTTTTTCTCTCAATGCTTATCAATTCAAAAATCCCAAAAACAATATGCAGAAAATTTAATTTGCCGCTTCCCAGTCACTTCCTTCTAAATTGTCGTGGACTGATGTGAAATATGACATTACGTAATTTGTATTGATGCATGATTAGTTTCACAAAAAAAATTCAAAATGTTCTTTTTTTTTCTTTTTTTTTTTTGTAAAATGCTCAATAATTTTCTTCAATGGTCAAACTATTTTTTTTTCAATCCTGAAATAATTAAACAGCTAAGACATTGCTGTTACATCGTAAATATAGGTTTCTCACTGGTAGTTTGGCTACCATTGCATTAATAGTAGCTCTCTGGCTACCATTATTTCCATACAGTAATTATCATGATAAATTTCTAAAACATTTTCAACAGAAATGTACCGGGAAGATTATTTTTTGGAAATAGCGTTTGGTATCCAATAAAGTGACCAAGAGAGCCCTGTAAACAAATTTTGATTACTTTAAGGTTTGAAGATCTTCAACTGTCGTCTAAGGAAAACTTACAGAAAGAAAAATCAGACATGCTGAAACGATATTGGAGAAGTTATATGAATTAACATTGAAAATTCCCGAATAGAAGTAATTCCTTTTAACTGTGTACGAAAACATGTTTTAAATTCAAATAATTGATGTTAAACACAAGCTAAAATATCATAGTGATATTCTGATTGTAACAATATTCATCTATAATATTTGATTAATAATGAAAAAAACTGCAAATATTTTTACAAATCTTTTTTGCGCCCTTAGGATTCGAGCGCCTGGAGCAGTTTGCTCCAACTGCTCCACGGTAGCTACGCCCCTGAACCTCAGCATATTGCGTCATTCTTCAAGTTCTGGTAAGACTATTTATAATTATTTGTTATTTTTATCGTGTGCACGCCTTGAAGGAACTACAGCAGGAAAACAACAGTGAAACCTAAGAACCTGTTGACTTTATTTAGAAAAAGTAAGAATAGATTTTAGAGATAAATTCATGACCACGTTGTTTTTGGATGTTTCGTTTAAGCCTACGAGCATCCCACGTGGCCAGTTGATACTTCACTTTTTTTATGCCACTATAACAGTTAAACGATCACCTCAAGTAAACCCACTGTGATAAATTCCGTCAAAGAATCATGAAAAAATGTGAATTTCGCCCGAGGACTACGTAAAAAACGAAAATTTCATCAAAAATCATGGAAAAACCACAAATTTTGTCAAAGTATCGTGGAAAAAACGCAACTTTCATGATAAAATCACGGAAAAAACACAGCTTTCTTCAAAAGATCATAGGAAAATGCAAATTTCGTGAAATGATTGTGGAAAAAATAAATTTGATGAAAAGATCGTGGAAAAAACGCTAATTTCATTGAAAAATCTTGAAAGAAATGCAAATTTTTTCAAAGAATGGTGAAAAACCCCCACAAATTTCATCAAAAGATTACGAAAAAATCCAGATTTCATGAAAAGATCGTGGAAAAAACACAGATTTTGTCAAAAGGTCGCGAAAAAAGTGCAGATTTTGCAAAAAGTTCACGAAAAAACATGAATTTCGTCAAAAGATCGCGAAAAAAAAACGTGAAATTCGTTAAATGGCCGCAGAAAAATGCATAGTTAGTGCCGAGGTGGGGGAGGTCCCCCCTCTGAACCTTTCTGAAAATTTGCTGTGAATTTCATTGCAATTAATAGTAAAAATAAAATATTCAAGATTTTATTAAAATAATTCTTAAAATATATTTAATTGTTCTTGTCTCTTTTATACATTGCATTAAGTATGTCTAAATATGTGTTTGACTTTTATTTTGAAAGCAGTCATTTCTTGGTTATATTGTTCTGTTAGATCTTAATGCCAGTTTTTTTTTTCAGTTGAGTGTAATCATATTTAATGGTAAGTAAAATATATTAGTAAATTACAATGTTGATCGTTAGAAAAACACAATTTTGTATGGAGCGTACCAATGGCGCACACAGGATTACGCTTTGGAGAGGGCTAACATATTTTAGAGGTATACACATGCATACACCCAACTTGTACTGTGCGGGGCCCTAGGGCAAACATTATTCGAGGACCCTCCTTCTATCTTTTGAAATTTTTCGTGAATTATGCTGAAGTGACTAAACTTCATACCTATTGTATGTATACATAAATTTCGTATTAAGTACTATTCACATCTATTTACAGAATAGCACAAGAAAGGTAAACTTTAAGAAACAATAGAATACACCTTTTTTTTTTGTTATTGGAATGTAAGAATAAATGTAAGCCGTTAAAACATAAATATCGTTCTTTCAGACATTATTGGCTATTTGTGTTAATACTTTTCTACTTAACTTAATTTTTGTATTCAATCAACATGGATGTGGGTGATTCCATCATATGAAAAGGCAAGTGGTGGCATGCAAATAATAGTAGCAACCAATTCCAATACTTGTTATGTTGTTACTGCATTCCTCACAATATCCTAAAGTACTTTGGTATAAAATTTCCTATTATGACAAATTCTTTTAAACAGAAAGCAACAGATAACAGATTTGTGAGTTTACAGTAATATTTTAATTAAATTTATGTATTAAAAAGAAATATTTATCAAATCAGGAAGGAAGAAATTAAATACCACAAAATGAAAAACACTTTAAATTAGAATCTGTGAAATTCGCTTGATTTACAACATAAAATATTCGAACAATTAAGGAGAGAAAAAAACTTAAGATAGCATTTCAATTAGAGAAACAATAGCAATGAGCAATCTGAAAACTTATATCTGCCCTTGGGAGGAGGGGACAGCTGCTCCGCATGCCCCTGCATTTGTCAGGCCCTGCAATGTGCCCAGATGTAGCCCTTGCCCAGTCCAATTCTTTTTTCATTTGACTTTATGGGACAGGACGGCTCAGTTTCCGACTTACATTTTTTTCAGCTGACTTAAGCAGAGCCGTAACCAGCCAGAGGTAGCTCTGAAGAATTTTATGGGGTTAATTCTGAATGCTTTTAACATGTTTGATAATGAATGAAAAACTGTACCTAAAATGTATCTTAATTTTTATGATTTTTAGTGTGTTTCTGTATTTGGATTAGTTTAAAGTGTGTTTTCAATCAAGCAATTTAAAGTTTTACTAGATAGTGCCCGTCAAGATTTGACGGTAAATAACTTGAATGTTTCATCAGAAAAATTCTTGAATTTTTAATTAGTTGCTTTTAAATTAATTTTTGAATGATGAATTTCTATATTGCATAAGTGATTCCTATTTCTTTAAGGTGATAGAGGGTGCCGCCAGTCTAACCTATTCAATGAAGTGAAAGAATTTTAAGTTTATAATTTACAGCTAATTATGCTTGCTTTTTATCAGAAATTTACCTAAAAATGCCGGGCAGAGAATTTATTTTTACTTACTACGGCCTCTTTTTTTTTTTTTTTCTTTGAAAAAAATAATTTTTTTTTTTTTAAACACGACGATTAAAAGCTGCCATGAATTTTATTTTTATCTGTCTCATTCTCTAAAAACCTAAATTTGAAACTTGATGCAGCTAACGATTTAAATATACATTTTTTATTACTTGAATTTTATTATACATTTTGTAAATATTAAACCTGGATATCAAGGTAATTTCTTTTATAGCTCTTATACGAATATTTTTCTTTCTTTCCGTTTTATTTTTTATGGAAAAGAATGACAAACTTTTCTTTCTGACACACACACATACATATTTTTGATAATGGTCAGAAAATATAATGAAAATTGTAGATCAGCTCAATTTATTTAATTGATAATTACATGCAAAATATTTTAGCTTATTTATTTTAAATATAAAATCATTATTTTTTTAAAATATTATTGTGTTAAATTTTATTTAACTATAAAGCATTCAGATACTAATAATAATAAAATTAAAATCCTAAAACTTCTCTTCCTAATAAACTATGTCATTACAGAAATTAATTATTGACAAAAATATTACACATTTTGCCAGGCTGGGTTCGAACCTGCGCCCGCTACAAAAATTCTGAGCTTTAGACTGTTGTGTTAACCCACTACGCTAGCGGGAACTCGATCTGGTGTTCCTTTTAAATTGAACAGGTTCGAAAACTAGTTGATGCATATGCAATTGCCTCGAATATGAGATTCGATCTTACAGAAATACTTTTGCGTTTTAATATTTGATACCTTACTTTTCAAAGAAGCAGCTATGACTTAACATGCTAGTTTCCCAATCTGCGTGTGTAACTATTGGCAATTCATAAGACGGATATAACTTTTAGCCTCAAATCACTGTGTTTATCTTCTGTATGTAATATGACCAAAACAATATTGCACTCCCGAAATAAACCGTATCTAACTCTTAATATCGACACAGTAAATTTTTGAATTGTTAATAATGCTGAAAGAGCCAAATAATATTAACTTTGTGAAAGAAAGGAAAGCTAGTTTACATCAAGATTGAATAGCAGACGAACTTAAAATAACTTCTACCTGTGATGTGATACTTCAACTGAGTGAGCATCTTTGTGCATGTGCAGCACATCACTCCAAAGACAGACTTGTACTTATATGCTGCGCATGCGCAACTGTAGAATTTTAATTTAAAATTATGGCTAATTAATAAAATATTTCAACAAACGAATGTACGATAACAAATCTGTGGCCAAATATCTTTTATTTAAAAAAAGATTGGTGTAATTTCATGCAGTAGTTTCTTCTCATGGACTGTCGAAAGAAAACGCTTAGCGTTTTAAATATATAGATTATTAAAATGTTATGAATGTTAGAGTAAGAGGTTGCTCAGCCCACCCTGCCTCTATCTGGTTTCAGCCCTGGTCTTGAGAAATACTACAGCATAAAATGTTCTGTGTGTAAAAACTTCAGTTCATAAACAAAATACATTCTTAAAAAAATTGGTCAAAAAACGTAAAAAGTACACAAAAGTTGACGGAACACCCCTGTGATTTGAAGAGATTTCTCTGTTATTTGAAGAATTTTCTGTCCTTTGACTAGAGAATTTGTAGAAATTTCAGTTTCACAAATATTTAGTGTTTTGAGTGGGAAAGTAATACGTAAAAAATCCTTTTCTTACACTGAAATAAAAGACAAATGAGTCATTCCATGTCAAATCAACACAATTTCAGACCAAAATCTCCCATGACCTCTTAGATTTTGATGAAACTTGGGTTATCGCGTGTCTTCACATAGTTATGAAAGAAAACACTAAAATTATTTTTTTAATTTTATTAACAGTTAATTAAAGTATTTTTCATTCAAATTTGCTACATCTTGAATTACTTAATTGCCATTTTCTCAAAAACTAAATGTGATACAAACTTGGTTTATATATCATTTTAAAGCTCTTTTTATGACCTTCAATTTGATATGCAACATGATCAAATTTATTAAAATTTATTTTTTTTTAAATTTAAATTTTAAATTTCTCAAAGCGACATTTTTAAAATTTTCAAAAAAATCTCAAATTGACTTCATATTACCCTTGTACATTTCCCCAAGTTATATGATGGGATCTCTATGGGATTAGAACATACATAAAGTTGAAGTTCATATGTAAAGTGAAAATTTTAAATTACATTTCAATATCTTTATTTTCAACTGATGACAAAGTGATGAAAAAAATTATATAAATGCCACAAACTAACATTTTTCACATTTTAAATAAATATTTTTATTTTTTAAATATATAGAACTTAAACAATAGAAAATGAAAAGTTGGAGTGAGTCGACCAATGCCAAACATCAAAGACTGTGTATTGACTGCTATTTTTCAAACTGTAGTTGATTAGCTACATTAGAAAAGTCTTGGAAGATGGTTTTCAAGAAAATTTGAAACACAAACTTTTCGCCAATGGATTTTAGTTGATAGGTGCAGCTTAGAAACAGTTCAGAACCCTGTGCAAGAATTTATGAATATTCTGTGAAAAACAAGATTCTTCGCCAGGATTTCATTAGTAATGGATTAATAGTCATGATTTCAAAGTGCTTTTAAGTGTTATGTACTAAGGAAAATTTATTAACTTCTGAAATAGCTGTAGTTTGAGACTTTTCAGAAAATTATAGTTTTATCTTATAAAACGAACCAGTCATACAATTGGAACAAATCTCAGGACACTTTACATCCATTTACAGTATATTTTAAAAAAGAAAATGAAACCAATCATTGTAGTTTTGTCACCTCAGAATGTTTTTAACATAATACCATAGCTGTATATACTACATTTCAGAAAAAACTTGTTCAGTTTTTAAAATCAAAATTCCATGAAGTGAAGAAACTTTACTATTTTACAGACGGCATCAACTGATGTAATTTGCAAAGTAAACCCTACTACACCAACTAGTCGTACATATACTCTGCAACTGGATGAAGCAAACAAGAATGAAAAAAAAATTATAATTTCTTACAATCATGAAAAGATAGTTTAATTTATTTTCAAATAATTAAATTAAAAACTTACTTTACTTTATGAGGAGGACACAAATATCTTGCATATAAATCAGAAAATGCATTTGACATAAAATGTAATATGCATCTATATGTAAAAATGACATTGCCATTGTAATTTAATTTTTTCATAGCATATTTTCATGTGCTGTTTACATCAGTTTGCAAACAAAATGTAACATTTATATTTTATTACCTGTATTTAAAAAGTGTTCTATATTAAGCATTTATAAAATGATATAGTAGAAATATTAACCTTTTCAAGGGCAAGTAATTGTGTTTTTGTAAGGTTGAATTCACACTGGAATTTTCAAAAAAAATTTCTTAAATTTCGTGAATTGATTTTCATGAAAATAAGGAAAATCAGTTTTACAACTATTTCCATCAAAGTTATAAAAGTAAAATTTATTTAAAAGTTTCTGGTACAAATCTTGATTAAAATTAGATGAGATATAATGTATTCTACAGCCATTCAAGGGGTTAAGTACATGTAAAGTGTTAAGTATATCTAAGAAAGATTAAGCATGCATAATATAAAGGGCGCCATCTTGAATAAAAAAAGAATGAGTTTTTATACAAGATATTTGTGTCTGATATACCTCATAAAGTTAAATAAATTTTTAATTTATATAGTATTCAAAAATAAATTGGACTTGATCTTGTAATATAAAAGGATCTATAGTGTTTATAAGGTGTATATTCGTGAATTATCAAATAATAATATCAAACTTTTCATTTCTTATTGTTTATGTTCTAATGTATGTAGAAAATAGAAATATTTATTTAAAATGTGAAAAATGTTAGTTTGTGGTACTTTTTCATTACTTTGTCATAAGTTGAAAATAAAGATATTGAAATGTAAATTAAAATTTTCACTTTACATATGAACTTCAACTTTATGTATCTTCTGATCCCATAGAGATCCCATCATAAAACTTGGGGAAATGTACAGTCGTGGGGAAAAAAAAGTAAACACCCCCTTCTAACTCCTCAACAAATTATCGTAGAAGAAAGTTACTGGTACCGAACGATTGGAAATAAAATCTACTTTTAAATGATGTATATAAAATTGGCTTAGGGGCTATCTACATATTAAAACGAACCATAACTTTATTTTTTTCAATAGCAGTACCCAATTCTGACAGCATAAATTAACTCTACACCCTTTAATTAGCCTAAAGACGAATTTTTATGCAATTCGTAGCATAAGTTTCCGAGAAATTAATTATTTTAAAACGAGCGTATTTTAAGGGCTGTATCCAAACTGAAGTTCCGTACTGGATTGTTAACCGAGAGAGCCACCTTCTTGAACAAGGCACGTTTAAGCGTCAATGAAACCTGTTTGATTACAGTACAGCAGAATAAATTTCAAAATGTCTACTCACTTCCATCATAGACGGCCCCTTAAACTATCATTTTGCCGTTTTTTATGCATAATTTGAAAACTACTTGGAAGAAAAATGTGAAATTTTTTAATTTCCATAAAGCAAGACTTAATAAATCTAAATCCATCAAAAAAATTGTAGGTTGCAATTCATAATTTTTTCGAATATTAATTTCATAATTCGTATCATAAAATTATAAAAATTGCAAATTCAGCTTATTTATGTTTGGGTATGTTAGTATTATTACTACAAAAAGATTTAGTACATTAGGAGCATAATTTCGGGAGATATAAATAAAAATATGAAAATGTAATTTAACATTAGAAGCACTAAATTTTGAATGTTTATAATTCAAAAACTTATCATTCAAATGACTTGAAATTTGGTGTCTAGGCGTAGTTTGAACCGAAGATTTGAAATATCTCGTTAAAATTGGGTATTGCCATTGAAAAAATGAAGTTTGGATTAATTTTAATATGTTGATGACCCCTAAGAAAATTTTATATACATCATTTAAAAGTAGACTTTATTTCCAATCGTTCGGTACCAGTAACTTTCTTCTACGATGATTTATTGAGGAATTAGTAGGGGGTGTTTACTTTTTTTTCCCACGACTGTACAAGGGCAATATGAAGTCAATTTGAGAATTTTTTGAAAATTTAAAACTGTTGCTTTTTGAGAAATTTAAATTTAAAAAATAATAATTTTTAATAAATTTGATCATGTTGCATATCAAATTAAAGGTCATAAAAAGAGCTTTAAAATGATACATAAACCAAGTTTGTATTGCATTTAGTTTTTGAGAAAATGACAATTAAGTAATTCAAGATGTAGCAAATTTGAATGAAAAATGCTTTAATTAATTGTTAATAAAATAAAAATTAAATACATTAAAAAAATAATTTTAGTGTTTTCTTTCATAACTATGTATAGACACATAATAAACCAAGTTTCATCAAAATCTGAGGGGTCAAGGGAGAAAAGGTGTGTTGATGTGACTCATGTAACTTAAAATTTTCACTTTACATATGAACTTCAACTTTATGTATCTTCTGATCCCATAGGGATCCCATCATAAAACTTGGGGAAATGTTCAAGGGCAAAATGAAGACAATTTGAGAACGTTTTGAAAATTTTAAAAATGTCACTTTTTGAGAAATTTAAAATTTAAATTTAAAAAAAAAATAAATTTTCATAAATTTGGTCATGTTGCATATCAAATTAAAGGTCATAAAAATAGCTTTAAAATTATATATAAACGAAGTTTGTATCACATTTAATTTTTAAGAAAATGGCAATTAAGTAATTCAAAATGTAGCAAATTTTAATGAAAAACGATTTAATTGTCACAAAATTAAAATGAAATACATTAAAAAAATAATTTTAGTGTTTTCTTTCATAACTATGGGCATTCTTTAATAAAATGGGCCCCTTCACAAAATTAAACTTAATAAAGCAGGCCCCTTCATAAAATTCCTTTTAATAAAATAGGCCCCCTTTGTAACATTCTATTTCATAAAAACTGTTTTAAAATGTGTAATTAGTAAATAAAACCAGGTCACAAAAAACAAAAACTTTAGCAAGGGGATTTAAAGAAGTTTTTGTTAATAAATTCTTGGTTCGAATTTGAGTAACTGGATTTCAACTTTCATAACAAAATGTTATTTTTCACAAAACTATAATAAAATTCACAAAAATAATTTTAATTTTCGCCAAATGGGCCCCAAGAATAACAAACTGCATTGACCGAATATTCGACCGAACTTCGATTTTAATAAGTTTGGCTTGTAAATATAGCTTTTAAGTAAGTTATGAGTGCCAGATTAAAAAGAAAACAAATGTACAAATATGTCTAATAGAGTGCGAAAAAAAACTGCAAAAAGAGATTAAAAAAAAAATAGCATGCATTAATGTAGGAAAAAAAAGTTGAGTATGACCAATATGGGGGGGGGGGGATAATTAATAATTTTATTGATTGCATGTTAATACTTAGTTCAGACATGAGAGCGTTCTGACCCAAATGACCGGTTATTACCACTACATTTTAATAGCATTCTTTGCTTTATTAAATCTCTGAAATTCTGTCATTAAATAATGCTTGAAATACTATTAAAATTTAGTGGTAGTAATCGGCCATTTGGATCAGAGCGCTCTCATCCCTGTTATAAAATTTACAGCATTGAGGGGTTTTTTTGGGGGGAGGGGGCATAGCCTGGTTGAAAAATTCAATTACACGCAACTGTTTCTTTGCTATAATGATTAAAACTTACAAATACATTTTTATTTTTTCAGGATACTAATGAAATAGACTTCATTGTGAATGGATCTTTATATCAAATGGAGACTCCAGTTGAAAAAAGATTGCCCAATAAAGATAGTAGTCAAGCTACAATTCTGCACGTTCAGAAAGTAACTGCACCAAGTGTTAATAAAAAGTGCTTTAATAAGAACAAAGAAAATACTCCAAGCAGTCAAAATAGAAACAGAAAAGGATCTGTTGCATCAAAAACAGGAGATGTTCTTGCTGAACAAATCAATTAAAAAACAATTGCTACAAGAAGAGCATAGTTTGAATATGGTACAGAAAAAAGAAGAACATGAAATTAAAATAAAAATTTATAACGAACAATTAAAATTCTATCAATCTCTAAATGTAAAATTAGAATACAACAAAATTAAAATTTCTGATATTCTTTCGTTATAATAATTATTTCTGTGGGAAAAAAAAATAAAAATAAATGTATATATTTGATTTTCTCTGTGGTTTGTTGCAATTTTTTTTTCAGGTGAAAGAATTTAGCATGAAAAAGGTCCTTACTAATAAATATACATTAACAGGAAGATGTCCTTTCTTATTGTTGACCAATAGCTAAATCAAAAACCCTACTTTTAATGTCAAACATGTAGAAATTGAAAGTTTGTTACTTTAAAAAAAAAGGCGTAATTGATGAATTCAATTTTAAATTTATTAAAGAAGTTTTCAAATAGAAATTTGTTAACTTTAGGCATATTCATTAACTCATTTATAGGCAATGCTGTGTAAAATGTATAAGATGAAATACGCAAAAATTAAGGGTAATTATTTTAATTGTAAATTTAACTCCACCCAAAAAATGTCAATAGAAGTTCTAATTTTATAAAATTGAATAAATGTTGGTATACATTATTCTGGAATACAAATTACAAATACAGTACTCTCTCTCAAATCTGCACAACTTGGGACCAGAGAGTGTGTGGATTTCTGGTCATTGCTTTATTTACATTTTTAAACAGTAATTTGAATGTAGTAATCAATCAAAATTATAATGAATGCTTACAATATAATAAAATATTAAAATAATAAAAATTGTGAGATATAGTATAATGTATTGTAAGATAATTTAATTAACAGTGCATAGTTAAATATGCATAATAAAGATGAGATACATTTCTCTTGATATATTAAACTTTCCTCTTAAATATATCCTACTAATTCACATATCAATATCATAAAATAAGGAAATTTTATTTCAGATTAAGCCAAAATATAAAGATAAAAAAATGCTTGATTAATGCATAAATATTGGTAAAAATATTTGTTATCTTGGTTAAAAGATTGTGATTAACAATGACAGCAACAATATCTTGAATTTTTTTAGAAATAAATTTGTACTTCCTTCATGAAAAAGTATGAGTTCAGCCATATTAACTAGAATTACATATTAAAATACATACAGAATGATATAAAAAATCTATTTTTGTCCCTACATCTGAACTGAAAGTTTCATTGTTTACTTTTAGGCATTTGCAGATTTCAGGGAATCTACTGTATATGATTCACAGATTCTAGAATAGCCAATAGTTACTTGTGAATTGTTTTTTTCTCCATTCAAAGTTCTAATGGTTTTTTCTTTTGAATTCATCACCATATTGTATATTTAGTATATATTAAAAAAAAAAAAAAATGCTACTGGTTAATAATTTGAATATGCTGTTGAGGTAATTTTGTCTCTTTTATAATGTTAATTGAGTAAAAACCTTCATGCTCCTTGTCTGTTTTAACCCTTTCAGAGGCAAGTAATTGTAGTTCTGTAATGTTGAATTGAATTAAATTTTCGAAAAATTTTATTTCAAAATAAGGAAAAGCAATTTTACAACTTTTTTCACCTATGTTATAAAAATAAAATTTAAGTTTCTGATGCAGATCTTGAATAAAGTCCCTGAAGGTGTTAAAGCAGAAATTAAAATCTTACTATTTTTTTTTTTTACTCAGATTGTCATAGGGAGGCACAAGTAGTACAGCCCATTATTTCTAAAGTTCTGTCTTAAACAATGTGAAACATTCTATTTGGCGGAAAGTGGTGAGGCTATAGTTACTTTATTGTAACAACAAATCTTAATTCTCGCTACACCTCCAACATATTCATCTTTCTATACTTTAAAACTTTTAATTTTATGCACTCTGTAACACCCAAATCCCCTCCCTTCCCTAAGCAAAGCAGAAACTAATGGTTTACAAAATGTATATGTATCACAGTATAAGTATTTGAATTTCAGTTGTGGTGGCATTACACACTTTTAGTTTAAATTTTAAAGGGTATTCAATATGTTTGCACTTCAAAAAAGGAAAATGAATTGAAAACATTAATAGCTCTTTTGCAGATTTTATATTGCATGTTAAACAAAATTTGAATATATTTGTCAATTTTCCTCCGGACTGAAACTAGCCTTTTTTGCACCCCCCCCCCCCCCCCCCCCCCCAACCACAAAATAAATTTATATAAAACTACGTAATCAGCTTTGCTAAACATTGATTCATTAAAACCTTCAAAATGGAATCAAAAGGAACAAAATTGCATGTTAATATTTTTAAACTTTTTTTTTTTTTTTTTTTTTTTGTATAGGCTAAATGAGGTGCTGATTGCTGTGCATTTGTATTTTTTCGATTTTAATTAGTTATTTTATATGAGGATAGCTTCACTTTTGGAACCAGTTCTGAAAGTGAAGAAGAAAGGGTGGCTAAGCACCTAGAAATACAAAAAGATGAGAATAATTAATTTTGGGGAATAAAGGTAGGGGTGGCTGTGGCTTTACTAGTCATGGCACCCTGGGTGAGCATTTTTTTTCTACAGCCCAACAAATGATACTCTTTTTTTTGTTGTTTTACTAAGTATTTTATTTTGCGTATTTTCCACTCCTTTGTTTTTAGTATCATGGGCTGTCGCCCAACTTCGCCCCCTTGCCAGGGTGGCAAAGCGCCTAGAAATGGCCGAAAGCTGAGAAAAAATCATTTTGGGCAATAAAGGTGGGTGCGGCTTTACTAGCCATGACACCCTGTGCAAGATTTTTTATATACCATTACAAATGCTATACTCTTTTTTTAAAAAAAGCTTTCATGGAATTTTTTATCTAATAGAAAAGTCAGACTGAGGGGTCACTTCGTGCTTGGTAATTATCTGTACTGGACAGTGCCTCACAGTAGAGACACTGTGACACCTTGAAAGACGGTACTGATGCTTCTGCACAGGAAGTGATTTAAAAGATAGAAGGGTAAGGCATAGACACAGTAGATAAGGGGGGGGGGCGCTCGCCCCGGGTGCCGAGGACAAGGGGCGCCAAATTGAGAGGGGTTTAAACCGAAATTTTTCACATATTTTGACAATAAATAAAAATTGTTGATTTTTTTGTGTGTGTGTGTGTGTGTGCGAATGTTTTCTTTCGTAAGAATTTTGTTATATCCAGTGGTGAGGAATTTTCAGAAAATCTTACCAGCCAGCAAAATGCAACGTACAGTTGAAAATTGCTATACCAAAATTTACGCGACAGCAAAAATAGTTAATTCTATTACTACAATGCATTTTCATATTTTTCACCTATAAAATTAAGAAATAATAGACAAGAGAAAAAAATTTAGTATAGGATAGAACATAGTGTCATGCTTAAATCACAATAATCAATAAAATTGCAAAATATAGCTTAGTAGTAAAAAAATAAAGTGTTTGGCATATCTCTATAGTTTGTAGTTTTCAAAAACTATTTTAAAATTCATTTGCCCTGTGAAGAAATTCACTCGCCAGGAGCGAATAAAATGATGTATTTCCCCAACCATGGTTATATCCAAATTATGAAGAAAGAAAAAGCTTCTGTAAATGTTTCTACGGATGACTCACCACACTCGGTACCTAAGATAACTATGTAACTGAATTGAGGCGCAAAAAGATTAAATAGGGCAGACCAAATTCAGAGGAGGTTTAAACCGGGATTATTTCACACAATTTGACAATAAATAAAGATTGTTGACCTTCTCTTTTTTACGTTTGTCTATGTGAATGTTTTGAAGAAATTTTGTGTGTGTGGGGGGGGGGGGGGGGGCAGAGATCAGTAATTGTTAATCGCTCATGGAGGTTTCTAACTTTCTAGCCTCCAGTTTATAGGTCAAAAGACCTGTTTTGCAACTTGGAATGACATTTCTGGTATCAAAAGAACACCTCTGGGATGGGTCCTTACTGTCTTTGGCAGCGTAGACCGGGAGTGCTAAGCATGCATCTCTAACCACTAAAAATCTCCATTCAAATTTCTTTCTTTCAAAATTAATCTCTGGCATGGGTTCTCGCATAGCAGGTATGCTGTGCACATGCTGGAAAATCTGAAGAGAATCATAAGATGAGTTGAAAGAAAAGAAATTCTGCAGAGATCGGTCCCATGAAACCAGAGATAATTGAATTAAAAATTTTTTTTTATTCTTATCCTTTTCATCTACATATATAGTATGTGTCTCTCTCTATAAATATCTGATCATTTTCATGTGACTGCACTCATATTTATAAACCGATTTGGATATGATTGAGCATATGTTAATGGTTTATTAAGATCTCGACCAGATTCATTATACATATTGATGTGCAATACTGTTTCAAAATGGTAGTCCCTTAAAAATTTCAAACTTAAATAAAAATGTACAAAAAATTATAAATGCAAATTTATTTCTTGCATAATCGTTAAGTCTTGATAGAAGGATTCAAGAAAAATTTTTGATTCCCCCTCTATTTAAAAAATGGTATAGCAATTTGAAATTCTTGGGTGCTTGCCGTTTTGAAATAGGAGATATATCCATAATTGGGCAAATTTTAGGAGTTTTAGAAAATGTGGTTTTTTGACAATTTATTTCCAATGTTGCTACTCCCATATGCTTAAAACAACAGTCATATCCATGGACTTTCCGCTAAGTTTTTTAATTTCCATACAAATTCAGCATTGACAAAAACTAGAAATCTTCTAGAATCGGGTTCCACACATTGTAGTTTCGTGTGTTTGAGTAAAATTAGTTAAGTCCTTAAAATCAAGGAAGAGTGAAGCTGCCTTTTCCTCCCGGAACAAGCCAAAAATACTTCAAAATTTCTTCCTGCCCCAGGCACCAAAAAATGTAGCTACGCCACTGCATAGACATTATACATTTGGAATGAAAATAGCCCAAGAGATCAGTTCTTTTTTCTTATTCATTTGCAATTTTGTAGTGTAGATGAATCTTTTTATTTAATTATATAATTTATTTCTGAGTCAAAAGGATAATATGAATTATTGCTAAACATGCATTTTAAAACCTGATTGGAATAGATGTATCATTATGAAATAACTACATTATAAATGTAAAAGCTAACAAAAATATAAACAATCCATTAAAACTCAATAAATTTGATAATTTAATTAAATATATCAATAGTAGTTTAGGAAATCATAATGTAATTCAACTTCCATTTCTTCTATTCTGCCATTTTGCTTATAGATGGCAGCACCTGATAATTACCTGAAATTTTTTCCCCACAGAGCTTACGACAATTTTAACATAACTTGAATTTGTGGTCCGGATAAGATTTTGAAATGTACATTTTACCATTAAGAATGAAATTTAGTATGCAACAAATGTCATAAATTTGTTTATTCAGAATTTTTAATAACTATTTCGTGGACAATCTTCTTTTATATTTGCAGTCATCTGCTGTTTAAAATTATATATACAGTGGACGCTCGATTTTAGGAACCTTTTTTTTACAAATTGATGTACTGGTTCTGACCAGCATCCCACTAAACTAATGCTATTCCCATTTACAAACTTTTATGAACACATTATACGAGTCCACTCAAGTTCGTAAAATCAAGTGTCTACTGCAATAAATTTGAATGGTCTATTATTATTTTTACAATGTGTTAACAACTATTAACCCTCTGACTACCTTTTTTTTTTTTTCAAAATGCTTTCGACCAATATATAATGGATGAATATGTCCTCTATTATTACATATTTCAAATCATCATGTATTTGAAATATGTAGTATATTTATAATTCACATTCTTAACCTTTGGCTATAGAATTTTTAAAAACAAAACTGCTCATAAATTATAAAAAATTTTCTACAAATGAGGACAATACCTTGGAAATCGCGGAATAATCAATCGGAGGGTTAATAACATAATTTAGTTTTTTAGCTTATTAGTTCATTTTTTTTTTACTATTTAGTAAACATCAATGAAATTTGTGGTAGAAGAACTGTTGTAACTGTTTTATTTTGTAATTTAGACAAAAGAAAAAAGACAATACTAAAAGGCTTGAATTTATTTTTATCTTTTTATTGAAATTCATCAATGAAAGACAGTTGATAACAGAGCATTTCTCTTAGCAACACCTGCTATATGATGAATTATTCCCCGTGAATCATTTGATTGATTATTACCTGCATTATCGTCCTCAACAGGATCTATCATGCAACCGTCATTCATTTGTAATGCAATATTGTGCAATACTGATGTTGCCACTATTATAGTCATGGATGTACTTAATTTGCATTGCATGCTTTGTCTTAAACATGGAAAGCGTCTTTTCCATACACCGTACTGCTTCTCAACAGAATTTTGAGCCTTAATGTGAGCTCTATTATATCTGCAAAGGAAGAATATATTAATGAAGACAGACAATGTTTACAGAGCTTTACATAAAAATATGCAATTTTTAAATATTTACATATATTTCTGAATATAATTGTTTCTGGACCCAGCTAATTAGTTTTTCTTAATGAAAGGTTACCATTCATGGAAAAAAATCCCTATAATGTGTACAGGGCCTCGCAACTAGGAAGGCCTCGCGCCCGAGAAAGAAATTAATAAAAAACAGCTAAATAATTATTTCTCATTTTGTTGTGAGTTATTTATTTCATACTTAAATTTATATGTGTAAACATGCTTAATTATAGAATGTAAAGTGTTTTATATATATATATATATAAATGTACGACGCAAGTTCTGGACGAATAGATTTTTTGTAGCTTATATTCAATCTATTTGCATCGTTATATTTATACAGCATTAAGTGCATAAATAATCTGGGAAAATGCTAAATTTTAATTGTGAAGATGTTGTTGCTAAAGATGATTCTGACAAAGCGCTCACTATCATTTTAATGACTATTTGCAATGTAACAACACAGGTTTGCTTTCCTTCTTGTGTAAAGTTTGTCTTTTTTATACAAATATCGATATTCTTTAGTGTTGAATTCAAGGGTTGATATGGAGGAGGACATACCCCGAGATTTTAGGCTTTTTAATGGACAAAAGTTCAATTTCACCACCGAAACTGTAAAATATACCCACCTGAGCTGCAGAAATCTCCAAGAGAAAAATGCCTGAATTCAACACTGGATGTTCTTGTCCGCACGCATACGTATAACCTATCAGGGTATAGAGATATAGCCATTATTTTTTATTTATGTTTCTGTTTAAATCATCAATAAGGAATTAACAATTTTCCATACCAAATTGTTTTAAAAACTGCTTCAATTTGCATAATTTTCATTGACACTCACTCTTGGCTGATCACTAATTGCCTGCTCATGAATATCACAAATTTATTAGAGATCTGCATGTGTCTAAATTTTAAGACCTAGATCCAGCACGGTGTAAAGAAAGCTATCTAGACTCGGTGTAAAATCTGAAAGTTCGGTCAATCACTGAGCTGAGCAAAAATCATTAAAATCTACCTTGACCCAACTAAATTCCTACAAAGATTCCGATCTTTGTTAGGTGGTGTTATCATACAATTAACCAATGACACAGCCAGAATTCGGATCTAGGGGGGGGGGGGGGGGGGGTTTGAGTTGCTGATAACGGTGACCGCCAGTTAATCGAATCACTGGCTAATCGAATCAGTCTATTTAATGAATGGAATCATAATGCTTTATTTTTTCTGGGTTATTAGAATCAGCAAATACGCTGGTTATAATTCATTTAAACAGCGTTTACAATATAAGAGTTACAAAACTTAAAATGCATCAATGAAATAACACAAAACTATGTTAGATTTATAAGTGTTTAAAAAAATCAGACAAATTTTAAAAGATGGAATAACACAGTACAACAAATATTTTTTGTATCGAAAATCATCGAGTGGTTCATCGGAAAATATCTGGTGATTGCAATCCAATTTTTCAGCCAAAAATTGTCATTCATTTATTTCAATATTTTAGGAATGAAAATGCTTTGTCCCTGAAAGGGTTAATAATGAAGCAATTTCAACAAAATTTTCAATAGACTTACCTTGCTTTGTGTCACAGTAATAATATCGTGAGAATTGGTGGAATTTATAATTATCCACGTCCAAACAGTGCTGAATTATGTATTCTATATTTTTTCGAATGCAGTTAACATATTAAGCACGGTATAGTTGACTGAATTACTGTGCACTACGAACACTTTAAAAGACATCAAATTTCGCATAAAGGGAAAGCAATGTAAATTTATTGAAAATTTCATTAAAATATCTTCATTATCGTTACAGATCTGAAAAAAAAATATCTGGGTTTCTCTTGAAGTCTTATCTATACTAATATTATAAAGAAGCAATGTTTGTTTGTTAGTTTGTGTGCTTCTAAGGAGTAATTTCTGGAACTATCGAACCAATTCAAAAGTAATGGTGGCAAATTGATGGTGACAGTTCTTGTTTCAACATAAGCTATAATTTATGCCGGTGGCACTACTCCCGGGGTGGGGTGTGTGTGTGTGTGTGTGTGTGTGCAGGAGCAAATCACGTTCTAAAAATGCGATATTTGTGTTACTGAAGGTCGTAAAAACTTGAAATTTGGCATGGTAGTTACTTATAAGATGTAAATGCTGTCTAAGAACTGTTTGTAAAAAAATCGAAATTAAAAGGGTTAAAAATGCGTGAAAAGAGTTCTAAAAACATTCTAAATTACGATTTCTATGGAATTGTTAAAGATAGAAACTTGAAATTTGGCGTGGTAGATACGAATAAGATGTAAATGATTTTTACGTCCAGTTTCTAAAATTCCAAATTTAAAAGGGTGAAATGAGCAAAAAGCGTTCTAAAAATATTCTAAATTATGATTTCTATGAAATCTCAGGAAATACCAAACCAATTTCAAACGTAATGATTGCAAATTGATGGTAACAGTCCCAGCTCAAATATAGGCTATATTTTATGTCGGTGCCACTGCCACCAGGGGGTTGCAAGCACAAAAAATGCTCTAAAATTGCGATTTTTACGATACTGAAGGGGCTAGAAACTATAAATTTGGCATGGTAGTTACTTATAAGATGCTCTGTAAGAATAGTTTTTAAGAAAATCGAAATTTAAAAGAGTGAAATGAACGAAAAACTACCTGAATTTCGATTTCTATGGATTTGTTAAAGATAGAAAGCTAAAATTTGGCATGGTAGAAATTTATAAGATGTAAATGCTCTCTAAAAATAGTTAAAAAAAATATTCAACATTTAAAAGGCTAAAATGAGCGAAAGCATTCTAAAAACTTTCTAAATTATGATTTTTATTGGGATCTCAGGAAATACAAAACAGATTTCAAAAATAATGTTGGCTAATTGATAGAGACAGTTCCTGTTCCAACATAAGATATATTTTATGTTGGGGGTGGTAAACCATTAGACTTGAAACTTGGAATATATCATGATGGTTACTTTTAAGATGTAAATGCTTGCTAAGAATGGTTTCTAAAAAATTCAAAACTTCAAATGAAAACTGAAATGAGCATAAAAGCTTCCAATTACACTCTAAATTATCATTTATTTAGAATTAGTTTTAACTCTTCTCCATTAAATTAAGTCACCTTTTCGCCTAATGTTGTGTAATAATGAAGTTTAGTCAAACTGTGGCTTAGTTAGTAACTTTTGAATTATAGCAGTAGAATTTCGTGTAATAAAAATAGGCCCACAAATACCACTTCTTTAGGCATATTTCAATTATTATGCAAGCAAAGCCGTGGGTTTTGCTTGTACCTTATCTTTTTCGCTGGATAAATGGATTAAGTTTGTGTGTAAGATATAGATAGTAATTTTTATTAATTTAAAAAAAAAGTTTCGCATTTAATGTCTGTCTTTTGAAAATCCTGCTCACAGTCATGCATCTATACGCCAATGCAATTGCAATCAGCGATTCTTTCCTACAGTATCTCCCCGAGAGCAAGACCTCCTGGGGAAAATTTCAAGTTACATTACCAACTAATAAACTAGAAACTTTAAATTTTTGTACTCCAACCCTAAAACAAATGGTTCAAAAGACACACAGATTTCAATAATCTGTAAAATCACAATAAAACAGCTTTTTATGTTAATATCTTTACAATATTTTTTTTGTTTCTCTTACTTTTTACCTGACTGCCAAGAAGGGTTATGTGTTTCACGTGTATCTAGGTATGTGGATTTCTTTATACCCTCGAAACATCCCAATGGCTGGATGGATTTTAATGAATGAGGTCTCTATCGATTCATCTTAACCGTCCGATGGTTATAGGCTAGGTTTTGTTTTTATAAATTCAAAATGGCAGCCGTAAGAAAATTTCCCGCACTCTCTTGAGTGGCATATTATTGGATAAATCTTTCAAAATGAAGACGATGTTACATTGACTATTTTACAGTCAGAAGCTTCGTTTAAATATTACACAACCTGGAAGTTGTGTAGGTAGGATCTCTCGCTTTACTGCAACTTTAACCTTCATAGACATCTATGGGCCACATCAAAACAGTGTTTATAGATAGGAACTAACAATTAAACACAACTTAAAAGTCATACAAGTAAATAAAAAAAATAGGTAAGTAATATAAAAAATAGTTTCACATTAATGAGAAATAATTAGTTCGCTTTTTACGCAGTCGGGTTTTTTGATTTTTTAAATTTAATTGACTTATTCAGTTTTTATGCACATAACTTGGTCTTAGAGATAACTGAAAGCAAAAACGCAAAAAGGGCATTTGAAACTGAAAAATCTAGAAAGTATGTCTTTTACGTTTTTCTCTGGAATTTAAATTCCAGATGCTCCATTATCGTTTCGAATAGACAGAAATGCATTAAAAAAACTGTTGTTCAGTGTATAATACTCAAACTCAAAGTTTTTGTGTGGCAGGAAATGACCACTCATTTAGCCTAAGACATCTCGAAAATGCGACAGCTGCCGTTTTTTAAAACAAATGACCAGTTTTCACAAAACTGATGCATGTAATGTGCGTTTTTACAGTTTTAAATACAATATTCGCCGTTTACTTGAATCACTTTTGTTGAGTAGAATCAGGGGTGATTCTCTGTAAAAAAAAATTCTGAAATTCACAGCAAATTTTCTGAAAAGTTACAGCAGAGGGTAGAGGGGGTAGGGGGGGGGATTCCATTCCCGGCACTAACTATGCTTTTTTTCCCGTGGCCTTTTGACGAAATTCACATTTTTTTGCGATCTCTTAACGAAATTTGCGTTTATTCGTGATACCCTGATGAAATTTGCGGTTTTTTATTGATCTTTTGACGAAATTTGTTATTTTCGCGATCTCTTGACAAAATTTGCGGTGTTTTTCGCAATCTTTTGACAAAATTTGCGAGATTTTTTGCAATATTTTGGCAAAATTTGCGGGGTTTTTTCGCGATCTTTTGACGAAATTTGTGCTTTTTTCGCGATTTTTGGACAAAATTTGCATATTTTCCGCGTTTCTTTAACGAAATTTGCTTTTTTTTTACGATTCTTGGAAGAAATTTTCGTTTTTCCCGCTATCTTTTGACGAAATTCACGATTTTTCTACAACAGATTGACAAAAATTATCTTTTTCGAGGACCATTTGTCAAAATTTGCGTTTTTTTTTTATGTCCGAATTTTCGGATTGTTGAAAGATTTTTTTTAAATTTTCAGAAAATTAAGGACAGAATCACCCCCCAAGTAGAATGTTATTCAACAAAGCCCCGGATTCCGAATAAGCCAAAAAGTTTTAATATTAACTTTGGTTTTGATTCATTAAAGCGGCTAATTTGCTCAACAAGTGATTCATATAAGCGGCAATCATACTAATTATTTTAGCTCTGGGAGGGGTTTTAACCCCCAAACCCCCCCCCCCTTCACTGTGCCAGTGAATTAACACGGTGACTGACACTGAAGCTGAAAAATTTACAATGTTTTAAGTAATTTTTAAGAAAGTATAATTCTGTAATAAATAAAAGGTAAGTAAATTTTAAATAAATTTTCAGTAATTACTTAAAACAATATATATATTTTTAGTTTTATATTTTAGACCATCAGTCATCAGCAAATGACGCGTTTTAAATGGAAAATCTAGTGTCAGTCACCGATGACTGACGTTGTGCTTAACATGTTAACATTCTTGAAAACAATAGTGCATACATATTTAAGCAAACCTTTTAAAATACAGCCTTTTTCAGATTATATGTTCGCAAACCATGGTATACAGAGTAACAATATCAATGATTGCATAAGACAATTACATTCAAATGAAGACTCATTAAAATTGTATAGTTTAGAAGGAAAGAAAAAGATAATTGAAAAAGTTATAGTTTTGAAACTCTGTAAAAGAAATAAAAGTAGACTTTTAAAAATATTTCTTTTTGATTTATTAAAGCAAAATAAATTTCTAAAGATGGCATTAACAAATGTACAATCATCAAAAATGAAATAAGAGATGAAGAGAGAAATGTCTCATGCTTTTTAAGTGCCAAATTGTCATGGAGGGATGTGACAGTTAGCTTTCAATTCAGAATTCTACCTACTTTCTGCATATGAATATAAATTTTAAAATAAAGGTTCTTGATACATTAAAAGCTGAACCGACGTTAAATTTTCAAATGCTAACACCCACTTTTGAGACTTTATTTCAAATTTTTTTAAAATGAAAGCTGCCAGGAAAAATAATATTGTTCACCTAATTTTTACTTAAATCTTCATAGAGTTGTAAAATAAAATGTGTAAGAAATTTTCCCAGAAAATTTAGAAAAATAAATTTATATTATAAATTATTTATATTATATTATTTATATTATATTATTTATATTATAAATAAATTTATATATATAAATTTATATCAGGGACATTCAGTTAGTAGCCAGAAAAAATTATACAGAATTTTTTGGTGTAAAAAACTCTCTCAATGATAAATTTTCTGTCGATGCTTTGATAACAAAAGGTGGTCTCTTTAGGTCATCAAAGAGTAAAGTTTATCTATATCTCGAAACCTAATGATTGGAATGAGCTATACAGTTACATACCCATGATTTTATAACAATTGTGGTTCGTTTTATTGTAAAAATTAATGTCAATCATAATTGAAAAATTTTTTGCTACAATTTTATTAATAATTTTCATAATTCAATTTTTTTAATTAAAAAAATACCTGATATATCTTTGCATCTATGCATTGTATCACATTAAAAATATCAATTGAATGATTTTTGGGAAGATGGCAAATAAAAGTTTGTCTAATAACCTTAATCAAACCTTAGCATTGTGAAACTTTAACCTCATCTTACTCTTTACACAATTTTGAGTCTAACAGTATCTTTTGCATCTCTCTGAGGCAATTTGGCAGTTAAATTTTCTCTCTATCGTTTTCAACAACTGTACAATATCACTAATTTACCAAAAAGAAAAGAAACAGGAAGGAAATATCGCTCTGACATGACACTCCAAAAATGAATTCCCGGCGAGTTCCAAATCTGTAGAAAAAAGAATAGCCTGAGCCCAGTCCAAGAATTTGTATAAAACATATTATCCACCAGCACCCTTCCCTAAAAAAGGCTTAATCCTTCGTGCACCCCGGTTTATGTAATGTAACTTTTTTCAAAGGGCAATTGGGTTGTGGGAAGTAGTGTTGCCAATTTGGAGGATTTTTTAAAATCAAGATATCTACCAGAATTTCCTAATAGTTACTTCCACTTTATTTAATGACAGATTGTGTATCATTAAATAAAGCAAATATTACTATTCGAAATTTCTGGTAGGTGAATAAAAAACTCCAGCTTGGCAAAATTGGTGGGAATGGGAGGAGATTATCTTTGGAAGAGAAGGGCCTCGCAAAAATTCTTGCACCCGGCCTCGCTTTCACTAAGGACGGCTCTGCCCATATGCATATCTCAATCAACTTTTATAATTGTTGTATAGTAAAAATATTCTTTATAGAAAAAAAAAGCATAATGAATGAGTTAATTCAGTTTTTGTGTTACTTTACTTTTTCTATTAAATAATAAATCAAGTTCACCTCCATGTTAGGTAGATGAATTAAACTTAGAGATCTGCCTCTACATGGCTTATCAAAATAAGGGCAAACTCTAAAACAGGTCCGGATGGAGGAATAAAGAATTTTTTTAATAGACCAAGCCAGGGCAACAAAAAGAATTAAATAGGCAAGCTGGGTCATTAAAATAATTAAGTGGACCAAACGGCTCTATATAAAATTTGAAAGGATCAAACCCAGCCAATGAAATATAAAAAATTTTCAATGCACATGACTAGGGCGAAAATAAGTACAAATGTGCTGCATGAGTGATGCTAGTTTGACAATATCAATACAAAAATGTATATGTCCAACATAAAGATCGGCACAGGACAGTTACATGCTGTCTGAGTCAGGCTTTTTTTTCTAAGCAGACTATGTGCGGGCCCAGATCAGGCTTACAATAATATTTTTCTGCATAATTACATATTTTTCAATGTCTGTATTTAAAAAATATGTAGGCAGTATTCTTTAAAAGAATCTTAATTGTATGTTAAGGAAAATTGGATCTTCCTTTTGTAGAAATCAAGTCAGGTTGAGCCGGCTCGATTTCATCGATTTTCGCATGGGTCAGGCTGTGAATTGTAAAAATATAAACGGGTTGTGACAAATTTTTAGTTTTTATACCGCCAGGCTAAGATAACTTTCATTCGGGATGGCTTGGGAATTTCAGTATGTGCAGACCTCTATGGTAACCTTTTTAAATCTCTATTTCAAAATAAGTGGTATAATTTTATTTAGCTTTAGTGTATGTCTGTATGTATACCTTTGCTGGATTCTTTTTTAAAAATATCTCAAAATTTCATTATTTTCGTGAGCACACAAATTAAAAGCCTCTAAAGTTAAAGTTGTTTATAGGTTACTTTCAGTCAGTGTTACTTTTTTTTTATTTTATTAGTATAGATATTTTAATATTTAAATAGATTATTAACTTGTTTTATTACTTTTTTTCTAAAATAATTAAATATATTAATGAAAGATTATACCTTTATCAATTGATTTAACATTATGGTTCTTAATCAAAAAGTAATTTTAACAAATTATATTATTAAATGTATTACTACTTTACACTTATACATACCTTTGCTGTTGGGCAGTTGATGGGTTTAAAAAAGGTGTTAAAAGATACGATCGACATCCGTAACCATTGTTGCCTAATAGATGATATTCTGCAGGAATCTGGGTTTCCACGATAGCTCTTAAACGAGAGTTATCAAAACTTGTTGAGCCTTATGTGCTTCCAGGCCAGCATGCAACAATGTCCTGAATCATCAACAAGGCATCGCTTACTGTTTGGACATTTAAAGTAAAATCTCCATGCCGATTTCTGTAATCTTCTGCTCTTTCTCCTCCAGGGCTGATAATTTTTATGTGCGTGCAGTCCAATGCACCAAACACCCCAGGAAATCCAGTTTTCAGATAATAATCTCGGCTAATCTGAAGAAAAAAAAATATTTTTATACAAATTTTTATAATTCATTTATAAACATGTTGAAAAATATCAAAATCCACATTTGGCTTAAAGTAATTATTAAAGATATGATAGAAGGATTAAGTGTGTCAATAAACTATATTTTGCACTAAAGATGAGCTGAGTAATTTTCATAAAAATTTTACCATACAAAGATTTGCTTTTACCAGCTAGTAAAATGTAATATATAGTAAAAAATTTCTATGATAAAATTTACACAATTACAATTTGTTTATGAAAGCAAGTGATTTCATAAGCCAAAGTATAAAAGAAGTTTTCTTGGCATACATACAGTTATATTTATCTGAATCAGATGCAAAAATGACTGCACCAAGAACTCTATACATAGATGGTGATGATTCACAGTTTTTCCCCAGGCAGTTTCAGGAGGGTGCTGCGACCCGCCTGCCCTTTGTTACAAAATAGCACCCCTCTTGCCCCTCATCCAAAGAATCAGCACCCTTCTTGCCTCTCCATTAAAAAAAGTGCCTTTTTTCTTTTTTGTACAAAAACATTTGCTTGCATTGTAAAATTTGACTCAATGTTGTTTTAAAAAGAGTGTTAAATATTAAAAGTGACATTAAAAATAAAAAAAAGTGCTCTTAAGAATTCAAAACATGCCCTTAAGAATAAAAAAAGGACCCTTTTCTCACCGGCAGAACCTGCCCTTTTTTAAACCAAGAGGAAACTCTGGATTCAATATAAAATTTTGCAGAAAAAAAATATACAGAAATAATTATTTCCAAATTTAAGAGTTATAACAATTAGGGATGCACCAAATACTGATTTGTACCAAATGCTGAATATTCGGCCTGCAGGTAAACTGAATACCGAACATTCGGCTAGTCAAATATTTTTATATTTCAGAGTTTAATGGTATTAAAAAGTGTAAACAATTTTACATAGTATTCAGCACAGATACTTTCATTTTGATAAACAAAATTTTTTAGTAAGTAAACTTTGCACTAAAAAAATCTATGTTTTGAGTTATTTAAGAAGAGGATGGTTTAAAACTTTTTTAATCAACAAAAATTAAATTCCACGCTTTTATCTGCATTTTCAAATGAACATAATTCTCTTATATTGAATAAGAAACAACTTATCATCCCATTTATTCCATTAAAAATGCAAGGCGTGTCACTACAAGCCATAACTGAATAATCGTTCATAACTTTAGATAAACTGAAGATATTTTAGTGAGATTTGCATCATTTTAAATTGTTTGAATGAAATGTCATGGTATCATTCAAAGTGATTGAATTTTGGCCAGTGACACAGTATAAGTACTGTTAGCTACATTCTTAATAAAGGAATGTCTAGCTCAGTGCTGTTTAGAATGTTTGCAATTTCCAGCACTTTTCGACATGTTACCATATTGAACAGAAATTAAAGTACCTCTGTTGACAGTATAGTTACAATATCTTCATTATTGTTAAAGTAACAAAAGAAAATTAAAATTTGACCTGGGGTGAGATACACTGTATTTTTGACTGAATAAGTGAATTACGATCCTGGTTTGCTGTACAAAATATTGCTTGTTTTGATACTTATTATTACCCCAAAAAGTTTTTTTTTCCATTTTGTTTAGAAACACCCTTTTTGTGAAAAAGTAAGAAATGGATAATACTCAGGAAATTGCATTTGTACATCATTTTCAAGTGAAGGTCATCATTAATGGTTAATTTGGTACATTTTGGTTAGCCAGGTGCCAGTGTTATATATGCATACATATATTGTATGTATACACTACACATATATGCCTATTATATCTACATATATGTATATGCATACATGTATATAGACATATGTATGCATATATAACACTGGTGCCCGGCTAACCGAAATGTACCATTAATTTTCTTAAGTGACACTTTTAAAGCAGAAAATAAATAATATAAAAGCATTCTCTTTTATATAAAGATGATTCTGTCTAATTATTCTGAATATCTTTATTGACAGTTAAAAGTAGAAGTTATGTTAAGTTTTTGTAGTGTGTTTGTAATACCTTCCTCGCAATAGATGGCGCCTCTACTGAGCGTCTGTTGCGATCGGAGATCGCCGCCAGTGATCGCAGTTGTGCGCTAGTCGCTATGTAGTGAGGTTGTTCTTATTCCAATAAAGCTATGTTAGTTTATCCTAGAATCACGGCGTCTGTTCCACAACTTTAGTAAGCCCTAAAGTTATATCATTGGCGACGAGGATGCATTTCGATGTTAAAAGAGGAGAAATTTTTTTTTCTCTCTTCCTTGATTGGAATGACGGCGCCGATCTTTGCCGCGCCATGTTAACCCTAACACGCGGTCGCCGGTAGCAGCGCACGCCACCGTACGAAGCCTAACGCATTGGTGCGTATTTTTTTCATAAGATGGGCTCTTTTGGGCAGATTAAAGAGTACAATTCATCAGCAGAATCGTGGACTTTGTACACTGAAAGACTGGAACAGTTTTTTATAGCTAATGGGATCGATCAAGCAGATCGAAAAAGGGCTATTTTTCTAACTGTTGTCGGCCCAACTACCTATACCTTAATACGTAATCTCCTTTCGCCTGCAGCACCAAATACGAAGACTCTGGAGGAAATAATTCAAGTTCTGAATTCGCACTTTGATCCAGCGCCGTCCGAGATCGTTGAGAGATATAAATTCAATAGCAGAGTGTGACGCGCTGACGAATCAGTCGCCAATTTCATCACGGAGTTACGCAGCTTGGCTAAGCATTGTAATTACGGCGCATCTCTCAATGAAATGCTGCGAGATCGGATCGTTTGCGGGATCCAAGATGAAAGTATCCAGAGAAAACTCCTATCTGAAAGCCAGTTAACCCTAACGAGGGTTACAGAAATCGCGGTAACTATGGAGACTGCAGCTAGGGATGCTAGCAACCTACGAATGGCGTCCGGATCCGGCTCGGAAGTAAATAAAATTCATTTAAAGAAGAATGTTGTACCCAAAAGTCCGAATTCTCGTGTTTCAACACAAAATGCCGAAAAATGCAATAGATGTGGAGGTAATCACGTGTCCAGCGAATGCTGTTTCAAAAATTCAACTTGCCATGTGTGTAAGAAAATTGGCCACATCGCTAAAGTTTGCTGATCTAAGAAGAAAAATTCTGGAGTTCGGGTGCATAATGTGCAAGTGGAGGAGGCTGAAAATAAAGTACCTGTAACTTACACACTATTCAACATCTCAGGGATAGAAGAAACCTTGCCCCTGCTAGAGTTGAGTGTCTACTCCAAGGTAAGCTATTCGTTTTTGAAGTGGATTCAGGTGCCCCCTTTTCTCTAATGCCTTTAAATGAATTTAATAAAGTAAAAGAGTATTTTCCTCCTTTGGAGCAAACCTCAGTCAAGTTAAATTCTTATACTGAGCATCCTATCGAAGTGATTGGTATGACTCAAGTTGAAGTGTCCTATGAAGCAAAGTCTCACTCATTACCTTTGATGGTTGTTGGACAAGGAAGTATTAATTTAGCAGGCCGTAACTGGATTTATCCATTGCAATTAATGAATGTTTTTAAAAATGTAAACCATCCTTATGCCATAAACAATCTGCCAACTTCTGAATTGTTGTTCCAGAACCTTTTAGAAAGATTTAAAGATCTATTTTCACCAGAATTAGGTCTTGTGAAAGATGTCAAGGTGCATTTAATTAAGAAAGTTTCTGCAACTCCAAAAATTTTTAAGGCACGTCCAATACCGTATGCTCTGGTAGACAAAGTTGACCAAGAGATGGTTCGGCTGGTTCAAGCAGGCATTCTTGAACCAGTGAAGACTGCTGAGTCTGCTGCGCCTATTGTACCTGTGTTGAAGCGTGACCGCCGCATCAGGATATGTGGAGATTTCAAATTAACGACGAACAAGATGACTGAATTAGAGCAGTATCCACTTCCTAACATCGAAGACTTATTTGTCCAGCTGTCAGGCGGAGTCGTTTTCTCTAAGTTGGACCTCCGTGATGCCTACTGCCAGTTACAACTGGATGAAGAGTCAAAAGATCTAGTCATCATTAACACACATAAAGGACTGTTCCGGTATACTAGAATACCTTTCAGAGTAGCCTCTGCTCCAGCTGTGTTCCAGATAGAAATTGATAAAATTCTGTATGGTCTGAAGGCTGCTTGCTATCTTGATGATGTTTTAGTGTTCGGAAAAGATGAAGCTGAACATTTACAGAACTTGACGGCTGTTCTAACGCGGTTACAGGAAGCTGGTATGAAACTCAACCCTGACAAATGCGAATTTTTGAAGACTTCAGTTGAATATCTTGGTCATCGGATTGATAGTAAAGGACTTCATCCGCTAGAGTCTAAAGTCAAAGCAGTTGTCAATACACCAGATCCGAAGAATAAGGATGAACTACGTTCCTTCATCGGATTGATTACTTACTATGCTAAGTTCCTGCCAAACATGGCCACTTTGTTAGCGCCATTATATGAGCTCTTAAAAGATAAAACCAAATGGAAATGGGATAAATTACAGAAAGAAGCTTTCTCTAAAGTGAAAGAAACCTTACGAAATTCATCACTGCTGATACATTTTGACAATAAGAAGGAAGTTGTGTTGGCTTGTGATGCCAGTCCCTATGGTCTTGGAGCTGTATTATCTCATGTAACCGAAGATGGTGATCGCCCAATAGCTTTTGCATCACGTTCCTTAACTGACGCTGAAAGAATTACAGCCATATAGAAAAGGAAGCTCTATCCCTGGTCTTTGGCGTAACAAAATTTCGTAAATACCTGTTAGGACGAACATTCACATTACTTACTGATCATCGTCCCTTAGTTAACCTCCTTTCTGCAGACAAGCCTGTTCCAGTTGTGGCTGCTGCGCGAATTCAACGTTGGGCTCTGACCCTTGCAGCATATTCATACACTATCAAATACAGAAAGGGTAGTTTGCATGCTAATGCAGAGATGCTTGCAGTCAGCTGCCCTTATATACGAAGCATCCTGATCTGCCAGCTCCGACAGAGTCAGTGTTGTTGTTGACACAGTTAGACGACACTTCAGTGACGAGCCATCTGATTGCAACAGAAATTAACAAATGTCCTGATCTACGCAAGCTAAAATCTTACATCTTAAACGGCTTTCTGAAGAAAATTGAGCAAAATCTGCACCCTTTTCTAAGAGTAAAAGATGAATTATCTTTTGAAGGAGACATCATTTTCAGGGGCTCACGTGTATTTATTCCACCAAAATTTAGGAAATTCATACTAGATGAGTTTCATTCATCTCACCAAGGCATAACAGCTATAAAGGCCCATGCTCGTTCCAGTGTTTGGTGGCCAGGATTAGATAATGATCTTGAAGCAAGAGTGAAGGGTTGTGTTGTTTGCCAGCAAAATGCTTCAGCACCTCCAGTAAAGTACTCTTCTTGGCCTGTGCCAGAACAAGCATGGGAGCGGATCCACATTGACCATGCGGGTCCAGTGGAAGGTCACATGTTGCTAGTAATCGTGGATGCCAAAACAAAGGGGTTAGAAGTGGCACAAGTCTCAAGTACAGCATCTTGTGTAACCATAATGGTGTTACGTAGCCTGTTTTCTCGTTTCGGCATTCCCAAAAGTCTGGTCAGCGACAATGGCCCTGGTTTCAGCAGTGCAGAATTTGGTGAATTTTTAGCTAACAATGGCATTTCCGAGGTTAAAACACCACCATACCATCCACGTTCGAATGGTTTAGCTGAACGAGCGGTCTGTACAGTCAAATCAGCCTTGAAGAAAATGACTGGAGGGACTTTCGCAGAGAGGCTGTCTCGATTCCTTTTCAACTACTGCAATACACCATCGGCAGCGACGGGAATATCTCCAGCCATGGCAATGTTCGGTCGGCCTCTTCGAACACGGCTGGACTTAATTCGAGATCCTGTGACCCAGACATGTGAGACGAAAGAGACAGGGTCAAAGAAAATTTCAGAGGGCACTCCAGTTTGGGTGCGTGCATTTGGTCGTGGCCCACCATGGGTTGCTGGCAATATTTTACGTCCATTGGGAAAAGTTATGTGTGAGGTTTCAACCCCCATGGGAAACTGGACTCGGCACATCGACCAGTTAAGGCTCAGGCAGGAAGAGCTGACTAGTGAAATTCCTACTTCACTTAAGTTACCATCTCCTGCTGCACCACAATCAGAATCTGCTGACTTGCAGACTGAGGTACCCACTTGCGCTCCCAAACCTCCTGTGCTCTCCTCAGAGGTAAGTTCTACAGGCAGAGTGAGCAAGTCGCCTGCAGAACCCCCAGTGCCATCACCACAAGTGCTCACTCGTGATGAAAATAGTACTCCATTGATTAGACGTTCAAAACGTGTAAGAGTAAAACCAGTACGTCTCCAGTTATAAACTGACAAACTGTTCGTTAGTTTTTGAACTGTTCTCTGTGAAATACTGTTACATCTAAAATTATAGACTGACAGACTGTTCGTTGGTTTTTGAACTGTTTTCCTTAAAAGACTTTTGTTTTGAACTGTCTATATGTAATGACGTTTACATCTTGTACTTTCTTTAAGGAGGGAGGGAATGTTGTGTGTTTGTAATACCTTCCTCTCAATAGATGGCGCCTCTACTGAGCATCTGTTGCGATCGGAGATCGCCGCCAGTGATCGCAGTTGTGCGCTAGTCGCTATGTAGTGAGGTTATTCTTATTCCAATAAAGCTATGTTAGTTTATCCTAGAATCACGGCGTCTGTTCCACAACTTTAGTAAGCCCTAAAGTTATATCAGTTTTTACAAACTTTTCATGAGGTTTTATAAGTATTCCATTTGATCGAATAGTTTGACATTTGGCTCGGCCAAATATTTGGCAGACCGAATAGTTTGATACTCGGTCTAGCTGAATATTCAGTAGTATGGCTGAAAACCAAATATTCGGTGCATCCCTAATAACAATACATAACAAACCTGTCGACGCTCGTTGTCCATCTGAGGCAGTCGGATGTAATTAGGCCTCAAACTTGCTATTGCTTCAGCGACTTCTTTTATTGTTCTTGAAGCAGAGGATTGGCTTACATTTGATAAATCTCCTACCGTTAGCTGGAAATTTCCGGTAGCAAAATACTGCAATCCTAAACACATTTTTTCTGCAGAGGATAGAGCACAATTTTTAGCAGTATGTGATGATAATTCATCATCGAGCATTTGAATCAAATCTTCGATGATATCTTTATTCAGTCTATACCAAAGCTGGAAATCAAAATTATCTAAGACGTCTAAATCACATGTCCTATCGCGACAAATAAATCTTTTGCACTGTTCGAGATTTTCTAAATTTTGAAGATCTTCTAAGGCGCTGAAGTCATCCATCTTGGTTGTTTACGATCTAAATGTACATACTACGCATGCGTTGACCCATGATCAAAGAGTTAATCCTCCGAAATCGGAGGATTAAAAACAGGGAGTTAAAACCAGTGTTAACACGCGAATTTTGCTTGGTGAATACCGATTTTGAGATAACCCAGCATTTAACACTGACTCGGGAGTTGACCCACATTGGTGAATACAAGTGTTAGTAAAGTAAGTTTCATTTATATAAATATATTTACTAGTGCTCCCTATTAAACGTTTATATGAGTATACATATAATACGTAGTATACAGGGACCGTATTTCAGATATGTATATTATGGCTATGTTGGTTATACATATTATGCAAAACAGCATATACGGTACATCGTATATACAGATCTTACCCAAGCAGTTAAACATATAAACGTCTAAACGTTTTTCATTCAAGGCATAAAAATAGATGTTTTAATGCTTATCTGCAGATAAGAGACATTGAGAAAAATCCTGTAGAGTCCTGCATATAGAGTTGCGGTTTACCGGGGCCATGTTTACTTACCTTCTGATTGTTATGCAGGTACTTAAAAAATCTGAATACTTTTTCTCAGTTTGCATTTTGGTAAGCTATTAAGTATGAAATGTATTACTATCGTTTGTGGGTAATGTCAAAGCACCTTTCGCAGATCTGTAGCACAGCACCTTAGCTTCTTTTGATTTATGGCACAGGCACATTGTGTGAAACATTATTTTTACTTGCGGCCACAGAACAGACTTAAATATACTTTATATTTTATAGTGACATTGATCAATCCGACTCCTGGGAAGTTTTGTAATCATAATTTTATTGTATTTAAGAATATTGTTTTCTAAATTTAAAATAATTTGAAAATATATTTTACTCTAAAAAAGAAAAGAGAAGATAAGTCATTTTAAGCATGTGTAATTGCATTCTAAAACCTTCAAGTCGATAATTTGCCAGTCTATAAGTAAATGAAATTTATAGGTACTTTATAGAAAAAACTATATTTGTCAATATTAACAAATCTTAAATGTAATGCCCTAATATTTTGTATAAAAAATATCATGAGTGTCATGATTAAAAAAATGGATTTTTATTATACATTAACAGAGTAGAAAACATTAGCTCCGTGGAAAAAACAGCATTTGCGCCCGGATGCAATCTTGACCGTAACACACACGAAAAAAGAAATTTTAAAATATTAAAAATAAAAAAACATACTTAACAAGGTTTCACAATAAATCTGAAACATTTATACTCTCATTCCTTGCTCAAAAAGTGTTTAATTTTGCTAGTTACTTACAATGAATACAATTTGTATACATTATTTATACAAAATATAAAAAAAACGGGGTATCCGCTCTCAATACCATGTGACGAACAAAAAATCTAAATAAAGTAAAAATTTGGGAAGTACTTTTTGTAATTCACGGTAATAACTTTCGGTTTTTAAATAAAAAAACTAACATATTAACATTTTCAAAATTCAAACATGCGTTTTGAGGTTATGTTACTGGGAGCTGAAACGTTTCATTCAGAACAGCCAAAACCAATGACTACCGCTCCTTACCCTTCTAAAACTTAGCTTTCTTAAGGTTGTTCTCAAATCCAAAAGGCATTTATGACATAAGTTTTAATTTATTTTTGTTCGGAAATGCATGAAACTAGCAGGTGTTGTTGTTCAGAAACTATGTAATCGAACTTTTTTTTTTTTTGCAAATGCAATAGATTTTTCAGAAAATAGTGTCAAAGTGGACAATTTGAATTGAATTTCCGCACGAAAGAAGAATAACTACTCAAGAATGGGGGAAAAATGTTTTTGTCATGTGATCAAAAATGCTTACAGCACAATAGGTAATTTATTTATCATAAAAATGAAAAACACAATTCAATTCCAAATCGCTTCCAATTTTATATCTTTCCATTAAAAAATGAACTTGTAAATGTGTTAAAACATTTTGCACTTGTTGAGCAGAGAAGTTGAGAACAGCCTTAATAGGCATACATTACTATATTTACTCAGACAAGCAGTTTGTGAACAGACCAATACCACACTTATCTTTTAAACCATTATGAGAACATAATTAAAACAACTATAATGGCATCTTTTAGCAATTATTATTTATTTATAAAACAATTTAACCTGTTCCAGCAAATTTATATAACATTTTATCACTTAATATAATGAAAATTAGAAAATAATAAATTAAATAAATATTTAAAGAGTAAAATATCTTATGTATGAAACATAATATGCAGATTGCTACGGTAACGCCCTCGACTTCCAGCTTATTCTCCATTCACTGACGTAACACTGATGAGGTCCACTGTTATTAAAGTAAATACGATACTTGAAATATACATATACTTTAAATGTACGTATGCTTAAATATATGTTTAACTGATGTACCCTTATACGCATCCAGATATGTTTAAACGTATATCTTAAGGTATTTGTATTGCAAAGAAGTGTATTATATGTATATCGTTTAAACGTATAACTAAAATACGTATCCCATCGGGAGCACTAATATTTACTGCTAAATTTGACTGATCCTTTACTAAGTACATAAATCGTGTCATTAGCACAAAATACTAAATATTAAATATGTCAGAAATTTATTTAAGAAAACAGATTTTCAAGCTCTGTGTGTTAGAAGGTGAGAGGGGGGGGGGGGCAGATAACATTTTTAAATACACAAAATATTTTCATTTAAATTGTAAAAAATCAATATATGCACTTCCCTTTTTAAGATGACTTAGCACAAAAAATTTTAATAAAAATAAATATACACATTTTTTTTTACAAAGTGAACCAAATTTTAAGCAAAGTAAAGAAACTTTAAATAAAAATCTCTTTTTAACTAAATAACTAAAGGCTTGGTATAATTTATAAAAGGTGCACAGAAGTCTTTAAGGATATTTGTACACCTAGATATAAATAGGAAGAATGGAATGTAAAATAAATATGTTTTCCATTCTTCTGATTTTGTCAATTTTAAGTTATTTCACTATATTATAATTACAAAAACCAACTTACAAAAATTATGTTATGCCAAGATAAGCCACCGACAGTGAGAAATGAACAATTTATTTTGCATTCCATTCTTCCTATTTATATCTAGGTGTACAAATATCCTTAAAGACTTTCTCTGCGCCTTTTATAAATTACAAATGTCTACTTTACAGACTTTTACTTTACATTAACAAATAAAATAAAAACAGTACTAAAGTAAAAAGAAGAAATTATTAGCAAACAAACATGCCAAATTACATAGGAGATATCACATCTGTTCAGTTTTACAGAAATAATTTCTTACCCATGATTGCTTTACAGATATTTGTTGTTTGGAATGCTTTTTACCTCTAAGGCCCATTAAACTAAAGGTACTCGCCACTTCATCCGTCAAAACTTTTCTTAACATGAATTTAACACCCTGTTCACATTGAACTCCTCCAATTCTGCTCAGCTAAGAAATCTGAAATTCAGACAAAAAACTTAATAACGAGTCATTTTATACTAACAAAAAGATAATAACAGTTTTAAAAAAATGTGATGGCAGGGTTAGAATCTAGAAGGAAATAATCAACCATCAATGGTATATAATTATTTCTTGGTTGCCAAAATGTTCTCTGTAGATGCAGTTACGAAATTATTTTTTGCTTATATTGTATGTGTATAGACAATATAATAATTTACAGTAATAAACAAATTAAAATTAAATTCATGAAAAAAAACCCTACACATCAGCTTTTCAGCTCTAAAAGAATCATTATCAGATGAAATAATTTTCTTAAGACTCCTGTCCCCATCACGGAAGCGTGCTCACGAGCTAATGTTAATCCTATGGGGAGGTTATTTGCTAATATCTCGTTTGCATTTGGACATTTTTAAAATTTTTTTTTACATTGGATAGCTGAGGTGAATCTTTGCATCGCTACTTTAAAGTTACTTTCACTTTCAAAACCGATTCCAAAAATAAAAGTGCCATTATAAAAAATACTTGTAATCAAAATCAAAAAAGTAAGAAAGGGGCGATGTAGAGATGCACCTCAGGTATCCAATGCAAAAAAAAAAAAAACCTAAAAAATGTTAAAATGCAAACAACATATTAGCAAATAATTTCCCCATAGGATTAGCATTAGCTCTCGAGCGCTTCGCCTGACAGGGACAGGAGACTTAAACAGATTAATGAGAAAAACTGAGTGGAGTAAATCAACATGTATCTGTTACATTTTTAGAAAAATGAGTAAATGATCAGAAAAAGTAATTTTTTATCTTACAGGGAAAAGAAAACTTTAAAAGTTAGCCGTTGAAAATAGGTGTTCATATTAAAATTCTTGCATGCAAAATGCAACTAGCCACTGTTAATTAAAAATTCTGTATGATAGTATTTCAAATTATGTATACAACTTCAAATATTTAAAAATAACCATCTAGACATTTTAGATTCCATAGAATTCCTTATCAGCAATTTTTTTTTAACACAAAAGTCATAAAAAGTTAACCAACTCACAGAAGACATTGCATAAGATAATCATGGTGAAAGCTGTGGATACAGTAGAGTCACTAAAATCCGCAATCTTCTGAAATCTGCTTGCATTTCAAAACGTAAATAATGAAATTCCCAATTAAGAAGTATTCTTTACAATTTTTATTCCAAATATCAGCGAATGAAAATAAAATTATTTTTAATGTAAATTTATGAGAAAATAGTAATTACACTGGATATTATGCAAATAAAATGCTTTTACTAGATTAATTTTCACACAATTATTCTAATTGGTAAACAAATCATATTAGATGTAAATTTCCAACTGGGCGAAAAATGTCCGGACCAGGATTCGAACCCGGGACCTCCCCGGCTGAAGCCGCCAGTGCTCTGCCATCTGAGCTATCCCGGACGATTCTGGTCGGACTTTTTCACCCAGCTAACCTTGAAGATTACAGCATCTGGTCTGAAACCTGGTTCAGCTCAACAGAATAAATCTCAGGTAATGGAACTCCAGAAATCGCTGGATACGAACTTACACTAGATTAATTTTCACACAATTATTCTAATTGGTAAACAAATCATATTAGATGTAAATTTCCAACTGGGCAGAAAATGTCCGGACCAGGATTCGAACCCGGGACCTCCCTGGCTGAAGCCGCCAGTGCTCTGCCATCTGAGCTATCCCGGACGATTCTGGTCGGACTTTTTCACCCAGCTAACCTTGAAGATTACAGCATCTGGTCTGAAACCTGGTTTAGCTCAACCCTTTTCGCCCTGTTGGAAATTTACATCTAATATGATTTGTTTACCAATTAGAATAATTGTGTGAAAATTAATCTAGTGTAAGTTCGTATCCAGCGATTTCTGGAGTTCCATTACCTGAGATTTATTCTGTTGAGCTGAACCAGGTTTCAGACCAGATGCTGTAATCTTCAAGGTTAGCTGGGTGAAAAAGTCCGACCAGAATCGTCCGGGATAGCTCAGATGGCAGAGCACTGGCGGCTTCAGCCGGGGAGGTCCCGGGTTCGAATCCTGGTCCGGACATTTTTCGCCCAGTTGGAAATTTACATCTAATATGATTTGTTTACCAATTAGAATAATTGTGTGAAAATTAATCTAGTGTAAGTTCGTATCCAGCGATTTCTGGAGTTCCATTACCTGAGATTTATTCTGTTGAGCTGAACCAGGTTTCAGACCAGATGCTGTAATCTTCAAGGTTAGCTGGGTGAAAAAGTCCGACCAGAATCGTCCGGGATAGCTCAGATGGCAGAGCACTGGCAGCTTCAGCCGGGGAGGTCCCGGGTTCGAATCCTGGTCCGAACATTTTTCGCCCAGTTGGAAATTTACATCTAAAATGCTTTTATTTCACAGAAATCTACACACAACCAAATGTAAAACAATAGAAATTGATGTGAAGTGTAAACAAGCCCCGCAAAGGTTTTAGTAATGGCCACTATAGAAAGTAGTGAATTAATTTATTTTATATTTCATGTGAGGTTGGCAACACTTATTTCATTATTATTTTGCATTTGTTTTGAGTTGTACAGACCAACAGCAAATAATGACTGTTTGCAGAAGTCAAAAGAAACTTCATCAAGAGAGTTCAAGCAAAAAACTATACAAGAAATGTTTAAGAATTGTAATAAAAAATAATTTTGGGTATTAAAATTATAATGTACAGGTAAATAAGAGGGATTAAAGTTTTGATTTGCTTAAATTGAATTATTACAAGCTCTTCTTGTAAATGTATACAGGTAAGTTAAAAAAAATAAATCATTTAATCCAGAATCTGCAAAATTCTAAAATCCACAAAACTCTAAAATCCGCAAAATTCTAAAATCCGCACAGCCTCCGGTCCCAAGCTGTGTGGATTTTTGAGACTCTACTGTATATTAACACTAAGTATTCTGTTATAATCTATCCAACTTTGTTAATAGTTAAATCTGTAATTCTGATGTACCATGCTTTTAAGAAAGTTCAACTATAATTGTTACAGTTCAACAAAAGCTTTCACAAAATTTTTATATGACAGGAAAAACAAATAAATGCTTTAAGTGTATACATATGATAAGAAACAAAAACAACAACAAAATAAATGTTATATCACCATTTGATAAGAGGATTTTTCATCAGCAAGCTTTTCCTCAATAATACTAAAATGAAGGTCTGATGCTACTGGCAGCAGTTCCACTAACTCGTCTATTAAGGTAAACGCACCGGTAGTGGGCCACGTACCTGTAGTGGGCCACTAATTTTCAAAGTTTAAAAACAAGCTCACAATCCATCTCAGAAAAACGACTAAAAGAAATCTGATTAGCTAAAATTCTTAAATGTTAACTTTCCATAAACAGTTTGGAATAATTGTTATTTTCCTGTAGATATATTAGTTTATATTCTAGAGTGTCTTCAAACACAGATTTTTTGACAAATTCTTAGTGATTTCATTAAAAGATAAGGTTTTATTTAAAGCATTGTTTCTTTAATATTACGTTTTATTTTAAATTAAACTTCCTTTGATATACTCGATTACATTGTAAATAATTTGTTAGATTAGCTGAAAACTTAAAAAATTGGGTATTATATTGATTTTAAGGGGTGGCCCACTTCTGGATCACAGTTTCTTAAATTGTACCAGTAGTGGGCATGGAGGCCCACTACTGGAGCACATACCCAAAAAATAATTTATGTTTAATTTATTTTAATTAAGTATTTTTTGAGGTTCTAAGACTTTGAATATAATTTATTTAGGTTTTTGTTCATTAGAACCAGTAGTGGGTCAGGGGCTCACTATTAGTGCACAAGTGGCCCACTTCTGGAGCAGCGAAAATGTAACTTCACTAAGCTATCAGACATATGATTATTAAAAGAAATTAATATCTAAAATAATTTATACTTCAAAGGTTCAATACTCAAGACAAAGGTTAAAATTTTTGAGCCATATTAAACAATCATTGCATAGAGCGACCTGTAGTGTTATTTATAGATCTTTGAATCTAATCACCATCAATTTGGATCATGGAATTGAATGGTAGTTTTCTCCCAAATTCCACACACCTAATGCAACCAATGGACGTTGCTGTTTCCCATACTCTTAAAAGTGCTTGGTGACAGGAAGTAGTGAACTTCAGAATAACCCATGAAGGCAAAGAGATGCAGAAACATGACTTTACACCAGTCCCAAAATCAGCACTAGATTGTTTAACTCCTGCAACAATTGTGAATGGATTCAAAGCAGGTAGACTAGTTCCATGGGATCCAAAGAAAGTAACTGTTGAATCCACACTAACATAAAAAAAAAAGTGATAATATCACCAATAAAGGAGATAGAAATAATTTTTTCTTTCTTGGAAGTTCTTAAAGATAAAATTGGAGATGAAAAAATTAAATCTTCCTTAGAAAATAAAGGGAAATGGAAAGGCCCCTTGGAGTAAACATATCTTTACTACTTATGATTGGAAACGAAGTAGACTTGAACATGGAACCAATTTCCCAGGCAATCTATCACAAAACAACTTGGGTATAAAACACTTGAGTATATTTTTTTTACAATTATTTATTCAATTTTTACATTGTACTTGTTATAGGGTACACCAGTCATATTTGTCCAAGTGGCACACACTGTAGAGTCTATTGACACTGTTGATACTGAGACTATTGAGCATGAGCAGAGAGCAATTGTTGAAGGTGCTCAAGTGGACCTTTACATTCAAGAAGGATCAACTGAGACTGGCAGTCATTCAGTGCCTTCAAATGGTGGGCCATCTAAAAATGTACTAACACCCTTCAAAAGGGTTCTTTTTTGACCAGAAGGGGGAGAAGTAACACAAAGAAAAGGAGAGAAACTCCCTGCAGTTGTGACTTCTCCTCAAATGCTTCAATAAGAAAAGAGAAGGTCTTAAAAATGCTAAAGATGCAGAAAAAAAAGAAAAATCGAAAGCGAAAAAAGAAAAAATTAAAAGAAAGTGTTAAAAAAATAGCCATTGGGAAAAAAAGGAGAGTCAGGAAATTATCGCCGGAGTATGATGTCTCTCTTTCATTGGAAGTTTCAACTAAAATACTCTTTGTAATAAATTGGCTGTAAACCCCTCTCACATTTTGAGATTTTTTTCGTTTTGGGATAAAGCATTTTGTTTTGCAGTCATTTCAGCTTTTAATTATCCTGTTTATTATATTTGTCTTATTATTTAACACCACTGCGTAATAACAAATAGGGCAGATTTTTTTTAAATTACAAAATATAACAGACTGTTATGTAGAGGGGAAAAAACTATGCATTTCGATAGAAAAAAATTGCTAACTTGTCTACTATTATTGTCGATGAAAACTGATGATTTTTTTTCTACCATTTGTATCATTCTGGTACAAAAACACAGAAAACATATTTTTAATGACAGAAATCGCTATAAATTCATTAAATTCATTGTAACACAATTCAGAAAGTTTTGAGCACAGAATATGGGAATATTTGCTGTTTAACAAGTGAAAGCATATAAGCAGATTTTTTAAATATAACTTACAAGAACTGCACAAAAATTAAATTTAGTAACATTAAAAAGATGTAACTTTTTCAATGGAAATGGATTTTCACATGATGAAAAAACTGTGAAATAGTTCATAAATTAAAATTATAGCTCTAAAACTGGCTTCTTGGAAATTAGCTATTTTTAAATGATAAGAAAGGACACTCTGTTTTAATCTAAAAAAAAAAACTTTGCAGCTTGTAGAACATCAGCTTACATGTAAAGTGAGATAAAATTAAAATTGATTTACAGAACTGAAGTTGAGGCCCCTGATCTGCAGATTTACTAGTGAGATTATTTTATGTAATCATCTAAACTTCTATGTATAATTTCATTATTGTGTATACAGTACAGAACCATTTATCCAGAATGCTTGGGGTCAGATGTATTCCAGATAATTGGTTTTTATGGTTAACTGGTTGTGCATTAAAGCAGCATCCATTTGATAAGTTTTGTGGAATATGTGTGGTTGTGGCATTATTTCTGATTTTAAATTATTAGATTACTTGGATTAAAAATCAATGCAAGAAAGATCAAAAGTTAACCAGAGTTTAAAAGGTAATCTTAGGAACAAAAATTCTTCTGTTACCTCTGCATAAAAATTAAAACATCTAAAATACAACTAAATACACTGACGGAAAAAAAATTTCCAACACCAAGAAAGACTTGTGTTAAATAAACGAAATTTCATAGGCATGTTTATACATCTGAAAGATGACATCGATTGAAATTTTGAGTTCCGCGCATAAGTGTGGTGCTAGTAGCGCCACTCAGAACTTGCAGATCAGGTTTACTTTAAATGCGTGCTGTAAAGTTCGTGGGCGTTATTTAGCTTCGAAATGTGACGTATTGAGTTGATGTTAGCCAAGAATGCCTTTAACAAGACGAAGAAGCCACTGTCAACAGCTCGCCGAGTTGGAATGAGGTCGCATAATCGGGCTATGAGAAGGTGGATTTTCTTTCCGCGATATTGCAGAAAGACTTGTCTGGAATGTATCCACTGTGCATGATTGTTGGAAGCAGTGGTCAAGGGATGGTACTGCCTCAAGAAGACCGGGTTCTAGGCGGCCACGTGGCACTCCTGAGAGGGAAGATCGCCGTATTTGGCGTACGACTGTGGCGCATCGTACTGCATCTGCGGCCAAAATTTGAGCTGCAGTTGGTACCACAGTGACACAACGAACTGTTAGAAATCGGTTACTTCAAGGAGAACTCCAAGCTAGGCACCCTGTAACATGCATTCTAATGACTCCAAGCCATTGCCGTTTGCGATGCCATTCTTGGCATTCTTGGCTAACATCAGCTCAATACATCACATTTCGAAGCTAAATAACGTCCATGAACTTTACAGCACGCATTTAAAGTAAACATGATCTGCAAGTTCTGAGTGGGGCCACTAGCGTCTTATGCGCGAAGTGCGAAATTTCAATCGCTGTCATCTTTCAGATGTATAAACACGCCTACCAAATTTCGTTTATCTAACACAAGTCTTTCTTGGTGTTGGGATTTTTTTTCCATCAGTATATGTTTTCATTTCAAATACTAGATCTTGTCATCAAATTGTACAATTGTTTCAAGCAAAGCCCATGTCAAACTGGCAGTGTATGATACCTTTTTCTGCAAAGATTCTGAAATCAGTCTATCAGAAATATCATTCTGGATAACTGGTTTTCCGGTTAACTGGTTTCTGATAAATGGTTCCATACTGTATTCAATTTTAGAACTGTAAAAAAAGTATAAATTCAGTATTTTTATACTAAACTCTAAACTGGAGTGGCCCACTACTGGAGCATCAAACATTTACTAGGCCCACTACTGTAGCATAGAGGAAGGTAACTTTTTTAATTTTTCATTTTTTCCCGAAGAATATATTTTGAAACTTTGAATGTTTATTCTGATACCTGAAGGTTAGGACTAGGTTAAAAAATATATGTTTTTTAGATTTCCTTAATACTTTAATAATAATTAGATAAATGTCCTTAAGTGGCCCACTACCGGTGTGTTTACCCTAGACTTGTATAATTTGAAGATAAATTTGAGGATGGAGGACACTTTTTGAAAGTGTCTAGAGCCTCCATGATAATCTTTTGATTATATTTTATAATTTGAAGTTCCCTCAAAACAGTTCTTTGGAAAACTGGAAAAAGATTTAACATGTCAGAAAAAATTATGAAAAAAATTATGAAATTATGATTGAAAAAAATGTTCTGAAATTAATAACTTAAAAAAGAAACTTCAATAATAATAATGAAACTAGAGATCTGCATCAGGGCTAGGGCATCATTTTTGTCTTTTTGTAGAAGTAATAGTCACTGTTGAATCAAAAGTTACACTTAAATAGATTGTGCTTATTTGAACTGTAATCAAAACAAAAATATATCAAATCACTTGATTCAGTAATTAAAAATAATATTTTATCTCCTTAAGTTCAATAGTTAGGGTGTCAACAATTTTAATCATTTGATTTAAATCAGCAATTAAATCGTGATTTTAATCAACCAATTTAAAAAAAAAAAAATCATTGATTAAAATCAAAAATTTTCTAAATGTTTAAAATGTCAAAAAAAGTATTAAAATCTAAAATTTACAAAATTTGAAAGTTTCTACAGGTAGTTTGACTTATGAATAAACAAAAAAAGAGCTTTAAATAATTGTTTCTAAGCTTAATTCCTGAGTATTGTAAAAAATTAAAAACAGTTAAGTTTGTAAAAAGCATTGTTTTTATCCAACATAAAAGTTTCATTTAAAAATTATATTTAAATCTAATATAATTTGCACTGTCATAATTTCTTTCAGCTAATCAACTTATGCATTATTTTATATAAAATAAACTTAGCATGTGTAAAAAATTTTTGCAACTAAAAGAATAAATACAGTATAGGATCTGTTATCTGGAATCTTTGGGACCTGGGGCATTCCAGATAAGGGGTTTTTCTGTAATTCGGAACACTACCACAAATATTTTCTAATGTACATAAATATGAAATACTGGTTAGCATAAATAATATTAAAAATACTGTATTACACATTTGTTGAATTAATTTTTATTTTAAAAAAATGTTAAGTAATAATTTTAAATTATAATAAAACTTACAAATGAACAAGATCAAAAATAAAATTTAATTTTGGGGTTCAGATGCAGATGCTTGGGAATTAGCTTTTTGGAAAAATCCTTTTAAAGTTGGCTGCTTGCAACGTTTCTCTTTTACAAGCTGGTCTTGAATTTTATATAAGGACATTATTTGTTGTTCATGGAAATAACTTCTTTGTTCCACACCTTGAATTAATTATTGAGTGTAAAATATCATTTGTTCATTAGATATTTTTTCTACCTCTCATTCTTGTCATCATCATCCCTACGATCATCAGATGCATCTTTAGTCATCATTTCACAAATTTCACTGTATGTCATCTGATGACTAAGTGGAGCATTATTGTCTATATTGAAACAAACTTGAACTGCATCTTCATCCAATAATTGGGGAGGGAGGAAGGGGAATATATTGAAAGTTGACTTTTTATTTATTTTTGTTTTGTTTACAAATTTATCGCATGGAAAGTGGACAGAAAAATACAAGAGGCAAAATTATCAACACTTAAATGCAGATTTCCGCAAATTCGCAGAGATAAAGAAATGCATAATTGCTGTAATATTCCATTAACTCATCCTCCCCTATTTTGTAAACAATTTTGATATTAAAAAAAAAAAATCCCACGAAAGAATCTTTCTCCCCCTTTTCCAAAAAAAAAAAAAAAATCGTGCGAAGCACTGTACCACCTTTCTGTCTTATCTGATTCCATTCCGAATCTCTGCTTTTATACTGTTCGATGGACGCAGCTGAAAACGGTAAAATGAACGTTTCTCTCATTCTCCTAATTGGCCGAATTGTAGGTGTGCCTTTAGATGACGTCAAAGGTCGGAGCTTGCCGACAGATTTTCGATCGCGGAAAACACATTCAAATTCTCAGTGATATTTCGAAAATATTTTTTTTCAAAAGGTTAAAATTAAAATTTTTTATAATGGATTTTAGCGTTTGAAACAGGAAAATACGAAATTTAAGAATATGTGTTAGTTTCCCCATATTTCTAAAGGTTACGCTGATGCGAAATCATAAAAACGATCAAAAAGAGAACTTATGTCCAATGATTGCGTACATTCAATTCTTATCTTTCACGGGAGTGTCATAAGTGGGATCGTAGGGAGAGCGCGCTTTTAAGTTCATGCTTTTTAAGTTCTGTTTTTTAATTATCTCGGTTAACAAAATAAGAAACATCTGAATATCAGGGCAGGCTTTGGACTATTCTTATAAACATTTTTTGATTTCAACAGGCGGTAGATTTTGATAGCCACTTTTAATCCCATTAAGCGGCCTCTCTGATTACTTTACGATTTTTTGCCACATTTGGGGAGGGGGGAGATTAATGGGATATTACGGTACCTTGAGGTGTATGAGAAAAAGTTTAAATTATTCAAAAGATCGATTTATAAAGCATGTTAACTCTTCAATTAAAAAAAAAAAAAAAAAACTGTAAATTTTTATGAAATGAAAGTCTTTCACTAAGTTTCAGTTTTGGATCGTTTAGCGTTCCGGATATCGGGACGCCGGATAATAGATCCTATACTGTAGTCAGTGTCTTAGTTTCTCATTCTACTTTTGTAATAATAAATTAATAGCAATCTCAAGTTAAAGAAGAATGAAAGAGTGACATCTGCTCAATGGCTAAATTGTAAATGAATGCATAAAAGAAAAAGAACTAATTGGTATAAAAATGTTAAGCACAGCTTATAAGAGATTCTTCGGTATAGGTTGAATGTTTGTTTTTTTTTTAACTTTGTAACTCATATATACTAAATAAAAATATTAATTAGAGATTGAAAAGGCAGCAAAGTTTTTCTTAAAAAAAAAAAAAATTAATTAACTATTGAAAGCTGATAATCCCCACAGAGAGGTAACAATGCTTTTATTTAAATATTTTGAGGATTTCAGATATAACTGGCTATTCTTATATTTATTCTGTATGTGTGTATGAACAAATGAAATTACTTATTTTCAGTTTTTATTAATTCTGTAATTACTTACTGTTTCTTCTAGGCCATTTTTTTAAGGGTGCTGCACCCTGTCCCCTTTGAAACTGGCAAAATGCACCCTGCCTTAAAAAAAAATAGTTAAATTCACCTGTACTTGTAGCCAGAGATTTCAAGTAAAAAACTTATCTATTCAACAGTATTTCTAAATTCATGTGCCCAAGATCTTGAAAAAATAATAAACTTTATTTCTTTAGAAAAAGTAGGACATTATTAAAACATGCTGTTATTTAATTGTATTTTTCAATTTATGATTCATAAAGTTATTAAAAAATAAGGACACTTTATTTATCATACTAAATTTTTTTTTCTTATATCATTACTAAACACATTGCTAATATCCTCATGGAATAGTGCCCATTTTTGGAACTAGTGCCCTGCCTCTTTTTCTTTCTAAAATGAATACTACATTATTAATTATCATTTTAATAATTAAAGCTTAAAAATGTATATCTTCCTAATTAGAGAGTTACTTGTTTAATAATTACTAATTTGAAGTAGTGTTAACTATTTAATATTAAATGCAATTAATAATTTTAATAAATATTAAATGTCACTAGTATTTAATAAAGTTTTACATAATTATTACAATATTAATGCATATAACATTATCAGGGATCACTCTAGAGAGGTTTGGCGAGGCGGCCCACCCTCGTGCCCTTTTTAAAAAAAATCCCGCCCTTCTTGCCCCTTTTCCAGGTAGAAATCTGCCATTCTTTTTTTTTTTAGGGTAGAATCTTGCCTTCTTTGTACTGTACTTTCAAAAATTCCCCACTATTGTTCCTTTTTAGATTGATAAGTCAGGAGTAATTCTCCCCTTTTCCTCCCACTCTCTTTGTTCTCTTCTCTGTGGTATGTCACTAGACCTCCATTGAACAAAACTTAAAGGGGTAACTGAAGCAAAAAATTCTTTGTCATTGATTCATCTCACCAGCTCTGGTGAAATAGTATTATGACCATTTGTTCTGATCTTTGACCACATGATAGCTTACAGGAAGTCTATAAAAAAATCGAGAAAAAGAATTTTTACTTTTATTCTGTAGTCAAATCAACCCGTTTTTCTAAAAACAGGAAGAAGTTACCTTAAGTTTTAAAAATGTCATTCGAAAATCATAGGAAAAGGGAAAATGAACGTGAACATATTAAAGGCTAATGTCAGACGAACATCTTTTTGCACGCTTTTTTGCTTACGTAATACGTAAGCAAAAAAGCGTGCAAGAAGACGTTCGTCTGATATTAGCCTAAATACACAAAGAGATGTGCTAAAGTAACAGATTATTTCACGGAAAAGATCGAGATGGTACTTCCATTATTTTTAATGCTTTTCATACGGTAAAATTACGTAAATTATAAATGTTCTTATAAGGAAGGGCGGCTTTAATATCTACGGGTTTTTTTTTTTCGGCGCCCTACGATCGATATATTGCAAAGAAACTTAAATTTTAATCAAGAATTTTGTGTATTTTCCTTCGCATAGTTTTTAGTGCCCCGAGCTGCCCCCCCCCCCCCTCACTAATTACAAGAGATCTAAATTCCATCCGAAAAGAAGTCTTTTCATGATTAATTTATTATCCCAACACAAATTAAACTTCCACTCGGTCATCTTTTTCAATAGATAAAATCTTTCTCTTAAGTCTCAAATATCTTCATTTAAAAAAAGAAAAAAAGCAAACAAAATCGTAAAATAAAAAGCGGCCTTTGTGGAGATCGACATTAGGTATTTAACACAAAAAAATCATTTAAAATGTATTGAAATGCAATCTAGGTATTTCAAAAATTTCACCCATAGGATTAACATTAGCGAGCGAGTGCTTTTGCGTGAGGGAAGTAGCGTCTTAAAGTCTTACGGCTGCCCTTCCTTCTCTACTCGATATCTTGCAAACTATAAATGCGATTTTTAATCATGAATTAGGCGAAATCTACAAATTAAAATTATTGATAAAAGGAATTTATGTATTAGGGATGCGGAATATTGATTCCGCATCCCTAATAAATAAATTATTTTAGGTGCAGGGGAGACGGGATGGCGGAATTACGGCAAAAATGTTAACTAGGAAATTTACAGGAGACAAAAAAGCTACATCAGAAGGCAGTTTGGTTCCTAAATCTCTCGGCAGAGCGCAAAAATAGCCTACTTTCAAAAGAAAAAAAAAAAAAAATTTCGGCGTTCTGTATACATATTTTATCCAAGTACGGGATTTTTACAAAATAAATGTTTTCCACCCATTTATTTATTTTCATTTTTACCCTCCTATCGTCCTATCTTTCACATATAATACAACCAAAAACAAAACTCCTAAAATATACTGCTCAACTGTTAAAACTACTTTTAGATGCTTATAAATTAAATCATGACAGAATGAAATACCTAAACTACATTCTCATTCTCAAGTACCCAAAGATTATTCATAATACGCATCAATAAACAAACATTTTTCTTGAACGTGGTATATCACGTAATCAGAATCTGCAAAGTCAGATAAAAATAAACGATAGTTGAGTTAGAATTTACTATCAGAAGAAAGAAAAAACAAAATTAACTATGCATTGGAAGTAGAGGTCTGTGTGGACCATATTTTTATGCTTCGGCACAGTGTGAAAGAAAAAACTTCGATTCGGTCCGTCCCAGCCTATAAAGAAATCAGTGAAAACAGGACCGACCCGGCCCGTGCAAAGTCAATTAAATCGGGCCCTTTCCAGACCGACTCAATTTCTGCAAAAAAAATTCCAATTTTCTTTTAGATATGCAATTAAGATTATTTTAAGGAATACCGCACACATTTATGAGAAAATTTTACAGTACGTTTTTATGAGAAAATTTTACAGTACATTTTAGATTACATGTTATTATGACAAAAAATACACAATATAATAATTTAGAATAAAAGAAAAAAGTAGCTTTAAAAACATCATAACTTTTTAAGCTGTATAATAAAAACATTTCTGAAAATATTTCTCCGTAATTTATTAACGCTGAAATCTAAAAGATCCACTTTCTGACACATATCTGAATTCATTTTTTTCAGAAACGCAAAAAAAAAATAACAGGTGCCCTTATTCAGAAACTATGTAATCGAATGGTGTTTTGATGTTTTAATACAGACAAAAGATCTTTCAGTAAATACTTAATTTTCTTATAGGCCCGTTTAATTTTTTCGTCAGCTCGGCCTGGCACGATACACGGCCGATTTTTTTATTATTAGATTCGGGCCGGTTATTAATCTTTTTTCTGCTGATATGGTCCGGATCTGGATTTCTTTGGCCATATCAGTCTGATAATTGTTTTTCAAAGTTTTTTTCAAATTGTGACAAAATGCCCCTTTAGTAAAGAATGGAAAATGCAAACGATAAGACGGAATCCCCCCCCCCCCCCTCCTTCCTTCCTTCTATCTTTACAAGAAGACATTATTGGATTCGTGAAACTTTTAGACTTCCGGTTTTTGACAGATTTATACGTTTTAGAATGTCCTGAACACGATTTGACTGTTTTTAGAAAACAGTCTGCCGGTCTGTCCGTACGTGACAAAAATTTTATGGGTGCTCTATCTCAAGAACTATTGCACGGATTTTAATAAAACTTTAAATTCAGTTAGACCATGATATAAATGGGTGCTGATTAGTTTTCAGTGTAAATCGCCCAACAGGTGGCGCTGCTATGCTGCATTTTTCACGATTTCCGCGATAAGTATATCTGAAGAACTAATTAAAGGAATTTCCTCAAACTTCATATTCTGTTAGAAGTTGACACAAATAGACGCTGATTAAGTTTTGGTGTAAATGCCCAAACAGGTGGCGCTGTTATGCTGTATTTTTCACAATTTCTGCGATAAGTATATAGTTTGAACTTATGTACAGATCAGGGGTGATTATGAGTAAAAAAAAAAAAAAAAAAATATATCTGAAATTCACAGAAAATTTTCTGAAAGGTTACAGCAGAATGGGGGGGGGGGGGATCCCCTCACGACATTAACTATGCCTTTTTTCCGCGGCCTTTTGACGAGTTTCGCGTTTTTTCCGTGGCCCTTTGACGAGATCCGCGTTTTTTCCGTGATCCAATAACAAACTTTGCATTTTCTCTGCAATCCTTTGAGTAAATTTGCTTTTTTTTCATGATCCTATGATGAAATTTGCGTTTTTTATCGCGATTTTTTTGCGATGTTTTGACAAAATTTGCATTTTTATTCGCGATCCTTTGACAAAATTTGAATTTTTTTCACGATCTTTTGGCGAAATTTGCGTTTTTGTTCACGATTCTTTGACGAAATTTCGTTTTTTCCGCGATTCTTTGACGAAATTTTTGGTTTTATGCCTTGATACTTTGACAAAATTCGCGTTTTTTCCATGATCCTTGAATGAAATTCGCATTTTTTCACGATTCTTTGATGAAATTTGCGTTTTTTCCGCGATCCTTTAGCGAAATTTGCGTTTCTCCCGTGTTATGAAAGTGTATTATTTCTGTGATTATATAAAAGTAATATTAATGTGTTTTCTAAACAGTATGCAGTTATTACAAAAATGCCCTTTTTTAAAATAATGTGCCCTTTACAAAAAAAAATTGCCCTTTTTTGTAATATGCGCCCTGCCCTTTTTTATGTTCTAGAGTGATCCCTGACATTATCGTATGATACTACGTAATGAAACTATTAATTTGCAGTTTTTATAATTTCTGTAATTACTAATAATTATAATTTTATTAATTAAAGTATAAAAACATAGATTATGTTAGCAATTAGTGGTTTAATTGTTTTGGAAACCTAAAACTCTTGGTAGCTATTCAGCATTTGAACGCTGGGGAAAAAATCATAAAAATAGGATTTAAATTTTTAAAAAATCTTTTTTTTTTTTTTTTAAATCATGATTTTTTTACACTCTATCAATAGTTCACACTATCATGTTCAAACACTTAAGTACAAATTATTATAATGTAGTATAAAGTTTCTATTTATGATTGAAAGAAATATAATTTATTTATCTTAATTTTACATGAACGGAGTGAATTATTTTTAATGAATTATGAAAAATGCAATAAAATGTTCTACAGATGTTGCTAAAGAAAAAAATGTTTATTACCGTAATTTCCGGCCTATAATCCGCGGATTATCTGTTAAAAAACCTCAAAATTTTTAAATGCGGATTATCTACCGGTGCGGGTTATCTGCTGAAATTTTTTTAAGCAGAAGTTCAGGGCAGACATCCAGTTTCTACCAGCAGTCATGAAATAAAAATGTAAACAGTTATCAAACGATTTTCTGCTATCGACTGTTCGTGGAGTTGCTTGTGATTGGTTTACATATGACGTGCCCGTGCTAGTGGGAGTGGCTTCCGATTGTGATTTTATTTTATTTTTAGCCTTTTGGAAACATGTTTCTATGAAGAACAAAACGTTTCTCAACTCATCCCTTTCAAAAATTGCAATCTCAATCATTTATGAAACAGCTCCTTCCAAAATTATGGCAATTTTACAGATTACGATGATTGATATTACGATGCAACCAATGGGAATCCATCACACATTAATCGAATGAATCATTATCGTATCGTAGTTTCATAATTCTACTACTGCCCTCTATGGATAGGATCATAAAATACAATTATGTCCTTGTAATTTATATTGAGAACCAAAACGTATTTGATGGTATATCACATTTACAGTTATAATAATGTATAAGAGAAAACCTGTTATTTAACACTGCAGAATTTAAACAGAACGTTATTTAAAAAGCGGAAAATGATTTAAAAACAGCAATTATTACAGAATTATCTGTATTCACAAGACATTCAATGTTTCAGATATAAGATTCAATGAAAAAAATTATTTGTATTTTTTAACTTGTAAATATTTTATTATTATTTTTTTCAGTTATTTTATTACAATTAACATTTAAATAGAGCAACTAAATAAATAGGGAGGTGGTTTATTAGTAGTACTTTGGAATGTTGAAAACGATGAGTAATTCTTGTATAATCCACGGATTATACGCCGATGCGGATTATCTGCTGAAATTTTTTTATAAGGGCTAAAAATTATGGCTGCGGATTATACGCCGATGCGGATTATAGGCCGGAAATTACGGTAATTACATACATTCTTATATATTTATTTAAAAAATAAAACTATTGAAAAGTATTATTACAAATAATTTTTTTATTATTAATTAAAACATTAAGTAAATGTCACACTAACATACAATAAATCTCTTATTTTAAATTGATGACAATAACGATTTTTTCCAGTTCTAAAAGAATTATAGACCTAAAATTATCCAGTCACCATGCTACATGAAAACTTAAAAAGACAACTATGTAAAATAAACATGCTACTTTATATATATATATAAATATATATATATATATATATATATATATTATCCAAAATTTAATGAAAACTGCACAAAAATGTTTTCTTTGCAACGGTTCTGATAACATATTGATGCAATTTATAAAAACAAAAAACTACCATAACCTATATTTAATTTAGTTTAATAATAATTAGGATTATGAAAAAGTTGGTATTAAGATAAAAAGGTCTTGTTACTGTCTACTAAAAATTTCAATTTTCAAGCCTATCAACAATATTGTTATAGATAAACTTTGTTGAATATAACAATTAAGAAATAAGTACTTGCCTTCGTTAGATGAAGTAGACTTAACATGCTTGAGGGTAGAAACATTCAATAAGGACTCTAAAGAAAAAATAAAAGCACAAAACTCAATAAATTTTCACTTTAGGCTAATAAAATGTTAGTGAATAAAAGTGAAAATCAATAACTTAAATATATATCTGCACCTTGGAACAAAAAGAGCCAATGTCCAAAATTGAGAAGTTTGAGTTAAATGCACGAATGAATTCAGAATGCGATATAAAGTAATTGTTAAAAGGGCCAGAGCCCTCCCAATATTAGATCATTGAAAACAAATTATTTCGTTGAGGCCAATGTTATTTACTGTTAATGTAAAAATGGCCAATTTAAAATGGAAAAAAAACTAAATCAATATAACATTAGATTGCAGTGAGAAAAATATTACTGAATTGAAAGGTGCAACTTTGAAAAATAATAGTGCAGAAATCGTAGCAAGATTCTTAAAATTCTTCAAACTTAAATTGGGTTTCATGCCATTTGAGAAAAATGGACATTGGCCCTTTTTGTTCCAAGGTACAGATATATTACCAGGGGTTTGTGAGAATACTTCTCATAGTATTTAAATTTAGTTATTTTTATTCCTTTTTAGCTATATTTTAGCATCGATGTCTATTTAAATTCAGTCAGCTGCAATGTTTATCTTTTATCGGTTGCACTGTGGTGCTAGTCTGTTTTTGCCTGACAATATTTTTCACAAACCCGTATTCATTGTTTAAAAGCTAAAGCCCGTTATTTTTCAAATCAGAATTGGGTTTGATGTTGTATTGAAAATATGTAGTTTTCTGAAGAACATTTATCAGAATGCAGGTTTGTGCCTGTCGTTTGAATGCCGCTAAAATAGTTTGCTGAAAGAATACGTCCATACTATGGATCGTATATTTGTAGATGCTTTTTGTCATGCTAAAAATTAATTTAACTAAAGTTGTGCTGCTCTAATCTAAAAATCCCATGGAATAATTCAACTTTTTTACATTCCTCTTTTTATAAGAGAATCCATTTTTTTATTTCTACATTGCTACCAGAAGCAAGATTACGTATTAACCTTTTTTTACTAATGACTGAAAATAAAGGTATTGTTTATTTCTTCAAAGTTGTCTCTTCACTGTCTACATGTAAAGTAAGATTATTTTTATTTCATTATTTCTTTAACGATCATAATATTATCATATTTATATTAAAATAATCCAGCAAATGTACATAACCACTTAACGATCAATTATTCTCATTGCAGGGTTGATGCAGGGATTTTTTCCTGGGTCCCATTTTCTGAAAAGTAACTTTTTTTAACAAAATATAAAATTCTGTTACTGAAATTCAAAACAAGCATTTATTAATAACTTCTTTAAGTCCTGCTAAAGTTTAACCTTTTGGTGAACTTGTTTTCTTTGCAATTTATACATTTTAATACCTAACAATATAAAAATAATTACTGAAGATTACACACTCATCACTTTTACTAAATAGAATTTTGTGAAGGGGCCTGTTTTATTAAAAGGAATTTTGTGAAGAAGCCTGTTTTATGAAGCTCTTTGCTTCCTGGGTCCACATATGTGGACCTCTGTTTTGTCCCATTTTATTAATGATACTTGAACATAATTACAATTTCGATATTAGAATGATATGTTTCAAAGTCTAAGATTCGAACTAATGCAAATAAAAATCTTGCTCTGAAGTCATATGGGCGAAGAAATAAATCAGTAATAATTAGTAATACTGCATTAATACTCAGTAACAAAGAGGATAAAAGGAATTTTGTGAAGGAGTATGTTTTATTGAAATGCTTTTTGTGAAGGATCCCTAGATGGGCCCAAAATTTTGCCAGCATTGACTCCTGATTACAGTATAGTTTATTCAAAAACCATAAGGATCATGCCGATTATGGAAATATTTTATTATTTTTGAAATATTAAATTCAGAACTTAAAATAATAATAATAAATCAGATTTTGCATTGTTTTGGCACTACACATCTTAACTTTGAAGAAAGAAAAAAAGAAAAAAACTATACATTTTTATTATTACTATAACTTTATACTTAACAATGGTAATTAATACACAAGTTAATTAGCATCATGAAAAATTATAAATTTCATCAAAAGCAAATTATTACAATTTATTTTAGAATTGGAAAAATTAATATCATTAAATCAAATATCATTATCATTTTAACAACAACAGGCTACATTAACAAGGCTAAAATTATGGAAAATAAAATAAATAATGCTGTGTAACATCCTATTCTGACTAACTGAAAACTTCAAAGAAAGAGGAAAAATGAAATTTGATTTGCAGTAGTTTTGGCACCATATGTTGAACCTTAAAATAAAGTAATGTTAAAATTTAGTATTAATTTTAAATTGATACAATTCAATATTAAAGAAAAAACATATCTATAATATTTACATATAACTCAGAAGGTTCTTACATTTTTTTAATCGAATAAAAGTGGTAAATTAAAATATCTATGATTTTTAATTCAAAAGAAACAGGAAAAAAAGGAACACATGTTCTGAAATGTCCAGATTACACAAATTGCACTATATTTATTATCTTAAAAAAGAGGATTAATTAAAGGAATGAATAATAATACAAAAAATTGCAATTTAACTTTACTAGAGTTTTTTCTGTAGATAGAGTAAATGAGCATTCAGGCTCAGGTTCTTGTTCATACAGTTCGAGTGGATCAGGTGCTTGTTCATAAAATTGGGGTGAATAAGTGCTGGTTTGTACAGGTGGGATGGATCAGGTGCTTGTTTGTATAGTTGGGATGGATGAAGTGCTTTTTCTAAAGTTGGGATGAATTAGTACCATTTCTAAGCATCTCTTTGGATTCTATTGATGAGGTTGATAGTTTCCTTTTGATTTTGTTTCTTTTTCCTGATCTTCTGAATCTGTTGTATTTATGTCCGACTTCTGCCATGCTTTAGGCAAAAAACACGAGCTTCCTTGTAGGTTGTTACAGAATATTAATATTAGCTAGTCTTGTTTATTCATAATACTTCTTTACAGCTATTAATTGACATATTTTTAAATTTTGATATTAAATGAACATTTTATTAATAATGTGTAGAAAAAAATCAACTTCAAATGCTTTTTACAAAAATAGTACAACTATCAAAATAAGATCCTCAAAAATGTGTGGACAATTACACCAATCTACTTGCCACTGTGGCAAGTTGATTTTCTAGTGAGGTTGATTAATTTTCATCATATTTAAAGCCCAGGGAAAAAATACTTTTTAATTAATTGATTAAAATTAAAATTATTTGACTTAATCAATGATTTGATTTAACAGCATTTTTTTTTTTTTCATGCATAAACAAACATAAGACTTCACTAATTTTGTTTTCTTCACAGTTGTTTATGTCATTTGGTAAAAAAATTTCACTTTCTTAAACCTGAATTGCTATAAAGCCCCTATAACAGGAAAGTACCCACAAATATAGAGTAAAGTTTGCTAATCCACACTGTATGAATGAATGTGAACAAAGAGCTTTAACTCTTAAAGAATAATTTTTCAATGGAAACAACTTTTTACAATTTAAAATGATAGTTATGAAAAAGAAAAAAATAACATTTACTTAATCATTTATATGGTAAATAAATAAATTTACTTTCTCATTTAGAAATAATTACAATTTATGGAATTGAAGATAAAACAGTTTATACAAAAACCAAGCAATTAATTCCATAATCAATATTAATAAATATAAATAAATTTATAAAAACAAGATTTTTTGGTTTAAGCAACTACCCAAACAGCAAATAATTCCTGGTCGAACTTCTGCCGAAAGTCCTAACTCAACTATATTTCGTCCTGGCTATCTCATTTTCCGGGGTCGGCAGATATGACTTCTTGTCCGCAAGGCAGATAACCTTTCGAGCATCGCCTCCCGACTGCAATTGAATCGGTTTTGAGGCCTTTGTGCATTAGTTTTTGATAATTTGTTCACTTGGTAATCTTTTGCTGAGTACATTGCGATATCATATGATCTTTTGCCGATTAGCTAATCATATCGAATGGAAGAATTTGTACAATGCAAAAATAGTACTTAAAATGTAAAAAAATTTGTTTTAATTCAAAAAATAAATACTGTTAATTGGGAATATTTTCCACTATAAGATGCAAAAATATTTTCATATTGAGGATAAGTAATTGAAATGTAATAAATCTTGTTTTGTTTAAAGTCAAAATATTGCTGTTAAATAATTTTACAATGAAAATTAAAATTAATTTTCTATTGTAAGATACAAATAAAATTACATTTAATTAAAAAATTATATTTTTGCTTATAAGTAACTCACATTGTTGATATACAAATATTATTGCATCTTACAAAGAATAATTAACTGTAATTTTCATCCCAAGATCAGCAATATTTAGAATTTAAATTAAGCAAAATGTCTTACCATTTAATTAATCACGCCATTGATATGAAAACATTTTTGTATTTTATAGCGGAAAATATATCCGTCTAACAATATTTACTGTTTGAATTAAAATGAACTTTGATACATCTTAATTCAATAATTTTTGCATCTTACAATGTAAAATATTCTCATTTAACATTGTGCCCTAGCTGTGAAAATTCTATCATTTAAAGCGTCTCAAAAATTTTGGTTATGTATAGAAAAAATTTCTTTTCTTTTTTTCAATATATAAATATTTATTTTAATTTAAAAAAAAAATCAGTCTTTTTTTTTTTTTTTTTAACTTTTAAAAGTTATAAAATGAAATTTTTCACTATCTGGAGAAAAAAAAAAAAAAAGGAGGATCAACTTCTGTATAATTTATACAAAAACATTATCTGAATTTTTTTCCAAATAAATATCAGAAATTTCTAATTCGTAACTAAGAAAATACATTTAGAGCACATATTTTGTTGCTGTAGTAGTCTAAATTTCGGGTATTATTCTGATATAATCTAAATTTCAGATCTTATAATTTTCAATTTATTTATCCAATAATTGTTTTAATTACAAAAATTGTTCAGTCATTTTTTTAACTTTTAAAAATGTATACAATTAAATTTATCACTATTTGGGGAAAGAAAAAGATGATCAACTTTATTATAATTTATACAATAACATTATCTGAATTATTTTTAAATAAATTAATTTTCAAATCAGAAATTTCTAATTCACAACTAAGAAAATATATTTAGAGCAAATAGTTTGTTGTTGTTATAGTCTAAATTTCAGATATTATCCTGATATAATCTAATTTCAGATCTTATAATTTTAAATTTATTTATCTAAATAAAAAAAACAGCAAATATCTCTAACCATTTTATTAAGTATAATTTTAAGTATGAATGTCTATAAGTAATTATTGAAAAACAAAATAAACAAACAAACGCTTTTAAATTGTTAGTTTACTTTTACACTAATTGACTTGTTATGTGTAAGTTTTTAAGAGATTTAAGTTTACTGATTTGCAAATAATAATGTATTCTCACCAAAGAAGATTTCTTGGAAAGTATTTTTTCCCTTATATTCCTTTGACTATCCATTTACAAACGATGTCCTTGAAACGTGAAAAAGTATTTAAACGAGAGGTAGATAAGATATTGCAGGACATTGGACAGTTTTTTTCACGTGACCCACATCCCCCTATCATCACTGCCGGGGGTATCTATACAGTGGAAACAAATAATAACACCTCAGTAAAAAGATTCATTTTTCATTACTTTCCGATTGCATGCATAAGAATATTTTTCTGATTAATTGACTTGCACGTTTGACTTGAACATTTTCCCACGACATTATACAGATAAATCGCTAGATTTTGTTCAGACGATATTATGTGAAGTTCTCCATTCGACTACTCATCATTTACTGACAATTCTGATATTAGGCCGAAATTTAGCCGATATCTCTTGCTACTGGGGTAAGTATGGCTATTTGTAGAAGACTACAAGATACAATATAAAAACATAAACCAAATATAAAACCAATACATTTTTTTAATTTATTGGTCAATTTTTTAAATGGCTCTTACTCAGTTCATGAGTTAATGTGTATATTTTTTTTTTTTATTTTAAGCATTAACAATCTAAATTTGTCCAAAATATGAATAAAATAAGGGTAAATAAATATTAAATACACATGACCTATAATGTGGAAAAAGTCTCTAATCCACAAAAGGCTTGTAACCAAGCTGTGTGGATTAGTGGTCTTCTACTGTTATTATTTTTTTTAATATTAAGGCTAAAATTCAAAAGAAAATTAAATTACCATAGATGTTACCATACATTCAATGGGGAATGTATCCCAAACCTCTGATGCAGTTACTGGTGTACCTTTTTCAATTAGACCAGAAAGTGTGGATCGCATATTCTTCGGAGGCCAAAGGCACATGTTGCCTCGAATCCAATTAATTGGTATGACTGCTACTTCTTGTGTAGATGGGAATTTAACAATTGCACAAGCCATCTAAAATATAAAAGATCAAACTTAACATGTTGCTCTATTTTCACTGATCTAGAGCAGGGATGATTAATCTTATGTATGCATACTAAATACTCAAAAATATACACATTGCAATAGCCAAACTTTTATTTAAAAGAAATATATACTGCATCATAGACTTTTATAAAGGGCAAAACTAGTATTCATTAGTGACTAGCAGTAACAATTTTGTTAGCCACTTTGACTTTACTTAAAAAATCTTAAACTTGTGTTAAAATTTTTATTAATATTCATTTAAAATAAAATAGTTCTCAAACAGATATGTTAATATTGGCAAGAATGGAATTGTTAAATTCATGTAAGAAAATTGTACCCCCTTTTAAGTACAAAAAGGTGGCTGTTGGTAAATAATTTTTTAATAGCCACTGTTTTCATTTAATGCCCTACACTATAGTTAATTTTTTTTTTTCAACTGGTGGTTGGCCTTCATAGTCACTGTCACTAGTTTCCATGGAAATTCCAGATAACTCATTTTTCCCACTCTTTTCATTCTTGATTCACATTTGCTCACAAACTCAAATGTAGTCTGAAAAAAGCAACTAATTTGGGAGAGTCAGAACTCGTTATCACAAAAACACCGAGAAGATCAACCGCCAGTATTAGAAAAAAAACACAATTTTGCTCTTTATACAAAACACAAGTTAATAGAATAAATCGCTTTCATGCATTAAACAGCTAAGAACAAAATTCAATGTGCAATTATTTTTTGTCTACAATAATCATCTGTAAATTTCATGAAATTTTGTTTTGGTATAATTAAGTGGCAAAAATTACATGATTTTTTATCTTATTAAATAAATGGCCGTGTGTTTTCATTTTTTGCTCAATTCATTAGAGCTAGACTTATAAAGAATTTTTTTCTCAGTATGACCCTTATTTTCATCCCCAGCTCTCTTGCTTCAGGAAATTCAGTTCAAAATGCCCACTTTGACAGTGTTTTTTGCAATATATTCGGCCTTTAACAAAAAATTGACAAGCATGGCACACTATAATTCTGAATAAGGGAATCTGCTAATTGGATGCGTTTCAGAACAAAACTGAATCAGAAAATAAGCAGTTTGGATTGGAATACACCCTTTAGTCTAATTGATGTCCTTACTATTTTTCAAACTAAATTATTTTGAGACGCTCAATGAAACTAAATTTTATTTTAGAGATTAAATAAATAACGAAATAAATCAATGTCAATTGTCTGGGCAGAGAGATAAAATTATTGGGTGGGCTCATGCCCCACAGGCCATATAAGTTGGCACTACAATGGAGTACTATAATTTTTTTATATAAAATTAAGAAATATATACAACAGAGGAAAACTTAGTATAATATAAAACTGAATGCCACTTTTAGTTAACTATATTATACAACTTCCAAAATTATTGTGAACTAGTAAAAAACTTTTTTTGGTCTATTTCAATAATAAGCAGTTTTTCAAAAACTGACTAACAATTCATTCGCCCTGTCAAAAAATCCACTTGTCAGTAGCAAGCAAAATTACATATTTCCCAACAACTTAATACTAACATTTTCAAAATGAGTACTTCAATAGTATGCATGAAATGTTCTTTAAATTGAATATGACTTATTTCTACAAATCTAGCACAACATGAAAACAAAAATTGTCTCTGTGTTATTATCATAATTTTCACCACAGAGATATAATTATGCATTACATATTATTCTATAGAGCAGAAAAATTATTGCACCATCTAAAAGTTCATTAAATATTTATTAGAAGATTAACATGTTGCACAGCAAGTATATTACTGACTGCTATAATTAGAGACTTGCAGAACTACTATTTATTTACTATTATTTATTTATTGCCATAAATAAATTATTATTTTACTAAAAACTAAAATATTATACTTTTGACACGTTTCCTTTCATAAATAGAGATACAGTAGACTCTCTCAAATCCGCACAGCTTGGGACCATGGGTTGTGCAAATTTCAGCAAATATGTGGCTTTTTGATCATTGCTTTGTTTACATTTTTTAAAGAGTGTAGCAATACAATCAAACTTATAATGAATGCTTACAATATACTAAAATATTAAAATAATTAAGTAATATAAAATAATGATTAAAAGTAAAAGTCAAGTAAATAATAATTTACAATTAAATATGCTTAATAAAGATGAGATGTATTTTCCTTGAATTATTCAATGAAATTTTCCTCATAAAGGTACCCTACAAATAATTCCCATAAAAATCATAAAGTGAGAGTTTTATTTCAGGTTTAGCCAGTCTTAATAACCGAAAAAGCTTGATTAATACATAAATATATTTGGGGAAAAGATTGTGATTACCAGTGATATCAGCAATATCTTGATTTTTTCTTTTTTTTTTCAGAAATAAATTTATGCTTCTTTCATGAAAAATCATGAGTTCAGTTATATTATCGAAAAATTTTATTCTAAAATATATACAGATATATAAAAACAAAAAATTCTGTAATTTTGCCCCTACATCTAAACTGAAAGCTTCATTGTTTACATTTGTGATGATGTGCAGATTTTAAGGTTGCAGATTTCAAGGATCTACTCTACTGGTAGATAAGGTTACACAGTAAATAAACCATGGACGGTGAAATGTCATATGAGTCAAATTTTTTTAAATATGAAAATTGAAAGAATAGATTTTAATCTGCATTGTGGGAAAATTATTCTATTGTAATTCTGTAAGTAAAATAATCAAACATTTCTCAATTGCTTTTATTGCTAGTAAAGAAAAGAGTCATAAAAGGAATAAATTTGGGATAGAAGAACAGACAATAGCATTGATATATTTAAAAGAGCATTTCATTTACTATGGAATGAAGAGGATCAACTTGTGATTCATGTTTAAGTAAAATGCAAATAAATGCCAACACTGATGATTTAAACTAAAGAAAAAAATCTGAAGTATTTGAAAAAAAAAAAAAATGGAAAAATAATAGTTTTGCAT